>CAVLGL010000086.1:30518285-31818285 GCA_963668995.1 Parnassius mnemosyne
TAAAATAGCAGATTAATACTGCTGTGTTTCGTATGGTGAGTGGAAAGAACCGGAGACCCTTTTTATTGGAAACGAGGCATTCCATCTTAGTACTCAGGGGTGACAACGCATCTGCATTTCGATTCTTAATCGAAGATTAATGTAGATGTCTAAGGGCCACCGCATCCACTTACAATCAGGTGGACTGTGTTCTCGTTTGTCACTCATATTCTATAAAAATAAAATCAACCCAAATCCGTCCAAGCATTACGTGAAAAACAAAATTGTATTGCTCGTTTTCGTGACGCTACTCTACAAATCGATGCAAGTGCGCTGCGCGGTGACGTAACACAGTTCTATATGTGGGACATTTAAAAAAAATAACCACACCCACATAAGTACGCACACAAGCGCGCAGTGAAAGTGCGTCGGTGCGTGATCTGCGCCTGCACAGAGTAGCGAGCACCGTGCCGAACGTTGTCATTCGGCAACGGCAATTCCGGCGTCCGTTCGCGTTGAGGTGCGGTGTTGACGAAAACAATAACAAAACAAAGTCACATTTTTGTTTTTATTTATATGACTCGTATTACATAAACAATCATGTCTAATAATAATTTAAACATTGTTTTGACATGTAATTTTTATGTTCTTATCAATGTAATTTTTAAACATCATATTATAAAGGAAAACATTAAAACCGACATTATAGAACTAAAAAGAATAAAACTATGTTTTCACACTCTCAGGATCGTCTAAATAGTATCATTAAAATCATCCCCTATTATGGCACCCTTAGGAGTAGAATTTTTTCCCCAAATTCATATGAGACCATCCTCGAAGATCACATTAACGGCCAGACCACACCTATTTAATAAAAAAAAGAATCATCAAAATAATTTGACAATTGAAGAAAATATCGTCTACCATACACGCACAAAAACTTAAAGTTGAATTGTAAACATACTTTTTTTGAAAGCATAAAAATGGATTCGTCAGCTAAAAATAGATTGGCTAGAATACTGACTGATGAATTTCTTGCGTACTTTACATTAGATGTTTTATTTTAAAATAATTACCTTGACCTATGTTGACAGATTTGTATCTATATATAACCGCTAAGCGTAGAGCGTGAGTATACTACAGAAAGTTATTATCGATAATTGCAAATAACAACGACGCATTCGCAAGCACCGTAGATATTATATCCCTATCTCTGTATTAACGGAACTCTCGTTAAATTTGATTAGATCTGTGTACGCATAAATTTAAATATCAAATAGCTTTAAAATTAAAATAGCATGTGAATATCAAGCTGTCCTTAATTTTACGAATTCACATATTTTAAGGAATAAAAATATTATCTATTTACTATAGCAACTTATTTACATACGTCCCATTATCAGGCACAGGTGTAAAATCTTTCTTAATAGAACAGGAAAGAGTACGTTGAGTTGGTCTAGTTGAAATTGGCGAACATCACATTAACAAAGTTAGTTTTAATATTTTTACATTTTGAGAACTTTCTCTTATTTGTTTATTTGGTTATTTATAAATAGAAAACTAAGCTATTAATTAACAATATGTAGAACCTAGTGTGAGAAGTGATAGACTAGCGTTGTATGGAAACTTATGCGAAGGGAAATAAACCGTAGTAACGAGAGGAATATTGTCTATGAAACTGGATGGATATAAAAGTAGAGGGAGGTTTAACAAAAGATAGATTGACTGTATTATGGATGATATGCGTACGGAAAGAGTGAGTGAAGAGATGACGGCTAATAGAGAAGAATGGAAGAGGAAGATATCTTACTCCGACCCCAAATACCTTGGGGTAAGGACAGGAAAGAGAATACACAGTTCCTAGTGTGTAAGTAATAAAATGGGTCAATTAGAAGTACCGCTCAATGTGTATCGATGTAGGTAAATACATGAAGTATATAAAGATGACTGGATAAATATCGCACTTATAGATAAAATTACATTCTTTAGATAAACGGTGAATCAGATATTTTTCTCTGTGTTCTCGGAAAGTTTGTAAAAAAAAATGTTTACGTGGTAGAGCCATGCTGTAGCTATATTTAGTATAGTTGTAGCACGAATGGGTCGGCTCGATCGGGGAAGGACCACGCTCTCACAGAATACCAGCGTAAAATAGCAGCTTGACACCGCTGTGTTTCGTATGGTGAGTGTGTAAGAACCGGAGACCCTTTACACTGGAAATGAGGCTTTTCATCTTAGGCCTCACGGGCGACGACGCATCTGCATTTTGATTTGTAAACTAGGACAGATGTAGATGTCTATGGGCCGCAGCAATCAATTACCATCAGGTGAACTGTGTGCTCGTTTGTCACCCTTATACTATAAAAAAAAACTATGGTGCTTTTAAGTTACATGTTTTAAAAACTTACACGCTTCTGTGTATATCAAGTGAACCTCTTCACAATAGGTATTCAATTTAGTAGTAGAATGGTAGTGAAATAAAAAAATACATTTGAAAAAAGAACTTTTGTTTTCTTACGTCGAAAGAATGAACATATTTTATTTTACTTTAGTTCATTTTATTGCACACATCGAACGCGAAGCGTAGTGTTCTATTGACACCAAATAACAAAAATCGCGATCCACTCAATTTAAATCACTTCCACCAGCTATATATTGCACTTATATAATTAAAAAAAAATACACCAATAGCAATAGAAGATTTCAATTAATTCTTCTGGCGTAATTATAAGATTATTTATTCCGATTATTATTTAAAAAAAAAAATTAATTGAAAATAATCTCTTGGACGTCAGTTGGTCTGGATGGATGTGAACAAGATATCTTTCGAAAAACTGACTTTATCACTTTGAGTTCTTTTATTGGCTTTAGAGTTAATTCTTAGGAAACCTATTGAATTTCACTATTGGAAACCGTCCCGTTCGATGTGTGCACTTTTGAATTTTCCAATTTTTTTTAATTATTTCCATTTCATTACAATGCATTGTATTGTACGTAACAGAGCCACACTTTAGCTGCTAATGGCAACTAAGCACTTTATAGTGTAATGTTGACAACACATTTGAAATAGATGAAGGTTTATACGGACTACATCTTCTTAACATCAGGTCTAATGACCATTATTCAATTAATTTTGCATTAATTATCAAAATTGGAAATGATATTACAGTTAGATGATTATTTATTAAATAAGAATACGTGAATATAATCTTACTTAGACTTACTTTGTTATACTTTTGTATAATAAAAAAATAAGGTTAAATTAACTATTGGGCGACAAGTGGTAAAATAAAAAAGATTGTCCACAAAACCCATGGAAAGTATACCCTTTGGAACAAGAAATTAATTTTCCAAATCGGTTCATGTGTCTTCGAGTAATCGGTGAACATACATAAAACAAGATTCCGATGAATTAAGAACCTCCTCCTTTTTTATGTCGGTTGAAAAATAGCCTGCTTGTAAGTTTCTTGCCGCTTATTCATACAAGATCTCCCGCAGTAGAGACTTGTTGAAACCATGACTGACTGTCAACGAGTGTTTTTTAAGGGGACAATTATAAATGAGAATATGTTATTTTATAAAAATATCTTACTTTTATTCAGAATTGTCCCCGTATAAATAGAATAGTAAACATCTTGCCTTTGTCCTTCACTTTGCCGATACAAACACTTCCCAATACTTTTCGCTTCTCCGCCGTACATTGTAAAATATACGCCGTAAAATACACATCATGTACTTCTATACAAAACCACCTATTACGTATTACACGATATAAGTATACGAATTATTTATTTGAAAAAGGGAATCCACGACTTTTTCTGCCACCAGGGCGGCGCCACTAGAAAGTGAGGTATAATATTTCACAGATTTCATAGTGGGGAAGTAGTTAATTTGTTAGGACAATGTAAAAATTATTGTTTCTTTTTGTACTATTAGCTATATTTTATATTAATAACATTAAAAAGTAAATAAACCAAACCACAGATATTCCTAAAAGTAGAAAAATTAAAAAAAAAATGTTAAAAATGTACAATAAATTCTAGAGCAAACCACTGACACATCGTTTTTTGTATTAATATAATGTTCTTGAAACTGATAAACTTTTATTAAAAAACAACTTCTCAATTAAATTACACTGTATAACAAAAAAACATTACCTCAGTGTCAACTAGCGACATCTGGTGAGCAGAAAATTATTAGCCCTAATTAAAATGAAACCGCTTTTAACAGAATAAGCCCCATGTCTATTTTAAGAAGTACGTAGGCTGTCACTATTATTATACAATTCGCATGAATTATTCATCGTCTGTCATAAATATGCAAACCGCTGACTCAGTTGCTCTTAAATATTACAATCTATTATGAAATCTGTGATATATTGCAATCGCGATACGGTAGGACAGCTGCAAGGGTTTTTTTTATTTTATAGGTTAGGGTGAAAAACGAGCACACAGTCCACCTGATGGTAAGTGGTTGCTGTGATCCATAGACATCTACATCTATCCTCTTTTACAGTAAAATCGGTCTCCGGTTCTCTACACTCACCAAACGAAACACGGCAGTGTTAAGCTGCCATGTTACGTTGGCATCCTGTGAGAGCGTGGTCCTTCCCCGGTCGAGCCGACCCATTCGTACTACAACTATACTAATAAAATATAAAATATTGCTGTAGCATGACTCTACCGCGTATAAAATAGTACGAAACGTCTGTTATTGCGATCATCAATTCCAGGCGGATCGATTCGCAGTATAATAATGAAGTTCCGTCACGGCGGCCTATCTCAACGGAGACTAGCCATCACCATCTGCGCAAAACAGGATTATAGTGTCCGAGTGCATGCGCAAGCACAAGTGCATCCTCTACTCTCTCACTCTCATAGTCTGATGGGACGGCAAACCGACGGGACCGCACAAAGATCAAGTGCAGGACCAACGGCTTTACGTGCTTTCTGAGGCTTTACGTGGTAGAGCTATTCTGCAACTATATTAGTAGTATAGTTGTAGCACGATTGGGTCGGCTCGACCGGGGAAGGACCACGCTCTCACAGAATACCAGCGTAAAATGGCAGCTTGACTCTGCTGTGTTTCGTATGGTGAGAGAGACCCTTTTTACTGGAAACGAGGCATTCTATCTTAGTTCTCACGGGTGGCAACGCATCTGCATTTTGATTCGCAAACAAGGATAAATGTAGATGTCTATGAACCACAGCAGCCACTTACCATCAGGTGGACTTTGTGGAGATTTTTTTCACACTTATTTAATATTTATCGTTATATTTTGTCCAATTAACACAATATTTTTATAAGTTATAGCGTATATAGTATTCTGATTTATGAGCTATATTATTGTAAAGCTTGTAGTAGATTTATTAAGTTGTAGAGTAACAAACGTCCATACGGATGTATGGATAATCATATCACAAACTTTCACATTTATAATATTAATAGGGAAGTAGGGAAGTTGTTATCAGTAAGATGACCCTCGATTAAGAATCAAAATGCAGATGCTGTGTTTCCATTAAAATATGTCGCCGGTTCTCTACACTGAACATACGAACCACAGCATCTTTAAGCTGCTGTTTTACAGAACTGACTCATTCCTGCACCACAATGTAGCTGCAGCGTGGCCCTACCACGTATAAAATTTCCTACAACGGTGAAAACCTGTCTCGTCGGTTCACAAAACCGCAGTTTTGAGTTTTGAGTTGAGAGAGTGTTTAAGTTTTACTAGTGAGCTACGAGTATCAAGACCGTGGTAAAGCTAACCCGTCGACCAGAACTTTAACGTTCGAAAATAAAAAATAAAAACCACTAACAAGGTTTATTGCTTTTTAATTATAATCTTTGACCGTTACCGTTACAGCCTATTAAAATCCATTGCTGTCATAGTTGCCACGACTGCCAAGCGGATAGGCAAACATAGTTTTTTTTTTATTATTAGTCGTTATTAGGAACCCGCTGCTTCCTTTTCCTGACATGTTTCCCTCTGTCGCCTCATGCTACACCCACGAGGTGAGGGTAGTAGATATTCATACACCGTCACTACTCGGTATGATCTTTGAAATGTTTACTAAATTACTTATATATCTTTTAAACCCGGATAAATTGTCTCAACTAGCGAACTATATTATCAGATACGTCTGTTTGTTTGTCCAGCACTTCGGCTACGATAACAGATGTATGTCAACTATATCAATGCATGCCCTAAATAGTATGGGTGTGATTACAACTATGAAAAGTGTGAGTTTTCTGCCACAAATAGATATGTTAACAGACCATGACTCGTTCTGTACCTAGAGTTGTCCATGTCATAGATTTAAAAATATTGGCGTACATATTGTTTGTCTTGTACATATTAAATATCTTTTAATAAACCTTTAGTGACAAACGAATAAAGTGGTAGAGTTATGCTTCAGCTATATTATGGTTGAAGCACGAATGGGTCGGCTCGACCGGGGAAGGACCACGCTCTCACAGAATACCAGCGTAAAATAGCAGCTTAATGTTGCTGTGTTTCATGTGGTGAGTGTAAAGAACCGGAGACCCTTTTTACTGGAAACGAGGCGTTCTATCTTCGTCCTCAAGAGTGACAACGCATCTGCATTTTGATTCTTAATCGAGGATAAACGTAGATGTCTATGGGCTACACCACCCACTTATCATCAGGTGGTGTGTGAAAAAAAAAAACTTTTTTGAACCGTAACATAAACACACACGGTGGCAGGGCTACGTTTCTACACAAAAAATTATCCGGGTATGTAGCGGATACCATCCTCATCATCACCATTACAGCCCTTCGCAAGTCCACTGCTGAACATAGGCCTACCCCAAGGAATGCCACAAAGCACGGTCCAGAGCCGCCTGCATCCATCGACTTCTTACACATTACTATGTTGTCGCTCCATCTAGTGGAGGTGTGGGAGCCGCCCTACACTTCCTCTTAGTGAAGCGAGGTTTACTCGAGAATCTTTCTTCTCCATCGGTTGTTGGTTCTACGAGCTATATGGCCGCTCCATTCCTACTTTTTTTATAGAAGAGGATGCAAACGAGCTTACGGCCTGATGGTAAGTGTCGACTGTGGCCTATGAATAACAGCGACACCAGGGGGATTTCAGATGCGTTGTCGGCTTTTAAAAAAAGAATATGCTCGTTTCTTGAAAGTCCCTAAATCGCTACTTCAACTCACTAATCAGTTGTGATATGTTGTTAACTCTGGTTCTACTGTGGATATCATCATTTCTAAGTCTATCGACGCAGAGAAACCACGAGCATAGCCGTCTCCATAGTAGCTCGCTTATTGACAAAATACGTCCCTTTTTCTGTTAAAAATTATTTTACCGACCATTGTCAGGGTACCGAGATTGCACTGTTTATGATCGTAGGAAAAAAACATTTCGAAACAGAAAAACACTGGAAATAAATTTGCATTTTTAGTGATTCGCGAGCGTTGACGGACTGAAAACTTCACCATTAGATGACCAAGTTTGTTTGGGGGAAGTTTTCGGGGCACGTTTTATAGGGCGCCGGGCCCCCATGTGATTTCATCGTTTCGCGTGCCTCTCGCAATGTTGACAACGTGGTACTGATGAGACTGTTGCACACGATCTTGACGACATTAACTTTACTTTGATAAATAAAAAAAGGACAACTGATGGGGAATAAAGTTTTATGGTTGCCTCGTGCCAGTATATGTTTAATAATAATAATCCCCATACTGAATTTCAGTCACGGCGGCCTGTTTTAATAGAGTCTAGCCATTTGCGCAGGACAGGGTTGCAGTGCCCAAGTGTACGCGCAAGCACAAGCGCACTCTCTATTCCTTCACTCTCATAGTCCGATGGGACGGTAAACCGACACGACCGGGGAGAGATCAGGCGCAGGACCAACGGCTTTACATGATTTACGAGGCATGGTGGTGAAACACCGCCAACTTCCTGACTCCTGGCTGCTACTGAGAACGTTTGTTGAAAAATCCAATAACTGCTTTTGGTCGATTCGAACCCAAGACTTCATGATTAGATAAAGACTTTATAACTACTAGATCAGTGAGGCCAGTCATATATATATATATATATACATATATGTTTAATGATACTGGCATGTTATATATTTTATATAGGGCTGCACTATATACAACTATAAGTTGTAAAACCAGAGAGCCACCAGTTTTATACCTGGTAGAGACTCGCTATATAGGACTGCACTATAAACAACTATTATAAGTTGTAAATCCAGAAAGTCACTATTTTATATCTGGTAGAGACTTGCTATATAGGACTGCACTATATACAACTATAAGCTGTAAATCCAGAGAGCCACCAGTTTTATACCTGGTAGAGACTCGCTATATAGGACTGCACTATATACAAGTATAAGTTGTAAATCCAGAAAGCCACCAGTTTTATACCTAGTAGAGACTCGCTATGTAGAACTGCATTATATACAAGTATAAGTTGTAAATCCAGAGAGCCACCAGTTCTATGCCTGGTAGAGACTCGCTATATAGTACTACACTATATACAACTATTATAAGTTGTAAATCCAGGGAGCCACTATTTTATACCTGGTAGAGACTCGCTATATAGGACTGCACTATATAAAAGTATAATTTGTAAATCCAGAGAGCCACCAGTTTTATACCTAGTAGAGACTTGCTATATATAACTGCATTATATACAAGTATAAGTTGTAAATTTAGAGAGCCACCAGTTCTATACCTGGTAGAGACTCACTATATGGGACTGCACTATATACGGCTATAAGTTGTAAACCCAGAGAGCCACCAGTTTTATACTTGGTAGAGACTCGCCTCGACCGGAAAAAGACGACGCCTTCACAGAATATCAGCGTAAAATAGCAGCATAATGCTGCCGTGTTTCTTACGATGTGTGAAGAGAGCCAACCTTTTTAAACGAAGCATTCCATGTTAGTCCTCAGGGATGACAACGCATCTGCATTTTCATTCTTAATCGAGGATAGAAGTAAGCGATTACGAGCCACAGCATCCACTTACCATCAGGTGGACTGTGTGCTCGTTTGTAACTCTTATTCTATGAAAAAATTCAAAAGGGTCTCCACAAGCAGCACTTGTAATATATCTGATGTAAACATTGCACAACCAAATAAAAAAAAAACGAAACAAAAGAAAGCAAAGAGTTTGCATAAGTTTTTAACAATTGCTGTGGACTGAATGTCACGTTGCGGAGGGCACGTTCGCTCACGTGTACTACGACTAACCTAACTTCACTTAAATTTATACTGAAATTGGAAGTTTAAAAGTAGCTGGAATATTTTTGTTTACAGTTTTAGTAAATACCGATACGACTTAGGTAACAAATATTACGTTAGGACACGCCGTTTATATAATCCATTGTGATTTTCTTTATATATATCGCATTTGTAATCTCTATTGTAAATTCTCTTGGCCACGTAGTGGCGGAGTGAGAGAACGCTCTGTCACTTACCATCCCGTGGGTGTCGTAATAGGCGATAGAGAACAACTGAAACAGGAAACGGGCAGCTGTATT
The DNA here is from genome assembly GCA_963668995.1 of Parnassius mnemosyne. NCBI lineage: Eukaryota > Metazoa > Arthropoda > Insecta > Lepidoptera > Papilionidae > Parnassius > Parnassius mnemosyne. The sequence goes on from CAVLGL010000086.1 coordinate 30,527,792, forward strand.
AAAAACAGCCAAATCTGCTGTTGCCAAACCGGCCGCCGGCCGGCTATTATGTCAAGTTGGCAAGTAGGACACAATCTATGAGGCAGCCTGTGGGTGAAGCCTATGTTGAGCACTGGACTATTAATTGGTTGTATTGAATTTTTTTTATACGATAGGGTGACAAACGAGCACACAGTCCACCTGATGGTAAGTGGTTGCCTGTTGCCCGTAGACATCTACATCTATCTTCGATTACGAATCAAAATGCAGATGCGTTGTCACCCGTGAGAGATGGAATGCCTCTTTTTCAGTAAAAAGGGTATCCGGTTCTCTACACTCACCATAAGAAATTACAGGAATGTTAAGCTGCTATTTCACGCTGGTATTCTGTGAGAGCGTGGTCCTTCCCCGGTCGAGCCGACCCATTCGTGCTACAACTATATTACTAATATAGCTGCAGCATGGCTCTACCACGTATAATCTTGCCATGAAAGAAATATTACTTTAAATGACGCTTCATTTTAAGAGACGCTAGTAATTCTTTTATTTGTATTGTTAATCAATAATATAATACATTTGTCAATAATAACATACTACGAAAGGAACTTCGTTGCAACCGAGTGTTCCACGACAACACGACAAGACGCTGCCGCCCATCCTAGTTTGTTTCCCCCTGTCACCTCTTACAACACCCACGGGTTGAACTGGGGCAGTGGATATGCTTACTAAACTGTCCAACAACCATTGGAAAAAATGTTATTTTCTACTGAATTCAAAAAGGAGACGGCACTCAATTCGACTGTATGTTCTTTTTTTATGTAACTTTTTCTGGGTGAAACGATTCCGATGATTGTTTTTTTTTTTATTTGAAAGCTGGTACTTCTCATATCCAGTATAACTTTGATCAAGGTCTGACCAATAGTTTTTGAGTTATTCTTAATAATTTATATTGAAGTATTATTCTTGATAATTTATATTGAAGTCGGTTGTACGAAATTTTAAATTATTTACATTCAATAAATAATAATTAAACTGTACCTAATTAAAAAGGACAGAACTAATTATTATAATCAAAAACTGCAATATGATAATCATAATGATCATTAGAGTAATTATTGCCTTGTTTTATAATTTCAAGACGTTATTATCAAAATTATTATGTGTATATATGAATTGAGATCTTTATTAATGTTAGATTTTTAACATTGATTAAGGTCTCAATTCGCCATCATTATCATTATTACATAATTTTACAAGTCCACTGCCGAACATCCCAAGGAATGTCACAAGTCATGGTCCTGAGCCACCTGCATTCATCGGTTTCCTGCATCTCTTACTAGTCGCTCCATCTAGTGGAGGGCCGCGCTACATTTCGCTAACCGTTACCAGGCTGCCACTCGAGAACCTTTCTTCCCCATCGGTTATGATAGGAATGTCACAATTTAATTATATAATCACTAAATGTTGATTGAAACTGTTATTTTATAGACGTGTCATGTTAAAAACACTTCTCTTATTTTGTTAACAATTTTGAAATTCCGGAATGCACCGTGTAGAGATTATGTGCTTCTGAAAATAACTTTTTAACGTGGTAGAGCCATGCTGCAGCTATTAGTAGTATAGCTGTAGCGCGAATGGGTCGTCTCGATCGGGGAAAGACCACGCTCTCACAGAATACCAGCGTAAAATAGCAGCTTAACACTCTTTCGTATGGTGAGTGTAGAGAACCGGAGACCCTTTTTACTGGAAACGAGGCATTCTATCTTAGTACTCATTTGTAATCAACCATCAGTTGGATTGTGTGCTCGTTTGTTACCCTTATCTTATAAAAAAGTTTAAGAAATGGCTGTGTTTAAACCGTTTTTCCATCCATTCGTAGCAGCCTATAAAAGTCCATATTTTCGGCATATTTTCGCTGTTGCCGCACTTGTCATGCGGGTTGGCAACCGAAGTCTATTTTATTGTTTTAATTTGAAATTAGAAATCTGCCCATGCTGCTTCTTTCCTGTTTGGATTTCCCTCTTTCGTCTCTTGCAACTCCCACGAAAATATAGGTTAGTGAATATTCTTGCACCGCTTATTATACAGTTAACTAATTACATGGACCAAAAGAGGTAGCCTACAAATTAATACGTCACTTAGCCATAAATTACTCATAGTTTGTAAACCTACACTTCTTGTTAGTGTAATAAATACACAAATGCGCGGGCGTGCGACTTTATGGATATGCGTATTATTCCATTAAGGTACTTATCCAACTATTGATTGTAAACGTCTACATGATTCATATTTTATCCTAGGTCTAAAAAAATTTTGTTTGTCTAGTCAGTTGTTGTTGTTGTTTTTATTATTCGCTCGAAAGAGCAGGCAAAGGAACTATGCCATACAGCCTTGTCTTTTTTATTTTGAGTATATAGAATTTCACTGCTTCACAATATGTTGATGCGTCACATTGTGCAGCCCTTGGGACATTTCGACGGCAAATTGAGCCAGCAGACAGCTGACAGTTGGCGATGGTATCTAAAGGCGCCTATGCAAACAAACAGCTTATCTTGAGAATCCATCACCATCCGCGCACTTGTTTCACCGTTTCCACTAATAGTTCACATGCGTAGACAGTTAATACATAAAATCGCACCACTTTTACATATCAAATTCCACTTCAAACTATTATTTAAACTATAATACAGGAGCAGCAAACCGCCGCCGGTCAAGTTCCCGCCAAAACTCATGTCTGGTCAGGATATGACAGCATGCATTAAATGCCACATAAACAAAACAGAAAGCGTATTAGAACCGGCAAAGTGCGAGTCGGACTCGCGCATGAAGGTTTTTGTACTATCGTAATACACGTTTCTAGTACTAGCCTCGTTTAATTTTTAATTTATTTAAATTTGTATTAGTTGTTATAGCGGCAACAGAAATACACATGCTGTGAAAATTTCAACTCAACAACAACAGACAGACGGACGGAGTGACAGAGGAGGATTAGTTTTAGATTAAGGTTCCGTTAGGGAACTTAATATTGGACACTATTTTATTAAAATGAGCGCTGATGTCATTTGGTACAGCAGCAGTTAGCTGAAATAGGGACCTCATTTGACTACACACAAAATATGCTCTTGTAATTTATTTATTCACTTTTAATCTTTTATGTCAAGTAAAGATCTCTACCTTTTTTCTTTTACTAATTCCAAAGGAACAACTTTGAAAGTGAATCTACTTTATATTATTATTTTCAATGTAAAAAGTAAACAGCAATAAGGTGTAATCATGGCTAACACAAAACAAACAAAAAAACATCGATTAAAATTCTTTTAGTATTATTAACCTTGAGCTTCTCTTTTGATTGTACAGCCAGCAATTTATGTATATTTAGTTTTATCTATTAAACTTTGTTCTTACAATAAATTTATAAAATATAATTAAACTGCTAACTAATTACGTCCTTCTTTTATATACACTATGGTTTATTATAGCTTGACGTTACACATACTATTAGCCGTGTGCCAGTGGTATCGTACACTACTAGGAGTATTAAAATATCACTCTTCCTGTAGTTTTATCATTCGACCCGTACTAAATTAAATAACTGTTTCAATGGCATACATTTTGATTTAACAACTATACCAATGCAGCTACCAAATATATAATTTTTTTTTCATGGTAAGTAGTTGCTGTGGATTCTTAATCGAGGATAGATGTGGATGTCTACGGGAAAACGTGAAAAAACCTATTTGTTATGTTATGAATACGAGCAATTTACACTGAAGTGGCGAAGAAAGCTCTTTGTACGATACATAATACTGTCTCCAGAAATGAAGATAAAAAATAACAACAAAATTAAATATATATATATATAGGTTATAAAATTCCAATGTAAGATCATTTTCAGTCTGAGAATATTAATGAATTTATATTTTATTAGCTGGTACCCGGCGCGTTGCTGCCGCAGAAAAAATAATTGTGAAAATATCGTTTCAAATTTGGAAAAGTTATGTTGTTTAATTAGGAAAGATAATACATTTATAAAAGTTGAGTGATATATTACTTTCAAATAAATTAGTCGGTACGATACGAGCACTACTTTGTCTAAGTTAATCGTACAATGCCTATAACCTTCGCGGAAATACAAGCAATAAGTTGACAAAGCTTACCGCAATCTAATGAACGGTATGGCAGCGCATAAAATACGAACAAACAAAAATTAGTTTCCATATATTACAGTTACCTTTTTTACCTATATAACATTAAATATACAATATTTATACACTTTCAAATCATTATATGGAATTAATTAAATTATTTAAAAGGCATTATTAATTTATTACTAAATTACAAATTAAATTATAATTCCAAGACTTTCAATTCTTAGATAACTAAAATTATTCAACTAGGTACACATGTCATGAAAAACTCCTGCAGAGTATACATTTTTAAATTTTTTGGTGGGATTTTAATATATATTTTTAAATTCGTTCTTATATATAATTACCTAATTCATTTCTTTTTATTACATTTTTTAAACTTATAATAAATTTAAGTAACAAAGTACTTACAGTCCAGTTGGAGGTAAGTGGCTACTGCAGCCCATGGACACCTGCAACCAATTTTTTCATGACGAATTTACAAAAATCTACGATATATACAAAGTTTTTAATGTTATTGATTACAGTTACAGTATAGGTGTTGTTTTACCATTTGTTTAGTGTAAACAAAACATTGTAAACATTTACAGGCTCTGAGGCGTACCATCTTAGTCTTTGATGACAACGCTTCTGTGGCTTTCTTTATAGTGTCCATGGCCTTCAGTAGTAACTTACCATCAGGTGGATTTAGTTCGTATGTCATTTTACTTTCATACGTTACCACGTGGTAGAGCCATGCTGCAGCTATATTAATAGTTGTAGCACGAAGGGGTCGACTCGACAGGGGAAGGACCACGCTCTCACAGAATACCAGCGTAAAATAACAGCTTAATGCTGCTCTGTTTCGTATGGTGAGTGTAGAGAACTGGAGACCCTTTTTACTGGAAAAGAGGCATTCTATCTCAGTCCTCACGGCTGACAACGCATCTGCATTTTAATTCGCAAACGAGGATAGATGTACATGTCTATGGGCCACAGTAACCAGTTACCACTGTGGTGGACTGTGTGCTCGTTTGTCACCTTAATTATATAAAAAATAACAAGTGATAAAATTAAAAATTTTGTATAACCGACTTCAATATAAATATTCGATTTCGATAAAATTTAAATGAGATCATTTAGGAAGTACAGCCATTGAAATAAAAAAAAGAATTTTAGAAATCGGTTCAAATGTCTTCGAGCAATCGGTGAACATACATAAAAAAGATACCGACGAATTATAAGCCTCCCACTTTTTGAAGTGGGTTGAAAAGCACAGATTAAAAACGTGCAGTAATATTAGTTTTATAATGGTATGAAGACTTCTTTGTAATGGGGATACCTAGCATTTTCATTCTAACAGCATGTGCTTGCTTGATGAGGAACGGCCTCGAGATTGCACAACTATACCGAGGTAGACGTAATCGATGCGCGAGTAGGGTTACCAAACGTTATTGTAGTCAGGGTCTGAACTTGATTAATTTATTTTCTACCGACTTAAAAAAGGAGGAGGTACTCAATTCGACTGGATTTTTTTATATGTGTTACCTCATAACTTTTTTCTAGGTGAACCGATTTTGATAATATTTTTTATTTGAAAGCTGAACTCAAGATCTGACCAGTAGTTTTTGAGTTATCTTAATAATACGTATTTAATTGACTTCAACTACATTGATGGTGTTCTCATTTTATTTATATTGAAGTCGGTGGTACAAAATTTTTAATTTTACCTCTCGTTGGAGAAACTACACGAGTGCATTACTGTTAAAACCCGATTAATTGCAATGAATTTATAGAATTTATTAATTAAACTTAATAAAGTTACAGCCCAATATATTCGTTAATTGCAAATTTCTAGTGCTGAAACCAAGTGCTCAGTGTTGAAGGAAAATATCGTGAGGAATCCTGCGTGCCTGGGGAATAAAAATATTTCGAATACTATGCTTATTGGTACATAGCAGTCGGACTCATATAGGCAGTATATGTTTATATATGCTATTATACTTGATGCAAATAATTAGCGATAGTAGCACGAGACTTCATTTGTTTCAATTGCCAGTCCACCTAATATTGCGAAATGCTAATGTTAGAACTTAGAATAAAAGTTAAAGTTACAGTCTATATACGTCCCACTGCTGGGCACAGGCCTACCCCCTAATTTCTGAAGGGGGTTTAGGGCAAGGAAATGTCCGCCGCGCTGCCCCAATGCGTGTTGGAGAACTTCACATGTCTTCGAATTTTTTTTCTTATTTCTCAGACATTCAGGTTTCGTCACGATGTTTTCCTTCACTACCGAGCACGTGGTAAATTAGCACTTAAAATTGCAATTAACAATTTCATTGGTTCCGGCCGGGGAATCGAACCCGGGTTGCCCGCGTACTGTGAAATTTACAGCAAACGCTAACCATCTGAGCTACCACGACTATGGAACTTAGAATATTACGGGTCAGTTCAAACAAATACGGGTCAATACTAATAAAATGATTTAGTCCTGATTATATTTTTTTTATGGTAAGCCTATATGCGAATTGCATCGCCCGAACCTCTCACACCTCCACACTCTCAAGCAAACTAATGACTGTGGTCTATTAGCGAGTAAAACCATCACTGAAGTCGGCTTGCGTGATTGTACTATTAAGTCAAATTTAAACATCGAAATGGAAGGTGCATTCTTCTCTAGACTCTAGAGCTCTAACTTGACTATTAAATAAAATAATTATTTAGGTTTCTTCTTGTAAATTTATTATTTTTATTTTTAAAAGTGCTCTTAACAATTATAATATTTCAGTTCACTGCTCCAAATAAGCTAAAATGTTTGGGGTAAGCTATAAATTTAACTACTTTACAGAAATGTTAAAATTCAAGAATATATTATATACGTGAGCACATGTCGGAATAATAATATGCTTTGCACCAATAAAACGAATTCGCTGTGGTAAAAAATCAAACAAATGTTAAAAGTAACACCTTACTGCAACCGTACAATTACGGTTGAATTTCTAAAAAAATGTAAGGTACTTTAATGCGCATAGCTTTGACTATAACACAACTATAATACCCATTAATAGGGTGGCCAACATTATAAAAGTCCCATTAGTGTGGTATTTTTTTTCTTAACCGTTGTTCTTAATACGTTGTAAGAATATCCACTACCCCATATCATCTCGTGGGTGTCGTAAGAGGCGACAGAGTGTAACTAACCAGGAAATGGCATGTTCATGTTGCCAAAGCGCTTGCCAAGCGTAGTAACTTTGGCAAATGGGAGGCCTATGTTCAGCAGTGGACTTTAAGACGTTGATGTTAATTAAATGAAAATCATTTTACGGAATTTTTAAGCCATACTCGTAGCAAACAAGCATACCACTCCAAGATTTCAAGATATTGTTAGCTCGTTCTGCGTAGATCGGATCGCGATAAAATCCGTAAAATTTGTTTCATTTAATGTGTAGTGTTCGCGTAAATATAAGAAATCATGACATTGATGTTCATTACACAATTTTCACTACCAACGGGACTCGAATCTTGAGCTTTGCATTATCATAACTAACTTCGATATCCGTGCGCCAACAGTACGTTTTGAACATCTTGACAAACGCATTTAATAACTGAGAAATGTCACGTCAAGTTATCTGCAAACATATTTATATTCAAATAATGTAGAGGTTAAGAAGGCTTAAAGGCTATCTTAATATGATATTACACAAGACGGCCCGCCACCGATTTCCCCGGACGTTACCAAAAACTTTCGAACATGGCCGCATGCTCCTGCGCCTAGTGTAACAGCGTTATGCAATAACTCACTTAGCCTTAAGCATTTAATAAAAAATTTACCGTTACAGCCTATTAAAGTCCACTAATAAGCATAGACTTCCCCCATAGATTGCCTCATAGAAGCGGTATTTGCCATTTTTTTTATAGAATAGGGTAGTAGTCCACCTGATGGTTAGTGGTTGCTGTGATCCATAGACATCTGCATCTATCCTCAATAAAGAATGAAAATGCAGATGCGTTGTCACCAGTGAGGAATGCCTCTTTTTTAGTAAAAAATGTCTCCGGTTCTCTACACTCACCATACAAAACACAGCAGTTTTAAGCTGCTAAAATAGCAGCTTAATACTGGTACTCTGTGAGAGCGTGGTCCTTTCCCGGTCGAGCCGACGCATTCGTGCTACAACTGTACTACTAATATAGCTGTACTTTATGTGTATTTTATATAAGGTTTGCATTATTGATTATAGTTACTTTAAATAATATTGTTATGTCCTATAAATGTATTAGAAATTGTTGATATATTTTATTGTATGAAATAAGTAGTGCTTTTGTACAAACTCTTTATACAGTAAATTTCTGTACATTTTTGTGTGTACATAAATAGCTAAAATGTAAATAAATTTACGATAGCATTGAAATAACAAAAGCGCTAGTGACAGCTCCTGATTGTAAGTGGTTACTATAATCCAAGGACACCTCATCAACCCTTAAGACTAAGATGGATTTCCTCCCAGTCTGTACTGGTACTAACTGACTATACTTGAAACCGAAAATAACAGAGAATGCACAATGCTTTGCGTCATAATTAGGTGAGAGGATGATACCTAAAAGAGAGAGTAATACAATAGACAATATACGACATAGTACAAGAGAAGCCAAGATCTAAAATATATTTTTAATAAGAGTACTCTTGTGATGTTTAATATACAGAATATATTTAATACAGAATATATTATCAAATAATCATATATGAAAATGTGCTATGTTCTACCTAAGATATAGTGTATACCTAGTGTAGAGAACCGGAGACCCTTTTTACTGGAAAAGAGGCATTCTATCTTAGTCCACAAGGCTGACAACGGATCTGCATTTCAATTCGCAAACGAAGATAGATGTAGATGTCTATGGGCCACAACAACCACTTACCATCAGATTTGGGCTCGTTTCCACCATTATTCTATAAAAAAAAATTATGAGATCCCTGTATATTATTTAAACGAATTACAGGAGCAGTTACTAGAAGTCACGTGGAAAATATGCGAACTAATATAAAGTATGGGATTTGACAGCAAATGTGAAATTTCGCATAGAATGTAACGCTGCGGTTAAGGGACTCCTTTTATGAGAAAAGCCCGTCTCAAACCATAGCTTAAGCCCGAGAACATTAATAAACCGCGTTTTGTAATATAAAGGTACATTAAGTTTTCGTAAAATGAAACAGTTTGTAAAATTGCATTTGATTGTATAGAAAAATAAATAAGTAATTATAAATACCATATAGGAAATATACTGTACGTCCATTTTCAATGCCATTTCAGTGACAAATAAGCTGTATGGTGCTTAAAAAACAGATTATAAAATGTAAAATAGTGATTCATTTTCCTTTTTATAATCTGTATTTTTGTATTCTATTTATATATATATATTATCTGCGATTATATTTTCGAATTTCGACATCCCGCATAAAGCTGACCAAAAACACAAAAGGCATATTAACGAAAAAAAGTGAAAGTGTGTTGGCGGCGCCCGCTCCACGACATGCGAGCGCGTACGTCTCACGCACACACGTACACCGCGATTTGGTCTGATTCATCGACTCGCGGATTTTATGTCCTTTATACATATCATCAAGCTAGTACCAAAGAAATAAAGTCCTCAGATATATTACAAAGCTAAATTTACTTAAAGTTCTTTAGTTTAAACTCCTATATTTTTTCTACCGCCTTCAAAAAGTAGGAGGTACTCAATTCGACTATATGTTTTTTTAATGTTGTTACCTCATAACTTTTTCTGGGGGAACCGATTTCGATGAATCTTTTTTTATTTAAAAGCTGGTGCTTCTCATGTGGTCCCATATAAATTTGATTAAGATCTGACCAATAGTTTTGGAGTTATTCTTAATAATTTATATTGAGGTCGGTTGTACAACATTTTTATTAATAATCACAGAAGTATTGTTAACAATTGGCGTGATTTTCAAAATTATGATTAAGTGTCAGCTGTATATTGTAAATTAGGTCCTGTAATTTTTGACATTTTTTTTCTTTTTGTTTTATCTTGTAAGCTTTTTAAAAAATGACGCAATGACATTAGTTTATTATTAGTAAAAGGCATACATGCGTATCTACAGTTTAAATTCCTACAAACTTTCTAAAAATAAGAATCTGCAAGGAGCACGCGGATCACCGCGGCTCAAGAACATCCGCAATACCAGAAAAATTACAGATGCCTTAAAGGGTACAATAAATAGGAGCAACAGATGTTTTTTATTACAATACAATTGCAGATTTCACAAAGTGGTCGTGCATGGCTCAGTATACTTCCCAGTCTTCCCGTGACCATGAGTGCCGTAAAGCACCCAAAAAGTCGGAAATTAAAAACGAGTTCTAAGGGTGTCTTGGAAGGGTGTGGGTGTCTTCAAGGCAAGAATGAATAGGCTTTTGTTAAGTCAGTGCGCCCCAACATCTTATGCTACATCACGACTTACCATCAGGTGGTATCATAGATAAGCGCTAACTTAGTAAGAAAAAAAGTTATAACAGTTAAGTTATAACTTAACTACTAACTGCTAACATAAAATACGTAAAATTACTTCTATTAAATACCAAGTATTCGTAATAAAAGCAATGAATATAAAATCAACAAGGTTTTGATTATAAAATCGTAAGTAGGAAGAGTTACATTGCCAAAATTAATAATATTAATTTAATTGTTAAAATATTTAATGTTATTTACAGAATAAATAGACCCGTTAATTCTATAAATATTGTGAAGCCTCTGTCACCACTCTACAAATCTATTAAAACAGTTTTATTTAGCTCTACAATCCGTTGAATAGTGCAAAAACTTTATTAAAAAAGAAACAATAAAATCAGCTTCAAGACTTGTGACAGATTAAAATTATTTTGTCTATTATATTTATTCTGTGTTATAAAATAATTCGGTAGTATATTCAGCATCTTAAGCGCTTAAAATTAATTAATTTGCTGCTGTGTTTCGTATATTATGTGGAGAACCTGAGACCCTTTTTACTGGAAACGAGGCATTCCATCTTAGTCCTCACAGCTGACAACGCATCTGCGCATTTTGATAAGCAGTCGAGGATAGATGTAGATGTCTACGGGCCACAGAATCCACTTACCATCAGGTGGACTGTGTGCTCGTTTTCCACCCTTATTCTATAAAAAAAATGATTCATTATCTTCATAATTTTAACCGTTCACTACTTCACTGGTATTTTCTGTGATCAAGTGCTTTTACAGCTTCCAAACTGCCACAATACACCGTTCTATAATATATATATATATCTCCTGTAATAATATTCCTAAGTAATAGTTAGCAGGTCGTCACTGGCACTACACTCCGTTTACTTTGCCTTTATAAGAATATTATTTAAAAAAAAAATGATTAACTCATCGCATCGTCGGCTCTGGTTGATTATGAGACCAGTATAGAAGTATAATATAACATTGGAGATATCGGTTTAAAAACTATATTGGTAATATTATTTAATCTGTGGTCATATAAAAACTTTTTAATGTTAAAGTTGATTAAAAAGTCCAAACTAGCTAATCCAAGCGCATAATACACTCATACAAACAGTAACTTAGTCTAGACGAGCACTGTCTCAGATTTGTGGAAACATTTCTTTGTTTATCCCTGCTACATGGTTCGTAGTTCCCAAAAACTTTCTCTTCAAACATTTTATCTTCGAGCCTTAGGAGATAGCTAGTAAACGTTGTACGCTGTCAAGGCCAGCATTTATATTGATAAAAAAAAACATTAAAAACGTTTTTAAGAGCTTAGTGTAAAGTGGTACTGGCAGGTCGGTAACCATTTGTTTTGAATAGAATAGAATATAAGTGTTACAAACGAGCACACAGTCAACCTGTTAGTAAGTGTTTGCTGTGGTCCATAGACATCTACATCTGCCCTCGATTAAAAATCAACGACTAACATGAAATGCCTCATTTCCAGTAAAAAGAGTCTTTGATTCTCTACACTCCCCCTACGAAACGCAACAGCATTAAGCTTCTATTTTACACTGGTATTCTGTGAGAACGTAATCCTTCCGGCTCGAGCCGACCCGTTCGTTTTACAACTAAAATATAGCTGCGTGGCTCTACCACACATTCTGTCAGGGAATTCTCAGTAGGAGCTCAAAATCAGGAAGTTAGCGGTATTTCACCCGCGTGTCTCGAAAGTGTCGAAAGCACGTAAAGCCGTTGATCTAGCACTATGATCCTGTCTTGCGTAGATGGCTAGTGTCCGTTGAGACTGGTCACCGTCATCGAAAATAGATCTGGGTTACATTATTTCAGGTGATCGTTTGTCATTCTTAATTAGAATTAATTAAAAAAAAAGAGAGAGAGAGAGAAAGAGAGAGAGAGAGAATTATAGATTTAAAAAAACAGGAGGTGTTTTTTGATGCATTGATAAACGTTTAAAAAATTATGATATTAAAAATATTAAAATAGTGATTTGTGTTTGTATTAAAAAAAAACTTAACAATATTTATTTTAAGCTACGAGTATGTACTTGTAAGTTTAAAAAAGAGATTAAATTTCGCGAAAAATTTCACCATTGGTCCATAAACGCTCAAAGGTAAAATAGTTAAAATCAACAAGTTGGACGCTTGGAAACCGGTAAGTAGGGCAAGCGAGGCGAAAATTTTGACGCTTATTATACGAATTTACAACTTAACGCTATACGTAAAAAGTCGAAGATCCAACGCCGTTGAGTTAAGCGAAAATGAAAGTCATAGCAACATTTTGCACAAACGAATTTGAATACCGAATTCTGGCTTCTCTTTTCGAGATTTTTTTTTAATGTGTGTAGGCAGCGATCATTCTGCCTACGGCCTAAGCCCTTATGAGGATTAAGCATAATATATAAACAGATAATTTCTGCATCTTTAGCGTGTCACCTGGGCATTTGTTGCTCATGGATTTGTTGTTCATGGCACTCTCTCTTTTCTAGATGATTTCAAAAAAAGGAGGACGCTTACAATTCAACTAAGTTCTTTTCTTTCCTTTGTATGTATATTGCGCGATATCTACATCATTTGTAAACCGATTTTGATCATTCTTTTTGGTAGTTTTTTAATTTTATTAAATAGAGTATACTTCAAGTTTGGTCTTATATACTCGTAAATTTGTAGAAAAATTCCAATACCCACCCAAATGGGTGGCAAAATAGAGGATAAGTTTTTAATGTAACTATATGGTCAACATTGAGATTGTGATAATCCTTAATCCACTCAAAAAGGTAAATAAAATAATAGAAGTTATTTATAAAACTAAAATTACAAACGAACTTATTATCCGCCTGATGGTAAGTGACAACTGCAGCCCATAGACAACTGTAGTTATAGTCAAGCACAGAAAGCTACAGATATATTAATCATACAACATTCTGGCAATACATAAAATTGAATTAAGTAGAATTAAAAAGAAGGCCTGCGATGTGTTTTGGCTCCTGCGGACTAAAATGAAATTCCTGAAATTTTCTGTCTTATCCTACAAATCGAAACAAAAAATTTGGTGAAAAAAAAGGTACGAGGGTGCCCTATATTTTTTGGAATTTTTTTCTAATTAAATATGTTCTATATTGCTACATCTATTTAAAAGTTTGCACTACCGTGAAACTTAGAAACTTTAACATTTTTGGAAGGAATTAAAAGTTTAGAACCAATTTTCCAACACAAAACGTATTGTCAGAGGGGGCGTCATTGTTAAATGTGACATTATATTCTTCATAGATTTGGTATTTATTAGTGATTTAAAAAAATACCAACATTAAATAGACAAAATACTCAAAAATAGAAAATGGCAAAGTTAACCTCACTTTGTGGTAACTTTGCCATAAGGGTTTATAAAGAAAATAATAAGATTTGACTTAAAGGTTGAAGGTAAGTTTACCTCATAATATAATATACAACACTCAAGAGTTATGAGTTGCTCCTTTAATTGTGTTGTAAATAGCAAAATTTACTCTTGTGGTAAAGTTGCCCTCCCATTTTTCAATATTACATACAAAATTGAATATATATATATTTTTGTTAAAAACGTTACCTCCACACTAGGATTTTCTCCTGTATCAATGGGGCAGTTTACATACATATATTTCAAAAGGACAAACATCCAGACCCGGAACAATTCAATGCGGGATTCGAAGCAGCGGCCCTTGGCGCTGCAACTTATTGCTAGGCCACTACACCACGGAGCCGTCATCGTAATATGTGTCAGGGTTGTCAAAATCCTTGATTACGTACTTAATTTTTTTTATTTTAATTTTGTCACAATCATTTCTTATGCATAGATCTAAAATATCATATCAAAAAAAAATACTCACGTACGAAATTAAAAATCAAATTGGTGCAATAAGAACGATTAAATCAATTATAGTATAATATAGTGTATGGTCATAATTATTGTAATCAATCTAAATATTGTTTTCCCACAATAGCAGAACATTAATAATCATTAAAAATGTCAGTTAATGTTTTGCTTAATATCAATACACTAAGTTGAAATTATGGAAAATACTGAGTAGTAATAATAGATATTATTAATGATTAACAACGCAGTAAAAATAATATAGATTTCTCTTTTCTTTTCCTTTACTTTTGATAAAGATGAATTGATTGACGACTCATTTGCTAAAATCGGTCTAATGGGATGCTACGGTGAAACATCGATACAAACATACATACGTACATACATAAAATGTCAAGTACAGAACTGTTTGTTTAAATAGTTGTAATCGGTTAAAACTATAGGTTGAAAGTGACAACCCTTGGTTGTAGCAAAACGTGGCAAAGTAACCGTCACATCGTGGCATCACTATCATGGTAACTTTGCCAAGTTAGTTTAATAGATATATATTAAGACCAATACCTTTAAAACGATATATGAACAAAGAGGTTATTTCGCCGGCACAATTGCGCTTTAAAATAGAATGCCAAAATTAACTCTCATGTTGTCATATCGAAAGCAATGCTGTCAATTAGTTATTGTATTTTCATCCGAAAAATAGCGTATCTTGAAAAACGTTAAGTTTTCCGTGTTAATCGTAATTTTGTACCAGTACACCACTGATGGCAAAGTTACCTTCCATTGGTAAATTTGCCAGACTTGACTGTACTCTATGTTTAACTGGTAGAGACCGTAGATAATTTCCAAAGGCATTATGTCCGTACTTGGTATTAATTTATGTCATCGAATGCAATAAGGGCTAAATGAATAAGGTAATACAAGAATACAGCGATAATAATGTGCTGAAAATAGAGATCTTTACGCACACTGAGATGCCGAGAGTGGAGATAAATGTTAAAACATAGTATATAGTTGTATTGATTTTTAAATAGTATATCTACAGACTAAGGAAGACTTTAATTCTTGTAAAAGAAAAAGAAAGAGGGGTTGGGTGGTGGCATTTTTAGCTTTAGCCAACACCTACCACCAGTACTACTACTCTAGGAAGCAACACTTGCTACGCGCTGATAATCATGAAGTCCTGGATTCGAACCGTTGTTCGGGCTAAAACAATCAGTTTTTCTGACAGGAAACTGTCTTAAGAGTAGCACGGAGTTAAGAGGTTGGCGGTGTTTATCGCTAGAAAGCCGTTGCGAAGAACCTAATAACTGATTCGGAATTAAAACCCAGGACTACATGATCAGCTTCATACGACCATCGGACCAGCAGAGCAGTCACTAGACAACTAGATTTCCCTAAATTTGTTTACACTAAAACCATAGAGGTAAAAGAAAAACTAGAAGCGCCATTAGGTCTCGCGGATATCATAATAAAAATTAAAATCAAATATTATCATCAATGTACCACTCAATATCTATAGTAAGGTGATCATCGATGGTAAACGTATCGTTCCTAATATTTTCAATCTGGAAGAGTTAAAGTGCACGCTTGGGACGTAATTCTCAGGATTTTTTATATCAACTGATAGATGGCGCTGATATTATAATTGTCTCTTTCCTATTGACCTAATTTATTTAAATCGTTTGTTTTCATTGAAATTGATTTAATTAAGGCTATTGTTTCATCGTTACCCAATATATTAATCATCTTCAGACCTTGGAAGTGCATCGCTGAAGATAGATCCCTTCTATTATCTACTCTCTACTCTACTCTAGTCTTACAATTACCAATTACAAATCGCGGTCCAGAGCCACCTGCGTGCCACGTCAGATCGTTCATAATATTTCATAAATCGTTAACCTTATTAATACAACATGTTCATAATAAAATATGAATCAGTAGAGCTCGCTTGATTAAACAAATTATTCATAAGATGAAGTGGTAATGGGCCGGCCATATTGCTCGAAGAACCGACAACCGATGGGAAAGAAAGGTTCTCGAGTGGCAACCTTGTACCGGGAAGCGAAGTGTAGGGAGCCCCCCCCCCCTCCACAAGATGGAGTAACGACCTGGTAAGACATGAGTCGATGGATGCAAGTGGCTCAGCACCGTGCTTGGCATTTTTTGGGGGAGGCCTACGTTCAGCAGTGCACTCGTGAAGCGCTGTATTAATGCCGATGCTAATTCATACATAAGTGGATAATTGTTTATATTTAATTATTAATTAATATTTTAAACACAAAAACAATAATAAAAATTAATAATAATATTTATCACATAGTTATAATTTGGAAGCTTCTATTATCTTTCTATTACAGTCTCATAATATTTATCTCAATTTCATTCATTGGTCTAAAATAGACTCTATTACAACGTGTTAAAGTCACTTACACTTGACTCGTTATTGGTAAAAAAGGGGCAACGTGACTGCAAGCGCATCATCAAATAATTATGTATACTTTCATTTCTATGTCGTAGAAATAAGGCTCAAATTAGACTGAAAAATACATTTAATTGTAATAACAACATATATTTTTAGAGACTTGTATACACACATATTTTGAAAGTTATCGGTTGAATAAATTATAACTCGACTGAATATAAAAGTAAAACAATTGAAAATTACAACTGTAATCTTTTATTTCTTTATGGATGTAAAAATCAGCCCTAAAACTTTAGTTTACTCTCCCGGTCTTGATACAATAACTAAGTGATAAAGTTCGTAGAAGGAAATATTTATGGGGAATGAAAGATAATTTTATTTGGTCATTTGTAATTTGACTAAAAAAACCGAAATGCACACATTTTTTGGTGCCTCTTATTGTCATTTACTATTTATTACGCAGTCTCAGAACTGAAAACATTTACGCATTAATATAAACTCTCATACCTGTTACACAGGAGGTAGGCAGAGACTACTAAATTCAATTTGTCACGATCCACCTCTTTCGCATCCTTACACCCTATTTTCGTATACATGCTCGTCGTTGAAGAGTACTATTAATTTGGCCCGTCTCCAATATATCGTAAATTCGGCTGATAAACTTCCGTATAAGGCATACCTTGCTGACTCTACCACTCACTGTTGCAGCATGAATTTGCTTTGTTACTCTTTCCTTATTCAAACCTAACAAGATATAAAGTCTTTATACGATTAACTATCTAAAAACCTGGAAAGTAGTGATGCTTTGACCAGATTTCCCTAGATTTCCTTACGCTACCATCATAGAGATATACGTAGAGATAGATTATACGTGGTAGTGCCACGGCTCTACCACGTATAATCTATCATGCAGATATATTAGTAGTACAGCTGTAGCAAGAATGGGTCGGCTCGACCGAGGAAGGACCACGCTCTCACAGAATACCACAGTAAAATAGCAGCGTAACACTGCTGTGTTTCGTATGGTGAGTGTAGAGAACTGGAGACCCTTTTTACTGGAAAAGAGGCATTCCATCTTAGTCCTCACGGGTAACAACGCGTCTGCATTTTGATTCCTTATTGAGGATAAATGGACTTTCACTGGCAGATACTTAAGCTATTTTAAATAAAATTAACATATTATTTCCGAACTTATGTTTTAATAATTAGAATCAGGCGTTACTTTGCGGAAATCCATTAAATTAAAGTTGGAAAAGTTTACTTTGCCAATATCTAATTTTATTGAGTGGATATTGGTAATGTAAATTATTCCAACTTTATTATAGTATAATATTTAAAATGAAATAATATAAACTCGAACAATGCAGATATGATCGAGTTAAAACAAGTTATACTAACAGCCTAACTTATCACCCTTTTGAATTCTATGTTAGATATTGACTAGGCTTTCACATTAGCATTTTGTAGAATGTCTTAAATGACTAGAGACAATTTTTACTAGAAACGAGGCATTCCATCTTAGTCCGCAGGAGTGACAACGCATCTGAATTTTGATTCTCTATCGAGGAACTCTATATGTCTATGGGTCACAGCATACATTTATTATCAGGTGCACTGATGATAAATGTATTATTCTATAAAAAAGAGAGTTGATGATGGAAAAACGAACTTCGGAACTCGGCAACACAACAATCTCAATGGTTACGTTAAAATTTTTACTAAAAATAAAAAAAATCATATCCTATATTACTTCCACAGCAAAGACGAATCTAACGACAACATAATATATACATACACTCGAAAAACATATCCCTTCTTTTAGGGTCGAGTGTAGTAAAAAAAGATTCGTAATCCATATGTAATGACATATTAAACGATAGTTTTTGATCATATTATTAATTATCAATAAATAAAGTTTTTTTTTTTTGGATAAGGGTGACAAACGAGCACACAGTCCACCTGATGGTAAGTGGTTGCTGTGGCCCATAGACATCTACATCTATATTCGATTAAGAATCAAAATGCAGATGCGTTGTCACCCGTGAGGACTAAGATGGAATGCCTCGTTTCCAGTAAAAAGGGTCTCCGGTTCTCTACACTCACCATACGAAACACAGCAGCGTTAAGCAGCTATTTTACGCTGGTATTCTGTGAGAGCGTGGTCCTTCCCCGGTCGAGCCGACCCATTCGTGCTACAACCATATTATAGCTACAGCATGGCTCTACCACGTATAATAAAGTTATTTATTTATTAAAGATCTAAATACAAAAGTAAAACAATTTTTAATTTGTTTTTGTGCCTTTTATCCCATGAATAAACTTTATCTAAACATTAAAAATAGGCCCTTAGAATAAAATGTAGGTACTTGATCTTAGAAAATACGTAAGCGACAACAAATATACGAGTAAAGCTAACTCTACATTAAAACAAAAGAAATTGTTTAAATAATTTTGTTAAAAATATTATGAGATACTTATGGGGTCATCTGGATGGTTCTTAATTATATTCGAACCCGATAGGTAGCGCTGTTGTCGTGATCTAGAAATCATTGGTACGAAGTGGGGGCGGATCGCTACTTAATTTATTAGTAGAAGATCTATGCAGGTTTTCTCACGATGATTTCCTTAACCGCTGAGCATACGGTTTATCAACTCGGTTTGTTCACGTACTATGCAATTTACAGCGAACCCTTTGCCCCTGAGCAACGGCTCTATTCTCTCTCTCTCTCTCTGTCTCTCTACATGCTTCATTCTCCTACAAAATATAATATCAGTAGCTGTTGTTGTTTTATAAGGTTTATAACAGATTCACGCTCGGTAGCGAAGTGATAGCGTTTGCTTGCGTTGCTGCAGGCCATGGGTTCGATTCCCACACAAATTAGGTATTAGTGTTGCTTACAAAAATAATTCTTCTGGCCAATTTAAATAACAACAGAATTTATTTCTGGTTTCGTGGGTATGTCTTTCGATACAACAAAAACGTTTAAACTGTCGAAATTTAAAGTTTGTTGAGCTCAAGTAAAAACATTATTAGTTGAGTCTTCCTATTAAAATAAAAAAAAACTGTCTTGTTAAATTATTTAAAACTTGCATTATTCTACAAAGCCTCACCGCAACCCGTGTGTGGCCAGTTCAAGAAATAGTTTTTAAAAAGTTAAAATAAACAATGACGTCAAAGAAGTTCAAATATTTTGATCGAATCGACACGTGGTTCTATAACAATATAATAATAAAAAGCACTCCGAGCTAGTATCAAGCTAGAAAAGAAAATTTTACTAAAAACAACTCCCAACACGTGACGTTATGTCACGTGGGTGAAAGAAAATATTATACCTCAATATCAGTCTTGGGTATATTTTCACGCAAGTTAAATCCCGGCGTAGGCAGTCTTTAAAATAATTTTACTAAAGCAAAACTACTATGTTGTTTTCAGCCGAATTTCATAATGACGACTCCCGAATACGGAATGTTTTCTACTTGAATATAAATAGCCAGTTTAATTTCATAGTTCTCAGATGTGACAAACTAACCTGTAGGAGGGATATAATTTCGTTTGCAACTTTAGTTTTATTTAAAAAATCTTATGCTGGAGGCAACTGTACCCGCTAACACAGAAGCGCTCACATCCTAATCTAACAGTGCCCGACACGATGTAATGCATTAACATTAAGATAAAAACTAGGCTAAGATACCAAGACCACAGTGCGCACAGACGGTGCAATCGTGCGGTGCGGTGCGGGGCGAGAAACGACCTGAGCGCTTCCCGAGCGGCTAAGGGCTGCTCGGGAAGCGCTCAGGTCGTTTCTCTGTCCACTGTTGTCCTGTCACGCAAATAAATTAAAATAGTTCACACTACATGTGCTGTAAAAACTGTGAGTCGTTCTCATTTAAAGATAAGAAATTAGTTTCATCAGTTTCCACATACACATTAATTTGTTTAAACGTGAAATAAAATAAAATCCGTTTTTTATTACTTCCCGTTCTGACAACCCTAGCAATTTATTGTTTACGTCAACATCAAACGCAATGACAGACTGTATGTTCTGCTCAGGCTGTGCTAAGACTAAGAAGTAATTTAGTTCAAAACCTCCTCATCAATAGACAGTATACAGACACTACTGGTCCTCTACCAGTCTCTCTTATGCCTAATTTCCTTTATTCATGAAACGGTTCGTTCCCTCGACGACTCTTCTAAAATTAATTTTATTGTTAAAAATTTACGTTCAGTTTATGTAAACCGTATTTAATATAAACTATTCTTTTATTGTCTTACGAGTAAATAATATTATAAAAAAAATTGAACCAATGAAAGTTATTAATAAGTATTTTGTTTTATAAATGTATTTTCTTCACTATGGAACGGGTCGTAAGGTTGTCCCCTTGTCGGAAACGATTTTTTTTAAATAAAAGTACTGCTGGTATAAATACAAAATGGTTGCACCGCCATCTATCGGAGGGCGCAAGATATTTTCAGCATATTGACTACGTTGCCCCTTACGAACACCTGCAGACAGACCCGGAAATCTACCACAAAACGCATATAGAGTTTGAACCTATAATCAAAGGCTCGAAATATTTAAATACACCCAAAGAGGACATGGTGACTACATTGTAATTCATTAGAACTGATTTCGTAGGCGCATGTTAATTTTCAGGAGCGTATCACCACTTAACAAGGCGGCATCTAGGTCAATCGTTAGATGATATAATAATATTCGAGTATTAAAAAAAACAACACCCATTGATCCATGAGTTGAGATAATGCGAGTAAAAAATCGTAGTCATTAAATTATGGTGTGTTGTCACCGGTTCCTAAAATGTCAACAAAATTTCAGATTATTCAAACGTCCGTAAGTGCAAAGTGAATTACAAAATTCCAATATACACATACATACAGGCATAAATACGTACTGGCCAGTTACTTATAAAGGCGCTATAGGTGTTAAGCAATGTAAAAAAATAAACGCAATAAATATTTAAAATATAACCAATCATTACATAAATTATTTCTTCCTTCTTGTTTTCGGTTATATTACATTATTTAATTTTAAGACTTTCATTAGGTTACATTGCTATCCATAGATCGCTTTCTTTGGAAAGACAGGAGCACGAGTCGTTAATTTTTGTTTAATAAGTCATACAAATGAAAATATATATATTTTAACTTCTAATACAGAAAATACCTAGGCAATAAATTTGAAAAGTAGCCTAAGTTACTCTTTATAATATCAGCTATCTGCCAGTGAAAGTCCCATCCAAATCGGTTCACAGGTTTTTGTATGATGCGTGTTAAGACAGCGCCGCCTGTCTGTTGGAGTTTTATTATAGTATAGAAGATAGATGTTGGTAATATATAGAGATGTAGAACCTGTGTTTGGAATATGTGACATAAGAGGTAATTACAAATGCAAGGCTATGTAGAATTATAGGCAGTGTAAAAAATATATATTTCCGGTTGCAAACAGAAAACAAACGCCAATATTCTAACTTCAATTTAATTTAAAAAAAAAAGAAGTCTATCTTGTGTATATTTTGGCGAACTATTCCCGCAATTTAAAAAAAAATCTTAACCAGAATTTATGCATTATAAAAATTAAAATGTCCATTAAAGTATATTTTAATAATTTAAAATGAAACCCAAATATAGTACTCTTTTTTCTACTTTATAATAAAAATAGTATAAATTGTTATTGGCCGTATGATTGTTTGCTTTCTGTTCCATATAAAAAAAAATGTTTGAATAATTATGTAGTTGATGATTTTTCATCGTATTTAATTAATCACGTAACCATACTTAATGTTCTAATTAAATAATTGCATAATTTATTTAATAGCAAATATTAGCAAATTAATGATTAAAAAACTAATGTGTGTGAAATTTCTGTTAATATTTTATTAAAAACATTAATTTAATTTAATATCGCGTTAAATTTCCGAATTCTATTAAATTATCTCTACATTTTCTTGCAAGAAATGTAAATAGTGAAAGTTAAATAAATTAAAGCCCATGTTCATAATCGATTGGTGTCAAAAATCTAGATGGAGCACAACAACTACAAACAAATTGCATAACGTGACATAAAAACAAAACCCTTTGAACACGTGATTTACGGCTTTCCTTCACACAACATGCACAGCTACGCGTACATGTACAACGATGACCACACACAGAAATGTTAACGCACACACTCACCTATGGTCAGAGCGAATGGTCAGGCGCATGAGGAGCTCCCAGTTGTAGCATTGATCGACACAATTCCGTGATCTCCGGGTGATTTAGATTGATTAGATGCACATACATCTGTTTATGAAGGCTCAACTCCCCAGAGACGGCCTCAAGCCTCTTGAGTAACGCTTCCTTCTCCCTCAGCAATGTTTTCACTTTCTCCTCCACCTCCCTGGAGCGCACTTTAGCTTTCTCGCGCGATTTCCTCACGGCTATATTGTTGCGTTCCCTCCTTCTTCTGTATTCATCTGTTCCTTTGTCGATCACTTTTCCAGACGAAGATCGTCTGGGTGGTGCTGGTTTGTGCTTTAACAATGGCGGCAGCAATGGCGCTCCCAAGGGCGGTAGAGGAGTGAAACCACCTCCATAAGGCCCGCTGACTCCAACTGGCGGCTGCGGGTTATACTGGCCTGTATACTGAGCGCACGACACAGATCTCCTAAAATCGTGTGGTTCAGGGGGTTCTTCTTTAATTGGTGGCGCTTGTTCGTGTGAGTTGGTTTGAACTGGGGCTGCGTAC
This sequence comes from Parnassius mnemosyne, assembly GCA_963668995.1. Lineage (NCBI taxonomy): Eukaryota > Metazoa > Arthropoda > Insecta > Lepidoptera > Papilionidae > Parnassius > Parnassius mnemosyne. The sequence continues at coordinate 30,551,394 of CAVLGL010000086.1, forward strand.
GAGGCACCAGAATGGACAGGCTGGGGCATATACGCAAGGGTGGTTCTCGCGAAGGGTCTGTGTTGTGGCGAGCGTCCTCCGGGCAATATCTCTTGGAAGAGCGCCATGGTTTCCTCCCCCCGGAACTGGTCCTCAATGAGGTGTTGGAGGTCGAGGCTGATTTCCTGTCCATTGAGCTCGTCGAGGTCTGGCGGCGGGAAGGGTGTCCTCTTGTCCTCGGCTACCTTCTTCAGGTCTGGTTGGGGCGGTGGTGGCGGTGCCCCGGCCGCGTCATACATCTGTGGGGACTCCATACCGCCCGGGCCGATGGCAGGCCCTGCGGCGCCGGCCCGGTTCTCCACTGCGCAACACTGACTGGACGTCACAATGCACATGCACGACACTCGCGTGGCGCGTGCGAACGCGTCGGAGGTTGAACGCGGACTAACGCTGCGCGCGCGTCGAGCAAGGTTGCCGGAAGGAAGCGCTGAAGTTGGCTGAAAGTTCACGCGGGCGCTGGTAAAAGTTTTTTTCTTAAGGCCCGCGCACACCGGTACGTTTACTTCTGAATTAATGGGCGAGTCGATTCATTGACCCATTAAACGTAATGACACATTCATTAGTAATTGGACTGTTGTGAGAATTTAATTTGTACAATGGATTATAATGATGGAATTAAATAGTTTATTTTTAAATTATTAATGAACTTAATTTGTAATGATTTTCACATGAATATTCTTATATACTTATTCACCAGTGAGATAATTCATTATCTTAATTTTATTTTTAATTTTATTAAGTTATTGTTTTTTATTTATTTATAATTTACAATTTCTACAACTTGTATGTATTTATTATGATCTCTTTAAATACACTGAGCAGAGTAAATAAAATATTATAAGAGTATAATAAGCGCAGCATTAAAATGAAAATTATCTTATTTATTGTTTATTTAGTGATATTGATACACGCTAGATAGAGTGGCGACCTAAGACATGTGCGACGCCGATGGATAAAGGCAACTCGGGACCGTGTTTTGTGGCAATCTCTCGGGGAAGCCTATGTTCAACTCTACTGCGCAACGGCACATATCCACTGTGAATGGTAATGATGCTGATGGTGATACGCACTTCAAATGATTTCCTAAAGTAATAGTGAAAACCATTATTGGTAAACTGGAAATTCTTTAAATTTGGTAGAGATATTAAGAACATTACTAGATGGAGTGACGACCTGGTAACCTTGGGGGAGGTTGTTTAGCAGTTCACTTGTGAAGGGCTGTAATGATGATGATGATGATGATGATTACAATCAAATAAAATTAAAGTATATTTTATCTTTGGAATGTATTAATTAAATTTCATCATATTTCGATTGAAATGGCCATAATTTTTATTCTTTTTTTTTAAATAATTATAGAGCGATAAACGACCTAACACTTCAACAGTGGTGATGTAGCCATCTTATCTGATATCTGTTGGGAATATGTCTAGTGTAGCTCATGAAAACCTGCAAACTACGTTAATACGTGGCAGAGCCACGCTACAGCTTTGTTCGATTGCAGCACGAATGAGTCGGTTCGACTGTGGAAGAACCATGAAATCATAGATTACCAGCGTGAAATAGCAGCCTAATGCTGCAGTGTTTCGTATGGTAAGAGTAGAGAATCAGACACCCTATTTATTAGTAACAAGACGTTCTATGTTAGTCTTCAGGGATGACTTCACGCACCTACATTATAATACTTATTCTAAATGGATGTAGGTGTGCATTGGCCACAGCATCCACTTACCACCAGGTGGAATGTGTTCTAGTTTATCATTCTTATTCTGTTAAAGAGTACCAAGCGTTCAAAGATAAAGGAAAACTATATTACGGAATCTCGTATGTCTGTACTGATATTTATTTATTTATTTAAACTTTATGCTAAAAGAAAAATCGTACATATGGCGGACTTAATGCCTCAAGACATTCTCTCCCAGTCAACCATTAGGTCAAGCAGAGATAAACATATGAGAGGTATTTTTTTTAATAAGATATGGTGACAAATGAGCACACAGTCCACCTGATGGTAAGTCGCTGCTGTGGCCCATAGACATCTACATTTATCCTTGTTTGTGAATCAAAATGTAGATGTGTTGTCACCCGTGAGGACTAAGATGGAATGCCTATTTTCCAGTAAAAAGGGTCTGCAGTTCTCTACACTCACCATACGAAACACAGCAGTATTAATTTAAATGAAACTAATTTTACGGATTTTATCGCGTATATTAACTTATTTTTCATTCCCGACGTTTCAAGCACTTTACAGCACCCATGGTCACGGGGGGGACTGAGGTCTGACCATGGGTGCTGTAAAGTGCTTGAAACGTCGGGAATGAAAAATAAGTTAATATACGCGATAAAATCCGTAAAATTAGTTTCATTTAAATGTGTAGTGTTCGCGTAAATATAAGAAATCACTACAGCAGTATTAAGCTGCTATTTGACGCTGGTATTCTGTGAGAGCGTGGTTCTTCCCCGGTCGAGCCGACCCATTCGTGCTACAACTGTGCTACTAATATAGCTGCAGCATGGCTCTACCACGTAAAAAAAGTAGTGCAGCAGGTAGTGCAGCAAAAGTAGACTAATAATGAGAAAAAAGGTAACGAAGTTCGAATAACTAGATATGTAAGTTCCCTCAACATGTTGATGCTAAGACAAAATTTATTAATTACCAAAGCCCGGACTTAAGGAGGTATTAAATTCTGTAATAATTGTTTTATTATTACTTTTTAGTGTTTTGTTTTTAAAAAATACTAGCTGGTACATGGCGCGTTGCTGCCACAGAAAAAAAAATAATTTGTGGAAATATCGTTTTAAATTTGGAAGAGTTTTAATGTTTAATTAGGAATGATAATACATTCATTGAAGTTGAATGATGTAATGTATAACTTTCAATCGATACGCGCGCCACCTATTCTAAGTTAATTATACTATGCCTATTCGCACAAGTGCAAGCAATGAGTTGACAAAGTTTTAGCGCAATCTGATGAACCGTATGGTAGCGCATAAAATACGAACATTAATTTTTATATATTTGATTCCTTCATCTGCTAAGGCAGCAGCATAAAGAACGCTGAACCTTTCGTTTTGTCATCGACAATCCATCCACCGTGCATAGCGATTACTGCAATCCCTTCCAACTATAGGATAAGCGCATATCCAGCAGTGGATATTTTACAGGGTTTGTGATTATTAGAAATATTTCAAATTAAGGGTTTGCCCAATTAGTTCAACTATATTAAGATAGAACGAAATGAACTGGTTTCTCCAATTAATTCTACTTTTCAGAGTGACATTGTAAAGGTATGTCTATCAAAATTCCATTGCCGAACATAAGCCTACCCATAGATTGTCTCATATGGGGATATTTGTCATAGTTGCCACGGTTGGGAACCGCAGTTTTTTTAAAAGTTTTTATTAGGAAATCGCTGTTGACAGCCTCTTGGTTAGTTATCCTCTGTCGCCTCTTACGACATTCACGGGACATCCACGGGGACGGGTAGTTTGTGTTGTTAATTGTGTAACATAATAAAAAGCTGTTATTTTAAAAAAAAAGTCCCGCTGGGTTTCTTGCTGGTTCTCCACAGGACGGAGGTTTTATTACGAACCAGTGGTAAATAAAAGAAAATAATCAATTTCAATCAGTATTATTTATAATCTATGTATATTTGTTTCATAAGATTGATGTAATATTTTATACGAGTATCTTAGGAATGAAATCAGGCACGTGTACTTTCATTTTGAATTCGATAAAAAAAATTTACACCCAAACATTAGCATATTAACAACAAATCGATAACACCTGATAACCCGCACGAAGAAAACCATATCGTCACGGACTATTCGTAATCGTTATCAAGCTAATCGGTGGCGTATTACAAATAAATCGATATCAATTGATAGACCGATCGATTACAGACAACCAGACGTGATGTCGACTATTGAACGTGGTCAATCACCCTTAACAGCAATGAAAGGCCCATGGGGCAATCACAGAGGTACTGAAAAGTAATTAACTTAATAATATAACTAACGAAACATATTAAAGAGGCAAAATATCTAAAACTAATGCAAATAAATATCTCCTGAGGTACCACGGCACTAATTGTTAGATACAATTTGTTTTTATCATCCCGTGGTTGTCGTAAGCGGCGACAGAGAGACACAGATCAGGAGATGGGGAGCAGCGTCTTCCTAATAACGACTAAAAATAAAAACCTGTGGTTGCCCTATTATGCTATTTGCCATAGATGCCTGCTTGCCAAACGTGGCAATTATGGAAAATATGGCCCTATGAGGCAATCTATGGGGGAGGCCTACATTTTTACGGTACATTTTTAGTCGACATCAAAAAAGCAGGCGCTTCTTCGATTGATTATTTTTTTTCGCTTGTGTCTTTACTTTTTTCATGTTTTTGTGCGTATGTTACGCGATTTCTTTGCCAATTAAAACATGATTTTGAAGATTCGTTTTACGGTTCCGTAAGTAAAGGGTAACCAAACCCTATTACTAAGCCTTGTAGTTGCCCGTCCATCCGTCCGTCCGTCTGTCTGTCAGCGGGCTCTATCACATATGTGGTAGAGCCATGCTGCAGCTATATTATGGTTGTAGCACGAATGGGTCGGCTCGACCGGGGAAGGACCACGCTCTCACAGAATACCAGCGTAAAATAGCAGCTTAACGCTGCTATGTTTCGTATGGTGAGTGTAGAGAACCGGTGACCCTTTTTACTGGAAACGAGGCATTCCTTCTTAGTCCTAACGGGTGACAACGCATCTGCATTTTGATTCTTAATCGAAGATAGATGTAGATGTCTATGGGCCACAGCGACCACTTACCATCAGGTGGACTGTGTGCTCGTTTGTCACCCTTATCCTATAAAAAAAATATCTCATGATCCGTAATAGGCAGACAGTTGAAATTTTCACAGAACGTGTATTTTTTGCCGCTAAAGCATCAAATAATAAAAATTAAAATAAATTAATAATTAATAGGGGCTCCCCCATTAGAAACGTGTATTATGATGGTAAGGAACCCTTCATGCGCGAGTTCGACTCGCACTTGGCCGGTTATATTGATTCTATGTTATACTTCAGATGTGGTCCCATATATTTGGAGATTTAATTTGGAGTAAAAATTCCACTCTAAGAGTGGCAAATAGGTTTTGAAGTATATCATGTAACTATTTAGATGAAATTGAGATTGTGATATTCTTTAATGCACTCAAAACTGTAAAAAAATAACTTTTATAAAAAGTAAAAGCCGACTTTAAAGAACAAAAAATAATAAAATAATTTCACATTCTGAGGTCGAATATAAGGAAAGTAATTTTTACCAACTTTAATATAATTCGCAAAATAACGCCGAATTCCGTAAATTATTTTGCAACCGAATTTAAAAAAGTAAAAGGTTCTCAATTCGGATGTATTTTTTATAGGATAAGGATAACAAGTGAGCACACAGTCCAACTGATGATAAGTGGTTGCTGTGGCCCATAGAAATCTACATCTATCCTCGTTTGCGAATCAAAATTCAGATACATTGCTAGTCGTGAGGACTAAGATGGAATGCCTTTTTTCCAGTAAAAAGGGTCTCCGGTTGTCTACACTCACCATACGAAACACAGCAGCATTAAGCTGCGTTACGCTGGTATTCTGTGAGAGCGCGGTCTTTCCCCATCGAGCCCCATTCGTGGTACACATATACAATTAATGTAGCTGCGGCATGGCTTATGGCAATTTTTTTCTAGGTAAACCCATTTGATGTACCTTTTTTTCTTTGAAAGCTGGTGCTTCTCACGTGGTCCCATATATTTGATCAAGATCTGATCAGTAGTTTTGAGTTATCCTTAATCATGCGTGTTTAATTGACTTTGAAGTCGGTTGTACAAAATTGAGGTGAGGTGTTTGCGTCCCGATGTCTTCAGTTTTTGAATATTAATTTTTGGTCCGATCTACGCTTATAGTATCTTGAAGTCTTACAGTGATATGCTTGGGTTTGGATTTAGTTTTATTAATTATAGCAGATCCCAAGCAGATGGCAGCACCCATCCATCTTCTCTATTGAAATTAGAATGTTTTTTAATTTCAACAGAACCGGTGTTCTTTTGCGAGGATTTGTCGTCTATCAAATCTAATGTAATGGGGACTATCTTGAACATGTTCACACACTGCAGACTTCCCCACACCGCAGCACCGACGTTCCGGGAAGCTCATACTGCGTTGATCGGACCAAAAATTAATATTCAAAAACTGAAGGTAGCCGCGCTAATTATGACATCGGGACGTCAAACACCTCATCTCCCCCGTGACCATGGGTGCTATGAAGCACCCGAAACGTCGGCTATTAAAAAGTTAAATTAATTTCTTCAGACCAGTAAGTACACAGCAGTGCAAGTACTGCTCATTGACGGCCGAAATATGTAAGAGGGTAATACCTATCCAGACGATCTCCTCGGCTGAAAAGGCCTCCTACCATCTACCAAATTTATAAAAAAAAGGAAAAATTAAAACAATCACAACGGATTACTTCTTGATTTCTGTCATACCGTAGTGTATTTAAAACGCCGCGCTAACGGTTCGCCGATACATCATGACGTCACGCGTCTCGGTGTATTTGCTAGCAGTACTGTGGGGTTAGCCAAGTTGCCTTTCTACAATCGTTAACGCTAATATATATAGAAATCCATAAAGGAACCGCGAAAGCCCCGACAGATGAATTGTATTATTTTTTACCTATAATTGTTTTTTTTTTCTTTTTTATTTGTTCTGGTGTGGCTTTGGAAGGATATTCTAAAACTCAAGGCCCGCGTGAGAATTTCTTTTTAATTTTTTTTTAAGTCACGCTTACTGTTCTTATCAGACCATCCAACTTACGTGATAAAACATGTCGAATGAAAACTACGTTGAGCGTACATGCACGATCTTTTTTCTTAATTAAGTGACATCGGTACATTGTGTACACGTGCAGATAGAGTTAGAATGAAACAACAATAGCCATTTCTCTTTTTGTGGTATAGCAATAAAGCATAGGCCCGTATTAATAAACGTTACTCAGCTCAAGTACACGCACTTGAGTAAACTCTTGAGTTTATGATCTTATTAATAAACATATCTCAAGATGCGGTTTAGGTTTACGATATCAGCTTAGTGCCACATTGATTAATAAACGAAGCTCGACTCTCAAGCGTGTGTACTTGAGTGCGAGTCACAGAACCGTATTCCTAAGTACAGCGTTTTGAGAGATTGTTTTTATGTGTTTATTAATTAGCAAAGATCTTGAGACGCGGATATCGTAATGAAATCAAAAGTAAAAGTATGTATGAAGTATCAAATGATTACGCACTTGAGTTCGTCGTTGAGTAACGTTAATTAATACGGGCTTTAGAGTCCATTTTTTTAGTTTTCCAGTACTGAAAATTGGCGTCCCTTACAGATATCTTCAAAAGACGGTTTTTTCATAGTTGTCACACTTTATAAGCGGGTTAGTTATCGTAGTTTTTTATTATAATAATTAAATTGTTATCGGTTACGTACTAGCGATCCGTCCCTACTTAACCTGAGGGGGATCTATTTATGTGGAGTTATTTATATATAAGATTTTCATCAATGACCATTTACTTCACCATATCAATTGGGTATCGTAAGAAACTACAGGGGGAAAACTAAAATTGGAGATAAAAATAATAAAAAAAAACATGCGTGAGTGTCGTGGAACACTCGGTTGGAACGAAATTCCTTTCGTAGTATATTATTATTGATACACGTATTATATTAACGGCTGAATTTGAATGACAGGGTGAGAAATAGTGTGATAAGAGAAAAGTGTGGTTTGCAAGATGACGTTGTGACCAGGATTAAGAAAGGAATGCTTCGGTGGTTTGGTCATGTAGAAAGAATGAACGAGGAAAGAGTGACAAAGCAAATTTATGTTTCAGAAATACGCCCTAGACGACGATTTATCGACCAAATCGGCGATACATTGAAAATGGGCCAGATTAGGAGTACCCTTAACTGACGAGCGTGTATGCGTAGATATATAGATGTAAAGGAGGCGAGAGAGGTGTGTCAGGATCGCGCCAAATGGAAGTCCGTAGTCTCTGCCTACCCCTCTGGGTGACAGGTGCGAGTGTTTGTGTTATGTGTTGTGTTGTATTATATTATTAATTAACAAATACAAATAAATGAATAACTTGTGCCTATTAAAATAAAGCATCATTTAAAATAATATTTCTTTCATAGCAAGGTAAGAAAAAGTGCGAGCGAGATGGATTTCTATACAAGAGGGTCGTGATGGAAAAATCTTACACTTTTTCTCGTCTAGCCCCATCGTCAAATTCGTACCGTGCGATGAGGAAGTTCGTTCTAAAAACCTACGTTTACCAACTCGCCTACGAATTATAAGACAAATTATATTTGGGAGGCCTTTGTTCAGCAGTGGACTTTTATAGGCTATATAGAATATCAGGCACACAGCTGAGTAATTATAAAATATCAACTGGCCATCCCATTAATGTTGGTGTCATATAACGCACATCAAAACAAAATATTCCGCGGTGACGCGCTAAAATCGCAAAGACACTGGGTCAGCGCACGTGTTTTGAAAATTGTCAATGTCAGACATTTTAAACACATTTAATAGCAGTAAACGTGACCAAAATAAACCTGTACGATACCGATTCGTTGACCGAAGTTTATTTATTTTATTTATGCTTTAAACGCAGCCCACCTTACCTTTCTAGGAGGGTAATAATAATATCATACAGAGTGAATTTTGCTTCAGTCAGCTGTCTCAATAAAGACTAGCCATTTGCTCTATCCTCGTTTGCGAATCAAAATGCAGATGCGTAGTCGCCCGTGAGGACTAAGATGGAATGCCTCTTATCCAGTAAAAAGAGTCTCCGGTTCTCTATAATCACCATACGAAACATCAGTGTTAAGCTATTCTGTGAGAGCGTGGTCCTACCCCGGTCGAGCCGACCCATTCGTGCTACAACTATACTACTAATATAGCTGCAGCATGGCTCTATCACGTATAAAGGATTATATTGCCCGAGTGTATGCGCAAACACAGGTGCCTCGGGTGCACGACACGACCGGAGAGAGATTAGGTGCAGGACCAACGACTTTACGTGCTTTCCGTGGCATGGGGTGAATCACCTCCAACTTCCTGACTTCGGGCTGTTACTGAAAATTTCTCGACAGAAAAATCTAATAACTGATTTGGCCCGACCTGAGATTCGATCACGGAGCACTTGATTAGCAGTCACGGTTACGATCACGAGACTAACGAGGCAGTTTGATAGGGTAGTGAAGTAATTATTTGCTCACATGTTGGCGGACTCTCACTGCCAACACCAATTGGAGCCGCACAGCAATTATAATATTAAAAATTAAGAAAACTTAAAAAACACGCATTGATTATGAGCTGTGGTGATACTAGAGAGAATTATCCTGGTGTTCCTGATCAGGATACTAGGATAAAGTTATTAAATTATTGTGTTGTCATCGGTCCTTGATACGAGTGCAAATTTTGAAGTCAATCGGGAGTCGTTTGGTGAAAATATCATTAAAAGATTCCGTTACATAGATAGATAGATAGACACGTAGCAAATAGAAGCGTGTCAAAAAGTCCAGTATTAGTTGCAATTTTAAGTGCTAATTTACCACATGCTTGGCGATGAAGGAAAACATCGTAAGAAAACCTGCATGTATTTTGAAGTCCGTCAACATGCACTGTAGTAGACTAAATGTTCTATTACCCTCTCTGAAACTAGAGGAGCATGTGCCCAGAAATGGGACATATAGACAGTGGCCTTTATATCATGTAACACACACACACACACACACACACGTTTTATAAGTAAAAATACTGTAACTTTCATAACTTTAATTAATTAAATTAAAACCTTTCTTTCTATGTGGTTATGTTTACGTTATATTTATATCATACTTGCTGGTACCGGGCGCGTTGCTGCCACAGAAAAAATAATTGTCGAAATATCGTTCTAAATTTGAATTTGAGTAATGTATCACTTAAATCATCAAATAAATTTGTCTGCACGATACGCGCGCTACCTATTGTAAGTTAGTTGTCATATGCCTATAACCTTCTCACAAGTGCAAACAATAAGTTGACAAAGTTTGAGCGCAATCTGATGAACGATATGTCAGCGCATAAAATTATTTTTTATATACGTACCATTAATAAACTGTTTACAGATATATGTATGACCATTTAATAAATTATGTCTAGTTTTTTGATTAAAAAAAATTTAGCTGAGAGCATTCACTCCTTGAATGGCTCTCATCTGTTCGTGAATTTTCATTACAATCGGTTCAGTCATTCCGATATATGCATGACGATAGTTAGCCATTTATATTAGATTACTAATTACCTCACTGGTCTTACGGTAGATTGCTTGCTGTGCGTTATAATTCCATGAGATAGGCAATTAAAAGGCTTTAGTAATTAATACTGCATTCTAACTGATGTTTTTAATGTAGGGATTGGCATTATTCATCAGTCTATTTTACTTGGGGAATTAGTTATTACATTAATTAAATTATGACATAATTAACTATCATTAGCAACTATATAGCTAAGAGAATCCGTCCTCCATTCCTTCCCGTGGGTAACATACGACTATTTGAAATGTAAGGAAGGTCTAATATATCTTACAACGTAGGTGAGGGTTAAATGCTGCGGGCTGTTCGAAACGCTGCGGGCTGTTCGAAAGAGATACCGCGGCTCCGGAACGTAAGGGCACTGAAGGAACACGGATGGTTTTTAGTCAGTAAAAGTCTGACACTCCCTTCCGCTCCACCCAGAGCGAAAGGCGTCATTTGATGATTTTCCATCCGCAAAAAAAAAAAGGTGAGGGTTAAATAAAACTAATTTTATTGATTTTATTGTGTTTAATTATAATTCGTGTTTAACGTCCCGATGTCATAGTTAACGAAGGCTACCTTCAACTTTGCTACAACTATTAATTTTCGATCCAATATACGCAGAACGAGCTTATGGTATAGAATAAAATAGAATAATTTTTATTCAATATTGATTACAAGTGATACTTATTGAAAGTCATTTTTAGGGTTCCGTGCCTTAATAGGAAAAAACGGAACCCTTATAGGATCACTTTGTTGTCCGTCCGTCTGTCTGTCTGTCTGTCAAGACCCTTTTTCTCAGGAACGCGTGGAGGTATCAACTGAAATTATATATCAAATACTCAAGTCTACTGTCCCTTAGAGCTGTGTCTTCTTCTAACTTCTAAGCCAACGCAATCAAAAGATACAGTCGTTTATGCCGTAAATTTTCGACATTCGCAAGGGAATCAAAACCTACAGGGTACTTCCCGTGAACTCAGAATCTTGAAATTTGGTACGAGGCAACGTTTTATAGCACAGATAAAGGAAAAATTGCGTAAAGCATAAATTTTTAGTTACATCATATAATAAAAATATTTTTAATAATTTTAAACTTATATACCTACAGATTTGTTCGGAACCCTCGATGCACGAGTCCGACTCGCACTTTGCCATTTTTTTTTTACATTACCACTGGTTCGAAAAAATACTCTGTCCTGGGAATAACCAGCAAGAAACCCAGCGGGACTATTTTTAAATAAATTCTACAATATAAATGATTACAAACTGTTTACAAAATTTATTTTAGAAACAGCTTGGAAGCGACCACCTCATTCTCAGGGGTTATTATCAACCATGTATTCATTTATATTATAATAACCCTTTTTATACAGTTTTTGTTTAATTATATATTTAAACTTTGTAATAGAGAGATCTTTTATATTTAATGGACTTTGTTGAAATAGCGTATACATTGCCCCAAGAATGAATTACTGACTCTGTGGAGTCGAGAGACTGGTATCACTAGCTTGTGTTTGTTTCTAGTGTTTACAGAGTGTATATCATTTTTTTTACTAAAACTATCTTTGTTTTTGTGAACACACAATAAGTTTTCGTAAATATACTGAGAGTCCAAAGTTAATATATTATTTATTTCTTTAAATTTTTCTCTAAGGGACTCTCTCGGTTTAAGGTTGTAAATAGCTCTTATGGCCCTCTGGGTATCTAAAAGTCTCTGTCTGACCATGGGTGCTGTCACATCCGAAACGTTGGGAATTAAAAAGTTAACGATAAACGCGATAAAATCCTTAAAATTAGTTTCAAGTAATGTGTAGTATTCGCTTAAATATAAGAAATCATTAATAGGTAAGGAAATAGGTGAAATAGGTAGGTAATACAACCGCCATCCAGTCTACCGTGTAGCGATTACGTCAAACCTCCATAAGCCTGCTCGTGGGCATAGTCACGTAATGCAGGCAGGCTATAGTCAGCCTCATATTCTATAATAGTCTATAGTATATTCATTTAATATTCTGTAATAGTCTATAGCTCGTATTTTCAATATTCATTGCAGTTTTGCTGCAGCACAAATGGGTTGTCTTGACTAGGGTAAGACTACACTCTCACAACATACCAGCGTGAAAAAGCTATATAGCAGGTGGAAGGAAAAGGGGAGAGCTCCCCTTTTCTCTGTCTGTGGCCATGGCCAATGGCCAACACTCCTAGTGGTAATTCGGAGCTATTCTATATAATATATATTGCTTTAATTTCGGAACTTTGTTAGCGCGATTTAGGATTCGGTGTGTTTCGCTTGTGGCGCGACAACAGCGCCGCCACAAAGCAAAATAATGTTGCTGCGTCCCATATGGTGAGTGTTAAGAACCGAAGAACCTTATTACTGGCAACGTAGCATCTCATCTGGGTTTAGATTCTTAATCGATGATAGATGTAGTTGTCTATGGGTCATAGCAACCATCTATTAAAATTATTTACATATGAATTTGCTATGTTGATCAAGAATGCAGTAAGTTAGACGCTTGGCTTAAAGAAAATGACGCATTAAATATAAAGACACTCTGAACTCTAGTTCAGAGTTCTTATTTCGAATTAAATATCATAAGGATCGAATTTATATGTATACAGAGTTCGTCACAAGGATGCCGAATATGTTTTACATAGAACTTCATATTAATAAAAACATACTGCACTTTCGATTAGAACTGCAGAATTATTCTTTATGCCCCTTCCAAAACCTATAAATTCAAGAAAATGGCTGACATAACAAAAACTATTTTATTAAAACAATTCGATTGGAAAGTGACATATTCGTTATCTCACATTTACAAGATCCTTCGAGAACTCATCGCCAATAACGTTGCCTATTTCCTAGGTATTCGCACTAGAGGCCTAGTAACAGGCCCACCACAGAGTGGGGGGTGCGGTGAGCGGGCCGTCTGACTGCGATGTGATGCAACCGCGCCGCCGTGGCAATGTAGGCACGACGTTACGTATTGGTGCTTTACTATATTTTAAAAAGAACCTCATACTAAACAGGCTTAATGACATCATAATTTGTTGATCCAAAAATGTAATGACTAAGCGTCTAATATTTACAAGTAGCCCGAAATTTACAACAATATGTTGATCATAATTTGTCTTGACTCAGTTTTTGATATTAGATTATTCGTTAATATGTTATGAAGTATAATGTAACAGAAGATGCTGACTGCACTGTTTTATTAACTTCCTTCTGCGTAGCATTGAAAGGGAGTTAATGGTTTTAGCTGGCAGTCTGTTAGTCTGTATGCCGACACGATAACTTCCGTTCCACTGGACCCATTTGACTTTAAATTTGGTATGTGGATACCTTGAGGTATTAGCTCGGTCAAGTTTGAATTTGGGTCCTGTAGGTCAAAGGGCACCAGAGATATGAGATTCACGCAGAAGGAAGTTGTTTTTCTTGAATTTACATTCAACTCGTTGTTATTGCTAGTAAAAGAAATCATTCATTTCAGTAAACCGACTTGTTTTGACCAAGCTATAAAACCCGTTGCATTGATAATCACCTCATCGTAGTAATGTAACCTAGTCAAGGATGTCAGTATTACACTGAGTTAGTTTCAGTCCATAGTTGTAATGAAATAGTAATAAATGTCATCGAGGCATAATTGTAGTTTTTACATATTAAAAATTAAAATTTTTTGTACAACCGACTTCAATATAAATTATTAAAAATAACTATAAATAGGTCAAACGTTTATCAAATTTATAAAGACTACATGAAAAGCATCAGCTTTCAAATAAAAAAAGAATCATCGAAATCTGTTCACCCAGAAAAAAGTTACGAGGTTTACACATTAGAAATAGGTAGGTGAAAACTTTCAGTACTGCTCCCGAAACTTAAATATCTAGATATAAATATATTTATTTATTATAACAAATCATCAGCAGAGTTTACAATAATATATATTTACAAATTTTTGTAGAGAAAGTTTTCTTATATATATATATATATATATATATATATATATATATATATATATATATATATATATATATATATATATTAATAATAGGCAAACACAATATGTGCTCCAATACAGATAATAACAAAATACAAAATTAAAAGAATCGATACTTGTATATCGATTCTTTTAATTTTCTTTTCTTTCTTATAATTAATAAAAAGGCAACAATTGCAAGTTCTAGCTTCACCACAATTGTTTGGTATTTTGTTGATTATTATAAAGACGTGGTCGTAAGGGTGACGGCTGGGATTTCAACCGGGATCATAACTTGGTTCAGGTTGGAATCCCGGGTCAGAGCAAAATCAGTCATTGGATTGTTCTGTCAAGAATCTTTCAGTAGCGTCCCGGAGTCAGGAAGTTGGAGGTGTTTCGGCCCCGTACCTCGGAAGGTACGTGAAACTATTGATCCAGCGCCTAATCTTTTTCCAGTCGTGTCGGATACCCGTCCCATCGGACTATGAGAGTGAGGGAATTGAGAGTAAACCTGCGTTTGCGTACACACTCGTACGCTATAATTCTGTTCTGAGCAAATGGCTAATCTCCGTTAGAATTGGCCTAGAGGACATTATTATTATTATTATATTGTTTTTAAAATTTTGTAAAGAATTAGAAAATATGTCCATCAGTCCATTTCACGACTTACTTAAAGACGAGACAAACGAGGCACAAATTAGGAAGATTTTTTTAGGATTAGGATTTCGCCTAACATTTGGAAGATCGTTTAAAGAAATTTTACTAAGAATGGAAGCAGAGACAATTTCACTATTAATACCGGAGACCCTTTTTACTGGAAACGAGGCATTTCATCTTAGTCCTCACGGCTGACAACGCATCTGCATTTTGATTCTTAATCGAAGATAGATGTAGATGTCTATGGGCTACAGCAACCACTTATCATCAGGTGGACTGTGTGCTCGTTTGTCACCCTTATCACATAAAAAAAAATTATGCACGTCAGATTAATAGTCTACTGACTCGTGGCGACGTGGGTTATAAGGTATTCTTTTAATATTTATTTTTATTTAAATTAATACGATGACGTAATAAATACCGTACTTTCATTTTTTATTAATCATCCCTGGATACTTTTCATGCTAGAAAAAAAACATATTTTCCAAATAACTGATGATAACATGTTCTTTTTAAATGTTTAGTGTTAAAAAGTTTTACGATGACTTTCGTTACATATAAAATCGAGAAATCCTAAAAATATGTTTTATTTAATATATAAGTAAATTATTATATAACAATTATTATATTAACATGATGTTTTAATTATAAATGTGAACATAAAAACTGTCAACGGCCAATACGTACCGGCGTGTTGTCTCAGTGAGTGGGTAAGTAGGCGAGCGACAGCAGAAAGTGGTTGCCGATGGTGACGCAACCGCGCCGGTAACCCAGTCAGCGGCGAGTCGACCGTCGCGACGGTGGATGATGTTGATTCGAATCGTGGTGACTTCCTATAATGATTTGCTTCCAACACCATCAGCAAAGTTTCTTTCACCATTTCTGCTCCGGTCAGAGGAACCATATTTCGAAAATGACACTTGAAAAACGTGCAGAAATAAATATATTTCATTTCATTTATTTTTATTAAATCTTCCTCCCACCGCGCCTATCCACGCATTGTAAGAATTGCGCTCGCAGTAACATCCCGCAAATTTAACGCATCGAGAAGCTGATGACAACCATCAAACCAAGCATTTAAAGTAAACGTATTCTCAGAACTTAAAATGACCTACTTCAGTCATGTTCTGCATAAGATTCTATATATTGTAGAGCCATGTTGCAGCTATATTATGGTTGTAGCACGAATTTGTCAGCTCGCGCGGGAATGGACCATGCTCTCATAGAAAACCAGCGTAAAATAGCAGTTTAATTCTGCTGTGTTTCGTATGGTGAGTGTAGAAAACCGAGGACCTTTTACTGGAAACGAGGCATTCCCTCTCAGTCCTCAGGGGTGACAACGCATCTGCATTTTGATTCTTAACCGATTATAGATGTAGATGTCTATGAGCTACATCATCTAATTACCACCAGGTTGGTTATGTGCTTGTTTGTGACCTTTATTTAAAAAAAAAACATGTGGGAATTTATAAATTGTTCGAATACTTTGAAGTTTACAAAGAACCGGACCTCGGTAGTTAGAGCAGAACGTTCGCTTGAATTTGATGACAGTGGTTATTATATTATACATCATACTTAAGAACAGGTATTACTTGTGAGACTACATGTTTTGCTTAGTATTTAACATACTTGATAAAAATGAGATTCGCAATTCGAAAGTATTTTTAACTGACTTCAAAAAGGAGCAGGTACTCAATTCTACTGTATTTTTATGTGTAACTGTTTCTAGGTGAGCCGATTTCGATGAATCTTTTTTTTTATTTGCTGATGAAGCTGATGATTCTCATGTTGTCTTATATAAATTTGATCAAGGTCTGACTATTAGTTTTTGAGATATCCTTAATAAATTATGTCGAAGTTGGTTGTACAAAATTTTTAATTTTACCTCTTGTTTGTATGTATGTGCATATCTTCCACAATTGTGAATTATTTTGAATGATTAGTTTTTTTCAATTAAATTAGCTAATAAGTAATAAAATAAAATTATATGTCTTAACTGCACTTCTCGGCCTCCCTTAATGAGAGCTAATAATATCCCGTTCACGTTGAGACTGAGGTGATGTTTTTTTGTTACACAATTTCATATAATTGATAGAAACCGAAAAACTTTTATTTAAAACGCTACTTAAATAAAAGATTATCGGTTTCTAGAGTATTATATAAATAAAAAAGCAAAGCAATGCCTTAATGTTTTGTTCTTGTTTTACTTTTTTTACTAGAAATGAATAAACCAAACAGTGGTTTGGTTTATTTACTTCTGGTCTAATTTATGTAAAACATGACTAATATTACAGAAAAAACATTAACCCTGACATTTTACTTTCAAACTAACTTCCCCGCTATGCAATCTGTCAAATATTTCATCTCATTTCTCAGTGGCGCCGCCCTGGTGGCAAAAAAGTAGTGGATGCCCTCATTGCGTGCACTATCCGTGTCACCACTAATCCCAACACTACTAATCCCAACACCACTACTCCCAATACCAATACTCTAGGAAAAACACATCACTTTCGATAATATTCTCATGTATCATTCAATCATCATTTAATAAATTATATAATAAAATATAGTTCAATTTAAATCAAAAGAACTAATTAAAGTAACTATTGAAACAACATTAAATAATACAAGTTGTGATATTGCCACTTAGTTTTAAGTAAAAATTTCCACCCCTAAAGGTGGAAAAGTTGTTTTTCATTTGGGGATATTTCCACACTCAGTTGTGAAATTTTTTGACGTAACTATTTAAACGATATTCTAGTTGTTAACTTGGGCGTTTGATATTGCTTAATCCATTCAAAAGGGTCATACTACTATACTTTAATAAGTAATTACCGATTTCAAAACACTAAAAATATTAAAATATTTTTCGTGTAATTTAATATCATCCGAATACTGTACTAAGGCAAAGTGTATCGAAGAATCAACGCCCTCACAGAATACGGGCGTAAAATAGCAGCTGTTGTGTTTCGTATAATGAGTGTAGAGAAGCGGAGACCCTTTTTACTGGAAACAAGGCATTCCATCTTAATCCTCAGGTGTGACCATGAAGCAAATATTTGCTTCACGGGGGTGACAACGCATCTGCATTTTAATTCTTAATTGAGGATAAATGTAGATGAGTATGGGCCATCAGGTGGACTGTCCATACATCGACAGCCTTTCTTAGTCGATAGCAGTACTTTGGCCTTTATAAAAATGTGCCAGTTGGCAAGCTCTTGGAGCATTTGTTTATATTGACAGCCCCTAAGCCCAAGGCACAATCTATTTATGTCCATTGCTGAACATAGGCCTCTTCCATAGATTTGCTTAAATTACGGATATTTGCAATAGTTGCCAAGCTTAGCAGGCGGGTTGGCAATCGCAGTTTTTTTTATTATTGAGTTATTACCAGAAAGATGCCTGTGTTGCCTGGTCTGATACTGCCCATCTCGTGGCTTAGTTTCCATTTGTTGCCTCTTACGCAAGAATTTCTGTAACGATTTTTTTGGGATTCGTGGTAATGCCCAGCCGTGGAATAACGGGGAAGGAACACACAATCACAGTATACCTGCGTGAAATAGAAACTGTTTCGTTTGATGGAATGTAGAGAAACGGCGACCCTTTTTACTGAAAATGAGGCATTCTTAGTCCACAGGGGTGACAACGTATCTGTATTTTCATTCTTAATTGAGGATAGACGTAGGTGTCTATAGGCCACAGAATCCACTTACCATCTTGTAAAGTATGTGCTCGTTTATTTCTCTTGATTCTATAAAACAAAACAAAATGATTGAGATGTTATGTCCCACTATGTATTATATATCTATCTACTATTAGTGTAAAATTAAATTGCTATGATTTTAATATACGGCCTTTTTAAGAATGAATAATAATGCTGGCTAGTTCGAAATGAATCCGGCAACCTACTTAATAGAAAAAAAATTAAATAATTCTCTTAAACTCGGACTATCGTTTCGAGCAGTCAACGGTACCAGGGCGTCAGCGCCGCGGGCGGTTATGCAACCGTACGAGCCCACTCTCACTTTCGCGATCGGGAGGCCGCCGCGAGCTTTGTGTACTTCTAATGTCATCCGCACTCCGCGCGGCTGTTATGATTGCCTAGTTTTTAGAAACGGTAATATTAGGAAACAAAGAAACAACTTAGCAGCCTTTACCTCTTACTAGCTAGTATACCAAATTCTGCTGTAACCTACCAAAAAGTAAAGTAAAAAATGAATTATACCTTTAACTTCAAAAAGCATTCCATCTTAGTCCTCACAGGTGACAACGCATCTGCATCTTCAGTCTTTATTGAGGATAGATGTAGATGTCTATGGGTAACAGTAACCACTTATCATCAGGTGGACTGTGGGCTCGTTTGTAACCCTTACCTATAAAAAAAAAACATTCTCTTAAAATTCCACGATTTGCTTTAATTATTGCATTCCTCTCGGTCATTTTAAAGGTGGCTTCCTTCTCAAATGTATGTAGTACGCCCTTTTTATTTATTTCAGGTTTTATTTTAGATCCTTTAATTTAACACATTTAACTTCTTTAGTACATTGTACGAGGGTGGATTGAAAAGTACTCGGCCTAACCAAGAAAATAAACAAATACTAAATCAGTTATATTTTTATTTTTCTACATAATCACCATCAAGTTCAATACACTTTTGCCACCTCCCCTTCCAAGCATTTAGACCGTTGAAAAAAAATGATTCTTCCTTAGAGTCAAAATATGCGTCTACAGCTGCTTTGACCTCGTCGTTTGTCGAAAATCTTTGACCTCCCAAGTGCTTTTTTAGGTTAGGGAACAGAAAGAAGTCTGATGGTGCCAGATCAGGTGAATACGGCGGATGCGGTAACAGTTCAAAGCCACAGTTGTGAATTTCAGCCATTGACTGTACTGACGTGTGAACACGGGCGTTATCTTGATGAAACAGGACTTTTCTTCTGAGCATTCCTTGACGTTTTTCTTTTATTTCCTCTCGTAAACGAAGTAGTAAGGTGCAGTAGTAATCAGAGTTTATATTCTGACCCCTTTCAAGATAATCAATCATAATCACACCTTTCGAGTCCCAGAATACTGAAGCCATCACCTTATTTGCCGACAAAATCGACTTAGCCTTTTTTGGGGGTGGTGAACCAGGTCTTCTCCACTGTTTTGATTGTTGTTTTGTTTCCGGTGTACAGTAATGAACCCATGTTTCGTCCATAGTAACAAAACGATTCAAAAAATCATCTGCATCGGCTTCAAATAACTCCAAACAGTCGCGTGAAATAGTCAATCGCGTCCTTTTTTGTTCAACTGAAAGCAGTCGCGGAACCCACCTCGCAGACACCTTGTGGAAACCCAACTCGTTGACAATGATGTTTTGAGTTCGTTCATAAGAGATGCCTATAATCTCGGCTATCTCTCTAATTTTTAATCTGCGGTCTCCCATTATTAAATCAAGTACTTTTTTAATATTTTCATCAGTAGTTGAAGTCGAAGGCCTTCCAGAGCGGGGTTCATCTTTCACACTCTCTCTACCACGCTTAAATTCTGCTATCCATTTTTTGACGGATGAATATGACAGAGCACAATCGCCTAATGTACTGACCATGTCATCATGGATGGCTTTTGATGATAGCCCCTTCTTATGGAGGTACTTAATGACGGCACGCTGCTCGATTTGCTCCATTCGCGGAAATTATGTCCGATTACTTTGTTAATAAATTTATAAAATCACAACTAATTATCGCACACGTTTCGAACTTCACACAATGAACTAGTCTGAACTGAACTAAATAATGTGGATAGATTTGATTTTTAGAATTGAATGGATCTGTGTTAGGCCGAGTACTTTTCAATCCACCCTCGTACCTTCATATGCCCGATGGATAAAGGTGTATATATATATATATATATATATATATATATATATATATATATATTATAATGTCCATCATGCTATCGTAAAAATACGCTTTTCCTTACGTTAAATTTTCCTATGTTCATTTATTTTAAATGTAACAAACTTTAATTAATCGGTAGTTAATTAATTAAACAACTACAATCATAATTTGAATATTACAATAAAACTTTTGAATCGAATGCATCTTGAATATGAAATGCCACACATTTTCGCGATAACATAAACGTACCTGATATACTTGAAGTATTACAAACGTAAGTAGTACAATATTACTTCAGTTGCTACTAAGGTGTTAGAAATACGAAGAAAATCATAAGGTCTAAATCCAACAATTTGTTATTAACTCTTGATGATTCGAAATTGGAACGCGATAATTAGCAATCCTGTTCTATGAATTATCAAACATAATTATATATAAGACGACACAATATCGCCGTTAAACCTCAAATGTATTCATACACATAAATTAAATTGAAGTGTGTCCGTAATATCGAAATAATTGCCTTTTATATAGCTAAGGGGGTTATTTGGATGTCATTAAGACATGAATAACAATTTTTAAACTATTTGTTTGTCTGATGATCCCGGATAGACTCCGGGCCAA
The DNA here is from genome assembly GCA_963668995.1 of Parnassius mnemosyne. NCBI lineage: Eukaryota > Metazoa > Arthropoda > Insecta > Lepidoptera > Papilionidae > Parnassius > Parnassius mnemosyne. Next base: position 30,572,946 of record CAVLGL010000086.1, read on the forward strand.
TCTTCGGAATCTTTAAACCGATTGTAATGAACCGATTGTAAATGCAACTTAACGAACAATTAAAGATCAATTCCAGGAGTGATTAAGGCTATATTATATCTGAAAACATTGAAGATCTATTGAGAAATCAAAATATTGATATAATATATGGTTTTTAATGATTATCTAAATATAATTAACGCAATTTTAATAGATTTTACTCATTACAATATAAAATCATTATTCATACAAAAATAAATGAGTTTTTTTCTTTACTTTAAATAGCATAACAAAATCAAAAATGAAACCCAGTTTTTACATGGCTTTTACTAGGTTTTTGATACAAAAAGTAAGGAAGGAAATGGCGGTCTAAGTATAATATGAGATAATTTTTTTTGAAAAGGTCTATTAGAAATTTAAATAAAACAGTGCGCTATAGAAATAGTTCACAAGAATGTGTGTTACTAAATGTATAGTCACACACCAATTTTATCGTATGCAATTCGAATAGGGTTGCCAGCCTGTAGCCAGTTTAATGAGGGACATGAATTTTTACAATGGCAGTATAAGAATTCAAGAATGAAATATAATAGAATACGATATGACAGGATAGGATAGCCTGTTTTAAATTGTACGTTCTTTGTTTTAAATTAAGCGAGTACCGGAATAATGGTGCAAAGCCGTTAAAGTCCCACTGTGTAAGGGAAATGGATCACAGAAGGACTGTAAAGGCTACCAAGGATTCAGACTACTAAGCATTGTCAGAAAACTGTACGCTTAGGTAATTAATAGAATCAGGCGTTACTTTGTAAAAATGGTAATCAAACTAAAATAATAATAATTAATATACTATGTAAATTGAATTAATTTTTCAACGTATTTCGCCTTTTAAATAATACATATCGAATATCATTTTGCAAGTAGGTTAATTTCTTTGGAAAAAGGCTTGAACTTAGAACTCAAAAGAGGCCTTTACAGCACACATAACCTCATCGTCACCGTCGAATTTAATACCACGAAGTGCTTTTTCACGTGAGCAAAAAGGTGAAAATTACTTGGTGCTGGATTCGGAGAATATGTTGGGTGCTGCATCAACTGAAACCAAGCAGTTTGGATACAGCACCTGTAACATCAGATTGATGGGCAGGTACATTATCAGGATACAAAAGCACTCCAGAATCTTTACACAACACCACTAAAGTCCACTTTAATGTCGTCGTGGGAGACCTTAATGTCAAAGTTGGGATGCATATAGGTGTTGAATCGATAATGGGACCGCACGGTTTATGAAGCAGAGATCACAGGGGGCAAATGGTGATCAACTTTCTCAAAAATGAGAGGCTTCATCTAATGAATACCCATTTAAAAAAAACCACAAAGGATGTGGACCTGGTGCAGCCCCGACAACGTAACGAAAAATGAGATTGATAGCATCATGACGGACAAAAAGTACATATTCAGAGATATCTCAGTGATTAATAGGTTTAATACAGAAATAGTTATGAAAGAAACCGACGGAGTAATATCGGATGTGTAAGTTGAATTTGAGAAAGAGGGGCATGATCACAGAAAATATTCTATGACAGAGTGGACAGCGTTAGCAACCTTAACCCAAACGAAGTCCCGTTTGGTTTAAGCGCTAGGCTGATGCCTGTATCTGTATTAAAATATCTTTATAGGGACTATAGTTCTTGTGTCAGGATTAACGGTTTAGCGTCTATAAAGGTGTCAGACACGGATGGGTAGCTTTGCCATGGCTATTGAATCTGTTTGTAGACAGTATTTAAAAACTTAGAAAGTCGAAGAATGGGTAAGTTAGTAATCAAATGCCTTTCGTACGCTGACGATCATGTCATATTTGCGTCGTTAGATTCAGATTTGGACGAGTTTTTGTAATAAGGATGTTTGTTTAGTAAGGATGGTAGAAATGACAAGGAATTAGAACGAAGAATGAATGGATAGAATAAATGGGGCCGTCAACTCTATTATGAAAAACGATAATGGGTCCAAAAAGGCGTGTACGGAAATTTAAAATGCTAATGAAACTAATTTAATGTATAGTAGTGAAAGTTGGGTGAAGCAGAAAAAGCAAGAGACTAAAATTTAAACTGTATAGATGCGGCAATTAAAAACTGATGTGAACTGGGTAACTGAAATTCTAACCAGGAATCTTTTGATTATTTTGACACGTAGAAAGAATGAATCAGTAAAGAGCGACAAAGAAAATTCATGCTGCAAAATTGAGCGACGGAGTTAAGGAGAAGATTAAGATGACGATAACGATGCCGATGACGATGATGATGACGATGACGGTAACCATAATGACGACCATGACCATGACGAACTTATGTAAAGACAATGATATATCACAATAGGTGTCCTAGACACAATTTTATCGATCAAATTGGCGATATATTGAAGATGAGCTAAAATGTGTACCCTAAACTGATAAGCATGTATATACGTATTTTAGTTTTGGTTGAGATCCGAACCGAGACTGATAAACATAATGTCGTCATGGCAGCGCAAGGACTAAGCGCTAGCCATAAATTTCACAGTATTCGAGCAACCTGTGTTCGACCTCCACCGGCGCTATTGAAATTGTTAATTGAGGAAACCTGCTAACCCTCTCTATAAGGAGCGTATTTAGACTGTAATTTTACTTTTACTTTTACTTCCGTACACTAGGCCACGAGGTAAGATTGTCTGTCTTTTGTGTGGTTACCCTAGGCAGCGGTTCTAGCGAAAGTGTGTCAGGCCCACGCGGTACCGTAGTAGGGATGAGGTATTTCCAACGTGAAATGGTATGAACATATTCGCCTCTATGTCTTGTTATTTTAGTGCCTTAATATGATAAACTTTGCTTACGAAATGTACGAGTGTTTTTCCGAATTATTTTTTAAACAAGGTCGTAAGTAAACAAAGTGGCAATTAAAAATATCTTTCATAAATTGTATTATATAACTCCATACCCTAATTTCTTTAACGTTTTTTTTCCAAAGATAATATAAGGGATTACATACAGACTGGTCATTAAAACAAGAGCCTTATTGTTCTAAATTCAAAACTTTTATGAGATTCTATTGATTGAATTTCGACTGTTTTATACCCAATATTTGAGTTGAGGAGACCGCCAAAATTAGAGTAATTTTCGAATATGACTTGTAACGTATTTTGACATAGCAGAAACAGCTTGAAATATTTTTGATTTCAGTTTGCTGAGGATACGAATAACGAACGCATTGTCCGGTTTGGGTTTAATCTAAGCGTTCGTAGTGGAAAATTCGGCTTGAAGAGTGAGCTATTAGGAATCGCATACTTAACCAGATACTGAGGTGAATAACGATGAACCGTTATACGTGGTAGAGCCGTGCTGCGGCAATATTTATAGTATAGTTGTAGCACGAATGGGTCGGCTCGACCGCGGAAGGACCACGCTCTCACAGAATACCAATAAAATAGCAGCTTAATGCTGCTGTGTTTCGTATGGCGAGTGTAGAGAACCGGAGACCCATTTTACTGGGAAAGCGGCATTCTATCTTAGTCCTCACGGCTGACAACGCATCTGCATTTTAATTCACAAACGAAAATAGATGTAGATGTCTATGGGCCGCAACAGCCATTTACCATCAGGTGGACTGAGTGCTCGTTTGTCATCCTTATTCTTTAAAAAAAAACCTGTTAGGTTATGGTGGAAGCGGATCCTTATCAGAGAACAAAGTAATTGGCCTTGTGGTTTGGTATTAGACTACTTACAATATTTACTCATTTGCACCATCGCACCATCTCACCATTCAGCACTCATTACAGCCTATAAAAGTCCACTGCTGGACATAGGCCTCCCAATAGATTACTTTATAGGGGGGATTTTTGCATAATTGCCAGGTTTGACAGGCAGGTAGGCTACCGCAGTATTGTTATAACATTGATTTGTTATCGGGAAGATGCTGCTGCCCATCTCCTGTCTCAGTTTCTCTCTGTCCCCTCTTACGACACCCACGGGATGATATGGGGCAGTGGATATCCTTATACCGCCTTATATAAGTTGATAAATAAAAAAAAATCTCGAGAAATGGGATATCTAATGAATTTTCTGATGTGCATTAAGGAGCTCGCGAATACCAGCGTAAAATAGCAGCTTAACACTGCTGTGTTTCATATGGTGAGTGTAGAGAACCGGAGACCCATTTTACTGGAAAAGAGGCATTCCATCTTAGTCCTCACGGGTAACAACGCATCTGCATTTTGATTCGCAAACGAGGATAAATGTACATGTCTATGGACCCCAGCAACCACTTACCATCAGGTGGACTGTGTGCTCGATTGTCACCCTATTATATAAAAAAGTGGATTCTCTACTATAATTCCAAACGAAAAACGCCATACCAAGGTAAAAAAGCGACTTTATTATATACTATACTAGCGATCCGCCCCGGCTTCGCACGGGTGATTTTTGGAATTTGACAAAAGATTATGAATCTAAACCATCCAGGGTAACCACCAAAAACACAAAAAAATATACATATAAGAGCTGTAGTTTGAAAATATGTTTTTTTTTAATGAACGCCCCCGCAATCCTTTTTGCGGGTGGAATTTCGTAAACTCCGTTCCGTCTGGCAAAGGGAATATTCCCACCAAATTTCATGTCTCTAGGCCTTATGGTTCCAGAGTTACCGTGATGAATCAGTACATAGGTAGAAATCTTCTTATATATTATATACTATATGTATGTGACGTGAAGCGGCCGCGTAAGAATAGAATAAAATGTATAATACTTAATGTTGTAATAATACTTCATTTCGCATTATTTTTTCTATTAATAGAACTGAAGTGAAGTTTTTACGTGGTAGAGCCATGCTGCAGCTATATTACTATTAATAGAACTGAAGTGAAGTTTTTACGTGGTAGAGCCATGCTGCAGCTATATTACTGGTATAGTTGTAATACGAATGGGTCGGCTCGACCGGGGAAGAACTACACTCTCACAGAATACCAGTGTAAAATAACACCTTAATGCTGCTGTGTTTTGTATGGTAAGTATTTTTTTTATAGGACCGAGTGACAAACGAGCACGCAGTCCACCTGATGGTAAGTTGCTGTATCCCATAGACATCTACATTTATCCTCGTTTGCGAATCAAAATGCAGATGCGTTGTCACCCGTGAGGACTAAGATGGAATGTCTCTTTTCCAGTAAAAAGGGTCTCCGGTTCTCTACACTCACCATACGAAACACAGCAGTTTTAAACTGTTATTTTACGCTGGTATTCTGTGAGAGTGCTACTAATATAGCTACAGCATAGCTCTACCACGTATAAAAAAGTATAGAGTTGAGATCCAGTTACTCGACTTCAATGAGTCAGTAATGCATGGAGCTTTTACAACAAAGTCCCAGAAAATATGCAGACCTTATCTATCGAAAGGTTTAAAATATACATTAAGCAAAAATTGTCTAGTAAGGGTTATTATACTACTAAAGAGTACATAACTCATAATAAGCCCAGGGAATGAGGTGATCGCTACCATGCTGTTTCTAAATGTTTTCATAACAAATGTATAAAATATTATATTGTAAATTGTGCTTTTAAAAAAAATAAAGTCCCGCTGTGTCTCTTGCTGGTTGTCCCCAGGACAGAGGTTTTTTTTGTGAACCAGTAGTAAAAGAAAAAAAAATGGCTTTCAATAGATATTGTGTACTGTAACCTATATTGCATAAAATTATTCTAATCTATTCTATTTTAGAAAACCAGATACGATTTTCACTGTCAACGAAGCATTCCATCTTAGTACTTATGGGTGACAACGCATGTGCATTTTGATTCTTAATTGAGGATAGATGTAGAATGTCTATAGGCCACAGCAATCAAGTGGACTGTGTGCTCGTTTGTCAGCCTTATTCTATAAAAATCAATATAACACTTTTAATTAATTGCTCCACATTTTAAAAATAATTTAATTCAGTGTTTAGACAATTAACATACAATGATTAGCTTTTTAGAATTTACTTGGTCAATCGGCAGCACAGTAACCCCCGGCCCGTATTGTGGACGTCCTTGGTTCCATTAGGCGCATCGCCCTCATAACATTGTTGGGGAATCGCCTGGAATATAAATTAAAATTAAAAAATTGTACAACCAACTTCAATATGAACTATTAAAAATACCTCAAACACTATCGGTCAGACCTTGATCAAATTTATATGGGACCACATGATAAAAAAGAATCATCGGAATCGGTTCAACCAGAAAAAGGTTATGACTCATAACCTTTTTCTGTGTGAACTGATTTCGATGTTTTTTTAATGTGTGCTTCCTCATCACTTATGAGTATCTCCTTCGAATTGAGTACCTCCTTCTTTTTGAAGTCGGTAGAAAATAAGTGAAGAATTCAACTGCTGTAAAACACAGTGGCGTTATATCATCACAACTATTAATTGTTGGATGAAACTAGTTATTACAGATTTTATCGCGCTTATTAACTTATCTGGGGGCACAGCAGTGCCCCCGCCAAGTCGAGTAAAAAAGCGGCACGGCCGTACCATCCTTTTCTCGAAGTAGTTCAGGCCATATTCGAAACCCTATAACTTCGTTGTGAATACAACTAGAAGCCTGAATTTTCAGTAACCAAGTAGGAATTATATAAGCTCAGTATATTTCAAATTACATTAAATTTGAACCAGTAGTTTAAGAATTATAACTAGTCAAAGTTTCTTAATTTTGTCACTCACTGACTGACCGATCATCAAAACTGTAAGGCACTTCTAGCAGACACAGAAGCTTCAAATTTGGAATACAATTATTGTTTAGTATATAAATCAAGAAAAAGTTGAAATATTTTGCAATTTCAGTGCAGTTTTCGAGGTACACCAACTGCATAAATAACTTTGTAATCTCATATAAATATCTAGGATTACAAAGTTACATTTGCAGTGAATGAATCAGTGTACCTATATATGTATAATATAATGGAATAACCTATATATGTATAATAATAGGTATAGATAGGTATCTAGATATAACTATCTACAAAAATAAATGAGATGCCATCAAAAACATAACTTGTAAAAAAAAACCAAGTCTCGCAACTATGTTCTACCGTAAAAAGTTGTGAGATCCATGTAATACCAAGTCGGTTAATTTATTCAGTCCCTACTTAAGGGTCCTTCTGTCTTAAGTTATTATGTAATTAGCTAACCTAACAACATCTTATAGTGACCATATCAATATTAAAAATCTTTTATGTTTTAAATAAATAAATTGACTTGGCAATCGCACTAAACAATCTAATTTAATATAATAATATGTATCACTTGAGAGATACATTGTGTTTTCATGCGATGGCCAAGTCAAACTATTTATTAAAAATAAATTAAATTACTAACTACTACACTAACTACTAAATTACTAATTGAAATATACCGAGTTTATACAATGCCTACTTGGTTACAGAAAATTCAAGCTTCTAGTCTTATCCACAACAAAGTTATAGGGTTTCTAAAATGGCCTGAACTACTTCGAGAAAAGGATGGTACGGCCGTGCCGCTTTTTTGCTCGACTTGGCGGGGCACTGCCTTGCCCCCAGATTAAACGCGATAAAATCCGTAAAAAATTAGTTTCATTTAATGTGTAGTCTTCGCTTAAATATAAGAAATCGTCATATAGATTCTTATTCGAGGATAAATATGGATGTCTGTGGGCCACAGTATAGATTTACCATCAGGTGGACTGTGTGCTCGTTTGTCACGCTTATTCTATGAGAAAGAGATGCTACTGTCCATCTTCTGTTACAGTTTTCCTCTGTCGCCTTATATACAGCCAGGAGACGATATGATGTAGTGGATGTTTTACACCGAAACTACATGGTCAGTCTTTCTTCTCCATTCGTGAAAGGCTACTGCTGGATGTGAGCATCCCCCGCAGGAAAGGTTTCCCATAATCGGCAGCTGAGGCGACCCAAAATTATCGAAATGTTTTTTTGGATGATAGTTGCAAGAGCACCCCACCTGACACATAGGATACTTTATAACCAAACGCATAAACAGAAGTAAATCACCTGTTATCATAAAGACTTCTGATTTTAAATCGACATAAAATCTTCCATTAGATTATATTATTATCTTTTTAATAGAATTATCACAGTCGGATACCTACACACACAAACGGACAAGTGACCTAAAATTGTAACTAAAAAGATGCAAACAATCTTTTTAGTTTTGATACCAGGGCTGGATTACGGAGGTGCGACAATTTCTTGTTATATAATAATTTATACTATCCTATTATGTACTAAAGAAAACATTTTACACATTCGTAACGTTATTTGGACCAACCTTTATAACATGTAACTTTGTTTGTAATATAAATATTATCACAAATCATGATAATCCAATCATGTCGAATATATCTGTCGAAAAGTCGACTTTATACACAAAAATCTTTTGGTCTCCCACGAATATCGAAATACAACGTGGTAGAGTCAAGCTGCAACTTATAATATGGTTACAACCATTGACATAATATGTTACTACGTTACGTAGTAACATATTATCTCAATGGTTACAACAAGAATAGGTCGACTCGACCGGAGAAGGACTACGCTCTCACAGAATACCTGCGTAAAGTTAGAGGTTAATACTAAGAGGAATAGGAGCTTAATACTTATTTATTTATTTATTTATTTAACAATTTATGTACACACAAAGTAATGTTACAATGAAGAAAAAAAAAGATATTTTGTACAAAGGCACTGCTTATTTCATATTGAAATTTCTTCCAGCAGACCTGATACTGGACAAATTAAAAGAGAATCTGATATAATACTTAATAAAATAGGAGCTTAATACTGTTATGTTTCGTATAGTAAGTGTAGATAATCGGAGATCATTTTTATTTGTAACACACATGTGTACACAGAACAATTCTAAATATATAAACTACGATAGTATATGGTTAAATCTAAATATGTTTATCAAAATACCGTATTTTTCGCATACTTAGAAAGTCCGGTATACCGTTTTACATAAACATTTTCAATCTGTTACATATGCCGGTCAGTGTGTTAACGAAATTTGGTTTAACATAGTTGTTTATGTAATCATCATAAAATCACATAATATATTTAATGAAATTAATTTTCTTGAGGGGTTTTTTTTAATACTTTGTACAGCTGTTAAAATCCAAATCTACGTTACCGTTTCTTTGGTTTAATTTTATTGATTTACTAGCGACCCGCCCCGGCTCCGCATGGGTAATATTAAGATTGACCTTTCAGTCTCTATCTAGCTGATATTAAATCTTGTACGCTCGCCTATCACCAACAACGTACATCGTTTGAGTGGAGGTCTTACAGAATTAGTTTTTGTGTACGAAGAACAATTAGTAAAAACTAACTGGTTCAATTAGACTACATTAATGTGAATATAGCCATTCGGTGTGGAAACGCAGCCAGCGTTCTTCGCACGATTACGCGGGGAGTAGGACTGTATGATAATTAAGTTACTAGTTTTAGTTTTTTTTAATTATAATTTTTAATATCATATATAATAAAATATTGTTTACCTGAATAAAATGCGTAAAATGATCCATTATCCATTCAGTACTTCTTATAAATGTCCACTGCTGAACACAGGCCTCCCTCATAGATGGATGAATTTGGCATAGTTGCTGCGCTTGGCAAGCGGGTTGGCAACCGCAGTTTTTTATTATTTGGAGTTGTTATCAGGAAGATGCTGCTGCCCATCTTCTATTTCATTTTGCAATTAATAATTTTGTATAGCCGACTTCAATATAAGTAATTAAGAATAACTCAAAAACTATTGGTCTGACCTTGATATAATTCATATGGGACCACACGAGAAGTATCAGCTTTTATATAAAAAAAGATTTTTTTTATAGGATAAGGGTGACAAACGAGCACACAGTCCACCTGATGGTAAGTGGTTGCTGCGGCCCATAGACATCTAAATCTATCCTCTATTACAAATCAAAATGTAGATGCGTTGTCACCCGTGAGGACTAAGATGGAATGCCTCATTTCCAGTAAAAAGGGCCTCCGGCCACCTGCACTCACCAAGCGAAACGCAGAGGTAAACCTCTACTTCACGCTGGTTTTCTGTGAGGTCGTGGTACCACCCTGGTTCGAGTCGGCCCATCCGTGCGACAGCAAAAGCTGCCGCGTGACTCTACCACTGCTCAAATCATCAAATCCGGTTCACTCAGTAAAAAGTTATGAGGTAACACACATAAAAAAAAACATACAGTCGAATTGAGTACCGTCTCCTTTTTGGAAGTCGGCAGAAAATGATGATTATAGTTAATTTGACAAGGATTTGAAAGTACTTCGTTACACAAACCACTTCCATAAATTGAAGTATTACTACGTGTAATTTTTTAGATAATTTTATAGCGAGCAAATCTTATTTTAATACAGAGACATTTAGCGTCGCGGGCTTTTCTTTAGAACGTTTAAGTAAAACAATTCCACCATACATTTTTTCATGATATGTTTATCAATTTACGCATAGTACGCCATGGTAGGCCTGCGATGGTTCTAGGTAGGAGACACGATTTGTTTTTTTTTTTAGGATAAGGTTGACAAACGAGCACACAGTCCACCTGATGGTAAGTGGTTGCTGCGGCCCATAGACATCTACATCTACAAAATGTAGATGCGTTGTCACCCGTGAGGACTAAGATGGAATGCCTCATTTCCAGTAAAAAGGGCCTCCGGCCACCTGCACTCACCAAGCGAAACGCAGAGGTAAACCTCTACTTCACGCTGGTTTTCTGTGAGGTCGTGGTACCACCCCGGTTCGAGCCGGCCCATCCGTGCGACAGCAAAAGCTGCCGCGTGGCTCTACCACTGTTCAAATCATCAAATTCGGTTCACTCAGTAAAAAGTTATGAGGTAACACACATAAAAAAAAACATGCAGTCGAATTGAGTACCGTCTCCTTTTTGGAAGTCGGCAGAAAATGATGATTATAGTTAATTTGATAAGGATTTGAAAGTACTTTGTTACACAAACGACTTCCATAAATTGAAGTTTTACTACGTGTAATTTTTTAGATAATTTTATAGCGAGCAAATCTTATTTTAATACAGAGACATTTAGCGTCGCGGGCTTTTCTTTAGAACGTTTAAGTAAAACAATTTCACCATACATTTTTTCATGTTATGTTTATCAATTTACGCATAGTACGCCATGATGGTTCTAGGTAGGAGACAAGATTTGTTCAAACCTAATCAACAAATATCATCAAACTTTGGCCAATTTGTAAAACACGTAACAATCTGTCTATTTTTAAAAACCGAATGAACACCCATCAAGTAGTTTCTGAGAGTAGCGCGAACCAACATACAGATAGACGCATATAGATTTTTAATATATATTTAATCAAAGTATTTATTGCTTTTACAATACAAAAGTTTATGTATTTTAAGGTACACTTCAAGTTTTAGGCATTCTCTACTACACAACCCATGCAGTGATCAGAATTTGCCGCAGAAGGAGCAACATAGAAAAACAAATTCAACAAAAATTATATTATATTATATTTATTCGGCGGCTCCGTAGAGCAGTGGTTTAGCAATGAGTTGCCGCTCTAAGGGCCGCGGGTTTGAATCCCGCACGGAACAAGTATCTGTATGACCTACAAATAATTGTTCCGGGTCTGGCTGTTTGTTCTTGTAAAATTTATATATGTAAACTGCCCCCACGATACAGGAGACAACCCTAGTGTGGAGGTAACGTTTTTTAAAAAAATCAAAATTATATATTTAATAACATATATATATATATATATATATATATATATATAACATATATATATATATAACATATATATATATATATAACATAGATAAATTATATTAAATATACTTACATTAGAAACATAATATATAAATGTTTTTGTATTCATATATAATATACACATGAATGAATCATGAATCATATCATACGTGTGGTCAGTTCCTATAACAATTTATGTCTAATTAATGTATGTTTGTATTTTTTTATAGGATAAGGGTGACAAACGAGCACACAGTCCACCTGATGGTAAGTGGTTGCTGTGGCCCATAGACATACATTTATCTTCGATTACGAATCAAAATGCAGATGCGTTGTCACCCGTAAAGACTAAGATGGAATGCCTTGCTTCCAGTAAAAAGGGTCTCCGGTTCTCTACACTCACCATACGAAAGACCGCAGCGTTAAGCTGCTATTTTACGCTAGTATTCTGTGAGAGCGTTGTCCTTCCCCGGTCGAGCCGACCCATTCGTGCTAAAAGCTTCAGCATGTCTCTACCACATATAAAATGTATCGATTGTATGTATAAATGTATCGAGTACTGGCGTAGTAAAATATTTACTATCCTATATTGTAATTTAGGTGTCGAAAGTGGCAACAGTTAACAAAAAACTGCAGTTGCCAATCACCTATAAGGTAACTATGTCAAATTGTTGTGATCTTTTCCGGACTGAATTTAGGGTTACGGAGGCCAGACTCAACCTAGACTAGCCATGAGCGCAGGACAGGATTATAGTGCCCGAGTGTATGTGCAAACACAGGTATATTCTCTATTCCCTCACTCTCATAGTCTGATGGGACGGTAATCCGACACGACCGTAGAGAGGTCAGGCGCAGTACCGATGGCTTTACGTGTTTTCCATGGCTAGGGTTGACACGCAGCCAACTTCCTGGCTACGGGTTGCTGCTGTCAATTTCTTGGTAGAAAAACCCGATACCTGTTTTAGGCTCGAGCCTGGATTCAAACCCATTAACATTCGCGGTTGTGATCACTAGAGCAACGAGGCAGCCAATATCCATTTGAAATAAAAAAAGTGTCAAATATTCACCCTATGAGGCCAATATAAGCAGCAGTGGACTTTTACTTAATGAACTAGCTGTCCTTCGCGACTTTGCCCGCGTGGAATTTACTACGATTTTATGGGTTTTAATTTTATGCGCGGATCCCTAATTATTTTTCTAAAATAAAAGTATCCTAAGTAACTCCTTATAACATCAGTTATCTGCCAGTGAAAGTCCCATCAAAATCGGTCCAGCCGTTTCGGAGATTCAAACAGACCGACGAACAGACAGATAGACAAAAATTTTAAAATTTGTTTTTTTGTTATTAGTACCGTATATACTTTCATATGTATTTAGTAAAAAGCTGTTATTTTAACATTACAAACATACACTTCGACTTTATTTATTTGTATAGATCAAAATATCTTCTGTTTCTTTCCCTTAGTCGCCTCGTATGATACTCACGAGATTACTGGACTGGAAAGTTTATTTTATATCGCTAGCACACGACGTAAATTTTAGTTAGGCAGTTGATCCCTCATCTTACAATGACTAGTTATTATTTGTTCCTCCTACGTTATTAGTCCTTCTGTCCAACATAAACCAATAATTCTGTAGGTATATTAGTAGTATAGTTGTAGCACGAATCGGACGGCTCGACCGGGGAAGGACCACGCTCTCACAGAATACCAGCGTAAAATGGCAGCTTAACACTGCTGTGTTTCGTATGGTGAGTGTAGAGAACTGGAGACCCTTTTTACTGGAAACGAGGCATTCCATCATAGTCATCACGGGTAACGACGCATCTCCATTTTGATTCTTTATTGAGGATAAATGTAGATGCCTATGGGTCACAGCAACGACTTACCATTAGGTGGACTGTGTGCTCGTTTGTCACCTTATCCTATAGCTTAACCTATATCCTAAAAGTGTATAAAAAATTATACAGCTTTACAAATTACTCGAGTTTTAATGTATTAGCATGGTTATTGAAAGATCAAAACTTAATGGCTTTAAAAGTAGACCATAGATAAAAAAGAAACTCAATCAATTAAAAACAAATGCGATGTTATATTATACACGGAAAGGTAATATCTAACGATTATTTATTCATGTTGATCGACACACAAATTAAATCAGAAGTTAGCACTGTTTGAGAATTATTTATGCACTAATCAGCATTTTTGATCGACAGAATAGATTATATTAGATTATAATAAATATATACGTAACGCCGGCCCTGCATTCTTCTATTAGTAGCCGCGCTCGTCCTATTTTAGGGATTGCAACATAGGGCCACACACACACACATACACACAGTATGAGTATTTTGTCAATGTGTGTGCGTAGATAATGTGTAGACGTCGAAGACGCATGCCATTTTTATTGTTATATCATACTATTGATGTAAATTACAATACATAATTTAAAACTACATTTCCAGTATTGCAAGCACTGGCTTGCAATTGTAAAAAAAAACATAATTTAATAAACAATTTGTATTATCCTTTTAATATATTAACTTATTCATGCTTATTGCTTATGTAGTCCTGGTAGTGTAAAGCAAAGCTGGTCGCCTCATTTTAACTCATCTTTTTTTTTGATGGCCAGTCCATCCTGATTAATTGAAAAGGAAAGTTATGAAGAAAGTCCTGTAGGAATTATTTAATAATACCAGCGCATGGTAAGCACAGAAAACTATTTACTCCTAGAGATGGTGAGTGATTGCAGTGTCACGTAGACAGGCACCCATTCTTTAATTGAAAACCAAAATGGTGAACCTCTGACCAAAATGAAATGCTTCCTCTTCGCAGTTAAAATATATCCTGTAGGTTCTATCTAAAAACAATCAGGTTCTATAGAAAGAGCCACGCTGGAGCTATATTATGGTTGTGACACGAATGGGTCAGCACGACCGGGGTAGAACCACGCGAATACCAGCGTCAAATAGCAGTTTAATGATAATGTTCATATGATTTGCGTAGAGAACCGGAGGCTTTTTCACTGGAAACGAGGCATTCCATCTCAGTCCTCAGGGATGACAACGCATTTATATTTTGATTCTTGATAGAGCATATAAGTAGATATCGATGGGCCACAGCATCCACTTACCATCTGGTGAATTGTGTGCTCGTTTGTCACCCTTATTCTATATATAAAAAAAGATACAGTATACAGATTAAAAATAATTTTTATATGTATTTATCAAGGAGGTTGTATTATAACCTCCTTGGTATTAAGTGTCGTAGTCATTTAATGTACAATACATAGGTATTGTTAGTAAGTCATTCGTATTATTTATGTTGTTTCTTAGTTGATGTGTAATTATGGTAGCTGACATTTAATATGTTTTCACACGGTCACTATTAATTAATAATTAATGACTACAATATCACCGTATTATGAGACCACTTGTGACCGAAGTCTTATTAACCAGAACTTGTAAACATCTTTTTAAGTCCTGGCTGCACTTTGTTGCCAATTCGCAACTAACTAACACGTTGATTTCCTTATAAATCAAAGCTTAAGATCAGAAACTACTTGTATAACGGCACCTGGGTTCGAATTATGCACGGAACAACTACTTGCATTGCTTACAATTAGTTGTTCCGGGTCTGGGTATTTATCCTTGTGAAATTTATAAGTCTCTTATCTTTTATCTGTTCCTGCTGCCAAAGAGCAGTGCATGCACTTCTGTGTTCCAATCTGAAAGGTATAGAGTGACAGTATTGTTATAGGCTGTTAGACATTCCACCTTAGTCCTCAAAGGTGACAAGCTGCAAGTGTCTATGGAATGCAGTAGCTACTTGCCATCAGGTGGGATGTAAGTAAGTTTGTCACTTTAGTTTTACAACAATAATTTAAAATTAAAAATTTTGTACAGCCGACTTCAATAGAAGTAATTAAGAATAACTCAAAAACTGTTGGTCTGACCTTGATCTAATTCATATGGTACCACACGAGAAGTAGGTCAGCTTTTATATAAAAAAAGAATAATCGAAATCGGTTCACCCAGTAAAGTGTTATGAGGTACCACACATACACATAATAAAAAAAAAATTATACACATAATAAAAAACATACAGTGGAATTGAGTACCGTCTCCTTTTTGGAAGTCGGCAGAAAAATGAGTGTCGTGGAACACTACGTTGGGACGAAGTTTATTTCGTAGTATATCATTATTGATAAACGTTTTATATTATTGATTAACAAATTCAATTAAATGAATTACTAGCGTCTATTAAAATGAAGCGTCATTTAAAATTATATAATATTTCTTTCATGGCAACATACGAAAAAGTGCGAGGGAGATGGATATTATTCCATCTAGCTTCTTTATAATGCTCTCATCTCATCTACACTACGTCAGAAGGAAAAACGGAAAAAACTTACACTTTTTCTCGCCTAGCCCCCATCCGCCAAATTCGTACCGTCCGATAAGGAACTTCGTTCCAAAAAAGAAATCACCGACGATTTAGTAGGTACAGTAACGGTTTTCAGGATAATAGAAGTATGCGTTATAAACGAACACATGGTCCACGTAATAGTAAGTGAATGCTGTGGTCCACAGATGCGTGTGGTTGCGGCGTAAAAGGATCCACTGGTAGGACTAATTCCAGTCGTTAAATTTCACCATTGCACATCGCGACAAAGTTCGCGATAACATCCATACCATCTGGGTCATCTGCGGTCCACCACTGTGCGATTTACCAGAGGCTGTTCCTTGCTATTCAGCTTGATTATTTGTGGAATCGGAAACCCCCAGCGATTTTCCCGAACCGATGCGACTTAGGCTTAGGGAACTTCAAAAAAAGAGCCTACTCTTTTCAAAAGGTCGGCAACGCATCTGCTATTAACCTGGTGTTGCAGTTGTTCATGGACGGCGGTACTCTCTTTAAAGATGAGCCGCATGCTCGTTTGAATTAAAAAATCACCTCATTCCGCCGGAGGGGTCAGAGCCGTGAAATGCGATTATGGGATATGCCAAAAAGATGTTATATTGCTTCTGATGGATGGTGGTATAGCCATCTAGTTTACGTCAGCCATAAATAATTGAATATGTACGAAGAAATATATGTATTATAAGGTAAGCAGCGTTAAATGTGCGAAACGTCTGCCATTCCGCTTGCAAACTTGACGATAATGCATAAACTTTTGCAATAGGATAGGCCTATATCCAGTTGTGGATTAACAGGCTGATAAAGGATTTTTTTATTGGATACGGTGACAAACGAGCGCACAGTTCACCTGATGGTAAGTCGTAGACATCTACATTGTTCCTAGATTACGTATCAAAATTTAGATGCGTTGTCACCCCTGATGACTTTTTTTTTATAGGATAGGGTGACAAACGAGCACACAGTCCACCTGATGGTAAATGGTTGCTGTGTGTGTAGTCACATCATAGTCTACAACTATCCTCAGTAAAGAATCAAAATGCAGATGCGTTGTCACCCGTGGGGACTAAGATGGTATCCCTCTTTTCCAGTAAAAAGGGTCTCCGGTTCTCTACAATCACCGTATTTCGTATGAAACATAACAGTGTTAAGTTGCTATTTTACGCCGGTATTCTGTGAGAACGTGGTCCTAGCCGACCCATTCATGCTACAACTACTAATATAGCTGCATCATGGCTCTATCACATATAAATGACTACGATGGAATATCTCGTTTCCAGTAAAAAGGGAATGATAGGAAGATGACCCATAAAGATCTACATCTACTTCTACCCTCGATTGAGACTCAAAATGCAGACAAGTTGTCAATCCAGAGAACTGTGGAACGCCTCTTTAATAGTATTTAATAATAGTATTTAATAGTTTAATAGTAATAGGGGTCTCCCGTTCTCTACACTCACCATATGAAACACAGCAGCATTGAGCTTCTATTTTACGCTGGTAATCTATGACAGCGGATACGGATATTCCCCGTTCAGACAAATGTATTCGTGCTACAACCACTTTAAATCTGTAGCATGGCTCTAATAGGTAACAAGTTGTAAAATAAATAAAAAATTGTACAACCGACTATAATATAAATTATTAAGGATAAATCAAAAACTATTGGTCAGACCTTGATCAAATTTATATGGGACCACATGAGAAGCACCAGCTTTCAAATAAAAAAAGAATCATCGAAATCGGTTCACTTACAAGAGAGTTACGAGGTAACACACCTAAAAAAACATACAGTCGAATTGAGTGCCTCCTCACTTTTGAAGTCGGTTGAAAATGAGATGTAAAAACGAAGAATGATGAATAAGATAACCCCTAGATATTTAAATCTATCCTCGATTAAGAGTCACCTCTGTGGACTATGGAGTGCTTTCTTAACCACCCCATGCCTCTTTAATTACCCTACCCTACTATGTTTGAAAAGCGGACTACAATGCGTCACTCGACAAAACCTCCGAACATGTCAAGATGAATGACGGCTACAATACAATAAGTATAGATTAAAATAATGTGATAATTCTAACCGGACAAATACATAAATTTACATATTACAAACAACGTATTAATAGGTCAATAATAAAAAAAAAATATACGTCGCCTGTGTGTCTGCGTTACACAAATATTTTGCAATTTATACTGCTGGTACTTAGTCTTACAATTATGTTCAATTATAAAAAAATCATTTCTCATTTAAAAAAAATAAAAGGATTAATTAAGCACCTGATACTATTCAATTATCATTCGTGGTAGAGCCATGCTGCAGCTCTATAATAATTGTATAGCTGTAGCATGAATGGGTTGGCTCGACCGGGGAAAGACCACGCTCTCACATAGAATACCAGCGTAAAATAGCAGCTTAACGCTGCTGTGTTTCGTATGGTGAGTATAGAGAACCGGAGACCCTTTTTACTGGAAACGAGGTATTCCATCTTAGTCCTCACGGGTGACAACGCATCTGCATTTTCATTCTTTATTGAGGATAGATGTATGTGTCCATGGATCACATCAACCACTTACCATCAGGTGGACTGTGTGCTCTTTTGTCACCCTATCCTATAAAAAATTTTAATTACTTTTTGTAAGACCGATGATGATGATTTACTGGATTGCATTTACCTCAGACCACATTAATGGCTTGGATTTGCTGGTATAGCAGTAGCCTTTGCATAAATGAGCCTACATATTCTTCTACCATCACACCGGAGAATTTTGAGGAAATACGTCAAAATCAAATTACATTTATTTATAGTGTAAACTGCTTAATAAATGACAGAGGTACTTTCAGCGCCATTAAGACGGCTTCCAATAAAATTAAAATGACATGGAGTATAATTAATAGCGAAACTGATAAGATCAACTCTCGCAATTCAAATTACCAGTTAAGTGTTAACAACAAATTAACTGTATCAGATCAGGACGTAGCAATGGTTTTTGAGAAATATTTTAAGATAGAAGTCAAGATCGGAATATCAATTCCGATCTTGACCACTAAGTCACTGAATTCTTCTCCTGCCGTCGCCGAATCATTACTTAAACAAAATGTAAATGTGTGTACAAAGAATTTTACATTTCATAAAGTGTCATCAAAAGATATTGTAAAATATTTTAAAACTATTGATGTTAAGAAAACTGCGGATCTGTGGGGGATTTCCGTTAAAGTTATTGCGTCTATAATAGATACAATCGCGCCTCATTTAGCTATTATTTTTAATACTAGTATCGAATCTGGTGTGTTTCCTGATTTAATGAAGCATAGTAAAGTAAAACCTATATTTAAATCTGGTTAGATTATACCCCGCCCCCGTTAGACCCCGCCAATTTTAGACCTATTTCTGTACTACCAACACTTAGTAAGATTTTTGAAAAAATTGTTCCTGATCAAATGTTAAATTTTTTTAATATAAATAATTTACTTCATAAAAATCAATTTGGTTTCACAAGGGGTCGCTCGACAACTGATGCCGGTGTTGAGCTGATTAAATATATCTTTAATGCATGGGAGAATTCACAGGATGCTTTGGGTATATTTTGTGACCTATCCAAGGCCTTCGATTGTGTTCACCATGAAACATTAATCAGGAAACTTCAACACTACGGTGTAAGAAGTGATGCCCTTAAATTAATTATTTCATATTTAAGTAAGAGAACGCAAAAAGTTGTCATTAACAATATGAGCTCTTCCGGATCGATGGTACAAATGGGCGTGCCTCAAGGCTCAATTCTCGACCCCTTTCTGTTTCTTGTATACATTAATGACTTACCTTACATAGTAGGGGATAACCATGATATAGTATTATTTGCAGATGACACTTCTTCAATTTTCAAATTAAGTCGACAGTTACTAAAATATGACGAAGTAAATAATGCTATAATATCTAAATTAGTAAATTGGTTCGATGTTAATAATTTGCATTTAAATGGCACTAAAACAAAATGTATGAAATTCGTGACTCCAAATGTCAAACAATTAAATACTAATGTAATTTTAAATGGGGAGAAACTGAGTCTTGTAGATACCACCATTTTTCTTGGAATCACACTAGACGCGAAGCTTCAATGGAGTCCCCATATATCAAAACTAGCAAGCAGACTTAGTTCTGCAGCATATGCTGTAAAAAAGATTAGAAGTCTAACCAGTGTTGAAACAGCTAGACTAGTTTACTTCAGCTACTTCCATAGCATAATGTCGTATGGTATTTTGTTATGGGGACACGCAGCTGACACTGAAATTATATTTGTTTTGCAGAAGAGGACCATAAAAGCAATTTATGATTTAAAGCCTAAAGAGTCGCTGCGACAAAAATTTAAGGAAATTAATATATTAACTTTGGCCTCTCAATACATTTATGAAAATGTAATGTACGTACACAAAAATAAAAGTAGTTTTACAAAAATAAGTGATATTCATTCTGTAAATACTAGGAACAGACACAAGCTAGTAGTACCAGTTACTCGACTCCATCGAGTCAGTAATTCATTCTTGGGGCGATGTATACGCTTTTACAACAAAATTCCAGAAAATATACAAAGTTTGGCCAGTGGTAATCAAACAAAAGAGTGACTTTCAATAAGTATTATTTATAATCTATATTGAATAAAAAAGTTTCTGTTTCTGTTTCTGTTCTATTGCCCTGGATTGTAAGTAACAATTTTCGGCATGTAATGTGTTATCAGTTCGTGCCATACTGGTATTTTTATAGTAGAGGAGGAAAATGAGCGTACGTCATACCTGATGGTAAATTATATCACCCAAATAATTTTAATTCAAGAGCTGTAACTTTTTTTTATAGAATAAGAGTGACAAACGAGCACACAGTCCACGTAAGCGGATGCTCTGGCCCGCAGACACCTATATTTATTCTAAATTCATTCAAGCAAAATTTTTAATTTGTTTTATATATATAGTTTATTAATGACATTAGCTTAAGATGCAGTATTTATTGTTGAATAGTAATAATAACTTGAAAATATGACATTTTTATTTATTTCACTGTTTCTTTTTTTTCTCAATATAGACGTAAAGGCGCCAGTACGAAACGTGTTATTTGTCATGGGTATCATTGCACGACGCTTTTCACCTATAACATATTATAGCATTTTTGTGAATGTTTAATATTACCTACACATATGATTTTTGTATTTTTAGGGTTCCGTACCTCATAAGGAAAAAACGGAACCCTAATAGGATCACTTTGTTGTCCGTCTGTCTGTCTGTCTGTCTGTCTGTCAAGACCCTTTTTCTCAGGAACACGTGGAGGTATCAAGCTGAAATTCATATCAAATACTCAATTCTACTGTCCCTTGAAGCTGTGAAAAAATCAAACTTCTAAGCCAACGAAATCAAAAAATAAAACCGTTTATGCCATAAATTTTCGACATTCGCAAGGGATTCAAAACCTACAGGGTACTTCCCGTGAACTCAGAATCTTGAAATTTGGTATGAAGCAATGTTTTATAGCACAGATAAAGGAAAAATTGCGAAAAGCATAAATTTTTTGTTACATCATATAATAAAAATATTTTTAATAATTTTAAACTTATATACCTACATATTTGTTCGGAACCCTCGGTGCGCGAGTCCGACTCGCACTTTGCCGGTTTTTTATAATGTGCAATCAATTTTAAAAGTATTCCATTATGCTTTTCTCGACTATAACGTAAAGAAATATATTTGAACACCATGCTGTGGTAGAATACACGACACCTACTGTAATTTTTACTAACACCTAACTTACTGTCTTCACAAATAAATAAATGAATTTGAATTTGAATGAATTTGAATTTGAAAAATGCAGATACGTCGTCACTCCTGAGCACATAAACAAGTAAAAACGGTCTCCGAATCTGATCGTTCAGTACCTATATGGCACACAACAAAATTATGCTGCTATATCGCGTTAGAATCCTGTATGAGCGTGATTCTTCCTTGGTCGAGCCGAACCATTTGTTTGCAACCATTATGGTGCAGCCACAGAGTATAATAAAATAGAATATTTTTTAATCAATATTATCACTTCACAAGCATCATGCCAGCTGTATATGAGCTGTATTGAAGTTCGTTTTTATACTAGAGGCTGAATTTCCTGGCTGTATAAAGGCTGGTTAAGCGCTTACACAGTTCTTACAGGTAAAAACTTGGCACAAATAATTCATCTTTATGCGTTAGTAGCGCTGTGCAGCATAAAAGAGTCTGTATTACAGCTGTTATTTGGTGTAAGCAAACTATTACACTACACATATTGTCTTATAAGTAACTTTTAAAGATAAGTGTTCTAAATTGGGTTTTGGACGGAATTACAAATGAGCGTAAAACAAAACGTACTTTATTTTCGATTACTAGATATACAACTTGTAACAAAAACCCTGTGGTTCCCGTGAAGTACGTTATCAGGATCAGTATTCAAACCTATAGAAATAACTTTTTTTTAAAACTCGACAATATTTTTTTAATTTTATTAAAAAAATAATTATTTTATGTGGTTTTATTACCTCTTACTGACATTAGCCGATGCTAAAGTAAGTAAAGCGGGGTCTTTGACAATCCTCTTACTCCCCAGACAATGCAGAGGTAAATAAAACCACATACAATTTGCATACAATTATTTTTTTAAATAAAATAAAAAAAATATTGTTCGAGTTTTAAAAAAAAGTTGTTTCTATAGGTTTGAATAATGATCCTGATAACGTAGTTACTTAACGGGAACCAGAGGGTTTTTGTTACATATTGTATACTTATATGAATAATGGCCACATTTAATGTCAGAGTAAAAAAATATATTTAGCATATTAATATTATACTCTTATTGAAATTGAGTTTTGACGGTGATAATTGGTGAATAGAAAGTGCAAATTAGATTTACGGTAAACTTTTATATATTTTCTATCAAAAAAATTGCCGCGCAAGCAAAAAAAAAAAACAAATAATATAAGGATAAAATACTAATAAATAAGGTAACAAAATATCGGTGATAGGTTAGAATAAAAAAAAATGGATATTATGGAACATTGGTGCACAGTGATAATTAGTCAAACTGAAAATAATAGTATAGGCTAAAACTGATGTCTAATGTTCCTAAAATTATATTTTAAATTTTGTCTTTATGTGTCCTAAAATGGCGACAATTAGCTAAATAGCCTAAAGGTATTTTGAGGCTCTTATAGTCTTAATAGCTGTACTATGTATATTATGGATTCTATCATACAACCATTGATCTTTAACCAGTTGTATAATATAATATTTTTATTACTTACGCTGTATAGTAGTTTTTTCAACATAACTTAATAAAATCCTCTTTAGAGATACGTATAAAAGATGAAAATCTTGGGAAAAGTGTTGAATAAATTTTATATAGATTTAGCATGATCTAACTGCACCAAATCTTTTTCTTTTTTCCACATATTGGTAACAAATTAATTTTATTCACTAGGATAATATAAACGCAACTCATGAAAAATGGCGATATTCTATCACTTATACATATTTGTATCGTACTATGGCTGTTATATTTTTGTTGTATATCACCTTCATAGACAGAAGTCATAAAACTACTGTATTTAAAAGAGTATAAAATTACGCCATAAAAATAAGTTTTAGAAGGAATTTTGCATACACCGTTGTTCAGAAATAAGATTTGAGTGATAATATAATAACACTTAGAGCTGTAAGAAGCAAGTGACATCATGCAAAAAAACAGCTTCTATACCATTGACTTATTTCTATACAGCTTTTATGATAAAATCAGATTCAAGTGTTACAAAATACTTCAAGTTGTATACTAGAGTTTTCATATTCTGATTAAGAACCCTAAGCTGACTTATATCCCATAATACAGACCTTATACAGCATAAGCTGTGTAATAACTCATAAAACACTCTTATAAGGATACAACCTCTTTTCGATACTTTTACACGCTTTTAAAAGAACTTTAATTGCTATGTGGGCTGGTATGTTGATGTTCATAACGCTTGTTAATACATATTGAAAGTTATTTTTTTTTTGGAACGATGTTTCTTATTGGACGATACGATTTTGGCGGATGGAGGCTAGGCGAGAAAAAGTGTAAGATTTTTCCGTCACGACCCCTTCTGACGTAGTGTAGACGGTCTTGGCGGCTATAAGGAAGCGAGATGGAATAATATCCATCTCCCTCGTACCTTTTCTTATCTTGCAATGAAAGAAATATTAATTTATTTTAAAAGACGCTTCATTTTAACAGACGCTAGTAATTCATTGTATTTGTTAATCAATAATAATATAATACGTTTATCAATAATAATATACTACGAAAGAAACTTCGTTTCCAACCGAGTGTTCCACGACACTCACGGGTACATTGAGTTATATGTACTGGGTACTAGAGAATCCATTCCAAACAAAAATTGTGTCCTACTCTATGTCTTCGCGCATGCGCGGTAGTAGTAGTCGCGCATGCTCGACGACTTTAATTTAATATAAAATAAGATATTAATATAAAATAAATATAAGAATTTAATATAAAATATCTTAATTTAATCTAAACAAACATATTTCTAAATAAAATGTAATAATAATTATTTTATGGAATACACAAATCTTCAATTTACGCAATATTTAGTTTGTAGGGATTGCACTACAGTTCAATTGAACATAGTCAATGTTCGGAATGGCTTCTCTAGTACGTAGTACATATAACTTAATGCACGGGTATTGTTTATTTTCCACTGGTACGGAAAATACTTCTGTCCTGGAAAGAACCAATAGGAAACCCAGCGGGGTTTCTTTAAACATATTATGTAATGTAACTTTACAATAATTTTGTACAATTTTTATATGAAATTTATTACACCCAGCATGGTGGCGATCACCTCATTCCCAGAGGTTATTTTCATTCATGTATTCCTTGATATTATAATTCTCCCTTTGTATAATTTTTCTTTAATAAAATTTTAAACTTATTGATTGACAAGCCTTAAACATTGTCTGGAATTTAGTAGTAAAAGCTATAAGGTTGCATTTGCATTTGCACAAGCATTGTTACATAAATGAATTACTAACTTTAATTAACTAACTAGTTAATCATAGTCAATCTTTGTTCTTATCAAAGCTGAATAGCTGTTGTTATGTACAGGGATTACGTTTTCAATTATATATTGCGATGCCAAAGTTAATATATTTCTTTAAATGTTTCTTTTTATTTACAATTTAAGTTATAAATCGCCCGTACGGCCCGGTCCTCTTTTGCAAAACAAATATGGTTTTCCATATCAGTCGGGTTATCCCTTAGCAAAATTCCATAATATGACATTACGCGTAGAACACCACAGATTAACAACCTATTAGTTACTACAATAATACGCTTTAGCGTGGTATTAACACGTATATTATTATTAATTCCTGCCTTTCTAAATGCGAATAAGAAATACATATATTTATTCAGTTCTAAAAAAATATACAGATACTAATTTGTTACTGGTATGTTACATATTTTATAAGTCCTATTTTATTATTTTATAATTTCAAACAGTATCACTGGGCTTCACACTAGGATTCCATGTGTCGTGGAGATTAGTTTTCCCACTTATCTAGAACTTAATGATTATCCGATATTATGTACGAGTGGATTTCTCACACACAGTTTACAACACAGAAAAAAGAAGGAATAAAAATAATAATAAAATTAAGCAAAATAAAAACTTACAAACAAATTTTATCTTTTTTTTTCAAGCTTTCAGGTTAACATAGTTGTTGCATAATATAGTAACTGTATCTGTATTCTGTAGTATTTAGGAATTTCTGATACTGGCATGGTTTCGCGCGTCTGCACAGTTACTGGCTGTCTTTGGTCTGGGTATATGTACTATTGCTAGTGCACTGCTATCGTGCGGTGCTGCGCGAAGCTTTGTGATCATCTGTATGTAGGTACCTACAAATCAGCATTATAGCAAAGGTTGTTGTGCGTAGTGTATTTTAACACGCGGTTTTGTTTAATATATTTGATTATATTAAACATAACGAAATATAAGTCTAAAGCCGCGCTAACAAATTTCATCATTCATCATCAATACAGCCCTTCACAAGTCCACTGCTGAACATAGGCCTCCCCCAAAGAATGCCACAAAGCACGGTCCTGAGCCACCTGCATCCATCGACTTCCTGCATGTCTTACCAGGTCGTCACTCCATCTCGTGGGGGGACGCCCTACACTTCGCCTACCGGTACGAGGCTGCCACTCGAGAACCTTTCTTCCCCATCGGTTGTCGGTTCTTCGAGCTATATGGCCGGCCCACTGCCACTTCAGCTTACTAATTCGTTGGGCTATGTCGGTTATTCTGGTTCTACTGCGGATATCCTCATTCCTAAGTTTATCACGCAGAGAAACTCCGAGCATAGCCCTCTCCATAGCTCGCTGAGCGACCTTGAGCTTCCTCATACGGCCAGCAGTGAAGGACCACGTCTCAGTTCCGTAAGTCATCACTGGCAACACGCACTGGTTGTACAATTTCGTTTTAAGGTTTTGAGGTATGTCTGACGAGAAGATGTGTCGTAGCTTCCCGAACGCTGCCCAGCCGAGTTGAATCCGTCGATTGACCTCTCGGTCGAAGTTGGACTTACCTAGTCGGACTATTTGTCCCAGGTAAACATACTCGTCAACAACTTCGAGCTTAGTGCTCCTAACAACTACCGGCATAGGTGTGACATGGACATTAAACATAATCTTTGTTTTGTCCATGTTCATCTTAAGACCTATCCGTTGGGAAACACTATTGAGGTCATTGAGCATAGTGCTTAAGCCCTCCAGCGATTCTGCCATAAGGACTATATCGTCGGCAAATCGAAGGTGAGTGATGTACTCGCCATTGATGTTGATACCGTATCCTTTCCAGTCCAGAAGCTTGAAAACGTCTTCCAATGCAGCGGTGAAGAGTTTCGGGGATATGACGTCACCCTGTCTTACACCTCTCTGCAATTGGATAGGTTTCGTACTCTGGTTCTGTACTCGGATAGCCATCGTAGCCCTACTGTACAAGCACTTCAACACTTCGATATACCGACAGTCAACTTGGCACCGCTGAAGGGACTGCAGCACCGCCCAAATTTCGACGGAATCAAAGGCTTTCTCATAGTCCACATACGCCAGACATAGTGGCAAATTGTACTCTTCGGACTTCTGTACAACTTGCCGAAGGGTATGTATGTGGTCTATGGTGCTAAAGCCCTTTCGGAAACCGGCTTGTTCGGGAGGCTGGAAGTCGTCAAGTCTGCGCGCGAGACGATTCGTAATGACTCTCGAAAACAGCACGTAGACGCGGCTCAGAAGGGAAATCGGTCTGTAGTTCTTCAAGAGAGCGTTGTCACCTTTCTTGAAGAACAAGACCACCGCACTTCTGCTCCACGCCTCCGGTGTAATGCCACCATGGAGGACGGAATTAAAGAGCTTCTGAAGGACTTCAAGTACCGGTCTTCCACCCGCTTTCAGAAGCTCCGCTGTAATTCCATCCTCGCCTGGGGCCTTACCGTTTTTAAGGTGCTGGAGAGCCATTCTAATCTCGCTCAGACTGACGTCCGGGATATCTTCGGAATAGTGTCGGATGAGACTCGCTCTTGGATCGTTACTCACACTTGCGTGTGGCTCCAACGATGACGTGTACAGCTGCCCATAGAACCTCTCAATCTCACTCAAAATCTCAGGTGTCCCGGAAATGATGCTGCCACATTCCGTCTTCAGCTTTGACAGTTGGCTCTTTCTGGCAGACAGATCTCTGGCAAAGACTTTGGAGCCTTGGTTCCGCTCTATCGCTTCTTCAATACGAGCTGTATTGAAGTTGCGTAAGTCCCGCCGCATGCATTTGGAGATCTGTCTGTTCAGATGCCTGTATGCTGTCAAGTCTGTTGAAGAATGTAGCTTCATCTCCCGTCTAACAGCCATGAGATTAAGAGTGTGATCGGAGAGTTTTTGTGTTCTTCTGCGGCGGGTCTTGCAGAACTTAGCTCCGACCGCATGGACAGTTTCCACGAGCTTGTCATTTATATCGTCCACTTCATTGCAGTCTTCTAGGCACTGAAAACGGTTTTGTAACTCGAGCTGAAAGGTTTCGGGACTTTGGAACAGAGCACGAGGGGGACGGAGCGTTGACTTCATTAGACGAGACCTCTCCAACTTAACGTTTAGGTTCAGTGTGCCTCTAACCATTCGGTGATCGCTATCAGTTTTCACCCTCGCGATCACGGAGACATCACTGAACAGTTGTCGTCTGGTCGTCATAATGAAGTCAATCTCATTTTTTGTGGAACCGTCGGGGCTCGACCAGGTCCACTTCCTGTGGGGCCGCTTCTGGAAGAAAGAGTTCATCACAAAGAGTCCCTCTTTCTCCATGAAGTCGGCCAGCTGCTGGCCCCTTGGGTTCCGTTGCCCTATTCCAAATTTCCCTACTTTCAGCTCACCGTTCTCTCTTGTGCCTAGTTTTGCATTGAAGTCTCCCATTAACACCGTATATTGGGTTTTGGAGGAATGCATGGCTCTAGAGATATCCTCATACATTTCCTCCACTTCCTGATCGGGGTGTGCCGAGGTTGGTGCGTAAACCTGTATGATCTTCAGCGAATACCGTTTGGTGATTCTGAGTATAAGGTACGCAACCCTCGTCGACACACTCCCGATCTTTACAACGTTGTTAACGAGAGACTTGTGGACGATAAATCCGACACCTCCTTGGGACAGATGGTCGCCCTCCCGGTGATAGAGCAAGTTGCCGGATTCGAGGATTACCGTGTCCTCCCCCTCTCTTCGGACTTCGGATAATCCTATAATATGCCAGCGCAACTTGTCTATCTCTTCTTCCAGCTCCACGATCTTCTCGTCAGTCCTCAGGGTGCGTGCGTTGTACGTTGCCAGGTCGAGTCGTCTAAGGTGGCAACCGAACCTCCACCGGAGATTCTTAGCACCCCCTGCCCCGCCGTTACCATGGTCGCCACCGTAGCCAGGAATAGCGGGGCCGCCGGGGACTGGGGGCCGTCTATTTGTTGCTTTAGTCATTGGGGGGTATTTGCCATAGTTGCCACGCTTGGCGAGCGGGTTGGCAACCGCAGTTTTTTTATTATAATTTTGGCTATTATCAGGAAGATGCTGCTGCCCATCTTCTGCCTGTTTCCCTTTGTCGCCTTTTACGACACCCACGGGAGGATATGGGGTAGTGGATATTCTTGACCGCCACTACACGGCTAACAAATTTGGCTTATTATAATTTATCAATAAAATCTTGTAATTCACTTATAATTTTTTTATCTCTTAACTTTTAGCGCTACCTTTTGTGAAGTAGAATAAACTTATTTCTAAACATATTATAATAACAATAAATTTAGATTTTTTTTTAGTATCTTTTTTAATTTATGGATATCACCAGAATCTAAAATGAAAAAAATATTCGAGAAATTAATTCAATAAAACTATAAAATATGATAAGAGTGATAAGTATTTAATGAGTTCGTTAAAAATTACTTTACATCGTTGACATCTAGTGTTGTATAGCAATTTTACATCTATCTTTAATTTCATACTTACTAATTTTATGAAGTTTATAGTTACATAACTAGATGTCGCTGATTCAAAAACTGACTAGCCTCGATTTGAATGAAATATGAATAATAATTTTCGATCATGGTGAAAGCTAAGAAGAAATAGACAGTTAAAATTGCAAATAAACTATTATAATATTATGGTTACCTAGTGATATGACTTTGAATTTATTTTACCTATAGTGTATCTTTTTAAGGAGAATCCAAAAATAAATCGTGGCATTTTATTTCACCTTGCCATCTAGCGGTGATTAATGAAAATACGTTCCCCAACTAGCATTCTATAAGTTAGTTTTATAAAAATCTTATCATATCTAATAGATGGCACAACCTGCAAAAGTCACTTTCAAAATAATAATCAAATAGATATTTTCACAAACATCTTTTTAATATTTTGTCATATCGATGGTCTAGAAGACAAATATATTAATTACAGACTAAATTTTTCAGGAGAGTAATTTATATAATTTTAAAGTTTGACCTGGTTATTATGTGAAGCTGAGTAGTGTAACGTATCTTATACTTCTGTTAGGGTAATTATCTGTTATAGGTACAATTAATTTTAAAGAATTGTTCTTAACTATAAAAAGTACTGGGAAATACTTAGAAAAATGCAAAATTACATTCACTTTATACTTTAGATCATTAATTTGTTATTCAGTTGTTCACTTAGAGCATTTGTGTACAGCATATGATTTTCAATTATTGTGTAATTATTGGAAATAAAAATAAATGTATATAAAATTTAATTTCTTCTCATTCCACCTAAATTGTCATGTAAATTAAGTACCAATTTTAGTTTTTAGGTGTCATTATAAAACACTTATAGATACATATATTCAATACTCATAGATAAAGTGGTTTAGAGCTACATAAGTTTCTTATTACAAATGTAGATTCCGTTTGGACCGAAAGAAAATGGAATAATGGCTTTCCGATAACTGCAGAAGATGCGGCCTATTCATTTAGAATGTTTGGCATTAAAAAGGGTAAACCACAATATTTTGCATTTAGCACGTTTGTCTTCTAGATCATCTATATTATTATATCCCTGGCAAAAAAGAATTATCTAATTAATTTTTCTTACTTCCTTCAAATTGGTCTGTATTGAAGTACTTAGATTCCTTAGACAACTTAGTACGCAATAGACAAATATGTACGCATTGTGTACTTATGCTTGGAAGAAAAAAACCACTATTAATAATATATTGGAAACAAAAACTATGTTTCCGCCCGGGATCGAACCGGGGACCTTCTGCGTGTTAGGCAGATGTGATAACCGCTACACCACGGAAACCGATGGTATAACGGTTGAAATTAAGTATCAAATTATTAAAGTTTAAAAATATAAAACTATTTTTTTATGATCCATTCTTTATGAAGCGACTTTACAATGAGCTTAATATTTGAATAAAACTTAATTAAATTCTTTTTTTTAATGTAAAATACAATAATTAAATTAAATTAAATTTATTTATTATCTTAATAATATAACATCATACAATATTTATTACAATAATGAGAACGCTGGCGCAGCGTTTACTTGCTAAATGGCTATACTTTGCCTTTGGACGAGGAAGGAACTAGTACTCGGGTCTCTAGCGGCGACGACCAGCCAAGGGTAGGTAGAGTTCTCTTAGAAACCTTAACTGCGCTTCAGCTGTTTCTGATGCTGCTCCGGCCCCAAACGAGGTGTACCGACCCTGAGATGAGAGGTCGCCTAAGTATTTACGCATGTAACACCCACTGTAGTGGGCCGTGCAGTGGCAATGTAAGAATATCCACTTCCCCATATCGTCCCGTTCCCCGTTGGTAGCATAAGAGGGGACTGGGCGAAACGATGGGCAGCAGCGTCTTGCTATTAAAAGGAAATAAAAACTTTATGGTGAAAGCCGGATGGGCAGCAGCGTCTTTTTAATAAAAGTTAATAAAATACTTAGTTAACTAAGGTTCCGTGGAAAGTAATCTATGGGGGAGGCCTATGTTCATTAATGAACTTTTGATAGGCTGCAACCCACACTTTTTTATAGAGAATAAGGGTGACAAACGAGCACACAGTCCATCTGATGGTAAGTGGTTGCTGTGACCCATAAACATCTACATTTATCCTCGATTACGAATCAAAATGTAGATGCGTTGTCACCCGTGAGGACTAAGATGGAATGCGTCGTTTCCAGTAAAAAGGGTCTCCGGTTCTCTACACTCACCATACGAAACACAGCAGCATTATGCTGCCATTTTACGCTGGTATTCTGTGAGAGCGTGGTCCTTCCCCGGTCTAGGCGACTCATTCGTGTTATAACTATACTATTAATATAGCTGCAGCATGACTCTACCATGTATAATATAAATACAGTTATATTAACTCAATCATAACTAAAGAATATTTTATAGGAGTTCCATATATTATCATCTATTTGTGACAAATAGTAATGAATATAACAATAAGACTAAAACGGTTAGGTATTATTATTATTACATCTTTCATCCTGCAAATGAGCAAACTCAGCAAGCCTATTTTCTGCCGACTTCCAAAAAGGAGACGGTACTCAATTCGACTGTATGTTTTTTTTTATGTGTGGTTACCTCATAAGTTTTGACTGGGTGAACTGATTGATGATATTTTTTTATTTGAAAGCTGGTATTATACATGGTAGAGCCATGCTGCAGCTATATTAGTAGTAAAAGCTGGTACTCGTGTGGTTCCATATAAATTTGATCAAGGTCAGACCAATAGTTTTTTGAGTTAGTCTTAATAACTTATATTAAGGTCGGCAGTACAACATTTTTAATGATAAAATATTAACGTTGTTGTCATCAATATAATAGCAACTTGTAGTACATTACATACTCGAATGACGCCGGTGTTTACCTGATTAAACATATTTTCTGTGCATGGGAGAATTCAGTGGATGCTTTGGGTAGATTTTGTGATCTTTCCAAGGCTTTCGACTGCGTTCACCATGAGCCATTAGTCAGGACTCGGGTAATTACTTCATCATGGTGTAAAGAACAATGAGCTCTAACTTATTACATCATATTTAAATAAAAGGACACAAACTGTTCTGATTAATGAGGGTACGAGTAGTTCTCCCGGATCGGTAGTATCTATAGGTGTTCCACAAGGTTCAATTCTTGGCCTTCTGTTTTTTCCGAACTAGTGGTAAAAGTAAAAAATGAATTTCAGTAAGAATTACATGTAATCTATATTGAATAAAAATGATTATATTCTATATATAGCACTTATTTTCATATACATATGTATATTTAATATTTGTTCTGACATAGATAATATTTATATGTATTGTGTATATATGTAATGTATGCATGTATATGTGTATGTATATATTTATATATTGTGTGTACTTAAGTATATATGTGTATTTATGTGTGTGTATTATATGTATATACAATACTATATGTACTACTACAATACAATATGTATATTTATATGTATATACAATACTTTTTTTAGCCCTTTCTATATTGATTACTGCTTCACCGCCTCTTGTTTGTTTATCTCTGTTTAGCCTAATAGTGACTGGGAGAGAATGCCCTATGGCATTAAGTCCGCCATATGTACAACTTTGTGCATGAAAGATTACATAAAATATATAACAAATATAGCTTTTCTATAAGAGCATAACACATATGATGCAATATATTACAAAGCGTAGTATACAATAGACCAATTCATACTAAAGTTCTTTAAAAACTTTTTATAGACGTTTGATGGCCTCATTGATTTAGTGGTTGTAAGCGCATCTGCTGTTCATATGGTCCCCGGTTCAAAAACCGGGTCGGGCCAAAATCTAATATGGGGGTTTTCTGTCAATAAATTCTCAACAGCAGTCTGTAGGAAGTTCTCAGTGTTTCACAGCCGTGCCTCGGAAAGCATGTAATGCCGTTATTCCTGTGTCTCACTTCTGTCCGTTCATGTTGGATTGCCTTCTCATCGGACTATTAGGGTGAGGAAATAGAGAGTGCACCTGTTTTTACCCACACTCTCGTGCACTATAATACTGCCCTGTCCAGAAGGCTATACTTCGTTGAAATTGGCCTTCGTGACCATTCGATTTGGAGGACATAATTATTAATAAAAGCCCTACAGCCTAATTACGTACATAAAGCCGCGTATCCACCAAAAATGTTGACAACATTTATATTTCCAACTGTTTCCAACAAGCGTCTCCACCGAGGGAACAAATGTTTGCAACAAGCGTATTCCTTTGATTTTGCCACTGAAAATGTTTCAAGTTTTGTTACCAACTGTTGTGTTGACAACAAAACTTTGGTGTAGACGCGGTTTAACACCACACATACATCAAGTACGTTCTACTGTTCATCATTATTTTAGCCTTTCGCAAGTCTACTGTAGAACATAGCACAACTAAAATTCCATACAGCACGATACTACGCCACCTGCATCCATCGACTTCCTGTATGTTTTACCAGATCGTCACTCCATTTATCGGGAGCCCCGTACACTACCGTGTCCGTTCTGTTTTCTGTAACCATTGACCCAGATCTTGCTGCTAGTTTATAGAAATTGATATTGCCAACAAACTTGTTAAGATGCTACAAAATCCACCAACGAATAAATGTACGATTAAATGAGAAGGGCCACAGCCGATGCAAACGCAACTTCAATTGAATGCAATTTATCGTTTAGCGAATGGACTTCCACGCGGAACAGTTCACGGCCTATTGTTGTTGCACACGGACGGACAATAAGATTAATATTTACTGTCATCTTTTTTAACTTTCATTATTGAATATTATACGTAAACAAATATTTATGTATTCAAGTGTAGTCCAAATAGCTATCTCAAATACATACATAAACATTCACGCCTGTCATCTAGAGGGGTAGGCAGAACCTACGGACTGCCGTTCGGCACGGTCCTGATACACCTCTCTCGCCTCCTATATACCTACGCATACATGCTAGTCAGTTCAGGGTTTTTTTTTTTATAGAAATGGGGTGACAATTGAGCACACAGTCCAACTGATGGTTAGTGGTTGCTGTGGCTCATAGGCATCTACATCTATCCTCGCTTGCGAGTCAAACTGCAGATACGTTGTCAGCCTTGAGGACTAAGGTGGAATGCCTCTTTTCCAGTAAAAAGGGTCTCCGGTTCTCTACACTCACCATACGAAACACAGCAGCGTTAAGCTGCTATTTTACGCTGGTATTCTGTGAGAGCGTTGTCCTTCCACGGTTGAACCGACCCATTCGTGCTACAACTATATTATAAATATAGCTGCAGCTTGGCTCTACAACGTACCTTACACTAGTACACTGGGTACAAGGATACTGGGTAATCTGGCCCATCTTCTTCGCCAATTCGCATGATAAACTTTCTCAAGTAATGAAGCAGCTTATTTAATTTCTTTTTGAAATGCTTTTATTAGTTTCACCTATACATATTTGTATGTATGCATAAATTTAATGGCATTTTATTATTAAATTTTTCCAATAATAATCCAATATCTTCATGGCTGTGACTTAGAATACTTAATAGGATTATCACAGCTAATGATATATGTGTGTTGTTTGAGTATTTTAAGCTGTAATTAAATACATTTTATAATTCAGTTTCCATCTTCTTTATTGATTTATTTATTGTTAGCTTTATTTTAAGATACGTGTGTTTAATCTGTATGGTTTGGCGTAAAGGCTGTGGCAGAATAGCGTGAGTAATGGGTTTTCTGTTACAAATGAGTCACAGACTATTTTGTCACAACGAATTATTAAACTGTCTATTTAAATTGTAACATTATTTTTTTGTGTCAAATAAATACTTTTTATTTCTTTATTTATTATTTATCTACTTTCAAAAAAACCGATGACTGCATAAAATCAAAGCGCATGTATAAAGCATTTTTGTGAATTATTCGATATTAGAGTTTTTTACTTATGTATTTTTTAATTTTAAGGCTAAATTATAACTGTTGTGAGAAAAACAGTCGTAGTAGTTCATGTTTGTTTCTTGCGGCTTCTTGTCACAAGGTCTCCTGCAGTAGGAACTCGTTGAAGTAATGGCGTAGCTCACATAACTTTACTTAACATAATGCCACAGCAACAGGGTTACCGCAGTGATGATATTTAGTCGAAGCAACACATGGCGACTCGCGAGCAATCGCTGACCAAAGCATCATTATTAAAAATACTCACATATGGAAAGTTCATATTAAATATATAATTTTAACACGTGCTAGAGCCATCCTGCAGCTATAGTAGTAGTATAGTTGTAGCACGAATGGGTCGGCTCGACCGGAGAAGGACCACGCTCTCACAGAAGACCAGTGTAAAATAGCAGCTTAACGCTTCTGTGTTTCGTATGGTGAGTGTAGAGAACCGGAGACCCTTTTTACTGGAAATGAGGCATTCCATCTTAGTCCTCACGGGTGACAACGCATCTGCATTTTGATTCGCAAACGAGGATAGATGTAGATGTCTATGGGCCACAGCAACCACTTATCATCAGGTGGCCTGTGTGCTCGTTTGTCACCCTATCCTATAAAAATAATTATATATAATATTTTTAATAGAATATTCATCATTACAATTTTTACTTATTATAGGCTGATAATTACTAAATATTATTTTTATTTCTGTGTACAAATCTTGAGATGACATAGACTATATCCTTATCGTAGCTGAAACGCGGCTCTATCAAAAAACTAATCTATGAATATCATATCTATATTCCTTATACAATAATAATGTTAATTACGAGTTATGCTTCCATTTATGTCATTGTAAATAATATACCGACAAACAGGCGGATTATTTACGACCATTCGTAGTTCCTCTGAACAACTGACCCAGTTTAAAAATAACTGACCCTCTGAGTGTAGAGCCGATGGATATCTTTAAGGTTAAAGTTGAATGTCTATACTTCTACGTTTAAGTCTATTACATAAACTGTGCTTGATTGTTAACGAGACATAATATCTGACTATAGCGTAATGTTTTCCAGACTGTGTCACGGCGGCAATTCTCAACGGTGACTAGCCATTTACCGCACAAGTGCATTCTTTTACGTCGTAGAGCCATAGGGCAGCTATATTAATAGTATAGATGTGGCACGAATGGGTCGGCTCGACTGGGGAACGACAACGCTCTCACAGAATACCAGCGTAAAATAGCAGCTTAATGCTGCTGTGTTTCGTGTGGTGAGTGTAGAGAACCGGAAACCATTTTTACCGGAATCGAGGCATTCCATCGTAGTCCTCACAGGGGACAACGCATCTGCATTTTGATTCGTAACCGAGGATAGATGTAGATGTCTATGGGCCACAGCAACTACTTAACATCAGGTGGACTGTGTGCTCGTTTATCTTCCTAATTCTATAAAAATCTGTATTTTCTTGTTCTCATAGTCTGATGAGACGACAATCCGACACGAGCGGAGATAAATCAGCCATAGGATTAGCTTTAAGTGTTTTCCGAGGCCATGTTGACACAATGCCAAATTCCTGACCCGGGGGCTACTATTGAAAATTTCTTGACAGAGAAACCCAATTACTGATTTTGAACCGACCTTGGATTAGAACCAGAGACCTCATGATCAGCAATGCCGCTTACGACCGCCAGATCAACGATGCAGTTTATATAGTAACAGGTTCAGGCATAGGACTTTTTGCCGGAATTAAGTTTTAATGACGCACCGGCAATCGGACTACATTATCGACCTCCATTCTTAGCAGGGGGAGGGGGTGATGTAAAACGCATTGAAACCTAAATCACGCTATCAAAGTTCCATAGTACTGCGGTATATACAGAATAGTTCCGACCTATCATATGGAGCGTCGACCGCTTCCCGGGCTGATCACTTTGCTATGAATAAACAACTTAAATTAAAAATTTAAAAAACCCCGAAACTAAAAGAGCTGATGATCTTCAAACGGCTGAACAGATTTCCTTGTAACATAACTAAGAACACTCTCGATTAAGACACCTTCTAAACGAAAGAAACTTAATTAAAATCGGT
The DNA here is from genome assembly GCA_963668995.1 of Parnassius mnemosyne. Lineage (NCBI taxonomy): Eukaryota > Metazoa > Arthropoda > Insecta > Lepidoptera > Papilionidae > Parnassius > Parnassius mnemosyne. Next base: position 30,610,741 of record CAVLGL010000086.1, read on the forward strand.
TAATCCGTTCAAGAGCTATGATGCCACATATAAATGGGTACACATATATACATATACAAAGATACAGACTCTACAAACTTATAACAACCCTCTGTTATCATCGGGGGTTAAAAAATAACTCCGAAACAACACCACACTCTTGCAGTACTTGAGTATGTGCAACTGTTAAAAACAATGCAACATTTAGCTTTTAGCCTGAGAGCTGGCGACGAATTTTGGGAAGGTCCTTTGGGCAAGTTGAAATTGTAAAAAAATATAATTTCGTCAATTGGCGAATCCAGTCCCGCGAGTCTGGCTGAGCGTTTGCGGTTATTTTGTTACTGCGCAGTATATAACTTTGCAAAAAAAAAAAAACCAAAAAAATGTTCTTTTGGCAACTTGATTTCTTTTTTATCTTTTAATTTAGTTTTTATGTAATTCAAAAAAAAATATCCCAGACGTTTTTGTCGGTTATAAAGTATTACCAGACCTCTCCAAAAATATTTTTTTTTAGTTCCCAAAAATATACTTTTGGCGATCTCAAATTTCAAATTATTTTTTCCCAAAGGACCTTCCCAAAATTCGTCGCCAGCTCTCAGACTATTTACTGGAAAGGCACATGGCAGTTTTAAACATATTGAGGAATACACTTTGTCGAAAAACGACTAAAGTAATAACTGGCGACTTTCATGTACAAGCCATTAAAAAAAAAACCGAAATCGTTGACACGATGTACAGGCGTTTGCTGAGCTACAACATACTCCTTGAGTACTTCGTCTTACACTACATAAAACTACTCATATTAATATAATAGAGCAATAGAGGAGACTGCAAGCGAAACAAAGCGTGAAGTAAACTGCGCACAGTCAGTAAAAGGGTCCTAGTTAGTCCATAATATATTATAGTATAATTGGTCTGCGCCAGCCGCTAGTTCAGTTTGCTTACTTCTCAGTCGGGGTTACACGTTGGTTGAATTATCGATATAACGATTTAAAGTGAAAATGCTTAATATGAAAATAAAAACATTATATTTCGAAATTATAGACAAAAGTACATAATGGCCGCAATACACGTTAATTGATAGAAACAGCCACTGTTAAATAAAAACATACTATTAATTTCATTCAAAAATTACAGTGATGATTTGATTTCATTATTTTGTAAATTCTTTAAATATAACTTAATAGTTCGCGGATTTAAAAAAATAAACATTAAGAAGAAAATGAAATGAGTTCGTGGACTAAAGAGCTTGATGAAGCAGCTGTGCTCGCAACTAAGACAGGCTCCTGGCACGTGTTACTTTTTTACCTCCTTTGTGGACTTGCTGCTTTTCCAACTTCTTTCTTGGTTTTTTCACAGGTAAGATTACGAAAAATAATTTATTAATAATAAAAAAATTAAGATGTATTTTCAATTGCCCTATCAACAAAACATCATAAAATAATGTTATATTTTTATCTATTGCTTACTATCGTAGCCTCATAAATACAATTTTTCGTAGTAGAGTTAAGCTAGCTAGCTAGTCGCGCGGCTTTCTAGCCATGTAGTCTTTACAAATTAATTATTGATTTCTTAACATTTTCCCATTACAATTTTAAAACTGAAATGGTAAAAGAAATTACAGTCCACCTGAAGGTACTGACTACAGCAGCCCATCGACATTTGTAACTAACTTCAAAACAAAGAAGTCCACAGATGCCTTTGTATTAATTTGTCACCTCTGATGACCAAAATGGAATACCCCAGAATCTGTAATTATACTGGTTCTATGTATATATTACTGTATGTTGAATCATCATCAACTTTATAGCTATCACAAGCCTTCTGCTGAACTTAGACTTTTTACAAGGAATGCCACAAAGCACGGTCATGAGCCACCTGTGTCCATCGACTTCTTGCATCTCTTACCAGGTTGTCACTTATTCTATTGCCTTCACTTGCCGAGACTGCCACTCAAGAAACTTTTTCTCCCATCGTTTGTCGGTTCTTTGTGTTGAGGAAAAATAATTATTATTTAATATTTAGCATATTATGGTAAATAATACTTACTTTTCTCTCTACTGTCTCGAGTGCCTCATTGGTCTTTTTTTATAGAATAAGGGTGACAAACGAGCACACAGTCCACCTTATGGTAAGTGGTTGCTAGGGCCCATAGACATCTACATCTATCTTCGGTTGCGAGTTAAAATGTAGATGCGTTGTCAGCCGTGAGTATTAAGATGGAATGGAATTTTCCAGTAAGATGGTCTAGTGGTCCTAAGTGCGACTACCAATCTACAGGTGGGGCCAAAATCTCTTCTTTTTGAAGAGAGTCTTCTGTCAAGAAATTGTCTGCAGCAGTACGGAGTCAGAAAGTTGGAGGTGTTTCACGCCAGTCTCAAAAAGCACGTAATGCCGTTGGTCCTGCACTTGATCTCTCACCAGTGGTATCTAATAGCCGTTCCATCGAACTTGAGAGTGAGGGAAGTGCAACAGCGCTTGCGCATATAATCCTGTTCCGCGCAGATGGCTACTCTGCGTTGAGTCTATTCCGCGTGTCTGAAATTCGGTTTGAAAGACATTTTGATTCTATAGCTCTATTTGACGCGATGTAGTGCTTTTGTTGCAGCTTGACGTCCTTTCAGATATGTCGTTAAAAGAAGAAGAAGTTAAAGTCGTTAGTCCCGCACTTGGGCCATTTTTGTCATTTATGTTTAATATATTCTTTCCGACGACCCTTTGTGCTATTAAAATCCTTGAATTCGCAATAAAAAATATCGAGGGTCACATATAGGAATAAAAGTAAAATTATAAAATTTTTATTGAAATCAGTTCGGTGGCTTAGGAGATTATCTCAGACATGCAGTGAGATACGTAATTTTTATATATAAAGATATAATAACGTATATATTTTTAATTAAATTAAATTTAATAATTTATCCCAAATCAACCACGCGGAAGAAAACGCGTAACTTTAGTGTATTTGAACACTTGAGATATTTATTTTTTCTAAAAAAATATTAAAAAAAAATCTCTGTACATAGGTGGTACTAATAATACCGTAGCTTACTATCATTATAGCCCATCACAAGTTCTCTCCCGAAAATAGGCCTCCCTGCCATAGTAAACTAATCTCTGGTTCTCTACACTCACCATACGAAAGCAGCTTTGAGTTATTATTTAACGCTGGTATTCTGTGAGACCGTGGACCTTCCCCGGTCCCAGAAACTTGCCTTTTGCAAGGATAATTAAAAATTAAAAATTTTGTGCAACCGACTTCAATATAAATTATTAAGAATAACTCAAAAACTATCACAGACCTTGATCAAATTTATATGGGACCACATGTGAAGCATCAGCTTTCAAATGAAAAAAGAATCATCGAAATCGGTTCAACCTGTAAAAAGTTATGAGGTAACACACATAAAAAAACATCCAGTCGAATTGAGTACCGGCTCCTTTTTGAAGTCGGTGGAAAAATGAAATTTCTCCGTGATTTCAGGTTGAGTTTCATTCGAGCAATGGTTATTTCCTAACGACGCTCAGTTACGTATCGTTTGATATTATTAATTTATATTTAACTGATTACAAAATGGCTATGTTTTTGTTTGCAATTCTGATTTATAATTAATGGCTAAAGGCACAGATTAGATAAGCTAAAGGTTTTAGCGATTAGTGCTTGATCATGCAATTGGGTTTCAACTCAAGTCAAAGAGAATTATGCAATAACAGACCGCTTAAAGTAGTGCTTAGTAATCCAGCAATTATATTGATCCAGTTTAGCAGATTACAGTGATGAATGGAGAGCCGTGGTAGCCCAGGAACCAAGCACTCGCTGTAAATTTCATAGTACGCGAACGACCTGGGTTTGATTCCCGTCAGCATCAAAGAAATTGTTAATTGCAATTTTAAGTGATGACTTCAGTGATTGACTTACCACGTAAATATCGTGAGGAAACCTGCACGTATGAGGAATTTAAAAAAGTATATTATAGTAGTAATATATCGAAGACATGTGAAGTCTGTCAACTCGCATTGAAGTAGCGCGGTGGACATTTCGTTGCTCTTGCATCCTCAAAAATGAGAGATGGCTTGTGCCGAGGAGCGGGAGTTGGTACGTAATATTATATATAGGCTGTTATTTTCTTTTTCTTTTTTTTCGTAAAATATACTGCATACCATAATATTACCATAATATTATGTAAATGAATCATACAAGAATAAAATTTCCCCGCAAGAATACATTAACCTTTATTTATATTAATATTGAACTATACGTACAGGTATGTTTACAAAGCATTAGTTGTGCTTGAATAAGCAACGTAATTTCTATTTAAAGTGAAGTAGGTTGCTGAATTGTTTCAAAGCAATAAATAATATCTATTGTTATTTAAACTAAGTTATTTTGTTATTCAATAAACATGTACTGAATATTTATTAATGTTGTCACTTGATCGCCATTTATATATACCTACACCTATCCATCTATTGTTATCCGTACCGTAATATTACCGTGTATTGATGGTGTAAGAATATCCACTACCCCATATCGTCCCGTGGGTACCTACAGTGGGAAACTGAACCGGGAGATAGGCAGCACCATCTTCCTGATACCATCTTCTTGATATGAGCAAAATAACTAACTACGGTTGCCAACCCGCTTGCCAAGCGTGGCAACTATGGCAAATATCCTGATGTAATCTATGAGTGAGGCCTACGTTCAACAGTGTACTATTTATAGGATGTAAAGTCGATCGGGTCTGGCGCAAAGCGCTTCTTTCGAAGCTTCCTTCCTATGGGCTTCCCGAGAAATTGTGCAAATGGATCATCAGTTTCCTTGCTAATCGGAGCATCAAGGTCGTAGTAGACGGTGCATGCTCTAACAGCACTGGTGATACCTTATATACCGGCCGTGCCAATATTTCTCGGGAAAACGTCGCTGAGTACCGGGATAAACTTGTGTCTGAAGTCGAGTCTTTGCTTAACAAAGTCTCGGATTGGGGGCGACTAAATTTAGTCCAGTTCAATCCTCAGAAGACACAAGTTTGCGCGTTTACCGCTAAAAAGCACCCCTTTGTCGTATCTCCTTAGTTTCAAGGCACTCCCCTTGCTGCCTCAGCTAGCATCGGAATCCTTGGCGTCGACATATCGAGTAGTGTGCAGTTTCGTGGTCACTTGGAAGGGAAGGCCAAATTGGCCTCTAAAAAGCTTGGCGTGCTCAGCAGAGCGAGACAGTATTTCATCCGGCACATCGCTTACAACTTTACAAAGCGCAAGTTCGGCCTCACATGGAATACTGACTAATCTCTGGGCCGAGGCACCCCAGTGCCAGCTTCTTCCACTTGACCGCATCCAGCGCAGAGCTGTTCGAATCCTCAACGATCAAGTTCTTTCTGATCGGCTTGATATACTGGCACTGCGTAGAGATGTTGCATCTCTTTGCGTATTTTATCGCATCTATCACGGGGAGTGCTCTGAGGAATTGTTCGGATTAATTCCAGCCGCTCAATTTCACCATCGCATATCGCGACAAAACTCGCGTTACCATCCATACCATCTGGATGATTGGCGGTCCACCACTGTGAGATTTGGAAGAAGTTTTCTCCCTCGCACAACTTCCTTGTGGAATCGATTACCACCAGCGATTTTTCCGGACCGATACGACTTAGGAAATTTCAAGAAAAGAGCTTACACCTTTCTAAAAGGCCAGCAACGCTTCTGCAATTCCCCTGGTGTTGCGGTTGTTCATGGGCGGCGGTAGTCACTTACCATCAGGTGAGCCGCATGCTCGTTTGCCCCCTTTTCTAAAAAAAAGGTAACGGCACTTATTTTAAACGTTACATTTAGACAGTAATTGCACACGCAACTCCCTAGGCGAATAATCAGCCCATTTGATCTAAATATATTAGCAATGTTTAAGAGATTTGATCGGGACACGCCCATTTTTACTGCCAACGCCAAAGTTGCCTGAACTTGCCAAATGCCCGGGAAATCAGACAATGTCCCGGGATTTTGTTACATTTCCTTACTTAATTACATATCTTCACGCACAATCCCTGACGGGGTAGCCAGAGAAAACAGATCGCCAAGTGTCACGATCCTTACATACCTCTTCCGCTTCTTTCAGATTCATTAACTTCTTCATACATGCACGTCTAGGTATCCGAGTACTCTTGATCCTCCCCTCTTCGAGCAATTTGCTCACATGGTTTTCGAAAGTTAGTCTCGGTCTACCTCGACACCTTTTAATATTAACTTTCGCGCTATATATTTTCTTCACCATTCGGTCTTCACTCATTCGTTCAACGTGCCCAAACCATCGAAGCACGCCCTTATCAATTTTTGTGATAAGGTCATCTTTCAAACCTGCCATATTGCGAATATCTTCGTTTTGCTTTCGGTCGGCCATGGTAACGCCCCACATTTTACGAAGAGATCGCATCTCCACTGCATTCAACTTGCTTTTATGCTTCTTCTGGCATACCCAGGTTTCGCTGCCATATAACAAAGTCGGTACTAACACTGCGTTATGTATTGCAAGGCGTGCACACTTCACTATGCTTTGCCTTTTGACTAACGCAGTCAGGGCACCATTGACTTTGTTCCCGGCAGCGACACGCCTGTCCACATCTAAATCACATCTTCCATCCCGGCTAAAAGCACTCCCCAAGTATACAATTTCATTTACCTGTTCTAGACTATCCTGATTTACCCATATTTCACACTTCGTTCTCTCTTAGTCCCTTTCAAATACCAGAACCTTAGTTTTATTAGCATTCAAACGGAGACCTTTAATTTCACATTCCTCTTTCATACACGGGACTAATGCCTGCAGTTCTGTCTCTGATGGTGCAATAAGCACTGCATCATCAGCATACAGCAGACAATTTATTTTAATGTCACCCAATTTCACACCCAAACAGCTATCTTTCAGCTTCTGTAAACAGCTGTCGAGATACAGTATGAACAGCCAGGAAGACATGACACAACCCTGTTTTACGCCCGTTTGGACGCTAAACATGGGTGACAGGTCATGCCCTACCCGCACACAGGCTTTACAGTCACAGTAAAGTGACTGCACAGCCACACACTTCCTCAATCAATGCTTTCGTGTGAACTTTCAGCAGCTTATATCTTTCTTTCATCTTCTCTCTCATATCCTTATCATTACTAGAGGCCAAGTAGTCTAACCATGCTTTCTTCTTCTTCTTTACAGCTTCTTTCACTTCATCATTCCACCATGCATCTCTTCTTTTACTACTGCCTCTTTTTATCGTTCCACACACTTCTTCCAATGCACTTACCATTCCATCCCTAAGGTTCTGCCATGTTCTTTCCACACATTCTTTTCTGCCATTGATAGTGTCAAACTTTTCGACTACCCTTGCATGATATTTGTCCCTAGTATCCGCTTCCTGAAGCTTCCAGCTTCGGATGCGACAGACCGACTGTGGTTCTGTTACTGCCGTCCGGTAGCGCCAACCCGCGAACAGACCCCTAAATCTAGTAATCACTAGATAGTGATCCGTTCCCAAGTCAGCACACCTGAACACTCGCGTATTCATCACCTGTTTTCGCAGTCGGTCATCCACCAGGAACAAATCGATCATACTTCTCTAATTCTTTCTTTCTCTAGTATACATATGGATTTTCTTGTGATTAAACATAGTGTTTGTTACAAGAAGACCCTTTTCCTTGCATACAGCCAGAATAAGCTTGCCAGCATCATTAACCCTTTCATCGCCAAACTTTCCAAGCACCGACTCGTACCCTGGTCGAGCGGTACCAACCCATCCATTCAAATCACCACATACAACAATTCTTTCGTTTCCCCTAACCAAATCTAGAACTTCTTTTACATTCTCCCAAAACTCCTCCAGCTCAGCCCTGGACGACGAAGCTACCGGCGCATAAACCGCCAAAAGGAATAACTTCGTCAGTCACAATTAAAAGCGAACCCAGAGAAGTCTTGAATTCACAACCTTATATTCAGTCATAACATCGACCAACCGAGACGACAGCAGCACCCCCACTCCCTGGCAGGCGCTCTCGCTCTCCGGGATTCCGGACCATTAAGCTAACGCCCCACCAGAGAGCTCTTCAGTACCACTGCCCTTCCGTTTGCTCTCCGACATACACACGACATCTAATTCTCTTTTTTCATTATTTCGATCAACTCATTCGTCTTATCTCTCATGCCTCCTCTAACATTCCACGTGCCACCTCTGCACTCTGTCCTCTACCTTCCGCCGTGTCGGACTGTGCGTGACTGGTGGCGGTCTCCATCGCCGCTTTGCGCGCTGCATTCCACACCAACGGGGACGAGGTGGTGTGCGTCGCCTTGGGGGGATGCCCTAACCCTCGTTGGCATGGGTGCGTAGCTGTGTAGAATTGCAGCCCTGAAAAGTGCTGGCAGGGGTCGCAACGAGCACGCTTCGAGCACGTTATTTTAATTGAAGTTTGACTTAAAATTATTGGAAAATTGGAAGTATAGTAATAAATTATAGTAATAAAGTATAGTAAAAAACTACTTTAAAAAATTAGGTATAATTATGTTATACGTATTTTTTAATGCGCTTAAGGCATGCATAATTGGATTTACTAATGTTTTTTTTTATTTATTACCACATTGTCCATCAATGTGGTCAATGTGGTTGTAAGTTAAAAAAATAACAAAAGAAAGATCCTTTTGCAACCAACGAATAGAGTTACAAAATATATGTACTCGGTACCTCCTACGCATAAAGTATTAAGTAACTTTTATGGAAATAGGTATTTTTGACTGAAAATAATAACATTTAGCCGTTTTATTTTCCAACCTTTTTAATTCCTTAAACCAAAATCTTAATAATATTATTAATTAACGAGTTTTGAAAACGCATATAGTCGTATTATTAAAAACCTCCCCCGCAGGCGTGTCACTTTGTAAAAATCTGAGGTATGGAAAATGGTGGCGCGATTTTCAAATTTGTTCGCATTACTCGTGGGGTATTAAGGTTTAAGAGTTTGCAGTGTATATACTCAACTTATTTATTGAACTATAAGATGTGGGGTATTGAGGTTTAAGGGCTTGCGATTTATTTATATGGGGTTTGTAGTAATATGCGATTTATTTCCTAATTTCAGCTATGGAATTCCATACCTTGAAAAACTTGAGGTATGGAGTGCTCCATACCTTCCATAGTGGAAGTGACACCCCTGCTCCCCCGCATTTGGTCGGATTAGATGTTCCCACGATGAGCGTTGTGCTATTTGCTCGCGCAAAGACTAATTAGCATGATATACGGACGTCGTATGACACAGGAAGAATGTACCATAATATGGGACCTAAATTACAAAAATAAAAGAACTTGCGATGTTTCTTGTGTTGTTAAAACCTTTTAGGATTTAATTTTTTTGTTATTAGAATAATTAAAAATTAAAAATTTTGTATAACCAACTTCAATATAAATTATTAAGGATCACTCGAAAATTAGCTTTCAAATAAAAAAAAAATCATCGAAATCGGTTCAACTAGAAAAAAGTTATAAGGTAACACACATAAAAAAATAAAAAAAGAACATACAGTCGAATTGAGTACCTTCTCCTTTTTGAAGTCGGTAGAAAATGATAAACATACGGTCGGTAAAAATTTTGAAATGAGCCTTAGATCCAGATGAAAAATTATCATCCAATGTGTTGTAGATGTACACCTAGTAAGACATGCAGAAAGTCGATGGATGCAGGTGGCTCAGGACCGTGCTTTGTGGCATTCCTCGGGAGAGGCCTATGTTTAGCAGTGGACTTATGAAGGGCTGCAATGGTGATGATAATGATGGCGATGTGTTGTAGATAGATTGTCCAGGGTTTTCATGACGAATAAAACACTTGTTGACTTGTCAGGGAGGCAGCTGAGGGCAGGACAGAGAGTTTCCTTTGACTTTCCTTTGTCCTTTCTTTTTCTGGTAAAGCCCGAACGTCGAATGAATTCCTAGCCAATGGTCGCGATATTTATATCTTTTTCTCTCGGCCACGCGTGCCATGGTAAGTTCGGGTCGCAGATGACAACCAGGTCACCAACATTTGGGGTGTTGGAGTAAGGGGAGATACTCTCTCATCCAGCGACACCAGAACTCGTCGGCTTGTCGTTGCGCGCGTCTCCATAGCTGACACATAGACCACAGATGCGTTTTTACGTGTGCATCCTTGTGTACTTGTGCTGTGCATCCAACAAACCAGGGTTGACTGTTTCTTGGCTTATCCGTGGCGTAGCTGCGATCCATCTTCATAAACACAGCAGTCAATCTTCTCTTATGTATACACTCAATGTGGCGAGGCGATCTTTCGAAGTAAGTAGGTCTCTTGAACATCTTTAAGCCTGCTCTCGAATAACAGACAGCCTCGAAATATAGTCGTTCGTCACCCTCATGGTAATAAGCGATTGGTTGCGTGGTTGGAGGGTAGGTGGTTGTTTCGCAGCGGTTTGCTGTTAATTTAATAATAAGCGGCTGCGTACATCAACGGCAGGGTCGGGAAGGGGCGCCCTAGACGAAGGTGGTAGAGCCAAGCGGTAGCTTTTGCTGTCGCACGGATGGGCCAGCTCGAACCGGGGTGGTACCACGACCTCACAGAATACCAGCGTGAAGTAGAGGTTTACCTCTGCGTTGCGTTTGGTGAGTGCAGGTGGCCGGAGGCCCAATTCCCCCCCCCCCCCATCAACATGGTAGTGGAATTAAATACAAGACTACCCCAGGAGGGTACCAGCAACCCTGGAGAATCCCTCGCTGAGCATCCACGAACAAACTACTTCACTCCTGAGCGTGGGTGCTCAGGCTGCCCCGCGTATTCTGGGGGGGGCAAAATTCCGCTCGTGACTAATGCTGCTCGGGGCAAGCGGAGCAATACAACCAAGGCGACCCCTGTCACGCTATCCGTGAATTTTTGCAACATCAGGGGACTTCATTCCAACCTTAACGCTGTCCATTACCATCTAGAGACGGCGAAGCCGGCCTTGCTCTTTTTAACCGAGACTCAGGTGTCCTCTCCGGCTGATACTTCATATCTCTCCTACCCGGGGTACAAATTGGAACACTCCTTTGTGCCCCGGGCTGGAGTTTGTGTATACGTCAGAGAGGACATCTGTTTTCGACGCCTCGGCAGCCTTGAAGGTACGGACCTGTCCATCCTATGGCTGCGCGTAGACAGCGACGACCATCCCCGCGTCTACGGGTGCCTCTATAGGTCCCATAGCGGTAATGCCGACACAGACCGACTCATCGACCACGTCCAAATGGCTGCAGACTCCGTGCTACAACAGGTCCCATCCGCAGAGATCGTGATACTCGGTGATTTCAACGCCCACCACGCTGAATGGCTTGGTTCTCGTTCAACCGATCATGCGGGTAGATCTGTCTACGACTTTGCTTTGGCATATGGTCTAACACAACTGGTTACTTCGCCTACGCGGATCCCAGATGTGGAAGACCATGTACCTTCCCTGTTGGACCTTCTGCTGACCTCTCATCCGGACGGATATCAGGTCTCCGTCGATGCCCCTCTGGGCTCTTCGGACCATTGTCTGATCCGGAGCACAGTGCCACTCACGCTCCAATCGCAGTTGCGATCTACAGCTTGCCGCCGTGTTTGGCACTATAGGTCAGCTGATTGGGACGGGATGCGGTCTTTTTTTGCATCCTACCCTTGGGGGCGGGTTTGCTTCTCGCTGGAAGATCCCAGCGTTGTTGCCGATTCTGTTGCTGATGTGGTACTTCAGGGTATGGAACTTTTTATTCCATCCTCTGTGGTGCCCATCGGAGGCAGATCCCAGCCATGGTTTGGTCGCTCCTGTAAAATAGCATCACGCTATAAGCAGGAGTGCTACCGGGCCTGGGCTGACGCATCAACGTCTCGGGATTTAAACACCAGCGCACTTAAAAAGAAGTATAATTCCGCCTCCAGGTCCTTCAAAAGCGTCATTGCCAAGGCAAGGTCTGAGCACATCGGCAGAATTGGCGAGAAGCTAGTTCGCCTTCCTTCGGGAACCCGTGCATTCTGGTCTCTCGCCAAGGCTGTCCAAGGGAACTTCTGTCAGCCATCCCTCCCATCTCTGCACAGAGAGGACGACTCACTGGCCCATGCCGCAAAAGAGAAAGCCGATCTGTTGTGCTCTCTTTTTGCGTCCAACTCGACTCTAGATGACGGGGGGAACACACCGCCGACCATCCCGCGATGTGAGTGCTCCATGCCGGATGTGCGATTTACACAGCGCTCGGTTCGCAAAGCACTCTTCTCCCTGGACGTCAGCAAGTCGAGTGGGCCCGATGGAGTCCCTCCCATTGTGCTGAAGACGTGTGCTCCGGAGTTGGCACCGGTTTTAACGCGTCTTTTCCGGTACTCCTACTCCCAAGGCGTAGTCCCGAATTCATGGAAGACAGCTTTGGTCCACCCGATCCCTAAAAAAGGCGACCGCTCAGACCCGTCCAACTACAGGCCTATCGCCATCACCTCCTTGTTCTCCAAAATAATGGAATCCATTATAAACTGCCAGCTCATGAGGTACCTTGAGGATCACCAGCTGATCAGTGACCGTCAGTACGGTTTTCGTCGGGGTCGATCAGCAGGTGATCTTTTAGTTTACTTAACTCATAGATGGGCGGAGGCAGTAGAGTCCAAGGGGGAGGCATTGGCCGTTAGTTTGGACATAGCGAAGGCCTTCGATCGGGTCTGGCACAAGGCGCTTCTTTCGAAGCTTCCTTCCTATGGGCTTCCCGAGAAATTGTGCAAATGGATCACCAGTTTCCTTGCTGATCGGAGCATCAAGGTCGTAGTAGACGGTGCATGCTCTGATTACAAGCCTATCAACGCTGGTGTTCCACAAGGCTGCGTGCTATCACCAACGCTGTTTCTCCTGCATATCAATGATATGTTGCTAACTGGTAGCATTCATTGCTATGCAGACGACAGCACTGGGGATGCCTTATATACCGGCCGTGCCAATATTTCTCGGGAAAACGTCGCCGAGTACCGGGACAAACTTGTGTCTGAAGTCGAGTCTTTGCTTAACAAAGTCTCGGATTGGGGCCGACTAAATCTAGTCCAGTTCAATCCCCAGAAGACACAAGTTTGCGCGTTTACCGCTAAAAAGAACCCCTTTGTCGTATCTCCTCAGTTTCAAGGCACTCCCCTTGCTGCCTCAGCCAGTATCGGAATCCTTGGCGTCGACATATCGAATAGCGTGCAGTTTCGTGGTCACTTGGAAGGGAAGGCCAAATTGGCCTCTAAAAAGCTTGGCGTGCTCAGCAGAGCGAGACAGTATTTCATGCCGGCACATCGCTTGCAACTTTACAAAGCGCAAGTTCGGCCCCACATGGAATACTGTTCTCATCTCTGGGCCGGGGCACCCCAGTGCCAGCTCCTTCCACTTGACCGCATCCAGCGCAGAGCGATTCGAATCGTCGACGACCGAGTTCTTTCCGATCGGCTCGATACACTGGCACTGCGTAGAGATGTTGCATCTCTTTGCGTATTTTATCGCATCTATCACGGGGAGTGCTCTGAGGAATTGTTCGGACTAATTCCAGCCGCTCAATTTCACCATCGCACGTCGCGACAAAACTCGCGTTACCATCCATACCATCTGGATGATTGGCGGTCCACCACTGTGCGATTTAGAAGAAGTTTTCTCCCTCGCACAACTTCTTTGTGGAATCAATTACCACCAGCGAATTTTCCGAACCGATACGACTTAGGAACCTTCAAGAAAAGAGCTTACACCTTTCTAAAAGGCCGGCAACGCATCTGCAATTCCCCTGGTGTTGCGGTTGTTCATGGGCGGCGGTAGTCACTTAACATCAGGTGAGCCGCATGCTCGTTTGCCCCCTATTCTATAAAAAAAAAAAAAAAAAAAAAAGGTTTATCGACCAGATCGGCGATACATTGAAAATGGGCCAGATTAGGAGTACCCTTAACCGACGAGCGTGTATGCGTAGATATATGGATGTGAAAGAGGCGAGAGAGGTGTGTCAGGATCGCGCCAAATGGAAGTCCGTAGTCTCTGCCTACCCCTCTGGGTGACAGGCGTGAGTGTTTATGTATGTATTATGTATGTATGTATGCGTACATCAGGTGGTGATTGGTCCCATATGTTATCGCACGACGTGGTCACTCGCTACTTAAGTGGGGAGCGGTTGCCTCCGCGAGTTGTATAAATGGCAGTTGTTTTGGCTCGCCGGTCACTTAGTGGTCAGCGTGATCGGGTCAAATAGTGACATAATCACTCTCAAAGCTTCTATTTTCGTGGGCGGTCGTTCATTTCGTAACACTTCTGGTTGTGTCTTCTTTTCATTTAGGTGGAAATCGATGCAGTCTTCTTTTACTTCCCATAGTACCTAATAGACATGTAACTAGAGTCGTCTTGATGTCGTTTCCTCCTACGGGTACTGTAGTGGCCTCCGTATCCATATTGAAGTGACGTAGCACAGATTGTCGGATCGACACCAACCCACGTAGAGTAAAGCCGGCTTGATGATGGATGTGCCACTTTAATTCGAATTGACAGGTTAAATAAACCAAATACCTGGATCAACCGCCACCCCTATTAAAAAATTTACTTAAAAATGTTAACAAGGATGACGTACTCAGTTATGTATCTATATGTATTCATACCATTTCAGTACTAAGTTATTTAAAAAAATGGTATGAAACAGCTTACAGATCTAAATCCTCCGGGGCCTTATGAAATGCGGCCAACAATAGGTTATCTAAAATGTCAATCATTTATGAAGTTAAGGTACCGCTGTCCGTTAAGTCGCTGTGGCAGAAACCACTGGTTTTAGTATGCCATCTTTAAATAACCCATAAGTTAATCGACCATCGGGTTTAGTGACCGATTTATCTAACAGCGTGCGGGTTAACCTCGGAATACACGTGTGTATTTCTTCGATTCTACAGGCCGTTTCTAGTAAATGTCGACTCGTCTGTTCATATGACATGCTCAATGGAACCAGGCACACGTTGTTGCTGGTCTAAGAACCAATGGCAGAAAACTCGCCAGGAACTAAAGTTTGCACTTTGTATACTTTGTATGGGCGCGTTCGGTTACGCTTTAACAACTTGTGAACTGTCCAGTATGACACACTTGTTTCATCCCGACGCCTTAACAATTTAGCGATACTTTGTGTACCTAGGTTCGGATTCCGCGAGCGACAACTAAAATGCGCTTCTCGGAGTGAACAGTTACTTAATTTCCACCTCCTGCCACTACCGGAGCAATGGGCTGATTTTCCAACACTCGCTGAAATGCTGCTATTATTATCAGACGAGAGTCAGCTGGGTGTCAAGCGGTCGGGAATTTATTTCGGTAAATTCGTAATGCACGCGAAGGATTCCCGCGAGCCTCTTCAAGGCACGTTAACATGTTGCCGTAATCACGAGCACTATAAACGTACGCGTTAGGCATTATTAAAACAAAACAAGAAACACAAAACGCAACAACAAGAATAATAACAACAAGGATTTAATAAACAAAACGTTCGAACTGTTGCTCACGCGCACGTGTTAATCAACACTGAACTTTTTTTATTTTTTTATAAAATTAGGGTGACAAACGAGCACATAGTCCACCTGATGGTAAGTGGATGCTGTGGCCCATAGACATCTACATTTATCGTCGATTAAGAATCAAAACGCAGGTACGTCATCACCCCTGCGGTCTAAGATGGAATGCCTCGTTTCCAGTAAAAAGGGTCTCCGGTTCTCTACACTCACCATACTAAACACAGCAGCATTAAGCTGCTATTTGTCGCTGGTATTCTGCGAGAGCGTGGTCCTACCCCGGTCGAGCCGACCCATTTGTGCTACAACCATAATGAAGCTGCAGCGTGGCTCTGAACTGTCTCAAAAACAAAAACTAATAATTAATCTCGCCTAAACAAATGCCTACCGCTAAGTGCGAGCATCCTAACGTCCTTTAGCTTAAAGCACTTTTATCATTTTCACAGATCGTTAAACCGTTACGACATTCCCAACTTTAATTTTATAAGTTTAGTTATCTCTACGACTAGTATTCATATAAAATTTACAAGTTATAGTTGTCATTTTTTAATACAATTAGACAATTATTTGTACCCCGACGCACCAAGCAGTTCGTTACTACAAAAATGATATTGAACTTAATAAACGTAGCTAATTGGGTGCTCACTTACCCAATTATAAACACTATTTTGTCGTTATTATTGTACAAGAAAATAGAAATGAAATGGTACTGAATAATTTAATAGTTAAAAGCAATTGCAATTATGACCGACAGTTAACTGATCTATCAGAATCAATCTAAAATATATATTTTTTTTACTTTATTTTAATTGACTTTCCGTTTTTAATCCGTCCAGTACTTTGAATTAAAAAAAGAGGAACGTCAAAACTATTAAAAATTACTTGCAAGTTTATTGTGATGCCTCTAATTCTTATGTCACCTGCAAATCTTAATGGGTAAATTTGGATGCAAGATGGCAGCGTTGCCATCACCAATTTGTTAAATTCCCCGAAAATCCATATCGAATTCCCCTCAATTTTATTTGAAGAAATGAAACAATTTTCTACGAATTTTATAAGATTTATTTTTTAACTAACTTCTTTTTTAGCGATTGTTTTCACTGTTTCCATATTTTTGTAATAAGCATTTTACTTCATGGAGTATTTCTAATTCCTTCCGGTGTTGCTATTAAAAAGTACCACAGTACTGCATTTATATGCATGCGGATCCCTGCTTTAAAGTTAGAAAAATAAAGGAATGAAAAGCATTAAATGATACACAAAAGTTGGTGAAATAAATCCGAAAATTAAATGTAGTGCAATAAAGGTTCGTAAAAAAGGGAGTTATTCGATATTTATAAGGAACTTAACAAAAATAAGTATTTAGATTTCTTGAAAAAATGATTCTGACTTGGCCCGGACTGGATCGATTTTTAAAATCCCCGCATTTTTCTCCGCTTAATACCAATCCCCAAAACATCCCTAACCAACTTTAAATTCCCCGCAATTTGGGGAATTCCCCACATGTTGGCAATGCAGAACATGTGCATAATGCCGCTGTGCGGCGGCAGTGTGTGTGAAAGGGAAGGAAAGAGTGACGAGTAATACCTAATGCATTGTGTCGTATCGAGCTAGATAAAAGATTTCGGCATCCACGCGAATATTGACCCTATTGATTAAATCAGCTGAAGTGTTTTCATGATTTTTTTCACGTTATCGTGTCGTTTAGCTGTACCAACATGATGAAGTGTGAATAAAGCTAATAAAACGTTGTGAAAAGATGATTTTTTTTCATCGCAATCCATTTCTTTACGAAATCATTAAAGGTATCTTTAGTACCTATCTGTCCTCAATTTTGGGAGCATTTCACAAACACCCGGTAGAAGTCAAAATTTTGTAGACTTAAAACGTAAACGTTTCATAACAACAGTAAGCTTATAGATACCAAATTAAAAATAATTTGTCATACATATAAATAAAGAACTGTAAATACTTATTTATTTTGTATTTTTATTACATTCTTATATATCATTTCCCATCCTAAATTTTTAGATTTGAAATGCTGTTATTGTTTTTTCTTTTTCTCTTTATTCAAAGTATTCTTATTTGAGATATAATGACATTCATTATATTCACATACAGCCTGTATTATAGACTTCAATATCTATTTTTACTGGTAAAGATTATTAGTTTACATTATTAAAGCATGAAATGTTTACCCCAAATAAAGTTGTAATACTAATTATGCTACTTTGAGACTGATGAATTTAAAAAAAATAGGTAATTATTTTTAAGCTATTCATTCCAAATTGCGATGTGAGACTTCTTTCAATAAGCAGTATTTACTCTGATAGCCTTTTTTATTTAAATAGTTGACTGATTTATTTCATAATTCAACAGAAATTAAGCTATGAAACTAAATTAAGCTTTATATCTTGAAAAACTAAATTTGATTGTTTTTTCTTGAAGTTTATTTTGTTAAGAACAAATAACGGTGACATAATTAAATATTTTATTATTAGACTGATTACACTAGTTTTACAGGAATAAACTTGATTTGAAATGCATTTTATTGTAATTACTCTATCTTACACTTCTTAGAAACAATGCAACGACATCATTGAAAATAATGATAACTAAATAGAACTCGCCGTAACTTGAAGGCATGGAATTTTAATCCTAACGCATAAAATGGTAGGTATCTAATTTTACTATTTCTCAAAAAAGACATAAATATTTTTGTTAATGTAGCACACCTTAGAATACCGCCGAAATATTTCTAATTGTACGCCAGGTTTTATGAAAACCTAAATTCACAATTTGAAGCTATAACAAATTCAAACTTCAAATAACCGTATTGAAAACTTATCATATTTTCATTACGACCTTGTGCGACGGAGGTGTCGATTTATTGACCCCAGATAGCGGTGGATATAGACAAGTCTTTCAAGATAAATGCGTCACTTAGAGTATTCTAGAAAAAAGCCTATGTTATTAGGTAGATTTAAGTGACTAACATGCTAAGGTAAAGTAAAAATAAAATTGGTATTTATTTAGTTATTTATCATTTACATTTATTATTTTGATTAGACAAAATGATTCTTATCTATCCTTTAGCTCTTAATATGCAAAGATAAAGTTCCTAATCGCGTACAGTCTTTAATTATACGGAGGAAGAGAATGTTATCCATATTTAATGTAAACACCCCCCCCCCCCCACACACACACATACTCACGCGCGTACGCTCGTATGTATACAGGCCCATGTTCGGTTGGGGTATCGAAGAGTATTGCCTTCTGCATTTGAGCCCAAAGCGGTCCGTCAGTCCTAAGCTTATTGGGATGTTTATTATTTTTAATACATATCAACAATCTCAGTGAAACTATGGTTAACCCATGTGTTATGTTTGCGGATGATATCTCTATCTTAGCACCTTGTCGCAACGTAAATAATATAAATGATATACTATATAAAATGTTTAAAAATACTGATCAATGGATGAAAGGGCATAACCTAGAAATTAACTAATAAAAAACAAAAAAATTACCTTTTTACCCTTATCAAAAACCACCGATTAAAATTAATTTTTCTCACAAAAATACAAAAATCGAGTCAGTAAATGAACACACTCTACTCGGTTTAATTCTAGATAGCCACATTAACTGGAAATCTCAAATTCAGAAAATTCGTAACAAATTGTCTAGCTTTGTATATGCTTAGTGCATATACAAAGCTAGACTAGTGAAATAAAACAGACAACTGACCTCCAGACTGCGTTAATTACTTATAATGCCTATGCACAGGCGTGGCTAAGGTATGGTATTATCCTGTGGGGCAACAGTACAGATGCACCCACCATCTTCATCTTACAGAAAAAGCTAATTCACATTATGTCTAACATAAAAAAATACTGTAAGTTGTCGTTCTCATTTTAAGAAACTAAAACTTCTTACCTTACGTTGTATTTATATATTGGAATTATGCAAATTTGTGCGAAAATACTCTAATTTATACGTAAAAGGAGAAACTAAAAATACGGCTTATTGTTTTAGACATGAAAATAAGTTATTGCTACCACCCTCTAAAATGAAGCTCTTCTCATCAGGCCCTTACGCAATGTCCATAACTGTCTATAATAAACTACCAAACTCATTAAAAAACGAAACAAATGATAACATTTTTATAAGACAAAAGTGTTTCTAATCAATAAGCGTTATTATACTTTATATGAATACCTGAATGACAAATGCAATACTATAAATAAATGAATGATTACTATGAATAATTATGGACTAAAAATAACAAATGATATAATAATAATAATGAATTATAAAACATCTTTGCGTCCTCCTCTGTTCTAATTTTCTGATTTTCTATACCCAAAAGAGTCCATATTGTGATAATTTAATTTATTAGTTTGTACATTATGGAATGCAAATAAATATTGAGTATTGAGTAAGCCGCACGATTACAAAAAATCTGCTATGGGAGAGGCAGGTGTACGGTTTACCTAAATGGACTGTGGTCCATAGACAGAGCCACAGTATCATTGATCTACAAGACCTTGGATATACATAGATTATAAAATGCAGATGAATTGTTCCCTTTAAGCCCTAAAAACTAAGATTTAATGACTTTGGTACCAGTGAAATGGGTGTCCGGATCTCTACATTCGCCATCCAATGCACAGCAGCATTATGGTATGGTATAGTATGGTGTTATGGATATTTACGCTTGTATTCTGTAAGATTTTGACTCACTTCCTTTTTTACCTCATGTCCAAGCAAGGAAATGAGATAATGTCGTTGTCAACACATTAATGTTGAGAATTGGCCCCTCGAAATTTGCCATAATTGAAAAATTAAAAACTATATTAAAGGCGACTCACGACAACTTGTGGGTTATTGCTTTTCTGTATTTCTTTTTAAATTACATTCAATCGTTAACTTTAACGAGCATTTTACATGAATAAAATAAAAATAGTATTCCGATGTGCGACTAGAGTTCATTTCAAATCAGTAGCGTTAAGACCATCTAGCGTCTATTTTACGTAAAATTGAGAGTCAAGTTAACTAATATGTTCGATAAAATGGTTTATAAAATGAAGTATATGGCGTTATAACTCTGTACGCGTTCAGTTTATAATTCGCGCCCTTTGTATTCTTTTAGATTAAGGAATACAATAAAGAATAAATAAATAAGATGTGTTGCGCGTAGGGGCATAATGACTTCGCTTGTTGTCAACACTGACTTCAAATCTAATTTGTGTACTACGAGGGAACTTCATAATGACATTTATTTATAGTAATTAATTTAACATTTAATTTTCATATTTTTTTCAGTTTTGTGATTTTTGCTTAATGTATAATATACTTATATTATTATTTTTAATAAGGGCAAATTTCTTAATCATCAGATGAAAGTTAATTCATAGATTAAAATACAACAATTAATCGTTTGATCTTCGTATCCGTGAAGTTATAATATATTTGTTGCATAACTTTTATTTGAGAGATCATTCCGAAATCTTAGTTTTTGTTGTCTATATTTTACACAAAATGCTGTTTGTGTTGTAATAGCATAACTATAATATATATATATATATATATATATATATATATATATTAGCTTTGTTAGACGATATGTAGTTTTTCCAACTCGTGGAAGTGGATTATAATAATTACTTACACACGTTTGTGTTAATTTGACCTGTACCTGTGTATATGTATGAACTGTGAACCATAAATCATCATCATCATTACGTTATATATATATATATATATATATATATATATATATATATATATAAGCTCTTTCTGTAAGCGGTGTTGTGGCGCCCTAAGAATGTCCACTACCCTATTTTGTCCCGTGGACGTCATAACAGGCGCCTATGAGAATACACACATAGGGGAGATGCGTGCAATATGATCCCCCTAAGAGAAAAACTTTACCGCGGTCAAAGTTTAAGACAAAAACACAAGATTTATATTGTTAAGAATTGTGAATTTACTTATCTTTGTAATTGCATACTTAGGTCGGCCACATACATACGGAATTCCGTTCCGTGATTCCGTAGTTGATTTCCGGAATCGGGATTCCGTGAATACATCACACACCGTTCGGAATAACTAGGGTCAGTCAAGAGACGTTAGCCATTGAGTCTAGACGTTCTGCTAATGACGACAATTTTCTAATTGCGATTCCATTGTTGCTGTATTATTCTTACTGGGTGCATCCCCTTGTCACCCTAAGCTTGCAATATAGTCAATATTATGTAAAAATATCTGTAAATGCTTTCGACAAATTATTAAATAAAATAAGATGAAAGGTTACGAAAAGCTATACACCTATAAGATTAAATGTAAAAACATACATAAACACCTACTTGCATCGGTCGTGCGACTAGGGTTACCAGATGAAAAAAAAATCAAAAGTCCGGAGAAAAGGCCAGATTTCCATTGAAAAATCCTGAGAATTTTTACAGTTTGAGAAATTTCTCTCCAACGTACTTACCAATTAAAAAAAGTCATAATATTGTCTTTTTAATACACTGTGGATCTCGTTCACGCGTTGCACATCGAACTCAAGGGGGGCCCTTATCAGAGCAGTGTCGCACACTCACTCAGTTCCACCCCACTGCTTTAACCATACTCAAGTAAATCATCATCATCAATCAATCCTAATTTAAAATGAAATACTCAATACCATTCTTTAACTATTTTCCAATAGGTATTACACGATTACCAGAGATAATGCGTATTTGTCATTATATATTTGCAATTACAGCCCAGATTGCTAACGTAGAAACATTTTTTTCTACTATGGGGGCTCAATGGTCGAATGAAAGAAACCGACTAATGGTGTCTTCAGTTCGAGCCCTACTTTTAATTCAATATAATTTTAAAAGTTTAACATGTGGGGCATTTTATAAATCATTACTTAAAGCAAAAAAAAAACCTTACTTGAAAAGGTACCTACACATATTAAGTATGATAAAACTGTTTAAGTACCTACTTCGATAGATGATTTTTGACTTTAATTGTGCAATCATTACCAAAGGAATATTATTTTTAGTTTGTTTAACTTGTTATTATAGAGATCTTGAAATAAACAGGCTCTGAACTGTCTCAGAAACAAAAACTAATAATTAATCTCGCCTAAACAAATGCCTACCGCTAAGTGCGAGCCCTAACGTCCTTTAGCTTAAAGCACTTTAATCATTTTCACAGATCGTTAAACCGTTACAATATTCCCAACTTTAATTTTATAAGTTTAGTTATCTTTACGACTAGTCTTCATATAAAATAGTTATAGTTGTCATTTTTTAATACAATTAGACAATTATTTGTACCCTGACGCACCAAGCAGTTCGTTACTACAAAAATGATATTGAACTTAATAAACGTAGCTAATTGGGTGTTCACTTACCCAATTATAAACACTATTTTGTCGTTATTTTTGATATTGTACAAGAAAATAGAAATGAAATGGTACTGAATAATTTAATAGTTAAAAGCAATTGCAATTATGACCGACAGTTATCTGATCTATCAGAATCAATCTAAAAGATATATTTTTTTTACTTTGTTTTAATTGATTTTCCGTTTTTAATCCGTCCAGTACTTTGAATTAAAAAAGAGGAACGTCAAAACTACTAAAAATTACTTGCAAGTTTATTGTGATTGACGCCTTTAATTCTTATGTCACCTGCAAATCTTAGTGGGTAAATTTGGATGCAAGATGGCAGCGTTGCCATCACCAATTTGCTAAATTCTTCGAAAATCCATATCGAATTCCCTTCAATTTTATTTGAAGAAATGAAACAATTTTCAACGAATTTTATAAGATTTATTTTTAACTAACTTTTTTCTTTTTTACCGATTTTTTTTCACTGTTTCCATATTTTTGTAATAAGCATTTTACTCCATGGAGTATTTTTAATTCCTTTCGTTGTTGCCATTAAAAAGTACCACAGTACTGTATTTATATGCATGCGGATCCCTGCTTTAAAGTTAGAAAAATAAAGGAATGAAAAGCATTAAATGATACACAAAAGTTGCTGAAATAAATCTGAAAATTAAATGTAGTGCAATAAAAGTTATTAAAAAAGGGATTTATTCGATATTTATAAGGAACTGAACAAAAATAAGTATTTAGATTTCTTGAAAAAATGATTTTGACTTGACCCGGACTCGATCGATTTTCAAAATCCCCGCATTTTTCTCCGCTCATTACCAATCCCCAAAAATCCCTAACCAACTTTCAATTCCCCGCAATTTGGGGAATTCCCCACATGTTGGCAATGCAGAACATGTGCGTAATGCCGCTGTGCGGCGGCAGCGTGTGTGAAAGGGAAGGAAAGAGTGAGTAGTAATACCTAATGCATTGTGTCGTACCGAGCTAGATAAAAGATTTCGGCATCCACGCGAATATTGACCCTATTGATTAAATCAGCTGACAAAAATGAATGAATCAGTTGACAAGCTGATTTATTCATTTTAAATTCCACTACTCGTTTTATATTTAAGTGTTTTCATGATTTTTTTGAAGTTATTGTGTCGTTTAGCTGTACTAACATGATAGAACGTGAATAAAGCTAATAAAACGTTGTGAAAAGATGATTTTTTTTTTCATCGAAATCCATTTTCTTTACGACCTATCATTAAAGGTATCGTTAGTACCTATCTGTCCTCGATTTTGGGAGCATTTCACAAACATCCGGTAGAAGTCAAAATTTTATCTATGGCAAAATTTTGCCATAGACTTAAAACGTAAACGTTTCATAACAACAGTAAGCTTATAGATAACACATTAAAAATAATTTGTCATACATATAAATAAAGAACTGTAAATACTTATATATTTTGTATTTTTATTACATTCTTATATATCATTTCCCATCCTAAATTTTTAGATTTGAAATGCTGTTATTGTGTTTTCTTTTTCTCTTCATTGAAAGTATTCTTATTTGAGATATAATGACATTCATTATATTCACATACAGCCTGTATTATAGACTTCAATATCTATTTTTATTGGTAAAGATTATTAGTTTACATTATTAAAGCATGAAATGTTTACCACAAATAAAGTTGTAATACTAATCATGCTACTTTGAGACTGATTAATTTAAAAAAAAATAGGTAATTATTTTTAAGCTATTCATCCCAAATTGCGATGTGAGACTTGTTTAAATAAGCAGTATTTACTCGACATCGTTTTTTATTTAAAAATTTCATAATTTAAATAGTTGACTGATTTATTTCATAATTCAACAGAAATTAAGGTATGAAACTAAATTGAGCTTTATATCTTGAAAAACTAAATTTGATTGTTTTTTCTTTAAGTTTATTTTGTTAACAACAAATAACGGTGACATAATTAAATATTTTGTTATTAGACTGATTACACTAGTTTTACAGGAATAAACATGATTTGAAATGCATTTTATTGTAATTACTCTATCTTATACTTCTTAGAAACAATGTAACGACATCATTGAAAATAACGTAATAAAATGACGTATAAAATGGTAGGTATCTAATTTTAGTATTTCTAAAAAAAAAAAACTAAAAATAATATTTTTTGTTAATGTGGCACACCTTAGAATACCGCCGAAACATTTCTAATTGTAAGCCAGGTTTTATGAAAACTTAAATTCACAATTTGAAGTTATAACAAATTCAAATTTCAAATGACCGTATTGAAAACTTATCATATTTTCATTACGACCTTATGCGACGGAGGTGTCGATTTATTGACCCCAGATAGCGGTGGTTATAGACAAGTCTTTCAAGATAAATGCGTCACTTAGAGTGTTCTTGAAAAAAGCCTATGTTATTAGGTAGATTTAAGTGACTAACATGCTAAGGTAAAGTAAAAATAAAATTGGTATTTATTTAGTTATTTATCATTTACATTTATTATTTTGATTAGACAAAATGATACTTATCTATCCTTTAGCTCTTAATATGCAAAGATAAAGTTCCTAATCGCGTACAGTCTTTAATTATACGGAGGAAGAGAATGTTATCCATATTTAATGTAAACACCCCCCCCCCCCCCCCCCCACACACACACATACTCACGCGCGTACGCTCGTATGTATACAGGCCCATGTTCGGTTGGGGTATCGAAGAGTATTGCCTTCTGCATTTGAGCCCAAAGCGGTCCGTCAGTCCTAAGCTTATTGGGATGTTTATTATTTTTAATACATATCAACAATCTCAGTGAAACTATGGTTAACCCATGTGTTATGTTTGCGGATGATATCTCTATCTTAGCACCTTGTCGTAACGTAAATAATATAAATAATATACTATATAAAATGTTTAAAAATACTGATCAATGGATGAAAGGGCATAACCTAGAAATTAACTAATAAAAAACAAAAAAATTACCTTTTTACCCTTATCAAAAACCACCGATTAAAATTAATTTTTCTCACAAAAATACAAAAATCGAGTCAGTAAATGAACACACTCTACTCGGTTTAATTCTAGATAGCCACATTAACTGGAAATCTCAAATTCAGAAAATTCGTAACAAATTGTCTAGCTTTGTATATGCTTAGTGCATATACAAAGCTAGACTAGTGAAATAAAACAGACAACTGACCTCCAGACTGCGTTAATTACTTATAATGCCTATGCACAGGCGTGGCTAAGGTATGGTATTATCCTGTGGGGCAACAGTACAGATGCACCCACCATCTTCATCTTACAGAAAAAGCTAATTCACATTATGTCTAACATAAAAAAATACTGTAAGTTGTCGTTCTCATTTTAAGAAACTAAAACTTCTTACCTTACGTTGTATTTATATATTGGAATTATGCAAATTTGTGCGAAAATACTCTAATTTATACGTAAAAGGAGAAACTAAAAATACGGCTTATTGTTTTAGACATGAAAATAAGTTATTGCTACCACCCTCTAAAATGAAGCTCTTCTCATCAGGCCCTTACGCAATGTCCATAACTGTCTATAATAAACTACCAAACTCATTAAAAAACGAAACAAATGATAACATTTTTATAAGACAAAAGTGTTTCTAATCAATAAGCGTTATTATACTTTATATGAATACCTGAATGACAAATGCAATACTATAAATAAATGAATGATTACTATGAATAATTATGGACTAAAAATAACAAATGATATAATAATAATAATGAATTATAAAACATCTTTGCGTCCTCCTCTGTTCTAATTTTCTGATTTTCTATACCCAAAAGAGTCCATATTGTGATAATTTAATTTATTAGTTTGTACATTATGGAATGCAAATAAATATTGAGTATTGAGTAAGCCGCACGATTACAAAAAATCTGCTATGGGAGAGGCAGGTGTACGGTTTACCTAAATGGACTGTGGTCCATAGACAGAGCCACAGTATCATTGATCTACAAGACCTTGGATATACATAGATTATAAAATGCAGATGAATTGTTCCCTTTAAGCCCTAAAAACTAAGATTTAATGACTTTGGTACCAGTGAAATGGGTGTCCGGATCTCTACATTCGCCATCCAATGCACAGCAGCATTATGGTATGGTATAGTATGGTGTTATGGATATTTACGCTTGTATTCTGTAAGATTTTGACTCACTTCCTTTTTTACCTCATGTCCAAGCAAGGAAATGAGATAATGTCGTTGTCAACACATTAATGTTGAGAATTGGCCCCTCGAAATTTGCCATAATTGAAAAATTAAAAACTATATTAAAGGCGACTCACGACAACTTGTGGGTTATTGCTTTTCTGTATTTCTTTTTAAATTACATTCAATCGTTAACTTTAACGAGCATTTTACATGAATAAAATAAAAATAGTATTCCGATGTGCGACTAGAGTTCATTTCAAATCAGTAGCGTTAAGACCATCTAGCGTCTATTTTACGTAAAATTGAGAGTCAAGTTAACTAATATGTTCGATAAAATGGTTTATAAAATGAAGTATATGGCGTTATAACTCTGTACGCGTTCAGTTTATAATTCGCGCCCTTTGTATTCTTTTAGATTAAGGAATACAATAAAGAATAAATAAATAAGATGTGTTGCGCGTAGGGGCATAATGACTTCGCTTGTTGTCAACACTGACTTCAAATCTAATTTGTGTACTACGAGGGAACTTCATAATGACATTTATTTATAGTAATTAATTTAACATTTAATTTTCATATTTTTTTCAGTTTTGTGATTTTTGCTTAATGTATAATATACTTATATTATTATTTTTAATAAGGGCAAATTTCTTAATCATCAGATGAAAGTTAATTCATAGATTAAAATACAACAATTAATCGTTTGATCTTCGTATCCGTGAAGTTATAATATATTTGTTGCATAACTTTTATTTGAGAGATCATTCCGAAATCTTAGTTTTTGTTGTCTATATTTTACACAAAATGCTGTTTGTGTTGTAATAGCATAACTATAATATATATATATATATATATATATATATATATATATATATATATATATATATATATATATTAGCTTTGTTAGACGATATGTAGTTTTTCCAACTCGTGGAAGTGGATTATAATAATTACTTACACACGTTTGTGTTAATTTGACCTGTACCTGTGTATATGTATGAACTGTGAACCATAAATCATCATCATCATTACGTTATATATATATATATATATATATATATATATATATATATAAGCTCTTTCTGTAAGCGGTGTTGTGGCGCCCTAAGAATGTCCACTACCCTATTTTGTCCCGTGGACGTCATAACAGGCGCCTATGAGAATACACACATAGGGGAGATGCGTGCAATATGATCCCCCTAAGAGAAAAACTTTACCGCGGTCAAAGTTTAAGACAAAAACACAAGATTTATATTGTTAAGAATTGTGAATTTACTTATCTTTGTAATTGCATACTTAGGTCGGCCACATACATACGGAATTCCGTTCCGTGATTCCGTAGTTGATTTCCGGAATCGGGATTCCGTGAATACATCACACACCGTTCGGAATAACTAGGGTCAGTCAAGAGACGTTAGCCATTGAGTCTAGACGTTCTGCTAATGACGACAATTTTCTAATTGCGATTCCATTGTTGCTGTATTATTCTTACTGGGTGCATCCCCTTGTCACCCTAAGCTTGCAATATAGTCAATATTATGTAAAAATATCTGTAAATGCTTTCGACAAATTATTAAATAAAATAAGATGAAAGGTTACGAAAAGCTATACACCTATAAGATTAAATGTAAAAACATACATAAACACCTACTTGCATCGGTCGTGCGACTAGGGTTACCAGATGAAAAAAAAATCAAAAGTCCGGAGAAAAGGCCAGATTTCCATTGAAAAATCCTGAGAATTTTTACAGTTTGAGAAATTTCTCTCCAACGTACTTACCAATTAAAAAAAGTCATAATATTGTCTTTTTAATACACTGTGGATCTCGTTCACGCGTTGCACATCGAACTCAAGGGGGGCCCTTATCAGAGCAGTGTCGCACACTCACTCAGTTCCACCCCACTGCTTTAACCATACTCAAGTAAATCATCATCATCAATCAATCCTAATTTAAAATGAAATACTCAATACCATTCTTTAACTATTTTCCAATAGGTATTACACGATTACCAGAGATAATGCGTATTTGTCATTATATATTTGCAATTACAGCCCAGATTGCTAACGTAGAAACATTTTTTTCTACTATGGGGGCTCAATGGTCGAATGAAAGAAACCGACTAATGGTGTCTTCAGTTCGAGCCCTACTTTTAATTCAATATAATTTTAAAAGTTTAACATGTGGGGCATTTTATAAATCATTACTTAAAGCAAAAAAAAAACCTTACTTGAAAAGGTACCTACACATATTAAGTATGATAAAACTGTTTAAGTACCTACTTCGATAGATGATTTTTGACTTTAATTGTGCAATCATTACCAAAGGAATATTATTTTTAGTTTGTTTAACTTGTTATTATAGAGATCTTGAAATAAACAGGCTCTGAACTGTCTCAGAAACAAAAACTAATAATTAATCTCGCCTAAACAAATGCCTACCGCTAAGTGCGAGCCCTAACGTCCTTTAGCTTAAAGCACTTTAATCATTTTCACAGATCGTTAAACCGTTACAATATTCCCAACTTTAATTTTATAAGTTTAGTTATCTTTACGACTAGTCTTCATATAAAATAGTTATAGTTGTCATTTTTTAATACAATTAGACAATTATTTGTACCCTGACGCACCAAGCAGTTCGTTACTACAAAAATGATATTGAACTTAATAAACGTAGCTAATTGGGTGTTCACTTACCCAATTATAAACACTATTTTGTCGTTATTTTTGATATTGTACAAGAAAATAGAAATGAAATGGTACTGAATAATTTAATAGTTAAAAGCAATTGCAATTATGACCGACAGTTATCTGATCTATCAGAATCAATCTAAAAGATATATTTTTTTTACTTTGTTTTAATTGATTTTCCGTTTTTAATCCGTCCAGTACTTTGAATTAAAAAAGAGGAACGTCAAAACTACTAAAAATTACTTGCAAGTTTATTGTGATTGACGCCTTTAATTCTTATGTCACCTGCAAATCTTAGTGGGTAAATTTGGATGCAAGATGGCAGCGTTGCCATCACCAATTTGCTAAATTCTTCGAAAATCCATATCGAATTCCCTTCAATTTTATTTGAAGAAATGAAACAATTTTCAACGAATTTTATAAGATTTATTTTTAACTAACTTTTTTCTTTTTTACCGATTTTTTTTCACTGTTTCCATATTTTTGTAATAAGCATTTTACTCCATGGAGTATTTTTAATTCCTTTCGTTGTTGCCATTAAAAAGTACCACAGTACTGTATTTATATGCATGCGGATCCCTGCTTTAAAGTTAGAAAAATAAAGGAATGAAAAGCATTAAATGATACACAAAAGTTGCTGAAATAAATCTGAAAATTAAATGTAGTGCAATAAAAGTTATTAAAAAAGGGATTTATTCGATATTTATAAGGAACTGAACAAAAATAAGTATTTAGATTTCTTGAAAAAATGATTTTGACTTGACCCGGACTCGATCGATTTTCAAAATCCCCGCATTTTTCTCCGCTCATTACCAATCCCCAAAAATCCCTAACCAACTTTCAATTCCCCGCAATTTGGGGAATTCCCCACATGTTGGCAATGCAGAACATGTGCGTAATGCCGCTGTGCGGCGGCAGCGTGTGTGAAAGGGAAGGAAAGAGTGAGTAGTAATACCTAATGCATTGTGTCGTACCGAGCTAGATAAAAGATTTCGGCATCCACGCGAATATTGACCCTATTGATTAAATCAGCTGACAAAAATGAATGAATCAGTTGACAAGCTGATTTATTCATTTTAAATTCCACTACTCGTTTTATATTTAAGTGTTTTCATGATTTTTTTGAAGTTATTGTGTCGTTTAGCTGTACTAACATGATAGAACGTGAATAAAGCTAATAAAACGTTGTGAAAAGATGATTTTTTTTTTCATCGAAATCCATTTTCTTTACGACCTATCATTAAAGGTATCGTTAGTACCTATCTGTCCTCGATTTTGGGAGCATTTCACAAACATCCGGTAGAAGTCAAAATTTTATCTATGGCAAAATTTTGCCATAGACTTAAAACGTAAACGTTTCATAACAACAGTAAGCTTATAGATAACACATTAAAAATAATTTGTCATACATATAAATAAAGAACTGTAAATACTTATATATTTTGTATTTTTATTACATTCTTATATATCATTTCCCATCCTAAATTTTTAGATTTGAAATGCTGTTATTGTGTTTTCTTTTTCTCTTCATTGAAAGTATTCTTATTTGAGATATAATGACATTCATTATATTCACATACAGCCTGTATTATAGACTTCAATATCTATTTTTATTGGTAAAGATTATTAGTTTACATTATTAAAGCATGAAATGTTTACCACAAATAAAGTTGTAATACTAATCATGCTACTTTGAGACTGATTAATTTAAAAAAAAATAGGTAATTATTTTTAAGCTATTCATCCCAAATTGCGATGTGAGACTTGTTTAAATAAGCAGTATTTACTCGACATCGTTTTTTATTTAAAAATTTCATAATTTAAATAGTTGACTGATTTATTTCATAATTCAACAGAAATTAAGGTATGAAACTAAATTGAGCTTTATATCTTGAAAAACTAAATTTGATTGTTTTTTCTTTAAGTTTATTTTGTTAACAACAAATAACGGTGACATAATTAAATATTTTGTTATTAGACTGATTACACTAGTTTTACAGGAATAAACATGATTTGAAATGCATTTTATTGTAATTACTCTATCTTATACTTCTTAGAAACAATGTAACGACATCATTGAAAATAACGTAATAAAATGACGTATAAAATGGTAGGTATCTAATTTTAGTATTTCTAAAAAAAAAAAACTAAAAATAATATTTTTTGTTAATGTGGCACACCTTAGAATACCGCCGAAACATTTCTAATTGTAAGCCAGGTTTTATGAAAACTTAAATTCACAATTTGAAGTTATAACAAATTCAAATTTCAAATGACCGTATTGAAAACTTATCATATTTTCATTACGACCTTATGCGACGGAGGTGTCGATTTATTGACCCCAGATAGCGGTGGTTATAGACAAGTCTTTCAAGATAAATGCGTCACTTAGAGTGTTCTTGAAAAAAGCCTATGTTATTAGGTAGATTTAAGTGACTAACATGCTAAGGTAAAGTAAAAATAAAATTGGTATTTATTTAGTTATTTATCATTTACATTTATTATTTTGATTAGACAAAATGATACTTATCTATCCTTTAGCTCTTAATATGCAAAGATAAAGTTCCTAATCGCGTACAGTCTTTAATTATACGGAGGAAGAGAATGTTATCCATATTTAATGTAAACACCCCCCCCCCCCCCCCCCCACACACACACATACTCACGCGCGTACGCTCGTATGTATACAGGCCCATGTTCGGTTGGGGTATCGAAGAGTATTGCCTTCTGCATTTGAGCCCAAAGCGGTCCGTCAGTCCTAAGCTTATTGGGATGTTTATTATTTTTAATACATATCAACAATCTCAGTGAAACTATGGTTAACCCATGTGTTATGTTTGCGGATGATATCTCTATCTTAGCACCTTGTCGTAACGTAAATAATATAAATAATATACTATATAAAATGTTTAAAAATACTGATCAATGGATGAAAGGGCATAACCTAGAAATTAACTAATAAAAAACAAAAAAATTACCTTTTTACCCTTATCAAAAACCACCGATTAAAATTAATTTTTCTCACAAAAATACAAAAATCGAGTCAGTAAATGAACACACTCTACTCGGTTTAATTCTAGATAGCCACATTAACTGGAAATCTCAAATTCAGAAAATTCGTAACAAATTGTCTAGCTTTGTATATGCTTAGTGCATATACAAAGCTAGACTAGTGAAATAAAACAGACAACTGACCTCCAGACTGCGTTAATTACTTATAATGCCTATGCACAGGCGTGGCTAAGGTATGGTATTATCCTGTGGGGCAACAGTACAGATGCACCCACCATCTTCATCTTACAGAAAAAGCTAATTCACATTATGTCTAACATAAAAAAATACTGTAAGTTGTCGTTCTCATTTTAAGAAACTAAAACTTCTTACCTTACGTTGTATTTATATATTGGAATTATGCAAATTTGTGCGAAAATACTCTAATTTATACGTAAAAGGAGAAACTAAAAATACGGCTTATTGTTTTAGACATGAAAATAAGTTATTGCTACCACCCTCTAAAATGAAGCTCTTCTCATCAGGCCCTTACGCAATGTCCATAACTGTCTATAATAAACTACCAAACTCATTAAAAAACGAAACAAATGATAACATTTTTATAAGACAAAAGTGTTTCTAATCAATAAGCGTTATTATACTTTATATGAATACCTGAATGACAAATGCAATACTATAAATAAATGAATGATTACTATGAATAATTATGGACTAAAAATAACAAATGATATAATAATAATAATGAATTATAAAACATCTTTGCGTCCTCCTCTGTTCTAATTTTCTGATTTTCTATACCCAAAAGAGTCCATATTGTGATAATTTAATTTATTAGTTTGTACATTATGGAATGCAAATAAATATTGAGTATTGAGTAAGCCGCACGATTACAAAAAATCTGCTATGGGAGAGGCAGGTGTACGGTTTACCTAAATGGACTGTGGTCCATAGACAGAGCCACAGTATCATTGATCTACAAGACCTTGGATATACATAGATTATAAAATGCAGATGAATTATTCCCTTTAAGCCCTAAATACTAATATTTAATGACTTTGGTACCAGTGAAATGGGTGTCCGGATCTCTACATTCGCCATCCAATGCACAGCAGCATTATGGTATGGTATAGTATGGTGTTATGGATATTTACGCTTGTATTCTGTAAGATTTTGACTCACTTCCTTTTTTACCTCATGTCCAAGCAAGGAAATGAGATAATGTCGTTGTCAACACATTAATGTTGAGAATTGGCCCCTCGAAATATGCCATAATTGAAAAATTAAAAACTATATTAAAGGCGACTCACGACAACTTGTGGGTTGTTGCTTTTCTGTATTTCTTTTTAAATTACATTCAATCGTTAACTTTAACGAGCATTTTACATAAATAAAATAAAAATAGTATTCCGATGTACGACTGGAGTTCATTTCAAATCAGTAGCGTTAAGACCATCTAGCGTCTACTTTACGTAACATTGAGAGTCAAGTCAACTAATATGTTCGATAAAATGGTTTATAAAATGAAGTATATGGCGCTATAACTCTGTACGCGTTCAGTTTATAATTCGCGCCCTTTGTATTCTTTTAGATTAAGGAATACAATAAAGAATAAATAAATAAGATGTGTTGCGCGTAGGGGCATAATGACTTCGCTTATTGTCAACACTGAATTCAAATCTAATTTGTGTACTACGAGGGAACTTCATAATGACATTTATTTATCATAATTAATTTAACATTTAATTTTCATATTTTTTTCAGTTTTGTGATTTTTACTTAATGTATAATATACTTATATTATTAGTTTTTATAAGGGCAGATTTCTTAATCATCAGATGAAAGTTAATTCATTTTATTTCATTAAAATACAACAATTAATCGTTTGAATTTCGTATCCGTGAAGTTATAATTTATTTGTCGCATAACTTTTATTTGAGAGATCATTCCGAAATCTTAGTTTTTGTTGTCTATATTTTACACAAAATGCTGTTTGTGTTGTAATAGCATAACTATAATATATATATATATATATATATATATATATATATATATATATATTAGCTTTGTTAGTCAATATGTAGTTTTTCCAACTCGTGGAAGTGGATTATAATAATTACTTACACACGTTTCTGTTAATTTGACCTGTACCTGTGCATTTGTATGACCGTCACACACCGTTCGGAAAAACTAGGGTCAGTCAAGAGACGTTAGCCATTGAGTCTAGACGTTCTACCAATGACGACAATTTTCTAATTGCGATTCCATTGTTGCTGTATTATTCTTACTGGGTGCATCCCCTTCTCACCCTAAGCTTGCAATATAGTCAATATTATGTAAAAATATCTATCTATCCAGAGATAGTTTTTAAATATGGATGTCTGTAAATGCTTTCGACAAATTATTAAATAAAATAAGATGAAAGGTTACGAAAAGCTATACACCTATAAGATTAAATGTAAAAACATACATAAACACCTACTTGCATCGGTCGTGCAACTAGGGTTACCAGATGAAAAAAATCAAAAGTCCGGAGAAAAGGCCAGATTTCCATTGAAAATTCCTGAGATTTTTTACAGTTTGAGAAATTTTTCTCCAACGTACTTAACAATTGAAAAAAGTCATAATGTTGTCTTTTAATACACTGTGGATCTCGTTCACGCGTTGCACATCGAACTCAAGGGGGGGGGGGGAAGGGGCTTATTAGAGCAGTGTCGCACACTCACTCAGTTCAGTTGGGAGAGGAAGAAACGGCGGCCCACGTGCTACTGAAATGTCCGGAGGTCGCTAAGTACAGAGCTAAACATCTCGGCACGCCGGGATCACTCCCCAAGTTGCATGCAACATCAAAGGACTGTTGAGCTTCTTCGGAAATCTCATGGCTCGAATAATCACATTATTCCTGCCCACACGCAAAATACGCGCATAGACGTGGAGTTGCGGAAAACAGCCCGTCGTAAACTAAAAAAAACTAAACTAGAGAGATCTTTAAAATGTAAGCTGTATTGTATTGAAAATTCTAAAAATCCTGAGATTTCATGAGATTTGCAAAATCCAGCCGCAAGCCTGAGAAGAATCCAAAAATCCTGAAATCTCAGGATTTGTCCTGATGGTAACCCTACGTGCGACGAACACTGAGCGCGTTCCGTACGAAATTTACGTATGTGTGTTGCGACTCGTACAAAATCTATGAAAGACTTGCGTTCGGAGCGGCTTTTATCCATTCGGGATTCCGAACGCACAGGCGGTCATACGGAATGTCGAATCGGCGATATTCCGGACGGGAAAATACCGTACGTGTGTGGCGGGTCATAGATTTTATATGTACTTGCTGCGTTCGGGATTCCGAATCGGAATATCGAAAAGGAATCCCGAAACTGAATTCCGTATGTATGTGGCGGGCCTTATTCCTCACGACAAGTATGTGGTTTATTAGTTTCGTCATATTTTCTAAAATAAATAAGGGATCATTATATACCCATGTGTGTATAAAACGATCCCTGGGGATCATTTTATACCTACGATATTTAATATTTTTAATATTAGCAAAATAAAACACCCAGTTCTTTATTTTAATCATATTATGTATTGCTAATAGCAACAAAAATATATAAGAGTGTTTACACGTATCATTTTAAGTCTTGAGTTACATTGAAGATAATTTTTTTTAACTTGCTACTAAATAACTAAACAAAACTAAATCATTCAAAATTAAACTAAACATTTGTAACAAACGTTTTAAGTTTTATTGAATTAACAAATTATAATTAAACAAATAATATATGCAAAATTTCAGCTCAATCGGACACCGAGAAGTGGGTCAAATTTAACATGCAAGATTTGACCCTAACAAACATGCATACATAGAATAGAATACAATAGATTAAATTTTTTTAGAATAGAATAATTTTTTATTCAATATACATTACATGTGTAATTCTTATTGAAAGTCATTTTTTACTTTACCACTGGTTCGAAGAAAAACCCTCTGTCCTGGGAAGAACCAGCAAGAAACCCAGCGGGACGTCTTTTTTAAAAATAAATTTTACAATATAAATGATTGCGAACTATTTACAAAAATTTTTTTAGAAACTGCTTGGAAGCGACCACGTCATTCCCAGGGGTTATTATCAACCATGTATTCATTTATACTATAATAACCCTTTTTATACAGTTTAGGTTTAATAAAACATTTAAACTTGGTAATAGAGAGAACCTGTACACTTTCCGGGACCTTGTTGTAATAGCGTATACTTTGCCCCAAGAATGAATTACTGACTCTGTGGAGTCGAGAAACTGGCATCACTAGCTTGTGTTTGTTTCTAGTGTTTACAGAATGTATATCACTTTTTTACTAAAACTATCTTTGTTTTTGTGAACATACATTAAATTTTCGTAAATATACTGAGAGGCCAAAGTTAATATATTTATTTCTTTAAATTTATCTTTAAGAGACTCTCTCGGTTTTAGATTGTAAATAGCTCTAATGGCCCTCTTCTGTAAAACAAAAATAGTTTCTGAATCAGCCGCATTTCCCCATAGCAAAATACCATAAGACATTATGCTATGGAAATAACTAAAATAAACTAATCTAGCTGTCTCGACACTAGTGAGACCTCTAATCTTTTTTACAGCATAGGCTGCAGAACTTAGTCTGCTTGCTAATTTGGATATATAGGGGCCCCACTGAAGCTTTACGTCAAGAATGATGCAAAACAAAACAGTGGATACAACAGAGCTCAATTCCTCCCCATTTAAAAACACATTGGTATTCAGATTTTTAACATTCGTTGTTGTAAATTTAACACAATTAGTTTTATTTCCGTTCAAATGCAGATTATTAACATTAAACCAATGCACTAAGTTTGATATAGCATTATTCACTTCGTCACATTTAAATGATTGACGTTTAAGTTTAAAAATCAAGGAAGTATCATCAGCAAATAATACTATATCATGACTATCCCCTACAAGGTGAGGTAAGTCATTAATATACACCTGAAACAGGAATGGGCCGAGAATGGAGCCCTGAGGAACACCCATTAGTACAGGTGACCCGGAAGAACTTTTACCATTTGTACTTAACCATCTGTTTTCTACTACTTAATAATAAGTTTAAGCGCTGTGTTATTGATACCATAGTACTGTAGCTTCCTGATTAATGTCTCATGGTGAACACAGTCGAAGGCCTTGGCAAGGTCACAAAATATACCTAAATCATCCTCTGAATTCTCCCATGCACAAAAAATATGTTTAATAAGCTCAACTCCAGCGTCAGTTGTCGAGCGACCCCTTGTAAAACCGAATTGATTTTTATGTAGCAATTTATTAATATTAAAGAAACTTAACATCTGATCTAAAATAAATTTTTCAAAAATTTTACTTAATGTTGGTAGTACAGATATTAGTCTAAAATTGGCGGGGTCTAATGTACTACCAGATTTAAATATAGGTATGACTTTACTATGTTTAATTAAATCAGGAATCATGCCACATTCGACGCTTATAATAAATATAGTGGCTAGATAAGGTGCTAACATATCTATTACAGATAAAATAACTTTAATGGAAATCCCCCATAAGTCTGCCGTTTTCTTAACATCAATAGTTTTAAAATATTTAACGATATCTTTTGGCAGTACTTACAGTCTTAACATGCAGAAGTAATGAAACTCAAAATTTAGGTTTATCGTAGATCAGAAGCATGTTTTTTAATTTTTTTCTAATAAAATCACTCTAAGCGTTCACACAAGTACAAATTGTACAACCAGTGCGTGTTGCCAGTGACGACTTACGGATCTGAGACGTGGTACTTCACTGTTGACCGTATGAGGAAGCTCAAGGTCGCTCAGCGAGCTATGGAGAGGGCTATGCTCGGTGTTTCTCTGCGTGATAAACTTAGAAATGAGTATATCCGCAGTAGAACCAGAGTAACCGACATAGCCCAACGGATTAGTAAGCTGAAGTGGCAGTGGGCCGGCCATATAGCTCGAAGAACCGACAACCGATGGGGAAGAAAGGTTCTTGAGTGGCAGCCTCGTACCGGTAGGCGAAGGGTAGGGCGACCCCCCACGAGATGGAGTGACGACCTGGTAAGACAGGCAAGAAGTTGATGGATGCAGGTGGCTCAGGAGTGTGCTTTGTGGCATTCCTTGGGGGAGGTCTATGTTCAGCAGTTGACTTTTTTTTTATAGGAGAGGGGGCAAACGAGCATGCGGCTCACCTGATGGTAAGTGACTACCGCCGCCCATGAACAACCGCAACACAAGGGGAATTGCAGATGCGTTGCCGGCCTTTTAAAAAGGAGTACGCTCTTTTCTTGAAGGTCCCTAAGTCGTATCGGTCCGGAAAAATCGCTAATGGTAATCGATTCCACAAGGAAGTCGTGCGAGGAAGAAAACATCTTCTAAATCGCACAGTGGTGGACCACCAATCATCCAGATGGTGTGGATGGTATCGGGAGTTCTGCCGCGATGTGCGTTCGTAAAATTTGGCGGCTGGGATTAATCCGAACAATTCCTCAGAGCACTCCCTGTGGTAAATGCGAAAGAAAATGCAAAGAGATGCAACATCTCGTCGCAGCGCCAATGAGTCGAGCCGATCGGAAAGGACTCGGTCGTCGACGATTCCAGCCCCTCTGTGCTGGATGCGGTCAAGTGGAAGGAGCTGGCACTGGGGAGCCCCAGCCCAGAGATAGGAACAGTATTCCATATGAGGCCGAACCTGCGCCTTATAAAGTTGCAGGCGTTGTGCCGGCATGAAATACTGTCCCGCTTTGCTGAGCACGCCAAGCTTTTTAGAGACCAATTTGGCCTTCTCTTCCAAGTGACTACGGAACTGCACGTCACTCGATATGACAACGCCGAGGATTCTGATACTGGCTGAGGCAACAAGGGGAGTACCTTGAAACTGAGGAGATACGACAAAGGGGTTCTTTTTAGTGGTAAACCCGCAAACTTGTATCTTCTGAGGATTAAACTGGACTAGATTTAGTCGCCCCCAATCCGAAACTTTGTTAAGCAAAGACTCGACTTCAGACACAAGTTTGTTCCGGTACTCGACGACGTTTTCCCGAGAAATATTGGCACGGCCGGTGTATAAAGCATCACCAGTGCTTTCATCCGCATTGCAATGAATCCTACCGGTTTGCAACATATCATTGATATGCAGAAGAAAAAGCGTTGGTGATATCACGCAGTCTTGTGGAACACCTGCGTTAATAAGCTTGTAATTTGAGCATGCACCGTCTACTACGACACTGATGCTTCGATCTGCAAGAAAGCTGGTGATCCAATTGCACAATTTCTCGGGAAGCCCATAGGAACGGAGCTTCGAAAAAACTTTGTCAAGTAGACCAGAAGATCGACCCCGACGAAACCGTATTTGCGGTCACTGATCAGCTGGTGATCCTCAAGGTATCGCATGAGGTGGCAGTTTATAACGTATTCCATTATTTTCGAGAACAAGGGGGTGATGGTGATAGGCCTGTAGTTGGACGGGTCTGAGCGGTCGCCTTTTTTAGGGATCGGGTAGACAAAAGCTGTCTTCCATGATTTTGGGGCTACGCCTAGGGAGAAAGAGAACCAAAAAATAATTGCTCCCAACTATTTTTAAAAATTAAATATTGTAATTTGATAATATCCACCTCAATTTTGAGTTACAGTTGTTAAATACGACTTATTTGTATTTGTGAAATAAGTAAAACTCAAAAGTACCTATTTTAATTACATTGTGTTTAGTGTTCAATAAAAATAATTCCAATAAAATTAAAATGACATGGAGTATAATTAATAGCGAAACTGGTAAGATCAACTCTCGCAATTCAAATTACCAGTTAAGTGTTAACAACAAATTAACTGTATCAGATCAGGACGTAGCAATGGTTTTTGAGAAATATTTTACTGATATTCCGATCTTGACCACTAAGTCACTGAATTCTTCTCCTGCCGTCGCCGAATCATTACTTAAACAAAATGTAAATGTGTGTACAAAGAATTTTACATTTCATAAAGTGTCATCAAAAGATATTGTAAAATATTTTAAAACTATTGATGTTAAGAAAACTGCGGATCTGTGGGGGATTTCCGTTAAAGTTATTGCGTCTATAATAGATACAATCGCGCCTCATTTAGCTATTATTTTTAATACTAGTATCGAATCTGGTGTGTTTCCTGATTTAATGAAGTATAGTAATGTAATACCTTTATTTAAATCTGGTAGTACATTAGACCCCGCCAATTTTAGACCTATTTCTGTACTACCAACAGTTAGTAAGATTTTTGAAAAAAATGTTCTTGTTCAAATATTAAATTTTTTAATATAAATAATTTACTTCATAAAAATCAATTTGGTTTCACAAGGGGTCGCTCGACAACTGCTGCCGGTGTTGAGCTGATAAAATATATATTTAATGCATGGGAGAATTCACAGGATGCTTTGGGTATATTTTGTGACCTATCCAAGGCCTTCGATTGTGTTCACCATGAAACATTAATAAGGAAACTTCAACACTACGGTGTAAGAAGTGATGCCCTTAAATTAATTATTTCATATTTAAGTAAGAGAACGCAAAAAGTTGTCATTAACAATATGAGCTCTTCCGGATCGATGGTACAAATGGGCGTGCCTCAAGGCTCAATTCTCGGCCCCTTTCTGTTTCTTGTATACATTAATGACTTACCTTACATAGTAGGGGATAACCATGATATAGTATTATTTGCAGATGACACTTCTTTAATTTTCAAATTAAGTCGATAGTTACTAAAATACGACGAAGTAAATAATGCTATCTCTAAATTAGTAAATTAGTTCGATGTTAATAACTTGCATTTAAATGGCACTAAAACAAAATATATGAAATTCGTGACTCCAAATGTCAAACAATTAAATACTAATGTAATTTTAAATGGGGAGAAATTGAGTCTTGTAGATACCACCATTTTTCTTGGAATCACACTAGACGCGAAGCTTCAATGGAGCCCCCATATATCAAAACTAGCAAGCAGACTTAGTTCTGCAGCATATGCTGTAAAAAAGATTAGAAGCTTAACCAGTGTTAAAACAGCTAGACTAGTTTACTTCAGCTACTTCCATAGCATAATGTCGTATGGTATTTTGCTATGGGGACACGCAGCTGACACTGAAATTATATTTGTTTTGCAGAAGAGGGCCATAAGAGCAATTTATGATTTAAAGCCTAAAGAGTCGCTGCGACAAAAATTTAAGGAAATTAATATATTAACTTTGGCCTCTCAATACATTTATGAAAATGTAATGTACGTACACAAAAATAAAAGTAGTTTTACAAAAATAAGTGATATTCATTCTGTAAATACTAGGAACAGACACAAGCTAGTAGTACCAGTTACTCGACTCCATCGAGTCAGTAATTCATTCTTGGGGCGATGTATACGCTTTAACAACAAAATTCCAGAAAATATACAAAATTTGACCTGCTCAAAGTTCAAAAACTTTATTAAACTAAGTTTGTATAAAAAGGGTTATTATAATATTAAGGAATTTATGGATGATAATAACCCCTGGAAATGAGGTGATCGCAACCAAGCTATTTCTAATTTGTTGTGTTGTTAATTTGTGTTACATCATGATTGTAAGTTGTTATTTAAAAAAAAAGTCCCGCTGGGTTTCTTGCTGGTTCTTCCCAGGACAGAGGGTTTTTCCGAACCAGTGGTAATCAAACAAAAGAGTGACTTTCAATAAGTATTTTTTATAATCTATATTGAATAAAAAAGTTTCTGTTTCTGTTCCAAGTTTCAACCAAAAGTAACAGCTGTAACGAACATCGTTTAAACTTATTGCAAGTGTAATTCTTGTTATCCCTTTAACATTTTAAGATTTACCTATTAAGTAAGTATTGTTCTGGATTTCATTTTGAATTATTTACATGATAATTTAATTTGAGATCTGTAAATAAACCCATACATCTAGTCATTTGCTTACTCTGCTTCTTTGTTTTTCTTTCTTTGTTTTCTTTTGCTATTTACACTTAATAGTAAAATTAATACACGCAACGCCAAAACGCGCCAATTGGAGAACCAACTTCAAATGGCGCTTCAAGAATTTAAGGCGTCAAAGGAGTAGTGTGAGCTGTTATGTAAATAAAGGGATGACAATGAAAAGGAAATAATAAATATAATAGCTAAAAATACCGAGCTAAAAAGTGATATGGTTAAG
Source organism: Parnassius mnemosyne (assembly GCA_963668995.1). NCBI lineage: Eukaryota > Metazoa > Arthropoda > Insecta > Lepidoptera > Papilionidae > Parnassius > Parnassius mnemosyne. The sequence goes on from CAVLGL010000086.1 coordinate 30,653,708, forward strand.
TTGCATACAGAATATACATTTGTTTCAAAAGAAAGGGATCAACTTCAGAGAACAGTCGATGAGTTTGACCAATGCAGCAAGGAATATGAGGAATCCCTCAGATTAATTGCTGCATTGCAGTTACAGTTAAGTGAGGCTTATGAGTAGTTTGTGCAATTTAAACATTACATAGACAACATGAAAGCGTCCCAAACTCAAAGTCTGTTCAACGAGCTCATAGAATGTGCATCTTCTAAAGCATTGCAACCCTCCACAACAATTGATTTGACTGGTGATGATTATGTCACATCAAGAACAGGAGCAAGGACTACCTGCATTAGAAGAAAATTAAAGAAATATATAAAAATTAATAAATATATTAGAAAACTGCAAAAATTAATTAAAACCAAAATTAATGCTAAAAATTATATAAATGAATGCAAAGAAAAGCAAGAATTCATTAATAAACTTAAAATATATTCAATTAGGTGTAAAATATGAATCACTGTTATGAGACTGATATAGAGTGTCTAAATTCAACAATTTTATCCCTTAAAAACTCCCTACAAATTTTATCAAATAAATATGCATCGGCTCAAGATGAGATAAAAGAACACATATTGGCTATGAATGATCTGGTAAAATCATGTAAATATAATGAGGAGCGCTTTGACTCCTTAATAAAAAATCAGAGTGAGTGTCAGCGCTCCATACCAGGTTCATCGGGGACAATATGTGTAAATAATAAAGTAAACAGTAAGGACTCATTATTTTCACCTACACTCTGTGACAGTGCCATGACAAAGTATATAAACTTAAAAAGCAATGTAAATATTAAAAAAAATAAAGTTATTATGTATTATGATGACATAGGCAAAAATTTGGACATGATGTTAAACAACTGTTTAAAAGGACATATGATCACTAATTATTGCATGCCAGGAGCAACCTTTAGTCATATAATGAATAAAGCTTTAGCTAGTAAATTTTGCCCTAATAGCACATTAATAATTCTTGTTGGGTGAAGAGGCAATGTAAACAAAAATCAATTATTAAAATATATTGATAATCTAAATACTTTAAATGTACATAAAATTATCTTGTTAACATTGCCTTACATTTCCAACCCTCTGGCCGCAGGAAAATAAAATAAGATATGATTTAAATTTATTAATGAATAACTTTTCATGTAATGATAATTTAAACTTGACATTTAATTGTTATAATTATAATAGTAAATTTAATTTAAAAGACAGAAAAGAAATTTTTGACTAGAGATAGGTATTACCTATCTAAATATATTTTAAGACAGATAGCAAATGTGCTATCTTATTGTTTATATATTAACTCAGCCAAGGACTTGGCTACACAGAGATCTGCTCCTTTTGAGCAGTATAATGACTTAATATGTAATTTGGAATCAGTTCGAAGTAATTTAAATTAGAAAATGAGACAATAGAGGTAATCTTTAGCAGTTCTAATAATTTAAATAACTTAGAATGTAGCTTGCAAATCTTTAATTGTATGACTCCACAGAGTAATAATGAAAATTGTTTACACCTCGTGCATGCAAAATATACAAGGCATGATAGGCGAAGAGCTAGAAATTGAGTTGTTCTTAAATAGCGACAATATTCATATTTTATGTATTACTGAACATTGGTTAAAAGCTTATAACTTAATGTTTAACTTCAGTAATCACCAGGTGGTCAGTTCTTTCAATAGAGAAACGGTTTTAAGAGGTGGCTCCTTAATATTAGCTAGTAAATTATTGTCATGTAAAGAACGTAAAGATATTGTGAGCCTCTCTGTTGAGCGAACTGTAGAAATGGCATGTGTTGAGTTTGAGCACCTCATTGTTGTGAGCGTCTACAGACCCCCATGTTCTATATACGATACTTTTGAAAAAATTATGGAGGAAGTTTTTGCTAAGCTAAATAAACAGAATAAATCTGTTGTAATATGTGGAGACTTTAATATCAATCTCCTAGAAGCTTCCTCAATCAATATTAAATTTAGATCATTGTTTACATCATATGGTCTTTTTAATTTATTTTTAGAGCCAACGCGTATTGCTCAATCTAGTGCAACATGTATAGATAACATTTTTACAAATGTGAAGCCGTTGCATAAATGTATAATTCAAAAATTAAGTTCTGATCACTGTGGACAGGTAGTTTCGTTACCTTATGTTCACAAAAAGCAAGCAGATGAGAAAGTTGTGTTTGTTCCAGTAAATGCACGTCGCTTGGAGAAATTTAAAAGTAACATAGTGAAAAAACTTCCATCACTTTCATACCAAAATGATCGTAATTTTTTGTATGGAACATTATTTAAGCTTATTTGCAATGAATTTAATAATACTTTTACTTCTAAAACATTCTCCTTGAACAGTCGGTAGTCATTTAATGAATGGGCGACAGTTCCTACTGTCGCCCATTCATTAAATGACTGGACTCCTGTCCATAAGAGCAGACATAGGCTATGTGATCTTTACCATGAAAGGTCATATAATCATAGCGTCGAATTTAGGGAATATGTGAAAAAATATTCAAAAATATTTAAAAGAGTGTGCTCCAAGCCAAGTCTTTGCATTTGAGCAACAAAATTAAGACGGCTTCTAATAAAATTAAAATGACATGGAGTATAATTAATAGCGAAACTGGTAAGATCAACTCTCGCAATTCAAACTACCAATTAAGTGTTGGTAACAAATTAACCGAATCAGATCTGGACGTTGCAATGGTTTTTGAGAAATATTTTACTGATATTCCGATATTAACTACTAAGTCGCTGAATTCTTCTCCTGCGGTCGCCGAATCATTACTTAAACAAAATGTAAATGCGTGTACAAAGAATTTTGCATTTCATAAAGTATCATCAAAAGATATTGTAAAATATTTTAAAACTATTGATGTTAAGAAAACTGCGGATCTGTGGGGGATTTCCGTTAAACATATTGCGTCTATAATAGATACATTTTAATATTAGTGTCGAATCTGGTGTGTTTCCTGATTTAATGAAGTATAGTAAAGTAATACCTTTATTTAAATCTGGTAGTACATTAGACCCCGCCAATTTTAGACCTATTTCTGTACTACCAACACTTAGTAAGATTTTTGAAAAAAATGTTCTTGTTCAAATATTAAATTTTTTTAATATAAATAATTTACTTCATAAAAATCAATTTGGTTTCACAAGGGGTCGCTCGACAACTGATGCCGGTGTTGAGCTGATTAAATATATATTTAATGCATGGGAGAATTCACAGGATGCTTTGGGTATATTTTGTGACCTACCCAAAGCCTTCGATTGTGTTCACCATGAAACATTAATCAGGAAACTTCAATACTACGGTGTAAGAAGTGATGCTCTTAAATTAATTATTTCATATTTAAGTAAGCGAACGCAAAAAGTTGTCATTAACTGTATGAGTTTTTCCGGGTCGATGGTACAAATGGGCGTGCCTCAAGGCTCAATTATCGGCCCCTTTCTGTTTCTTGTATACATTAATGACTTACCTTACATAGTAGGAGATAACCATGATATAGTATTATTTGCAGATGACACTTCTTCAAATAACGTCGACAATTGCTAAAATATGACGAAGTAAATAATGCTATATCTAAATTAGTAAATTGGTTCGATGTTAATAATTTGCATTTAAATGGCACTAAAACGAAATGTATGAAATTTAGGACTCCAAATGTCAAACAATTAAATACTAATGTAATTTTAAATGGGGAGAAACTGAGTCTTGTAGATACCACCATTTTTCTTGGAATCACACTAGACACGAAGCTTCAATGGGGCCCCCATATATCAAAACTAGCTAGCAGACTTAGTTCTGCAGCATATGCCGTAAAAAAGATTAGAAGTCTAACTAGTGTTGAAACAGCTAGACTAGTCTACTTTAGCTATTTCCATAGCATAATGTCGTATGGTATTTTGCTATGGGGACACGCAGCTGACACTGAAATTATATTTCTTTTACAGAAGAGGGCCATAAGAGCACTTTATGATTTAAAGCCTAAAGAGTCCCTGCGACAAAAATTTAAGGAAATTAATATATTAACTTTGGCCTCTCAATACATTTATGAAAATGTAATGTACGTACACAAAAATAAAAGTAGTTTTACAAAAATAAGTGATATTCATTCTGTAAATACTAGGAACAGACACAAGCTAGTAGTACCAGTTACTCGACTCCATCGAGTCAGTAATTCATTCTTGGGGCGATGTATACGCTTTTACAACAAAATTCCAGAAAATATACAAAATTTGACCTGCTCAAAGTTCAAAAACTTTATTAAACTAAGTTTGTATAAAAAGGGTTATTATAATATTAATGAATTTATCGATGATAATAACCCCTGGAAATGAAGTGATCGTCACCAAGCTATTTCAAATTTGTTGTGTTATTAATTTGTGTAACATACATAATTGTAAGTTGTTATTTAAAAAAAAGTTCCGCTGGGTTTCTTGCTGGTTCTTCCCAGGACAGAGGTTTTTTTTTTCGAACCAGTGGTAATCATACAAAGAGTGACTTTAAATAAGTATTATTTATAATCTATATTGAATAAAAAAGTTTCTGTTTCTGTTTCTGTTTCCAAGAAAAGCCGCGTTAGAACCGGTGCCAACTCCGGAGCACACGTCCTCAGCTCAGTTGGGGGGATTCCGTCAGGCCCACTTGACTTGTTGATGTCTAGGGAGAGGAGTGCTCTGCGAACCGAGCGCTGTGAAAACCGCACATCCGGCATGGAGCACTCACACCGCGGGATGGTCGGCGGTGTGTTCCCCCCGTCATCAAGTCGAGTTGGGCGCAAAAAGGGAGCCTAAAAGGTCGGATTTCTCTTTTGCGGTGTGGGCCAGTGAGTCGTCCTTCCTGTGCAGAGATGGTAGTGATGGCTTACAGAAATTCCCTTGGACAGCCTTAGTGAGAGACCAGAATGTACGGATTCCCGAAGGAAGGCGAACTAGTTTCTCGCCAATTCTGCCTATGTGCTCTGACTTTGTCTTGGCAATAACTCTTTTGAAAGACCTGGAGGCGCAGTTATACTTCTTTTTAAGTATGCTGGTGTTTACATCCCGAGTCACCGAAGTCGCAGCTCAGGCTTAATAACAATCCTACTTACTGCGTAATGCAGTCTTACAGGAGCGACCAAACCAAGGCTGAGATCTGCCTCCGATGGGTACCACAGATGATGGAATAAATAGTTCCATTCCCTGTAGCACCACATCAGTGATAGAGTCAGCAACAGCGCTGGGATCATCTGGCGAGAAGCAAACCCGCCCCCATGGGTAGGATGCAAAGAAAGACCGCATTTCGTCCCAATCCGCCGACCTGTAATGCCAAACACGACGGCAACCTGCAGAACGCAACCGCGAGGGGAGCGTGATTGGCACCACACTCTGGATCAGACAATGGTCCAAAGAGCCGAGAGGGGCATCGGCGGAAACCTGATATCAGTCCGGATGAGAGGTCAGCAGAAGGTCCAACAGGGAAGGTGTATGATCCTCCATATCTGGAATTTGCGTAGGCGATGTAACCAGTTGTGTCAGTCCATATGCCAAGGCAAAGTCATAAACAGATCTCCCCGCATGATCGGTTAAACATGAACCGAGCCATTCGGCGTGGTGGGCGTTAAAATCGCTAAGGATCACGATCTCTGCGGATGGGACAGGTTCCTTGCTACAACAGGTTGTAGCAAGGAATCTGTAGCCATTTGGACGTGGTCGATGAGTCGGTCTGTTTCGGCACTACCACTATGGGACCTATAGAGGCACCCGTAGACGCGCGGATGGTCGTCGCTGTCTACGCATGGCAGGCGTCATCGAGAACAGATGTCATCTCTGACGTATACGCAAACTCCAGCCCGAGGCACAAAGGAGTGCTCCAATTTGTACCCCGAGTAGGAGAGATACGAAGTATCAGCCGGAGGGGACACCTGCGTCTCGGTCAGAAAGAGCAAGGCCGGCTTCGCCGTCTCAAGATGGTCGTGGATGGCGTTTAGGTTCGAGTGAAGTTTCCTGATGTTGCAGAAATTCACGGATAGCGTGGCAGGGGTCGCATTGGTCTTGTTGCTCAGTTTGCCCCGAGCAGTTATTGTGTTGAGTGGAATTTGCCCCCCCCCCCCCCCCAGAATACGTGGGGCAGCCTGAGCACCCACGCTCAGGAGTGGAATAGCATAGCCGTGGATGTTCAGCGAGGGATTCTCCAGGGGTGCTGGTACCCTCCTGGGGTAGTCTATGATGTAATTCCGCTACCATGTTGATGGGGGGTGGGGGGTGGGGGGAATTGGGCCTCCGGTCACTTGCACTCACCAAACGAAACGCGGAAGCAGAGCTTCCATTTCACGTGAGGTCGTGGTACTAACCCGGCTCGAGCCGGCCCATACTTGCAACAGAAAAAGCCGCTGCGTAGCTCTACCACCGTTAAATTAAAAAAAAATTATGAAAGGCTGTAATGATAATGATGAATGATGAAGCGTTCACACCGCCATGACACTTGGAGAAGCAACTGGCAGCGATGACTCTTCTTGTGTATTTGGATAAATGTCGCTAGTAGTTACTCATACAGTGGGGAATCATTTTATCTCGACGGATTGTATTACACGCATCTCCCCTATATATACACAAAGATAGGTGCTTAGTGGTGGAATTATGGGAGATATACAGATATACCTCTAGACAGAAAAATATCTCTACATATTGAAGACGAATGGAAAATTTTAGCTATATTTTTTCCTACCATCCATTCCATTACAGCCAATTAAAGTCCACTGTTGAACAAAGGCCTCTCCCAAAAATTTTCCCTTAGGGAGGATTTTGTCATAGTTGGCCACACTTGGAAGGCAGATTGGCGACCGATATTTGTTTTAATAATTTTGACTTGTTATGAGTAAGATACTAGATGATATGGGGGCCACTACACGATTAACTACAACTATAATGTTTACGTTGCAGGTATTCACTAACGCCACTCCCGACCATTGGTGCGCCCCGCCGCCAGAGCTCGAGGGTTTGGAACTGCCCGAGGGTCTCCTACGCAATCTTACTGTGCCACAGCATGAAGGGGTGTATGAATCATGTTCCAGATATGCCCTGGACACGAGGGCGTTGTTTGCTGCGTTGCACGTTTACGTCGATGAAAGGTGATTTCGTGCAACTAGAAGAACTCTTCAACTTAGTTAACCAAGCTATATTATGGCTGTAGCATGAATAGGTATACTGGGGAAGGACCACGCTCTCACAGGATACCAGCGTGAAATAGCAGCTTAATGCTGCTGTGTTTTGTATGGTGTGAGAACCGAAGACCATTTTTTCTGGAAACGAGGAATGACATCTTCGTTCTCAAGGGTGACAACGCATCTGAATTCTGATTTTTAAAAGAGGAACATAAGGTGGATTGTGTGATCGTTTGTCACTTTATTTCTATAATAAAAGAACTATTTACATTTTAGTGTCATGTGCCAAATTTAGCATAACGGAACGCTTATGTAATCGGATTGGTGCTTTATTAAAATTTCGCGTAGTTATCAAATGTGGTTTTTAAAATACAGGTTTGAGGTGAACAATTCTACTACGAAATATTTGCCAGCCCCTGTCTTTCCATCCAATTACAATGCGGTTATATTAAAAGCAAGAGTGATTACGCTTTTTTTTAAGATAAGTACTGTTGTTTATATATATATATATAAATATATGTGTATATATATATATATATATATATATACACATATATTTATATATTCTGGTTTATTCGAACTTCGTAACCTTTTTTTCTCATTATTACTTTACTTTTGCTGCACTACCTCCCATATGTTTATCTCTGCTTAGCCTAACGGTTGACTGGGAGAGAATGCCTTAATGCGTTAAGTCCGCCATATGTACGATTTTTCTCTTGTGCATAAAAGTTTAAATAAATATATAAAATAAATAAATAGTAATAGCAGTTGTACTATAATATAATAATACTGCTAGTTCTACTAACTAACATTTACTTTATTAGTTGATAGTTCCCTCTGTTGGCAACATCGTGAAATAAATCAAGAATGGGCAGCAGTGTCTATTTTCTGACAACTAAAATATAAAAAAATGTAGGTGCCAATCCATTTCACTAGCATATAACTCCCCTATGAGGCAATATATGGGGGTGGCATATGTTCAGCAGCGGGTCTTTGATAGGCTGTAATGGTACTGCCAGTTTCTTTTTTTATATTATCTATTATATATATTATATAAGGCATGACAGTTGTCAATCACTGGCTTATAATATTTTTAAAAGTTTACGTGATAACGAAGATACCTATTATAAATGCTTTTAAATTAAATACTTATGTGAATATTAAAACCAAAAATATTTCTAGGACCGAAATAATTCACGAGGGCGGTGTGTTACGAACGATAAAAACTTGTCAGTTGATCCCTGCTAAAGAATTCGAAGAGCGGGAAAAACAGGTATTACTTTCATTTTATTACATTCATAGATTCCTTGCAATCATGTTTATCTATTGGCAAAATCAACATTAATTGTAAATAACAAATTAAGAGATGACATTATGATATTAAGATTGTGTGTGATTTTCTTTTTTTTTTAATATGTCTTTATGGCATAAAATTACGGCCTTCTATGTGGCCATCATTTATTAAGTAAAATTTTAAATAATATCAAAAGAACTAAACATTTTTAGGGTTCCTTACCCAAAGGGATACGACTTAGGGACCTTCAAGAAAAGAGCCTACTCCTTTTTAAAAGGCCGGCAACGCTTCTGCAATTCCCCTGGTGTTGCGGTTGTTCATGGGCGGCGGTAGTCACTTACCATCAGGTGAGCCGCATGCTCGTTTGCCCCCTCTCCTATAAAAAAAAAAAAAAAAACGGGACCCTATTATTAAGCTTCCACTGTCCGTTCGTCCGTCCGTCCGTCTATCTATCAGCGGGCTGTATCTCATGATCCGTAATAAGTAGACAGCTGAAATTTTCACAGAATGTTTTATGTTGCCGTTATAACAACAAATAATAAAAATAAAAATAAATACTAGAAACGTGTTTTACGATGGTACGAAACCCTTCATGCGCGAGTCCGACTCGTACTCAGCCGGTTATGTAATAAGTTGTTTACATAGAAATATAACTCTGTTCTTAGGATATATAATACTGACTATTTAGACACTACCTACTCGTACCTAAAAAATATAAAAAAATCGTTGCTATTATAGCCGCAGCACGAATAGGTCAGCTCGACCGGAAAAAAGCCACAGCTTGCACAGAATATCAGTGTCGAATAACAGCTTGATGCCGCTGTCTTTCGAATGATGTGATGAGAACGGGATAATATTTTTTACTAGTAATAATGCATTTCATCTCAATCCTTCGGGGTGACAACACGGCTGGATTTTGGTTTTGTACAAATACTTCTCTATTTCACAGATTTCTAGAATAGTAGAAGCCATAACATTAATCAGAAGCAAGCCAACGGGATGTTTGAATGGTTGGCGATTCAGTACTGAACAATATGAGGTGACCCTTGTTACAGAGGTATCTTTTTTACTTTTAACCAAATTTTATTATACGTTACTTTAGGTGATTTTTATAAGTGCAATATAATAACAAACATTGTTTCAGTTTTCTTTGGTATGTGAGAAAGAATGGTTGCCGCGGACAGGTTACACACTATTCTGGGTAGGCTCAATATTTGGTAACCTCTTCTTTGGATGGATGTCAGACAGGTATGTTAATGAGGCACGTGATATTAGAATATCAAATATAAAATAAAATATGAATTCAAATTAGATGTGTTTGTTTACAATATGCAGCAACAGTTTATAGGTATCTTTTGAATATATAGTTTTATTTTTTAAAACGACGGCTTTATAATCGTTGACTATCGCTGCTATTAAGTTTTTGTTATATAGTAAAGTTGTATTGTAGTTTGTATAGTTGGAATCAAATATTTGATTAACCTATTTATTTATATATCACCATTTCAATAGTGATTTAAAATTATGGTGGAATTTAGAGGTAAATGATAAGTGCAGATTTTCTACGTTTCAGATATGGCCGTCGTCCAACGATTTTGCTAATGATCTACCTAGAAGTGCCGTTGGCAATAGCAGCTTGTTTTCCAAGCTCTTACATGACCTACATAGTTTTAAGAGTACTTGGTGGGCTATTCTTTCCAGCTATGTATCAATTGCCATTTATTCTTGCCTTAGAATTGATGCCACCCGCTCGGAGGACGCATGCAGGTATAGTAAATTAAAAATACTTATGATTTATAATATATTGTTAGAATAATATCTGTCCTTTGGACTGTTAATACTAAGCATTTTTCAAAATAATTTTTAAGCAATATTCATAATTCAAAAAACTACTAAAAGTACTTAAAATTCGTATTTTATTTTTCACATTTCACAGTTTTTACGTGGTAGAGCCATGCTGCAGCTATATTACTGGTATAGTTGTAGCACGAATGGGTCGGCTCGATCGGGAAAGGACCATGCTCTCACAGAATACCAGCGTAAAATAGCAGCATAACGCTGCTGTGTTTCATATGGTGAGTGTAGAGAACCGGAGACCCTTTTTTACTGGAAACGAGGCATTCCATCTTGGTCCTCACGGGTGACATCGCATCTGCATTTTGATTTGTAAACGAGGATAGATGTAAAGACCAACAGCTTATCAGTTTGAGTAACAAAAACAACATGAAACAAGAAATATAGCTAGTAACCAGATACTTTTACAAACTAAAATCTTTATTTACTTTGTAATAGAGTCGTTGCGTTTATTGAGTCGAGGGCGAAGTTGGCAATCGCTGAGTAAAACTTCTTTGTCTTCTTTACCCTGTAAAAGATCACTGCTGAGCTTCTCTCTTTATTATAGTTTAAAAGACCCATGTTATTTTTCTAGGTATAATTGTAGGAATGTTTTTTGCTAGTGGAATGAGCTTGCTAGCGATTATCGCCTACATTGTACGGGATTGGTTTTATCTATCGTTAGCAACAAGTCTTCCGTTCATAACTTTGTATGGGTGAGTTTCATATATAGAATAGAATAGACTATTTTTTTATTCAATATACATTACATGTGTAATTCTTATTGAAAGTCATTTTTTACTTTACCACTGAAAAAACCCTCTATTATATATTCCTACACCTTCATAAATACCAGTATACACTTAAAATTATTGTAATAATGTTTTGATAATTATGTTACGGATGTTTTTTTTCTCTGTATGTTATAATGAACTTTATACACTGCACACTACAATAAAAAAAAAACATTATAAAACAACCAATCATAGAGATATAATAAATGCACTGTTTCTCTGTGTGGGGTTTACTATACTAGCCTAATGCAAATACATTTTATGTTTTTCCAGTTCATATTTTTCATTGACATTCGAAACTTTTATTCTTAAATTTAATAAGTGTACGCCTGTTTATGCCAAATAAACGTATTTTTTTTCATTATATTTCTGTATTTATATCATTTTACTTATGTTCCTTAATTTAACAGGTTTTACTGGTTGATACCAGAGTCACCAAGGTGGCTTGTAGGCAGAGGTCGAATAGCGGAAGCGGAAAAAGTCCTTAGATCACTTGCCAAAAAGAATGGCATTGAACTGTCTCAAGGAATTCTTTTTGATATACATGTAAGTTGGTCTCACACTGTAACAGACACGATACACCAATAAATTTATTGTATATTTCACTCAATAGCATCACTCGGTATGCTACCACTCGAGGTATTATGGGGGGGGGGGAGCACTGGTTATTTCTTTCTCATTTCGTCTTGCCATGGACCAGAACGAACCACTGAGATTTTGACATACTTGATATGCATTCTTAGCTTAATAACTTTATGCATTCTTAGCAAAAGAATCCGAGTGTGATGCAATTATTCTCGTATCTATAAAATTACATCCTAATCTTCTTCTGATACACAAACTGATAAGTAAACGACTCTTTGAGGATCCAACCATTAAATCCTATAAATGTCCACTGCCGAACATAGACCCTCTTCATAGACTTCCTCATGGGAGAGAGAGTTTAACATAGTTGACATGCTTGGCAGGCGGGTTGACATTCCCAGTGTCTGATTATTTTTAGTTGATATTAGGTAGATGTTGTAGCCATCTTCTGTTTCAGTTACTCTTCTCTTCTTAGAATACCCACCAGGAGACCCACAGGACGAAATGGTGTAGTGGATACTCTTATCCAGTCACTACACGGTTACAAACACGGTTTGAGGATACATTGTAGTATTACCATTAATATTTTTAACGCAGTTTTTAAATTTTTTTTTATAGAATAAGGATGACAAACGAGCACACAGTCCACCAGATGGAAAGTAGTTTCTGTGGCCCATAGACATCTACATCTATCTTTGTTTGCGAATTAAAATTCAGATGCGTTGTCAGCCGTGAGGATTGAGATTGAATGCCTCTTTTCCAGTAAAAAGGGTCCCAGGTTCTCCACACTCACGATAAGAAACACACAAGCGTTAAGCTGCTATTTTTCGCTGGTATTCTGTGAGAGCGTGGTCCTTCTCCGGTCGAGCCGACCCATTCGTGCTACAACTATCCTATTAATATAGTCGCAGAATGGCTCTACCACGTATAACAATTATGATTATTCTGGAGTGATTGCTTGGTTGATTCGGAAAATCGGAACAGGTGAATCCTACATACATTATATAAATGATAATAATTTGTAATGAAAGCTAAATAGCTTTTAACGGTTTCAGAAGAAAATAAAATATGAAAACTTTGCAGAAGAAAAATCTACTATGTTATCCTCAATTAATGGAAACACTGTTGAATTTCCTGAAGTTCGTGATAGGAATTGTGCTGATCATATAATAGGAAATATGCTTACTTTGAAACCAGATGTAACCAATGTTTCCGAAAATGTTAATGATAATGTAGACAAAGAAAGTCTTTTACTTAATAAAAACGTAGGAAAGAAAGGAATCAGTAACACGCTTGAGAATAACAGGGGTGCTAGTACTAGAGAACTTCGATTAAATGAACAATTGAAGCAATCGTTAAAGATGAATTATCGTGGAACGTCTTTAGGTGATTTAAAAAGCAAAACACGTCAACTGGTCACTAGAATTTTCCTTAAAGGTGATAATGAAGATAATGTGGAAATGAGTGCCAATGATGATCAAGAATTACAAGAAGATTGCAAAGCATCTATTTTAGATTTATTCAGATATCCAAATATAAGAAAGAATTTTTTTATTCTGACTTTCGATTGGCTATCATTAGGAGTAATATATAATGGCTTAAGTTACAATACATCAAATCTAGGCGTCAATGACTACTTGGCATTTTTTATTGGTAAGTACTGTTCAGAATAGCTTTCAGTATGTATATTATAGCATTGGAAAGAATGTAAGCTGTAACTTCAATATTAATAATAAATTAAATAATTTTACCTGCCGTGGTAGCTCAGAAGTTTAGCGCTCGCTGTAAATTTCACAGTAAGCGAGCAATCCCGGTTCGATGCCGGCACCAATGAAATTGTTAAATTGATTTACCACGTGCTCGGCGGTGAAGAAAAATATCGCAAGGAAACCGGCATGTCTGATAAATAAAAATATTAATAAGAAGACGCATTGGGGCAGCGCGGCGGATACTTTCTTGCCCTAAAACCCTCTCAAAAATGGGGGAAGGCCTGTGGCTATCAGTGGGACGTATATAAGCAATAATTTTTAATTTTTTATACAATTCAAAATATCCATATCGTTAAGCGAAATAAAAATGAGTACATACAGCTGAATGATATCGAAAATAATCCCATATTTATCATTTTTTTTTTCAATCGGGACCTTCATCTAATTCACAAAGAATCGAACAAAGACATTAACATAATTAATAGAATCAGGCATTACTTTGCGTAAATTCATTATATTAAAGTTGGTAAAAATTATCTTTTGTACATCCGCTCGATTAAATTAGCAGATGTACGCAAGGTAATTTTTACCAACTTTAAAGACATTAAGTTCTTCACAAATTTGTTTTTTTTTTTACCGTTACCGTTACAGCCTATTAATGCTGCTGAATATTGACTCCCTTCATAGATTACCTCATAGGGAGGACATCTGCCATAGTTGCCACATTTAGCAAGTGCGTTGGCAACCACAGTTTTTTTATTTTTAGTCGTTATTAGGCAGACGCTGCTGCCCGTCTTCTGATTTGTTCCCACTGTCGCTTCTTACGACACCGACAGGATGATATGGGGTAGTGATTATTCTTACACTGACACTACACGGCCCTATTTTTTTATGCAATATTATTTAATATTACAGGAGGAGTGGTGGAGCTTCCTTCATATATAATCGCTTGGCATTGCATGGAGCGTTTTGGTCGCCGATGGGTGCTATGCATTTTTATGTGCATCGGCGGCTTAGCTTGCCTCAGCTGCGTATTAGTCCCAGAAGGTATATCAAAGAAACGTTTTGTATTATTTTTACGCACTTAAGTTACAAACGACCTAACTGGTCAATAGGATAATACTTAACACTATTTTTCTAGATGAGTTAGTTCGAGTTAACCAACTTCATTTATACCGTTACAGTTATCGCTTATGAATTTTAATTAATCCGACGTAATAGAAATTTATTTTTGATTACCTGATTTTTTTACTTAGTTATTAAAAGCTAACACTAAGCCTCAGTAACTTAGTAAAAAGCATTTCAAGGGACGAGAGGTGTGACGGTGTATTGCCTATACAACTTGAAAGGGCGCCACTCAGGACAACACCCATAGGCCGGTGTTCACAGAGAATATCGATTTGAACTTAAAATCAAAATCAAAATGTCGAAATTTGTATATATATAGTATAGCTTAGACTTAAATTTTGATATGGAGTCTAGGTTTATGATAGTCTCTAAATACCGGCCTTACGGTTAGGTCTCTGTAAAGAGCGTTTGGTAGAACGTGCAGCGTGGCGGCGCAATGACAAATAAATGCTGTTGTATATGCTTAATGTGCCGCCGAAAGTAATATATATATATATATATATATATATATATATATATATATATATATATATATATATATATATATATATATATATATATATATATATAATTTATATATATAGCTATATCCACTCAAATCTTAGGTAAAATTTTAAAGAAATACTTGGTAATCATAAATATTTATTTTATACACGGTAGTGCCATTTCTGGGAAAGCACCACGCTCTCACAGACAGCCAGCGTAATAGGAGCTCAATGCTGCTGTGTTTCGTATGGTGAGTGTAGAGAACCGAAGACCCTTTCTACTGAATACGAGACATTCTATCTTAGTCCCAAGTGGTGACAATGCATCTGTATTTTGATTCTTAATCGAGGATAGATGTAGATGTCTGTGGGTCTTAGCATCCACTTACCATCAGATGGGCTGAGTGCTCGCTTGTCACCCTCATCTATCTAAAGAAAACAATTAATTGTTATCAGCGTTCCCTGCATCAACAGACAAAAATATACAACGAACTAAAACTTAAGATAAATCTATGATGTTTTAGAAAATGTCAAGAATATATAAAATAGGTTAAAAGTAAAATCAATTTTAATATTTGATATTTCTTTTCATTTCCTTTTGTCCTCATCATTAAATTACATGTCCGTTGCTAAACACAGTCCTCCACCATGTTATGCAACAAAGCACGATCTTGAGCCCCCTTCATCCAATGACTTCCAGCATGTCTTACCAGGTCATTACACCATGTAGTAAGGAACGTTATTGTTCTTTTCTTTTTGGTTTGTCGAGCTACATGGCCATCCCTTTGCCACTTCGGTTTATTGATGCATTGGAATATGTCGGTTACATTGGTTCTGCTGCGTATACATTGCTACAAATTCTGTCACGCAAGGGAACTTCGAGCTTTTGCACTGTTGAGCTCAAAGTTTCTCTCCTCATTGAGCTAGTTATTATAAAACTATATATAAAATACATTTTAGACAGACCATGGTTGACTGTCTGCTTGGCAATGCTGGGCAGACTCTGTGGTGCGGCATCCTTTGCTGTATTCTACGTGTTAATTGGAGAGTTTCTTCCTACGGTGTTGAGATCGCAAGCTATGGGATTGGCGTCATTTATTTCGGGCTTAGGCCTTTTAGCCTGTCCTTATGTTGTGCATTTGGTGAGTTCAGTTATATTTATATTTTTAAATGAGGATTAAGAAATTTGAACTGTAAGCATAATTTTTATAATTACAAGTAACAGTGACAAACAATCATAAAGTCAACATGATGGTAAAGCGATGCCGTAGCTAATAGAAGACAAACGTCAATCCTCGATTAAGAATCAAGGAGGGCATCCACGATTTTTTCTGCCACCAGGGCGACGCCACTTAAAAATGAGGTCTAATATTTGATAGATTTCATAACAGGGATGTTAATTTGTTCGAAAAATGTAAAGTTTAATGTTTCTTTTGTACTATTTCTTATATTTTATATTAATAAGATTCAAAATAAATAAACCAAACCACAGACATTAATAAAAGTGGAAAAAAAAGAGTTAAAAATGTGCAATAAATTAAAGAGCATTTCATTGAGGCATTATTTTGCATATTAATATAATACTCTAGAAAGTGATAAGCTTTTATTTGAAAGTGACTTCTCAATGAAATGACATTGTTTAACAACAAAAAAAATTACCTCAGTGTCAACTAGCGACATCTGGTGGATGGAATATTATAGCCCTCATTTGTACGTGTACGATGTGTGATGAACGACATTTGCAGTCAATTATAAAAATTAGTCTAACTCTAATTAAAGAAATACTACCAGCAACACGTCTCCTCATTGGCATTTCCTATATTACAGAGGTCTAAGTTGGTACGCCTCGTTAGTGTAATATAAATAAATAATATTATTCTATGCTCTATGGATATTCATGTAAACGAGGGCATTTACATTCTAACTATATTGTATATAAGGGACTGGGCCAGTCGGGCAATCCCCTCTCGTTTCGCGAATAAACAACGAGTAATCCGTTTTATTACTCAGTTAAATGTATCTTTGGTTCCCGTCATATCTTTTTAAAATTATTTGTAAAAGCTTTTCGTATGTAACATAACAGTATGCTGCTGTTTACGCTGGTAATCATCCACTTATCATCAGGTGGACTGTGTGCTCGTTTGTCACCCTTACTTGTACAAAAATTGAATAAATATTTTGAACATAAACATTACTAAAATAGTGACTTATTTCCTATTTAACCTATCCAGTATTCACTAATTTTTAAATTTCATACTAACAAAGTGATTGGCATTGCCGTTATCGAATAAGATATAACAAAACAAAAGAACGGTAGAGTAGCGGTGTAAAATATTCACTACCTCATATCAAGGGATGGGCAAGGGAAAAATATATCGATATATATCGAATCGATATTTTTAAACAGTATCCTATCTTTCTTTATATATCGCGTGATAAATATCGACATATCGATATATCGTCATAATTTGCATGATGTAAAGATAATTTCTAAAGTTTTATATTACTGACGGTTGGACAACGAAAAAAAAGGGACAACCAACCACATACTAATGTACTTCCATTTGTTTTACATGTATTGCCATTTTTTAAAAATACTAGTAATGCTATTATACTTTACTAATATTTCCTTTAACCACTTCTGGTGAGCTTAGTGCTCTCAACAACTACTTGTGTGCTTGTGTTAGAAGTGGTTCACGACATTAGTCGAATCGTGGATTCGAACCCATGACATTTTGAGTTCGCGGTCCGCGCCCTGCCATTAGACTACTGACGCTTCTTTGGAGTCTAAATTGAAGTCTCCACGCTGGTATTCTGTGAGAGCGTGGTCCTTCCCCGTTCGAGCTGACCCGTTCATGATACAACTATAATGTAGTAACTATAGCAATGCTCTGCTGTGGTACCGCAATTTATTGGAAGCCGGTCTTTCGGTATTGCCCATTGTTGTTACAATAACTACAGAATGAAATGGGGTGTTGGTTCTCTTACAAACCTACACGATAAGTTTTTCATGGATAAGAGCGTGATGGTACTTTTACCCAACCACGGCAAAACCAAAAAGGAGGGTTATGACTTTAGAGGGCTATGTATGTATGTTCATTTGTTCCTTTATATCGTCTTTAACTTACTTAACTTAACTTAACTTTAACTTTAACTACTCTTTTTCTTAAAGGAGATGGGGACAAACGAGTTTACGGCTCACCTGATGGTAAGTGACTACCGCCGCCTATGAACAATTGCAACATCAGTGGAATCGCAGATGTGTTGCCGGCCTTTTAAAAAGACGTAGGCTCTTTTCTTGAAGGTTCCTAAGTCGTATCGGTCCGGAAAAGTCGCTGATGGTGGTCGATTCCACAAGGAAATCTTGCAAGGAAGAAAACTTCTTCTAAATCGCAAAGTGGTGGACGGCCTATCATCCAGTTGGTAGTTATGGTATCGCGAGTTTTGTCGCGATGTGCGATGGTGAAATTTAGCAGCTGGAATTAGTCCGAACAATTCCTCAGAGCATTCCCCATGGTAGATGCGATAAAACATGCAAATAGATACAATCTTTTGTCAGCACCAGTGAATCTAGCCGATCAGAAAGGACTCGGTCGTCGATGATTTGAGTTGCTCTGCGCTGGATGCGGTCAAGTGGATGGAGCTGGCACTGGGGAGCCTCAGCCCAGAGATGGGAACAGTATTCCATGTGAGGCTGAATCTGCGCCTTGTAAAGTTGCAGGCGTTGAGCTAGCATGAAATACTGTCCCGCTCTGCTAAGCATGCCAAGCTTTTTAGAGGCCAATTTGGTCTTCTCTTCCAAGTGACCACGAAACTGCACGCCACTCGATATATCGACGCTGAGGATTCCGATACTGGCTGAGGCAACAAGGGGAGTACCTTGAAACTGAGGAGATACGAAATAGGGGTTCTTTTTAGCTGTAAACGCGCAAATCTTCTGAGGAATAAACTCGACTAGATTTAGTCGCCCCCAATACGAGACTTTGTTCAGCAAAGCCTCGACTTCAGACACAAGTTTGTTCCTGTACTCGGCGACGTTTTCCGTAGAAATATTGGACCACCGGTGTATAGAGCATCACCAGTGCTGTTATCCGCATAGCAATGAACGTTACCGGTTTGCAACCTATCATTGAGATGCAGAAGAAACAGCGTTGGTGATAGCTTGCAGCCTTGTGGTACACCAGCGTTAATAGCCTTGTAATCGGAACATGCACCATCTACTACCATCTTGATGCTCCGATTAGCCAGAAAACTGGTGATCTAATAGCACAATTTTTCGGGAAGCCCATAGGAAGGCCACTTCAAAAGAAGCGCTTTGTGCCAGACCCGATCAAAGGCCTTCGCTTTGTCCAAGTTAATGGCAATGCCTCCCCTTTGGTCTAGTTCATCTGTGAGTTAGGTAAACAAGAATATCACCAACTGAGCGACCCCAACGGAAACCGTATTACTCGTTGTATTTTATAAATGAGGGATCGTTGAAAGTGCCGTACTTATAGAAGTGACACTACATGACAATACTAATATACATAAAATGCAACATTGCAGCTTATTGCGGACTTAAAGTAGTACCAAGGAAATAGATTACAATATCGTGTTTGGTATTAAATGAAAATTCTTAAGAAGTGCATTTTGAAAATATATAGAAAACTTTGTATATATGGCGCCGTTCAACTAGCGGCCTGAATGATGTTGATTGTTAACTGAAAGACTAATTAAACTAGTTGGCTGCGACATATTTTTTAACTATTTTTTAAACTTTTTTACGTGGTAGAGCCATGCTGCAACTATATTAGTAGTATAGTTGTGGCACGAATGGGCCGGCTCGACCGGGGACCACGCTGTCACAGAATACCAGCGTAAAATAGCAGCTTAACGTTGCTGTGTTTCGTATGGTTAGTGTAGAGAACCGGAGACCCTTTTTACTGGAAATGAGGCAATCCATCTTAGTCCTCACGGGTGAGAACGCTCGTTTGTCATCCTTATCATATAAAAAAAATATACAAAAAAATTTTAGGCGATTTTTGCCTTAGACGGGTTTAGGTGTTTAGATTTTTTTTAAATAAAAATAATCAATTCATTAACAACGCTAGTGATTTTTTTTCAGGCTGTATACGGCAAATCACTTCCACTCATAATCATGGGTATACTTAGCGTGATGGCGGGTATTTCGTCGCTGTTCCTGCCCGAAACCCTGAACCAACCGCTGCCTCAGACTTTAGAGGATGGCGAAATGTTTGGAAGGGATTTTAAATTGTTCAGTTGCGTTGATAGATCGAGAAAGGAACAGGACTACAATTCTACATGTACAAATTAACTGATACACAGAGAAAATTTACTTATAAAATTAAATATTATGTAATAAATAATAATTATGACTCAAATTATGACAATTACGACTATTTTTTACTACGTTTCCAGTTTTGAGTATTGTGATGACGTCGACCGAGTTCGATGTGATGGTTCTTTCTGATTGGTATAAGTTGCGTTGCGTGCGCTGCGTTCCGGTGTGTGTTGTGTTCCGGTTTGCTTGAGATTGGTTCCAATTGTACTGGAGACAAGATCCCTAGCGGAGGGTGGTACTTAACCATTTTATCGATTAAACTTAAGATATTTTACTTCAAAATTAGAAAAATATAGTAGTGTAATGATGATGATGATGATGATGACGATTATGCCATATTTTATTTTTATTTAATGGAAATAATTTGGTAGCGATCAGTCCATTCTCAAAGGTGATTTTCATTGGAGTGTGCAAGTATTTATTTGCTTACTAATGGTACACAACTACTTACCAATAAATATTTTAAGTTACCGAGTGTATTCGTGCAATGCTGGAGCATGTTCGTGTTTTATTATTGTTTTTATAAAGGAGCTGCCGGCGACGCATACCCAAGGTCATACATGAATATATGGTGGTACCGAAGTACTGTTGCACAATGGTTTTTTTTTTTTATATGAGAGGGGGCAAACGAGCATGCGGCTCACCTGAGGGTAAGTGACTACCGCCGCCCATGAACAACCGCAACACCAGGGGAATTGCAGATGCGTTGCCGGCCTTTTAAAAAGGAGTAGGCTCTTTTCTTGAAGGTCCCTAAGTCGTATCGGTCCGGAAAAATCGCTGGTGGTAAACTATTCCACAAGGAAGTTGTGCGAGGAAGAAAACATCTTCTAAATCGCACAGTGGTGGACCGCCAATCATCCAGATGGTGTGGATGGTATCGGGAGTTCTGCCGCGATGTGCGTTCGTGAAATTTGGCGGCTGGGATTAATCCGAACAATTCCTCAGAGCACTCCCCATGGTAAATGCGAAAGAAAATGCTAAGAGATGCAACATCTCTTCGCAGTGCCAATGAGTCGAGCCGATCGGAAAAGACTCGGTCGTCGACGATTCGAGCCGCTCTGCGCTGGATGCGGTCAAGTGGAAGAAGCTGGCACTGGGGAGCCCCAGTCCAGAGATGGGAACAGTATTCCATGTGAGGCCGAACCTGCGCCTTGTAAAGTTGCAGGCGTTGAGCCGGCATGAAATACTGTCCCGCTCTGCTGAGCACGCCAAGCTTTTTAGAGGCCAATTTGGCCTTCGCTTCCAAGTGACCACGAAACTGCACGCTACTCGATATGTCGACGCCGAGGATTCCGATACTGGCTGAGGCAACAAGGGGAGTACCTTGAAACTGAGGAGATACGACAAAGGGGTTCTTTTTAGACTTATGTAGACTTATGATAGTATAGTAGATAAAAAAGCAATAATATACAAGGTTTCTAAGATGCATAAGCATTATAATAGCAGAATTGTGACTTGAAGTCCCATATATAAAAGACTTAAGATAGTAAGGTCTATGAGATAAAGCAAATATGTGGAAGGCATCAAATATGTAAAAGCATTATATTGATAGAAATGGGACTTGAAAATGATTATTATAGTGGCGTGTATACTGCTTCGCCGTGACCGAGGCTGCGGTAAACGTGGACTCGCTAACGAATACGTCCTAGACGTATCATCTCAGTGTCGGTGATAAGCTGGTTTGTCGTAGCTATACAACTTGCCCGTGGACATCACATACTCCTACCGATTGTCATCAGAAAATTGGGCTCAACTTACCTATATATAACCAATTTGTCTTTATTAATATTTGACTTCAAAGTTATTTACCAAATTTGAGCGATTAAATTATTGTGGTGTTATACTGATTTATGAATAACTGAACTAAAACGTCTTAATGAATTGGAAATCAATGAAGTAAACTCTGCAAATGAGTCTTATTGAATATGGATGAGTTATTAAATATAGTTAATTCATTCTTTAAAATACTTGATGCAACTTATATCTACAAAAACTATGTGGAATTCCGGTAAGCCAATAATTCAATTCTGTGTAAGAATCCTTAAAATTAAGAGTATCTATACAAACTAATAAAATTGAACTGTTTGCTTGTAATGTCAAAATAACAGCTTTTTAATAAATGCATATGAAAGTATATACGGTACTTATAATAGAAACTCAACTTTCTGTCTGTTTATTCCGGAACTGCTACGGAACCCTTCACGGGCGAGTCTCACTCGCAATTGACCGCTTTTTTAAAGAAAGTAATACCAAAAATAATCGTTAAAAATGGAAATAGAACTCATATCAGACATGATAGCGAAGCGTCTGAGTCAAAGGAATTAATAATGAATTAAATGAAACTACATAAATTCCGTAAAATAGTTTTATTCAAAACACAAAAGGTGTAATTATTTAGTAAGCAAAATATCAAGGAAAATAATAGCATTCTTTTTATTTTTGATAGATAGCGCTGTTGTAAAAAAAACGTTTAACGTGCATATATCCTCAGGTGCGAAGAATCTCCGGGAAGAAAACCAGCGACGAGGTTCGCCACCCGTCACGTTCTGTCCCCCGGAGGGGCGAAAAGTGGATTGCGGAAGCCCGTCTGGCTACATTGAATGTATGTGGAGGAATGAATGATAAGATGTATGAAGTATGCGATATGATGTATGATAGAGGAATAGACGTGTTATGTGTAAATGAGACGAAACGGAAGGGAAAGGATGCCACTACACATGGCATGTATACCGCGTACTGGTCTGGTGTAGACGAGACCGAGCGGCCAGGGAGTCGGTATCATCCTTTCAGAAAGAATGGGTCATTGTGTGAAAGAGTATGAATGTGTAAGCCCGAGACTGCTATGGATACGAATGAAAGTGGGCTTAAAGAAGTTGTTTGTTTTAGGGGTCTACGCCCCAGACATGTCTAAGCCCACTTATATCCGAGAGCAGTTTTGGGAGTTGGTAAGTATGGTGCTAATGAAATGCAAGGTTAATCAAATTATTGTCATATTAGGCGATTTTAATGGAAGGGTTGAGGTAAGGAGGCTTGGTTATGAAAGGATATTGGGAACGTTTGGTGATGAAAGTATAAATGAGAATGGTGAAAACCTTCTCGCCGTATGCGTGGAAAAGAATCTTGTTGTGACGAACACTTTCTTTCGTCATAAGAAGATTCACACGTATACATGGGAAAGAGGTGATGATAAAAGTATGATAGATTTCATGATTGTTGATGAAAGAATGAGGAGCGCGGTGGTAGATACAAGGGTTTACCGGGGCTCTAACGTAGGCACGGATCATTACTTGGTCTTATGCCGAATTAATGGTCTTTTCAGACTTTGGAGGCATCGGACATCTGTGTCTACCACTGCGTTACAGCGTATAAGAATAGAGAGGTTACAAGATGAAGGTGTGAAAGAGAAGTTCAAATGTAGATTGAGAGAAAATATAAGTGGTATGGCTGAATTGAGCGAATGAAAGAAAAAATAACACATTATGGTGGGATGATGAGATACGGATGGAAGTTGAAGCAAAGAAGAAAGCATGGCTAGATTTACTAGCAACCAAGGCTAGTAATTCTAGCAGTATGAATGATGATATTGATAGGAAAACGGCAGTTTTTAGACACCTAAATAAGATGGTAAAAGAAGTAGTTGAAAGGAAAAAGCAAGAAAGAACGGATAAGAATGATAGAAGAATATCGGATAACTTCCAGGCAAACATTAAAATGTTCTGGAAACTCGTAAGAACTACCAGGGGACATTCACAACAGCCTAGAATGAATGCTATACGAGACCAGAATGGCTGTATTCTGAATGACGAAGTTTTGAGTTTAAGGAGATGGAAGGAATACTTTGAAAGCGTGTTTATAAGTGATGAGACGTTTGAATTAAATGAAATAGAAATTTCAAAAGAAGAGGAAATAGATAGATATATAAGTATAGATGAAATAAAGAAAGCAATGAAAAGTATGAAAGCAGGTAAGGCAGCCGGTTATAATAGAGTATCTCTCGAAATGCTAAGGGCTGGAGAATGAGTGGTGGCAGACCTGCTGTACACCTTGTTTAATTTATGTTGGGAACTTAAGCGGGTACCGAGAGACTGGTGCAAAGCCGTGATAGTCCCAATATATAAGGGAAAGCAGGACTGTAAAAACTATCGTGGTATCAGCCTTCTTAGCATTGTGGGAAAACTGTATGCTAAGGTACTAATTGAAAGAGTTAAGAAAGAAACTGATGGAAAAATTTGGGATGTGCAAGCGGGATTTAGAAAGGGAATGGGATGTACGGATCAGGTCTTTTCCATGCGCATGATCGCGGAGAAGTTTTTAGCAAAAACTAAAAAGTTTTTTGTGCGTTCATGGACTTGGAAAAAGCTTATGACAGAGTGGACAGGAATGTGTTATGGCAAATACTGAACTCATTTGGGTTGAGCGCTGGCTTGATACAGGCATTAAGGTCTCTTTATAGGGACTCTAGTGCTTGTGTCAGGATCAACGGGGCCTACTCTGACTGGTTTGGCATCCATAAAGGTGTCAGACAGGGCTGTGTGGCTTCCCGTGGTTGTTCAACCTATTTATGGACAGTTGTTTGGAAAATTTGAAAGTAGAAGAATGTGGGTTAAGAATGGGTGAGTTAACCGTTAAATGCCTTTTGTACGCCGATGATCAAGTCATACTTGCATCGTCGGCAGCCGAGTTGCAAATGATGGTTACATTAATGAACAGGACATTAAAAGAAAAGAAAAGGGAATGAAAGTGAACGCAAGTAAGACGAAAGTTCTGGTTTTTGAAAGAGAAGAAAGTAAACCGATATGTGAAATAAGAATAGAAGGGGAGTTGGTAGAGCAAGTAGATGAGTTTGTATATTTGGGATGTGTGTTTATCAGGGATGGTAGATATGATAAGGATAAAGAACGATGTGTGAATGCAGGAAATAGAGTGAATGGGGCTCTACACTCTATTGTGAAAAGTCAGAATGTGTCCAAAAAGGCACGTATGGCAATTCACAATGCTGTGTTAGTACCTACTTTAATGTATGATAGTGAAAGTTGGGTGTGGCAGAAGAAGCATGAGAGTAGAATAAATGCTGTAGAAATGCGGTCATTAAGGAGTATGTTAGGGATGAAGCTGAATGACAGAGTGAGAAATTGTTTAATAAGAGAAGAGTGTTGTGTGCAAGATGATGTTGTGACCAGGATTAAGAAAGGAATGGTTCGGTGGTTTGGCCAAGTAGAAAGAATGAATGAGGAAAGAGTGACAAAGCAAATTTATGTTGCAGAGGTGAACGGCATAGTCGGGAAGGGTCGCCCTAGGCGAAAGTTTATCGACCAAATTGGCGATATTTTAAAAATGGGCCATATCAAGAGTACCTTTAACCGACGAGCGTGTATGCGTAGGTTATATGGATGTGGAGGAAGCGAGAGAGGTGTGTCAGGATCGTGCCAAATGGAAGTCCATAATCTCTGCCTACCCCTCTGGGTGACAGGCGTGAGTGTTTATGTATATGTATGTATGTATATCCTCATCTCAGTTTCTAACTACCTCACAATATTTAAAATATTTTTCTTTCATAAAAGTATTAATTTTAAGAGATCTACGTTATTTTGTATACGACGGATAAAATTATCAGCAGCTATTATGAAATAATAAATATTTAAAGAAGCCTTGCATAACCGTGATAAAATAAAAATATCCTTTATTTGCCCAGGGTCATAATGTACCTTCATTACAAATTTTATGGAAATCAGTTTATTGCTGTGTCAATATGAATAAAGATAGACAGAGACGATCATGCCACGATTTTCTTTCACCGCTAGCGCCGTAGTAAATTAGTATTTAAAATAGCATTTAACAATTTTATTGGTCTCGTAAGTATCACGGCTCACTTGACAAGGAAGATATAAAATTACAAAAATGCAAATTGTAGAAGAACTACAGTGTAAGTGACGAGGACGGAAAATAGACGCAGTGGTAGCTTAGCGTTCACTGTAACGACGCCATAAGCACTCACTTCTTTGTTGGAAACTCTGCACCATCGCCGCAGACTTTTGTACACCAACCGCTCCTCCAATACATGTAAGATAATTATAAGTTTTAATTAAAAATAAAAATAAGCAATTTTAAGTGCTTAGTTCTTGTTAAATTAACACAAAGTAATCACAGAATAACAGTTTGAGATATACCAGAGACCATAGACTCTTTTTACTGGATACGAGGTACTCCATCTTCAACTACAACCCAAGCTATGATCGTTTAACTACATTAATTGACTGCTGATTCCCGTAAAGTTAGGAAAGAAGAATAGGAAAGAAACCAATATTAGACTGTGGGCGCAACGTTAAAATTGGATAGAATAGAAAAATAATATCATAATCAACCGTATAAAAAGCGTTAGAAAAAGTAACTAGCACTAGCGTAATATCTTCTTTTAGAGCCATACCAATTCTAATATAATCAATGACTAATTAAATCAATATTTGTGTTGAAACCAAAACTCAACTCAAAGTAATATGGAATTATTAGTTTATGTTTTAATATACAGGTTGTCCGGTAAGTAATGGATAACCCTACAGGTACCAGTGGGGGGCGCCTTGGCCACTCATAAAAAATATCTGCAGCATTTTGGAAAAAAATACTTTCGATACCTCCGTTCAGATTATTCAGTACGACGGCTACAAATTTATTAATGACTAATTGATTTTCTCTGGGGATAACCGTGAATGTTTGGCCTTGCAATCACGAATTACAAAATATTTCTAGCTACTTGAAAATAAAAATTTCAATTTTAGATTTGACGATGATAAAATTTGAGCATCTGCGGTATAAAAAACGTACGGTGTGTGACTAGTGTGGTTAATAGCTTAAAATCATGCCGACTTCAAGCAAATTCTAAAACAGCAATAAACTTATTTTTTTTTTGTTGTCAAATTACTGTTTCTCTAGTATTATTTTTATTAAAATAAAAATATTCAAAAATAAGACTTCGAAAATCTGTAAGAATGTTTCTATGGGTTGGTTGGGTGTAATTAAAACAGAAATTCCATGTCAGTTATTTTAATTATAATAAAATATGTTCAAATTGTTTGGCCCCTAATCTAATACAGACTCTAAGTCTTCTTATGAACGACCTTTTTTAATAGCCGCGAATACCTAAACTTTCCCGAGCCGAGTCCAAAATACGTTGACTCAGTTCTTGTATTGTTGGTATTGGTCTTTTGTAGACTTTTTATTTTAAGCAGCTCCAATAAAAAATTTAGCGGGTTTAGGTCGGGCTATCGTGGTGGCCACAAAATACGTAGCAACGGCCGATCCATCTGTTAGGGTACAGTTCGTTCAGGGACCCCCTTACGAGCGTAAAGTAATGTGCTGGGCATCCATCGTTTTGCAGCCACATACTGCGAATGACCTCGAAAGGCCCTTCTTCTAAGAGATCATGTAAATCATTTTAAAAAATATTCAAAATACCGATGATTCGTCTTTTTTGGCAAGGCCGAACATTCACTGTTATTCTCAGAGAAAATCAGGTAATTGTTTCTCTCACAGAGAAAAAACAAAAAAAAAAACCAGACCAGTGACAGGGCGCTACGTCAAAAGAGCAAGACATAATATTGCGATCGCCCCTTCTTCCTAAAATGACCCAATGGAAAGAATAGTCGTTTTGATAAAGAAAGAGAGAAAAATATTTTCAGCACGTGATACTTACTTACTTTTATTCTAAATATGAATTTCATATTCATATTTAGAATAAAAGTAGTCCATGCTAAGAAATGAAATCCGTCAACGTCATAATGAAATTATCGATAATTTCCATTACTAATCGATCTTTATGGACTGTCTGTTGGATATCTAGTGATGTATAGTATATATTACTTCTCATACACTCCCCTCACTTAAAGCCTTTAAATTCACCTCCGTTTATATATACTCATAGTTATTCTTGCATTCATGATAACCTATTTAATTGTAAATGTAATCCTATTAAAAGGGTAGATCGCGTGACGTATCTTGGTGTTGTTGTGGATTCAGTATTTTCATGGTCATGTCATGTGGATTTCATATGTAATAAACTAAGATTTCTTCTGAGTAAATTCTACCACATAAGTTTTAAAGTACCAGTTACTACATTGAAAACACTTTATTTCTCACTTATACATTCTATTCTCAGTTATGCTCTTGACAGTTATGGTCTTACATTCAAAAGTAATATTGAAAAGCTGGAAGCTCTTCTGATTAGATTTTTAAAATTACTCGTAAACAAAAAAACTAAAGCTAATTGCAAAGGTAACAAAAATTTGTAAGATTCTACCGGTTAGTTCAAAGCATAAATATCTACTGGCTATAAATAACCATGAAAGCTGAACTTGACGATTGTAAAACAGAATCAACCCGGTCGATGTCTGAGGGTAAGTTCGAAGTACCTAGAATAAAAAACTACTTTGGAGATAGAACATTACAGAAACAAATACCGAATATTCTGAATAGTCTGCCCAAAGATATTCCACACGAGACTAAAAAAAAATGTATTTAAAAGGATGGTTTATAGACGCTTTCTATTATTATGTAATTAAGGAAAAAAAATTTTACTATAGCTATCTTGTAAGTATTATTGTGAGACTCTGGATTCCACAGACAAACTGAGTAAACAGTTTGTGGGAATATGTTTTATTGTATGGTTGTGTCGATTTGTTTAGTAAAATAAAGGAAAAAAAACCACTATCTAAACGCGACTGCTAATCATGTGGTCCCGGATTTAATTCCCGGGTCGAACCAAAAGCAATTTAAAAAAAAAAAAACGTTTTCTGTCAAGAAATTCTAAGTCACAGCTCAGAGTCAGGAAGGTGACGATGTTTGACAACCGTGCATCGGTAAGCATGTAAAACCGTTGAATTTGCACCTGACCTCTTTTCGGTCGTCTCAGATTGTTGTCCCATTAGGCTATATGAGTTAGTGCTTAGGAAGTGCACCTGAGCTTGCGCACACAATCATGCAAAATAATACTTTTCTGCGCAGATACTTAGGCAAGTTTCCCTTGAGACGTGAGACTGACCGACATGTCCGAAATTTGGTCTGGAAGACATTACTATTATATGGATTATAATTTCTTCATTTAAAATACGTTCCAGTACTCACCTGAACATTCCTTTACTTGAGACATTAAAAGTACAATTTCAGTGTTTTTGAGGGTTATAAAGAAGTTTTCACATTCAAAGCTGATCAACACTAGGAGCACTATGTTTTTTACTGCCCACATCAAGAACATGCCTATAACAAGCGTTGTATCCGAAAACTGTAAGAGATATTCATGTTTTCACAAAATAAGAATAAAAATAGGTATTGATGATTCACAAACATACTTTTTTCTATAGGAGAGGGGGCAAACGAGCATGCGGCTCACCTGATGGTAAGTGTCTACCGCCACCCATGAACCATGAACAACTGCGACACCAGGGGAATTGCCGGTGCGATGCCTGCCTTTTAGAAAGGAGTAAAAATGAATTTAACGTACAGTGGTGGACCGCCAAGCATCCACATGGTGTGGATGGTATCGTGAGTTTTATCGCGATGTGCGTTCGTGAAATTTGGCGGCTGGAATTAAACCGAATAATTTCTCAGTGCCATCCCCGTGGTAGATGCGATAGAAAATGCATGATGCAACATCTCTTTCCTTTTTTCTCAAATTAACAAGTATAAAGACAAAATATGTGAAATAAACGTGAACAATAATGAACTATAGTAAGTAAATATAGTAATTCTGTTTACCACACATTTATAGTTACAAATTTATTACTTTGACTTTGCTGACTGTCGCTTCGTCTTTATTTCCTCAGGAAACACTAATAATAATAAGGGAATAAGCCACGAGATCTTACAAGCGTTTTCCAAACATTGTTTGTTTGTTCTTGAATCAACTCTTACGCGTCCATGACACGGCGACCTAATAGTTACCACCTAACTTTTAATTATTCATAGTTTGTTCGTACCATAATAACTGCTTCAACGTTACTTAGTGACTGTCCAAATGTAAATACAATATAGTTTAAAATCTGTAATATTAAAATTGTGTTAATAAGAAAATACATAATCTCACAGGTTTAATAATACTGTTAAATTTTGTTGACGAAATCAAATCTTACCGGAATTGCGCATATCTTTTTGTAAATATAATACGCATCAAGTATTTCGATTAAAGCATTTTTCATTTGATTTCGTTCATCTGCTCGTTTCGTTGC
This sequence comes from Parnassius mnemosyne, assembly GCA_963668995.1. Classification (NCBI taxonomy): domain Eukaryota; kingdom Metazoa; phylum Arthropoda; class Insecta; order Lepidoptera; family Papilionidae; genus Parnassius; species Parnassius mnemosyne. Next base: position 30,684,257 of record CAVLGL010000086.1, read on the forward strand.
TAATGGTGCGTGATGTTTAATACCAATTTCGTTTGTATGTTTCAGTTTCATATTCCATGCAACAATGTTACATCTTAAAAATTTTATCGTTCGGATCATGTAAATTATGTCGAGGTCAGCCAGTAATATAGGAAAAAAAGCTAAAACCCAACGTAAGTTAGAAGCTCCCATTATGGCGTAATTTGAGCACATTACAATGTAGAATAAAATTATTACTAAAACATGAATCCAGTTGCCAGTGATAAAATGTCTATAGTTTAAATGAGTAAACTTCTGTATTTTTTGAAATTTTAGTATGAGATCTATGTTGAAGTCGCTTTGAATGACATTGTTTATGGCATTCGTAATCAATCCAAAATAAGCTATAAATATATTAAATATTGTCATCACATTCAAAATTGATTGAATATGTAATATTTCTGTATCAAATATAATGATATAGATAAAGGTAATGCTCACGCAGAAAGTGCTGCACAGATAAATACAGTTAGCAGTGCGGCTTTGAGGAGTTATAAAGTTATAACGAACGCAATATTTTGGGGAAAACATGATTTGTTGAAATAAAATTAAAGGACGAAGGAATTTTTGCAGATCAGCTTCAAGAAAATTGTCTAAAAGGATTTCGTTTCGAACAGAATTGGCTAGGAATGAAACCTCATTTGAAAATCGCTTCGACATTACTACTAATTTAGCACAGCACAAAACACACTAATAATACTTTTAAAATTCAAATATTAATCCGCCATCTTTTTTCCCCATGGATTAAAAAAATATATGTTATCGAAATTTTAAATAATTTCTAAATGCTACTTATGGAAATAAATATTTAAAATTGAATCTAACGAATGGCGTCGTTTTATAAGGCGTTTGATTAGCCCCTGAGCTTATTCATTTATGTAATTGGAACAGAAAACTTTACCATGCATTACTAAGAGTGTTAATTTTGTGAGTAGTTTAATCGCAATAACAGGTAAACATTCATCACGTTATCATAACATGTCAATCAGTTAATAACATCCCCTAAGTAATAACGAATGTGAATAACGAATGAAATCTTAAAAATAATCTAAAAATAATCTTAAAAATTAAATTGATATTTTTTTTTAAATAAATTTTAAATGAATTTCGTTCGCTACACTACAATTTGTACTTGTTTGAAACATACCTAAGAAGTTTTGCCCAAGTAGGGTCCCTTTATGACGGGCTGCATACTATCTAACCTATCTATCTAACCTTTTTTTTTTTTTTTTTTTTGCGGATGGAAAATCATCTAATGACGCCTTTCGCTGTGGGTGGAGCGGAAGGGAGTGTCAGACTTTTACTGACTAAAAACCATCCGTGTTCCTTCAGTGCCCTTACGTTCCGGAGCCGCGGTATCTCTTTCGAACAGCCCGCAGCCCCGGCAACCTATCTATCTAACCTGATGTTAATACTATATAATAATAATAATAATAATATTCCACAACTATCAAACAACGCCATCTAGTCCCAAGCTAAGCAGAGCTTGTGTTATGGGTACTAGACAACTGATAAACATACTTATATATTTCTAAATACATAAATATTATAGATAAATTACACCCAGACACAGAACAAATGATCGTGCTCATCACACAAACATTTGTCCTGGGTGGGAATCGAACCCACGACCTCCGGCGTAGCAGTCAGGGTCACTAACCACTAGACCAACAGGCCAGTCAAAATATCAATAAAGCAAAGTGTTTTTGCAAATGTCCACCTTTGAATGATTAATGCAGCTTGCTGGAGACAAACACGATCAAAAAATGCATGCACAAAGTCGGTTATACAAACCCTTTCTGATGGCTGAATTATTATTATAAATATTTGTCTTTGGCTAAATCTGCCATGGTATTGGTTGGTGGAGCATATGTGTCGATCTCATGCGCGTTGCTCATGCTGGAGGGAGGACTCTCAAGGCTGCGGCCGAAAGCCCGAAATACCTTACACTTTTGTTCTGTCTGCAGGAGCGGTGGTTTGGAAGATGCTGGCGCTCACGGATGGCTTTTATGGCCAATATGTCTATTAGTGGACGTGTGCCTAAACCGAGTGACGTACATTCACTGTGGCTGGATTTGATCGTATACTGTATGGCGTTTACACGCATTGAAATGGGCGACTTCGGTCGATGTTTGTGCTTACGCACTACCAAGGAGCCAAGTCCTCATTTACTGGTTTGCCAGTTATTATGGTGTGAACTACAGTCCAGTCTCAATATTCTCGTCGCTCTTCGGGGGAAGCGCCTTCTTTGGGTTAGCGTTCACCGTAGACGGCGTTGGCCTATGTGGAGAACTGTGCCTTCCTCACATTCTATTAAATTTGGGAGAGTGAATATCAAAATACCTTAATATGAATATTATATAGTCTTTTTTAAGCGGAAAGGGATTAATTAATATGGAATCGACTGATGTGAACCTGATACAAGAGGAATGGGACGATTTGATGAGTTTTCTAACATATTTGAGCTATATTCCCGTGAATGGGGTTATTTATATTTAAATAATTATGAGGTACTTCTTTTGATTTTAAACTGGTCTTGAATATTTATTCTTTAAAACACACCTAAAAAAACTAGTTAACTAAATAAACACAATGTAAATCAGTGTCCTAACTAAGCTGGTCACACCATTAATGTGTCAAACGGCATGTAACCAAGCCTTTAAGGAAAAAAAATTCTCACTTTAACTGGGTTATATATATTAGAAATCTGCGTTTTCGTAAAAAGTAATACTAATCAATTTGTTACCGTGCAGGAAAATAATAAATTTGCAAAAAGAGATCTGACACGTTTACTGATGCCACCTTATAAAACTGCATTATTCCACAGGAATTGTCTCGTAATGTGTATCAAGGTATATTATAAAGTTCCTAAAAATATTCATGAACAGCCATTAAGGCGAATGAAAAAAATTTAAAGCAGTGGGTAATAAATACAGCCTTTTATAATATCAAAGAATTCTTTAAATTTAAATTTTGATTTTGCTTTTAATTTTTTATTGATTTTGTTTAGCTAAGTAAGTTACTATAGATCCAGGATTTTGCGTGATACTTCTCAATTGAATTAAAAGTGATTTTTCTAATTTTGTTATGTTTTTCTAAAAACATAAATGAAATCATTACAAAGGGTTAGCTAAAGGTAAAAGGTGTAGCTAAAGTTACATAGTGGAATATTATGTGTTTTTTTTTCTCATTTTAGTTCATTTGTTCTGAACACATTTATTTTAAACAATTTCTTTCGCATGCCACGAAAGGCAAACTATGTGGAAACAAATATTGACTCTGTATCAATCCGTCTGTACCCATATTTTTAGCGAAATAAATGATTTGATTTGATTTAAAAAGATGCTTTGGGAAAGATTCATATTATTTTTTTTAAACACACTAACAATGCTATGAATATTGTTAATATTCCTTTAAATGTTTGTGTATTCGAACATACAGTTTCATGGTCCGCACCAACACGATGTTGATTGGCACCACCAAAAATATGCGGATTTTTTAAAGTTCAAGTAGTTTTCTAAATTTTCAATTTTAACAATATTAATAATAAATTTTAATGTCAGTAATAATAATAATAATACATTACAATATATTTAATATCAGTGGTAGTTACCGTGTAGTAGCGATGTAAGAATATCCAGTACCTCATATCGTTCCGTGGGTATCGTAAGAGGCAACAGATGGGAAAATTAGGAGATGGGCAGCAGCGTCTACCTAATTACAATTAAAAATAAAAAAAATCGCTTGCCGTACTGCCTGTTAGGCGTGTCAACTTGTAGTGTTATGCTACTTACTTATCATTTTACATTATTTTAAATTCATTTTTCCATTCTGTTTCGATTTTCTGCATTCACTTCAAAACTGGATATTTTACATCACCTTTATTTCCATAGGATCCTGTAACGATTTTAAACCATAAGAACACAATAAAAAATCATTTCTACTTCGTATTTTCACATTATCAGCACTTTTAAATTGGTGTCAATGGAGTCTACATTTTTCGATCTTTTAGTTAGTTTTCCGTAACTCTACAATTTCGGGCTTTGTGTGGGCAGTTGCGCTACCTTTTTTCCTATATCAATAATATCTCATTTTCCACTTAAATCTTGCCGTTTTCTTATTACAAGCCTAAAACTAAAATTTGACATGTTTTGACATTTTTGTTTATTTGGTCTCCATAGTAATTATATTCAAATTTGCTACCGATCTGTTGTTCCTATTTCGATAATTCCACATAAATACTCTTTTCTCTTGACCATTTACAAAAAATTTGCGTTTAATTTAAATAATTTTTCCGTTCTCTCTAGAAAGGTATAAAAGCCGAACAATCGGTGAAGAAAGACAGTCTCGCTTCAGTTCTCGAATTGGAAGCATCTCCTAAAGGCCTTATCCCGGGGCCGCACTGCCCCGGGATCCTGCAAGCCTCCACCTACACGTGAAGTCTTCGGCGAAGCCTTCTTCAAGCGCGGAGCCGCACCACTCCGGAATCCTACAAGCCTCCATCAACCTCGGAAGTCGTTGGCAGTCTACTTCAAGCGCGGGGGCCACACTACTCCGGGCGCTACGACTGCTTACTCCAGGCGCCGAGTGCACCTACCGCCGGCGCTACCTTTGGGCGTTGCAACTGCTGACTCTAAGCGTTGAGCGCATCTACTCCAGGCGCTACGTGCGCCGGCTCCGGACGCTGCGTGTGCTGGCTCCAGGCGCTGCGTGCCGTCGCTGCTAAGAAACCTACCTCTACAAGCGCAACCGGCGTGTGCTGGCTTCAGGCGCTGCGTGTCGTCGCTGCTAAGAAACCTACCTCTACAATCGCAACGTGTGTCGCTTCGACTTTTAGGCTCCACTACAACTCTATATTCCCCTATTCTCCTACCTTTATTTTTTTGTAATCTAATTGTACTCTCACTTCATTCATCATCATCCTCATTTCATTTTTTTTATAAAATTGTAAATATCTTTGAATTTTAAATATATTTTCGTTTTTGTTGTATTTTTGTTGTTTTGTTGTTCTTAGGTTAGATTCTTTTTGTTCTTTATTGTCGCTTCACGACATTTGGCGCCCAACGTAAAAGTTCTCTTTCTCTTCTCTTCACCTTTACTGCGCCTTGTCCATTTATTTTGATTTAATTGCTTCCTCTTTCGTTCTTAACTCTTTATTTATTCATCCTTTTGATACCTTCCAAATTCTAAAACAACACTTCATCTAGTGTTTCAACTTATCTAGATTATATTTAGACCTACATTCAACACTTCACTTACATTCATCACTTTAATATTTTTATTCTAGTAAACTTAAAGAGGTATAATTTTTAATTAAATTTTTATTTCTTAAACTTAATTATAACAATGAAAAGGGTTATTAAGTACGAATTCCTTAACAAGGCCGAACTCGAATACGAAGTGAAGATTAGATATGAGGAACCAGCTAATACTGTTTTACTTCTAAAAAAAACAGGTTTTGCGTTTAGTTGCGAATTCTCACCCTGAAGATATTCTGACTTCTCCAATTCCGATTGAGGATGACTTGTCTCAAATTGATTCTACTTTGACCTACTTGGACTGTAAAATTAAAAAATTTTTACAAGGCGAAACCAAATACTTGCGAATAATAGAAACTTTTATTAATCATGTCTTTTACAGATTGGAACGAATAGATACTGACTTATATCCAGACTTTAAAGCTATTTTCGATACTTTGAAGATGAAATATGACGATATTACTAAACAATTTGAATCCTTGACTCCAGCTCCAACTGAAAATGACCCTCCATCACTTGACCCTCCTGTTGACCCGACTGTCACGGAACTCCCTCTTGTTTCTCAAACTTCTATTCAGGTCCATACCCCGTATCCTCCACCACCACCTCAATCTTTTTCTCCAACCAACGTCTTCAAAGATCTGAAAAGACACACCTTCAATGGTAAAAGCTGTCCAAGATCCTTTCTTCAAAAACTGGAAGAATACTGTATAGCTCGTGGCTTGTCCAAAGACTTGTTGATTTCACAAGCGTTTGAAACTTTCACTGACAATGCTCTTCATTGGTTCAGATTTAAATATAATCAGAATCCAAACTTAAAGTGGAACGAACTTTCTTCGTTTTAATCAAAGACTTTGGTGGTTTTGATTATGATCACAAACTGTTAGAAGCGATTAGGAATCGAACTCAAGGTCGAGATGAACCTATTGTCATCTATATTTCCATCATGTCTGGAATGTTTTCTCGTCTTTCGAAGAAACTTTCTGAAACAGAACAATTGGAGATTATTTTGAGGAATATTCGCCCATGTTATTCAGTCTTCGTAGCTCTAAAAGACATTGACTCTATCGACTCTCTTTTGGCTACTTGCCAAAACTATGAAAAATTCCTAGACAGAGACAAACAATTTAAAGAACCAAATGTACAACAAAGTCCTCTTAATTCTGAATTCAACTACAAGCATTCCAGTTGTTCAAGTTCAGTTGACTCTCCAAATTCTTCTAATAACTCACGACCTTCTCCTCCCCTCTTGAATAAATTCACTTCATCCTACAAATACCCTTCTAGACAAGTTAATAGTCTTTCACAAACTAAAGCTCCTCAAGAAAGCTCCTTTTGTGTTCGCTGTCGTAAACAAGGTCATTCTTTGAACACCTGTACTAAACCACGATTCGTGATTTGTTTCAAATGTGGTCTTAAGGGTTTTAAAACTGCAGATTGCCCTACTTGTTCTCCCAAACCTAATACTAGTTCAAAAAACTAACTGCTGACTTGAAAAGTAACTTAAACTTTGATAACGACGATTGGACTAATTGGATTAAAACAATTCAAAACTTCTTTTCTTGTTACAAAATATCTTCTACACTCTACTCCAAGGAACAAGATCTTAATCGTCCATTCGTTAGTGTCAAAATTTATAACTTAACTTTATCTGGTTTACTAGATTCTGGCAGTTCAGTAACTATTCTGGGTAATAATTCTCATTTGGAAATTCTTAAACTGGGCTGCAAACTTTTCAAGTCAGATCTTATTACTGTCTCTACTGCTAATAATCAAAAAGTTAATTCCTTGGGTTATTTTGACTTACCTGTTCATTTCAATAATCAAACTCATTTAATTAAAGCTTACGTTTTCCCTAAAATATTCCCTTCGCTAATATTAGGTATTGACTTTTGGAGAAAATTTAATCTTTTACCTAGTGTTTTATCTTCTCTTAACTTTACAGAATCTAAATGCTCTGCTATCGAAACTAAAGATACTAAAGTTTTACCTTATGAGCATTTAACTCCTAATCAAAAGAACATCGCTAATGACATCATCCAACGCTTCAAGACAATTTCTTTTGAAGAAAAAGGTATCCTGGGATGCACACACTTAATCACCCACAAGATTGACACTGGTGATTCTCTTCCAATCAAACAAAGATGTTACAGACTGTCTCCTGAAAAACAAAAGGCGTTAATTAATGAAGTTGACAAGATGCTGCGATGGAACGTCATTGAACAATACGAAAGTCCTTGGTTATCTCCAGTTCTCATCACTCCGAAGAAGAATGGTGAATGGCGTTTCTGCGTAGACAGCAGGAAGCTTAACTCAGTTACACGTCGTGATGCTTATAGTCTGCCACTAATAAGCGAAATTTTGGACAACTTGAGGAATGCCAAATACTTATCAAGCATCGACATTGCGAAAGCATTTTGGGAGATTCCCTTGAATCCTGCTGATAAGGATAAAACTGCATTTTATGTACCTGGAAGAGGTATGTTTAGATTCAAGGTAATGCCTTTTGGTCTTTCTAACTCACCTGCAACTCTACAAAGATTAATGGATATGCTTTTTACTCCTGAATTTGAGAACAAGGTATTTTGCTATCTGGACGACATCGTTATCATTAGCTAGACTTTTGATGAACACATATCACTCCTTATGAAAGTTCATGAAAAACTTTCATATGCTAATCTGACTATTAACTTTGAGAAGAGTCCATTCTTCAGGAAAGAACTGAAATACCTTGGTTTTCTAGTGGACGAGTACGGTCTACGTGCTGATCCAGATAAAATAAAAGCTATATTAGAATATCCTGTACCTACTTGTAGAAAAGAAGTGCGAAGATTCATAGGCACCTGCAGCTGGTTCAGAAGATTCATTTCAAACTTTAGCACTATTGCCTCTCCACTCAATCAACTAACCTGTTCCGGGAAGAACGCTCCTAAATTTCTTTGGAATTCACAAGCTGCAGCTGCTTTCCAGAAACTTAAAGAAGCTTTGGTAACTGCTCCTGTCCTTGCTTGTCCTAACTTCGAACTACCCTTCTCTGTACATTGTGATGCATCAAACTATGGCATAGGAGCAATGCTTACTCAACATCAAGATGACAAAGAAGTCGTGATTGCTTACATGAGTAAAGCACTAAACAAAAATCAACAGAACTACTCAACTACTGAAAGAGAAACATTAGCTGTAATAACTGCGTTAGAACATTGGCGATGTTACCTAGACAATGGTAAAGAATTTACAATATATACTGACCATGCTGCACTTAAATGGTTTCAGAACTTATCGAATCCATCAGGAAGACTTGCTCGCTGGACTTTACGCTTATCTTGCTTTAACTTTGTCCTGAAACATAATAAAGGAAAGGATAACGTTGTTCCAGATTTATTATCAAGACATATGAATCAAGAACGTCCTGATACACGAAAAATTTCACCTCAAGGCGTACATCCTATTACGATTGAAGAACCACCTGATCGTAAACTTGAGTACTACAACAAGATTTTTCTCGGATGCTCCAACAATCCAGACTCATATCCCAACTACACTATCAGGGATAACAAACTTTACCGCTGCATCCATTCTCCCGATCGTCTAAACGATGACTTTATTTGGAAAGAAGTTCCACTACCTCAAGATAGACATGCAATTATTGAAGTTAACCATGGTTCCCCTTCAGAACTCCATCTTGGTATCTTCAAGACATTCAAGAAAATATCTTTAAAATACTATTGGCTTGGTATGTTTAAGGATATTGCCAATTTAATCTCAACTTGTGAAACCTGCTTAACCTACAAACACCCTAATCATTCTCCCTATGGTCTTATGGGCAAACCTAAACTTTGCTCCAGACCTTTTCAAACTATATCCTTAGATCTTATGGGTCCGTTGCCTATGACTCGAAGACGAAATCAGTATATTCTAGTAATTAACTGCAATTTTACTAAATATACTATGATTTTTCCCCTTAAACGTGCTACTTCAGCTAATATTATTAATGTTTTGGAAAATTCAGTTTTTCTAGTTCATGGCATTCCCCAAACTATTATAATGGACAATGCTGTTCAATTTCAGTCGCGAGAATTCCACTCATTCTTAAATTCTTATAACGTTCCTTTTATTTTTCACACAGCTTTATATTGTCCTCAGGTTAATCCTACGGAGAAGTTTAATAGTACAATTATTACAGCTCTAGCATCTCTAGTAGGAGACGATCATAGATCATGGGACAAGCATCTTACTAAAATTCAGTACGCAATGAACAGCGCTACTAATGTAGCTACTGGCTTTACTCCAAACTTTTTAGTCTTTGGTAGGGAAACAATACCTTGTGGTTCCTTCTATACTCCAACTCAGAACCTCGAGGAATTAATATTTATGCCTCGTGATATTTACGCGTCTAATGCTGGTCTCCTCTCATCTATCTTTCACAAAGTTCAAACTAAACTTCACATAGCGCACGCTAAAAATAGCGCTCGCTATGATCTTCGCCGGGCTTTTAAAGAATTTAATGTGGGAGATACTGTTTGGCGTAAAAACCATGTTTTAAGCAACGCCGGTGCATACTTTAATGCTAAACTTGCCCCTAAGTTCATCAAGTGCAAAGTGATAGCTAAACTGTCACCACTAGTCTATGTACTTGATGACCCTAATGGAGTTAGAGGCAAGTGGCACATCAAAGATGTAAAATCATAAATTTTATTAACTTTTATTAACTATTAATTTGTATATATGTATAAATATCACCATCATTCTCACCTTATTATTTTTATTTCTTTTAATTTGTTTGTTTGTTTGATGATCAAGTGTTCTTCAACACATCTTGCTTTAGGACCTCGAACTTTCGTTGGTTAATCGTCACTTTTTTTATTTCAGACACATCTCGTTGGTGATGTTGCTGATCTCTGGCTTTGAGCCCTACCGCTCTGGCCGTTCTTAATATTTACTTAAGTCATAGCGACTAAAGCTTACTTGAGGTATTTATTTATCTTTATCTTCACTTGGGAGCGGTTGACTACTCCCTTAATAATTTTTTTTCCACGCAGGAGCGGATGACAACTCCTTAAATAAGCCTGAATGTCCTTTCGAAAACACACTTTTAGAGTGGTAGTCATTGAATGTGAACTCCACCCTTACCTGAATGCAGATGATGAATGTAAGAGATAGTATATCTGATTTTGCCTGGTGATGTCTGTTTCTGCAAAGCTGTGTTTTTATGGTTTATTTTAGAATGTATATATCAAAATTTTTGCTGAGTCAAAAATTTTCCAGGGTCGGGGGGAAAATGTAGTGTTATGCTACTTACTTATCATTTTACATTATTTTAAATTCATTTTTCCATACTGTTTCGATTTTCTGCATTCACTTCAAAACTGGATATTTTACATCACGTTTATTTCCATAGGATCCTGTAACGATTTTAAACCATAAGAACACAATAACAAATCATTTCTACTTCGTATTTTCACATTATCAGCACTTTTAAATTGGTGTCAATGGAGTCTACCTTTTTTCGATCTTTTAGTTAGTTTTCCGTAACTCTACAATTTCGGGCTTTGTGTGGGCAGTTGCGCTACCTTTTTTCCTATATCAATAATATCTCATTTTCCACTTAAATCTTGCCGTTTTCTTATTACAAGCCTAAAACTAAAATTTGACATGTTTTGACATTTTTGTTTATTTGGTCTCCATAGTAATTATATTCAAATTTGCTACCGATCTGTTGTTCCTATTTCGATAATTCCACATAAATACACTTTTCTCTTGACCATTTACAAAAAATTTGCGTTTAATTTAAATAATTTTTCCGTTCTCTCTAGAAAGGTATAAAAGCCGAACAATCGGTGAAGAAAGACAGTCTCGCTTCAGTTCTCGAATTGGAAGCATCTCCTAAAGGCCTTATCCCGGGGCCGCACTGCCCCGGGATCCTGCAAGCCTCCACCTACACGTGAAGTCTTCGGCGAAGCCTTCTTCAAGCGCGGAGCCGCACCACTCCGGAATCCTACTACCTCCATCAACCTCAGAAGTCGTCGGCAGTCTACTTCAAGCGCGGGGGCCACACTACTCCGGGCGCTACGACTGCTTACTCCAGGCGCCGAGTGCACCTACCGCCGGCGCTACCTTTGGGCGTTGCATCTGCTGACTCTAAGCGTTGAGCGCATCTACTCCAGGCGCTACGTGCGCCGGCTCCGGACGCTGCGTGTGCTGGCTCCAGGCGCTGCGTGCCGTCGCTGCTAAGAAACCTACCTCTACAAGCGCAACCGGCGTGTGCTGGCTTCAGGCGCTGCGTGTCGTCGCTGCTAAGAAACCTACCTCTACAATCGCAACGTGTGTCGCTTCGACTTTTAGGCTCCACTACAACTCTATATTCCCCTATTCTCCTACCTTTATTTTTTTTTGTAATCTAATTGTACTCTCACTTCATTCATCATCATCCTCATTTCATTTTTTTATAAAATTGTAAATATCTTTGAATTTTAAATATATTTTTGTTTTTGTTGTATTTTTGTTGTTTTGTTGTTCTTAGGTTAGATTCTTTTTGTTCTTTATTGTCGCTTCACGACAAACTATGGCAAATATTTCCCCATGTGACAATGTATGGGGAGTCCTATGATCATCATCATCATCATTACAACCCTTCCCAAGTCCACTGCTGAACATAGGCCTCCCCCAAGGAATGCCACGAAACACGGTCCTGAGCCACCTGCATCCATCGACTTCCTGCATGTCTTACCAGGTCGTTACTCCGTCTAGTGGGGGGAGGCCCTACACTTCGTCCGCCGGTACGAAGTCGCCACTCGAGAACATTTTTTTCCCGTCGGTTGTCAGTTCTTCGAGCTATATGGCCGACCCATTGCCACTTCAACTTAATAATCCGTTGGGCTATGTCGGTCACTGGTGCTACTGTGGATATCCTCATTTCTTTATTTATCACGCAGAGATACTCCGAGCATAGCCCTCTCAATAGCTCGCTAAGCGACCTTGAGCTTCCTCATACGGCCAGCAGTGAAGGACCACGTCTCAGTTCCATAGGTCGTCATTGGCAACACGCACTGGTTGAACAATCTAGTTTTAAGGTTTTTAGGTATGTTTAACGAGAATATGTGTCGTAATCTCCCGAACGCTGCACAGCCGAGTTGAATCCGTCGATTGACCTCTCGGTCGAAGTTGGACTTACCTAGTCAGACTATTTGTCCCAGGTAAACATATTCATCAACAACTTCGAGCTTAGTGTTTCCAACAACTACTGGCATAGGTGTGACATGAACTAAACATGATTTTTGTTTTATCCATGTTCATCTTAAGACCTATCTATTGGGAGACACTATTAAGGTCATTAAGCATGGTGCTTAGGTCCTCCAGCGATTCTGCCATAAGGACTATGTTGTCGGCAAAACGAAGGTGAGTGATGTACTCGCCATTGTCTTTAATACCGTATCCTTTCCAGTCCAGTAGCTTGAAAACGTCTTTCAATGCAGGGGTGAAGAGTTTCGGAGATATTACGTCACCCTGTCTTACATGCATATGATCAGCAGTAGACTTTAATAGGCTGTAACGTTGTAACGATAAAATCAGTATCAGTGGACCGGCTAAATAGCTCAGGTAGTGGCAACCTCATACTGGTCATGTTGATATGATTTGATTGATTAGGTGTGATAGTATATGGTGGAAGACTTTTTTCGGCGTTGAACTAGTGATAATGCACAATGATGATAATTTGTGTGCTGATGTCCGCTCCTATATACTTTAATAGAACTGTTTAAAAGCTGTTGAAGGGCATTTTTCTATTAAAAATTAAGTGTCATACGAAATAATTGTCCACCTAATGGTAAATGGCGGCCATGGATACCTGCAACCAACTTCAAATAAAGAATACTACAGACAGCTTGGGCTGAGCTTTGGAATCGCCTCGCGGTAAAAATCACCTGTTGAGCGTTATAGTTGTCCGTAGAACTTACTCGGCTGCACTAAAGCCTGTGTCACACCGGCTGCTCGTAATCCGAATAAAATTGTGGGTAATTCATCATCCCATAATTCGTATTTTGATAACCTGCTTGTTAAAGCGACTTTCAAACAACGGTGACATCGCTCTATCATCCCATAACTCTGAGGACGGTAAGGTGCAGTACGAATCCTTTGAACTTTTTTACGTGGTAGGGCCATGCTGCAGCTATATTAATAATATGGTTGTGGAATGAATGAATTTCTTAGTAATCATTGACCGATTCATCCTAATACCTGTATGGCTGATGTTATGTATTGATTCGAAAACAGCTTTCCTAAATGACTGTGGTACGTAAGATCTGATATATTACCGCCCGCGATGTCACTGTATATACTTTTATTAACATTGGGAATAATAATACTCTTTAACTGTATCTTGTTCGACGCGCCGGCGTCCTATAGCATCAGCGAAATTTGAACGTAGGCTTTTTGCGCTGTCGCTAATTCCTCGTAATCTATGACCATTGAGCAAACAATAATTTCAATACGCGATAACGCGTCTGCGACTGGATTATTGTTACCAGTGACATGTTGTATACTGCTGGTATACTCGCTAATAAACAACAACTGTCTAATTCGGCGAGGAATCTCTTTACTGGAATTTAGCTTTGTGAGTGTGTATGTCAGGCCTGTGGTCTGTGTACACGATCATTTCCCGTCCTTCTATCATGTTTTTGAAATGCATGATGGACATGTACACAGCCAACAATTATCTGTCATACGTACTGTATTTTTGTTGAGCTATCAGATAGATTTTTTGAGAAATACCCGATCGGCTTCCAAGTACCGTTAACCTTCTGTTTCAGTATTGAGACTACACAGGTGTTTGAGGCATCGGTCATCAATAATAATTGCGCGTCCGACACCGGATGTGATAATGTTACGGCGTTTAGTAGGTCTAACTTACACTTTTAGAAGGCGTTGTCGGCTTCAATGTCCTATTAAATTTTTCTATTGTTCTTCTTCTTTGTGTTATGTAAAATTTTGTTTAGATTTATATGACATTCAGCCGCTTAGGGTAAGTGTGACCTCTATAAATTTACCATGCCTAAAAACGTCTTAAGTCGTCGACTGTCTGTGGCTTTGGATAGTCCAGAATAGCCAAGACCTTGTCGGGCAAAGGGCTAATTCCTGACGAAGTGACATTGCATCCTAAAAAATCTACTTCGCTCACTCCAAACAAACTCTTACCTAGATTTATGGTCAACTCGATACTGTGGAATAGCTCGGATACTTTACGGACATGTTTTCGGTAGATGACGTTATTTCGCGAGGCTACGATGAGATCACCAATGTAACAAAAAAGTGATGACTCGTATTCATTACCTATTTTAACAATGTTTACGATTCCACGAGTTGCGCTTCTAAGGTCGAACATCATCCGCAAAAACTTATACAAACCAAAAGGGGTGGTAATGTGTCGATTTGTCTTCTATCAACGTTTGGACATAGCATACTAAAACAACCATTTAGTAATATCACCGATAGTGGCTAGAGGTGCAGCTGAGCTGTGCTTTGCATTTATGCATAATACATAAATGAGGCATAAAGTAAACTACTCGTAAAATCGGTTAAAAGTATCTAAAAAAAATGGGCTATCAGCGCCGCTAGAAATAGCAATGCTGTGTTTAGTTGTTAGTATCGTCAAACGATCTCCATTCACCGATTTGGTCAAGCAATATCGTAATACGGTCAACAAACAGTGATAAATTTTATAAATGCCATAATTTATTGAAAAGGTAAACTACTTTATATTTTGATCAATTCAACGATCTGAACAAGACATAATAAAAATCTCATAAATTAAACCACAAGTATGAAGAGAGTGTTGCAATAATCGCAGGTTGATCACTTTTAATTGAAATATTTATAGACATTAGTAGTTAAATTTCAATTCATATTTAGAGAGATATTGCTATTTTTTATTTAAATTATAAGACTATTAATAATAAAAGCTAAAAAATAAACTATTAAGGTAAGAATATTTAAATTATTTTATATACTATGTATAATTTATTCAAACATATCAAATAAAGTTTGTTTATAAAATAAAGCAAAATAATCTGTGTCCGCGTAGGTTGAAAACTTTACATCACGCATGTAGATTTATGCGCTGTGTAAAATTTTAAATCTGAACTTTATTTATAATACGGCATCAATTAAAATAACACTATGTTATCTCGTTTATAATTATCAGAATCATATATAATACCAAATTGGCATCAAAAGGAAGAAATACGTTTCCCTCCATTTTCGATGTTCTTTAATCGGATAAAAAGCCTATAAGCTGCCCTGGGTCAATTATCCACCTGCTGAATTTCATGGAAATCCATCTAGTAATTTTTCGTAAATCGTGAATAATCGGACAGACAGACCAATTGACAATATTCTAAAAACTACTAATGTGGCTTCAGTATACTACATTTAGTCCCTTGGACTTGTTTTTTCCAGAAAATATTAGAATTACAGACACGACTTTCTAAAGATTTATTATATGTGAAGATAGAATATACATAGGTATATATAGTATATACTTACATTATCGATTATTAATAACACCATTAATATTATAATGAACGATGGAATTTCAATAAAAGTTAATGTAATGAAAATCGCTTACAATATGAATACATAAAATCAATAACGTGAAGAGTGAAGTTTCATTTCTAAGTTAAATTTGTTTGCCAAACCATGTTTAAAACAACACGAAGAGAATACATAAAAAAGATAAAATTCCGAACAAATAAATTATGTCCTTCATTAAATTACCTTCAAAACGACTTTCTAGACAACTATCTTGATGCTGATCTTCAAAAGTACCTGTTTCCGATAAATCTTGTGCAATTTGTATTGTTTTCTCCAAAATATAATATTCGTGATAATTTTATAACTTCAAACAACCGTACCATTAATTGCATTTCACTCTTAATTTCATTTTGTTTCATTCTTTCTTACATAATTATTATTGCTTTCGATGATCCCATAAAAAAATTTGAGAAACTTCTTTTAACACTTTTCGTTTTGAAATATTTTCTATATTGTGTCGGCTGTGGTCTAAATTCTATTGTTAATATAATCCAGAGCGATACACACGTGATGTTAATATTAACAATCCAAAAAATTAAAAAGTATTTCAAATTAGTTACTATTGATAATAGAAGTATCATCATTAGCTGGGTCCACGTTTTAATTTTATGTTCGTTTTATATCTTGTATTACTTGTTTCATATAATTAAAGAAAAGCTTACATTAACAATGGTTTTCACTTATTTGTTGTTGTTGCTCGCGGATTTAAATACAGTTTACATGTTACGAATGATAAAGTTATTGAGAAATTATTTAGTCTTATGGATTACTGAAATGAAACAATTTAATACTTCGGTTGTGAATGAATATCATTCAAATAAACCAACGAGGCTACTGGTATTTTGGCAAACAAAGGTCAGCGTTTTAAAGCGAATTCTCGATGCCACTTATATTTGTAAGGAACTTTGCGAAATTCCGGTAAGACTTAATTTGTATAGAAAATTTTTGGATAAACATACAATTTTACAGATTTTTTTTCATATTTCAGGTGTTGTATTATATTGTTGTTACATTTATGCAGTCTCTAGCGAATGTCCAAGCTTTAATCGTGGTTAGTATTTATTAAAACTTATACTGTCGTATTTCAAAACGTGGTTCATTGTTAGTCTCGGGATTGAACTATCGTTAAAATGAATCCTTGTCACGACAGAAGTCCCTTAGCCACAGTTACAGTTTTAGTTTAATTTGAAATTTTCTGTCAACTTCTATTTATATCGTATATTTAGATTCTAGTTTGAACCTGAGACTACTAATTATAAACTAGCCTTAGTAATAATGTTGACCTTAACTGTAAATATGTTTAACTGTAAATCGTATTTGACTGTTTGGTTTTTTTATTGTTATTTCGTTTGAACTACAGAGATCTGAACTTAATAGCATACAAACGAATATCCAGTGATAGTTTTTGGGTCAGGATGCATTTAACAATAGAGTATAAGATCCTGCGCATTGAATAAAACGACATATTATAATATCAGATCACAAAAATTTGTCTAAATTCAAACGAAAATAAGCATTAAACTACATAGCATATCGTGTTCCTTGCAAAATTCACCAAATTCGGAACTGGTGGACCTCGATCGAAGAATCAAAATGCGTATGCGTTGTCACGCCTGAGGACTAAGATGGAATACTCACAACAAAAAACACAACAGTATTAAGCTGACATAATGACATTCCCTCTTTTGAAGTGAATTTTGCTGTAAAGGGTAAGTACAAAGGACTAACAATATGTGACGAAGGTATTTGCGTCACTTGCAACTACCGTCTAACGCTTAGGAAATTTGTTATTGTTATCCAATAAGAGTACTGCAATGTCCATTGCCTGGTTTTCTTATCTACTGCCTTTAAGCCCAGCATGTGCACCCGTGTGTTAAAGGGAACACAAACTCGCAAGTTACGTAACGGATCGCACCGCTATATCGAGCTTCATCATCTCGTGCCGTGGTGTAATGTGGATATTGAACAATACAAGAAAACAGCAATCGTATAGACATTTGCAATAACGCAATTTTACGCAAAGTTAGTTGGAAAGACAGCCGTCATCCAACCAACGTGCAACGCAGCTCAAGAAGACACGCGGCAGCTCAGCACATGTGCAGATGAGTGCACATGCCATCCTTCACGCCATTCCTGTAGCTCGAATTCGGGGACATTTACAGTATCGCGAAATAAGATATACAGTCCATAAGCTACGTAAAATCCTCGCATTACACAATCCATACATTGCCTCATCCAGGCCGGGCTAATTAATATTATCCACCAATTTTGGCCTTCTTGCCGCATTAATTTTAATCAGAATGCTTTTAAGGTACCTTAGTATTAAGCAGCATTTATTAAATTTGTGAAGCTACTACGATATTTCCAGTTTTATTTAAATAACTTTCAGATTCCAAACATGGGATCGTACACACTTTTTCTATTTATGTTTACGTTGAAGAATATAACGCTGTTGTTTCTGATAAGCTTTGAGCGTGAAAAGTATTTTGTGGCACTGAAAAATACCGAAGTTGTATTATTAATGACCACTGTGGCTGACGTGAGTCCAGGTGAGTTCTGTAAGCGATTTCTGTGACAGTGATGCATCATGGTCGTCAGGCAACTCTGCCTGATGTCTTTTAAGCGAATTAAGTATAATATTATGCCTCCTCTTTCGCAATCTAACCTAGCTTTCGTCTTATTTTTCAACAGCCCGTGAGGGAAACAAATAAGATGGGCAGCAGCGACTTCCTAATAATGACTAAAAATAAAAAATTGCGGTCGCCAACCCGCTTGCAAAGCGTGGCAACTATGGCAAATATCCCCCCTATGAGACAGTCTATAGGGGAGGCTTATTTTGTTTTTTTTATAGGAGAGGGGGCACACGATCATGCGGCTCACCTGATGGTAAGTGACTACCGCCGCCCATGAACAACTGCAACACCAGGGGAATCGCAGATGCGTTGCCGGCCTTTTAAAAAGGAGTACGCTCTTTTCTTGAAGGTCCCTAAGTCGTATCGGTCCGGAAAAATCGCTGATGGTAATCGATTCCACAAGGAGGTCGTGCGAGGAAGAAAACATCTTCTAAATCGCACAGTGATGGACCGCCAATCATCCAGATGGTGTGGATGGTATCGGGAGTTCTGCCGCGATGTGCGTTCGTGAAATTTGGCGGCTGGGATTAATCCGAACAATTCCTCAGAGCACTCCCCATGGTAGATGCGAAAGAAAATGCAATGGGAAAAAATGCTTATGTTCAGTAGTTGATATTAATAGGCTGTAACGGTGTAACAGTAATATCAGTAGTAATTACACCGGCCAAATAGCTTAAGTAGAGGCAACCCACATGGGCCATGCGGCCCTAGTTGATGAATCAGGTGTGTTATATAATATAACGAATACTGTAAAAAATCTGTAAAAAATCTGGGAATATATCTAGATTCTACCTTGTCGTGGTCGCAGCAGTTAAAACAAGTGAGCAAAAAGGTGTTTGCTACTATGGGTTTACTTCGTCGTTTACGTTCTTTTCTCCCCATTCCCACTAAGATTATGTTAGCACAATCCTTACTTCTCTCTATTCTCGATTATGCGGACGCAAGTTATCTCGATTTAACTGAAGACCAACTGAACAAACTTGAGCGAATTCAAAATATTGCTATTAGGTTCATATTTGGTTTGCGCAAATATGATCATGTATCCGAATATCGTTTACAGCTCAAGTGGTTACCCATTCGCTTTCGCCGGAATCTGCAAACTGTATCTCTTTTGTACTGTGTGTTGTTCAACCCTTGGACTCCAAGCTACTTGAAGGAAAACTTTAAGTTTATTGGTCATGATCGACCTGATAGAGTTCTACGGTCAGCCGGCGAACTAATTCTAGAACCATGTTCATTTCGAACAAAATTTATGAAATATTCTTTTACGAGCCAAGCCTATGTTATGGAATGAACTTCCACTCCAAATTCAACGTGCTCAAACTTTGAAAAGATTCAAAAGTGACGTCAAGAAGCATTACCTAACACTTTGTGGTTATTGATAACCAATTCTAGCAATATTTATTATCTTTGTATATATATGTATGTGTATATGTTTATATATATATATATATATATATATACATATATGTATATATATATATATATATATATATATACCTATTTATTAATATGTATGTTTATTTTATTATTATTTTTTATGTATTATTGTGGTATTTTAACAAAATATAGTTTAGTTTATTTAGATATTAGTATGTAAGTGTAACATAAAGCGCACCACCTCCTACTGTTCTTAATTCCAGTTTCTCTTTAGGCCAAAGGTTGTCTGGAAGAGATCGCTCTTTAGCGATAAGACCGCCTTATTGTACATACGTATATATTAAGTTTTCTCTGTAATGTATTTATTCGTTGTACATGTGTGGTGTACAATAAAGTATATACTACTACTACTACTACTACTTTATCCGATGGTGATTTAGTGATGAGATACAATGATGAAAATGTTGAGTGTTTAGTGTAGTTTTTTTTATAGTATAGGGTGACAAACGAGCACACAATCCACCTGATAGTAAGTAGTTACTATGACCCATAGACATCTACATCTATCCTCAATAAAGACTTAAGATGCAGATGCGTTGTCACCCGTGAGGACTAACATGGAATGCCTCTTTGCCAGTAAAAGGAGTCTCCGGTTCTCTACACTCACCATACGAAACACAGCAGCGTTAAGCTGCTATTTTACGCTGGTTTTCTGTGAGAGCGTGGTCCTTCCCCGGTCGAGCCGGGTCGGCTCGACCGGGGAAGGACCACGCTCTCGTGCTACAACTATACTACTAATATAACTGCAGCATGGCTCTATCACGTAAAAAAGTAGTCACCTGTGCTCGCGCAAACACTCGTTCACTTTAATTCTGTCCTACGTAGATGGCTATTCTCCATCTGGCGGTGACTGAAATTTGGTATGAAGGCTATTAATATTATAGGGAAGGCCTGTTTTTAGCAACGGCCTTTTAATAGACTGTCATTTATAAAAAAAGAATGAGAAACTCGAGGAGGTGCTTGATGCACAGCGGACGGGAAACAATTGTAAGTTGCATTGGCTGCCCCGCCCCAGTACTCTCAACATTGATTACACATATCATCTTCTTTTCCTTCACCAGCCAACAACAGTGTTTTTTTGTTGGAAATCAGCCTCCCGTATAGTAAGAAGAATTTACCACTACCACAACGCGTGGCAGGCGGATAGATTAATCAGCGTCAATAGTCAGTAGTGATTAGACCGGCCAAATAACTCAGGTAGAGGCAAATTGATACAAGTTATATGGCTCTAACTGATAAATCAGATGTGGTACTATATGAAGAAAGAGTTTGTTCAGTATTGTACTAGAGACAACATACAATGATGATTATCTTAAGTGCAGATGTTCGTGCCTATAAACGGTAATAGAACTCCTCTATTGGTTGATGAAGATAATTTTTTATTGATAATTGATGTGATATACTAAATAATTGTCCACTTAATGGTAAATCGTGGTCGCAACCATGGACACTTACAATCAACTTCAAATAAAGAACACTACAGACACGTTGTCACCTATAATACCATTTAGATCGAAAATCAGCAGCGCACTTATTACTATTTCAAGTCAAAAATAGAAAAGTAATCCAAGGCTAAATAGAAGTAGTTATTTTAAATTTTAAACTTAGTAGAAATTTTCGCTTAGTCAACATTATTTACAACTTGTTGATTTCGTCCTAAAGTTAACAGTTATTGTACCATATTCTCAAGAGTAGTTAGATTGACTTTATACTTTGCAGATGAACGTTTGGCATATAAAACTCTTCGACGATTGAACAGGGCAGCGTACAAAATGATGAATAGCAGTAGCATGGTCACAGTGGACGCGAAGCTGCCACTGCGTATTATTTCCGTTCTTGCAACCTATGTTATTGTGCTCTTGCAATTCGCATTCCTGTAGTATTTAGCTATAGTTGAAATAATTTTTTAGACAACTTATTTGTTCTGATAAAATGTATTATGTACTCAATGATAGTGTTGACATAGAAATTAAATAAAAAGCTGAGTAAGTCTAATAGGCGGATCGTTTTATTTATACATCCCACATAATAAACACGATATATTTCATATTTTTTAATTTTAGTTTAGTTAGGAATTACCAGAAAGTCAAGGGAAATGAAACAGTGGATGGGCAGCACCTTCTTACGTGGTTATCGACCACTAAAAAAAATAAAAACTGAGGTTTTCACTCCGCCTATAATATATCCGCAAATATCCCGCCCATGAGGCAATCTCAGGGCGACTAATGGCCTCGGTGGTCTAGGGGTCTTAAGTGTTGCACTTACTATCATCAGATAAACGACGTAATTAAGAGGAGATGGCGATGTTGATTAAGAGGCCCGGGCTTGAATCACGGGTTGGACCAAATTAGTTATTAGTTTTTCTGTTTCGAGTCAGAATGTAGGCGTTGTTTAACCCCTGTGACAAAACTCTCTTTATTATTTAATTTATTACAATGTTTAAAATTACCTAACTTATTTATAAAAAGGTATTGACAGAAAATATGGATTTGGACTTAAAACTTCAAAATGTCAAAATTTTTGTGGTATATAGTATAGCTTAGACTTAAATTTTGATATGGAGTTTGGGTTTTTGATAGTCTCTAAATAGCGGCCTCACGGTTAGGCAGAGGCCTAAAAGAGCGTTTGGTAGAACGTGCAGCGTAGCGCAATGACAAATAAATGCTGTTGTATTGAGCTGACGCTAGGTAACACTCCGCCGAAAGTTATATATATATATATCCACTCAGGTCTTAGGCTAAAATTTTTACCTTTTACCTTTTTTAATTCCCGGCGTTTCGGGTGCTTTACAGAACTCATGGTCACGGGAGAGACTGAGGTGTTTGACGTCCCGATGTCATACTCGTAGTTAGCCCGGCTAACTACAGTTTTTTAATATTAAATTTTGGTTCGATTTACGCAGAATGAGCGTACATTATCTTGAAGCCTAGCAGTGGTATACTTGGGTTTGGATTTAATTTTATTAATTATAGGATCCCAAGCAGATGGCAGCACCCATCCATCTTCTCTATTGAAATTAGGATGTTTTTTAATATAAATAATCATCCTTGGTAGGAATCGGTGTTCTTTTGCGTGGATTTATGGTTTATCAAATCTAATATAATGGCGGGGACCATCTTGAACATGTTCACAAACTGCAGACTTCCCGATACGTCGGTGCTTCACGTCAGCTATATGTTCATGAGTGCTGTAAAGCACCCGAAACGTCGGGAATTAAAAAAGTTAAAATTAAACGCGATATAATCCGTAAAAATTAGTTTCATTTAATGTGTAGTCTTCGCGTAAATATAAGAAAACATTATAAAAAAAACAATTAATTGTTACCAGCGTTCCCTGCATCTACAGACAAAAATATACAACGAAATAAAACTGAAGATAAATCTATGATGTTTTACAAAGTGTCAAGAATAATTAAAATAGGTTAAAAGTAGAAACAATTTTAACATTTGATATATTTTATATTTCTTTTCATTTCCTTTTGCCCTCATCATTATATCACATGTCCATTGCTAAACACAGGCCCCCACCATGTTATGCAACAAAGCACGATCTTGAGCCCCCTTCATCCAATGACTTCCAGCATCTTTTACCAGGTCATTAACCCATGTAGTAAGGAACGTTATAGTTCTTTCCTTTTTAGTTTGTCGAGCTACATGGCCGTCCCTTTGCCACTTCGGCTTATTGGAGCATTGGAATGTGTCGGTTACACTGGTTCTACTGCGTATACATTGCTACAAATTCTGTCACGCAAGGGAACTTCGAGCTTTGTACTGCTAAGCTCAAAGTTTCTGTCCTCATTGAGCTAGTTATTATAAAACTATATATAAAATACATTTTAGACAGGCCATGGTTGTCTGTCTGCTTGGCAATGCTGGGCAGACTCTGTGGGGCGGCATCCTTTGCTGTATTCTACGTGTTAATTGGAGAGTTTCTTTCTACGGTGTTGAGATCGCAAGCTATGGGATTGGCGTCATTTATTTCGGGCTTAAGCCTTTTCGTCTGTCCTTATATTGTGCATTTGGTGAGTTTAGTTATATTTATATTTTTAAATGAGGATTAAGAAATTTGAACTGTAAGCATTATTTTTATAATTACAAGTAACAATAAGTAGAGTTAAAAGTAAAAATAAGCTTAAAATGAAGAAAACAAACCACAGACATTCATAAAAGTGGGAAAAAAAGAGTTAAAAATGTGCAATATATGCATGTAAAAATAAATTAAAGAGCATTTCATTGAGGCATTATTTTGTATATCTCTAGAAAGTGATAAGCTTTTATTTGAAAGTGACTTCTCAATGAAATGACATTGTTTAACAAAAAAAAATTACCTCAGTGTCAACTAGCGACATCTGGTGAGTGGAATATTATAGCCCTCATTTGTACGTGTACGATGTGTGATGAACGACATTTATTTTGCATATTTACATATAATTGCATATAATTGCACATATAATTGCAGTCAATTATAAAAATTAGTCTAATTAAAGATATACTACTAGCAACACGTCTCCTCATTGGCATTTCCTATATTACAGAGGTCTAAGTTGGTAAGATACACCTAGATACACCAGCGTTAATAGCCTTGTAATCGAAACATGCACCATCTACTACCTTCTTGATGCTCCGATTATCCAGAAAACTGGTGATCCAATAGCACAACTTCTCGGGAAGCGCATAGGAAGGCCGTTTCAAAAGAAGCGCTTTGTGCCAGACCCGATCAAAGACCTTCGCTTTGTCCAAACTAATGGCAATGCCTCCCCTTTCGTCTAGTTCATCTATGTGTAAGGTAAACAAGAATATCACCAACTGAGCGACCCCAACGGAAACCGTACTACTTGTTGTATTTAATAAATGAGGGATCGTTGAAAGTGCCGCGTACTTATAGAAGTGACACTACATGACAATACTAATATACATAAAATGCAACATTGCAGCTCATTGCGGACTTAAAGTAGTATCAAGAAAATAAATTAAAATATCGTGTTTGGTATTAAATGAAAAGTCTTAAGGAGTGCATTTTGAAAATATATATAAAACTTTGTATATATGGCGCCGTTCAACTAGCGGCCTGAATGATGTTGATTGTTAACTGAAAGACTAATTAAGCTAGTTGGCTGCGACATATTTTTTAACTATTTTTTTTAACTTTTTTTACGTGGCAGCGCCATGCTGCAACTATATTAGTAGTATAGTTGTGGCAAGAATGGGCCGGCTCGACCGGGGAGGGACCACGCTCTTTTAGACTACCAGCGTAAAATAGCAGCATAACGTTGCTGTGTTTCGTATGGTGAGTGTAGAGAACCGGAGACCCTTTTTACTGGAAATGAGGCAATCCATCTTAGTCCTCACGGGTGAGAACGCATCTTCATTTTGTTTGATGTAGATGTCTATGGGCCGCAGCAATCACTTACCATCAGGTGGACTCTATGCTCGTTTGTCACCCTTATCATATAAAAAAAATATACAAAAAAATTGTAGGAGATTTTTGCCTTAGACGGGTTTAGGTGTTTAGATTTCTTTTTATAAAAATAATCAATTCATTAACAACGCTAGTGATTTTTTTTTCAGGCTGTATACGGCAAATCACTTCCACTCATAATCATGGGTATACTTAGCGTGATGGCGGGTATTTCGTCGCTGTTCCTGCCCGAAACCCTGAACCAACCGCTGCCTCAGACTTTAGAGGATGGTGAAATGTTTGGAAGGGATTTTAAATTGTTCAGTTGCGTTGATAGATCGAGAAAGGAACAGGACTACAATTCTACATGTACAAATTAACTGATACACAGAGAAAATTTACTTATAAAATTAAATATTAAGTAATAAATAATAATTATGACTCAAATTGGCGATTTTATCGATTAAAATTAAGATATTTTATTTCAAAATTAGAATAATATAGTTGAATCGATGAAACTTCTAAGAAACTGTACTGATATTAATAAATCGTTATTAAGAGATGTCTTTGAATGTAAATGTCTGGGAGTTACTATTATTGTTTATTAGTTACTAGTAGTGTAATGATGATGATGATGATGGTGATTATGCCATATTTTATTTTTATTTAATGGAAATAATTTGGTAGCGATCAGTCCATTCTCAAAGGTGATTTTCATTGGAGTGTGCAAGTATTTATTTGCTTACTAATGGTACACAACTACTTACCAATAAATATTTTAAGTTACCGAGTGTATTCGTGCAATGCTGGAGCATGTTCATGTTTTAATTATTGCTTTTATAAAGGAGCTGCCGGCGACGCATACCCAAGGTCATACATAAATATATGGGGGTTAGGTGGCTGACTACCGAAGTACTGTTGCACAATGGTAGACTTATGATAGTATAGATAAGTATAGATAAAAAAGCAATAATATACAAGGTTTCTAAGATGCATAAGCATTATAATAGCAGAATTGTGGCTTGAAGTCCCATATATAAAAGACTTAAGATAGTAAGGTCTATGAGATAAAGCAAATATGTGGAAGGCATCAAATATGTAAAAGCATTATATTGATAGAAATGGGACTTGAAAATGATTATTATAGTGGCGTGTATACTGCTTCGCCGTGACTGAGGCTGCGGTAAACGTGGACTCGCTAACGAATATGTCCTAGACGTATCATCTCAGTGTCGGTGATAAGATGGTTTGTCGTAGCTATACAACTTGCCCGTGGACATCACATACTCCTACCGATTGTCATCAGAAAATTGGGCTCAACTTACCTATATATAACCAATTTGTCTTTATTAATATTTGACTTTAAAGTTTTTTACCAAATTTGAACGATTAAATTATTGTGGTGTTATACTGATTTATGAATAACTGAACTAAAACGTCTTAATGAATTGGAAATCAATGAAGTAAACTCTGCAAATGAGTCTTATTGAATATGGATGAGTTATTAAATATAGTAAATTCATTCTTTAAAATACTTGATGCAACTTATATCTACAAAAAACTATGTGGAATTCCGGTAAGCCAATAATTCAATTCTGTGTAAGAATCCTTACAATTAAGAGTATCTATACAAACTAAAAAAATTGAACTGTTTGCTTGTAATATCAAAATAACAGCTTTTTAATAAATGCATATGAAAGTTTATACAATACTTATAATAAAACTCAATTTTCTGTCTGTTTATTCCGGAACTGCTACGGAACCCTTCACGGGCGAGTCTCACTCGCAATTGACCGCTTTTTTAAAGAAAGTAATACCAAAAATAATCGTTAAAAATGGAAATAGAACTCATATCAGACATGATAGCGAAGCGCCTGAGTCAAAGGAATTAATAATGAATTAAATGAAACTACATAAAATCCGTAAAACAGTTTTATTCAAAACGACAAAAGGTGTAATTATTTAGTAAGCAAAATATCAAGGAAAATAATAGCATTCTTTTTATTTTTGATAGATAGCGCTGTTGTAAAAAAAACGTTTAACGTGCATATATCCTCAGGTGCGAAGAATCTCCGGGAGGAAAACCGGCAACGAGGTTCGCCACCCGTCACGTTCTGTCCCCCAGAGGGGCGAAAAGTGGATTGCGGAAGCCCGTCTGGCTACATTGAATGTATGTGGAGGAATGAATGATAAGATGTATGAAGTATGCGATATGATGTATGATAGAGGAATAGACGTGTTATGTGTAAATGAGACGAAACGGAAGGGAAAGGATGCCACTACACATGGCATGTATACCGCGTACTGATCTGGTGTAGACGAGACCGAGCGAGCATGCCAGGAAGTCGGTATCATCCTTTCAGAAAGAATGGGTCATTGTGTGAAAGAGTATGAATGTGTAAGCCCGAGGCTGCTATGGATACGAATGAAAGTGGGCTTAAAGAAGTTGTTTGTTTTAGGGGTCTACGCCCCAGACATGTCTAAGCCCACTTATATCCGAGAGCAGTTTTGGTAGTTGGTAAGGATGGTGCTAATGAAATGCAAGGTTAATGAAAATATTGTGATATTAGGCGATTTTAATGGAAGGGTTGGGGTGAGGAGGCTTGGTTATGAAAGGATATTGGGAACGTTTGGTGATGAAAGTATAAATGAGAATGGTGAAAGCCTTCTCGCCGTATGCGTGGAAAAGAATCTTGTTGTGACGAACACTTTCTTTCGTCATTAGAAGATTCACACGTATACATGGGAAAGAGGTGATGATAAAAGTATGATAGATTTCATAATTGTTGATGAAAGAATGAGGAGCGCGGTGGTAGATACAAGGGTTTACCGGGGCTCTAACGTAGGCACGGATCATTACTTGGTCTTATGCCGTATTAATGGTCTTTTCAGACGTTGGAGGCATCGGACATCTGTGTCTACCACTGCGTTACAGCGTATAAGAACAGAGAGGTTACAAGATTAAGGTGTGAAAGAGAAGTTCAAATGTAGATTGAGAGAAAATATAAGTGGTATGGCTGAATTGTGTATGAATGATTTAGACTTGGAGACTGTGTGGTATAATGTCAAGAAAGGTTTAGTGGATGCAGCTACCGAAGTATGTGGTGTAAGTAAGAGAGCGAATGAAAGGAAAAATAACACATTATGGTGGGATGATGAGGTACGGATGGAAGTTGAAGCAAAGAAATTGAAGCAAACAAAAAAGTTGAAGCAAACAAAGAAAGCATGGCTAGATTTACTAGCAACCAAGACTAATAATTCTAGCAGTATAAATGATGATATTGATAGGAAAACGGCAGTTTTTAGACACCTAAATAAGATGGTAAAATAAGTAGTAAGATAAGTAAGATGGGAAAAGAAGTAGTTGAATGGAAAAAGCAAGAAAGAACGGATAAGAATGATAGAAGAATATCGGATAACTTCCAGGCAATCTCTCGAAATGCTAAGGGCTGGAGAAAGTGTGGTGGCAGACTTGCTGTACACCTTGTTTAATTTATGTTGGGAACTTAAGCGGGTACCGGGAGACTGGTGCAAAGCCGTGATAGTCCCAATATATAAGGGAAAAGGATCACAGCAGGACTGTAAAAACTACCGTGGTATCAGCCTTCTTAGCATTGTGGGAAAACTGTATGCTAAGGTACTAATTGAAAGAGTTATGAAAGAAACTGATTGAAAAATTTGGGATGTGCAAGCGGTATTTAGAAAGGGAATGGGATGTACGGATCAGGTCTCTTCCATGCGCATGATCGCGGAGAAGTTTTTGGCCAAAAACCAAAAAGTTTTTTGTGCGTTCATGGACTTGGAGAAGGCATATGACAGAATGGACAGGGATGTGTTATGGCAAACACTGAACTCATTTGGGTTGACCGCTGGTCTGATACAGGCATTGAAGTCTCTATATAGGGACTCTAGTGCTTGTGTCAGGATCAACGGGGCCTACTCGGACTGGTTTGTCATCCATAAAGGTGTCAGATAGGGCTGTGTGGCTTCCCCGTGGTTGCTCAACCTATTTATGGACAGTTGTTTGGAAAATTTGAAAGTAGAAGAATGTGGGTTAAGAATGGGTGAGTTAACCGTTAAATGCCTTTTGTACGCCGATGATCAAGTCATACTTGCATCGTCGGCAGCCGAGTTGCAAATGATGGTTACATTAATAAACAGGACATTAAAAGAAAAGGGAATGAAAGTGAACGCAAGTAAGACGAAAGTTATGGTTTTTGAAAGAGAAGAAAGTAAAACGATATGTGAAATAAGAATAGAAAGGGAGTTGGTAGAGCAAGTAGATGAGTTTGTATATTTGGGATGTGTGTTTAGCAGGGATGGTAGATATGATAAGGATATAGAACGATGTGTGAATGCAGGAAATAGAGTGAATGGGGCTCTACACTCTATTGTGAAAAGTCAGAATGTGTCCAAAAAGGCACGTATGGCAATTCACAATGCTGTGTTAGTACCTACTTTAATGTATGGTAGTGAAAGTTAAGTGTGGAAGAAGAAGCATGAGAGTAGAATAAATGCTGTAGAAATGCGGTCATTAAGGAGTATGTTAGGGATGAAGCTGAATGACAGAGTGAGAAATTGTTTAATAAGAGAAGAGTGTGGTTTGCAAGATGATGTTGTGACCAGGATTAAGAAAGGAATGCTTCGGTGGTTTCGCCAAGTAGAAAGAATGAGTGAAAAAAGAGTGACAAAGCAAATTTATCTTGCAGAGGTGAACGGCATAGTCGGGAAGGGTCGCCCTAGGTGAAAGTTTATCGACCAAATTGGCGATATTTTAAAAATGGGCCTTATCAAGAGTACCTTTAACCGACGAGCGTGTATGCGTAGGTATATGGATGTGGAGGAAGCGAGAGAGGTGTGTCAGGATCGTGCCAAATGGAAGTCCATAATCTCTGCCTACCCCTCTGGGTGACAGGCGTGAGTGTTTATATATATGTATGTATGTATATCCTCATCTCAGTTTCTAACTACCTCACAATATTTAAAATATTTTTCTTTCATAAAAGTATTAATTTTAAGAGATCTACGTTATTTTGTATACGACGGATAAAATTATCAGCAGCTATTATGAAATAATAAATATTTAAAGAAGCCTTGCATAACCGTGATAAAATAAAAATAGCCTTTATTTGCCCAGGGTCATAATGTACCTTCATTACAAATTTTATGGAAATCAGTCTATTGCTGTGTCAATATGAATAAAGATAGACAGAGACGATCATGCCACGATTTTCTTTCACCGCTAGCGCCGTAGTAAATTAGTATTTAAAATAGCATTTAACAATTTTATTGGTCTCGTAAGTATCACGGCTCACTTGACAAGGAAGATATAAAATTACAAAAATGCAAATTGTAGAAGAACTACAGTGTAAGTGACGAGGACGGAAAATAGACGCAGTGGTAGCTTAGCGTTCACTGTAACGACGCCATAAGCACTCACTTCTTTGTTGGAAACTCTGCACCATCGCCGCAGACTTTTGTACACCAACCGCTCCTCCACTACATGTAAGATACATTATAAGTTTTAATTAAAAATAAAAATAAGCAATTTTAAGTGCTTAATTCTTGTTAAATTAACACAAAGAAATCACAGAATACCAGTTTGAGATATACCAGAGACCATAGACCCTTTTTACTGGATACGAGGTACTCCATCTTCAACTACAACCCAAGCTATGATCGTTTAACTACATTAATTGACTGCTGATTCCCGTAAAGTTAGGAAAGAAGAATAGGAAAGAAACCAATATTAGACTGTGGGCGCAACGTTAAAATTGGATAGAATAGAAAAATAATATCATAATCAACCGTATAAAAAGCGTTAGAAAAAGTAACTAGCACTAGCGTAATATCTTCTTTTAGAGCCATACCAATTCTAATATAATCAATGACTAATTAAATCAATATTTGTGTTGAAACCAAAACTCAACTCAAAGTAATATGGAATTATTAGTTTATGTTTTAATATACAGGTTGTCCGGTAAGTAATGGATAACCCCACAGGTACCAGTGGGGGGCGCCTTGGCCACTCATAAAAAATATCTGCAGCATTTTGGAAAAAAATACATTTGATACCTCCGTTCACATTATTGAGTACTACGGTTACAAATTTATTAATGACTAATTGATTTTCTCTGGGGATAACCGTGAATGTTTGGCCTTGCAATCTCGAATTACAAAATATTTCTAGCTACTTGAAAATAAAAATTTCAATTTTAGATTTTACGATGATAAAGTTTGAGCATCTGCGGTATAAAAAACGTACGGTGTGTGACTAGTGTGGTTAATAGCTTAAAATCATGCCGACTTCAAGCAAATTCTAAAACAGCAATAAACTTATTTTTTTTTTGTTGTCAAATTACTGTTTCTCTAGTATTATTTTTATTAAAATAAAAATATTCAAAAATAAGACTTCGAAAATCTGTAAGAATGTTTCTATGGGTTGGTTGGGTGTAATTAAAACAGAAATTCCATGTCAGTTATTTTAATTATAATAAAATATGTTCAAATTGTTTGGCCCCTAATCTAATACAGACTCTAAGTCTTCTTATGAACGACCTTTTTTAATAGCCGCGAATACCTAAACTTTCCCGAGCCGAGTCCAAAATACGTTGACTCAGTTCTTGTATTGTTGGTATTGGTCTTTTGTAGACTTTTTATTTTAAGCAGCTCCAATAAAAAATTTAGCGGGTTTAGGTCGGGCTATCGTGGTGGCCACAAAATACGTAGCAACGGCCGATCCATCTGTTAGGGTACAGTTCGTTCAGGGACCCCCTTACGAGCGTAAAGTAATGTGCTGGGCATCCATCGTTTTGCAGCCACATACTGCGAATGACCTCGAAAGGCCCTTCTTCTAAGAGATCATGTAAATCATTTTAAAAAATATTCAAAATACCGATGATTCGTCTTTTTTGGCAAGGCCGAACATTCACTGTTATTCTCAGAGAAAATCAGGTAATTGTTTCTCTCACAGAGAAAAAACAAAAAAAAAAACCAGACCAGTGACAGGGCGCTACGTCAAAAGAGCAAGACATAATATTGCGATCGCCCCTTCTTCCTAAAATGACCCAATGGAAAGAATAGTCGTTTTGATAAAGAAAGAGAGAAAAATATTTTCAGCACGTGATACTTACTTACTTTTATTCTAAATATGAATTTCATATTCATATTTAGAATAAAAGTAGTCCATGCTAAGAAATGAAATCCGTCAACGTCATAATGAAATTATCGATAATTTCCATTACTAATCGATCTTTATGGACTGTCTGTTGGATATCTAGTGATGTATAGTATATATTACTTCTCATACACTCCCCTCACTTAAAGCCTTTAAATTCACCTCCGTTTATATATACTCATAGTTATTCTTGCATTCATGATAACCTATTTAATTGTAAATGTAATCCTATTAAAAGGGTAGATCGCGTGACGTATCTTGGTGTTGTTGTGGATTCAGTATTTTCATGGTCATGTCATGTGGATTTCATATGTAATAAACTAAGATTTCTTCTGAGTAAATTCTACCACATAAGTTTTAAAGTACCAGTTACTACATTGAAAACACTTTATTTCTCACTTATACATTCTATTCTCAGTTATGCTCTTGACAGTTATGGTCTTACATTCAAAAGTAATATTGAAAAGCTGGAAGCTCTTCTGATTAGATTTTTAAAATTACTCGTAAACAAAAAAACTAAAGCTAATTGCAAAGGTAACAAAAATTTGTAAGATTCTACCGGTTAGTTCAAAGCATAAATATCTACTGGCTATAAATAACCATGAAAGCTGAACTTGACGATTGTAAAACAGAATCAACCCGGTCGATGTCTGAGGGTAAGTTCGAAGTACCTAGAATAAAAAACTACTTTGGAGATAGAACATTACAGAAACAAATACCGAATATTCTGAATAGTCTGCCCAAAGATATTCCACACGAGACTAAAAAAAAATGTATTTAAAAGGATGGTTTATAGACGCTTTCTATTATTATGTAATTAAGGAAAAAAAATTTTACTATAGCTATCTTGTAAGTATTATTGTGAGACTCTGGATTCCACAGACAAACTGAGTAAACAGTTTGTGGGAATATGTTTTATTGTATGGTTGTGTCGATTTGTTTAGTAAAATAAAGGAAAAAAAACCACTATCTAAACGCGACTGCTAATCATGTGGTCCCGGATTTAATTCCCGGGTCGAACCAAAAGCAATTTAAAAAAAAAAAAACGTTTTCTGTCAAGAAATTCTAAGTCACAGCTCAGAGTCAGGAAGGTGACGATGTTTGACAACCGTGCATCGGTAAGCATGTAAAACCGTTGAATTTGCACCTGACCTCTTTTCGGTCGTCTCAGATTGTTGTCCCATTAGGCTATATGAGTTAGTGCTTAGGAAGTGCACCTGAGCTTGCGCACACAATCATGCAAAATAATACTTTTCTGCGCAGATACTTAGGCAAGTTTCCCTTGAGACGTGAGACTGACCGACATGTCCGAAATTTGGTCTGGAAGACATTACTATTATATGGATTATAATTTCTTCATTTAAAATACGTTCCAGTACTCACCTGAACATTCCTTTACTTGAGACATTAAAAGTACAATTTCAGTGTTTTTGAGGGTTATAAAGAAGTTTTCACATTCAAAGCTGATCAACACTAGGAGCACTATGTTTTTTACTGCCCACATCAAGAACATGCCTATAACAAGCGTTGTATCCGAAAACTGTAAGAGATATTCATGTTTTCACAAAATAAGAATAAAAATAGGTATTGATGATTCACAAACATACTTTTTTCTATAGGAGAGGGGGCAAACGAGCATGCGGCTCACCTGATGGTAAGTGTCTACCGCCACCCATGAACCATGAACAACTGCGACACCAGGGGAATTGCCGGTGCGATGCCTGCCTTTTAGAAAGGAGTAAAAATGAATTTAACGTACAGTGGTGGACCGCCAAGCATCCACATGGTGTGGATGGTATCGTGAGTTTTATCGCGATGTGCGTTCGTGAAATTTGGCGGCTGGAATTAAACCGAATAATTTCTCAGTGCCATCCCCGTGGTAGATGCGATAGAAAATGCATGATGCAACATCTCTTTCCTTTTTTCTCAAATTAACAAGTATAAAGACAAAATATGTGAAATAAACGTGAACAATAATGAACTATAGTAAGTAAATATAGTAATTCTGTTTACCACACATTTATAGTTACAAATTTATTACTTTGACTTTGCTGACTGTCGCTTCGTCTTTATTTCCTCAGGAAACACTAATAATAATAAGGGAATAAGCCACGAGATCTTACAAGCGTTTTCCAAACATTGTTTGTTTGTTCTTGAATCAACTCTTACGCGTCCATGACACGGCGACCTAATAGTTACCACCTAACTTTTAATTATTCATAGTTTGTTCGTACCATAATAACTGCTTCAACGTTACTTAGTGACTGTCCAAATGTAAATACAATATAGTTTAAAATCTGTAATATTAAAATTGTGTTAATAAGAAAATACATAATCTCACAGGTTTAATAATACTGTTAAATTTTGTTGACGAAATCAAATCTTACCGGAATTGCGCATATCTTTTTGTAAATATAATACGCATCAAGTATTTCGATTAAAGCATTTTTCATTTGATTTCGTTCATCTGCTCGTTTCGTTGCTAATGGTGCGTGATGTTTAATACCAATTTCGTTTGTATGTTTCAGTTTCATATTCCATGCAACAATGTTACATCTTAAAAATTTTATCGTTCGGATCATGTAAATTATGTCGAGGTCAGCCAGTAATATAGGAAAAAAAGCTAAAACCCAACGTAAGTTAGAAGCTCCCATTATGGCGTAATTTGAGCACATTACAATGTAGAATAAAATTATTACTAAAACATGAATCCAGTTGCCAGTGATAAAATGTCTATAGTTTAAATGAGTAAACTTCTGTATTTTTTGAAATTTTAGTATGAGATCTATGTTGAAGTCGCTTTGAATGACATTGTTTATGGCATTCGTAATCAATCCAAAATAAGCTATAAATATATTAAATATTGTCATCACATTCAAAATTGATTGAATATGTAATATTTCTGTATCAAATATAATGATATAGATAAAGGTAATGCTCACGCAGAAAGTGCTGCACAGATAAATACAGTTAGCAGTGCGGCTTTGAGGAGTTATAAAGTTATAACGAACGCAATATTTTGGGGAAAACATGATTTGTTGAAATAAAATTAAAGGACGAAGGAATTTTTGCAGATCAGCTTCAAGAAAATTGTCTAAAAGGATTTCGTTTCGAACAGAATTGGCTAGGAATGAAACCTCATTTGAAAATCGCTTCGACATTACTACTAATTTAGCACAGCACAAAACACACTAATAATACTTTTAAAATTCAAATATTAATCCGCCATCTTTTTTCCCCATGGATTAAAAAAATATATGTTATCGAAATTTTAAATAATTTCTAAATGCTACTTATGGAAATAAATATTTAAAATTGAATCTAACGAATGGCGTCGTTTTATAAGGCGTTTGATTAGCCCCTGAGCTTATTCATTTATGTAATTGGAACAGAAAACTTTACCATGCATTACTAAGAGTGTTAATTTTGTGAGTAGTTTAATCGCAATAACAGGTAAACATTCATCACGTTATCATAACATGTCAATCAGTTAATAACATCCCCTAAGTAATAACGAATGTGAATAACGAATGAAATCTTAAAAATAATCTAAAAATAATCTTAAAAATTAAATTGATATTTTTTTTTAAATAAATTTTAAATGAATTTCGTTCGCTACACTACAATTTGTACTTGTTTGAAACATACCTAAGAAGTTTTGCCCAAGTAGGGTCCCTTTATGACGGGCTGCATACTATCTAACCTATCTATCTAACCTTTTTTTTTTTTTTTTTTTTGCGGATGGAAAATCATCTAATGACGCCTTTCGCTGTGGGTGGAGCGGAAGGGAGTGTCAGACTTTTACTGACTAAAAACCATCCGTGTTCCTTCAGTGCCCTTACGTTCCGGAGCCGCGGTATCTCTTTCGAACAGCCCGCAGCCCCGGCAACCTATCTATCTAACCTGATGTTAATACTATATAATAATAATAATAATAATATTCCACAACTATCAAACAACGCCATCTAGTCCCAAGCTAAGCAGAGCTTGTGTTATGGGTACTAGACAACTGATAAACATACTTATATATTTCTAAATACATAAATATTATAGATAAATTACACCCAGACACAGAACAAATGATCGTGCTCATCACACAAACATTTGTCCTGGGTGGGAATCGAACCCACGACCTCCGGCGTAGCAGTCAGGGTCACTAACCACTAGACCAACAGGCCAGTCAAAATATCAATAAAGCAAAGTGTTTTTGCAAATGTCCACCTTTGAATGATTAATGCAGCTTGCTGGAGACAAACACGATCAAAAAATGCATGCACAAAGTCGGTTATACAAACCCTTTCTGATGGCTGAATTATTATTATAAATATTTGTCTTTGGCTAAATCTGCCACGGTATTGGTTGGTGGAGCATATGTGTCGATCTCATGCGCGTTGCTCATGCTGGAGGGAGGACTCTCAAGGCTGCGGCCGAAAGCCCGAAATACCTTACACTTTTGTTCTGTCTGCAGGAGCGGTGGTTTGGAAGATGCTGGCGCTCACGGATGGCTTTTATGGCCAATATGTCTATTAGTGGACGTGTGCCTAAACCGAGTGACGTACATTCACTGTGGCTGGATTTGATCGTATACTGTATGGCGTTTACACGCATTGAAATGGGCGACTTCGGTCGATGTTTGTGCTTACGCACTACCAAGGAGCCAAGTCCTCATTTACTGGTTTGCCAGTTATTATGGTGTGAACTACAGTCCAGTCTCAATATTCTCGTCGCTCTTCGGGGGAAGCGCCTTCTTTGGGTTAGCGTTCACCGTAGACGGCGTTGGCCTATGTGGAGAACTGTGCCTTCCTCACATTCTATTAAATTTGGGAGAGTGAATATCAAAATACCTTAATATGAATATTATATAGTCTTTTTTAAGCGGAAAGGGATTAATTAATATGGAATCGACTGATGTGAACCTGATACAAGAGGAATGGGACGATTTGATGAGTTTTCTAACATATTTGAGCTATATTCCCGTGAATGGGGTTATTTATATTTAAATAATTATGAGGTACTTCTTTTGATTTTAAACTGGTCTTGAATATTTATTCTTTAAAACACACCTAAAAAAACTAGTTAACTAAATAAACACAATGTAAATCAGTGTCCTAACTAAGCTGGTCACACCATTAATGTGTCAAACGGCATGTAACCAAGCCTTTAAGGAAAAAAAATTCTCACTTTAACTGGGTTATATATATTAGAAATCTGCGTTTTCGTAAAAAGTAATACTAATCAATTTGTTACCGTGCAGGAAAATAATAAATTTGCAAAAAGAGATCTGACACGTTTACTGATGCCACCTTATAAAACTGCATTATTCCACAGGAATTGTCTCGTAATGTGTATCAAGGTATATTATAAAGTTCCTAAAAATATTCATGAACAGCCATTAAGGCGAATGAAAAAAATTTAAAGCAGTGGGTAATAAATACAGCCTTTTATAATATCAAAGAATTCTTTAAATTTAAATTTTGATTTTGCTTTTAATTTTTTATTGATTTTGTTTAGCTAAGTAAGTTACTATAGATCCAGGATTTTGCGTGATACTTCTCAATTGAATTAAAAGTGATTTTTCTAATTTTGTTATGTTTTTCTAAAAACATAAATGAAATCATTACAAAGGGTTAGCTAAAGGTAAAAGGTGTAGCTAAAGTTACATAGTGGAATATTATGTGTTTTTTTTTCTCATTTTAGTTCATTTGTTCTGAACACATTTATTTTAAACAATTTCTTTCGCATGCCACGAAAGGCAAACTATGTGGAAACAAATATTGACTCTGTATCAATCCGTCTGTACCCATATTTTTAGCGAAATAAATGATTTGATTTGATTTAAAAAGATGCTTTGGGAAAGATTCATATTATTTTTTTTAAACACACTAACAATGCTATGAATATTGTTAATATTCCTTTAAATGTTTGTGTATTCGAACATACAGTTTCATGGTCCGCACCAACACGATGTTGATTGGCACCACCAAAAATATGCGGATTTTTTAAAGTTCAAGTAGTTTTCTAAATTTTCAATTTTAACAATATTAATAATAAATTTTAATGTCAGTAATAATAATAATAATACATTACAATATATTTAATATCAGTGGTAGTTACCGTGTAGTAGCGATGTAAGAATATCCAGTACCTCATATCGTTCCGTGGGTATCGTAAGAGGCAACAGATGGGAAAATTAGGAGATGGGCAGCAGCGTCTACCTAATTACAATTAAAAATAAAAAAAATCGCTTGCCGTACTGCCTGTTAGGCGTGTCAACTTGTAGTGTTATGCTACTTACTTATCATTTTACATTATTTTAAATTCATTTTTCCATTCTGTTTCGATTTTCTGCATTCACTTCAAAACTGGATATTTTACATCACCTTTATTTCCATAGGATCCTGTAACGATTTTAAACCATAAGAACACAATAAAAAATCATTTCTACTTCGTATTTTCACATTATCAGCACTTTTAAATTGGTGTCAATGGAGTCTACATTTTTCGATCTTTTAGTTAGTTTTCCGTAACTCTACAATTTCGGGCTTTGTGTGGGCAGTTGCGCTACCTTTTTTCCTATATCAATAATATCTCATTTTCCACTTAAATCTTGCCGTTTTCTTATTACAAGCCTAAAACTAAAATTTGACATGTTTTGACATTTTTGTTTATTTGGTCTCCATAGTAATTATATTCAAATTTGCTACCGATCTGTTGTTCCTATTTCGATAATTCCACATAAATACTCTTTTCTCTTGACCATTTACAAAAAATTTGCGTTTAATTTAAATAATTTTTCCGTTCTCTCTAGAAAGGTATAAAAGCCGAACAATCGGTGAAGAAAGACAGTCTCGCTTCAGTTCTCGAATTGGAAGCATCTCCTAAAGGCCTTATCCCGGGGCCGCACTGCCCCGGGATCCTGCAAGCCTCCACCTACACGTGAAGTCTTCGGCGAAGCCTTCTTCAAGCGCGGAGCCGCACCACTCCGGAATCCTACAAGCCTCCATCAACCTCGGAAGTCGTTGGCAGTCTACTTCAAGCGCGGGGGCCACACTACTCCGGGCGCTACGACTGCTTACTCCAGGCGCCGAGTGCACCTACCGCCGGCGCTACCTTTGGGCGTTGCAACTGCTGACTCTAAGCGTTGAGCGCATCTACTCCAGGCGCTACGTGCGCCGGCTCCGGACGCTGCGTGTGCTGGCTCCAGGCGCTGCGTGCCGTCGCTGCTAAGAAACCTACCTCTACAAGCGCAACCGGCGTGTGCTGGCTTCAGGCGCTGCGTGTCGTCGCTGCTAAGAAACCTACCTCTACAATCGCAACGTGTGTCGCTTCGACTTTTAGGCTCCACTACAACTCTATATTCCCCTATTCTCCTACCTTTATTTTTTTGTAATCTAATTGTACTCTCACTTCATTCATCATCATCCTCATTTCATTTTTTTTATAAAATTGTAAATATCTTTGAATTTTAAATATATTTTCGTTTTTGTTGTATTTTTGTTGTTTTGTTGTTCTTAGGTTAGATTCTTTTTGTTCTTTATTGTCGCTTCACGACATTTGGCGCCCAACGTAAAAGTTCTCTTTCTCTTCTCTTCACCTTTACTGCGCCTTGTCCATTTATTTTGATTTAATTGCTTCCTCTTTCGTTCTTAACTCTTTATTTATTCATCCTTTTGATACCTTCCAAATTCTAAAACAACACTTCATCTAGTGTTTCAACTTATCTAGATTATATTTAGACCTACATTCAACACTTCACTTACATTCATCACTTTAATATTTTTATTCTAGTAAACTTAAAGAGGTATAATTTTTAATTAAATTTTTATTTCTTAAACTTAATTATAACAATGAAAAGGGTTATTAAGTACGAATTCCTTAACAAGGCCGAACTCGAATACGAAGTGAAGATTAGATATGAGGAACCAGCTAATACTGTTTTACTTCTAAAAAAAACAGGTTTTGCGTTTAGTTGCGAATTCTCACCCTGAAGATATTCTGACTTCTCCAATTCCGATTGAGGATGACTTGTCTCAAATTGATTCTACTTTGACCTACTTGGACTGTAAAATTAA
This sequence comes from Parnassius mnemosyne, assembly GCA_963668995.1. NCBI lineage: Eukaryota > Metazoa > Arthropoda > Insecta > Lepidoptera > Papilionidae > Parnassius > Parnassius mnemosyne. Next base: position 30,724,836 of record CAVLGL010000086.1, read on the forward strand.
AAAATTTTTACAAGGCGAAACCAAATACTTGCGAATAATAGAAACTTTTATTAATCATGTCTTTTACAGATTGGAACGAATAGATACTGACTTATATCCAGACTTTAAAGCTATTTTCGATACTTTGAAGATGAAATATGACGATATTACTAAACAATTTGAATCCTTGACTCCAGCTCCAACTGAAAATGACCCTCCATCACTTGACCCTCCTGTTGACCCGACTGTCACGGAACTCCCTCTTGTTTCTCAAACTTCTATTCAGGTCCATACCCCGTATCCTCCACCACCACCTCAATCTTTTTCTCCAACCAACGTCTTCAAAGATCTGAAAAGACACACCTTCAATGGTAAAAGCTGTCCAAGATCCTTTCTTCAAAAACTGGAAGAATACTGTATAGCTCGTGGCTTGTCCAAAGACTTGTTGATTTCACAAGCGTTTGAAACTTTCACTGACAATGCTCTTCATTGGTTCAGATTTAAATATAATCAGAATCCAAACTTAAAGTGGAACGAACTTTCTTCGTTTTAATCAAAGACTTTGGTGGTTTTGATTATGATCACAAACTGTTAGAAGCGATTAGGAATCGAACTCAAGGTCGAGATGAACCTATTGTCATCTATATTTCCATCATGTCTGGAATGTTTTCTCGTCTTTCGAAGAAACTTTCTGAAACAGAACAATTGGAGATTATTTTGAGGAATATTCGCCCATGTTATTCAGTCTTCGTAGCTCTAAAAGACATTGACTCTATCGACTCTCTTTTGGCTACTTGCCAAAACTATGAAAAATTCCTAGACAGAGACAAACAATTTAAAGAACCAAATGTACAACAAAGTCCTCTTAATTCTGAATTCAACTACAAGCATTCCAGTTGTTCAAGTTCAGTTGACTCTCCAAATTCTTCTAATAACTCACGACCTTCTCCTCCCCTCTTGAATAAATTCACTTCATCCTACAAATACCCTTCTAGACAAGTTAATAGTCTTTCACAAACTAAAGCTCCTCAAGAAAGCTCCTTTTGTGTTCGCTGTCGTAAACAAGGTCATTCTTTGAACACCTGTACTAAACCACGATTCGTGATTTGTTTCAAATGTGGTCTTAAGGGTTTTAAAACTGCAGATTGCCCTACTTGTTCTCCCAAACCTAATACTAGTTCAAAAAACTAACTGCTGACTTGAAAAGTAACTTAAACTTTGATAACGACGATTGGACTAATTGGATTAAAACAATTCAAAACTTCTTTTCTTGTTACAAAATATCTTCTACACTCTACTCCAAGGAACAAGATCTTAATCGTCCATTCGTTAGTGTCAAAATTTATAACTTAACTTTATCTGGTTTACTAGATTCTGGCAGTTCAGTAACTATTCTGGGTAATAATTCTCATTTGGAAATTCTTAAACTGGGCTGCAAACTTTTCAAGTCAGATCTTATTACTGTCTCTACTGCTAATAATCAAAAAGTTAATTCCTTGGGTTATTTTGACTTACCTGTTCATTTCAATAATCAAACTCATTTAATTAAAGCTTACGTTTTCCCTAAAATATTCCCTTCGCTAATATTAGGTATTGACTTTTGGAGAAAATTTAATCTTTTACCTAGTGTTTTATCTTCTCTTAACTTTACAGAATCTAAATGCTCTGCTATCGAAACTAAAGATACTAAAGTTTTACCTTATGAGCATTTAACTCCTAATCAAAAGAACATCGCTAATGACATCATCCAACGCTTCAAGACAATTTCTTTTGAAGAAAAAGGTATCCTGGGATGCACACACTTAATCACCCACAAGATTGACACTGGTGATTCTCTTCCAATCAAACAAAGATGTTACAGACTGTCTCCTGAAAAACAAAAGGCGTTAATTAATGAAGTTGACAAGATGCTGCGATGGAACGTCATTGAACAATACGAAAGTCCTTGGTTATCTCCAGTTCTCATCACTCCGAAGAAGAATGGTGAATGGCGTTTCTGCGTAGACAGCAGGAAGCTTAACTCAGTTACACGTCGTGATGCTTATAGTCTGCCACTAATAAGCGAAATTTTGGACAACTTGAGGAATGCCAAATACTTATCAAGCATCGACATTGCGAAAGCATTTTGGGAGATTCCCTTGAATCCTGCTGATAAGGATAAAACTGCATTTTATGTACCTGGAAGAGGTATGTTTAGATTCAAGGTAATGCCTTTTGGTCTTTCTAACTCACCTGCAACTCTACAAAGATTAATGGATATGCTTTTTACTCCTGAATTTGAGAACAAGGTATTTTGCTATCTGGACGACATCGTTATCATTAGCTAGACTTTTGATGAACACATATCACTCCTTATGAAAGTTCATGAAAAACTTTCATATGCTAATCTGACTATTAACTTTGAGAAGAGTCCATTCTTCAGGAAAGAACTGAAATACCTTGGTTTTCTAGTGGACGAGTACGGTCTACGTGCTGATCCAGATAAAATAAAAGCTATATTAGAATATCCTGTACCTACTTGTAGAAAAGAAGTGCGAAGATTCATAGGCACCTGCAGCTGGTTCAGAAGATTCATTTCAAACTTTAGCACTATTGCCTCTCCACTCAATCAACTAACCTGTTCCGGGAAGAACGCTCCTAAATTTCTTTGGAATTCACAAGCTGCAGCTGCTTTCCAGAAACTTAAAGAAGCTTTGGTAACTGCTCCTGTCCTTGCTTGTCCTAACTTCGAACTACCCTTCTCTGTACATTGTGATGCATCAAACTATGGCATAGGAGCAATGCTTACTCAACATCAAGATGACAAAGAAGTCGTGATTGCTTACATGAGTAAAGCACTAAACAAAAATCAACAGAACTACTCAACTACTGAAAGAGAAACATTAGCTGTAATAACTGCGTTAGAACATTGGCGATGTTACCTAGACAATGGTAAAGAATTTACAATATATACTGACCATGCTGCACTTAAATGGTTTCAGAACTTATCGAATCCATCAGGAAGACTTGCTCGCTGGACTTTACGCTTATCTTGCTTTAACTTTGTCCTGAAACATAATAAAGGAAAGGATAACGTTGTTCCAGATTTATTATCAAGACATATGAATCAAGAACGTCCTGATACACGAAAAATTTCACCTCAAGGCGTACATCCTATTACGATTGAAGAACCACCTGATCGTAAACTTGAGTACTACAACAAGATTTTTCTCGGATGCTCCAACAATCCAGACTCATATCCCAACTACACTATCAGGGATAACAAACTTTACCGCTGCATCCATTCTCCCGATCGTCTAAACGATGACTTTATTTGGAAAGAAGTTCCACTACCTCAAGATAGACATGCAATTATTGAAGTTAACCATGGTTCCCCTTCAGAACTCCATCTTGGTATCTTCAAGACATTCAAGAAAATATCTTTAAAATACTATTGGCTTGGTATGTTTAAGGATATTGCCAATTTAATCTCAACTTGTGAAACCTGCTTAACCTACAAACACCCTAATCATTCTCCCTATGGTCTTATGGGCAAACCTAAACTTTGCTCCAGACCTTTTCAAACTATATCCTTAGATCTTATGGGTCCGTTGCCTATGACTCGAAGACGAAATCAGTATATTCTAGTAATTAACTGCAATTTTACTAAATATACTATGATTTTTCCCCTTAAACGTGCTACTTCAGCTAATATTATTAATGTTTTGGAAAATTCAGTTTTTCTAGTTCATGGCATTCCCCAAACTATTATAATGGACAATGCTGTTCAATTTCAGTCGCGAGAATTCCACTCATTCTTAAATTCTTATAACGTTCCTTTTATTTTTCACACAGCTTTATATTGTCCTCAGGTTAATCCTACGGAGAAGTTTAATAGTACAATTATTACAGCTCTAGCATCTCTAGTAGGAGACGATCATAGATCATGGGACAAGCATCTTACTAAAATTCAGTACGCAATGAACAGCGCTACTAATGTAGCTACTGGCTTTACTCCAAACTTTTTAGTCTTTGGTAGGGAAACAATACCTTGTGGTTCCTTCTATACTCCAACTCAGAACCTCGAGGAATTAATATTTATGCCTCGTGATATTTACGCGTCTAATGCTGGTCTCCTCTCATCTATCTTTCACAAAGTTCAAACTAAACTTCACATAGCGCACGCTAAAAATAGCGCTCGCTATGATCTTCGCCGGGCTTTTAAAGAATTTAATGTGGGAGATACTGTTTGGCGTAAAAACCATGTTTTAAGCAACGCCGGCGCATACTTTAATGCTAAACTTGCCCCTAAGTTCATCAAGTGCAAAGTGATAGCTAAACTGTCACCACTAGTCTATGTACTTGATGACCCTAATGGAGTTAGAGGCAAGTGGCACATCAAAGATGTAAAATCATAAATTTTATTAACTTTTATTAACTATTAATTTGTATATATGTATAAATATCACCATCATTCTCACCTTATTATTTTTATTTCTTTTAATTTGTTTGTTTGTTTGATGATCAAGTGTTCTTCAACACATCTTGCTTTAGGACCTCGAACTTTCGTTGGTTAATCGTCACTTTTTTTATTTCAGACACATCTCGTTGGTGATGTTGCTGATCTCTGGCTTTGAGCCCTACCGCTCTGGCCGTTCTTAATATTTACTTAAGTCATAGCGACTAAAGCTTACTTGAGGTATTTATTTATCTTTATCTTCACTTGGGAGCGGTTGACTACTCCCTTAATAATTTTTTTTCCACGCAGGAGCGGATGACAACTCCTTAAATAAGCCTGAATGTCCTTTCGAAAACACACTTTTAGAGTGGTAGTCATTGAATGTGAACTCCACCCTTACCTGAATGCAGATGATGAATGTAAGAGATAGTATATCTGATTTTGCCTGGTGATGTCTGTTTCTGCAAAGCTGTGTTTTTATGGTTTATTTTAGAATGTATATATCAAAATTTTTGCTGAGTCAAAAATTTTCCAGGGTCGGGGGGAAAATGTAGTGTTATGCTACTTACTTATCATTTTACATTATTTTAAATTCATTTTTCCATACTGTTTCGATTTTCTGCATTCACTTCAAAACTGGATATTTTACATCACGTTTATTTCCATAGGATCCTGTAACGATTTTAAACCATAAGAACACAATAACAAATCATTTCTACTTCGTATTTTCACATTATCAGCACTTTTAAATTGGTGTCAATGGAGTCTACCTTTTTTCGATCTTTTAGTTAGTTTTCCGTAACTCTACAATTTCGGGCTTTGTGTGGGCAGTTGCGCTACCTTTTTTCCTATATCAATAATATCTCATTTTCCACTTAAATCTTGCCGTTTTCTTATTACAAGCCTAAAACTAAAATTTGACATGTTTTGACATTTTTGTTTATTTGGTCTCCATAGTAATTATATTCAAATTTGCTACCGATCTGTTGTTCCTATTTCGATAATTCCACATAAATACACTTTTCTCTTGACCATTTACAAAAAATTTGCGTTTAATTTAAATAATTTTTCCGTTCTCTCTAGAAAGGTATAAAAGCCGAACAATCGGTGAAGAAAGACAGTCTCGCTTCAGTTCTCGAATTGGAAGCATCTCCTAAAGGCCTTATCCCGGGGCCGCACTGCCCCGGGATCCTGCAAGCCTCCACCTACACGTGAAGTCTTCGGCGAAGCCTTCTTCAAGCGCGGAGCCGCACCACTCCGGAATCCTACTACCTCCATCAACCTCAGAAGTCGTCGGCAGTCTACTTCAAGCGCGGGGGCCACACTACTCCGGGCGCTACGACTGCTTACTCCAGGCGCCGAGTGCACCTACCGCCGGCGCTACCTTTGGGCGTTGCATCTGCTGACTCTAAGCGTTGAGCGCATCTACTCCAGGCGCTACGTGCGCCGGCTCCGGACGCTGCGTGTGCTGGCTCCAGGCGCTGCGTGCCGTCGCTGCTAAGAAACCTACCTCTACAAGCGCAACCGGCGTGTGCTGGCTTCAGGCGCTGCGTGTCGTCGCTGCTAAGAAACCTACCTCTACAATCGCAACGTGTGTCGCTTCGACTTTTAGGCTCCACTACAACTCTATATTCCCCTATTCTCCTACCTTTATTTTTTTTTGTAATCTAATTGTACTCTCACTTCATTCATCATCATCCTCATTTCATTTTTTTATAAAATTGTAAATATCTTTGAATTTTAAATATATTTTTGTTTTTGTTGTATTTTTGTTGTTTTGTTGTTCTTAGGTTAGATTCTTTTTGTTCTTTATTGTCGCTTCACGACAAACTATGGCAAATATTTCCCCATGTGACAATGTATGGGGAGTCCTATGATCATCATCATCATCATTACAACCCTTCCCAAGTCCACTGCTGAACATAGGCCTCCCCCAAGGAATGCCACGAAACACGGTCCTGAGCCACCTGCATCCATCGACTTCCTGCATGTCTTACCAGGTCGTTACTCCGTCTAGTGGGGGGAGGCCCTACACTTCGTCCGCCGGTACGAAGTCGCCACTCGAGAACATTTTTTTCCCGTCGGTTGTCAGTTCTTCGAGCTATATGGCCGACCCATTGCCACTTCAACTTAATAATCCGTTGGGCTATGTCGGTCACTGGTGCTACTGTGGATATCCTCATTTCTTTATTTATCACGCAGAGATACTCCGAGCATAGCCCTCTCAATAGCTCGCTAAGCGACCTTGAGCTTCCTCATACGGCCAGCAGTGAAGGACCACGTCTCAGTTCCATAGGTCGTCATTGGCAACACGCACTGGTTGAACAATCTAGTTTTAAGGTTTTTAGGTATGTTTAACGAGAATATGTGTCGTAATCTCCCGAACGCTGCACAGCCGAGTTGAATCCGTCGATTGACCTCTCGGTCGAAGTTGGACTTACCTAGTCAGACTATTTGTCCCAGGTAAACATATTCATCAACAACTTCGAGCTTAGTGTTTCCAACAACTACTGGCATAGGTGTGACATGAACTAAACATGATTTTTGTTTTATCCATGTTCATCTTAAGACCTATCTATTGGGAGACACTATTAAGGTCATTAAGCATGGTGCTTAGGTCCTCCAGCGATTCTGCCATAAGGACTATGTTGTCGGCAAAACGAAGGTGAGTGATGTACTCGCCATTGTCTTTAATACCGTATCCTTTCCAGTCCAGTAGCTTGAAAACGTCTTTCAATGCAGGGGTGAAGAGTTTCGGAGATATTACGTCACCCTGTCTTACATGCATATGATCAGCAGTAGACTTTAATAGGCTGTAACGTTGTAACGATAAAATCAGTATCAGTGGACCGGCTAAATAGCTCAGGTAGTGGCAACCTCATACTGGTCATGTTGATATGATTTGATTGATTAGGTGTGATAGTATATGGTGGAAGACTTTTTTCGGCGTTGAACTAGTGATAATGCACAATGATGATAATTTGTGTGCTGATGTCCGCTCCTATATACTTTAATAGAACTGTTTAAAAGCTGTTGAAGGGCATTTTTCTATTAAAAATTAAGTGTCATACGAAATAATTGTCCACCTAATGGTAAATGGCGGCCATGGATACCTGCAACCAACTTCAAATAAAGAATACTACAGACAGCTTGGGCTGAGCTTTGGAATCGCCTCGCGGTAAAAATCACCTGTTGAGCGTTATAGTTGTCCGTAGAACTTACTCGGCTGCACTAAAGCCTGTGTCACACCGGCTGCTCGTAATCCGAATAAAATTGTGGGTAATTCATCATCCCATAATTCGTATTTTGATAACCTGCTTGTTAAAGCGACTTTCAAACAACGGTGACATCGCTCTATCATCCCATAACTCTGAGGACGGTAAGGTGCAGTACGAATCCTTTGAACTTTTTTACGTGGTAGGGCCATGCTGCAGCTATATTAATAATATGGTTGTGGAATGAATGAATTTCTTAGTAATCATTGACCGATTCATCCTAATACCTGTATGGCTGATGTTATGTATTGATTCGAAAACAGCTTTCCTAAATGACTGTGGTACGTAAGATCTGATATATTACCGCCCGCGATGTCACTGTATATACTTTTATTAACATTGGGAATAATAATACTCTTTAACTGTATCTTGTTCGACGCGCCGGCGTCCTATAGCATCAGCGAAATTTGAACGTAGGCTTTTTGCGCTGTCGCTAATTCCTCGTAATCTATGACCATTGAGCAAACAATAATTTCAATACGCGATAACGCGTCTGCGACTGGATTATTGTTACCAGTGACATGTTGTATACTGCTGGTATACTCGCTAATAAACAACAACTGTCTAATTCGGCGAGGAATCTCTTTACTGGAATTTAGCTTTGTGAGTGTGTATGTCAGGCCTGTGGTCTGTGTACACGATCATTTCCCGTCCTTCTATCATGTTTTTGAAATGCATGATGGACATGTACACAGCCAACAATTATCTGTCATACGTACTGTATTTTTGTTGAGCTATCAGATAGATTTTTTGAGAAATACCCGATCGGCTTCCAAGTACCGTTAACCTTCTGTTTCAGTATTGAGACTACACAGGTGTTTGAGGCATCGGTCATCAATAATAATTGCGCGTCCGACACCGGATGTGATAATGTTACGGCGTTTAGTAGGTCTAACTTACACTTTTAGAAGGCGTTGTCGGCTTCAATGTCCTATTAAATTTTTCTATTGTTCTTCTTCTTTGTGTTATGTAAAATTTTGTTTAGATTTATATGACATTCAGCCGCTTAGGGTAAGTGTGACCTCTATAAATTTACCATGCCTAAAAACGTCTTAAGTCGTCGACTGTCTGTGGCTTTGGATAGTCCAGAATAGCCAAGACCTTGTCGGGCAAAGGGCTAATTCCTGACGAAGTGACATTGCATCCTAAAAAATCTACTTCGCTCACTCCAAACAAACTCTTACCTAGATTTATGGTCAACTCGATACTGTGGAATAGCTCGGATACTTTACGGACATGTTTTCGGTAGATGACGTTATTTCGCGAGGCTACGATGAGATCACCAATGTAACAAAAAAGTGATGACTCGTATTCATTACCTATTTTAACAATGTTTACGATTCCACGAGTTGCGCTTCTAAGGTCGAACATCATCCGCAAAAACTTATACAAACCAAAAGGGGTGGTAATGTGTCGATTTGTCTTCTATCAACGTTTGGACATAGCATACTAAAACAACCATTTAGTAATATCACCGATAGTGGCTAGAGGTGCAGCTGAGCTGTGCTTTGCATTTATGCATAATACATAAATGAGGCATAAAGTAAACTACTCGTAAAATCGGTTAAAAGTATCTAAAAAAAATGGGCTATCAGCGCCGCTAGAAATAGCAATGCTGTGTTTAGTTGTTAGTATCGTCAAACGATCTCCATTCACCGATTTGGTCAAGCAATATCGTAATACGGTCAACAAACAGTGATAAATTTTATAAATGCCATAATTTATTGAAAAGGTAAACTACTTTATATTTTGATCAATTCAACGATCTGAACAAGACATAATAAAAATCTCATAAATTAAACCACAAGTATGAAGAGAGTGTTGCAATAATCGCAGGTTGATCACTTTTAATTGAAATATTTATAGACATTAGTAGTTAAATTTCAATTCATATTTAGAGAGATATTGCTATTTTTTATTTAAATTATAAGACTATTAATAATAAAAGCTAAAAAATAAACTATTAAGGTAAGAATATTTAAATTATTTTATATACTATGTATAATTTATTCAAACATATCAAATAAAGTTTGTTTATAAAATAAAGCAAAATAATCTGTGTCCGCGTAGGTTGAAAACTTTACATCACGCATGTAGATTTATGCGCTGTGTAAAATTTTAAATCTGAACTTTATTTATAATACGGCATCAATTAAAATAACACTATGTTATCTCGTTTATAATTATCAGAATCATATATAATACCAAATTGGCATCAAAAGGAAGAAATACGTTTCCCTCCATTTTCGATGTTCTTTAATCGGATAAAAAGCCTATAAGCTGCCCTGGGTCAATTATCCACCTGCTGAATTTCATGGAAATCCATCTAGTAATTTTTCGTAAATCGTGAATAATCGGACAGACAGACCAATTGACAATATTCTAAAAACTACTAATGTGGCTTCAGTATACTACATTTAGTCCCTTGGACTTGTTTTTTCCAGAAAATATTAGAATTACAGACACGACTTTCTAAAGATTTATTATATGTGAAGATAGAATATACATAGGTATATATAGTATATACTTACATTATCGATTATTAATAACACCATTAATATTATAATGAACGATGGAATTTCAATAAAAGTTAATGTAATGAAAATCGCTTACAATATGAATACATAAAATCAATAACGTGAAGAGTGAAGTTTCATTTCTAAGTTAAATTTGTTTGCCAAACCATGTTTAAAACAACACGAAGAGAATACATAAAAAAGATAAAATTCCGAACAAATAAATTATGTCCTTCATTAAATTACCTTCAAAACGACTTTCTAGACAACTATCTTGATGCTGATCTTCAAAAGTACCTGTTTCCGATAAATCTTGTGCAATTTGTATTGTTTTCTCCAAAATATAATATTCGTGATAATTTTATAACTTCAAACAACCGTACCATTAATTGCATTTCACTCTTAATTTCATTTTGTTTCATTCTTTCTTACATAATTATTATTGCTTTCGATGATCCCATAAAAAAATTTGAGAAACTTCTTTTAACACTTTTCGTTTTGAAATATTTTCTATATTGTGTCGGCTGTGGTCTAAATTCTATTGTTAATATAATCCAGAGCGATACACACGTGATGTTAATATTAACAATCCAAAAAATTAAAAAGTATTTCAAATTAGTTACTATTGATAATAGAAGTATCATCATTAGCTGGGTCCACGTTTTAATTTTATGTTCGTTTTATATCTTGTATTACTTGTTTCATATAATTAAAGAAAAGCTTACATTAACAATGGTTTTCACTTATTTGTTGTTGTTGCTCGCGGATTTAAATACAGTTTACATGTTACGAATGATAAAGTTATTGAGAAATTATTTAGTCTTATGGATTACTGAAATGAAACAATTTAATACTTCGGTTGTGAATGAATATCATTCAAATAAACCAACGAGGCTACTGGTATTTTGGCAAACAAAGGTCAGCGTTTTAAAGCGAATTCTCGATGCCACTTATATTTGTAAGGAACTTTGCGAAATTCCGGTAAGACTTAATTTGTATAGAAAATTTTTGGATAAACATACAATTTTACAGATTTTTTTTCATATTTCAGGTGTTGTATTATATTGTTGTTACATTTATGCAGTCTCTAGCGAATGTCCAAGCTTTAATCGTGGTTAGTATTTATTAAAACTTATACTGTCGTATTTCAAAACGTGGTTCATTGTTAGTCTCGGGATTGAACTATCGTTAAAATGAATCCTTGTCACGACAGAAGTCCCTTAGCCACAGTTACAGTTTTAGTTTAATTTGAAATTTTCTGTCAACTTCTATTTATATCGTATATTTAGATTCTAGTTTGAACCTGAGACTACTAATTATAAACTAGCCTTAGTAATAATGTTGACCTTAACTGTAAATATGTTTAACTGTAAATCGTATTTGACTGTTTGGTTTTTTTATTGTTATTTCGTTTGAACTACAGAGATCTGAACTTAATAGCATACAAACGAATATCCAGTGATAGTTTTTGGGTCAGGATGCATTTAACAATAGAGTATAAGATCCTGCGCATTGAATAAAACGACATATTATAATATCAGATCACAAAAATTTGTCTAAATTCAAACGAAAATAAGCATTAAACTACATAGCATATCGTGTTCCTTGCAAAATTCACCAAATTCGGAACTGGTGGACCTCGATCGAAGAATCAAAATGCGTATGCGTTGTCACGCCTGAGGACTAAGATGGAATACTCACAACAAAAAACACAACAGTATTAAGCTGACATAATGACATTCCCTCTTTTGAAGTGAATTTTGCTGTAAAGGGTAAGTACAAAGGACTAACAATATGTGACGAAGGTATTTGCGTCACTTGCAACTACCGTCTAACGCTTAGGAAATTTGTTATTGTTATCCAATAAGAGTACTGCAATGTCCATTGCCTGGTTTTCTTATCTACTGCCTTTAAGCCCAGCATGTGCACCCGTGTGTTAAAGGGAACACAAACTCGCAAGTTACGTAACGGATCGCACCGCTATATCGAGCTTCATCATCTCGTGCCGTGGTGTAATGTGGATATTGAACAATACAAGAAAACAGCAATCGTATAGACATTTGCAATAACGCAATTTTACGCAAAGTTAGTTGGAAAGACAGCCGTCATCCAACCAACGTGCAACGCAGCTCAAGAAGACACGCGGCAGCTCAGCACATGTGCAGATGAGTGCACATGCCATCCTTCACGCCATTCCTGTAGCTCGAATTCGGGGACATTTACAGTATCGCGAAATAAGATATACAGTCCATAAGCTACGTAAAATCCTCGCATTACACAATCCATACATTGCCTCATCCAGGCCGGGCTAATTAATATTATCCACCAATTTTGGCCTTCTTGCCGCATTAATTTTAATCAGAATGCTTTTAAGGTACCTTAGTATTAAGCAGCATTTATTAAATTTGTGAAGCTACTACGATATTTCCAGTTTTATTTAAATAACTTTCAGATTCCAAACATGGGATCGTACACACTTTTTCTATTTATGTTTACGTTGAAGAATATAACGCTGTTGTTTCTGATAAGCTTTGAGCGTGAAAAGTATTTTGTGGCACTGAAAAATACCGAAGTTGTATTATTAATGACCACTGTGGCTGACGTGAGTCCAGGTGAGTTCTGTAAGCGATTTCTGTGACAGTGATGCATCATGGTCGTCAGGCAACTCTGCCTGATGTCTTTTAAGCGAATTAAGTATAATATTATGCCTCCTCTTTCGCAATCTAACCTAGCTTTCGTCTTATTTTTCAACAGCCCGTGAGGGAAACAAATAAGATGGGCAGCAGCGACTTCCTAATAATGACTAAAAATAAAAAATTGCGGTCGCCAACCCGCTTGCAAAGCGTGGCAACTATGGCAAATATCCCCCCTATGAGACAGTCTATAGGGGAGGCTTATTTTGTTTTTTTTATAGGAGAGGGGGCACACGATCATGCGGCTCACCTGATGGTAAGTGACTACCGCCGCCCATGAACAACTGCAACACCAGGGGAATCGCAGATGCGTTGCCGGCCTTTTAAAAAGGAGTACGCTCTTTTCTTGAAGGTCCCTAAGTCGTATCGGTCCGGAAAAATCGCTGATGGTAATCGATTCCACAAGGAGGTCGTGCGAGGAAGAAAACATCTTCTAAATCGCACAGTGATGGACCGCCAATCATCCAGATGGTGTGGATGGTATCGGGAGTTCTGCCGCGATGTGCGTTCGTGAAATTTGGCGGCTGGGATTAATCCGAACAATTCCTCAGAGCACTCCCCATGGTAGATGCGAAAGAAAATGCAATGGGAAAAAATGCTTATGTTCAGTAGTTGATATTAATAGGCTGTAACGGTGTAACAGTAATATCAGTAGTAATTACACCGGCCAAATAGCTTAAGTAGAGGCAACCCACATGGGCCATGCGGCCCTAGTTGATGAATCAGGTGTGTTATATAATATAACGAATACTGTAAAAAATCTGTAAAAAATCTGGGAATATATCTAGATTCTACCTTGTCGTGGTCGCAGCAGTTAAAACAAGTGAGCAAAAAGGTGTTTGCTACTATGGGTTTACTTCGTCGTTTACGTTCTTTTCTCCCCATTCCCACTAAGATTATGTTAGCACAATCCTTACTTCTCTCTATTCTCGATTATGCGGACGCAAGTTATCTCGATTTAACTGAAGACCAACTGAACAAACTTGAGCGAATTCAAAATATTGCTATTAGGTTCATATTTGGTTTGCGCAAATATGATCATGTATCCGAATATCGTTTACAGCTCAAGTGGTTACCCATTCGCTTTCGCCGGAATCTGCAAACTGTATCTCTTTTGTACTGTGTGTTGTTCAACCCTTGGACTCCAAGCTACTTGAAGGAAAACTTTAAGTTTATTGGTCATGATCGACCTGATAGAGTTCTACGGTCAGCCGGCGAACTAATTCTAGAACCATGTTCATTTCGAACAAAATTTATGAAATATTCTTTTACGAGCCAAGCCTATGTTATGGAATGAACTTCCACTCCAAATTCAACGTGCTCAAACTTTGAAAAGATTCAAAAGTGACGTCAAGAAGCATTACCTAACACTTTGTGGTTATTGATAACCAATTCTAGCAATATTTATTATCTTTGTATATATATGTATGTGTATATGTTTATATATATATATATATATATATATACATATATGTATATATATATATATATATATATATATACCTATTTATTAATATGTATGTTTATTTTATTATTATTTTTTATGTATTATTGTGGTATTTTAACAAAATATAGTTTAGTTTATTTAGATATTAGTATGTAAGTGTAACATAAAGCGCACCACCTCCTACTGTTCTTAATTCCAGTTTCTCTTTAGGCCAAAGGTTGTCTGGAAGAGATCGCTCTTTAGCGATAAGACCGCCTTATTGTACATACGTATATATTAAGTTTTCTCTGTAATGTATTTATTCGTTGTACATGTGTGGTGTACAATAAAGTATATACTACTACTACTACTACTACTTTATCCGATGGTGATTTAGTGATGAGATACAATGATGAAAATGTTGAGTGTTTAGTGTAGTTTTTTTTATAGTATAGGGTGACAAACGAGCACACAATCCACCTGATAGTAAGTAGTTACTATGACCCATAGACATCTACATCTATCCTCAATAAAGACTTAAGATGCAGATGCGTTGTCACCCGTGAGGACTAACATGGAATGCCTCTTTGCCAGTAAAAGGAGTCTCCGGTTCTCTACACTCACCATACGAAACACAGCAGCGTTAAGCTGCTATTTTACGCTGGTTTTCTGTGAGAGCGTGGTCCTTCCCCGGTCGAGCCGGGTCGGCTCGACCGGGGAAGGACCACGCTCTCGTGCTACAACTATACTACTAATATAACTGCAGCATGGCTCTATCACGTAAAAAAGTAGTCACCTGTGCTCGCGCAAACACTCGTTCACTTTAATTCTGTCCTACGTAGATGGCTATTCTCCATCTGGCGGTGACTGAAATTTGGTATGAAGGCTATTAATATTATAGGGAAGGCCTGTTTTTAGCAACGGCCTTTTAATAGACTGTCATTTATAAAAAAAGAATGAGAAACTCGAGGAGGTGCTTGATGCACAGCGGACGGGAAACAATTGTAAGTTGCATTGGCTGCCCCGCCCCAGTACTCTCAACATTGATTACACATATCATCTTCTTTTCCTTCACCAGCCAACAACAGTGTTTTTTTGTTGGAAATCAGCCTCCCGTATAGTAAGAAGAATTTACCACTACCACAACGCGTGGCAGGCGGATAGATTAATCAGCGTCAATAGTCAGTAGTGATTAGACCGGCCAAATAACTCAGGTAGAGGCAAATTGATACAAGTTATATGGCTCTAACTGATAAATCAGATGTGGTACTATATGAAGAAAGAGTTTGTTCAGTATTGTACTAGAGACAACATACAATGATGATTATCTTAAGTGCAGATGTTCGTGCCTATAAACGGTAATAGAACTCCTCTATTGGTTGATGAAGATAATTTTTTATTGATAATTGATGTGATATACTAAATAATTGTCCACTTAATGGTAAATCGTGGTCGCAACCATGGACACTTACAATCAACTTCAAATAAAGAACACTACAGACACGTTGTCACCTATAATACCATTTAGATCGAAAATCAGCAGCGCACTTATTACTATTTCAAGTCAAAAATAGAAAAGTAATCCAAGGCTAAATAGAAGTAGTTATTTTAAATTTTAAACTTAGTAGAAATTTTCGCTTAGTCAACATTATTTACAACTTGTTGATTTCGTCCTAAAGTTAACAGTTATTGTACCATATTCTCAAGAGTAGTTAGATTGACTTTATACTTTGCAGATGAACGTTTGGCATATAAAACTCTTCGACGATTGAACAGGGCAGCGTACAAAATGATGAATAGCAGTAGCATGGTCACAGTGGACGCGAAGCTGCCACTGCGTATTATTTCCGTTCTTGCAACCTATGTTATTGTGCTCTTGCAATTCGCATTCCTGTAGTATTTAGCTATAGTTGAAATAATTTTTTAGACAACTTATTTGTTCTGATAAAATGTATTATGTACTCAATGATAGTGTTGACATAGAAATTAAATAAAAAGCTGAGTAAGTCTAATAGGCGGATCGTTTTATTTATACATCCCACATAATAAACACGATATATTTCATATTTTTTAATTTTAGTTTAGTTAGGAATTACCAGAAAGTCAAGGGAAATGAAACAGTGGATGGGCAGCACCTTCTTACGTGGTTATCGACCACTAAAAAAAATAAAAACTGAGGTTTTCACTCCGCCTATAATATATCCGCAAATATCCCGCCCATGAGGCAATCTCAGGGCGACTAATGGCCTCGGTGGTCTAGGGGTCTTAAGTGTTGCACTTACTATCATCAGATAAACGACGTAATTAAGAGGAGATGGCGATGTTGATTAAGAGGCCCGGGCTTGAATCACGGGTTGGACCAAATTAGTTATTAGTTTTTCTGTTTCGAGTCAGAATGTAGGCGTTGTTTAACCCCTGTGACAAAACTCTCTTTATTATTTAATTTATTACAATGTTTAAAATTACCTAACTTATTTATAAAAAGGTATTGACAGAAAATATGGATTTGGACTTAAAACTTCAAAATGTCAAAATTTTTGTGGTATATAGTATAGCTTAGACTTAAATTTTGATATGGAGTTTGGGTTTTTGATAGTCTCTAAATAGCGGCCTCACGGTTAGGCAGAGGCCTAAAAGAGCGTTTGGTAGAACGTGCAGCGTAGCGCAATGACAAATAAATGCTGTTGTATTGAGCTGACGCTAGGTAACACTCCGCCGAAAGTTATATATATATATATCCACTCAGGTCTTAGGCTAAAATTTTTACCTTTTACCTTTTTTAATTCCCGGCGTTTCGGGTGCTTTACAGAACTCATGGTCACGGGAGAGACTGAGGTGTTTGACGTCCCGATGTCATACTCGTAGTTAGCCCGGCTAACTACAGTTTTTTAATATTAAATTTTGGTTCGATTTACGCAGAATGAGCGTACATTATCTTGAAGCCTAGCAGTGGTATACTTGGGTTTGGATTTAATTTTATTAATTATAGGATCCCAAGCAGATGGCAGCACCCATCCATCTTCTCTATTGAAATTAGGATGTTTTTTAATATAAATAATCATCCTTGGTAGGAATCGGTGTTCTTTTGCGTGGATTTATGGTTTATCAAATCTAATATAATGGCGGGGACCATCTTGAACATGTTCACAAACTGCAGACTTCCCGATACGTCGGTGCTTCACGTCAGCTATATGTTCATGAGTGCTGTAAAGCACCCGAAACGTCGGGAATTAAAAAAGTTAAAATTAAACGCGATATAATCCGTAAAAATTAGTTTCATTTAATGTGTAGTCTTCGCGTAAATATAAGAAAACATTATAAAAAAAACAATTAATTGTTACCAGCGTTCCCTGCATCTACAGACAAAAATATACAACGAAATAAAACTGAAGATAAATCTATGATGTTTTACAAAGTGTCAAGAATAATTAAAATAGGTTAAAAGTAGAAACAATTTTAACATTTGATATATTTTATATTTCTTTTCATTTCCTTTTGCCCTCATCATTATATCACATGTCCATTGCTAAACACAGGCCCCCACCATGTTATGCAACAAAGCACGATCTTGAGCCCCCTTCATCCAATGACTTCCAGCATCTTTTACCAGGTCATTAACCCATGTAGTAAGGAACGTTATAGTTCTTTCCTTTTTAGTTTGTCGAGCTACATGGCCGTCCCTTTGCCACTTCGGCTTATTGGAGCATTGGAATGTGTCGGTTACACTGGTTCTACTGCGTATACATTGCTACAAATTCTGTCACGCAAGGGAACTTCGAGCTTTGTACTGCTAAGCTCAAAGTTTCTGTCCTCATTGAGCTAGTTATTATAAAACTATATATAAAATACATTTTAGACAGGCCATGGTTGTCTGTCTGCTTGGCAATGCTGGGCAGACTCTGTGGGGCGGCATCCTTTGCTGTATTCTACGTGTTAATTGGAGAGTTTCTTTCTACGGTGTTGAGATCGCAAGCTATGGGATTGGCGTCATTTATTTCGGGCTTAAGCCTTTTCGTCTGTCCTTATATTGTGCATTTGGTGAGTTTAGTTATATTTATATTTTTAAATGAGGATTAAGAAATTTGAACTGTAAGCATTATTTTTATAATTACAAGTAACAATAAGTAGAGTTAAAAGTAAAAATAAGCTTAAAATGAAGAAAACAAACCACAGACATTCATAAAAGTGGGAAAAAAAGAGTTAAAAATGTGCAATATATGCATGTAAAAATAAATTAAAGAGCATTTCATTGAGGCATTATTTTGTATATCTCTAGAAAGTGATAAGCTTTTATTTGAAAGTGACTTCTCAATGAAATGACATTGTTTAACAAAAAAAAATTACCTCAGTGTCAACTAGCGACATCTGGTGAGTGGAATATTATAGCCCTCATTTGTACGTGTACGATGTGTGATGAACGACATTTATTTTGCATATTTACATATAATTGCATATAATTGCACATATAATTGCAGTCAATTATAAAAATTAGTCTAATTAAAGATATACTACTAGCAACACGTCTCCTCATTGGCATTTCCTATATTACAGAGGTCTAAGTTGGTAAGATACACCTAGATACACCAGCGTTAATAGCCTTGTAATCGAAACATGCACCATCTACTACCTTCTTGATGCTCCGATTATCCAGAAAACTGGTGATCCAATAGCACAACTTCTCGGGAAGCGCATAGGAAGGCCGTTTCAAAAGAAGCGCTTTGTGCCAGACCCGATCAAAGACCTTCGCTTTGTCCAAACTAATGGCAATGCCTCCCCTTTCGTCTAGTTCATCTATGTGTAAGGTAAACAAGAATATCACCAACTGAGCGACCCCAACGGAAACCGTACTACTTGTTGTATTTAATAAATGAGGGATCGTTGAAAGTGCCGCGTACTTATAGAAGTGACACTACATGACAATACTAATATACATAAAATGCAACATTGCAGCTCATTGCGGACTTAAAGTAGTATCAAGAAAATAAATTAAAATATCGTGTTTGGTATTAAATGAAAAGTCTTAAGGAGTGCATTTTGAAAATATATATAAAACTTTGTATATATGGCGCCGTTCAACTAGCGGCCTGAATGATGTTGATTGTTAACTGAAAGACTAATTAAGCTAGTTGGCTGCGACATATTTTTTAACTATTTTTTTTAACTTTTTTTACGTGGCAGCGCCATGCTGCAACTATATTAGTAGTATAGTTGTGGCAAGAATGGGCCGGCTCGACCGGGGAGGGACCACGCTCTTTTAGACTACCAGCGTAAAATAGCAGCATAACGTTGCTGTGTTTCGTATGGTGAGTGTAGAGAACCGGAGACCCTTTTTACTGGAAATGAGGCAATCCATCTTAGTCCTCACGGGTGAGAACGCATCTTCATTTTGTTTGATGTAGATGTCTATGGGCCGCAGCAATCACTTACCATCAGGTGGACTCTATGCTCGTTTGTCACCCTTATCATATAAAAAAAATATACAAAAAAATTGTAGGAGATTTTTGCCTTAGACGGGTTTAGGTGTTTAGATTTCTTTTTATAAAAATAATCAATTCATTAACAACGCTAGTGATTTTTTTTTCAGGCTGTATACGGCAAATCACTTCCACTCATAATCATGGGTATACTTAGCGTGATGGCGGGTATTTCGTCGCTGTTCCTGCCCGAAACCCTGAACCAACCGCTGCCTCAGACTTTAGAGGATGGTGAAATGTTTGGAAGGGATTTTAAATTGTTCAGTTGCGTTGATAGATCGAGAAAGGAACAGGACTACAATTCTACATGTACAAATTAACTGATACACAGAGAAAATTTACTTATAAAATTAAATATTAAGTAATAAATAATAATTATGACTCAAATTGGCGATTTTATCGATTAAAATTAAGATATTTTATTTCAAAATTAGAATAATATAGTTGAATCGATGAAACTTCTAAGAAACTGTACTGATATTAATAAATCGTTATTAAGAGATGTCTTTGAATGTAAATGTCTGGGAGTTACTATTATTGTTTATTAGTTACTAGTAGTGTAATGATGATGATGATGATGGTGATTATGCCATATTTTATTTTTATTTAATGGAAATAATTTGGTAGCGATCAGTCCATTCTCAAAGGTGATTTTCATTGGAGTGTGCAAGTATTTATTTGCTTACTAATGGTACACAACTACTTACCAATAAATATTTTAAGTTACCGAGTGTATTCGTGCAATGCTGGAGCATGTTCATGTTTTAATTATTGCTTTTATAAAGGAGCTGCCGGCGACGCATACCCAAGGTCATACATAAATATATGGGGGTTAGGTGGCTGACTACCGAAGTACTGTTGCACAATGGTAGACTTATGATAGTATAGATAAGTATAGATAAAAAAGCAATAATATACAAGGTTTCTAAGATGCATAAGCATTATAATAGCAGAATTGTGGCTTGAAGTCCCATATATAAAAGACTTAAGATAGTAAGGTCTATGAGATAAAGCAAATATGTGGAAGGCATCAAATATGTAAAAGCATTATATTGATAGAAATGGGACTTGAAAATGATTATTATAGTGGCGTGTATACTGCTTCGCCGTGACTGAGGCTGCGGTAAACGTGGACTCGCTAACGAATATGTCCTAGACGTATCATCTCAGTGTCGGTGATAAGATGGTTTGTCGTAGCTATACAACTTGCCCGTGGACATCACATACTCCTACCGATTGTCATCAGAAAATTGGGCTCAACTTACCTATATATAACCAATTTGTCTTTATTAATATTTGACTTTAAAGTTTTTTACCAAATTTGAACGATTAAATTATTGTGGTGTTATACTGATTTATGAATAACTGAACTAAAACGTCTTAATGAATTGGAAATCAATGAAGTAAACTCTGCAAATGAGTCTTATTGAATATGGATGAGTTATTAAATATAGTAAATTCATTCTTTAAAATACTTGATGCAACTTATATCTACAAAAAACTATGTGGAATTCCGGTAAGCCAATAATTCAATTCTGTGTAAGAATCCTTACAATTAAGAGTATCTATACAAACTAAAAAAATTGAACTGTTTGCTTGTAATATCAAAATAACAGCTTTTTAATAAATGCATATGAAAGTTTATACAATACTTATAATAAAACTCAATTTTCTGTCTGTTTATTCCGGAACTGCTACGGAACCCTTCACGGGCGAGTCTCACTCGCAATTGACCGCTTTTTTAAAGAAAGTAATACCAAAAATAATCGTTAAAAATGGAAATAGAACTCATATCAGACATGATAGCGAAGCGCCTGAGTCAAAGGAATTAATAATGAATTAAATGAAACTACATAAAATCCGTAAAACAGTTTTATTCAAAACGACAAAAGGTGTAATTATTTAGTAAGCAAAATATCAAGGAAAATAATAGCATTCTTTTTATTTTTGATAGATAGCGCTGTTGTAAAAAAAACGTTTAACGTGCATATATCCTCAGGTGCGAAGAATCTCCGGGAGGAAAACCGGCAACGAGGTTCGCCACCCGTCACGTTCTGTCCCCCAGAGGGGCGAAAAGTGGATTGCGGAAGCCCGTCTGGCTACATTGAATGTATGTGGAGGAATGAATGATAAGATGTATGAAGTATGCGATATGATGTATGATAGAGGAATAGACGTGTTATGTGTAAATGAGACGAAACGGAAGGGAAAGGATGCCACTACACATGGCATGTATACCGCGTACTGATCTGGTGTAGACGAGACCGAGCGAGCATGCCAGGAAGTCGGTATCATCCTTTCAGAAAGAATGGGTCATTGTGTGAAAGAGTATGAATGTGTAAGCCCGAGGCTGCTATGGATACGAATGAAAGTGGGCTTAAAGAAGTTGTTTGTTTTAGGGGTCTACGCCCCAGACATGTCTAAGCCCACTTATATCCGAGAGCAGTTTTGGTAGTTGGTAAGGATGGTGCTAATGAAATGCAAGGTTAATGAAAATATTGTGATATTAGGCGATTTTAATGGAAGGGTTGGGGTGAGGAGGCTTGGTTATGAAAGGATATTGGGAACGTTTGGTGATGAAAGTATAAATGAGAATGGTGAAAGCCTTCTCGCCGTATGCGTGGAAAAGAATCTTGTTGTGACGAACACTTTCTTTCGTCATTAGAAGATTCACACGTATACATGGGAAAGAGGTGATGATAAAAGTATGATAGATTTCATAATTGTTGATGAAAGAATGAGGAGCGCGGTGGTAGATACAAGGGTTTACCGGGGCTCTAACGTAGGCACGGATCATTACTTGGTCTTATGCCGTATTAATGGTCTTTTCAGACGTTGGAGGCATCGGACATCTGTGTCTACCACTGCGTTACAGCGTATAAGAACAGAGAGGTTACAAGATTAAGGTGTGAAAGAGAAGTTCAAATGTAGATTGAGAGAAAATATAAGTGGTATGGCTGAATTGTGTATGAATGATTTAGACTTGGAGACTGTGTGGTATAATGTCAAGAAAGGTTTAGTGGATGCAGCTACCGAAGTATGTGGTGTAAGTAAGAGAGCGAATGAAAGGAAAAATAACACATTATGGTGGGATGATGAGGTACGGATGGAAGTTGAAGCAAAGAAATTGAAGCAAACAAAAAAGTTGAAGCAAACAAAGAAAGCATGGCTAGATTTACTAGCAACCAAGACTAATAATTCTAGCAGTATAAATGATGATATTGATAGGAAAACGGCAGTTTTTAGACACCTAAATAAGATGGTAAAATAAGTAGTAAGATAAGTAAGATGGGAAAAGAAGTAGTTGAATGGAAAAAGCAAGAAAGAACGGATAAGAATGATAGAAGAATATCGGATAACTTCCAGGCAATCTCTCGAAATGCTAAGGGCTGGAGAAAGTGTGGTGGCAGACTTGCTGTACACCTTGTTTAATTTATGTTGGGAACTTAAGCGGGTACCGGGAGACTGGTGCAAAGCCGTGATAGTCCCAATATATAAGGGAAAAGGATCACAGCAGGACTGTAAAAACTACCGTGGTATCAGCCTTCTTAGCATTGTGGGAAAACTGTATGCTAAGGTACTAATTGAAAGAGTTATGAAAGAAACTGATTGAAAAATTTGGGATGTGCAAGCGGTATTTAGAAAGGGAATGGGATGTACGGATCAGGTCTCTTCCATGCGCATGATCGCGGAGAAGTTTTTGGCCAAAAACCAAAAAGTTTTTTGTGCGTTCATGGACTTGGAGAAGGCATATGACAGAATGGACAGGGATGTGTTATGGCAAACACTGAACTCATTTGGGTTGACCGCTGGTCTGATACAGGCATTGAAGTCTCTATATAGGGACTCTAGTGCTTGTGTCAGGATCAACGGGGCCTACTCGGACTGGTTTGTCATCCATAAAGGTGTCAGATAGGGCTGTGTGGCTTCCCCGTGGTTGCTCAACCTATTTATGGACAGTTGTTTGGAAAATTTGAAAGTAGAAGAATGTGGGTTAAGAATGGGTGAGTTAACCGTTAAATGCCTTTTGTACGCCGATGATCAAGTCATACTTGCATCGTCGGCAGCCGAGTTGCAAATGATGGTTACATTAATAAACAGGACATTAAAAGAAAAGGGAATGAAAGTGAACGCAAGTAAGACGAAAGTTATGGTTTTTGAAAGAGAAGAAAGTAAAACGATATGTGAAATAAGAATAGAAAGGGAGTTGGTAGAGCAAGTAGATGAGTTTGTATATTTGGGATGTGTGTTTAGCAGGGATGGTAGATATGATAAGGATATAGAACGATGTGTGAATGCAGGAAATAGAGTGAATGGGGCTCTACACTCTATTGTGAAAAGTCAGAATGTGTCCAAAAAGGCACGTATGGCAATTCACAATGCTGTGTTAGTACCTACTTTAATGTATGGTAGTGAAAGTTAAGTGTGGAAGAAGAAGCATGAGAGTAGAATAAATGCTGTAGAAATGCGGTCATTAAGGAGTATGTTAGGGATGAAGCTGAATGACAGAGTGAGAAATTGTTTAATAAGAGAAGAGTGTGGTTTGCAAGATGATGTTGTGACCAGGATTAAGAAAGGAATGCTTCGGTGGTTTCGCCAAGTAGAAAGAATGAGTGAAAAAAGAGTGACAAAGCAAATTTATCTTGCAGAGGTGAACGGCATAGTCGGGAAGGGTCGCCCTAGGTGAAAGTTTATCGACCAAATTGGCGATATTTTAAAAATGGGCCTTATCAAGAGTACCTTTAACCGACGAGCGTGTATGCGTAGGTATATGGATGTGGAGGAAGCGAGAGAGGTGTGTCAGGATCGTGCCAAATGGAAGTCCATAATCTCTGCCTACCCCTCTGGGTGACAGGCGTGAGTGTTTATATATATGTATGTATGTATATCCTCATCTCAGTTTCTAACTACCTCACAATATTTAAAATATTTTTCTTTCATAAAAGTATTAATTTTAAGAGATCTACGTTATTTTGTATACGACGGATAAAATTATCAGCAGCTATTATGAAATAATAAATATTTAAAGAAGCCTTGCATAACCGTGATAAAATAAAAATAGCCTTTATTTGCCCAGGGTCATAATGTACCTTCATTACAAATTTTATGGAAATCAGTCTATTGCTGTGTCAATATGAATAAAGATAGACAGAGACGATCATGCCACGATTTTCTTTCACCGCTAGCGCCGTAGTAAATTAGTATTTAAAATAGCATTTAACAATTTTATTGGTCTCGTAAGTATCACGGCTCACTTGACAAGGAAGATATAAAATTACAAAAATGCAAATTGTAGAAGAACTACAGTGTAAGTGACGAGGACGGAAAATAGACGCAGTGGTAGCTTAGCGTTCACTGTAACGACGCCATAAGCACTCACTTCTTTGTTGGAAACTCTGCACCATCGCCGCAGACTTTTGTACACCAACCGCTCCTCCACTACATGTAAGATACATTATAAGTTTTAATTAAAAATAAAAATAAGCAATTTTAAGTGCTTAATTCTTGTTAAATTAACACAAAGAAATCACAGAATACCAGTTTGAGATATACCAGAGACCATAGACCCTTTTTACTGGATACGAGGTACTCCATCTTCAACTACAACCCAAGCTATGATCGTTTAACTACATTAATTGACTGCTGATTCCCGTAAAGTTAGGAAAGAAGAATAGGAAAGAAACCAATATTAGACTGTGGGCGCAACGTTAAAATTGGATAGAATAGAAAAATAATATCATAATCAACCGTATAAAAAGCGTTAGAAAAAGTAACTAGCACTAGCGTAATATCTTCTTTTAGAGCCATACCAATTCTAATATAATCAATGACTAATTAAATCAATATTTGTGTTGAAACCAAAACTCAACTCAAAGTAATATGGAATTATTAGTTTATGTTTTAATATACAGGTTGTCCGGTAAGTAATGGATAACCCCACAGGTACCAGTGGGGGGCGCCTTGGCCACTCATAAAAAATATCTGCAGCATTTTGGAAAAAAATACATTTGATACCTCCGTTCACATTATTGAGTACTACGGTTACAAATTTATTAATGACTAATTGATTTTCTCTGGGGATAACCGTGAATGTTTGGCCTTGCAATCTCGAATTACAAAATATTTCTAGCTACTTGAAAATAAAAATTTCAATTTTAGATTTTACGATGATAAAGTTTGAGCATCTGCGGTATAAAAAACGTACGGTGTGTGACTAGTGTGGTTAATAGCTTAAAATCATGCCGACTTCAAGCAAATTCTAAAACAGCAATAAACTTATTTTTTTTTTGTTGTCAAATTACTGTTTCTCTAGTATTATTTTTATTAAAATAAAAATATTCAAAAATAAGACTTCGAAAATCTGTAAGAATGTTTCTATGGGTTGGTTGGGTGTAATTAAAACAGAAATTCCATGTCAGTTATTTTAATTATAATAAAATATGTTCAAATTGTTTGGCCCCTAATCTAATACAGACTCTAAGTCTTCTTATGAACGACCTTTTTTAATAGCCGCGAATACCTAAACTTTCCCGAGCCGAGTCCAAAATACGTTGACTCAGTTCTTGTATTGTTGGTATTGGTCTTTTGTAGACTTTTTATTTTAAGCAGCTCCAATAAAAAATTTAGCGGGTTTAGGTCGGGCTATCGTGGTGGCCACAAAATACGTAGCAACGGCCGATCCATCTGTTAGGGTACAGTTCGTTCAGGGACCCCCTTACGAGCGTAAAGTAATGTGCTGGGCATCCATCGTTTTGCAGCCACATACTGCGAATGACCTCGAAAGGCCCTTCTTCTAAGAGATCATGTAAATCATTTTAAAAAATATTCAAAATACCGATGATTCGTCTTTTTTGGCAAGGCCGAACATTCACTGTTATTCTCAGAGAAAATCAGGTAATTGTTTCTCTCACAGAGAAAAAACAAAAAAAAAAACCAGACCAGTGACAGGGCGCTACGTCAAAAGAGCAAGACATAATATTGCGATCGCCCCTTCTTCCTAAAATGACCCAATGGAAAGAATAGTCGTTTTGATAAAGAAAGAGAGAAAAATATTTTCAGCACGTGATACTTACTTACTTTTATTCTAAATATGAATTTCATATTCATATTTAGAATAAAAGTAGTCCATGCTAAGAAATGAAATCCGTCAACGTCATAATGAAATTATCGATAATTTCCATTACTAATCGATCTTTATGGACTGTCTGTTGGATATCTAGTGATGTATAGTATATATTACTTCTCATACACTCCCCTCACTTAAAGCCTTTAAATTCACCTCCGTTTATATATACTCATAGTTATTCTTGCATTCATGATAACCTATTTAATTGTAAATGTAATCCTATTAAAAGGGTAGATCGCGTGACGTATCTTGGTGTTGTTGTGGATTCAGTATTTTCATGGTCATGTCATGTGGATTTCATATGTAATAAACTAAGATTTCTTCTGAGTAAATTCTACCACATAAGTTTTAAAGTACCAGTTACTACATTGAAAACACTTTATTTCTCACTTATACATTCTATTCTCAGTTATGCTCTTGACAGTTATGGTCTTACATTCAAAAGTAATATTGAAAAGCTGGAAGCTCTTCTGATTAGATTTTTAAAATTACTCGTAAACAAAAAAACTAAAGCTAATTGCAAAGGTAACAAAAATTTGTAAGATTCTACCGGTTAGTTCAAAGCATAAATATCTACTGGCTATAAATAACCATGAAAGCTGAACTTGACGATTGTAAAACAGAATCAACCCGGTCGATGTCTGAGGGTAAGTTCGAAGTACCTAGAATAAAAAACTACTTTGGAGATAGAACATTACAGAAACAAATACCGAATATTCTGAATAGTCTGCCCAAAGATATTCCACACGAGACTAAAAAAAAATGTATTTAAAAGGATGGTTTATAGACGCTTTCTATTATTATGTAATTAAGGAAAAAAAATTTTACTATAGCTATCTTGTAAGTATTATTGTGAGACTCTGGATTCCACAGACAAACTGAGTAAACAGTTTGTGGGAATATGTTTTATTGTATGGTTGTGTCGATTTGTTTAGTAAAATAAAGGAAAAAAAACCACTATCTAAACGCGACTGCTAATCATGTGGTCCCGGATTTAATTCCCGGGTCGAACCAAAAGCAATTTAAAAAAAAAAAAACGTTTTCTGTCAAGAAATTCTAAGTCACAGCTCAGAGTCAGGAAGGTGACGATGTTTGACAACCGTGCATCGGTAAGCATGTAAAACCGTTGAATTTGCACCTGACCTCTTTTCGGTCGTCTCAGATTGTTGTCCCATTAGGCTATATGAGTTAGTGCTTAGGAAGTGCACCTGAGCTTGCGCACACAATCATGCAAAATAATACTTTTCTGCGCAGATACTTAGGCAAGTTTCCCTTGAGACGTGAGACTGACCGACATGTCCGAAATTTGGTCTGGAAGACATTACTATTATATGGATTATAATTTCTTCATTTAAAATACGTTCCAGTACTCACCTGAACATTCCTTTACTTGAGACATTAAAAGTACAATTTCAGTGTTTTTGAGGGTTATAAAGAAGTTTTCACATTCAAAGCTGATCAACACTAGGAGCACTATGTTTTTTACTGCCCACATCAAGAACATGCCTATAACAAGCGTTGTATCCGAAAACTGTAAGAGATATTCATGTTTTCACAAAATAAGAATAAAAATAGGTATTGATGATTCACAAACATACTTTTTTCTATAGGAGAGGGGGCAAACGAGCATGCGGCTCACCTGATGGTAAGTGTCTACCGCCACCCATGAACCATGAACAACTGCGACACCAGGGGAATTGCCGGTGCGATGCCTGCCTTTTAGAAAGGAGTAAAAATGAATTTAACGTACAGTGGTGGACCGCCAAGCATCCACATGGTGTGGATGGTATCGTGAGTTTTATCGCGATGTGCGTTCGTGAAATTTGGCGGCTGGAATTAAACCGAATAATTTCTCAGTGCCATCCCCGTGGTAGATGCGATAGAAAATGCATGATGCAACATCTCTTTCCTTTTTTCTCAAATTAACAAGTATAAAGACAAAATATGTGAAATAAACGTGAACAATAATGAACTATAGTAAGTAAATATAGTAATTCTGTTTACCACACATTTATAGTTACAAATTTATTACTTTGACTTTGCTGACTGTCGCTTCGTCTTTATTTCCTCAGGAAACACTAATAATAATAAGGGAATAAGCCACGAGATCTTACAAGCGTTTTCCAAACATTGTTTGTTTGTTCTTGAATCAACTCTTACGCGTCCATGACACGGCGACCTAATAGTTACCACCTAACTTTTAATTATTCATAGTTTGTTCGTACCATAATAACTGCTTCAACGTTACTTAGTGACTGTCCAAATGTAAATACAATATAGTTTAAAATCTGTAATATTAAAATTGTGTTAATAAGAAAATACATAATCTCACAGGTTTAATAATACTGTTAAATTTTGTTGACGAAATCAAATCTTACCGGAATTGCGCATATCTTTTTGTAAATATAATACGCATCAAGTATTTCGATTAAAGCATTTTTCATTTGATTTCGTTCATCTGCTCGTTTCGTTGCTAATGGTGCGTGATGTTTAATACCAATTTCGTTTGTATGTTTCAGTTTCATATTCCATGCAACAATGTTACATCTTAAAAATTTTATCGTTCGGATCATGTAAATTATGTCGAGGTCAGCCAGTAATATAGGAAAAAAAGCTAAAACCCAACGTAAGTTAGAAGCTCCCATTATGGCGTAATTTGAGCACATTACAATGTAGAATAAAATTATTACTAAAACATGAATCCAGTTGCCAGTGATAAAATGTCTATAGTTTAAATGAGTAAACTTCTGTATTTTTTGAAATTTTAGTATGAGATCTATGTTGAAGTCGCTTTGAATGACATTGTTTATGGCATTCGTAATCAATCCAAAATAAGCTATAAATATATTAAATATTGTCATCACATTCAAAATTGATTGAATATGTAATATTTCTGTATCAAATATAATGATATAGATAAAGGTAATGCTCACGCAGAAAGTGCTGCACAGATAAATACAGTTAGCAGTGCGGCTTTGAGGAGTTATAAAGTTATAACGAACGCAATATTTTGGGGAAAACATGATTTGTTGAAATAAAATTAAAGGACGAAGGAATTTTTGCAGATCAGCTTCAAGAAAATTGTCTAAAAGGATTTCGTTTCGAACAGAATTGGCTAGGAATGAAACCTCATTTGAAAATCGCTTCGACATTACTACTAATTTAGCACAGCACAAAACACACTAATAATACTTTTAAAATTCAAATATTAATCCGCCATCTTTTTTCCCCATGGATTAAAAAAATATATGTTATCGAAATTTTAAATAATTTCTAAATGCTACTTATGGAAATAAATATTTAAAATTGAATCTAACGAATGGCGTCGTTTTATAAGGCGTTTGATTAGCCCCTGAGCTTATTCATTTATGTAATTGGAACAGAAAACTTTACCATGCATTACTAAGAGTGTTAATTTTGTGAGTAGTTTAATCGCAATAACAGGTAAACATTCATCACGTTATCATAACATGTCAATCAGTTAATAACATCCCCTAAGTAATAACGAATGTGAATAACGAATGAAATCTTAAAAATAATCTAAAAATAATCTTAAAAATTAAATTGATATTTTTTTTTAAATAAATTTTAAATGAATTTCGTTCGCTACACTACAATTTGTACTTGTTTGAAACATACCTAAGAAGTTTTGCCCAAGTAGGGTCCCTTTATGACGGGCTGCATACTATCTAACCTATCTATCTAACCTTTTTTTTTTTTTTTTTTTTGCGGATGGAAAATCATCTAATGACGCCTTTCGCTGTGGGTGGAGCGGAAGGGAGTGTCAGACTTTTACTGACTAAAAACCATCCGTGTTCCTTCAGTGCCCTTACGTTCCGGAGCCGCGGTATCTCTTTCGAACAGCCCGCAGCCCCGGCAACCTATCTATCTAACCTGATGTTAATACTATATAATAATAATAATAATAATATTCCACAACTATCAAACAACGCCATCTAGTCCCAAGCTAAGCAGAGCTTGTGTTATGGGTACTAGACAACTGATAAACATACTTATATATTTCTAAATACATAAATATTATAGATAAATTACACCCAGACACAGAACAAATGATCGTGCTCATCACACAAACATTTGTCCTGGGTGGGAATCGAACCCACGACCTCCGGCGTAGCAGTCAGGGTCACTAACCACTAGACCAACAGGCCAGTCAAAATATCAATAAAGCAAAGTGTTTTTGCAAATGTCCACCTTTGAATGATTAATGCAGCTTGCTGGAGACAAACACGATCAAAAAATGCATGCACAAAGTCGGTTATACAAACCCTTTCTGATGGCTGAATTATTATTATAAATATTTGTCTTTGGCTAAATCTGCCACGGTATTGGTTGGTGGAGCATATGTGTCGATCTCATGCGCGTTGCTCATGCTGGAGGGAGGACTCTCAAGGCTGCGGCCGAAAGCCCGAAATACCTTACACTTTTGTTCTGTCTGCAGGAGCGGTGGTTTGGAAGATGCTGGCGCTCACGGATGGCTTTTATGGCCAATATGTCTATTAGTGGACGTGTGCCTAAACCGAGTGACGTACATTCACTGTGGCTGGATTTGATCGTATACTGTATGGCGTTTACACGCATTGAAATGGGCGACTTCGGTCGATGTTTGTGCTTACGCACTACCAAGGAGCCAAGTCCTCATTTACTGGTTTGCCAGTTATTATGGTGTGAACTACAGTCCAGTCTCAATATTCTCGTCGCTCTTCGGGGGAAGCGCCTTCTTTGGGTTAGCGTTCACCGTAGACGGCGTTGGCCTATGTGGAGAACTGTGCCTTCCTCACATTCTATTAAATTTGGGAGAGTGAATATCAAAATACCTTAATATGAATATTATATAGTCTTTTTTAAGCGGAAAGGGATTAATTAATATGGAATCGACTGATGTGAACCTGATACAAGAGGAATGGGACGATTTGATGAGTTTTCTAACATATTTGAGCTATATTCCCGTGAATGGGGTTATTTATATTTAAATAATTATGAGGTACTTCTTTTGATTTTAAACTGGTCTTGAATATTTATTCTTTAAAACACACCTAAAAAAACTAGTTAACTAAATAAACACAATGTAAATCAGTGTCCTAACTAAGCTGGTCACACCATTAATGTGTCAAACGGCATGTAACCAAGCCTTTAAGGAAAAAAAATTCTCACTTTAACTGGGTTATATATATTAGAAATCTGCGTTTTCGTAAAAAGTAATACTAATCAATTTGTTACCGTGCAGGAAAATAATAAATTTGCAAAAAGAGATCTGACACGTTTACTGATGCCACCTTATAAAACTGCATTATTCCACAGGAATTGTCTCGTAATGTGTATCAAGGTATATTATAAAGTTCCTAAAAATATTCATGAACAGCCATTAAGGCGAATGAAAAAAATTTAAAGCAGTGGGTAATAAATACAGCCTTTTATAATATCAAAGAATTCTTTAAATTTAAATTTTGATTTTGCTTTTAATTTTTTATTGATTTTGTTTAGCTAAGTAAGTTACTATAGATCCAGGATTTTGCGTGATACTTCTCAATTGAATTAAAAGTGATTTTTCTAATTTTGTTATGTTTTTCTAAAAACATAAATGAAATCATTACAAAGGGTTAGCTAAAGGTAAAAGGTGTAGCTAAAGTTACATAGTGGAATATTATGTGTTTTTTTTTCTCATTTTAGTTCATTTGTTCTGAACACATTTATTTTAAACAATTTCTTTCGCATGCCACGAAAGGCAAACTATGTGGAAACAAATATTGACTCTGTATCAATCCGTCTGTACCCATATTTTTAGCGAAATAAATGATTTGATTTGATTTAAAAAGATGCTTTGGGAAAGATTCATATTATTTTTTTTAAACACACTAACAATGCTATGAATATTGTTAATATTCCTTTAAATGTTTGTGTATTCGAACATACAGTTTCATGGTCCGCACCAACACGATGTTGATTGGCACCACCAAAAATATGCGGATTTTTTAAAGTTCAAGTAGTTTTCTAAATTTTCAATTTTAACAATATTAATAATAAATTTTAATGTCAGTAATAATAATAATAATACATTACAATATATTTAATATCAGTGGTAGTTACCGTGTAGTAGCGATGTAAGAATATCCAGTACCTCATATCGTTCCGTGGGTATCGTAAGAGGCAACAGATGGGAAAATTAGGAGATGGGCAGCAGCGTCTACCTAATTACAATTAAAAATAAAAAAAATCGCTTGCCGTACTGCCTGTTAGGCGTGTCAACTTGTAGTGTTATGCTACTTACTTATCATTTTACATTATTTTAAATTCATTTTTCCATTCTGTTTCGATTTTCTGCATTCACTTCAAAACTGGATATTTTACATCACCTTTATTTCCATAGGATCCTGTAACGATTTTAAACCATAAGAACACAATAAAAAATCATTTCTACTTCGTATTTTCACATTATCAGCACTTTTAAATTGGTGTCAATGGAGTCTACATTTTTCGATCTTTTAGTTAGTTTTCCGTAACTCTACAATTTCGGGCTTTGTGTGGGCAGTTGCGCTACCTTTTTTCCTATATCAATAATATCTCATTTTCCACTTAAATCTTGCCGTTTTCTTATTACAAGCCTAAAACTAAAATTTGACATGTTTTGACATTTTTGTTTATTTGGTCTCCATAGTAATTATATTCAAATTTGCTACCGATCTGTTGTTCCTATTTCGATAATTCCACATAAATACTCTTTTCTCTTGACCATTTACAAAAAATTTGCGTTTAATTTAAATAATTTTTCCGTTCTCTCTAGAAAGGTATAAAAGCCGAACAATCGGTGAAGAAAGACAGTCTCGCTTCAGTTCTCGAATTGGAAGCATCTCCTAAAGGCCTTATCCCGGGGCCGCACTGCCCCGGGATCCTGCAAGCCTCCACCTACACGTGAAGTCTTCGGCGAAGCCTTCTTCAAGCGCGGAGCCGCACCACTCCGGAATCCTACAAGCCTCCATCAACCTCGGAAGTCGTTGGCAGTCTACTTCAAGCGCGGGGGCCACACTACTCCGGGCGCTACGACTGCTTACTCCAGGCGCCGAGTGCACCTACCGCCGGCGCTACCTTTGGGCGTTGCAACTGCTGACTCTAAGCGTTGAGCGCATCTACTCCAGGCGCTACGTGCGCCGGCTCCGGACGCTGCGTGTGCTGGCTCCAGGCGCTGCGTGCCGTCGCTGCTAAGAAACCTACCTCTACAAGCGCAACCGGCGTGTGCTGGCTTCAGGCGCTGCGTGTCGTCGCTGCTAAGAAACCTACCTCTACAATCGCAACGTGTGTCGCTTCGACTTTTAGGCTCCACTACAACTCTATATTCCCCTATTCTCCTACCTTTATTTTTTTGTAATCTAATTGTACTCTCACTTCATTCATCATCATCCTCATTTCATTTTTTTTATAAAATTGTAAATATCTTTGAATTTTAAATATATTTTCGTTTTTGTTGTATTTTTGTTGTTTTGTTGTTCTTAGGTTAGATTCTTTTTGTTCTTTATTGTCGCTTCACGACATTTGGCGCCCAACGTAAAAGTTCTCTTTCTCTTCTCTTCACCTTTACTGCGCCTTGTCCATTTATTTTGATTTAATTGCTTCCTCTTTCGTTCTTAACTCTTTATTTATTCATCCTTTTGATACCTTCCAAATTCTAAAACAACACTTCATCTAGTGTTTCAACTTATCTAGATTATATTTAGACCTACATTCAACACTTCACTTACATTCATCACTTTAATATTTTTATTCTAGTAAACTTAAAGAGGTATAATTTTTAATTAAATTTTTATTTCTTAAACTTAATTATAACAATGAAAAGGGTTATTAAGTACGAATTCCTTAACAAGGCCGAACTCGAATACGAAGTGAAGATTAGATATGAGGAACCAGCTAATACTGTTTTACTTCTAAAAAAAACAGGTTTTGCGTTTAGTTGCGAATTCTCACCCTGAAGATATTCTGACTTCTCCAATTCCGATTGAGGATGACTTGTCTCAAATTGATTCTACTTTGACCTACTTGGACTGTAAAATTAAAAAATTTTTACAAGGCGAAACCAAATACTTGCGAATAATAGAAACTTTTATTAATCATGTCTTTTACAGATTGGAACGAATAGATACTGACTTATATCCAGACTTTAAAGCTATTTTCGATACTTTGAAGATGAAATATGACGATATTACTAAACAATTTGAATCCTTGACTCCAGCTCCAACTGAAAATGACCCTCCATCACTTGACCCTCCTGTTGACCCGACTGTCACGGAACTCCCTCTTGTTTCTCAAACTTCTATTCAGGTCCATACCCCGTATCCTCCACCACCACCTCAATCTTTTTCTCCAACCAACGTCTTCAAAGATCTGAAAAGACACACCTTCAATGGTAAAAGCTGTCCAAGATCCTTTCTTCAAAAACTGGAAGAATACTGTATAGCTCGTGGCTTGTCCAAAGACTTGTTGATTTCACAAGCGTTTGAAACTTTCACTGACAATGCTCTTCATTGGTTCAGATTTAAATATAATCAGAATCCAAACTTAAAGTGGAACGAACTTTCTTCGTTTTAATCAAAGACTTTGGTGGTTTTGATTATGATCACAAACTGTTAGAAGCGATTAGGAATCGAACTCAAGGTCGAGATGAACCTATTGTCATCTATATTTCCATCATGTCTGGAATGTTTTCTCGTCTTTCGAAGAAACTTTCTGAAACAGAACAATTGGAGATTATTTTGAGGAATATTCGCCCATGTTATTCAGTCTTCGTAGCTCTAAAAGACATTGACTCTATCGACTCTCTTTTGGCTACTTGCCAAAACTATGAAAAATTCCTAGACAGAGACAAACAATTTAAAGAACCAAATGTACAACAAAGTCCTCTTAATTCTGAATTCAACTACAAGCATTCCAGTTGTTCAAGTTCAGTTGACTCTCCAAATTCTTCTAATAACTCACGACCTTCTCCTCCCCTCTTGAATAAATTCACTTCATCCTACAAATACCCTTCTAGACAAGTTAATAGTCTTTCACAAACTAAAGCTCCTCAAGAAAGCTCCTTTTGTGTTCGCTGTCGTAAACAAGGTCATTCTTTGAACACCTGTACTAAACCACGATTCGTGATTTGTTTCAAATGTGGTCTTAAGGGTTTTAAAACTGCAGATTGCCCTACTTGTTCTCCCAAACCTAATACTAGTTCAAAAAACTAACTGCTGACTTGAAAAGTAACTTAAACTTTGATAACGACGATTGGACTAATTGGATTAAAACAATTCAAAACTTCTTTTCTTGTTACAAAATATCTTCTACACTCTACTCCAAGGAACAAGATCTTAATCGTCCATTCGTTAGTGTCAAAATTTATAACTTAACTTTATCTGGTTTACTAGATTCTGGCAGTTCAGTAACTATTCTGGGTAATAATTCTCATTTGGAAATTCTTAAACTGGGCTGCAAACTTTTCAAGTCAGATCTTATTACTGTCTCTACTGCTAATAATCAAAAAGTTAATTCCTTGGGTTATTTTGACTTACCTGTTCATTTCAATAATCAAACTCATTTAATTAAAGCTTACGTTTTCCCTAAAATATTCCCTTCGCTAATATTAGGTATTGACTTTTGGAGAAAATTTAATCTTTTACCTAGTGTTTTATCTTCTCTTAACTTTACAGAATCTAAATGCTCTGCTATCGAAACTAAAGATACTAAAGTTTTACCTTATGAGCATTTAACTCCTAATCAAAAGAACATCGCTAATGACATCATCCAACGCTTCAAGACAATTTCTTTTGAAGAAAAAGGTATCCTGGGATGCACACACTTAATCACCCACAAGATTGACACTGGTGATTCTCTTCCAATCAAACAAAGATGTTACAGACTGTCTCCTGAAAAACAAAAGGCGTTAATTAATGAAGTTGACAAGATGCTGCGATGGAACGTCATTGAACAATACGAAAGTCCTTGGTTATCTCCAGTTCTCATCACTCCGAAGAAGAATGGTGAATGGCGTTTCTGCGTAGACAGCAGGAAGCTTAACTCAGTTACACGTCGTGATGCTTATAGTCTGCCACTAATAAGCGAAATTTTGGACAACTTGAGGAATGCCAAATACTTATCAAGCATCGACATTGCGAAAGCATTTTGGGAGATTCCCTTGAATCCTGCTGATAAGGATAAAACTGCATTTTATGTACCTGGAAGAGGTATGTTTAGATTCAAGGTAATGCCTTTTGGTCTTTCTAACTCACCTGCAACTCTACAAAGATTAATGGATATGCTTTTTACTCCTGAATTTGAGAACAAGGTATTTTGCTATCTGGACGACATCGTTATCATTAGCTAGACTTTTGATGAACACATATCACTCCTTATGAAAGTTCATGAAAAACTTTCATATGCTAATCTGACTATTAACTTTGAGAAGAGTCCATTCTTCAGGAAAGAACTGAAATACCTTGGTTTTCTAGTGGACGAGTACGGTCTACGTGCTGATCCAGATAAAATAAAAGCTATATTAGAATATCCTGTACCTACTTGTAGAAAAGAAGTGCGAAGATTCATAGGCACCTGCAGCTGGTTCAGAAGATTCATTTCAAACTTTAGCACTATTGCCTCTCCACTCAATCAACTAACCTGTTCCGGGAAGAACGCTCCTAAATTTCTTTGGAATTCACAAGCTGCAGCTGCTTTCCAGAAACTTAAAGAAGCTTTGGTAACTGCTCCTGTCCTTGCTTGTCCTAACTTCGAACTACCCTTCTCTGTACATTGTGATGCATCAAACTATGGCATAGGAGCAATGCTTACTCAACATCAAGATGACAAAGAAGTCGTGATTGCTTACATGAGTAAAGCACTAAACAAAAATCAACAGAACTACTCAACTACTGAAAGAGAAACATTAGCTGTAATAACTGCGTTAGAACATTGGCGATGTTACCTAGACAATGGTAAAGAATTTACAATATATACTGACCATGCTGCACTTAAATGGTTTCAGAACTTATCGAATCCATCAGGAAGACTTGCTCGCTGGACTTTACGCTTATCTTGCTTTAACTTTGTCCTGAAACATAATAAAGGAAAGGATAACGTTGTTCCAGATTTATTATCAAGACATATGAATCAAGAACGTCCTGATACACGAAAAATTTCACCTCAAGGCGTACATCCTATTACGATTGAAGAACCACCTGATCGTAAACTTGAGTACTACAACAAGATTTTTCTCGGATGCTCCAACAATCCAGACTCATATCCCAACTACACTATCAGGGATAACAAACTTTACCGCTGCATCCATTCTCCCGATCGTCTAAACGATGACTTTATTTGGAAAGAAGTTCCACTACCTCAAGATAGACATGCAATTATTGAAGTTAACCATGGTTCCCCTTCAGAACTCCATCTTGGTATCTTCAAGACATTCAAGAAAATATCTTTAAAATACTATTGGCTTGGTATGTTTAAGGATATTGCCAATTTAATCTCAACTTGTGAAACCTGCTTAACCTACAAACACCCTAATCATTCTCCCTATGGTCTTATGGGCAAACCTAAACTTTGCTCCAGACCTTTTCAAACTATATCCTTAGATCTTATGGGTCCGTTGCCTATGACTCGAAGACGAAATCAGTATATTCTAGTAATTAACTGCAATTTTACTAAATATACTATGATTTTTCCCCTTAAACGTGCTACTTCAGCTAATATTATTAATGTTTTGGAAAATTCAGTTTTTCTAGTTCATGGCATTCCCCAAACTATTATAATGGACAATGCTGTTCAATTTCAGTCGCGAGAATTCCACTCATTCTTAAATTCTTATAACGTTCCTTTTATTTTTCACACAGCTTTATATTGTCCTCAGGTTAATCCTACGGAGAAGTTTAATAGTACAATTATTACAGCTCTAGCATCTCTAGTAGGAGACGATCATAGATCATGGGACAAGCATCTTACTAAAATTCAGTACGCAATGAACAGCGCTACTAATGTAGCTACTGGCTTTACTCCAAACTTTTTAGTCTTTGGTAGGGAAACAATACCTTGTGGTTCCTTCTATACTCCAACTCAGAACCTCGAGGAATTAATATTTATGCCTCGTGATATTTACGCGTCTAATGCTGGTCTCCTCTCATCTATCTTTCACAAAGTTCAAACTAAACTTCACATAGCGCACGCTAAAAATAGCGCTCGCTATGATCTTCGCCGGGCTTTTAAAGAATTTAATGTGGGAGATACTGTTTGGCGTAAAAACCATGTTTTAAGCAACGCCGGCGCATACTTTAATGCTAAACTTGCCCCTAAGTTCATCAAGTGCAAAGTGATAGCTAAACTGTCACCACTAGTCTATGTACTTGATGACCCTAATGGAGTTAGAGGCAAGTGGCACATCAAAGATGTAAAATCATAAATTTTATTAACTTTTATTAACTATTAATTTGTATATATGTATAAATATCACCATCATTCTCACCTTATTATTTTTATTTCTTTTAATTTGTTTGTTTGTTTGATGATCAAGTGTTCTTCAACACATCTTGCTTTAGGACCTCGAACTTTCGTTGGTTAATCGTCACTTTTTTTATTTCAGACACATCTCGTTGGTGATGTTGCTGATCTCTGGCTTTGAGCCCTACCGCTCTGGCCGTTCTTAATATTTACTTAAGTCATAGCGACTAAAGCTTACTTGAGGTATTTATTTATCTTTATCTTCACTTGGGAGCGGTTGACTACTCCCTTAATAATTTTTTTTCCACGCAGGAGCGGATGACAACTCCTTAAATAAGCCTGAATGTCCTTTCGAAAACACACTTTTAGAGTGGTAGTCATTGAATGTGAACTCCACCCTTACCTGAATGCAGATGATGAATGTAAGAGATAGTATATCTGATTTTGCCTGGTGATGTCTGTTTCTGCAAAGCTGTGTTTTTATGGTTTATTTTAGAATGTATATATCAAAATTTTTGCTGAGTCAAAAATTTTCCAGGGTCGGGGGGAAAATGTAGTGTTATGCTACTTACTTATCATTTTACATTATTTTAAATTCATTTTTCCATACTGTTTCGATTTTCTGCATTCACTTCAAAACTGGATATTTTACATCACGTTTATTTCCATAGGATCCTGTAACGATTTTAAACCATAAGAACACAATAACAAATCATTTCTACTTCGTATTTTCACATTATCAGCACTTTTAAATTGGTGTCAATGGAGTCTACCTTTTTTCGATCTTTTAGTTAGTTTTCCGTAACTCTACAATTTCGGGCTTTGTGTGGGCAGTTGCGCTACCTTTTTTCCTATATCAATAATATCTCATTTTCCACTTAAATCTTGCCGTTTTCTTATTACAAGCCTAAAACTAAAATTTGACATGTTTTGACATTTTTGTTTATTTGGTCTCCATAGTAATTATATTCAAATTTGCTACCGATCTGTTGTTCCTATTTCGATAATTCCACATAAATACACTTTTCTCTTGACCATTTACAAAAAATTTGCGTTTAATTTAAATAATTTTTCCGTTCTCTCTAGAAAGGTATAAAAGCCGAACAATCGGTGAAGAAAGACAGTCTCGCTTCAGTTCTCGAATTGGAAGCATCTCCTAAAGGCCTTATCCCGGGGCCGCACTGCCCCGGGATCCTGCAAGCCTCCACCTACACGTGAAGTCTTCGGCGAAGCCTTCTTCAAGCGCGGAGCCGCACCACTCCGGAATCCTACTACCTCCATCAACCTCAGAAGTCGTCGGCAGTCTACTTCAAGCGCGGGGGCCACACTACTCCGGGCGCTACGACTGCTTACTCCAGGCGCCGAGTGCACCTACCGCCGGCGCTACCTTTGGGCGTTGCATCTGCTGACTCTAAGCGTTGAGCGCATCTACTCCAGGCGCTACGTGCGCCGGCTCCGGACGCTGCGTGTGCTGGCTCCAGGCGCTGCGTGCCGTCGCTGCTAAGAAACCTACCTCTACAAGCGCAACCGGCGTGTGCTGGCTTCAGGCGCTGCGTGTCGTCGCTGCTAAGAAACCTACCTCTACAATCGCAACGTGTGTCGCTTCGACTTTTAGGCTCCACTACAACTCTATATTCCCCTATTCTCCTACCTTTATTTTTTTTTGTAATCTAATTGTACTCTCACTTCATTCATCATCATCCTCATTTCATTTTTTTATAAAATTGTAAATATCTTTGAATTTTAAATATATTTTTGTTTTTGTTGTATTTTTGTTGTTTTGTTGTTCTTAGGTTAGATTCTTTTTGTTCTTTATTGTCGCTTCACGACAAACTATGGCAAATATTTCCCCATGTGACAATGTATGGGGAGTCCTATGATCATCATCATCATCATTACAACCCTTCCCAAGTCCACTGCTGAACATAGGCCTCCCCCAAGGAATGCCACGAAACACGGTCCTGAGCCACCTGCATCCATCGACTTCCTGCATGTCTTACCAGGTCGTTACTCCGTCTAGTGGGGGGAGGCCCTACACTTCGTCCGCCGGTACGAAGTCGCCACTCGAGAACATTTTTTTCCCGTCGGTTGTCAGTTCTTCGAGCTATATGGCCGACCCATTGCCACTTCAACTTAATAATCCGTTGGGCTATGTCGGTCACTGGTGCTACTGTGGATATCCTCATTTCTTTATTTATCACGCAGAGATACTCCGAGCATAGCCCTCTCAATAGCTCGCTAAGCGACCTTGAGCTTCCTCATACGGCCAGCAGTGAAGGACCACGTCTCAGTTCCATAGGTCGTCATTGGCAACACGCACTGGTTGAACAATCTAGTTTTAAGGTTTTTAGGTATGTTTAACGAGAATATGTGTCGTAATCTCCCGAACGCTGCACAGCCGAGTTGAATCCGTCGATTGACCTCTCGGTCGAAGTTGGACTTACCTAGTCAGACTATTTGTCCCAGGTAAACATATTCATCAACAACTTCGAGCTTAGTGTTTCCAACAACTACTGGCATAGGTGTGACATGAACTAAACATGATTTTTGTTTTATCCATGTTCATCTTAAGACCTATCTATTGGGAGACACTATTAAGGTCATTAAGCATGGTGCTTAGGTCCTCCAGCGATTCTGCCATAAGGACTATGTTGTCGGCAAAACGAAGGTGAGTGATGTACTCGCCATTGTCTTTAATACCGTATCCTTTCCAGTCCAGTAGCTTGAAAACGTCTTTCAATGCAGGGGTGAAGAGTTTCGGAGATATTACGTCACCCTGTCTTACATGCATATGATCAGCAGTAGACTTTAATAGGCTGTAACGTTGTAACGATAAAATCAGTATCAGTGGACCGGCTAAATAGCTCAGGTAGTGGCAACCTCATACTGGTCATGTTGATATGATTTGATTGATTAGGTGTGATAGTATATGGTGGAAGACTTTTTTCGGCGTTGAACTAGTGATAATGCACAATGATGATAA
The DNA here is from genome assembly GCA_963668995.1 of Parnassius mnemosyne. Classification (NCBI taxonomy): domain Eukaryota; kingdom Metazoa; phylum Arthropoda; class Insecta; order Lepidoptera; family Papilionidae; genus Parnassius; species Parnassius mnemosyne. Next base: position 30,767,223 of record CAVLGL010000086.1, read on the forward strand.
TTTGTGTGCTGATGTCCGCTCCTATATACTTTAATAGAACTGTTTAAAAGCTGTTGAAGGGCATTTTTCTATTAAAAATTAAGTGTCATACGAAATAATTGTCCACCTAATGGTAAATGGCGGCCATGGATACCTGCAACCAACTTCAAATAAAGAATACTACAGACAGCTTGGGCTGAGCTTTGGAATCGCCTCGCGGTAAAAATCACCTGTTGAGCGTTATAGTTGTCCGTAGAACTTACTCGGCTGCACTAAAGCCTGTGTCACACCGGCTGCTCGTAATCCGAATAAAATTGTGGGTAATTCATCATCCCATAATTCGTATTTTGATAACCTGCTTGTTAAAGCGACTTTCAAACAACGGTGACATCGCTCTATCATCCCATAACTCTGAGGACGGTAAGGTGCAGTACGAATCCTTTGAACTTTTTTACGTGGTAGGGCCATGCTGCAGCTATATTAATAATATGGTTGTGGAATGAATGAATTTCTTAGTAATCATTGACCGATTCATCCTAATACCTGTATGGCTGATGTTATGTATTGATTCGAAAACAGCTTTCCTAAATGACTGTGGTACGTAAGATCTGATATATTACCGCCCGCGATGTCACTGTATATACTTTTATTAACATTGGGAATAATAATACTCTTTAACTGTATCTTGTTCGACGCGCCGGCGTCCTATAGCATCAGCGAAATTTGAACGTAGGCTTTTTGCGCTGTCGCTAATTCCTCGTAATCTATGACCATTGAGCAAACAATAATTTCAATACGCGATAACGCGTCTGCGACTGGATTATTGTTACCAGTGACATGTTGTATACTGCTGGTATACTCGCTAATAAACAACAACTGTCTAATTCGGCGAGGAATCTCTTTACTGGAATTTAGCTTTGTGAGTGTGTATGTCAGGCCTGTGGTCTGTGTACACGATCATTTCCCGTCCTTCTATCATGTTTTTGAAATGCATGATGGACATGTACACAGCCAACAATTATCTGTCATACGTACTGTATTTTTGTTGAGCTATCAGATAGATTTTTTGAGAAATACCCGATCGGCTTCCAAGTACCGTTAACCTTCTGTTTCAGTATTGAGACTACACAGGTGTTTGAGGCATCGGTCATCAATAATAATTGCGCGTCCGACACCGGATGTGATAATGTTACGGCGTTTAGTAGGTCTAACTTACACTTTTAGAAGGCGTTGTCGGCTTCAATGTCCTATTAAATTTTTCTATTGTTCTTCTTCTTTGTGTTATGTAAAATTTTGTTTAGATTTATATGACATTCAGCCGCTTAGGGTAAGTGTGACCTCTATAAATTTACCATGCCTAAAAACGTCTTAAGTCGTCGACTGTCTGTGGCTTTGGATAGTCCAGAATAGCCAAGACCTTGTCGGGCAAAGGGCTAATTCCTGACGAAGTGACATTGCATCCTAAAAAATCTACTTCGCTCACTCCAAACAAACTCTTACCTAGATTTATGGTCAACTCGATACTGTGGAATAGCTCGGATACTTTACGGACATGTTTTCGGTAGATGACGTTATTTCGCGAGGCTACGATGAGATCACCAATGTAACAAAAAAGTGATGACTCGTATTCATTACCTATTTTAACAATGTTTACGATTCCACGAGTTGCGCTTCTAAGGTCGAACATCATCCGCAAAAACTTATACAAACCAAAAGGGGTGGTAATGTGTCGATTTGTCTTCTATCAACGTTTGGACATAGCATACTAAAACAACCATTTAGTAATATCACCGATAGTGGCTAGAGGTGCAGCTGAGCTGTGCTTTGCATTTATGCATAATACATAAATGAGGCATAAAGTAAACTACTCGTAAAATCGGTTAAAAGTATCTAAAAAAAATGGGCTATCAGCGCCGCTAGAAATAGCAATGCTGTGTTTAGTTGTTAGTATCGTCAAACGATCTCCATTCACCGATTTGGTCAAGCAATATCGTAATACGGTCAACAAACAGTGATAAATTTTATAAATGCCATAATTTATTGAAAAGGTAAACTACTTTATATTTTGATCAATTCAACGATCTGAACAAGACATAATAAAAATCTCATAAATTAAACCACAAGTATGAAGAGAGTGTTGCAATAATCGCAGGTTGATCACTTTTAATTGAAATATTTATAGACATTAGTAGTTAAATTTCAATTCATATTTAGAGAGATATTGCTATTTTTTATTTAAATTATAAGACTATTAATAATAAAAGCTAAAAAATAAACTATTAAGGTAAGAATATTTAAATTATTTTATATACTATGTATAATTTATTCAAACATATCAAATAAAGTTTGTTTATAAAATAAAGCAAAATAATCTGTGTCCGCGTAGGTTGAAAACTTTACATCACGCATGTAGATTTATGCGCTGTGTAAAATTTTAAATCTGAACTTTATTTATAATACGGCATCAATTAAAATAACACTATGTTATCTCGTTTATAATTATCAGAATCATATATAATACCAAATTGGCATCAAAAGGAAGAAATACGTTTCCCTCCATTTTCGATGTTCTTTAATCGGATAAAAAGCCTATAAGCTGCCCTGGGTCAATTATCCACCTGCTGAATTTCATGGAAATCCATCTAGTAATTTTTCGTAAATCGTGAATAATCGGACAGACAGACCAATTGACAATATTCTAAAAACTACTAATGTGGCTTCAGTATACTACATTTAGTCCCTTGGACTTGTTTTTTCCAGAAAATATTAGAATTACAGACACGACTTTCTAAAGATTTATTATATGTGAAGATAGAATATACATAGGTATATATAGTATATACTTACATTATCGATTATTAATAACACCATTAATATTATAATGAACGATGGAATTTCAATAAAAGTTAATGTAATGAAAATCGCTTACAATATGAATACATAAAATCAATAACGTGAAGAGTGAAGTTTCATTTCTAAGTTAAATTTGTTTGCCAAACCATGTTTAAAACAACACGAAGAGAATACATAAAAAAGATAAAATTCCGAACAAATAAATTATGTCCTTCATTAAATTACCTTCAAAACGACTTTCTAGACAACTATCTTGATGCTGATCTTCAAAAGTACCTGTTTCCGATAAATCTTGTGCAATTTGTATTGTTTTCTCCAAAATATAATATTCGTGATAATTTTATAACTTCAAACAACCGTACCATTAATTGCATTTCACTCTTAATTTCATTTTGTTTCATTCTTTCTTACATAATTATTATTGCTTTCGATGATCCCATAAAAAAATTTGAGAAACTTCTTTTAACACTTTTCGTTTTGAAATATTTTCTATATTGTGTCGGCTGTGGTCTAAATTCTATTGTTAATATAATCCAGAGCGATACACACGTGATGTTAATATTAACAATCCAAAAAATTAAAAAGTATTTCAAATTAGTTACTATTGATAATAGAAGTATCATCATTAGCTGGGTCCACGTTTTAATTTTATGTTCGTTTTATATCTTGTATTACTTGTTTCATATAATTAAAGAAAAGCTTACATTAACAATGGTTTTCACTTATTTGTTGTTGTTGCTCGCGGATTTAAATACAGTTTACATGTTACGAATGATAAAGTTATTGAGAAATTATTTAGTCTTATGGATTACTGAAATGAAACAATTTAATACTTCGGTTGTGAATGAATATCATTCAAATAAACCAACGAGGCTACTGGTATTTTGGCAAACAAAGGTCAGCGTTTTAAAGCGAATTCTCGATGCCACTTATATTTGTAAGGAACTTTGCGAAATTCCGGTAAGACTTAATTTGTATAGAAAATTTTTGGATAAACATACAATTTTACAGATTTTTTTTCATATTTCAGGTGTTGTATTATATTGTTGTTACATTTATGCAGTCTCTAGCGAATGTCCAAGCTTTAATCGTGGTTAGTATTTATTAAAACTTATACTGTCGTATTTCAAAACGTGGTTCATTGTTAGTCTCGGGATTGAACTATCGTTAAAATGAATCCTTGTCACGACAGAAGTCCCTTAGCCACAGTTACAGTTTTAGTTTAATTTGAAATTTTCTGTCAACTTCTATTTATATCGTATATTTAGATTCTAGTTTGAACCTGAGACTACTAATTATAAACTAGCCTTAGTAATAATGTTGACCTTAACTGTAAATATGTTTAACTGTAAATCGTATTTGACTGTTTGGTTTTTTTATTGTTATTTCGTTTGAACTACAGAGATCTGAACTTAATAGCATACAAACGAATATCCAGTGATAGTTTTTGGGTCAGGATGCATTTAACAATAGAGTATAAGATCCTGCGCATTGAATAAAACGACATATTATAATATCAGATCACAAAAATTTGTCTAAATTCAAACGAAAATAAGCATTAAACTACATAGCATATCGTGTTCCTTGCAAAATTCACCAAATTCGGAACTGGTGGACCTCGATCGAAGAATCAAAATGCGTATGCGTTGTCACGCCTGAGGACTAAGATGGAATACTCACAACAAAAAACACAACAGTATTAAGCTGACATAATGACATTCCCTCTTTTGAAGTGAATTTTGCTGTAAAGGGTAAGTACAAAGGACTAACAATATGTGACGAAGGTATTTGCGTCACTTGCAACTACCGTCTAACGCTTAGGAAATTTGTTATTGTTATCCAATAAGAGTACTGCAATGTCCATTGCCTGGTTTTCTTATCTACTGCCTTTAAGCCCAGCATGTGCACCCGTGTGTTAAAGGGAACACAAACTCGCAAGTTACGTAACGGATCGCACCGCTATATCGAGCTTCATCATCTCGTGCCGTGGTGTAATGTGGATATTGAACAATACAAGAAAACAGCAATCGTATAGACATTTGCAATAACGCAATTTTACGCAAAGTTAGTTGGAAAGACAGCCGTCATCCAACCAACGTGCAACGCAGCTCAAGAAGACACGCGGCAGCTCAGCACATGTGCAGATGAGTGCACATGCCATCCTTCACGCCATTCCTGTAGCTCGAATTCGGGGACATTTACAGTATCGCGAAATAAGATATACAGTCCATAAGCTACGTAAAATCCTCGCATTACACAATCCATACATTGCCTCATCCAGGCCGGGCTAATTAATATTATCCACCAATTTTGGCCTTCTTGCCGCATTAATTTTAATCAGAATGCTTTTAAGGTACCTTAGTATTAAGCAGCATTTATTAAATTTGTGAAGCTACTACGATATTTCCAGTTTTATTTAAATAACTTTCAGATTCCAAACATGGGATCGTACACACTTTTTCTATTTATGTTTACGTTGAAGAATATAACGCTGTTGTTTCTGATAAGCTTTGAGCGTGAAAAGTATTTTGTGGCACTGAAAAATACCGAAGTTGTATTATTAATGACCACTGTGGCTGACGTGAGTCCAGGTGAGTTCTGTAAGCGATTTCTGTGACAGTGATGCATCATGGTCGTCAGGCAACTCTGCCTGATGTCTTTTAAGCGAATTAAGTATAATATTATGCCTCCTCTTTCGCAATCTAACCTAGCTTTCGTCTTATTTTTCAACAGCCCGTGAGGGAAACAAATAAGATGGGCAGCAGCGACTTCCTAATAATGACTAAAAATAAAAAATTGCGGTCGCCAACCCGCTTGCAAAGCGTGGCAACTATGGCAAATATCCCCCCTATGAGACAGTCTATAGGGGAGGCTTATTTTGTTTTTTTTATAGGAGAGGGGGCACACGATCATGCGGCTCACCTGATGGTAAGTGACTACCGCCGCCCATGAACAACTGCAACACCAGGGGAATCGCAGATGCGTTGCCGGCCTTTTAAAAAGGAGTACGCTCTTTTCTTGAAGGTCCCTAAGTCGTATCGGTCCGGAAAAATCGCTGATGGTAATCGATTCCACAAGGAGGTCGTGCGAGGAAGAAAACATCTTCTAAATCGCACAGTGATGGACCGCCAATCATCCAGATGGTGTGGATGGTATCGGGAGTTCTGCCGCGATGTGCGTTCGTGAAATTTGGCGGCTGGGATTAATCCGAACAATTCCTCAGAGCACTCCCCATGGTAGATGCGAAAGAAAATGCAATGGGAAAAAATGCTTATGTTCAGTAGTTGATATTAATAGGCTGTAACGGTGTAACAGTAATATCAGTAGTAATTACACCGGCCAAATAGCTTAAGTAGAGGCAACCCACATGGGCCATGCGGCCCTAGTTGATGAATCAGGTGTGTTATATAATATAACGAATACTGTAAAAAATCTGTAAAAAATCTGGGAATATATCTAGATTCTACCTTGTCGTGGTCGCAGCAGTTAAAACAAGTGAGCAAAAAGGTGTTTGCTACTATGGGTTTACTTCGTCGTTTACGTTCTTTTCTCCCCATTCCCACTAAGATTATGTTAGCACAATCCTTACTTCTCTCTATTCTCGATTATGCGGACGCAAGTTATCTCGATTTAACTGAAGACCAACTGAACAAACTTGAGCGAATTCAAAATATTGCTATTAGGTTCATATTTGGTTTGCGCAAATATGATCATGTATCCGAATATCGTTTACAGCTCAAGTGGTTACCCATTCGCTTTCGCCGGAATCTGCAAACTGTATCTCTTTTGTACTGTGTGTTGTTCAACCCTTGGACTCCAAGCTACTTGAAGGAAAACTTTAAGTTTATTGGTCATGATCGACCTGATAGAGTTCTACGGTCAGCCGGCGAACTAATTCTAGAACCATGTTCATTTCGAACAAAATTTATGAAATATTCTTTTACGAGCCAAGCCTATGTTATGGAATGAACTTCCACTCCAAATTCAACGTGCTCAAACTTTGAAAAGATTCAAAAGTGACGTCAAGAAGCATTACCTAACACTTTGTGGTTATTGATAACCAATTCTAGCAATATTTATTATCTTTGTATATATATGTATGTGTATATGTTTATATATATATATATATATATATATACATATATGTTTATATATATATATATATATATATATATACCTATTTATTAATATGTATGTTTATTTTATTATTATTTTTTATGTATTATTGTGGTATTTTAACAAAATATAGTTTAGTTTATTTAGATATTAGTATGTAAGTGTAACATAAAGCGCACCACCTCCTACTGTTCTTAATTCCAGTTTCTCTTTAGGCCAAAGGTTGTCTGGAAGAGATCGCTCTTTAGCGATAAGACCGCCTTATTGTACATACGTATATATTAAGTTTTCTCTGTAATGTATTTATTCGTTGTACATGTGTGGTGTACAATAAAGTATATACTACTACTACTACTACTACTTTATCCGATGGTGATTTAGTGATGAGATACAATGATGAAAATGTTGAGTGTTTAGTGTAGTTTTTTTTATAGTATAGGGTGACAAACGAGCACACAATCCACCTGATAGTAAGTAGTTACTATGACCCATAGACATCTACATCTATCCTCAATAAAGACTTAAGATGCAGATGCGTTGTCACCCGTGAGGACTAACATGGAATGCCTCTTTGCCAGTAAAAGGAGTCTCCGGTTCTCTACACTCACCATACGAAACACAGCAGCGTTAAGCTGCTATTTTACGCTGGTTTTCTGTGAGAGCGTGGTCCTTCCCCGGTCGAGCCGGGTCGGCTCGACCGGGGAAGGACCACGCTCTCGTGCTACAACTATACTACTAATATAACTGCAGCATGGCTCTATCACGTAAAAAAGTAGTCACCTGTGCTCGCGCAAACACTCGTTCACTTTAATTCTGTCCTACGTAGATGGCTATTCTCCATCTGGCGGTGACTGAAATTTGGTATGAAGGCTATTAATATTATAGGGAAGGCCTGTTTTTAGCAACGGCCTTTTAATAGACTGTCATTTATAAAAAAAGAATGAGAAACTCGAGGAGGTGCTTGATGCACAGCGGACGGGAAACAATTGTAAGTTGCATTGGCTGCCCCGCCCCAGTACTCTCAACATTGATTACACATATCATCTTCTTTTCCTTCACCAGCCAACAACAGTGTTTTTTTGTTGGAAATCAGCCTCCCGTATAGTAAGAAGAATTTACCACTACCACAACGCGTGGCAGGCGGATAGATTAATCAGCGTCAATAGTCAGTAGTGATTAGACCGGCCAAATAACTCAGGTAGAGGCAAATTGATACAAGTTATATGGCTCTAACTGATAAATCAGATGTGGTACTATATGAAGAAAGAGTTTGTTCAGTATTGTACTAGAGACAACATACAATGATGATTATCTTAAGTGCAGATGTTCGTGCCTATAAACGGTAATAGAACTCCTCTATTGGTTGATGAAGATAATTTTTTATTGATAATTGATGTGATATACTAAATAATTGTCCACTTAATGGTAAATCGTGGTCGCAACCATGGACACTTACAATCAACTTCAAATAAAGAACACTACAGACACGTTGTCACCTATAATACCATTTAGATCGAAAATCAGCAGCGCACTTATTACTATTTCAAGTCAAAAATAGAAAAGTAATCCAAGGCTAAATAGAAGTAGTTATTTTAAATTTTAAACTTAGTAGAAATTTTCGCTTAGTCAACATTATTTACAACTTGTTGATTTCGTCCTAAAGTTAACAGTTATTGTACCATATTCTCAAGAGTAGTTAGATTGACTTTATACTTTGCAGATGAACGTTTGGCATATAAAACTCTTCGACGATTGAACAGGGCAGCGTACAAAATGATGAATAGCAGTAGCATGGTCACAGTGGACGCGAAGCTGCCACTGCGTATTATTTCCGTTCTTGCAACCTATGTTATTGTGCTCTTGCAATTCGCATTCCTGTAGTATTTAGCTATAGTTGAAATAATTTTTTAGACAACTTATTTGTTCTGATAAAATGTATTATGTACTCAATGATAGTGTTGACATAGAAATTAAATAAAAAGCTGAGTAAGTCTAATAGGCGGATCGTTTTATTTATACATCCCACATAATAAACACGATATATTTCATATTTTTTAATTTTAGTTTAGTTAGGAATTACCAGAAAGTCAAGGGAAATGAAACAGTGGATGGGCAGCACCTTCTTACGTGGTTATCGACCACTAAAAAAAATAAAAACTGAGGTTTTCACTCCGCCTATAATATATCCGCAAATATCCCGCCCATGAGGCAATCTCAGGGCGACTAATGGCCTCGGTGGTCTAGGGGTCTTAAGTGTTGCACTTACTATCATCAGATAAACGACGTAATTAAGAGGAGATGGCGATGTTGATTAAGAGGCCCGGGCTTGAATCACGGGTTGGACCAAATTAGTTATTAGTTTTTCTGTTTCGAGTCAGAATGTAGGCGTTGTTTAACCCCTGTGACAAAACTCTCTTTATTATTTAATTTATTACAATGTTTAAAATTACCTAACTTATTTATAAAAAGGTATTGACAGAAAATATGGATTTGGACTTAAAACTTCAAAATGTCAAAATTTTTGTGGTATATAGTATAGCTTAGACTTAAATTTTGATATGGAGTTTGGGTTTTTGATAGTCTCTAAATAGCGGCCTCACGGTTAGGCAGAGGCCTAAAAGAGCGTTTGGTAGAACGTGCAGCGTAGCGCAATGACAAATAAATGCTGTTGTATTGAGCTGACGCTAGGTAACACTCCGCCGAAAGTTATATATATATATATCCACTCAGGTCTTAGGCTAAAATTTTTACCTTTTACCTTTTTTAATTCCCGGCGTTTCGGGTGCTTTACAGAACTCATGGTCACGGGAGAGACTGAGGTGTTTGACGTCCCGATGTCATACTCGTAGTTAGCCCGGCTAACTACAGTTTTTTAATATTAAATTTTGGTTCGATTTACGCAGAATGAGCGTACATTATCTTGAAGCCTAGCAGTGGTATACTTGGGTTTGGATTTAATTTTATTAATTATAGGATCCCAAGCAGATGGCAGCACCCATCCATCTTCTCTATTGAAATTAGGATGTTTTTTAATATAAATAATCATCCTTGGTAGGAATCGGTGTTCTTTTGCGTGGATTTATGGTTTATCAAATCTAATATAATGGCGGGGACCATCTTGAACATGTTCACAAACTGCAGACTTCCCGATACGTCGGTGCTTCACGTCAGCTATATGTTCATGAGTGCTGTAAAGCACCCGAAACGTCGGGAATTAAAAAAGTTAAAATTAAACGCGATATAATCCGTAAAAATTAGTTTCATTTAATGTGTAGTCTTCGCGTAAATATAAGAAAACATTATAAAAAAAACAATTAATTGTTACCAGCGTTCCCTGCATCTACAGACAAAAATATACAACGAAATAAAACTGAAGATAAATCTATGATGTTTTACAAAGTGTCAAGAATAATTAAAATAGGTTAAAAGTAGAAACAATTTTAACATTTGATATATTTTATATTTCTTTTCATTTCCTTTTGCCCTCATCATTATATCACATGTCCATTGCTAAACACAGGCCCCCACCATGTTATGCAACAAAGCACGATCTTGAGCCCCCTTCATCCAATGACTTCCAGCATCTTTTACCAGGTCATTAACCCATGTAGTAAGGAACGTTATAGTTCTTTCCTTTTTAGTTTGTCGAGCTACATGGCCGTCCCTTTGCCACTTCGGCTTATTGGAGCATTGGAATGTGTCGGTTACACTGGTTCTACTGCGTATACATTGCTACAAATTCTGTCACGCAAGGGAACTTCGAGCTTTGTACTGCTAAGCTCAAAGTTTCTGTCCTCATTGAGCTAGTTATTATAAAACTATATATAAAATACATTTTAGACAGGCCATGGTTGTCTGTCTGCTTGGCAATGCTGGGCAGACTCTGTGGGGCGGCATCCTTTGCTGTATTCTACGTGTTAATTGGAGAGTTTCTTTCTACGGTGTTGAGATCGCAAGCTATGGGATTGGCGTCATTTATTTCGGGCTTAAGCCTTTTCGTCTGTCCTTATATTGTGCATTTGGTGAGTTTAGTTATATTTATATTTTTAAATGAGGATTAAGAAATTTGAACTGTAAGCATTATTTTTATAATTACAAGTAACAATAAGTAGAGTTAAAAGTAAAAATAAGCTTAAAATGAAGAAAACAAACCACAGACATTCATAAAAGTGGGAAAAAAAGAGTTAAAAATGTGCAATATATGCATGTAAAAATAAATTAAAGAGCATTTCATTGAGGCATTATTTTGTATATCTCTAGAAAGTGATAAGCTTTTATTTGAAAGTGACTTCTCAATGAAATGACATTGTTTAACAAAAAAAAATTACCTCAGTGTCAACTAGCGACATCTGGTGAGTGGAATATTATAGCCCTCATTTGTACGTGTACGATGTGTGATGAACGACATTTATTTTGCATATTTACATATAATTGCATATAATTGCACATATAATTGCAGTCAATTATAAAAATTAGTCTAATTAAAGATATACTACTAGCAACACGTCTCCTCATTGGCATTTCCTATATTACAGAGGTCTAAGTTGGTAAGATACACCTAGATACACCAGCGTTAATAGCCTTGTAATCGAAACATGCACCATCTACTACCTTCTTGATGCTCCGATTATCCAGAAAACTGGTGATCCAATAGCACAACTTCTCGGGAAGCGCATAGGAAGGCCGTTTCAAAAGAAGCGCTTTGTGCCAGACCCGATCAAAGACCTTCGCTTTGTCCAAACTAATGGCAATGCCTCCCCTTTCGTCTAGTTCATCTATGTGTAAGGTAAACAAGAATATCACCAACTGAGCGACCCCAACGGAAACCGTACTACTTGTTGTATTTAATAAATGAGGGATCGTTGAAAGTGCCGCGTACTTATAGAAGTGACACTACATGACAATACTAATATACATAAAATGCAACATTGCAGCTCATTGCGGACTTAAAGTAGTATCAAGAAAATAAATTAAAATATCGTGTTTGGTATTAAATGAAAAGTCTTAAGGAGTGCATTTTGAAAATATATATAAAACTTTGTATATATGGCGCCGTTCAACTAGCGGCCTGAATGATGTTGATTGTTAACTGAAAGACTAATTAAGCTAGTTGGCTGCGACATATTTTTTAACTATTTTTTTTAACTTTTTTTACGTGGCAGCGCCATGCTGCAACTATATTAGTAGTATAGTTGTGGCAAGAATGGGCCGGCTCGACCGGGGAGGGACCACGCTCTTTTAGACTACCAGCGTAAAATAGCAGCATAACGTTGCTGTGTTTCGTATGGTGAGTGTAGAGAACCGGAGACCCTTTTTACTGGAAATGAGGCAATCCATCTTAGTCCTCACGGGTGAGAACGCATCTTCATTTTGTTTGATGTAGATGTCTATGGGCCGCAGCAATCACTTACCATCAGGTGGACTCTATGCTCGTTTGTCACCCTTATCATATAAAAAAAATATACAAAAAAATTGTAGGAGATTTTTGCCTTAGACGGGTTTAGGTGTTTAGATTTCTTTTTATAAAAATAATCAATTCATTAACAACGCTAGTGATTTTTTTTTCAGGCTGTATACGGCAAATCACTTCCACTCATAATCATGGGTATACTTAGCGTGATGGCGGGTATTTCGTCGCTGTTCCTGCCCGAAACCCTGAACCAACCGCTGCCTCAGACTTTAGAGGATGGTGAAATGTTTGGAAGGGATTTTAAATTGTTCAGTTGCGTTGATAGATCGAGAAAGGAACAGGACTACAATTCTACATGTACAAATTAACTGATACACAGAGAAAATTTACTTATAAAATTAAATATTAAGTAATAAATAATAATTATGACTCAAATTGGCGATTTTATCGATTAAAATTAAGATATTTTATTTCAAAATTAGAATAATATAGTTGAATCGATGAAACTTCTAAGAAACTGTACTGATATTAATAAATCGTTATTAAGAGATGTCTTTGAATGTAAATGTCTGGGAGTTACTATTATTGTTTATTAGTTACTAGTAGTGTAATGATGATGATGATGATGGTGATTATGCCATATTTTATTTTTATTTAATGGAAATAATTTGGTAGCGATCAGTCCATACTCAAAGGTGATTTTCATTGGAGTGTGCCAGTATTTATTTGCTTACTAATGGTATACAACTACTTACCAATAAATATTTTAAGTTACCGAGTGTATTCGTGCAATGCTGGAGCATGTTCATGTTTTAATTATTGCTTTTATAAAGGAGCTGCCGGCGACGCATACCCAAGGTCATACATAAATATATGGGGGTTAGGTGGCTGACTACCGAAGTACTGTTGCACAATGGTAGACTTATGATAGTATAGATAAGTATAGATAAAAAAGCAATAATATACAAGGTTTCTAAGATGCATAAGCATTATAATAGCAGAATTGTGGCTTGAAGTCCCATATATAAAAGACTTAAGATAGTAAGGTCTATGAGATAAAGCAAATATGTGGAAGGCATCAAATATGTAAAAGCATTATATTGATAGAAATGGGACTTGAAAATGATTATTATAGTGGCGTGTATACTGCTTCGCCGTGACCGAGGCTGCGGTAAACGTGGACTCGCTAACGAATATGTCCTAGACGTATCATCTCAGTGTCGGTGATAAGCTGGTTTGTCGTAGCTATACAACTTGCCCGTGGACATCACATACTCCTACCGATTGTCATCAGAAAATTGGGCTCAACTTACCTATATATAACCAATTTGTCTTTATTAATATTTGACTTTAAAGTTTTTTACCAAATTTGAACGATTAAATTATTGTGGTGTTATACTGATTTATGAATAACTGAACTAAAACGTCTTAATGAATTGGAAATCAATGAAGTAAACTCTGCAAATGAGTCTTATTGAATATGGATGAGTTATTAAATATAGTAAATTCATTCTTTAAAATACTTGATGCAACTTATATCTACAAAAAACTATGTGGAATTCCGGTAAGCCAATAATTCAATTCTGTGTAAGAATCCTTACAATTAAGAGTATCTATACAAACTAAAAAAATTGAACTGTTTGCTTGTAATATCAAAATAACAGCTTTTTAATAAATGCATATGAAAGTTTATACAATACTTATAATAAAACTCAATTTTCTGTCTGTTTATTCCGGAACTGCTACGGAACCCTTCACGGGCGAGTCTCACTCGCAATTGACCGCTTTTTTAAAGAAAGTAATACCAAAAATAATCGTTAAAAATGGAAATAGAACTCATATCAGACATGATAGCGAAGCGCCTGAGTCAAAGGAATTAATAATGAATTAAATGAAACTACATAAAATCCGTAAAACAGTTTTATTCAAAACGACAAAAGGTGTAATTATTTAGTAAGCAAAATATCAAGGAAAATAATAGCATTCTTTTTATTTTTGATAGATAGCGCTGTTGTAAAAAAAACGTTTAACGTGCATATATCCTCAGGTGCGAAGAATCTCCGGGAGGAAAACCGGCAACGAGGTTCGCCACCCGTCACGTTCTGTCCCCCAGAGGGGCGAAAAGTGGATTGCGGAAGCCCGTCTGGCTACATTGAATGTATGTGGAGGAATGAATGATAAGATGTATGAAGTATGCGATATGATGTATGATAGAGGAATAGACGTGTTATGTGTAAATGAGACGAAACGGAAGGGAAAGGATGCCACTACACATGGCATGTATACCGCGTACTGATCTGGTGTAGACGAGACCGAGCGAGCATGCCAGGAAGTCGGTATCATCCTTTCAGAAAGAATGGGTCATTGTGTGAAAGAGTATGAATGTGTAAGCCCGAGGCTGCTATGGATACGAATGAAAGTGGGCTTAAAGAAGTTGTTTGTTTTAGGGGTCTACGCCCCAGACATGTCTAAGCCCACTTATATCCGAGAGCAGTTTTGGTAGTTGGTAAGGATGGTGCTAATGAAATGCAAGGTTAATGAAAATATTGTGATATTAGGCGATTTTAATGGAAGGGTTGGGGTGAGGAGGCTTGGTTATGAAAGGATATTGGGAACGTTTGGTGATGAAAGTATAAATGAGAATGGTGAAAGCCTTCTCGCCGTATGCGTGGAAAAGAATCTTGTTGTGACGAACACTTTCTTTCGTCATTAGAAGATTCACACGTATACATGGGAAAGAGGTGATGATAAAAGTATGATAGATTTCATAATTGTTGATGAAAGAATGAGGAGCGCGGTGGTAGATACAAGGGTTTACCGGGGCTCTAACGTAGGCACGGATCATTACTTGGTCTTATGCCGTATTAATGGTCTTTTCAGACGTTGGAGGCATCGGACATCTGTGTCTACCACTGCGTTACAGCGTATAAGAACAGAGAGGTTACAAGATTAAGGTGTGAAAGAGAAGTTCAAATGTAGATTGAGAGAAAATATAAGTGGTATGGCTGAATTGTGTATGAATGATTTAGACTTGGAGACTGTGTGGTATAATGTCAAGAAAGGTTTAGTGGATGCAGCTACCGAAGTATGTGGTGTAAGTAAGAGAGCGAATGAAAGGAAAAATAACACATTATGGTGGGATGATGAGGTACGGATGGAAGTTGAAGCAAAGAAATTGAAGCAAACAAAAAAGTTGAAGCAAACAAAGAAAGCATGGCTAGATTTACTAGCAACCAAGACTAATAATTCTAGCAGTATAAATGATGATATTGATAGGAAAACGGCAGTTTTTAGACACCTAAATAAGATGGTAAAATAAGTAGTAAGATAAGTAAGATGGGAAAAGAAGTAGTTGAATGGAAAAAGCAAGAAAGAACGGATAAGAATGATAGAAGAATATCGGATAACTTCCAGGCAATCTCTCGAAATGCTAAGGGCTGGAGAAAGTGTGGTGGCAGACTTGCTGTACACCTTGTTTAATTTATGTTGGGAACTTAAGCGGGTACCGGGAGACTGGTGCAAAGCCGTGATAGTCCCAATATATAAGGGAAAAGGATCACAGCAGGACTGTAAAAACTACCGTGGTATCAGCCTTCTTAGCATTGTGGGAAAACTGTATGCTAAGGTACTAATTGAAAGAGTTATGAAAGAAACTGATTGAAAAATTTGGGATGTGCAAGCGGTATTTAGAAAGGGAATGGGATGTACGGATCAGGTCTCTTCCATGCGCATGATCGCGGAGAAGTTTTTGGCCAAAAACCAAAAAGTTTTTTGTGCGTTCATGGACTTGGAGAAGGCATATGACAGAATGGACAGGGATGTGTTATGGCAAACACTGAACTCATTTGGGTTGACCGCTGGTCTGATACAGGCATTGAAGTCTCTATATAGGGACTCTAGTGCTTGTGTCAGGATCAACGGGGCCTACTCGGACTGGTTTGTCATCCATAAAGGTGTCAGATAGGGCTGTGTGGCTTCCCCGTGGTTGCTCAACCTATTTATGGACAGTTGTTTGGAAAATTTGAAAGTAGAAGAATGTGGGTTAAGAATGGGTGAGTTAACCGTTAAATGCCTTTTGTACGCCGATGATCAAGTCATACTTGCATCGTCGGCAGCCGAGTTGCAAATGATGGTTACATTAATAAACAGGACATTAAAAGAAAAGGGAATGAAAGTGAACGCAAGTAAGACGAAAGTTATGGTTTTTGAAAGAGAAGAAAGTAAAACGATATGTGAAATAAGAATAGAAAGGGAGTTGGTAGAGCAAGTAGATGAGTTTGTATATTTGGGATGTGTGTTTAGCAGGGATGGTAGATATGATAAGGATATAGAACGATGTGTGAATGCAGGAAATAGAGTGAATGGGGCTCTACACTCTATTGTGAAAAGTCAGAATGTGTCCAAAAAGGCACGTATGGCAATTCACAATGCTGTGTTAGTACCTACTTTAATGTATGGTAGTGAAAGTTAAGTGTGGAAGAAGAAGCATGAGAGTAGAATAAATGCTGTAGAAATGCGGTCATTAAGGAGTATGTTAGGGATGAAGCTGAATGACAGAGTGAGAAATTGTTTAATAAGAGAAGAGTGTGGTTTGCAAGATGATGTTGTGACCAGGATTAAGAAAGGAATGCTTCGGTGGTTTCGCCAAGTAGAAAGAATGAGTGAAAAAAGAGTGACAAAGCAAATTTATCTTGCAGAGGTGAACGGCATAGTCGGGAAGGGTCGCCCTAGGTGAAAGTTTATCGACCAAATTGGCGATATTTTAAAAATGGGCCTTATCAAGAGTACCTTTAACCGACGAGCGTGTATGCGTAGGTATATGGATGTGGAGGAAGCGAGAGAGGTGTGTCAGGATCGTGCCAAATGGAAGTCCATAATCTCTGCCTACCCCTCTGGGTGACAGGCGTGAGTGTTTATATATATGTATGTATGTATATCCTCATCTCAGTTTCTAACTACCTCACAATATTTAAAATATTTTTCTTTCATAAAAGTATTAATTTTAAGAGATCTACGTTATTTTGTATACGACGGATAAAATTATCAGCAGCTATTATGAAATAATAAATATTTAAAGAAGCCTTGCATAACCGTGATAAAATAAAAATAGCCTTTATTTGCCCAGGGTCATAATGTACCTTCATTACAAATTTTATGGAAATCAGTCTATTGCTGTGTCAATATGAATAAAGATAGACAGACACGATCATGCCACGATTATCTTACACCGCTAGCGCCGTAGTAAATTAGTATTTAAAATAGCATTTTACAATTTTATTGGTCTCGTAAGTATCACGGCTCACTTGACAAGGAAGATATAAAATTACAAAAATGCAAATTGTAGGAGAACTACAGTGTAAGTGACGAGGACGGAAAATAGACGCAGTGGTAGCTTAGCGTTCACTGTAACGACGCCATAAGCACTCACTTCTTTGTTGGAAACTCTGCACCATCGCCGCAGACTTTTGTACACCAACCGCTCCTCCACTACATGTAAGATACATTATAAGTTTTAATTAAAAATAAAAATAAGCAATTTTAAGTGCTTAATTCTTGTTAAATTAACACAAAGAAATCACAGAATACCAGTTTGAGATATACCAGAGACCATAGACCCTTTTTACTGGATACGAGGTACTCCATCTTCAACTACAACCCAAGCTATGATCGTTTAACTACATTAATTGACTGCTGATTCCCGTAAAGTTAGGAAAGAAGAATAGGAAAGAAACCAATATTAGACTGTGGGCGCAACGTTAAAATTGGATAGAATAGAAAAATAATATCATAATCAACCGTATAAAAAGCGTTAGAAAAAGTAACTAGCACTAGCGTAATATCTTCTTTTAGAGCCATACCAATTCTAATATAATCAATGACTAATTAAATCAATATTTGTGTTGAAACCAAAACTCAACTCAAAGTAATATGGAATTATTAGTTTATGTTTTAATATACAGGTTGTCCGGTAAGTAATGGATAACCCCACAGGTACCAGTGGGGGGCGCCTTGGCCACTCATAAAAAATATCTGCAGCATTTTGGAAAAAAATACATTTGATACCTCCGTTCACATTATTGAGTACTACGGTTACAAATTTATTAATGACTAATTGATTTTCTCTGGGGATAACCGTGAATGTTTGGCCTTGCAATCTCGAATTACAAAATATTTCTAGCTACTTGAAAATAAAAATTTCAATTTTAGATTTTACGATGATAAAGTTTGAGCATCTGCGGTATAAAAAACGTACGGTGTGTGACTAGTGTGGTTAATAGCTTAAAATCATGCCGACTTCAAGCAAATTCTAAAACAGCAATAAACTTATTTTTTTTTTGTTGTCAAATTACTGTTTCTCTAGTATTATTTTTATTAAAATAAAAATATTCAAAAATAAGACTTCGAAAATCTGTAAGAATGTTTCTATGGGTTGGTTGGGTGTAATTAAAACAGAAATTCCATGTCAGTTATTTTAATTATAATAAAATATGTTCAAATTGTTTGGCCCCTAATCTAATACAGACTCTAAGTCTTCTTATGAACGACCTTTTTTAATAGCCGCGAATACCTAAACTTTCCCGAGCCGAGTCCAAAATACGTTGACTCAGTTCTTGTATTGTTGGTATTGGTCTTTTGTAGACTTTTTATTTTAAGCAGCTCCAATAAAAAATTTAGCGGGTTTAGGTCGGGCTATCGTGGTGGCCACAAAATACGTAGCAACGGCCGATCCATCTGTTAGGGTACAGTTCGTTCAGGGACCCCCTTACGAGCGTAAAGTAATGTGCTGGGCATCCATCGTTTTGCAGCCACATACTGCGAATGACCTCGAAAGGCCCTTCTTCTAAGAGATCATGTAAATCATTTTAAAAAATATTCAAAATACCGATGATTCGTCTTTTTTGGCAAGGCCGAACATTCACTGTTATTCTCAGAGAAAATCAGGTAATTGTTTCTCTCACAGAGAAAAAACAAAAAAAAAAACCAGACCAGTGACAGGGCGCTACGTCAAAAGAGCAAGACATAATATTGCGATCGCCCCTTCTTCCTAAAATGACCCAATGGAAAGAATAGTCGTTTTGATAAAGAAAGAGAGAAAAATATTTTCAGCACGTGATACTTACTTACTTTTATTCTAAATATGAATTTCATATTCATATTTAGAATAAAAGTAGTCCATGCTAAGAAATGAAATCCGTCAACGTCATAATGAAATTATCGATAATTTCCATTACTAATCGATCTTTATGGACTGTCTGTTGGATATCTAGTGATGTATAGTATATATTACTTCTCATACACTCCCCTCACTTAAAGCCTTTAAATTCACCTCCGTTTATATATACTCATAGTTATTCTTGCATTCATGATAACCTATTTAATTGTAAATGTAATCCTATTAAAAGGGTAGATCGCGTGACGTATCTTGGTGTTGTTGTGGATTCAGTATTTTCATGGTCATGTCATGTGGATTTCATATGTAATAAACTAAGATTTCTTCTGAGTAAATTCTACCACATAAGTTTTAAAGTACCAGTTACTACATTGAAAACACTTTATTTCTCACTTATACATTCTATTCTCAGTTATGCTCTTGACAGTTATGGTCTTACATTCAAAAGTAATATTGAAAAGCTGGAAGCTCTTCTGATTAGATTTTTAAAATTACTCGTAAACAAAAAAACTAAAGCTAATTGCAAAGGTAACAAAAATTTGTAAGATTCTACCGGTTAGTTCAAAGCATAAATATCTACTGGCTATAAATAACCATGAAAGCTGAACTTGACGATTGTAAAACAGAATCAACCCGGTCGATGTCTGAGGGTAAGTTCGAAGTACCTAGAATAAAAAACTACTTTGGAGATAGAACATTACAGAAACAAATACCGAATATTCTGAATAGTCTGCCCAAAGATATTCCACACGAGACTAAAAAAAAATGTATTTAAAAGGATGGTTTATAGACGCTTTCTATTATTATGTAATTAAGGAAAAAAAATTTTACTATAGCTATCTTGTAAGTATTATTGTGAGACTCTGGATTCCACAGACAAACTGAGTAAACAGTTTGTGGGAATATGTTTTATTGTATGGTTGTGTCGATTTGTTTAGTAAAATAAAGGAAAAAAAACCACTATCTAAACGCGACTGCTAATCATGTGGTCCCGGATTTAATTCCCGGGTCGAACCAAAAGCAATTTAAAAAAAAAAAAACGTTTTCTGTCAAGAAATTCTAAGTCACAGCTCAGAGTCAGGAAGGTGACGATGTTTGACAACCGTGCATCGGTAAGCATGTAAAACCGTTGAATTTGCACCTGACCTCTTTTCGGTCGTCTCAGATTGTTGTCCCATTAGGCTATATGAGTTAGTGCTTAGGAAGTGCACCTGAGCTTGCGCACACAATCATGCAAAATAATACTTTTCTGCGCAGATACTTAGGCAAGTTTCCCTTGAGACGTGAGACTGACCGACATGTCCGAAATTTGGTCTGGAAGACATTACTATTATATGGATTATAATTTCTTCATTTAAAATACGTTCCAGTACTCACCTGAACATTCCTTTACTTGAGACATTAAAAGTACAATTTCAGTGTTTTTGAGGGTTATAAAGAAGTTTTCACATTCAAAGCTGATCAACACTAGGAGCACTATGTTTTTTACTGCCCACATCAAGAACATGCCTATAACAAGCGTTGTATCCGAAAACTGTAAGAGATATTCATGTTTTCACAAAATAAGAATAAAAATAGGTATTGATGATTCACAAACATACTTTTTTCTATAGGAGAGGGGGCAAACGAGCATGCGGCTCACCTGATGGTAAGTGTCTACCGCCACCCATGAACCATGAACAACTGCGACACCAGGGGAATTGCCGGTGCGATGCCTGCCTTTTAGAAAGGAGTAAAAATGAATTTAACGTACAGTGGTGGACCGCCAAGCATCCACATGGTGTGGATGGTATCGTGAGTTTTATCGCGATGTGCGTTCGTGAAATTTGGCGGCTGGAATTAAACCGAATAATTTCTCAGTGCCATCCCCGTGGTAGATGCGATAGAAAATGCATGATGCAACATCTCTTTCCTTTTTTCTCAAATTAACAAGTATAAAGACAAAATATGTGAAATAAACGTGAACAATAATGAACTATAGTAAGTAAATATAGTAATTCTGTTTACCACACATTTATAGTTACAAATTTATTACTTTGACTTTGCTGACTGTCGCTTCGTCTTTATTTCCTCAGGAAACACTAATAATAATAAGGGAATAAGCCACGAGATCTTACAAGCGTTTTCCAAACATTGTTTGTTTGTTCTTGAATCAACTCTTACGCGTCCATGACACGGCGACCTAATAGTTACCACCTAACTTTTAATTATTCATAGTTTGTTCGTACCATAATAACTGCTTCAACGTTACTTAGTGACTGTCCAAATGTAAATACAATATAGTTTAAAATCTGTAATATTAAAATTGTGTTAATAAGAAAATACATAATCTCACAGGTTTAATAATACTGTTAAATTTTGTTGACGAAATCAAATCTTACCGGAATTGCGCATATCTTTTTGTAAATATAATACGCATCAAGTATTTCGATTAAAGCATTTTTCATTTGATTTCGTTCATCTGCTCGTTTCGTTGCTAATGGTGCGTGATGTTTAATACCAATTTCGTTTGTATGTTTCAGTTTCATATTCCATGCAACAATGTTACATCTTAAAAATTTTATCGTTCGGATCATGTAAATTATGTCGAGGTCAGCCAGTAATATAGGAAAAAAAGCTAAAACCCAACGTAAGTTAGAAGCTCCCATTATGGCGTAATTTGAGCACATTACAATGTAGAATAAAATTATTACTAAAACATGAATCCAGTTGCCAGTGATAAAATGTCTATAGTTTAAATGAGTAAACTTCTGTATTTTTTGAAATTTTAGTATGAGATCTATGTTGAAGTCGCTTTGAATGACATTGTTTATGGCATTCGTAATCAATCCAAAATAAGCTATAAATATATTAAATATTGTCATCACATTCAAAATTGATTGAATATGTAATATTTCTGTATCAAATATAATGATATAGATAAAGGTAATGCTCACGCAGAAAGTGCTGCACAGATAAATACAGTTAGCAGTGCGGCTTTGAGGAGTTATAAAGTTATAACGAACGCAATATTTTGGGGAAAACATGATTTGTTGAAATAAAATTAAAGGACGAAGGAATTTTTGCAGATCAGCTTCAAGAAAATTGTCTAAAAGGATTTCGTTTCGAACAGAATTGGCTAGGAATGAAACCTCATTTGAAAATCGCTTCGACATTACTACTAATTTAGCACAGCACAAAACACACTAATAATACTTTTAAAATTCAAATATTAATCCGCCATCTTTTTTCCCCATGGATTAAAAAAATATATGTTATCGAAATTTTAAATAATTTCTAAATGCTACTTATGGAAATAAATATTTAAAATTGAATCTAACGAATGGCGTCGTTTTATAAGGCGTTTGATTAGCCCCTGAGCTTATTCATTTATGTAATTGGAACAGAAAACTTTACCATGCATTACTAAGAGTGTTAATTTTGTGAGTAGTTTAATCGCAATAACAGGTAAACATTCATCACGTTATCATAACATGTCAATCAGTTAATAACATCCCCTAAGTAATAACGAATGTGAATAACGAATGAAATCTTAAAAATAATCTAAAAATAATCTTAAAAATTAAATTGATATTTTTTTTTAAATAAATTTTAAATGAATTTCGTTCGCTACACTACAATTTGTACTTGTTTGAAACATACCTAAGAAGTTTTGCCCAAGTAGGGTCCCTTTATGACGGGCTGCATACTATCTAACCTATCTATCTAACCTTTTTTTTTTTTTTTTTTTTGCGGATGGAAAATCATCTAATGACGCCTTTCGCTGTGGGTGGAGCGGAAGGGAGTGTCAGACTTTTACTGACTAAAAACCATCCGTGTTCCTTCAGTGCCCTTACGTTCCGGAGCCGCGGTATCTCTTTCGAACAGCCCGCAGCCCCGGCAACCTATCTATCTAACCTGATGTTAATACTATATAATAATAATAATAATAATATTCCACAACTATCAAACAACGCCATCTAGTCCCAAGCTAAGCAGAGCTTGTGTTATGGGTACTAGACAACTGATAAACATACTTATATATTTCTAAATACATAAATATTATAGATAAATTACACCCAGACACAGAACAAATGATCGTGCTCATCACACAAACATTTGTCCTGGGTGGGAATCGAACCCACGACCTCCGGCGTAGCAGTCAGGGTCACTAACCACTAGACCAACAGGCCAGTCAAAATATCAATAAAGCAAAGTGTTTTTGCAAATGTCCACCTTTGAATGATTAATGCAGCTTGCTGGAGACAAACACGATCAAAAAATGCATGCACAAAGTCGGTTATACAAACCCTTTCTGATGGCTGAATTATTATTATAAATATTTGTCTTTGGCTAAATCTGCCACGGTATTGGTTGGTGGAGCATATGTGTCGATCTCATGCGCGTTGCTCATGCTGGAGGGAGGACTCTCAAGGCTGCGGCCGAAAGCCCGAAATACCTTACACTTTTGTTCTGTCTGCAGGAGCGGTGGTTTGGAAGATGCTGGCGCTCACGGATGGCTTTTATGGCCAATATGTCTATTAGTGGACGTGTGCCTAAACCGAGTGACGTACATTCACTGTGGCTGGATTTGATCGTATACTGTATGGCGTTTACACGCATTGAAATGGGCGACTTCGGTCGATGTTTGTGCTTACGCACTACCAAGGAGCCAAGTCCTCATTTACTGGTTTGCCAGTTATTATGGTGTGAACTACAGTCCAGTCTCAATATTCTCGTCGCTCTTCGGGGGAAGCGCCTTCTTTGGGTTAGCGTTCACCGTAGACGGCGTTGGCCTATGTGGAGAACTGTGCCTTCCTCACATTCTATTAAATTTGGGAGAGTGAATATCAAAATACCTTAATATGAATATTATATAGTCTTTTTTAAGCGGAAAGGGATTAATTAATATGGAATCGACTGATGTGAACCTGATACAAGAGGAATGGGACGATTTGATGAGTTTTCTAACATATTTGAGCTATATTCCCGTGAATGGGGTTATTTATATTTAAATAATTATGAGGTACTTCTTTTGATTTTAAACTGGTCTTGAATATTTATTCTTTAAAACACACCTAAAAAAACTAGTTAACTAAATAAACACAATGTAAATCAGTGTCCTAACTAAGCTGGTCACACCATTAATGTGTCAAACGGCATGTAACCAAGCCTTTAAGGAAAAAAAATTCTCACTTTAACTGGGTTATATATATTAGAAATCTGCGTTTTCGTAAAAAGTAATACTAATCAATTTGTTACCGTGCAGGAAAATAATAAATTTGCAAAAAGAGATCTGACACGTTTACTGATGCCACCTTATAAAACTGCATTATTCCACAGGAATTGTCTCGTAATGTGTATCAAGGTATATTATAAAGTTCCTAAAAATATTCATGAACAGCCATTAAGGCGAATGAAAAAAATTTAAAGCAGTGGGTAATAAATACAGCCTTTTATAATATCAAAGAATTCTTTAAATTTAAATTTTGATTTTGCTTTTAATTTTTTATTGATTTTGTTTAGCTAAGTAAGTTACTATAGATCCAGGATTTTGCGTGATACTTCTCAATTGAATTAAAAGTGATTTTTCTAATTTTGTTATGTTTTTCTAAAAACATAAATGAAATCATTACAAAGGGTTAGCTAAAGGTAAAAGGTGTAGCTAAAGTTACATAGTGGAATATTATGTGTTTTTTTTTCTCATTTTAGTTCATTTGTTCTGAACACATTTATTTTAAACAATTTCTTTCGCATGCCACGAAAGGCAAACTATGTGGAAACAAATATTGACTCTGTATCAATCCGTCTGTACCCATATTTTTAGCGAAATAAATGATTTGATTTGATTTAAAAAGATGCTTTGGGAAAGATTCATATTATTTTTTTTAAACACACTAACAATGCTATGAATATTGTTAATATTCCTTTAAATGTTTGTGTATTCGAACATACAGTTTCATGGTCCGCACCAACACGATGTTGATTGGCACCACCAAAAATATGCGGATTTTTTAAAGTTCAAGTAGTTTTCTAAATTTTCAATTTTAACAATATTAATAATAAATTTTAATGTCAGTAATAATAATAATAATACATTACAATATATTTAATATCAGTGGTAGTTACCGTGTAGTAGCGATGTAAGAATATCCAGTACCTCATATCGTTCCGTGGGTATCGTAAGAGGCAACAGATGGGAAAATTAGGAGATGGGCAGCAGCGTCTACCTAATTACAATTAAAAATAAAAAAAATCGCTTGCCGTACTGCCTGTTAGGCGTGTCAACTTGTAGTGTTATGCTACTTACTTATCATTTTACATTATTTTAAATTCATTTTTCCATTCTGTTTCGATTTTCTGCATTCACTTCAAAACTGGATATTTTACATCACCTTTATTTCCATAGGATCCTGTAACGATTTTAAACCATAAGAACACAATAAAAAATCATTTCTACTTCGTATTTTCACATTATCAGCACTTTTAAATTGGTGTCAATGGAGTCTACATTTTTCGATCTTTTAGTTAGTTTTCCGTAACTCTACAATTTCGGGCTTTGTGTGGGCAGTTGCGCTACCTTTTTTCCTATATCAATAATATCTCATTTTCCACTTAAATCTTGCCGTTTTCTTATTACAAGCCTAAAACTAAAATTTGACATGTTTTGACATTTTTGTTTATTTGGTCTCCATAGTAATTATATTCAAATTTGCTACCGATCTGTTGTTCCTATTTCGATAATTCCACATAAATACTCTTTTCTCTTGACCATTTACAAAAAATTTGCGTTTAATTTAAATAATTTTTCCGTTCTCTCTAGAAAGGTATAAAAGCCGAACAATCGGTGAAGAAAGACAGTCTCGCTTCAGTTCTCGAATTGGAAGCATCTCCTAAAGGCCTTATCCCGGGGCCGCACTGCCCCGGGATCCTGCAAGCCTCCACCTACACGTGAAGTCTTCGGCGAAGCCTTCTTCAAGCGCGGAGCCGCACCACTCCGGAATCCTACAAGCCTCCATCAACCTCGGAAGTCGTTGGCAGTCTACTTCAAGCGCGGGGGCCACACTACTCCGGGCGCTACGACTGCTTACTCCAGGCGCCGAGTGCACCTACCGCCGGCGCTACCTTTGGGCGTTGCAACTGCTGACTCTAAGCGTTGAGCGCATCTACTCCAGGCGCTACGTGCGCCGGCTCCGGACGCTGCGTGTGCTGGCTCCAGGCGCTGCGTGCCGTCGCTGCTAAGAAACCTACCTCTACAAGCGCAACCGGCGTGTGCTGGCTTCAGGCGCTGCGTGTCGTCGCTGCTAAGAAACCTACCTCTACAATCGCAACGTGTGTCGCTTCGACTTTTAGGCTCCACTACAACTCTATATTCCCCTATTCTCCTACCTTTATTTTTTTGTAATCTAATTGTACTCTCACTTCATTCATCATCATCCTCATTTCATTTTTTTTATAAAATTGTAAATATCTTTGAATTTTAAATATATTTTCGTTTTTGTTGTATTTTTGTTGTTTTGTTGTTCTTAGGTTAGATTCTTTTTGTTCTTTATTGTCGCTTCACGACATTTGGCGCCCAACGTAAAAGTTCTCTTTCTCTTCTCTTCACCTTTACTGCGCCTTGTCCATTTATTTTGATTTAATTGCTTCCTCTTTCGTTCTTAACTCTTTATTTATTCATCCTTTTGATACCTTCCAAATTCTAAAACAACACTTCATCTAGTGTTTCAACTTATCTAGATTATATTTAGACCTACATTCAACACTTCACTTACATTCATCACTTTAATATTTTTATTCTAGTAAACTTAAAGAGGTATAATTTTTAATTAAATTTTTATTTCTTAAACTTAATTATAACAATGAAAAGGGTTATTAAGTACGAATTCCTTAACAAGGCCGAACTCGAATACGAAGTGAAGATTAGATATGAGGAACCAGCTAATACTGTTTTACTTCTAAAAAAAACAGGTTTTGCGTTTAGTTGCGAATTCTCACCCTGAAGATATTCTGACTTCTCCAATTCCGATTGAGGATGACTTGTCTCAAATTGATTCTACTTTGACCTACTTGGACTGTAAAATTAAAAAATTTTTACAAGGCGAAACCAAATACTTGCGAATAATAGAAACTTTTATTAATCATGTCTTTTACAGATTGGAACGAATAGATACTGACTTATATCCAGACTTTAAAGCTATTTTCGATACTTTGAAGATGAAATATGACGATATTACTAAACAATTTGAATCCTTGACTCCAGCTCCAACTGAAAATGACCCTCCATCACTTGACCCTCCTGTTGACCCGACTGTCACGGAACTCCCTCTTGTTTCTCAAACTTCTATTCAGGTCCATACCCCGTATCCTCCACCACCACCTCAATCTTTTTCTCCAACCAACGTCTTCAAAGATCTGAAAAGACACACCTTCAATGGTAAAAGCTGTCCAAGATCCTTTCTTCAAAAACTGGAAGAATACTGTATAGCTCGTGGCTTGTCCAAAGACTTGTTGATTTCACAAGCGTTTGAAACTTTCACTGACAATGCTCTTCATTGGTTCAGATTTAAATATAATCAGAATCCAAACTTAAAGTGGAACGAACTTTCTTCGTTTTAATCAAAGACTTTGGTGGTTTTGATTATGATCACAAACTGTTAGAAGCGATTAGGAATCGAACTCAAGGTCGAGATGAACCTATTGTCATCTATATTTCCATCATGTCTGGAATGTTTTCTCGTCTTTCGAAGAAACTTTCTGAAACAGAACAATTGGAGATTATTTTGAGGAATATTCGCCCATGTTATTCAGTCTTCGTAGCTCTAAAAGACATTGACTCTATCGACTCTCTTTTGGCTACTTGCCAAAACTATGAAAAATTCCTAGACAGAGACAAACAATTTAAAGAACCAAATGTACAACAAAGTCCTCTTAATTCTGAATTCAACTACAAGCATTCCAGTTGTTCAAGTTCAGTTGACTCTCCAAATTCTTCTAATAACTCACGACCTTCTCCTCCCCTCTTGAATAAATTCACTTCATCCTACAAATACCCTTCTAGACAAGTTAATAGTCTTTCACAAACTAAAGCTCCTCAAGAAAGCTCCTTTTGTGTTCGCTGTCGTAAACAAGGTCATTCTTTGAACACCTGTACTAAACCACGATTCGTGATTTGTTTCAAATGTGGTCTTAAGGGTTTTAAAACTGCAGATTGCCCTACTTGTTCTCCCAAACCTAATACTAGTTCAAAAAACTAACTGCTGACTTGAAAAGTAACTTAAACTTTGATAACGACGATTGGACTAATTGGATTAAAACAATTCAAAACTTCTTTTCTTGTTACAAAATATCTTCTACACTCTACTCCAAGGAACAAGATCTTAATCGTCCATTCGTTAGTGTCAAAATTTATAACTTAACTTTATCTGGTTTACTAGATTCTGGCAGTTCAGTAACTATTCTGGGTAATAATTCTCATTTGGAAATTCTTAAACTGGGCTGCAAACTTTTCAAGTCAGATCTTATTACTGTCTCTACTGCTAATAATCAAAAAGTTAATTCCTTGGGTTATTTTGACTTACCTGTTCATTTCAATAATCAAACTCATTTAATTAAAGCTTACGTTTTCCCTAAAATATTCCCTTCGCTAATATTAGGTATTGACTTTTGGAGAAAATTTAATCTTTTACCTAGTGTTTTATCTTCTCTTAACTTTACAGAATCTAAATGCTCTGCTATCGAAACTAAAGATACTAAAGTTTTACCTTATGAGCATTTAACTCCTAATCAAAAGAACATCGCTAATGACATCATCCAACGCTTCAAGACAATTTCTTTTGAAGAAAAAGGTATCCTGGGATGCACACACTTAATCACCCACAAGATTGACACTGGTGATTCTCTTCCAATCAAACAAAGATGTTACAGACTGTCTCCTGAAAAACAAAAGGCGTTAATTAATGAAGTTGACAAGATGCTGCGATGGAACGTCATTGAACAATACGAAAGTCCTTGGTTATCTCCAGTTCTCATCACTCCGAAGAAGAATGGTGAATGGCGTTTCTGCGTAGACAGCAGGAAGCTTAACTCAGTTACACGTCGTGATGCTTATAGTCTGCCACTAATAAGCGAAATTTTGGACAACTTGAGGAATGCCAAATACTTATCAAGCATCGACATTGCGAAAGCATTTTGGGAGATTCCCTTGAATCCTGCTGATAAGGATAAAACTGCATTTTATGTACCTGGAAGAGGTATGTTTAGATTCAAGGTAATGCCTTTTGGTCTTTCTAACTCACCTGCAACTCTACAAAGATTAATGGATATGCTTTTTACTCCTGAATTTGAGAACAAGGTATTTTGCTATCTGGACGACATCGTTATCATTAGCTAGACTTTTGATGAACACATAT
This sequence comes from Parnassius mnemosyne, assembly GCA_963668995.1. Lineage (NCBI taxonomy): Eukaryota > Metazoa > Arthropoda > Insecta > Lepidoptera > Papilionidae > Parnassius > Parnassius mnemosyne. The sequence goes on from CAVLGL010000086.1 coordinate 30,797,143, forward strand.
CACTCCTTATGAAAGTTCATGAAAAACTTTCATATGCTAATCTGACTATTAACTTTGAGAAGAGTCCATTCTTCAGGAAAGAACTGAAATACCTTGGTTTTCTAGTGGACGAGTACGGTCTACGTGCTGATCCAGATAAAATAAAAGCTATATTAGAATATCCTGTACCTACTTGTAGAAAAGAAGTGCGAAGATTCATAGGCACCTGCAGCTGGTTCAGAAGATTCATTTCAAACTTTAGCACTATTGCCTCTCCACTCAATCAACTAACCTGTTCCGGGAAGAACGCTCCTAAATTTCTTTGGAATTCACAAGCTGCAGCTGCTTTCCAGAAACTTAAAGAAGCTTTGGTAACTGCTCCTGTCCTTGCTTGTCCTAACTTCGAACTACCCTTCTCTGTACATTGTGATGCATCAAACTATGGCATAGGAGCAATGCTTACTCAACATCAAGATGACAAAGAAGTCGTGATTGCTTACATGAGTAAAGCACTAAACAAAAATCAACAGAACTACTCAACTACTGAAAGAGAAACATTAGCTGTAATAACTGCGTTAGAACATTGGCGATGTTACCTAGACAATGGTAAAGAATTTACAATATATACTGACCATGCTGCACTTAAATGGTTTCAGAACTTATCGAATCCATCAGGAAGACTTGCTCGCTGGACTTTACGCTTATCTTGCTTTAACTTTGTCCTGAAACATAATAAAGGAAAGGATAACGTTGTTCCAGATTTATTATCAAGACATATGAATCAAGAACGTCCTGATACACGAAAAATTTCACCTCAAGGCGTACATCCTATTACGATTGAAGAACCACCTGATCGTAAACTTGAGTACTACAACAAGATTTTTCTCGGATGCTCCAACAATCCAGACTCATATCCCAACTACACTATCAGGGATAACAAACTTTACCGCTGCATCCATTCTCCCGATCGTCTAAACGATGACTTTATTTGGAAAGAAGTTCCACTACCTCAAGATAGACATGCAATTATTGAAGTTAACCATGGTTCCCCTTCAGAACTCCATCTTGGTATCTTCAAGACATTCAAGAAAATATCTTTAAAATACTATTGGCTTGGTATGTTTAAGGATATTGCCAATTTAATCTCAACTTGTGAAACCTGCTTAACCTACAAACACCCTAATCATTCTCCCTATGGTCTTATGGGCAAACCTAAACTTTGCTCCAGACCTTTTCAAACTATATCCTTAGATCTTATGGGTCCGTTGCCTATGACTCGAAGACGAAATCAGTATATTCTAGTAATTAACTGCAATTTTACTAAATATACTATGATTTTTCCCCTTAAACGTGCTACTTCAGCTAATATTATTAATGTTTTGGAAAATTCAGTTTTTCTAGTTCATGGCATTCCCCAAACTATTATAATGGACAATGCTGTTCAATTTCAGTCGCGAGAATTCCACTCATTCTTAAATTCTTATAACGTTCCTTTTATTTTTCACACAGCTTTATATTGTCCTCAGGTTAATCCTACGGAGAAGTTTAATAGTACAATTATTACAGCTCTAGCATCTCTAGTAGGAGACGATCATAGATCATGGGACAAGCATCTTACTAAAATTCAGTACGCAATGAACAGCGCTACTAATGTAGCTACTGGCTTTACTCCAAACTTTTTAGTCTTTGGTAGGGAAACAATACCTTGTGGTTCCTTCTATACTCCAACTCAGAACCTCGAGGAATTAATATTTATGCCTCGTGATATTTACGCGTCTAATGCTGGTCTCCTCTCATCTATCTTTCACAAAGTTCAAACTAAACTTCACATAGCGCACGCTAAAAATAGCGCTCGCTATGATCTTCGCCGGGCTTTTAAAGAATTTAATGTGGGAGATACTGTTTGGCGTAAAAACCATGTTTTAAGCAACGCCGGCGCATACTTTAATGCTAAACTTGCCCCTAAGTTCATCAAGTGCAAAGTGATAGCTAAACTGTCACCACTAGTCTATGTACTTGATGACCCTAATGGAGTTAGAGGCAAGTGGCACATCAAAGATGTAAAATCATAAATTTTATTAACTTTTATTAACTATTAATTTGTATATATGTATAAATATCACCATCATTCTCACCTTATTATTTTTATTTCTTTTAATTTGTTTGTTTGTTTGATGATCAAGTGTTCTTCAACACATCTTGCTTTAGGACCTCGAACTTTCGTTGGTTAATCGTCACTTTTTTTATTTCAGACACATCTCGTTGGTGATGTTGCTGATCTCTGGCTTTGAGCCCTACCGCTCTGGCCGTTCTTAATATTTACTTAAGTCATAGCGACTAAAGCTTACTTGAGGTATTTATTTATCTTTATCTTCACTTGGGAGCGGTTGACTACTCCCTTAATAATTTTTTTTCCACGCAGGAGCGGATGACAACTCCTTAAATAAGCCTGAATGTCCTTTCGAAAACACACTTTTAGAGTGGTAGTCATTGAATGTGAACTCCACCCTTACCTGAATGCAGATGATGAATGTAAGAGATAGTATATCTGATTTTGCCTGGTGATGTCTGTTTCTGCAAAGCTGTGTTTTTATGGTTTATTTTAGAATGTATATATCAAAATTTTTGCTGAGTCAAAAATTTTCCAGGGTCGGGGGGAAAATGTAGTGTTATGCTACTTACTTATCATTTTACATTATTTTAAATTCATTTTTCCATACTGTTTCGATTTTCTGCATTCACTTCAAAACTGGATATTTTACATCACGTTTATTTCCATAGGATCCTGTAACGATTTTAAACCATAAGAACACAATAACAAATCATTTCTACTTCGTATTTTCACATTATCAGCACTTTTAAATTGGTGTCAATGGAGTCTACCTTTTTTCGATCTTTTAGTTAGTTTTCCGTAACTCTACAATTTCGGGCTTTGTGTGGGCAGTTGCGCTACCTTTTTTCCTATATCAATAATATCTCATTTTCCACTTAAATCTTGCCGTTTTCTTATTACAAGCCTAAAACTAAAATTTGACATGTTTTGACATTTTTGTTTATTTGGTCTCCATAGTAATTATATTCAAATTTGCTACCGATCTGTTGTTCCTATTTCGATAATTCCACATAAATACACTTTTCTCTTGACCATTTACAAAAAATTTGCGTTTAATTTAAATAATTTTTCCGTTCTCTCTAGAAAGGTATAAAAGCCGAACAATCGGTGAAGAAAGACAGTCTCGCTTCAGTTCTCGAATTGGAAGCATCTCCTAAAGGCCTTATCCCGGGGCCGCACTGCCCCGGGATCCTGCAAGCCTCCACCTACACGTGAAGTCTTCGGCGAAGCCTTCTTCAAGCGCGGAGCCGCACCACTCCGGAATCCTACTACCTCCATCAACCTCAGAAGTCGTCGGCAGTCTACTTCAAGCGCGGGGGCCACACTACTCCGGGCGCTACGACTGCTTACTCCAGGCGCCGAGTGCACCTACCGCCGGCGCTACCTTTGGGCGTTGCATCTGCTGACTCTAAGCGTTGAGCGCATCTACTCCAGGCGCTACGTGCGCCGGCTCCGGACGCTGCGTGTGCTGGCTCCAGGCGCTGCGTGCCGTCGCTGCTAAGAAACCTACCTCTACAAGCGCAACCGGCGTGTGCTGGCTTCAGGCACTGCGTGTCGTCGCTGCTAAGAAACCTACCTCTACAATCGCAACGTGTGTCGCTTCGACTTTTAGGCTCCACTACAACTCTATATTCCCCTATTCTCCTACCTTTATTTTTTTTTGTAATCTAATTGTACTCTCACTTCATTCATCATCATCCTCATTTCATTTTTTTATAAAATTGTAAATATCTTTGAATTTTAAATATATTTTTGTTTTTGTTGTATTTTTGTTGTTTTGTTGTTCTTAGGTTAGATTCTTTTTGTTCTTTATTGTCGCTTCACGACAAACTATGGCAAATATTTCCCCATGTGACAATGTATGGGGAGTCCTATGATCATCATCATCATCATTACAACCCTTCCCAAGTCCACTGCTGAACATAGGCCTCCCCCAAGGAATGCCACGAAACACGGTCCTGAGCCACCTGCATCCATCGACTTCCTGCATGTCTTACCAGGTCGTTACTCCGTCTAGTGGGGGGAGGCCCTACACTTCGTCCGCCGGTACGAAGTCGCCACTCGAGAACATTTTTTTCCCGTCGGTTGTCAGTTCTTCGAGCTATATGGCCGACCCATTGCCACTTCAACTTAATAATCCGTTGGGCTATGTCGGTCACTGGTGCTACTGTGGATATCCTCATTTCTTTATTTATCACGCAGAGATACTCCGAGCATAGCCCTCTCAATAGCTCGCTAAGCGACCTTGAGCTTCCTCATACGGCCAGCAGTGAAGGACCACGTCTCAGTTCCATAGGTCGTCATTGGCAACACGCACTGGTTGAACAATCTAGTTTTAAGGTTTTTAGGTATGTTTAACGAGAATATGTGTCGTAATCTCCCGAACGCTGCACAGCCGAGTTGAATCCGTCGATTGACCTCTCGGTCGAAGTTGGACTTACCTAGTCAGACTATTTGTCCCAGGTAAACATATTCATCAACAACTTCGAGCTTAGTGTTTCCAACAACTACTGGCATAGGTGTGACATGAACTAAACATGATTTTTGTTTTATCCATGTTCATCTTAAGACCTATCTATTGGGAGACACTATTAAGGTCATTAAGCATGGTGCTTAGGTCCTCCAGCGATTCTGCCATAAGGACTATGTTGTCGGCAAAACGAAGGTGAGTGATGTACTCGCCATTGTCTTTAATACCGTATCCTTTCCAGTCCAGTAGCTTGAAAACGTCTTTCAATGCAGGGGTGAAGAGTTTCGGAGATATTACGTCACCCTGTCTTACATGCATATGATCAGCAGTAGACTTTAATAGGCTGTAACGTTGTAACGATAAAATCAGTATCAGTGGACCGGCTAAATAGCTCAGGTAGTGGCAACCTCATACTGGTCATGTTGATATGATTTGATTGATTAGGTGTGATAGTATATGGTGGAAGACTTTTTTCGGCGTTGAACTAGTGATAATGCACAATGATGATAATTTGTGTGCTGATGTCCGCTCCTATATACTTTAATAGAACTGTTTAAAAGCTGTTGAAGGGCATTTTTCTATTAAAAATTAAGTGTCATACGAAATAATTGTCCACCTAATGGTAAATGGCGGCCATGGATACCTGCAACCAACTTCAAATAAAGAATACTACAGACAGCTTGGGCTGAGCTTTGGAATCGCCTCGCGGTAAAAATCACCTGTTGAGCGTTATAGTTGTCCGTAGAACTTACTCGGCTGCACTAAAGCCTGTGTCACACCGGCTGCTCGTAATCCGAATAAAATTGTGGGTAATTCATCATCCCATAATTCGTATTTTGATAACCTGCTTGTTAAAGCGACTTTCAAACAACGGTGACATCGCTCTATCATCCCATAACTCTGAGGACGGTAAGGTGCAGTACGAATCCTTTGAACTTTTTTACGTGGTAGGGCCATGCTGCAGCTATATTAATAATATGGTTGTGGAATGAATGAATTTCTTAGTAATCATTGACCGATTCATCCTAATACCTGTATGGCTGATGTTATGTATTGATTCGAAAACAGCTTTCCTAAATGACTGTGGTACGTAAGATCTGATATATTACCGCCCGCGATGTCACTGTATATACTTTTATTAACATTGGGAATAATAATACTCTTTAACTGTATCTTGTTCGACGCGCCGGCGTCCTATAGCATCAGCGAAATTTGAACGTAGGCTTTTTGCGCTGTCGCTAATTCCTCGTAATCTATGACCATTGAGCAAACAATAATTTCAATACGCGATAACGCGTCTGCGACTGGATTATTGTTACCAGTGACATGTTGTATACTGCTGGTATACTCGCTAATAAACAACAACTGTCTAATTCGGCGAGGAATCTCTTTACTGGAATTTAGCTTTGTGAGTGTGTATGTCAGGCCTGTGGTCTGTGTACACGATCATTTCCCGTCCTTCTATCATGTTTTTGAAATGCATGATGGACATGTACACAGCCAACAATTATCTGTCATACGTACTGTATTTTTGTTGAGCTATCAGATAGATTTTTTGAGAAATACCCGATCGGCTTCCAAGTACCGTTAACCTTCTGTTTCAGTATTGAGACTACACAGGTGTTTGAGGCATCGGTCATCAATAATAATTGCGCGTCCGACACCGGATGTGATAATGTTACGGCGTTTAGTAGGTCTAACTTACACTTTTAGAAGGCGTTGTCGGCTTCAATGTCCTATTAAATTTTTCTATTGTTCTTCTTCTTTGTGTTATGTAAAATTTTGTTTAGATTTATATGACATTCAGCCGCTTAGGGTAAGTGTGACCTCTATAAATTTACCATGCCTAAAAACGTCTTAAGTCGTCGACTGTCTGTGGCTTTGGATAGTCCAGAATAGCCAAGACCTTGTCGGGCAAAGGGCTAATTCCTGACGAAGTGACATTGCATCCTAAAAAATCTACTTCGCTCACTCCAAACAAACTCTTACCTAGATTTATGGTCAACTCGATACTGTGGAATAGCTCGGATACTTTACGGACATGTTTTCGGTAGATGACGTTATTTCGCGAGGCTACGATGAGATCACCAATGTAACAAAAAAGTGATGACTCGTATTCATTACCTATTTTAACAATGTTTACGATTCCACGAGTTGCGCTTCTAAGGTCGAACATCATCCGCAAAAACTTATACAAACCAAAAGGGGTGGTAATGTGTCGATTTGTCTTCTATCAACGTTTGGACATAGCATACTAAAACAACCATTTAGTAATATCACCGATAGTGGCTAGAGGTGCAGCTGAGCTGTGCTTTGCATTTATGCATAATACATAAATGAGGCATAAAGTAAACTACTCGTAAAATCGGTTAAAAGTATCTAAAAAAAATGGGCTATCAGCGCCGCTAGAAATAGCAATGCTGTGTTTAGTTGTTAGTATCGTCAAACGATCTCCATTCACCGATTTGGTCAAGCAATATCGTAATACGGTCAACAAACAGTGATAAATTTTATAAATGCCATAATTTATTGAAAAGGTAAACTACTTTATATTTTGATCAATTCAACGATCTGAACAAGACATAATAAAAATCTCATAAATTAAACCACAAGTATGAAGAGAGTGTTGCAATAATCGCAGGTTGATCACTTTTAATTGAAATATTTATAGACATTAGTAGTTAAATTTCAATTCATATTTAGAGAGATATTGCTATTTTTTATTTAAATTATAAGACTATTAATAATAAAAGCTAAAAAATAAACTATTAAGGTAAGAATATTTAAATTATTTTATATACTATGTATAATTTATTCAAACATATCAAATAAAGTTTGTTTATAAAATAAAGCAAAATAATCTGTGTCCGCGTAGGTTGAAAACTTTACATCACGCATGTAGATTTATGCGCTGTGTAAAATTTTAAATCTGAACTTTATTTATAATACGGCATCAATTAAAATAACACTATGTTATCTCGTTTATAATTATCAGAATCATATATAATACCAAATTGGCATCAAAAGGAAGAAATACGTTTCCCTCCATTTTCGATGTTCTTTAATCGGATAAAAAGCCTATAAGCTGCCCTGGGTCAATTATCCACCTGCTGAATTTCATGGAAATCCATCTAGTAATTTTTCGTAAATCGTGAATAATCGGACAGACAGACCAATTGACAATATTCTAAAAACTACTAATGTGGCTTCAGTATACTACATTTAGTCCCTTGGACTTGTTTTTTCCAGAAAATATTAGAATTACAGACACGACTTTCTAAAGATTTATTATATGTGAAGATAGAATATACATAGGTATATATAGTATATACTTACATTATCGATTATTAATAACACCATTAATATTATAATGAACGATGGAATTTCAATAAAAGTTAATGTAATGAAAATCGCTTACAATATGAATACATAAAATCAATAACGTGAAGAGTGAAGTTTCATTTCTAAGTTAAATTTGTTTGCCAAACCATGTTTAAAACAACACGAAGAGAATACATAAAAAAGATAAAATTCCGAACAAATAAATTATGTCCTTCATTAAATTACCTTCAAAACGACTTTCTAGACAACTATCTTGATGCTGATCTTCAAAAGTACCTGTTTCCGATAAATCTTGTGCAATTTGTATTGTTTTCTCCAAAATATAATATTCGTGATAATTTTATAACTTCAAACAACCGTACCATTAATTGCATTTCACTCTTAATTTCATTTTGTTTCATTCTTTCTTACATAATTATTATTGCTTTCGATGATCCCATAAAAAAATTTGAGAAACTTCTTTTAACACTTTTCGTTTTGAAATATTTTCTATATTGTGTCGGCTGTGGTCTAAATTCTATTGTTAATATAATCCAGAGCGATACACACGTGATGTTAATATTAACAATCCAAAAAATTAAAAAGTATTTCAAATTAGTTACTATTGATAATAGAAGTATCATCATTAGCTGGGTCCACGTTTTAATTTTATGTTCGTTTTATATCTTGTATTACTTGTTTCATATAATTAAAGAAAAGCTTACATTAACAATGGTTTTCACTTATTTGTTGTTGTTGCTCGCGGATTTAAATACAGTTTACATGTTACGAATGATAAAGTTATTGAGAAATTATTTAGTCTTATGGATTACTGAAATGAAACAATTTAATACTTCGGTTGTGAATGAATATCATTCAAATAAACCAACGAGGCTACTGGTATTTTGGCAAACAAAGGTCAGCGTTTTAAAGCGAATTCTCGATGCCACTTATATTTGTAAGGAACTTTGCGAAATTCCGGTAAGACTTAATTTGTATAGAAAATTTTTGGATAAACATACAATTTTACAGATTTTTTTTCATATTTCAGGTGTTGTATTATATTGTTGTTACATTTATGCAGTCTCTAGCGAATGTCCAAGCTTTAATCGTGGTTAGTATTTATTAAAACTTATACTGTCGTATTTCAAAACGTGGTTCATTGTTAGTCTCGGGATTGAACTATCGTTAAAATGAATCCTTGTCACGACAGAAGTCCCTTAGCCACAGTTACAGTTTTAGTTTAATTTGAAATTTTCTGTCAACTTCTATTTATATCGTATATTTAGATTCTAGTTTGAACCTGAGACTACTAATTATAAACTAGCCTTAGTAATAATGTTGACCTTAACTGTAAATATGTTTAACTGTAAATCGTATTTGACTGTTTGGTTTTTTTATTGTTATTTCGTTTGAACTACAGAGATCTGAACTTAATAGCATACAAACGAATATCCAGTGATAGTTTTTGGGTCAGGATGCATTTAACAATAGAGTATAAGATCCTGCGCATTGAATAAAACGACATATTATAATATCAGATCACAAAAATTTGTCTAAATTCAAACGAAAATAAGCATTAAACTACATAGCATATCGTGTTCCTTGCAAAATTCACCAAATTCGGAACTGGTGGACCTCGATCGAAGAATCAAAATGCGTATGCGTTGTCACGCCTGAGGACTAAGATGGAATACTCACAACAAAAAACACAACAGTATTAAGCTGACATAATGACATTCCCTCTTTTGAAGTGAATTTTGCTGTAAAGGGTAAGTACAAAGGACTAACAATATGTGACGAAGGTATTTGCGTCACTTGCAACTACCGTCTAACGCTTAGGAAATTTGTTATTGTTATCCAATAAGAGTACTGCAATGTCCATTGCCTGGTTTTCTTATCTACTGCCTTTAAGCCCAGCATGTGCACCCGTGTGTTAAAGGGAACACAAACTCGCAAGTTACGTAACGGATCGCACCGCTATATCGAGCTTCATCATCTCGTGCCGTGGTGTAATGTGGATATTGAACAATACAAGAAAACAGCAATCGTATAGACATTTGCAATAACGCAATTTTACGCAAAGTTAGTTGGAAAGACAGCCGTCATCCAACCAACGTGCAACGCAGCTCAAGAAGACACGCGGCAGCTCAGCACATGTGCAGATGAGTGCACATGCCATCCTTCACGCCATTCCTGTAGCTCGAATTCGGGGACATTTACAGTATCGCGAAATAAGATATACAGTCCATAAGCTACGTAAAATCCTCGCATTACACAATCCATACATTGCCTCATCCAGGCCGGGCTAATTAATATTATCCACCAATTTTGGCCTTCTTGCCGCATTAATTTTAATCAGAATGCTTTTAAGGTACCTTAGTATTAAGCAGCATTTATTAAATTTGTGAAGCTACTACGATATTTCCAGTTTTATTTAAATAACTTTCAGATTCCAAACATGGGATCGTACACACTTTTTCTATTTATGTTTACGTTGAAGAATATAACGCTGTTGTTTCTGATAAGCTTTGAGCGTGAAAAGTATTTTGTGGCACTGAAAAATACCGAAGTTGTATTATTAATGACCACTGTGGCTGACGTGAGTCCAGGTGAGTTCTGTAAGCGATTTCTGTGACAGTGATGCATCATGGTCGTCAGGCAACTCTGCCTGATGTCTTTTAAGCGAATTAAGTATAATATTATGCCTCCTCTTTCGCAATCTAACCTAGCTTTCGTCTTATTTTTCAACAGCCCGTGAGGGAAACAAATAAGATGGGCAGCAGCGACTTCCTAATAATGACTAAAAATAAAAAATTGCGGTCGCCAACCCGCTTGCAAAGCGTGGCAACTATGGCAAATATCCCCCCTATGAGACAGTCTATAGGGGAGGCTTATTTTGTTTTTTTTATAGGAGAGGGGGCACACGATCATGCGGCTCACCTGATGGTAAGTGACTACCGCCGCCCATGAACAACTGCAACACCAGGGGAATCGCAGATGCGTTGCCGGCCTTTTAAAAAGGAGTACGCTCTTTTCTTGAAGGTCCCTAAGTCGTATCGGTCCGGAAAAATCGCTGATGGTAATCGATTCCACAAGGAGGTCGTGCGAGGAAGAAAACATCTTCTAAATCGCACAGTGATGGACCGCCAATCATCCAGATGGTGTGGATGGTATCGGGAGTTCTGCCGCGATGTGCGTTCGTGAAATTTGGCGGCTGGGATTAATCCGAACAATTCCTCAGAGCACTCCCCATGGTAGATGCGAAAGAAAATGCAATGGGAAAAAATGCTTATGTTCAGTAGTTGATATTAATAGGCTGTAACGGTGTAACAGTAATATCAGTAGTAATTACACCGGCCAAATAGCTTAAGTAGAGGCAACCCACATGGGCCATGCGGCCCTAGTTGATGAATCAGGTGTGTTATATAATATAACGAATACTGTAAAAAATCTGTAAAAAATCTGGGAATATATCTAGATTCTACCTTGTCGTGGTCGCAGCAGTTAAAACAAGTGAGCAAAAAGGTGTTTGCTACTATGGGTTTACTTCGTCGTTTACGTTCTTTTCTCCCCATTCCCACTAAGATTATGTTAGCACAATCCTTACTTCTCTCTATTCTCGATTATGCGGACGCAAGTTATCTCGATTTAACTGAAGACCAACTGAACAAACTTGAGCGAATTCAAAATATTGCTATTAGGTTCATATTTGGTTTGCGCAAATATGATCATGTATCCGAATATCGTTTACAGCTCAAGTGGTTACCCATTCGCTTTCGCCGGAATCTGCAAACTGTATCTCTTTTGTACTGTGTGTTGTTCAACCCTTGGACTCCAAGCTACTTGAAGGAAAACTTTAAGTTTATTGGTCATGATCGACCTGATAGAGTTCTACGGTCAGCCGGCGAACTAATTCTAGAACCATGTTCATTTCGAACAAAATTTATGAAATATTCTTTTACGAGCCAAGCCTATGTTATGGAATGAACTTCCACTCCAAATTCAACGTGCTCAAACTTTGAAAAGATTCAAAAGTGACGTCAAGAAGCATTACCTAACACTTTGTGGTTATTGATAACCAATTCTAGCAATATTTATTATCTTTGTATATATATGTATGTGTATATGTTTATATATATATATATATATATATATACATATATGTTTATATATATATATATATATATATATATACCTATTTATTAATATGTATGTTTATTTTATTATTATTTTTTATGTATTATTGTGGTATTTTAACAAAATATAGTTTAGTTTATTTAGATATTAGTATGTAAGTGTAACATAAAGCGCACCACCTCCTACTGTTCTTAATTCCAGTTTCTCTTTAGGCCAAAGGTTGTCTGGAAGAGATCGCTCTTTAGCGATAAGACCGCCTTATTGTACATACGTATATATTAAGTTTTCTCTGTAATGTATTTATTCGTTGTACATGTGTGGTGTACAATAAAGTATATACTACTACTACTACTACTACTTTATCCGATGGTGATTTAGTGATGAGATACAATGATGAAAATGTTGAGTGTTTAGTGTAGTTTTTTTTATAGTATAGGGTGACAAACGAGCACACAATCCACCTGATAGTAAGTAGTTACTATGACCCATAGACATCTACATCTATCCTCAATAAAGACTTAAGATGCAGATGCGTTGTCACCCGTGAGGACTAACATGGAATGCCTCTTTGCCAGTAAAAGGAGTCTCCGGTTCTCTACACTCACCATACGAAACACAGCAGCGTTAAGCTGCTATTTTACGCTGGTTTTCTGTGAGAGCGTGGTCCTTCCCCGGTCGAGCCGGGTCGGCTCGACCGGGGAAGGACCACGCTCTCGTGCTACAACTATACTACTAATATAACTGCAGCATGGCTCTATCACGTAAAAAAGTAGTCACCTGTGCTCGCGCAAACACTCGTTCACTTTAATTCTGTCCTACGTAGATGGCTATTCTCCATCTGGCGGTGACTGAAATTTGGTATGAAGGCTATTAATATTATAGGGAAGGCCTGTTTTTAGCAACGGCCTTTTAATAGACTGTCATTTATAAAAAAAGAATGAGAAACTCGAGGAGGTGCTTGATGCACAGCGGACGGGAAACAATTGTAAGTTGCATTGGCTGCCCCGCCCCAGTACTCTCAACATTGATTACACATATCATCTTCTTTTCCTTCACCAGCCAACAACAGTGTTTTTTTGTTGGAAATCAGCCTCCCGTATAGTAAGAAGAATTTACCACTACCACAACGCGTGGCAGGCGGATAGATTAATCAGCGTCAATAGTCAGTAGTGATTAGACCGGCCAAATAACTCAGGTAGAGGCAAATTGATACAAGTTATATGGCTCTAACTGATAAATCAGATGTGGTACTATATGAAGAAAGAGTTTGTTCAGTATTGTACTAGAGACAACATACAATGATGATTATCTTAAGTGCAGATGTTCGTGCCTATAAACGGTAATAGAACTCCTCTATTGGTTGATGAAGATAATTTTTTATTGATAATTGATGTGATATACTAAATAATTGTCCACTTAATGGTAAATCGTGGTCGCAACCATGGACACTTACAATCAACTTCAAATAAAGAACACTACAGACACGTTGTCACCTATAATACCATTTAGATCGAAAATCAGCAGCGCACTTATTACTATTTCAAGTCAAAAATAGAAAAGTAATCCAAGGCTAAATAGAAGTAGTTATTTTAAATTTTAAACTTAGTAGAAATTTTCGCTTAGTCAACATTATTTACAACTTGTTGATTTCGTCCTAAAGTTAACAGTTATTGTACCATATTCTCAAGAGTAGTTAGATTGACTTTATACTTTGCAGATGAACGTTTGGCATATAAAACTCTTCGACGATTGAACAGGGCAGCGTACAAAATGATGAATAGCAGTAGCATGGTCACAGTGGACGCGAAGCTGCCACTGCGTATTATTTCCGTTCTTGCAACCTATGTTATTGTGCTCTTGCAATTCGCATTCCTGTAGTATTTAGCTATAGTTGAAATAATTTTTTAGACAACTTATTTGTTCTGATAAAATGTATTATGTACTCAATGATAGTGTTGACATAGAAATTAAATAAAAAGCTGAGTAAGTCTAATAGGCGGATCGTTTTATTTATACATCCCACATAATAAACACGATATATTTCATATTTTTTAATTTTAGTTTAGTTAGGAATTACCAGAAAGTCAAGGGAAATGAAACAGTGGATGGGCAGCACCTTCTTACGTGGTTATCGACCACTAAAAAAAATAAAAACTGAGGTTTTCACTCCGCCTATAATATATCCGCAAATATCCCGCCCATGAGGCAATCTCAGGGCGACTAATGGCCTCGGTGGTCTAGGGGTCTTAAGTGTTGCACTTACTATCATCAGATAAACGACGTAATTAAGAGGAGATGGCGATGTTGATTAAGAGGCCCGGGCTTGAATCACGGGTTGGACCAAATTAGTTATTAGTTTTTCTGTTTCGAGTCAGAATGTAGGCGTTGTTTAACCCCTGTGACAAAACTCTCTTTATTATTTAATTTATTACAATGTTTAAAATTACCTAACTTATTTATAAAAAGGTATTGACAGAAAATATGGATTTGGACTTAAAACTTCAAAATGTCAAAATTTTTGTGGTATATAGTATAGCTTAGACTTAAATTTTGATATGGAGTTTGGGTTTTTGATAGTCTCTAAATAGCGGCCTCACGGTTAGGCAGAGGCCTAAAAGAGCGTTTGGTAGAACGTGCAGCGTAGCGCAATGACAAATAAATGCTGTTGTATTGAGCTGACGCTAGGTAACACTCCGCCGAAAGTTATATATATATATATCCACTCAGGTCTTAGGCTAAAATTTTTACCTTTTACCTTTTTTAATTCCCGGCGTTTCGGGTGCTTTACAGAACTCATGGTCACGGGAGAGACTGAGGTGTTTGACGTCCCGATGTCATACTCGTAGTTAGCCCGGCTAACTACAGTTTTTTAATATTAAATTTTGGTTCGATTTACGCAGAATGAGCGTACATTATCTTGAAGCCTAGCAGTGGTATACTTGGGTTTGGATTTAATTTTATTAATTATAGGATCCCAAGCAGATGGCAGCACCCATCCATCTTCTCTATTGAAATTAGGATGTTTTTTAATATAAATAATCATCCTTGGTAGGAATCGGTGTTCTTTTGCGTGGATTTATGGTTTATCAAATCTAATATAATGGCGGGGACCATCTTGAACATGTTCACAAACTGCAGACTTCCCGATACGTCGGTGCTTCACGTCAGCTATATGTTCATGAGTGCTGTAAAGCACCCGAAACGTCGGGAATTAAAAAAGTTAAAATTAAACGCGATATAATCCGTAAAAATTAGTTTCATTTAATGTGTAGTCTTCGCGTAAATATAAGAAAACATTATAAAAAAAACAATTAATTGTTACCAGCGTTCCCTGCATCTACAGACAAAAATATACAACGAAATAAAACTGAAGATAAATCTATGATGTTTTACAAAGTGTCAAGAATAATTAAAATAGGTTAAAAGTAGAAACAATTTTAACATTTGATATATTTTATATTTCTTTTCATTTCCTTTTGCCCTCATCATTATATCACATGTCCATTGCTAAACACAGGCCCCCACCATGTTATGCAACAAAGCACGATCTTGAGCCCCCTTCATCCAATGACTTCCAGCATCTTTTACCAGGTCATTAACCCATGTAGTAAGGAACGTTATAGTTCTTTCCTTTTTAGTTTGTCGAGCTACATGGCCGTCCCTTTGCCACTTCGGCTTATTGGAGCATTGGAATGTGTCGGTTACACTGGTTCTACTGCGTATACATTGCTACAAATTCTGTCACGCAAGGGAACTTCGAGCTTTGTACTGCTAAGCTCAAAGTTTCTGTCCTCATTGAGCTAGTTATTATAAAACTATATATAAAATACATTTTAGACAGGCCATGGTTGTCTGTCTGCTTGGCAATGCTGGGCAGACTCTGTGGGGCGGCATCCTTTGCTGTATTCTACGTGTTAATTGGAGAGTTTCTTTCTACGGTGTTGAGATCGCAAGCTATGGGATTGGCGTCATTTATTTCGGGCTTAAGCCTTTTCGTCTGTCCTTATATTGTGCATTTGGTGAGTTTAGTTATATTTATATTTTTAAATGAGGATTAAGAAATTTGAACTGTAAGCATTATTTTTATAATTACAAGTAACAATAAGTAGAGTTAAAAGTAAAAATAAGCTTAAAATGAAGAAAACAAACCACAGACATTCATAAAAGTGGGAAAAAAAGAGTTAAAAATGTGCAATATATGCATGTAAAAATAAATTAAAGAGCATTTCATTGAGGCATTATTTTGTATATCTCTAGAAAGTGATAAGCTTTTATTTGAAAGTGACTTCTCAATGAAATGACATTGTTTAACAAAAAAAAATTACCTCAGTGTCAACTAGCGACATCTGGTGAGTGGAATATTATAGCCCTCATTTGTACGTGTACGATGTGTGATGAACGACATTTATTTTGCATATTTACATATAATTGCATATAATTGCACATATAATTGCAGTCAATTATAAAAATTAGTCTAATTAAAGATATACTACTAGCAACACGTCTCCTCATTGGCATTTCCTATATTACAGAGGTCTAAGTTGGTAAGATACACCTAGATACACCAGCGTTAATAGCCTTGTAATCGAAACATGCACCATCTACTACCTTCTTGATGCTCCGATTATCCAGAAAACTGGTGATCCAATAGCACAACTTCTCGGGAAGCGCATAGGAAGGCCGTTTCAAAAGAAGCGCTTTGTGCCAGACCCGATCAAAGACCTTCGCTTTGTCCAAACTAATGGCAATGCCTCCCCTTTCGTCTAGTTCATCTATGTGTAAGGTAAACAAGAATATCACCAACTGAGCGACCCCAACGGAAACCGTACTACTTGTTGTATTTAATAAATGAGGGATCGTTGAAAGTGCCGCGTACTTATAGAAGTGACACTACATGACAATACTAATATACATAAAATGCAACATTGCAGCTCATTGCGGACTTAAAGTAGTATCAAGAAAATAAATTAAAATATCGTGTTTGGTATTAAATGAAAAGTCTTAAGGAGTGCATTTTGAAAATATATATAAAACTTTGTATATATGGCGCCGTTCAACTAGCGGCCTGAATGATGTTGATTGTTAACTGAAAGACTAATTAAGCTAGTTGGCTGCGACATATTTTTTAACTATTTTTTTTAACTTTTTTTACGTGGCAGCGCCATGCTGCAACTATATTAGTAGTATAGTTGTGGCAAGAATGGGCCGGCTCGACCGGGGAGGGACCACGCTCTTTTAGACTACCAGCGTAAAATAGCAGCATAACGTTGCTGTGTTTCGTATGGTGAGTGTAGAGAACCGGAGACCCTTTTTACTGGAAATGAGGCAATCCATCTTAGTCCTCACGGGTGAGAACGCATCTTCATTTTGTTTGATGTAGATGTCTATGGGCCGCAGCAATCACTTACCATCAGGTGGACTCTATGCTCGTTTGTCACCCTTATCATATAAAAAAAATATACAAAAAAATTGTAGGAGATTTTTGCCTTAGACGGGTTTAGGTGTTTAGATTTCTTTTTATAAAAATAATCAATTCATTAACAACGCTAGTGATTTTTTTTTCAGGCTGTATACGGCAAATCACTTCCACTCATAATCATGGGTATACTTAGCGTGATGGCGGGTATTTCGTCGCTGTTCCTGCCCGAAACCCTGAACCAACCGCTGCCTCAGACTTTAGAGGATGGTGAAATGTTTGGAAGGGATTTTAAATTGTTCAGTTGCGTTGATAGATCGAGAAAGGAACAGGACTACAATTCTACATGTACAAATTAACTGATACACAGAGAAAATTTACTTATAAAATTAAATATTAAGTAATAAATAATAATTATGACTCAAATTGGCGATTTTATCGATTAAAATTAAGATATTTTATTTCAAAATTAGAATAATATAGTTGAATCGATGAAACTTCTAAGAAACTGTACTGATATTAATAAATCGTTATTAAGAGATGTCTTTGAATGTAAATGTCTGGGAGTTACTATTATTGTTTATTAGTTACTAGTAGTGTAATGATGATGATGATGATGGTGATTATGCCATATTTTATTTTTATTTAATGGAAATAATTTGGTAGCGATCAGTCCATTCTCAAAGGTGATTTTCATTGGAGTGTGCAAGTATTTATTTGCTTACTAATGGTACACAACTACTTACCAATAAATATTTTAAGTTACCGAGTGTATTCGTGCAATGCTGGAGCATGTTCATGTTTTAATTATTGCTTTTATAAAGGAGCTGCCGGCGACGCATACCCAAGGTCATACATAAATATATGGGGGTTAGGTGGCTGACTACCGAAGTACTGTTGCACAATGGTAGACTTATGATAGTATAGATAAGTATAGATAAAAAAGCAATAATATACAAGGTTTCTAAGATGCATAAGCATTATAATAGCAGAATTGTGGCTTGAAGTCCCATATATAAAAGACTTAAGATAGTAAGGTCTATGAGATAAAGCAAATATGTGGAAGGCATCAAATATGTAAAAGCATTATATTGATAGAAATGGGACTTGAAAATGATTATTATAGTGGCGTGTATACTGTATGCTTCGCCGTGACCGAGGCTGCGGTAAACGTGGACTCGCTAACGAATATGTCCTAGACGTATCATCTTAGTGTCGGTGATAAGCTGGTTTGCCGTAGCTATAAAACTTGCCCGTGGACATCACATACCCCTACCGATAGTCATCAGAAAATTTGGCTCAACTTACCGATATACATATATAACCAATTTGTCTTTATTAATATTTGACTTCAAAGTTATTTACCAAATTTGAACGATTAAATTATTGTGGTGTTATACTGATTTATGGATATCTGAACTAAAACTTCTTAATGAATTGGAAATCAACGAAGAAAACTTTGCAAATGAGTTATTAAATATAGTAAATTAATTCTTTAAAATACTTGATGCAACTTATATCTACAAAAACTATGTGGAATTCCGGTAAGCCAATAATTCAATTCTGTGTAAGAATCCTTACAATTAAGAGTATCTATACAAACTAATAAAATTGAACTGTTTGCTTGTAATATCAAAATAACAGCTTTTTAATAAATGCATATGAAAGTATATACTATACTTATAATAAAAACTCAATTTTCAAGTGTTGTAATGTAATAAGCAAAATGTCAAGGAAAATAATAGCATTCTTTTTATATTTGATAGATAGCGCTGTTTAAAAAAAAACATTTAACCTGCATATATCCTCATCTCAGTTTCTAATTACCTCACAATATTTAAAATATTTTTCTTTCATAAAAGTATTAATTTTAAGAGATCTACGTCATTTTGTATACGACGGATAAAATTATCAGCAGCTATTATGTAATAATAAATATTTAAAGAAGCCTTGCATAACCGTGATATAATAAAAATAGCTTTTAATTGCCCAGGGTCATAATGTACCTTCATTACAAATTTTATGGAAATCAGTCAATTGCTGTGTCAATATGAATAAAGATAGACAGACACGATCATGCCACGATTTTCTTACACCGCTAGCGCCGTAGTAAATTAGTATTTAAAATAGCATTTAACAATTTTATTGGTCTCGTAAGTATCACGGCTCACTTGACAAGCAAGATATAAAATTATAAAAATGCAAATTGTAGGAGAACTACAGTGTAAGTGACGAGGATGGAAAGTAGACGCAGTGCTAGCTTAGCGTTCACTGTAACGACGCCATAAGCACTCACTTCTTTGTTGGAAACTCTGCACCATCGCCGCAGACTTTTGTACACCAACCGCTCCTCCACTACATGTAAGATACATTATAAGTTTTAATTAAAAATAAAAATAAGCAATTTTAAGTGCTTAATTCTTGTTAAATTAACACAAAGTAATCACAGAATACCACTTTATATACCAGATAGATATACCAGAGACCATAGACCCTTTTTATTGGATACGAGGTACTCCATCTTCAACTACAACCCAAGCTATGATCGATTAACTACATTAATTGACTGCTGATTCCCGTAAAGTTAGGAAAGAAGAATAGGAAAGAAACCAATATTAGACTGTGGGCGCAACGTTAAAATTGGATAGAATAGAAAAATAATATCATAATCAACCGTATAAAAAGCGTTAGAAAAAGTAACTAGCACTAGCGTTATATCTTCTTTTAAAGCCATACCCAGTCTAATATCATCAGTGACTAATTGAGTCATCTAATATCAAAGGCGGCAATATCCATTTCGTTGAATTTTGTGTAAAATGATAAAAACGTATTTTGTGAAATTTATTTATCCCTTAACTTAGATATTTTTTTAAATATGGAATGTACAATGAGAATGATCATTTTACTCTGTTTTATTAAACATATATTGCCTTTTTAAAGCAGAATTCACAAATAACCGTTGGAGATTGCCGACTTTGTTTGAAAGTTTCGAATATTGCCTTGTTTGTTTTAGACAGGCATGGAGATAGCCATGTTTGTTATCGATGATCACCATAATGTATCTGATCACCACAATCTTGATATTTGAAGTAAAAATTTAAAATAATAGCCGTAGTAATAATCAAACTCTTTTTTATTACTTATCAATCTTGAATGGCACTTTACGTAAAACTTCAACAAAATAAACAATCATACAATTAAAAAAAAAACAGGTATTATTATCCTTAGGTAAACTTCAGAAAATCAAGTACTCTTAAACTATAGACATCTTTCCTCGACTTGCAATTCACAAGTAATTTCTTGTGATGCATCTTCCTCTTCTTCTATGAGTAATTTTGCAGGTTTGATTCTCACAATGTTTTGAGTAATCACTTCAGGATTCAAATCAGAGGCCTTTTTATTTTTACGAGTTATTTTCTTCAATACACCCAAATTATTAGTATAGTGCACTTCCCCTTGAATTACAACATTACCAATTTCTTTTGACCGCTGTATTAAAAATCTTTTACAATGTTTAAATTGGAAGTGCCAAGAGCCGACATCCTTTATAACTGAACTCATTCCACTCTTAAAGTTTAGGACTTCACAATCAGAACCCATACGAACTATCGTGCTATAAGTGCCTATAATCTCAAGGTAATCCTCCGGTCTTAATATACATTCCAACTTTCTCACATCCTTTTCCACATGAGCAAATACGTGGTCCGGTGGAATGAATGAGTGTCCTACGATAGGAAAAACTATTTCAATTATTTGCACGTGATCCGGTGCTGAACTACTTAACCACTTCGAACACATCGCTATCATTATCGAGTTTTTATCAATCTGATCGTACTTATATCTGTCAAATTCGTGTTCATCAGTCTGTGAAGCGATTGCGTTAGCTCCTTTGGCATATTGGTCTTCGGTCCAACAGTAGGCGAGTACATTTTTTGTTGTCAGAGGAGCCTTTGATGAACCTTCTACTATAGTACAGTTATATAGATAAAACTGTCTGGAATAATAAGTTATCTGATCAGGTGTTTTTGGTAATGGTAGATTTTTTTCACAATCAAATGAGAATGTTTTTAAATTGGGTCTTTCTTCTCTTACTAAATTAAAAAATGCTTTAGCTTTAAGTTTGTGAACCCTATGTTCTACCATAAGTCGTTGCTTTTGTGCCTCATCTGATTCTCTTTTAATTTTTTCTAGAAGTAGAATACATGTCGAGCATACATCTATTCTAGGACTGCCAAAACCGAGGTTATAGTTGTTATTGAAAATTTTTCTGAACAGAGCTTTTTTGACTTTTGAATTTGCTTCAAGATTTGGCTGTTTGTTGTACATTTTCCACATTTTGTTAATTGAAAGTTCTGCAGGTAAATATCTTCGTTCAGAATGTCCCCTACAGTAATGTGCTTCGTCAACGTGAAACATATTTGTGAAAAGCATTACAGAATTTTTTTTCTCTGTGAATAAATGGGACTTGTGGTCACCGCCTCTTTTTTCTTTTACTGCTTGTCCACCCGATTCCACAAACTTTTTAACAATATACTGTACTCGACGTTTAGTAATGTTTAAAATTCCGAGGAACGCTTTCTGACATATTTTTATTTTTTTTTCTGTGAGACACTGTAAATGCTCTAATTTGTATGAATGGTTTTCGGATGATGTTTCTTATATTTAGGTCTTTTTCTCTTGGGAATTACAGGGACGCAGTATTTTAGAAGAAAAGCATCTTGTGTTTCATTGTTGAGATATTAAAATGCCGCATGAAAGTTCATCACGTCTCGCATAGTTATTGACTCGCATTTATAAACACCCTTCCGGAGGTGTTGACATCTGGGTCTATTTGGACTTTCCTTAGGGGAATATCTGTAACAAAAGCACATAAAATAAATAACTTGGCACAACTTGGTACAACGTGGTAAAATTTGGCACTACTCACTACTAATAATAATTGTCTATATCGTTAGCTCGGAATTTAAAATCAGCACTCGTACTAAAATGTTATCTATTCGATCTGTAACAAATAACTATTGGAACAAAACTTGACAATAATAGATTTTAAAAGAAAATATCTGGCAATGAAATCCCATACAACTTTGCTTATTCGAATATCGTATTAATGCAGACTTTGCTCAAAGAAAGTTTTAAAATTATGACCAAATTACATGCACTTTTGAATAACACTGATTTCAAAAAAAAATTCATGCTAATAAAATCAAGTATCAAATCTGTGCCATCTGTGTGTACTTACCGCTGCCGTTTAGCTATGTTTTGTTTCCAGTTTTCTGGATGAGCCGTACGTTTTCTGGTCTTCCCCGATGTACTCGACGATGCTAGACACTCCATAATTACAATTTTAACCAAAGTTTTTAGAAAAAAATACAGTATTCATTAGAAAACAATAAAAACACTAACACTATTTCACGAGCGTTAACAACCTCAACGCTTATGAAATTCTGCGCTCTGATTGGTCCACATGGATGTTGCCATCTTTGATTTGAACGGTACAGGATAATGCAGGGTTTGTTACGAGCTCCAAACTTTGAGCTCCATTTTCTATGGGATAATGCCGTAATTGATGCGTAATGTAGATTTCCTTACAAAACTACGTCCACAGACAATAAAACTACATTCATAGTTAAATTTTGACCTGGAGTGGATATTGCCGCCTTTGTTATTAGATGACTCAATTAAATCAATATTTGTGTTGAGACCAAAACTCAACTCAAAGTAATATGGAATTATTAGTTTATGTTTTAATATACAGGTTGTCCGGTAAGTAATGGATAACCCCACAGGTACCAGTGGGGGGCGCCTTGGCCACTCATAAAAAATATCTGCAGCATTTTGGAAAAAAATACTTTTGATACCTCCGCTCACATTATTGAGTACTACGGCTACAAATTTATTAACGACTAATTGATTTTCTCTGGGGATAACCGTGAATGTTTGGCCTTGCAATCGCGAATTACAAAATATTTCTAGCTACTTGAAAATAAAAATTTCAATTTTAGATATTACGATGATAAAGTTTGAGCATCTGCGGTATAAAAAACGTACGGTGTGTGACTAGTGTGGTTAATAGCTTAAAATCATGCCGACTTCAAGCAAATTCTAAAACAGCAATAAACTTAATTTTTTTGGTTGTCAAATTACTGTTTCTCTAGTCTTATTTTTATTAAAATAAAAATACTCAAAAATAAGACTTCGGAAATCTGTAGAAATGTTTCAATGGGTTGGTTGGGTGTAATTAAAATAGATATTCCATATCAGTTATTTTAATTATATTAAATATGTTCAAATTTTTTGGCCCCTACTCTAATACAGACTCTAAGCCTTCGGCCTTCTTATGAACGACCTTTTTTAATAGCCGCGAATACCTAAACTTTCCCGAGCCGAGTCTAAAATACGCTGACGCAGTTCTTGTATTGTTGGTATTGGTCTTTTGTAGACTTTTTATTTAAAGCAGCTCCAATAAAAAAATTAGTGGGTTTAGGTCGGGCAATCGTGGTGGCCACAAAATATGTAGCAACGGCCGATCCATCTGTTAGGATACAGCTCCTTCAGGGACCCACTTACGAGCGTAAAGTATTGTGCTGGGCATCCATCGTTTTGCAGCCACATACTGCGAATGACCGCGAAAGGCCCTCTTCTAAGAGATCATGTAAATCATTTTATAATAAATTCAAAAACACCGATGATTCGTCTTTTTTGGCAAGGTCGAACATTCACTGTTATTCTCAGATAAAATCAGGTAATTGTTTCGGTTTTTAGACACTTTCTATCATTATGTAATTAAGGAAAAAAAATTGTACTATAGCTATCCTTTAAGTATTATTTTTTTTGGGTTTAGTTTTTGGGTACAGTTTTGTGGGAATATGTTTTATTGTATGGTTGTGTCGATTTGTTTAGTAAAATAAAGGAAAAAAAAATCACTATCTAAACGCAACCGCTAATCATGTGGTCCCGGATTTAAATCACTGGTCGAACCAATAGCAATTTTTCAAAACAAAAAAAAAGGTTTTCTGTCAAGAAATTCTAAGTCACAGCCCAGAGTCAGGAAGGTGACGATGTTTGACAACCGTGCATCGGTAAGCATGTACAACCGTTGAATTTGCACCTGACCTCTTTTCGGTCGTCTCAGATTGTTGTCCCATCAGGCTATATGAGTTAGTGCTTAGGAAGTGCACCTGAGCTTGCGCACACAATCATGCAATATAATACTTTTCTGCGCAGATACTTAGGCAAGTTTCCCTTGAGACGTGAGACTGACCGACATGTCCGAAATTTGGTCTGGAAGACATTACTATTATATGGATTACAAATTCTTCATTTAAAATACGTTGTAGTACTCACCTGAACATTCCTTTACTTGAGACATTAAAAGTACAATTTCAGTGTTTTTGAGGGTTATAAAAAAGTTTTCACATTCAAAGCTGATCAACACTAGGAGCACTATGTTTTTTACTGCCCACATCAAGAAGATGCCTATAACAAGCGTTGTATCCGAAAACTGTAAGAGATATTTATGTTATCACAAAATAAGAATAAAAATACGTATTGATGGTTCACAAACATACTTTTTTCTATAAAAGATGGGGCAAACGAGCATGCGGCTCACCTGATGTTAAGTGACTACCGCCACCCATGAACAACTGCAACACCAGGGGAATTGCAGGTGCGGTGCCAGCCTTTTAGAAAGGAGTAAAAATGAATATAACGTACAGTGGTGGACGGCCAAGCATCCACTTGGTGTGGATGGTATCGTGAGTTTTATCGCGATGTGCGTTCGTGAAATTCGGCGGCTGGAATTAAACCGAATAATTTCTCAGAGCCATCCCCGTGGTAGATGCGATAGAAAATGCATGATGCAACATCTCTTTTCTTTTTTATCAAATTAACAAGTATAAAGACAAAATATGTGAAATAAACGTGAACAATAATGAACTATAGTAAGTAAATATAGTAATTCTGTTTACTACACATTTAAAGTTACACAAATTCATTACTTAGACTTTGCTGACTGTTGCTTCGTCATTATTTCCTCAGGGAACACTAATAATAATAAGGGAATAAACCACGAGATCTTACAAGCGTTTTCCAAACATTGTTTGTTTGTTCTTGAAGTTCTTACGCGTCCATGACACGGCGACCTAATAGGTACCACCTAACTTTTAATTATTCATAGTTTGTTCGTACCATAATAAGTGCTTCAACGTTACTTAGTGACTGTCCAAATGTAAATACAGTATAGTTCAAAATCTGTAATATTAAAGTGTGTTAATAAGAAAATACATAATCTCACAGGTTTTATAATACTGTTAAATTTTGTTGACGAAATCAAATCTTACCGGAATTGCGCATATCTTTTTGTAAATATAATACGCATCAAGTATTTCGTTTAAAGCATTTTTCATTTGATTTCGTTCATCTACTAGTTTCGCTGCTAATGGTGCGTGATGTTTAATACCAATTTCGTTTGTATGTTTCAGTTTCATATTCCATGCAACAATGTTACATCTTAAAAATTTTATCGTTCGGATCATGTAAATTATGTCGAGGTCAGCCAGTAATATAGGAAAAAAAGCTAAAACCCAACGTAAGTTAGAAGCTCCCATTACGGCGTAATTTGAGCACATTACAATATAGAATAAAATTATTATTAAAACATGAATACAGTTGTCAGTGATAAAATGTCTATAGTTTAAATGAGTAAACTTCTGTATTTTTTGAAATTTTAGTATAAGATCTATGTTTAAGTCGCTTTGAATGACATTATTTATGGCATTCGTAATCAATCCAAAATAAGCTATAAAAATATTAAATATTGTCATCACATTCAAAATTGATTGAATATGTAATATTTCTGTATCAAATATAATGATATAGATAAAGGTAATGCTCACGCAGAAAGTGCTGCACAGATAAATACAGTTAGCAGTGCGGCTTTGAGGAGTTATAAAGTTATAACGATTGCAATATTTTGGGGAAAACAATATTTGTTGAAAAAAAATTAAAGGACGAAGGAATTTTTGCAGATCAGCTTCAAGAAAATTGTCTAAAAGGATTTCTTTTCGAACAGAATTGGCTAGGAATGAAGCCTCATTTGAAAATCGCTTCGACATTACTACTAATTTAGCACAGCACAAAACACACTAATAATACTTTTAAAATTCAAATATTAATCCGCCATCTTTCTTTCCAATGGATTAAAAAAATATATGTTCTCGAAATTTTAAATAATTTCTAAATGGTACTTATGGAAATAAATATTTAAAATTGAATCTAACGAATGGTGTCGTTTTATAAGGCGTTTGATTAGCCCCTGAGCTTATTCATTTATGTAATTGGAACATAAACTTTACCATCCATTACTAAGAGTGTTAATTTTGTGAGTAGTTTAATCGCATTAACAGGTAAACATTCATCACGTTATTATAACATATCAATCAGTTAATAACATCCCCTAAGTAATGACGAAAATGAATAACGAATGAAATCTTAAAAATAATCTAAAAATAATCTTAAAAATTAAATTGATTTTTTTTTAAATAAATTTTAAATGAATTTCGTTCGCTACATTACAATTTGTATTTGTTTTAATCATACCTAAGAAGTTTTGCCCAAGTAGGGTCCCTTTATGACCGGCGGCATACTATCTAACCTCCATGATGTTTATACTATAACAATAAAGCAAAGTGTTTTTGCAAATGTCCACCTTTGAATGATTAATGCAGCTTGCTGGAGACAAACACGATCAAAAAATGCATGCACAAAGTCGGTTACACAAACCCTCTTTGATGGCTGAATTATTATTATAAATATTTGTCTTTGGCTAAATCTGCCATGGTATTGGTTGGTGGAGCATATGTGTCGATCTCATGCGGGTTGCTCATGCTGGAGGGAGGACTCTCAAGGCTGCGGCCGAAAGCCCGAAATGCCTTACACTTATGTTCTGTCTGCAGGAGCGGTGGTTTGGAAGATGCTGGCGCTCACGGATGGCTTTTATGGCCAATATGTCTATTAGTGGACGTGTGCCTAAACCGAGTGACGTACATTCACTGTGGCTGGATTTGATCTTATACTGTATGGCGTTTACACGCATTGAAATGCGCGACTTCGGTCGATGTTTGTGCTTACGCACTACCAAGGAGCCAAGCCCTCATTTACTGGTTTGCCAGTTATTATGGTGTGAACTACAGTCCAGTCTCAATATTCTCGTCGCTCTTCGGGGGAAGCGCCTTCTTTGGCTTAGCGTTCACCGTAGACGGCGTTGGCCTATGTGGAGAAGTGTGCCTTCCTCACATTTTATTTAATTTGGAGAGTGAATATCCATATAAGGTATTTTGATATGAATATTATATAGTCTTTTCGAAGCGGAAAGGGATTAATTAATATGGAATCGACTGATGTGAACCTGATACAAGAGAAATGGGAAGATTTTTTTATTCCCGTGAATGGGGTTATTTATATTTAAATAATTATGAGGTACTTCTTTTGATTTTAAACTGGTCTTAAATATTTATTCTTTCAAAACACACCTAAAAGAACTAGGTAACTAAATAAACACAATGTAAATCAGTGTCCTAACTAAGCTGGTCACACCATTAATGTGTCAAACGGCATGTAACCAAGCCTTTAAGGAAAAAATATTCTCACTTTAA
Source organism: Parnassius mnemosyne (assembly GCA_963668995.1). Lineage (NCBI taxonomy): Eukaryota > Metazoa > Arthropoda > Insecta > Lepidoptera > Papilionidae > Parnassius > Parnassius mnemosyne. Next base: position 30,825,234 of record CAVLGL010000086.1, read on the forward strand.
CTGGGTTATATATATTAGAAATCTGCGTTTTCGTAAAAAGTAATACTAATCAATTTATTACCGTGCAGGAAAATAATAAATTTGCAAAAAGAGTTCCTACACGTTTACACGTTTACGATGCCACCTTATAAAACTGCATTATTCCACAGGAATTGTCTCGTAATGTGTATCAAGGTATATAATAAAGTTCCTAAAAATATTCATGAACAGTCATTAAGGGGAATGAAAAAAGTTTAAGGCAGTGGGTAATAAATACCGCCTTTTATAATATCAAAGAATTCTTTAACTATAAATTTTGACTTTGCTTTTAAATTTTTATTGATTTTGTTTAGCTAAGTAAGTTACTATAGATCCAGGATTTTGCGTGATACTTCTCAATTGAATTAAAAGTTATTTTTCTAATTTCATTATGTTCTTCTAAACACATTTATTTTAAACAATTTCTTTCAAATGCCACGAAAGGCAAACTATGTGGAAACAAATATTGACTCTGTATCAATCCCATGTTTTTAGCAAAATAATTGATTTGATTTGATTTAAAAAGATGCTTTGGGAAATATTCATATTATTTTTTAAACACACTAACAATGCTATGAATATTGTTAGTATTACCTTTAACCAATCCTGGTAAGCTTAAAATGTTTGTGTATTCGAACTTACAGTTTCATGGTCCGCACCAACACGATGTTGATTGGCACCATTAAAAATATGCAGATTTTTTAAAGTTCAAGTAGTTTTCTAAATTTTCTATTTTAACAATATATAACAACAAATTTTAATGTCAGTAATAATAATAATAATACTCGTAATACATTACAATACATTTAATATCAGTGGTAGTTACCGTGTAGTAGCGATGCAAGAATATCCAGTACCTCATATCGTTCCGTGGGCATTGTAAAAGGCAACAGATGGGAAAATTAGGAGATGTGCAGCAGCGTCTACCTAATGACGATTAAAAATAAAAATAAAAAATCGCTTGCCGTCCTGCCTGCTAAGCGTGTCAACTATGGCAAATATTTTACCCATGTGACAATGTATGGGGAGGCCTATGATCATCATCATCATCATTACAGCCCTTCACAAGTCCACTGCTGAACATAGGCCTCCTCCAAGGAATGCCACAAAACACGGTCCTGAGCCACCTGCATCCATCGACTTCCTGCATGTCTTACCAGGTCGTCACTCCGTCTAGTGGGGGGACGCCCTACACTTCGTCCGCCGGAACGAGGTCGTCATTCGAGATCATTTTTTTCCCATCGGTTGTCGGTTCTTCGAGCTATATGGCCGGCCCATTGCCACTTCAACTTAATAATCAGTTGGGCTATGTCGGTCACTGGTTCTACTGTGGATATCCTCATTTCTTTATTTAAGTTTATCACGCAGAGATACTCCGAGCATAGCCCTCTCAATAGCTCGCTAAGCGACCTTGAGCTTCCTCATACGGCCAGCAGTGAAGGACCACGTCTCAGTTCCTCGGTCGTCACTGGCAACACGCACTGGTTGCACAATCTAGTTTTGAGGTTTTTAGGTATGTTTTACGAGAAGATGTGTCGTATTCTTCCGAAAACTGCACAGCCGAGTTGAATCCGTCGATTGACCTCTCGGTCGAAGTTGGACTTACCTAGTCAGACTATTTGTCCCAGGTAAACATATTCATCAACAACTTCGAGCTTAGTGTTTCCAACAACTACTGGCATAGGTGTGACATGAACTAAACATGATTTTTGTTTTATCCATGTTCATCTTAAGACCTATCTATTGGGAGACACTATTAAGGTCATTAAGCATGGTGCTTAGGTCCTCCAGCGATTCTGCCATAAGGACTATGTTGTCGGCAAAACGAAGGTGAGTGATGTACTCGCCATTGTCTTTAATACCGTATCCTTTCCAGTCCAGTAGCTTGAAAACGTCTTTCAATGCAGGGGTGAAGAGTTTCGGAGATATTACGTCACCCTGTCTTACATGCATATGATCAGCAGTAGACTTTAATAGGCTGTAACGTTGTAACGATAAAATCAGTATCAGTGGACCGGCTAAATAGCTCAGGTAGTGGCAACCTCATACTGGTCATGTTAATATGATTTGATTGATTAGGTGTGATAGTATATGGTGGAAGACTTTTTTCGGCGTTGAACTAGTGATAATGCACAATGATGATAATTTGTGTGCTGATGTCCGCTCCTATATACTTTAATAGAACTGTTTAAAAGCTGTTGAAGGGCATTTTTCTATTAAAAATTAAGTGTCATACGAAATAATTGTCCACCTAATGGTAAATGGCGGCCATGGATACCTGCAACCAACTTCAAATAAAGAATACTACAGACAGCTTGGGCTGAGCTTTGGAATCGCCTCTCGGTAAAAATCGCCTGTTGAGCGTTATAGTTGTCCGTAGAACTAACTCGGCTGTACTAAAGCATGTATCACACCGGCTGGCGCCTCGTAATCCGAATAAAATTGTGGGTAATTCGTCATCCCATAATTCGTATTTTGATAACCTGCTTGTTAAAGCGACTTACAAACAACGGTGAGATCGCTCATCGATCGATCATCCCATAACTCTGAGGACGGTAAGGTGCAGTACGAATCATTTGAATTTTTTTTACGTGGTAGGGCCATGCTACAGCTATATTAATAGTATGGTTGTGGCATGAATGGATGTCTTAGTAATCATTGACCGATTTATCCTAATACCTGTATGGCTGATAATATGTATTTATTCGAAAACAGCTTTCCTAAATGACGGTGGTACGTAAGATCTGATACATTACCGCCTGCGACGTCACTGTATATACTTTTATTAACATTGGGAATAGTAATACGCTTTAACTGTACCTTGTTCGACGCGCCGGCGTCCAATAGCATCTGCGAAATTTGAACGTAGGCTTTTTGCGCTGTCGCTAATTCCTCGTAATCTATGACCAGCATATACCACCAGACCAGCAAACACTAATTTCAATATGCGATAACGCGTCTGCGACTGGATTATTGTTACCAGTGACATGTTGTATACTGCTGGTATACTCGCTTGTAATTTACAATTGCAATGCTAATAGTTGTACATTGCTAACCTATTTATGATTATATCTTTATACTAAATAGGTACTTATCTTTTCCTTGTCGCCACTTGTAATGTCTGCTATCTTCTCTAATCATTGTAGTGTAACACAGGCTCGGTACGCACTTAACTAAACACGTCCACTCTCGCCCGAGGTTCTCGTGTAACTGACGCGGTGCGCTCGAGACAGTGAGTTATATGGGCCATTTTCATATTTTCTGCAGGCTTTTCTTACTTTAAATCCAAAAAAGATTTTTTCTTAAAACTATTGCTATATCATTTTTTCATTTATATTTGACTATTATATACATTAAATTTTAATGTACTGTTGTTGGTCACGATGTTTTTTTAGGAATTTTGAGGTTTTTTTCAGGCTTTATGTTTGGAGGCGAAATTAAATACTACTCTGTTACCAATGCAAATTTTCTTTTATTTTTATAACGAACACATGAATCACAAGTTGTTTGGCATTATTGTTAATTATAGCCTAAAATCTTTTGAAAACACGCAGAATCATGTTTCAAACTATTATTAAAATTTATTTAAATAAATTCTTAAACAACTCTGTTACTTTTGATACATTAACAAACCGTATATTTTTACTAAAGTCTCTGGAAATTATACTTTTAACATCTTATAATGCTATTTTGAAAACTACGAATATTATCAACTGGCTCATAGCCCATTTTAAATATTTTAAAATCTAGTTTTCCTAAAAAATATATTTTAGACCTTCCAAGTTTTGGGACAGAAAAGTAACATAGTTGTAAGTAATTAACATAGTTGTTTTTGTACTACGCCTAGCGTAATAACTTAAGCTTATCATTTAAAATTCTTACATGAGACCACACTAATAATATTCTCATAACTAAGCAGTTCTAAAAATTAACAGATAAAAATAATTATGAGATCGTATTTATCACAATGAGACCAACACTACTTCTCAAATATTTCTAATGGAGAGTCAAACTGGTAGTATACTCTTTTGCCTTTGTATACTTTTTTTGGGTCTGGGACGATTGCAATTAAATTTTCAAAAGGCTCGTAAGACACATCGGTCTCAATCAGTCTAAATTTTTTTGCAGTATCGTCCATAGATCTGAAAAACATAATTTTTACCTCGCCATCATCTTCTACTTCGCTCAGCACTTTTCCCAAATAAATATAGTCTTGCTTCAGGCTTGAAACTTTTACTAACACGCACACACCATGTTTTATTTTAACAATATGAATATTTTCCTTTTCTATCAAAGCATCGTTATCAATTCCTTTTAATGTACTGGGTTGTCCAAGTGAAAAGTTGTCCTTCACTGTTAATAAAGGGATATCATCATCAGTGTCAGAACCGTAGACAGTGTTATAGAATGGCTTTCTTTGTGTATGGACTAAGTTGCCTATTTCTTTCATAAAATCTGGTTCACATTCATCAGAGCTTGATTTTTTATCCACGGGTTTTAGTGGACGGTATTCTTTGGGATCCATGCAAGAACAAAAGCCGCGCCTGCAGAAACAGCTCAAGTCTCTATATTTGAGAACTCCTTTCTCTTCAGTGAACACCTGGTGGACTTTCATGGTGCCAGGTAATGGTAAAACATTATCTGGAATCTCCATGGACCATATATTAATGTCTTCGTCAGTAATAAAATGCATTTTTATTTTACTAATATCCTTTAAAGCAGAATAGAACATTGAGGCATCAGCAATATCCTGTCCACGTGCGACAAGTTGATCAGCAGTGCGCTTCAAAAAGCCACCAACTCCATCTGCTGCACCTTTGCCGTGCCCTGCCTCGAAAAAATTCCATGTAACTCTATAGAAGTTATATTCAGAGGAAAATTTATTGCAAATTAGATAAAAATTTTGTTTTTGCCGGTACTGTGAGGCAGGCCCATCTGAGAACACATGTATGATTTTTACTTCTGTATAATTTTCTTGAATATAAGATAAGATGGGATGGAGGTGAGCCCAGATTGCAGCTGGATTGTGAGTTACATTACCTGAAACGGTGCAGAAGGATGTCACCTCTATTTTATTATCTGAACTTCGCAGGTATATGACTCCAGTGTGTAAAGATACTTGATTTCGTGAACCTCCAAAATGATAGGCCTGTATTTCTTCGAAATATTTACAGCTATAATTCTCACTGAAGTCAACATGTAATGCTACTTCATTTTCGGACAATTCGTCTATACAAGCTCTGTAGTTTCTGTATTGTGACTTTATGTAATAAACGTGCCTCTTGAACTCTTGGAGTTGAAATTTAAATACATCTATTAAAGATTTTACAGTACTCTGCTTTTCTTCTTTTATGTTTTTAGTAACTTTGTATTTTTTTCCCAGCTTCTCTACAATTTCATTTTTCCTTTCCCACTGAATATACTTTACTATTAAGTCATCCTTTGTACTATCATATTCAATTTTCTTCAAATAACATTCAGAGCACAGGACTGTCATGAAAGCTAGTAAATTTTCATCGCATGTTTGTTCTTTTGTAATTTTATTTAAATCTGAGGTCGGAATTACTTTATTTTTACACAAAGTAATAGCCAAGTACTGAACGTTTGTGTGCAATCGACATAAACATGTTTCTCTTCCAGCAACAGTAGGAAGTATTACATAAAACGGTCTGCATCGAGTAAAAGTAGTGTAGGAGCATTTCATGTCAGGATTTTCTCGTTTAAACGAAGCAAAGAGGTTCTTCATGCTGTCTAGTAGGTAACGTTTTTGCATTTTATTTTTCTTATGGGTAACGGTTTCTTTTTTTCCCGCAGTTGCTCTCGATACATCATCACGATTAAAAAAATCTTTAATTTTGTCACTTATAACTTTTTTCCTCAGCTTTGGTTGTTCCTTTCTTATGTAACCTTGATCCACATTCAAGCACTCTTTTATTATTTGCATTTTCTTTCTAGAACATTTAACTTCCTTCTTCTCAAATATTTTTTGGATAGCTATCTTTTCTTTCCGACTTTTAACTTTTTCGTAACGTTTTTTAATAGCTTTCGCCAATATGTTATACTTATCTTGACTTTTACAATTATCGCTTTCTTTTTTCGACCCTTTTTGTTTTCCTCTATTATATCTCTTCTTGTATTTTTCATATTTTTTATTTATTTCTTCAATTTTTTCTTTTAATCTTTGATTTTCTCTAAACAGTTTTGTTCTGTTTCTTTTTACTTGTTTCCGGCCCCGTTTTGCTGCAGATGTCGTTGAACCAGGGCTACTTTCATGGGGAGTCAATAGTTGAGGGGTTGATAAACGGCGATTCGACGGTAGAACTCGTGGCAGAACTTGGTTTGGACCCAGCGGAGTTGGAGTACGTGAACGTGGAGTCATAATTCCCGGTGAAGATTCTGGAGTATGCATTACTACACGAAGAGCCTTGGCCCGGTCCTTCCGTCTGGCATTTGCAGCCCGCCATTTTTTTTTATTGCTCGGTGTTCCCGTGACGTTATATTTTTCACTAAACGTTTCTTTGCATGGTATCTTTCGAGGTCTTTTCTTTTATTTGCAGCTTCTTTTTCAGGATCTTTTTTGCGTCGTTCCCTATAACGTCGCTGCTTTTCAGCAGGCGTTAAAGCCATATAGAAAAGCGATCAGCAGTACAAGTAAAAGTCCTGAAACCAATAATTTTTACTATAAAATTTGTGAAATAAGATTGAACAATGAAAAATAACCACTCTGTTACTCAGCTTACAACTCTGTTACTTCCAACTAGTAACAGAGTTGTTCAGTAACAGAGTGGTAAATTTTAGATTTCATACAGAATTATTCATAATATAAGGCATAAAGGGAAATTATTGCTACATATTTAAGATATGCGCACCTAAAACTCATGGATAATGTAAAATTTAATAGTAAAATATTGATTACTTACGCGAAAATATTGGTAACAGTGTGGTTGTTGAATAAAGACACGCTCCTACTTCCACAGCGCGCGGTCGACTGACTCGTGTCAGTCGTTCCCCCCGTCCCCGCGAACTTTCTCGAACAATTTTAGACACTGCACCGAGGTTATTGCAGGGGCCATAGTAGCGCTATCTGTATTTTTTAAAGTGAACTACTATAGTAACAGAGTGTTGCTGTGATATTACATGGAACGTGGGACAGGGATTTTAAAAGAGTAAAAGAAAACAATTTAGAACAAAATTTTGTTTTAAAGCATTGAACATGTAATAATAATTTGTATATTTATTAATCATAATTTTTTTATATATCAATGTAGTAATAAAGCAAGGTTTTCTACGTCTTTTTGCACTGTATTAATGTCTGGGACATAATGAATTTGTATGGAAAACACCTCTGTTACCAAAAATAACCACTATGTTACTTAAAAAAAATGTGGAAAAAGTAGCATAAAAGTTTATTTTATATGAAGTATGTTTAATTAATTTATTTATTCAATTACTATTACCTTAAGTTCGTAAAATTTTTTGATATTAAAACAATAAAAATATGTAAATCATGAGGGGGACAAGAAAACCTGCAGAAAATTTGAAAATGGCCCATTATATAAATGTATGTTTGTGTATTTGTGCATGGTAAATTATTAGTAAATAAAACAAATAATAATATTTACTGTATACTACATATATGCAAACACTAAATCTCTTTCTTATCAAGATTTTTTTCTTTTTTTCATTATAACTCATAGCAATCACAAATCAGCTTGTATTGTCTGTATTAATTATTACATATTTTCGTCTTCTTTATCCTGTTCTAGATTTTGTTCTTTTTCATTCTGATCGGGTGAAATAGCCATCCAATCGCCTCCTACTTTCATCAAATATATCACATTTCTCCTAAATCTTTGGTTCGTTTAACTATTGCGTACTGTGCAGTCAGCGTCTCGTGCACTCTCTACGACGTGTGGCGTCGGCTTAAAATTTGTTGTAAGATTATTCGATTTTTCCACTGCTTTTACGTAAACCTTATCTCCCTGTATTATATCTGAGTGAAATGCTCTGCGTTTCCTATCTACATACACTTTTCCTTTTTCTTTTTGTATTTTGTCTCTATCCCTGATATCTGAATCTAAATGATTGTCTGTAATTTATTTCACCTATTGATGGAATTTTATCCCTACTTTTTCGTTGAAAAAACAGTTCAGACGGTAACCTCCCGGTAACTGTAAGGAGGGGTGCTGTTATATATTAGAAGATACTCCCACAAACATTCTTTTAAATCCTTCCTCTCGATCTGGCTGATACAAAGACGTTTCAAAATATCTCTGTTTTGTCTTTCAACTTCGCCGATCATTTGAGGACAATATGGTACAGTACTAAATAACTTAATGTTATATTCTTTGAAGAAAGATCGAAACTCTTCACTAACGAACTGCTTGCCATTGTCTGCGGTGATAGAAATAGGATAACCAAGTCTATTGAACATTTTTTTTACCATTTTAATAATCTGTAAGCTTGTAATGTTTTTGTAATTTTTTACTTCTTTGTATCGACTATTGTAGTTGACCACTACTAACAGATACTCGTTACTTGGCAATGGTCCCATTAGATCCATTGTGACATCTATCCATGGAGTTGCAGGCAACTCTCGTCTTTTCATTGGTGCAGTTGGGTGTGGCAAACCCACTAACGTACAACCTTTACAGGCCTTTACTAATTGTTCTACGTCTTTATCGATACGGGGCCGCCATACCTTTGATCTCAAGCGTCCCTTCATCGCTACGATACCTGGATTACCCTCGTATGCAGCATCTAATACACTCTTGCAGAGTTGCTGTGGTATTACAATTTTATTTCCACGAAGTAGAATGCAATCATGGAAACACAACTCTTTTTCAAAAAGTTTGCACTCTTAATCGAATCGTCGCAGTCGTTCTGATAGACACCTTTTTTCACTATGTAAATCTCTTGGTCTTTATCTGAATATGTTACAATGGAACTCATTGGTATAGCAACTGGTCTAGAATTTTTCACTATTTGGTATACATGCTGGTCTTTTCCTTTTGGTAGGTTATCAGGATAGTTACATAATCGTGACAAGGGATCAGCTATATTTGTTTTTTCTAGCTTGTATACAACCTTGAATGAATAAGACTGTAGCCTCAGTACCCATCGTTCAATCCTCGCACATGGTTTTGACTTAGACCCGAACAATATCTCTAGCAGCTTGTGGTCAGTGACTAAATCAAAAGGCTTTCCAAATAAAAAACATTAAAATGTTCGACCCCCCAAACTAATGCTAGTGCCTCCTTTTCCGGTTGGCTATACCTGCGCTCGCAGTCTGTCAAAGTGCGATTACCATAGGATATAATTCTATGGCCATTTGTATCATTTTGTACAAGGACAGCACCAAGTCCAACAGGGCCAGCATCTGCTATCACCTGTAATGCATCTTTGACGTCATAATACCCTAAAATCTGTATTTCCGTGAGCATCCGTTTGAGTTTTTGGAATGCTTTATCTTGTTCCCCAGACCATTGTTTTTCCAAGCTCTCCCTTTTGCTCATCTTCTGCCTCAGCAGGTGCTTCAGAAGTTCTGTCATGGCGGCCAAGTTAGGTATCCATTTGTTTATGTAGTTTAAGAGTCCTAAAAAACTTTGGAGTTCCTAGGGTCTTTGGGACCCTAAATTTTATAATGCTCTCAACGTACTTGTTGAAGGGTTTACTCCTTCATGTGTAAGCCTGTGTCCCAGAAAATTCACATCCTGCGTTTTATATATGCATTTATTGCTATTCAGCACGGCGTTGTTTTTACTAAGTACCTGTAGAACTTTCTTTAGTCATGTGTCATGTTCTTCTTCACTGTTCCCGAATACCAGGATATCATCAATAAAATGACGATCTTCTGAAAACTCTCGGAAGCGCAGGTAATTCCAAGCATTATTCTTTTATATCTATATAATCTTTTGGGGGTTATAAAAGTCGTTATGTGTCTGGATTCAGAGTGAATTTCCACTTGATGGAAGACATTTATTATGTCTAATTATTTAAAATATTTAGCTTTCTTCATTTTAGGCAAAAATGGCCCATAGTAAGTAGGGGGTGGTTTTCTCGCAATATAGCGGCGTTCGTACATCTCATATTTACGCACAAACGTAATTCACCATTTTCTTTCAAGATTGGAGCATTGGTGAAATCCATTTAGACGGGCCTTGCACTTCTTCAATTATATCACTGTTTAGTGATTCCTTAATTTTGATTGCAACCTTCTCTTTAATGAGGATCGGTACTCTCCACTTGATTTATCCCGATACCAAGTTTTAAGACACCCAGACGGACTGCTGTGTTCTTACCAAACAGGTCTCTAGTACCCCCCGAAATCACGTAAATGGTTGTATGTTCCATTCGTCCATCGACTTCGAGTATAGTTTCAAATGAACCCTCTATTGCCAAAGGAGAGTAACTACCATATGCTAATAATGTCTTGTCTGTTCTTTACATTTGATTAAAAGCATATACTTTTTTGCTTTTTAACTCTTCTCACGTTTTGTAAGATATAAGGTTCTTGTGCAATTTCGAATTACACTTTTTCGCAATTTGATCTATGAAATGATCATCTTGCTTTTCGAATGCACACTTTTCGGCCTGTTGACGCAATCTTATCAAAAACTTCTCAAATGTTTCTCATTTTTCCTGTTTTAGCAATCGAAAAACATGCCGCTCATAAACTTTGCTCCGTTTAGGTTGGAAAATACTCGTCGAGTTTTTTTATGGCTACTTTAAATACATCAACGGTTTCTGATGATTCGACATTGGCACCCGGTAAATTGTAGAATATTTCTTGTATCCCAGAGCCACCAAAATGCAATAGCGTAGCTCGTTTCTTGAGTGCTGATATAACTTCAGATGCGTCCAGATAGATTAAAAGAGACCTTTTCACACCTTATAGCCATAGATTTGCTATCACATTAAAACGGTATCATTATTATTATTATTTTAGGGGCAAACTAAAACAGTTTCTTATATATTTATTTCCAATTTAATGCTGGTATTTTAATACCCAAAGTCCAATTTAATGGTAGTAACTTAGTACCCAAAGTCCAATTTAATGGTAGTAACTTAGTACCCAAAGTCAAATTTAATGGTAATAACTTAGTACCCAAAGTCCATTTTTATGGTAGTAACTTAGTACCCAAAGTCCAATTTAATGGTAGTAACTTAGTACACAAAGTTCAATTTAATGGTGGTACCTACCTTAGTACCCAAACTCCAATTTAATGGTAGTACCTTAGTACCCAAACTCCAATTTAATGGTAGTACTTTAGTACCCAAACTGCAATTTAATGTTGGTACCTTAGTACCCAAACTCCAATTTAATGATGGTACCTTAGTACCCTAACTCCAATTTAATGGTGGTCTAGTAGTAGGTCTAGTAACATCTACTATTTTTCCATCAAAAATCTTTTTAAATAAAAGTTGTGCTAATAGACATATATTAAAATAAATCATTACTTTATCATTGCTACATAAAGAAAATAAATTTTTGCACACCATAAGCGTGGTCATATGCGAACATTAAAATGATTAGAACAGGGTTAAAAATAATAAATCATAATTCATAATCCACAGTTTTATTTCCGCGGGTACTCTAGGAATTAATTTACAATTGCAATGCTAATAGTTGCACATTGCTAACCTATTTTTGATTATATCTTCATACTAAATAGGTACTTCTCTTTTCCTTGTCGTCACTTGTAATGTCTGCTATCTTCTCTAATCATTGTAGTGTAACACAGGCTCGGTACGCACTTAACTGAACACGTCCACTCACGCCCGAGGCTCTCGTGTAACTGACGCGGTGCGCTCGAGACAGTGACTTATATATAAATGTATGTTTGTGTATTTGTGCATGGTAAATTATTAGTAAATAAAACAAATAACAACATTTAATGTATACTACATATATGCAAACACTACATCGCTAATATACAACAACTGTCTAATTCGGCGAGGAGTCTCTTTACTGGAATTTAACTTTGTGAGTGCGTATGTCAGGCCTGTGGTCTATGTACACGATCATTTCCCGTCCTTCTATCATGTTTTTGAAATGCATGATGGACATGTACACAACCAACAATTCTCTGTCATACGTACTGTATTTTTGTTGAGCTATCAGATAGTTTTTTGAGAAATACCCGATCGGCTTCCAAGTACCGTTGACCTTCTGTTGCAGTATTGAGACTACACAGGTGTTTGAGGCATCGGTCATCAATAATAATTGCGCGTCCGGCACCGGATGTGATAATGTTACGGCGTTTAGTAGGTCTAACTTACACTTTTAGAAGGCGTTGTCGGCTTCAATGTCCTATTAAATATTTGTCTTGTTCTTCTTCTTTAAGTTATGTAAAATTTTGTTTAGATTTATATGACATTCAGCTGATTAGGGTAAGTGTGACCTCTATAAATTTACCATGCCTAAAAACGTCTTAACTGTTCGACTGTCTGTGGCTTTGGATAGTCCAGAATAGCCTTGACCTTGTCGGGTAAAAGGCTAATTTCTGACGGATTGACATTGTATCCAAAAAAATCTACTTTAACAAAAAAGTGATGACTCGTATTCATTACCTATTTTAACAATATTTCCGATTCCATGAGTTGCGCTTCTAAGGTCGAACATCATTCGAAAAAACTCATACAAACCAAAAGTGGTGGTAATTTGTCGATTTGTCTTCTATCAACGTTTGGACATAGCATACTAAAGCAACCATTTAGTAATATCAGCGATAGTAGCTCTCTAGCTACTATCGCTGATATTACTAAATGGTTGCTTGTACCTCTTGCAGCTGAGCTGTGCTTTGCATTTATGCATAATATATATATGAGCCATAAAGTGAAGTACTCGTAAAATCGGTTAAAATTTTATAAAAAAATGGGCTATCAGCGCCGCTAGAAATAGCAATGCTGTGTTTAGTTATTAGTATCGTCAAACGATCTCGATACGGTCAACAAACAGTGTTAAATTTTGTAAATGCCTTAATTTTTTGAAAAGGTAAACTACTTTATATTTTGATCAATTCAACGATCTGAACACGACATAATAAAAATCTAATAAATTAAACCACAAGTATGAAGAGAGTGTTGCTATAATTGCAGATTGATCACTTTTAATTGAAATATTTATAGACATTAATAGTTAAATTTCAATTCATATTTAGAGAGATATTGCTATTGTTTATTTAAATTATAAGACTATTAATAATAAAAGCTAAAAAATAAACTATGAAGGTAAGAATATTTAAATTATTTTATATACAATGTATAATTTATTCAAACATATCAAATAAAGTTTGTTTATAAAATAAAGCAAAATATTCTGCGTCAGCGTAGCTTGAAAATTTTACATCACGCATGTAGATTTATGCGCTGTGTAAAATTTTAAATCTGAACTTTATTTATAATACGGCATCAATTAAAATAACACTACGTTATCTCGTTTATAATTATCAGAATTATATATAATAGCAAATTGGCATCAAGAGGAAGAAATACGTTATCCTCCATTTTCGAAGTTCCTTAATCGGATAAAAAGCCTATAAGCTGCCCTGGGTCAATTATCCACCTGCGAAATTTCATGGAAATCCATCTAGTAATTTTTCGTAAATCGTGAATAATCGGACAGACAGACCAATTAAAAATATTCTAAAAACTAGTAATGTGGCTTCAGTATTCTTCATTTAGTCCCTTGGACTTGTTTTTTCCAGGAAATATTAGAATTACAGACACGACTTTCTAAAGATTTATTATATGTGATGATAGAATATACATAGGTATATATAGTATATACTTACATTATCGATTATTTATAACACCATTAATATTATAATGAACGATGGAATTTCAATAAAAGTTAATGTAATGAAAATCGCTTACAATATGAATACATAAAGTCAATAACGTGAAGAGTGAAGTTTCATTTCTAAGTTACATTTGTATGTCAAACCATGTTTAAAACAACACGAAGAGAATACATAAAAAAGATAAAATTCCGATCAAATAAATTATGTTCTTCATTAAATTACCTTCAAAACGACTTTCTAGACAACTATCTTGATGCTGATCTTCAAAAGTATTTGTTTCCGATAAATCTTGTGCAATTTGTATTGTTTTCTCCAAAATATAATATTCGTGATAATTTTATAACTTCAAACAACCGCACCATCAATTGCATTTCACTCTTAATTGCATTTTGTTTCATTCTTTCTTACATAATTATTATTGCTTTCGATGATCCCATAAAAAATTTTGAGGAACTTCTTTTAACACTTTTCGTTTTGAAATATTTTCTATATTGTGTCGGCTGTGGTCTAAATTCTATTTTTAATATAATCCAGAGCGATACACACGTTATGTTAATATTAACTATCCAAAAAATTAAAAAGTATTTCAAATTAGTTACAATTGATAACAGAAGTATCATCATTAGCTGGGTCCACGTTTTAATTTTGTGTTTGTTTTATTTCTCGTATTATTTGTTTTATATAATTAAAGAAAAGCTTACATTAACAATGATTTTCACTTATTTGCTGTTGTTGCTCGCGGATTTAAATATAGTTTACATGTTACGAATGATAAAGTTATTGAGAAGTTATTTAGTCTTATGGATTACTGAAATGAAACAATTTAATACTTCGGTTGTGAATGAATATCATTCAAATGAACCAACGAGGCTATTAGTATTTTGGCAAACAAAGGTCAGCGTTTTGAAGAGAATTCTCGATGCTACTTACATTTGTAAGGAGCTTTGCGACATTCCGGTAAGACTTAATTTGTATAGACAATTTTTGCATAAACATACAATTTTACAGATTTCTTTTCATATTTCAGGTGTGGTATTATATTGTTGTCACATTTATGCAGTCTCTAGCAAATGTTCAATCTTTGATAGTGGTTAGTATTTATTAAAACTTATACTATCGCATTACAAAACGTGGTTCATTGATAGTCTCGGGATTGAACTATCGTTAGAATGAAACCTTGTCGCGACAGAAGTCCCTTAGCCACAGCGTTACAGTTTTCGCTTAATTTGAAATTTTTTGTCGAGTTCTATTTAGATCGTATATTTAGATTCTAGTTTGAACCTGAGACTACTAAATATAAACTATTCTAATTAATAATGTTGACCTTATCATGAGCTGAAAATCGTATTTGACTGTCTATTTTTTTATTTTTATTGCATTTGAACTACAGAGATCTGAATTTCATAGCATACAAAAGAATTAACAGTAATAGTTTTTGGGTCAGGATGCATTTAAAAATAGAGTATAATATCCTGCGCATTGAATAAAACGACATATTATAATATCAGACCACAAAGAGTTTGTCTTAATTCAAGTGAAAATGAGCATTAAACTACATAGTATTTCGTGTCCCTTGCAAAATTCACCAAAATCAGAACTGGTGGTCCTCGATCGAAGAATCAAAATGCAGATGCGTTATCACACCTAAGGACTAAGTTGGAAAACTCACAACACAAAACAAAACAGTATTTAACTGGTATAATGATAATGATATTGAGCTTTTGAAGTGAATTCTGTTGTAAAGGGTAAGTAAGTACAAAGGACTAATAATATATGACGAAGGTATTTGCGCCACATGCAACTACCGTCTAACGCTTAGGAAATTTGTTATTGTAATCCAATAAGAGTATTGGAATGTCCATTGCCTGGTTTTCTTATCCCTTTAAGCCCAGCATGTGCAGTCGTGTGCTAAATGGAATACAAGCTCGCAAGTTACGCAATGACTCACACCGCTATATCTTGCTTCATTACCTCGCGCCGTGGTGTAATGTAAATATTGAACAAAACAAGAAAACAGCAATCGTATAAACATTTGCAATAACGCAATATTTAGTAAAATCAGTTAAAGTTGTTTGAGAAGACAACCGTCATCCAACCAACGTGCAACGCAGCTCAAGAAGACAAGAGGCAGCTCAGCAGATATCCAGATGAGTGCACATGCCTTCTCCGTCATGCCATTCCTGTAGCCCGAATTCAGGGACATTTGATCGCGAAATAAGATATACTCGTACAGTCCATAAGCTACGTAAAACCATCGCGTTGCACAATTCACAGGTTGCCTCATCCAGGCCGGGATATTTAATATTATCCACCAATTTTGGCCTTCTCGCCGGATTAATTTTAATCAGAAGGTTTTTAAGGTACCATAGTATTAAGCTTATATTGAATTTTTGAAGCTACTACGATATTTCCAGTTGTATTTAAATAATTTTCAGTTTCCAAACATGGGATCGTACACACTTTTTCTATTTATGTGGACGTTGAAGAATATAACGCTGCTGTTTCTGATAAGCTTTGAGCGTGAAAATTTTTTTGTGGCACTGAAAAATACCGAAGTTGTATTATTAATGACCACTCTGGCTGACGTGAGTCCAGGTGAGTTCTGTAAGTGATTTCTGTACCACTGATGCTTTACGGTCGTCATCCAAATCTGATTGATGTCTTCTAAATGAGTTAAGTATAATATCATGCATTCTCTTTCGCAATCTAATCTAGTTTTCGTCTTATTCTTCAACAGCCTGTGAGGGAAACAAATACGAAGATGGGCTGCAGCGACTCCCTAATAACGACTAAAAATAAAAAATTGTGATCGCCAACGTGCTTGTAAAGCGTAGCAACTATGGCAAATATCTCCCCTATGAGACAGTCTATGGGGGAGGCCTATGTTCAGTAGTAGACATTAATAGGCTGTAACGGTGTAACAATAATATCAGTAGTGATTACACTGGCCAAATAGCTTAAGTAGAGGCAACCTCACACGGGCCTTGCAGCCCTATTCGATTAGTCAGGTGTGTGATATATAAGGAATACTTTGTCCGAAGGTGATTTAGTAATGAGATACAGTGACGAAATTGTTGAGTGTTTAATGTAATCACATGTGCTCGCGCATACAATCGTATACTTTAATTCTGTCCTACGTAGATGGCTATTGTCCATCTGGCGATGACTGAAATTCAGTTTGAAGGCTATTAATATTATGGGGGAGGCCTGCGTTTAGCGATGGCCTTTTAATAGACTTTTATTTATAAAAAAAAGAATTAGAAACTCGTAGTTACTCGAAGGTGACCTGGAGGTGCTTGAGGCACAGCGGACGGGAAACAATTATAGGTTGCATTGGCTGCCCCGCCCCAGTACTCTCAACAGCGACTACACATATCATCTTCTTCTTCCTCACCAGCCAGCAACAGTGTAGTATTGTTGAAAATGAGCCTCCCGTATAGCAAGAAGAATTTACCACTATCACAACGCGTGGCACACGAATTGATTAATCAGTGTCAATACGAGTACATGTTTCTTACAAATGTCAATTTTATCAAAATAATATCAGTAGCGATTGGACCGGCCAATGAATGATCAATCAGATGTGGTAGTATATGGAGGAAGACTTTGTTCAGCGTTGAACTAGAGATGAGATACAATGATGATAATCTTAAGTGCAGATGTCCGTGCCTATATACGGAAATAGAACTCCTCTATAGGTTGATGAAGGTAATTTTTTATTGGTAATTGATGTGATATACTAAATAATTGTCCACTTAATGGTAAATCGTGGTCGCAACCATGGACACCTGCAATCAACATCAAATAAAGAACTCTTTTAGTAAGTCTTAAGTTTGAGTAAGGTCATTTTTTATTGATAATTGAATTGATATACTAAATAACAGTCCACTTTATGGTAAACCGTGAGCGCAACTATTAATACCTGCAAAAACTTCAAATGGATGTTTGTGTTGTGCAATTTGTGTTTGTTAACTGCCTCCACGATACAGGAGGATAGAGGACGTTTTAAAAAAAAAAATGTAAAGAATACTACAGACACGTTGTTACCTATACCATTTAGAAAGAAAATCAGCAGTGAACTTACTGCTATTCGGAGGCAAATATAAGAAAGGAATTTTGGCTTAAAATAAGTAGTTATTTTAAATTTTAAACTTAGCAAA
The DNA here is from genome assembly GCA_963668995.1 of Parnassius mnemosyne. Classification (NCBI taxonomy): domain Eukaryota; kingdom Metazoa; phylum Arthropoda; class Insecta; order Lepidoptera; family Papilionidae; genus Parnassius; species Parnassius mnemosyne. The sequence continues at coordinate 30,843,217 of CAVLGL010000086.1, forward strand.
TTTTCGCTTAGTCAACATTAGTTACAACTTGTTGATTTCGTCATAAAGTAAACAGTTATTGTATCATATTCTCAAGAGAAGTTAGATTAACTTAATACTTTTCAGGTGAACGTTTGGCATATAAAACTCTTCGACGATTGAACAGAGCAGCGTACAAAATGTTGAACAGCAGTAGCATGGTCACAGTGGACGCGAAGCTGCCACTGCGTATTATTTCTGTTCTTGCCACCTATGTTATTGTGCTCTTGCAATTCGCATTCCTGTAGCTTTTACCTAAAGTTGAAATAATTTCAACGATATAATGTATCATGTAGTCAATGAGAGTGTTGACATAGAAATTAAATTAAATGCTGAGTAATTCTAAGAGGCGCATCGTTTTATTCATATACCCCACATATTGACCACGATATATATATTTTTTAATTTTGATTTAAGTAAGGAACGTCAAAAAAGTTAAGGGAAATGAAACAGTGGATGGGCAGCAGTATCTTCCTGATAACCACTAATAAAAATAAAAACTGCGGTTTTTACCCCGTCTATAATATATCCGCAAATATGCCCCCCACGAGGCAATCGCAGGGCGACCAATTGCCTCGGTGTTCTAGGGATCTTAAGTGTTGCGCTTACGACCATAAGATAAACGAGGCAATTAAGAGCAGATGGTGATGCTGATTAAGAGGTCCTGGGCTTGAATCACGGTTGGGACCAAATTAGTTACTGGGTTTTTCTGTTTCGAGTCGAAAGGTTGGCGTTGTTTAACCCATGTGACAAAACTCTCTTTATTATTTAATTTATTACAATGTTTAAAATTACTTAACTTATTAATAAAACTTAACTTTTAATCTATAAAATAAGATGTACTTGATAACGACGGGAGTCACACACAGCTAAGCGCGTGAAACTCTCAACGGAAGCATTATTTAAAAGCTTTGCCGGTGGCTTAACCAAATATTTCTATATCAGCTCGCGTGTAACAATCCACTTGGGCCAATTTCTCATTTCACCACTTACTCCACTTTCTCTGTAATATTAGTAGACAATATTTACTGCTTTACCGAGTACCTATTTTTAACCATACTGAGCGCAAGTAGGAGTGTGTGATTTTGCATAATTATTGTTTGTAGGAGTGCAGAGCAGAAAGATAAAGTTTATATATTAGTTCTGCAGCATATGCCGTAAAAAAGATTAGAAGTCTAACTGGTGTTGAAACAGCTAGACTAGTTTACTTTAGCTATTTCCATAGCATAATTTCGTATGGTATTTTGCAATGGGGACACGCAGCTGACACTGAAATTATATTTGTCTTACAGAAGAGGGCCATAAGAGCAATTTATGATTTAAAGCCTAAAGAGTCGCTGCGACAAAAATTTAAGGAAATTAATATATTAACTTTGGCCTCTCAATACATTTATGAAAATGTAATGTACGTACACAAAAATAAAAGTAGTTTTACAAAAATAAGTGATATTCATTCTGTAAATACTAGGAACAGATACAAGCTAGTAGTAACAGTTACTCGACTCCATCGAGTCAGTAATTCATTCTTGGGGCGATGTATACGCTTTTACAACAAAATTCCAGAAAATATACAAAATTTGACCTGCTCAAAGTTCAAAAACTTTATTAAACTAAGTTTGTATAAAAAGGGTTATTATAATATTAATGAATTTATAGATGATAATAACCCCTGGAAATGAGGTGATCGCTACCAAGCTATTTCTAATTTACTGTGTTGTTAATTTTTGTAACATACATGATTGTAAGCTGTTATTTAAAAAAAAATGTCCCGCTGGGTTTCTTGTTGGTTCTTCCCAGGACAGAGGTTTTTTTTCGAACCAGTGGTAATCATACAAAAGAGTGACTTTCAATAAGTATTATTTATAATCTATATTGAATAAAAAAGTTTCTGTTTCTGTTTCTGTATATATATATATATCGGAAATGACAACAGGAGATCCCACTTCTGGTGTCGGAGATTACAACAGAGTATTGCACTTGTGATCTTGGAAATACATCAGGATAGCGTTAACTGTTAAAAATAATAAACGTGTGAGAGCGGATGTTCAACTTGTTCTCTTGCTCACGGAGTTTAATCATTATCAGAAATAAGACAACGTAACGCACTATACATTCAGTATAGTGAAAGTACGTAATTACATGATAACACCAAAATATGTAAACCAACAGCAACACTACTATCTCAATGTAACACAGGGCAGCCTCTCAGCAACACCAATCCTCTTTGCCTGTACTAGAATAATTACAACAACGAACAGAACCACGACACTATCTTAGCACTAGTAGAATGACCACACCCGTTGAATAACTTAAGCGGAATCTCCCGCGCACGGCACCTACAGTGAACTTTATACTGCACAAACAAGTGGGAGTTTCTTGATATACCCTCATGTCTACCGCGATCCAAGTGATATTTTATAGACGCTCCGACATATAATATACAAATTAAAAAGTTAAAAAAGTTAAATTTACAGCCTGTATACGTCCCACTCCTGGGCACAGGTCTCTCCTCATTTCTGAGAGGGTTTTAGGAGAAGAAAATATCCGCCGCGCTGCCTCAATGCGTGTTTGTGAACTTCACATGCCTGTCTTCGAAAAATTTTTTTCTTATTTCTCAGACATGCAGGTCTCCTCACGATATTTTTTTTCACCGTCAAGCACGTGGCAAATCAGCACTTAAAATTACAATTGACAATTTCAATGATGCCGGCGGGGATCGAACTCGAGTTGCTCGCGTACTGTGAAATTTACAGCGAGCGCTAACCATCTGAGCTACTACGGCTCATATTAATTACTAGCTGTTCCCCGCGACTTTGTTCGCGTGTTAGGGTTTTTATGTTTCTGCGCGGAACCCTGATTCTTTTTCTAAAATAAAAGTGGCCTAAGTTACTCCTTATGAAATCAGCTATCTGCCAGTGAAAGTCCCGTCAAAATCGGTCCAGCCGTTTCGGAGATTACCCGGAACAAACAGACAGACAGACAGACAGACAAAAATTTTAAAAATTGTATTTTAGTTATAGGTATCGTATTTACTTTCATATGCATTTAGTAAAAAACTGTATTTTTGACATTACAAACAGACACTTCAATTTTATTTATTTGTATAGATTAACGTTCATACTGCACATAATAGACTGTAGTCAAACAGTCGCACAGATAAATGCATTTCCATTATAGCATATGAAAGTTCACTGCTGAACATGGGACTCTCCCATTGACTGTTATACTGCCTCATTGAACTGGTCCTGACTGGATAATAAGGCTGTATAATATTTTTAAGTAAGGTTCACTAAACAGCTCTCTGGTCACAATAACACCTAGGTGTATTTTTGGTTAAGAATCGAAATTCCAATGAGTGTCATCGCTGAGAACTCTCGGTAACGACTTTCCTCACATACTTTTGCAACACTGCTGCATCATGCTGCTATTTAATTCTCGTATTCTGTACAAATGCAGTCCCACCTTTTTCGGGCAGATGTATTATTTTTGTACTGCCTCTTTTGCCAGTTTTTTTTCTCTCTCATACGTATTTCTCGTGTACAATAAAGTATGTTTCATTCATTCATTCATTTTTCATTGCATTATTCAAAATGTAAAATTTATTCTTACCTTCCCGTAAGAGTTGTAAATGGTGACAGGGGAAAATTTAAACAGGAGATGGGCAACAGCATCTTTCTGATAATAGTGCAAAATAATTGTTCTAAATTTATCTTACCAGGGATTGCCCTACCATTTCATGAATCGCAAACATTTCTCGACGACGTTTGTCGATTTATTTTCTATCAATGTTTGAACACAGCATACGAAAGCAACAATTTAGTAATATCAACGACAGTAGCTAGAGGTACAGCTGAGATGTGCTTTGCATTTATGAATAATATATAAATGAGGCATAAAGTAATGTAAATTCGGTTAAAAGTTCTGTTTAAAAAAAAATGTGCTATTAGCGCCGCTAGAAATAGAAATTCTGTGGTTAGTTGTTAGTATCGTGAAACGGTCTCAATTAATTGATTTGGTCAAGCCTTATCGTGATATGATCAACAAACAGTGTTAAATTTTATAAATGCCATAATTTATTGAAAATACCTTATATTTTGATCAATTCAACGGTGTGAACACGACATAATAAAAATCTAATGGAGTTGTTATAAACTAATTTGCTAAATTCTGCGTGAAGAAAGAAAATGATGTGTCCAGCCCAGTTTTAAGGTGACCTCCCACCCTCCGTCAAATCGCGCGCATTATAGCCGTCGTCGTTAATCCCAGCACTACCACCCCCAGCACCACCAACTTGTGTGTGTCGTGCCTAGTGTGCGTAGGTAGGTCCCCTTAAACTGGGCAGGACACATCATTTTCTTTCTTCACGCGGAATTAAGCAAATTAGTTTATAACAACCCCATTATAATGGATTTCCGCAAAGTAACGCCTGATTCTATCAATTATAATAAAAATCTCATTTATTAAACCACAAGGATAAAGAGAGTGTTGCAATTATCGCAGGTGGACCAGTTTTAATCAATATATTTATAGACATTAGTAGTTAAATTACAATTCATATATAGATAGATATTGCTATTGTTTATTACAATTATTACACTATTAAAAATAAAACCGTAAAACTAAACTACGAAGGTAAGAATATTCAATTTATTTTATATAATATGTATAATTTATTCAAACATCATATAAAGTTATTTATGTTATCTAATTTATTAGTAATTGAATGAAAATATTCTGCGTCGGCGTAGTTTCAAAATTTTACATCACGCATGTAGTTTTATGCGCCGTGTAAAAATTATTTACTGTATGGCATTTATTAAAAAAAAACACTACGTTATCTCGTTTATAATTATCGTAACAATATATATATATATACATACATACATACATATAATCACGCCTCTTTCCCGTAGGGGTAGGCAGAGACCAGTTCTTTCCACTTGCTACGATCCTTACATACTTGTTTTGCTTCGTCCACTTTCATTATTCCCTTCATACATGCTCTACGATTTAGGGTACTCTTGACCTGGCCTTTTTTCAAGACGTCCCTGATTTGGTCTAGAAATGTCCGCCTAGGTCTACCCCTTCCAACACTTTCATTCACACTCGCCTTATACACTTTTTTCGTCAATCGTTCTTCATTCATTCTCTCGACATGGCCAAACCATCTCAGCATACCTTTCTCAATTTTTGTCACTACATCTTCTTTCAGACCACAACGTTTCCTTATCTCACTATTTCTTAGCCTGTCACTCAGTTTAACTCCTATCATACTTCTTAATGCTCTCATCTCAACTGCATTTATTCTGCTTTCATGTTTCTTCTGCCATACCCAAGTTTCACTTCCGTACATGAGTGTCGGAACCAACACCCCCTCATGCACAGCCAAACGAGCCTTGTTAGACACCTTCCGACTGCTCATAAAGGAGTGCAAAGCTCCATTCACCATGTTTCCTGCATTCACTCTTCTTTCGATGTCACTCTCACACTTTCCATCTCTTGTAAACTTTGAACCCAGATACACAAACTCTTTCACCTGTTCAATTTGTTCATCTTCAATCACAATGTTGCAGTCTGTCACTGCCTCATCTTTTTCAAACACCATCACTTTCGTCTTCCTTACATTCATCTTCATTCCCTTTCTAACAAAAGCTCCACTCATAGCAGTTACCATCTCCTGCAACTCCTCGGCCGAAGACGCAAGTAATACTTGGTCATCAGCATAGAGAAAACATTTGACGAGTAACTCATTCATTCTCAACCCACTTTCATTCTCTTTTAAATCTGTCAAACAATTGTCCATGAATAGATTAAACAGCCACGGTGACGCTACACATCCCTGTCTAACACCTTTTTCGATATTAAACCATTCAGTGTATGCCCCGTTTATCCTTACACAAGCACTAGAATCCCTATAAAGAGATTGCATTGCTCGTATGAGGATACTGCTCACACCGTTCACGGACAGTGCTGACCACAATTCATTCCTCACCACTCTATCATAGGCCTTTTCTAGATCTACGAACGCGCAGTAGACTTTCTTGTTTTTAGCCAAATACTTTTCGGCTATGCACCGCAAGGAAAAGACCTGATCCGTACATCCCATTCCCTTTCTAAATCCCGCTTGTGCATCCCATACTTTCTTGTCTGTTTCACTCACAATCCTTTCAATCAACACTTTTGCATACAATTTACCGATGACGCTGAGAAGGCTTATACCGCGGTAATTTATGCAGTCCTGCCGTGACCCTTTTCCCTTTTACAATGGCACGATTACGGCTTTGCACCAGTCTCCCGGTACTTGCCCATTTCGCCAGCACAGATTGAAAAGGTGGTACAGCTGACTAGCCACCAGGCCCTGTCCAGCCCTCAGCATCTCGACGGTAATCCTGTCATACCCTGCAGCCTTACCTACTTTTCAACGCTTTCACTATTTCATCCATGCTTATCTCATTTTCATCAACATTTATATTAGTTTCCGTGGAAGGTGGCAGATGCTGTACCTGCACTTCCTCTCTTTCAAACAAACTTTCAAAATACTCTTTCCATCTCTTTAACACACATTCTTCTCCTTTTATAATGCTTCCATCTTGACTCCTGATTGTACTCAGCTCCGAGGTAGAAGTTTTTCCTCTGGTTGTTTTGATGGTTTTCCAGAAAAACTTAATGTTTGACTGGAAATCTTCAGTGAGCCTCCTATCGAAATCATCCTTTCGTTCTTCTTTCTTTCTAGACACAATTTCTTTCGCTGCTGTTTTCAATCTTTTATACTTCGTTCTTGCTTCCTTTATCTCGTCATCCGTTGCCTTTTGAACTTTTTGGTTAGCTTTTGTTGCTAACCAATCCAACCACGCTTTCTTCTTTTCATGCACAACCTTTTGTACATCTTTATCCATCCACACGTTATCATTCTTTCTTACTACAACTATATATATATATATATATATATATATATATATATATATATATATATATATATATATATATATATATATATATATATATATATATATATACTATATATATATATACAGAATGGGGTCCCACATATATGCAATAAATGAAACCACATACTTGTTATCGCCTTTGCTGACGATGTACAAAAAATGAACATAATCGGCCCAGTAATTAGGTCAAAAAGTAGAGTTTTAATTTTAAGCATATTTGAACCCTCTATAGAATTGGGTCACTAAGTCAATGATTCAATGAACTTGAATCCTTGAATATTAAAAAGCGACGTTGCCACGCAGTGCAAACTATTGGTATTGCGACGTATCGACAGCGGTGTCTTTTGTCGGCGTGCATAAACAAGCGGCACGAGGCACGCGGCGTACTTCAAAGGCGACGGCGCAACGGCGCGCGCGCCTTTGTCATAGAGTAGGACACCTGTTATCGACGATTAGCTTCTTTCAAAGGGAGTAAGTAATAAACGATAAACAAAAAAAATGTTTTGCTTTAAACACTTTGGGTATGGTTTTTTTAGAATTATCGTGTTGTTATGATAATCCTAAAAATACTACGACCTAAGTATTAAAGCTAAGCTTTAAAGCTTTTTTTGTTTAAGTGTGTTCTTGTAGATTTAGAGATAATAAATTATTTTAACATGATAAAAAACCCATAAAAACAACCAATTAAAAAGTCATACATACTTAACCGTTTCCCAGGAAGTCACAAATCGGAAGTTTCGTAAGTTCAATTGTTCAAAAATAAACTTTTTTTTAAATATCAATAACTTGTCGATTGTTATGAAATCAAAAATCAAAATTACTTGTATTCAAATGTAGTAAGTAAATAAGCGTAAAAAGAAAAGTATCGATAAACGATTATTGCACCTTGTGGCCGCCCTATTTATTACTTTTATTATTTTCGCCATTTTGGAATTTGGAAGTTTAGCTTCCAGTTCACGCGCAATTGTTCCAGGATACAGGTGCGTTTCGCTGCCTACGCGCATCGTAATTATTTATCGTAAGATAATTATCGTATTATCGTAAGATAAATACAATTAGTCAAACAATTATTTTACGGTGAAATAGACATTAGTTGATTGACTTTGTGTGTGTAAATAGTGTTTTAAGTACGTTAATTTTTTACTGTGATATTGAAACTACTTTACTATTTTTGACCTCACTCCTCTAGACTTTTTTTTATGTGGCTTTATTAAAAATGAAGTGTACTCAAAGATTTTCGAAACCGAAGATGAACTGCGCAATCGTATTGTTGCCGCCTTTAACAAATTAAAAGCCCTGGCTCTGGATCCTGAACGAAATTTTTTGAGCAAGCTTCAGGACAACATTATGCGGCGATGTAACTTGTGCATTCAAGAACGATTTTGAAAATTTTAAAATATAGGGTTTCATTAAATTTTGCTACTAATATGCAATAATATTTATTTCGTTCAGTTCCATTTTCGCGAAATAAAAAAGTGGCGGTAAAATACCTAAACAGTTTAATGAGTAAGTTTTTATTTCGTCGCACATTGTCCAAACGAACCATAGGCCGTGCCGACGAACAATAACGCTGCCTGCCGCCAACCGCCATGCCACCCGCGTGCAACGATGCCACTCTTCCAAGGGGTCAAGGTACGTTGTCTAAACAGAGTGTTTACTTTTACTGAATTTATTTTAATATTTATTTTGTTTGAAAATTTAACTTTTTTATTTTACGGGTTTTAATTTAATATTTAATATTTCTACACTTCTATGGACTAGTATTACTTGTGGTGTAATTTATTGCATATATGTGGGACCCCATTCTGTATAACTATATATATATATATATATATATATATATATATATATATATATATATATATATATATATATATATAGTTCCGATAATTATAAACGAGATAATACAAAAATGACATCAAAAGGAAGGAAAAACGAGGGTTACGTATACCCTCTTTTTTCGAAGTTCTTTAATCGGATAAAAAGTCTATAAGCTGCCCTGGGTCAATTATACACCTGCGAAATTTCATGGAAATACGTCTAGTAATTTTTCGTAAATCGTGAATAATCGGAGAGACAGAAAAACGGAAAATATTTTCAAAAAACTTATAATTTGGCTTCAGTATACAAGAACATTTAGTCCCTTGGACTTGTTTTTTCCAGGAAAAATTAGAATTATAGACACGAAGTTCTATAGATTTATTATATGTGAAGATAGAATATACATACGTATATATAGTATTTACATACATTACCGATTAGTTATATTACCATTAATATTATAATGAACGATGGAATTTCAATAAAAGTTAATGTAATGAAAATCGCTTACATTATGAATACATAAAATCAATAACGTGAAGAGTGAAGTTTCATTTCTAAATTAAATTTGTTTGCCAAACCATGTTTAAAACAACACGAAGAGAATACATAAAAAAGATAAAATTCCGATCAAATAAATTATGTTCTTCATTAAATTACCTTCAAAACGACTTTCTAGACAACTATCTTGATGTTGATCTTCAAAAGTACCTGTTTCCGATAAATCTTGTGCAATTTGTATTGTTTTCTCCAAAATATAATATTCGTGATAATTTTATAACTTCAAACAACCGCACCATTAATTGCATTTCACTCTTAATTGCATTTTGTTTCATTCTTTCTTACATAATTATTATTGCTTTCGATGATCCCATAAAACATTTTGAGAAACTTCTTTTAACACTTTTCGTTTTGAAATATTTTCTATATTGTGTCGGCTGTGGTCTAAATTCTATTTTTAATATAATCCAGAGCGATACACACGTTATGTTAATATTAACTATCCAAAAAATTAAAAAGTATTTCAAATTAGTTACTATTGATAATAGAAGTATCATCATTAGCTGGTTCCACGTTTTAATTTTGTGTTTGTTTTATTTCTCGTATTATTTGTTTTATATAATTAAAGAAAAGCTTACATTAACAATGATTTTCACTTATTTGCTGTTGTTGCTCGCGGATTTAAATATAGTTTACATGTTACGGATGATAAAGTTATTGAGAAGTTATTTAGTCTTATGGATTACTGAAATGAAACAATTTAATACTTCGGTTGTGAATGAATATCGTTCAAATGAACCAACGAGGCTATTGGGATTTTGGCAAGAAAAAGTCAGCGTTTTGAAGAGAATTCTCGATGCTACTTACATTTGTAAGGAGCTTTGCGACATTCCGGTAAGACTTAATTTGTATAGACAATTATTGCATAAACATACAATTTTACAGATTTCTTTTCATATTTCAGGTGTGGTATTATATTGTTGTCACATTTATGCAGTCTCTAGCAAATGTTCAATCTTTGATAGTGGTTAGTATTTATTAAAACTTATACTACCGCATTACAAAACGTGGTTTATTGTTAGTCTCGGGATTGAACTATAGTTAAAATGAATCCTTGTCGCGACAGAAGTCCCTTAGCCACAGCGTTACACTTTTCGCTTAATTTGAAATTTTCTGTCAAGTTCTAGTTAGATCGTATATTTAGACTCTAGTTTGAACCTGAGACTACTAAATAGAAACTATTCTTATTAATAATGTTGACCTTATCAGGAGCTGAAAATCGTATTTGACTGTCTGTTTTTTTATTGTTATTTCATTTGAACTACAGAGATCTGAACTTCATAGCATACAAACGAATTAACAGTAATAGTTTTGGGTCAGGATGCATTTAAAAATAGAGTATAATATCCTGCGCATTGAATAAAACGACATATTATAATATCAGACCACAAAGAGTTTGTCTTAATTCAAGCAAAAATGAGCATTAAACTACATAGTATTTCGTGTCCCTTGCAAAATTCACCAAAATCAGAACTGGTGGTCCTCGATCGAAGAATCAAAATGCAGATGCGTTATCACGCCTAAGGACTAAGTTGGAAAACTGACAACACAAAACACAACAGTATTAAGCTGATATGATGATATATTTCCCCTTTTGAAGTGAATTTTGCTGTAAAGGGTAAGTACAAAGAACTAAAAAAAATATGTGACGAAGGTATTTGCGCCACTTGCAGCTACCGTCTAACGCTTGAGAAATTTGTTATTGTAATCCGATAGAGTATTGCAATGTCCATTGCCTGGTTTTCTTATCACTCACACCGCTATATCTTGCTTCATCACCTCGCGCCGTGGTGTAATGTAAATATTGAACAAAACAAGAAAACAGCAATCGTATAAACATTTGCAATAACGCAATATTTAGTAAAATCAGTTAAAGTTATTTGAGAAGACAACCGTCATCCAACCAACGTGCAACGCAGCTCAAGAAGACAAGAGGGATCTCAGCAGATATCCAGATGAGTGCACATGCCTTCCGTCATGCCATTCCTGTGGCCCGAATTCAGGGACATTTGATCGCGAAATAAGATATACTCGTACAGTCCATAAGCTACGTAAAATCATCGCGTTGCACAATTCACAGGTTGCCTCATCCAGGCCGGGATATTTAATATTATCCACCAATTTTGGCCTTCTCGCCGGATTAATTTTAATCAGAAGGTTTTTAAGGTACCATAGTATTAAGCTTATATTGAATTTTTGAAGCTATTACGATATTTGCAGTTCTATTTAAATAATTTTCAGTTTCCAAACATGGGATTGTACACACTTTTTCTATTTATGTGGACGTTGAAGAATATAACGCTGCTGTTTCTGATAAGCTTTGAGCGTGAAAATTTTTTTGTGGCACTGAAAAATGCCGAAGTTGTATTATTAATGATCACTCTAGCTGACGTGAGTCCAGGTGAGTTCTGTAAGCGATTTCTGTACCACTAATGCTTTACGGTCGTCATCCAAATCTGATTGATGTCTTTTAAATGAATTAAGTATAATATCATGCTTTCTCTTTCGCAATCTAATCTAGTTTTCGTCTTATTCTTCAACAGCCTGTGAGGGAAACAAATCCGAAGATGGGCTGCAGCGACTCCCTAATAACGACTAAAAATAAAAAATTGTGATCGCCAACCTGCTTGTAAAGCGTAGCAACTATGGCAAATATTCCCCCTATGAGACAGTCTATGGGGGAGGCCTATGTTCAGTAGTTGATATTAATAGGCTGTAACTGTGTAACAGTAATATCAGTAGTGATTATACCGGCCAAATAGCTTAAGTAGAGGCAACCTCACATGGGTCATGAGGCCCTAGTTGATGAATCAGGTGTGTTATATAATATAACGAATACTTTATCCGATGGTGATTTAGTGATGAGATACAATGATGAAAATGTTGAGTGTTTAGTGTAGTTGTTTTTATAGTATAGGGTGACAAACGAGCACACAGTCCACCTGATGGTAAGTGGTTACTGTGGCCCATAGACATCTTCATCTATCCTCGTTTGCGAATCAAAATGCAGATGCGTTGTCAGCCGTGAGAACTAAGATGGAATGCCTCTTTTCCAGTGAAAAGGGTCTCCGGTTCTACACTCACCATACGAAACACAGCAATATTAAGCTGCTATTTAACGCTGGTATTCTGTAAGAGCGTGGTCTTTCCGCGTTCGAGCCGACCCATTCGTACTACAACTATACTACTAATATAGCTGCAGCATGGCTCTACCACGTAAAAGAGTAGTCAATTGTGCTTGCGCATACACTCGTACACTTTAATTCTGTCCTGCGTAGATGGCTATTCTCCATCTAGTGGTGACTGAAATTTGGTATGAAGGCTATTAATATTATGGGGGAGGCCTGGGTTTTAGCGAAGGCCTTTTATGGGCTGTCATTTATAAAAAAAGAATATTAAACTCGTAGTTACTCGAAGGTGACCTGGAGGTGCTTGATGCACAGCGGACGGGAAACAATTGTAAGTTGCATTGGATGCCCCGCCCCAGTACTCTCAACATTGACTACACATATCATCTTCTTTTCCCTCACGTTCCCTTGTCAATACGAGTAATCGTTTTTTACAAATGTCAATTTTAACAATATAATATCAGTAGTAATTGGACCGGCCAAATAACTCAGGTAGAGGCAAATTGATACAAGTTATATATCTCTAACTGATGAATCAGATGTGGTACTATATGAAGAAAGAGTTTGTTCAGTGTTGTACTAGAGACGACATACAATGATGATTACCTTAAGTGCAGATGTCCGTGCCTATATAAGGTAATAGAACTCCTCTATAGGTTGATGAAGGTAATTTTTTATTGGTAATTGATGTGATATACTAAATAATTGTCCACTTAATGGTAAATCGTGGTCGCAACCATGGACACTTACAATCAACTTCAAATAAAGAACACTACAGACACGTTGTCACCTATAATACCATTTAGATCGAAAATCAGCAGCGCACGTACTGCTATTTCAAGTCAAAAATAGGAAAGTAATCCTAGGCTGAATAGAAGTAGTTATTTTAAATTTTAAACTTAGTAGAAATTTTCGCTTAGTCAACATTATTTACAACTTGTTGATTTCGTCATAAAGGAAACAGTTATTGTACCATATTCTCAAGAGTAGTTAGATTGACTTTATACTTTGCAGATGAACGTTTGGCATATAAAACTCTTCGACGATTGAACAGGGCAGCGTACAAAATGATGAATAGCAGTAGCATGGTCACAGTGGACGCGAAGCTGCCACTGCGTATTATTTCCGTTCTTGCAACCTATGTTATTGTGCTCTTGCAATTCGCATTCCTGTAGTATTTAGCTATAGTTGAAATAATTTTTTAGACTACTTATTTGTTCTGATAAAATGTATTATGTACTGAAATTAAATAAAAAGCTGAGTAAGTCTAATAGGCGGATCGTTTTATTTATACATCCCACATAAAAAACACGATATATTTCATATTTTTTTTTAATTTACGTTTAGTTAGGAATTACCAAAAAGTCAAGGGAAATGAAACAGTGGATGAGCAGCACCTTCTTACGTGGTTATCGACCACTAAAAAAAATAAAAACTGAGGTTTTCACTCCGCCTATAATATATCCGCAAATATTCCGCCCATGAGGCAATCTCAAGGCGACTAATGGCCTCGGTAGTCTAGGGGTCTTAAGTTAAAAAGTGTAGGTAAAGTCTTAAGTTGAATTTCAATGAAGTATTTTTACGCAGCTTTAATGTGTTAAAAAAAGAGTTACTCTCGCTCTCTCTTTCTCTCTATCTCTCTCTCTTTCTCTCTCTCTCTCTCTCTCTCTCTCTCTCTCTCTCTCTCTCTATTTACCAACTTGATAATAGCACATTTTTTAACCAAAAAGTTAAGTTGTAAGTATATAAACTAAGGAAGTGTTTGATCACGTAATACTTAAACGGCTAAAGATTAATTCAAATCACTTTATAGTTGCGATGTTATCACTTGGTGAAACTTCAGCTTCATTTATTTGATTTATGTGTCTAATTAAATATTGTGAAACTTGTTCTAAGTACATTTCCAAATCATGTAAATACAATCAATGTAATGGTATTCAAATTTCTAAGTCTAGACCGAAAGACCTCACGGAGAGCGCCATCTTTAAAATCGAAGCGATAGCATTATATAAATATAGTTTAACATATATGTTTAGGTATTATTACAATAATTTTGAGCATTAAACAAGTTTTGTATCAAAGTTTTGTGTTTGTTTTTCTTATTATACGAGACAAAATAATCCTCTACTTGACAGAGACCTCTCCCAAAAGAGCATTTTCGTGTAAATAATTGTGCGTGTATTTTGAACTTACTATCATCAGATAAACGAGGTAATTAAGAGAAGATGGCGATGCTGATTAAGAGGCCCGGGCTTGAATCACGGGTTGGACCAAATTAGTTATTAATTTTTTCTGTTTCGAGTCAGAATGTTGGCGTTGTTTAACCCCTATGACAAAACTCTCTTTATGATTTAATATATTACAATGTTTAAAATTACTTAACTTATTTGTAAAAAGGTATTCAGATAGAATATGGATTTGGACTTAAAACTTCAAAATGTCAACATTTGTGTGGTATATAGTATAGCTTAGACTTAAATTTTGATATGGAGTTTGGGTTTTTGATAGTCTCTAAATAGCGGCCTCACGGTTAGGCAGAGGCCTAAAAGAGCGTTTGGTAGAACGTGCAGCGTAGCGCAATGACAAATACCTGCTGTTGTATTGAGCTAACGCTAGGTAACACTCCGCCGAAAGTTTTATATATATATAATAATAATAAGCACCCAAAACGTCGGGAATTAAAAAAGTTAAAATTAAACGCGATATAATCCGTAAAAATTAGTTTCATTTAATGTGTAGTCTTCGCGTAAATATAAGAAAACATTATTAAAAAAAAAACCATTAATTGTTACCAGCGTTCCCTGCATCTACAGACAAAAATATACAAGGAACTAAAACTTAATATAAATATATGATATTTTACAAAATGTCAATAATAATTAAAATAGGTTAAAAGTAGAAACAATTTTAATATTTGATATATTTTGTATTTCTTTTCATTTCCTTTTGTCCTCATCATTATATCACATGTCCATTGCTAAACACAGGCCCCCACCATGTTATGCAACAAAGCACGATCTTGAGCCCCCTTCATCCAATGACTTCCAGCATCTTTTACCAGGTCATTAATCCATGTAGTAAGGAACGTTATAGTTCTTTTCTTTTTGGTTTGTCGAGCTACATGGCCGTCCCTTTGCCACTTCGGCGGAATATGTCGGTTACACTGGTTCTGCTGCGTATACATTGCTACAAATTCTGTCACGCAAGGGAACTTCGAGCTTTGTACTGCTAAGCTCAAAGTTTCTCTCCTGATTGAGCTAGTTATTATAAAACTATATATAAAATACATTTTAGACAGGCCATGGTTGACTGTCTGCTTGGCAGTGCTGGACAGACTCTGTGGGGCGGCATCCTTTGCTGTATTCTACGTGTTAATTGGAGAGTTTCTTCCTACGGTGTTGAGATCGCAAGCTATGGGATTGGCGTCATTTATTTCGGGCTTAGGCCTTTTAGCCTGTCCTTATATTTGTGCATTTGGTGAGTTCAGTTATATTTATATTTTTAAATGAGGATTAAGACATTTGAACTGTAAGCATTAGTTTTATAATTACAAATAACAGTGACAAACAATCATATAGTCAACATGATGGTAAAGTGATGCTGTAGCTAATAGAAGACACACAGACATTCATAAAAGTGGAAAAAAAAGAGTTAAAAATGTGCAATATATGCATGTAAAAATGAATTAAAGAGCATTTCATTGAGGCATTATTTTGTATATTAATATAATTCTCTAGAAACTGATAAGCTTTTATTTGAAAGTGACTTCTCAATGAAATGACATTGTTTAACAAAAAAAATTACCTCAGTGTCAACTAGCGACATCTGGTGAGTGGAATATTATAGCCCTCATTTGTACGTGTACGATGTGTGATGAACGACATTTTTTTTGCATAATTACATATAATTGCATATAATTGCACATATAATTGCAGTCAATTATAAAAATTAGTCTAATTAAAGAAATACTACAAGCAACACGTCTCCTCATTGGCATTTCCTATATTACAGAGGTCTAAGTTGGTACGCCTCGTTAGTGTAATGTAAATAAATAATATTATTCTATGCTCTATGAATATTTATGTAAACGAAGGCATTTACATTCTAACTATATTGTATATAAGGGACTGGGCCAGTCGGGCAATTCCCTCTCGTTTCGCGACTAAACAACCAGTAATCCGTTTTATTGCTCAGTAAAATGTATCTTTGGTTCCCGTCATATCTTTTTTAAATTATTTGTAAACGCTTTTCGTATGTAACATATCAGTATGCTGCTATTTACGCTGGTAATCATCCACTTATCAACAGGTGGACTGTGTGCTCGTTTGTCACCCTTACTTGTACAAAAATTGAATAAATATTTTGAACATAAACATTACTAAAATAGAGACTTATTTCCTATTTAACCTATCCAGTATTCACTAATTTTTAAATTCCATACTAACAAAGTGATTGGCATTGCTGTTATCGAATAAGATATAAGAAAACAAAAGCACCGTAGAGTAGCGGTGTAAAATATTCACTACCCCATATCTAGGGATGGGCAAGGGAAAACATATCGATATATATCGAATTGATATTTTTAAACAGTATCGATATATATCGCGTGATAAATATCGACATATCGATATATCATCATAATTTGCATGATGTAAAGATAATTTCTAAAATTTTATATTACTGACGGTTGGACAACGAAAAAAAAGGGACAACCGACCACATACTATTGTACTTCCATTTGTTTTACATGTATTGCCATTTTTTAAAAATACTAGTAATGCTATTATACATTACTAATATTCCCTTTAACCACTTTTGGTGAGCTTAGTGCTCCTAACAACTACTTGTGTGCTTGTGTTAGAAGTGGTTCACGACAGTAGTCGAATCGTGGATTCGAACCCCTGACCTTTTGAGTTCGCGGTCCGCGCCCTGCCATTAGACTACTGACGCTTCTTTGAAGTCTAAATTGAAGTCTCCACGCTGGTATTCTGTGAGAGCGTGGTCCTTCCCTGTTCGAGCTGACCCGTTCATGATACAACTTTAATGTAGTAACTATAGCAATGCTCTGCTGTGGTACCGCAATTTATTGGAAGCCAGTCTTTCGGTATTGCCCATTGTTGTTACAATAACTACAGAATGAAATGGGGTCTTGGTTCTCTTACAAACCTACACGATAAGTTTTTCATGGATAAGAGCGTGATGGTACTTTTACCCAACCACGGCAAAACCAAAAAGGAGGGTTATGACTTTAGAGGGCTATGTATGTATGTTCATTTGTTCCTTTATATCATCTAAACTACTCTTTTTTTTTAAAGGAGAGGGGACAAACGAGTTTACGGCTCACCTGATGGTAAGTGACTACAGCCGCCTATGAACAATTGCAACATCAGTGGAATTGCAGATGTGTTGCCGGCCTTTTAAAAAGACGTAGGCTCTTTTCTTGAAGGTTCCTAAGTCGTATCGGTCCGGAAAAGTCGCTGATGGTGGTCGATTCCACAAGGAAATCTTGCAAGGAAGAAAACTTCTTCTAAATCGCACAGTGGTGGACGGCCTATCATCCAGTTGGTAGTTATGGTATCGCGAGTTTTGTCGCGATGTGCGATGGTGAAATTTAGCAGCTGGAATTAGTCCGAACAATTCCTCAGAGCATTCCTCATGGTAGATGCGATAAAACATGCAAATAGATACAAGCTCTTCGCAGCACCAGTGAATCTAGCCGATCGGAATGGACTCGGTCGTCGATGATTTGAGTTGCTCTGCGCTGGATGCGGTCAAGTGGAAGGACCTGGCACTGGGGAGCCCCAGCCCAGAGATGGGAACAGTATTCCATGTGAGGCCGAACCTGCGCCTTGTAAAGTTGCAGGCGTTGAGCTGGCATGAAATACTGTCCCACTCTGCTGAGCACGCCAAGCTTTTTAGAGGCCAATTTGGTCTTCTCTTCCAAGTGACCACGAAACTGCACGTCACTCGATATGTCGACGCTGAGGATTCCGATACTAGCTGAGGCAACAAGGGGAGTACCTTGAAACTGAGGAGATACGAAAAAGGGGTTCTTTTTAGCTGTAAACGCGCAAACTTGTATCTTCTGAGGATTAAACTCGACTAGATTTAGTCGCCCCCAATACGAGACTTTATTCAGCAAAGCCTCGACTTCAGACACAAGTTTGTTCCTGTACTCGGCGACGTTTTCCCGAGAAATATTGGACCGCCGGTGTATAGAGTATCACCAGTGCTATTATCCGCATAGCAATGAACGTTACCGGTTTGCAACCTATCATTGACATGCAGAAGAAACAGCGTTGGTGATAGCTCGTAGCCTTGTGGTACACCAGCGTTAATAGCCTTGTGATCGGAACATGCACCATATACTACCATCTTGATGCTCCGATTAGCCAGAAAACTGGTGATCCAATAGCACAATTTCTCGGGAAGCCCATAGGAAGGCCGCTTAAAAAGAAGCGCTTTGTGCCAGACCCGATCAAAGGCCTTCGCTTTGTCCAAACTAATGGCAATGCCTCCCCTTTGGTCTAGTTCATCTATGTGTTAGGTGATCAAGAATATCACCAACTGAGCGACCCCAACGGAAACCGTACTACTCGTTGTATTTTATAAATGAGGGATCGTTGAAAGTGCCATTCTTATAGAAGTAACACTACATGACAATACTAATATACTGTTACGGCCTACGGTTGCTCCCTTTAAGGATCCAATCCTCTGGGGCCCATGAGCAGAAGACTCCCGAGCAAACGTAGGTCGGGCCTCAATGTGGCCACGTAGAAATTCCTAATTACATTAAAATATAGGGGGAGCGTTATACTACGGCCAGTCGACCGGAAGGAATTTGGATGAACCTTACTTACCTATCCAAGGCGACTGGTCCCTGCGGAGTCGGTCAGGTCGCATGTGGTTGTGTAGTGCAAGGGAAAGAATGGTGATGTGGTATGTATCTCGGTGTAACTGATGGTGATTGAACCTAGACCTTGGCCGTCGGCAGCAGCCCGAGCGTCGACGCCGCTCCAACTTGAGGGGGCCTTTCGAGGTTGTCCACAGTCACTTTCTTCTTTCGTCACGTTGACAGTCAATTAACTCTATCGTACGATTTACTAACTTACGGAAGCCACTAACTATCGCTGGGTATAATGGTTACCGCACAAACGCACACGGAGTTTAAAGGGTCAAAGGTCACTACCGTTTCGCGTAGCAACAGTTAATTCTAGAATATCAGAGGCCGCACTATCCAATAGTGCCTAACGCACTTATGCCGATTCTGAGTCATACACAATGAGTCCCTGGGAAGCTCTCCAGCAGGAATGCGCGTCACAATGATAGACCGTATATTTACTGGCCGCGCCGAATTATTCCGAGTTCCCTAACAGAATACAGCGTGCCAACCGTTAGCACCGCTTATGGACGACTGCCCTTGGGCGTTTTACGCACGACCGAATGTCAAACCGGTATGACACTGAGCCGCACGCCCTCTCGCGTTCGTTCCTTGAAAGTGTTTGGCGCGAACAAGCCCCCGTCCCGGACATAAGGATTTAGGTCCGCGAGCAAACCGGTCAGCGGGACAAGGTCCCGAAGGCAAGTTGCAAGACCGAATCTACAACCAAACTAGGCCACCTTAGGCACCCCATCAGATCTTGCAACCCTAACCAGCGCCTCAAAAAATAGCCCTAATGTGGCAAGTCGGAGGGTCAGCCTCCACTGGATGCCCCTCCTGGGCATCGCAGCACTTTAACAAGTCCTGTACTGGACAGAAGTCCGACGACCTCTTTCAAAACCTATCTGTGCCCCTACGATTAGTTCCGCAATCCGACCGGATCAGGTCTGCAAACAGCAACGCGACACGAAGCGGCCCCGAGCGGCCTCCTAAGCTTCAGTGCAGAGAGCACCCACAAATTCCACATGAACGTCGTCTGTGGAGAGCCGAACGAAACGCACAGATAGTCCCTAGTATGAATTTTCAACAAGTAGGCCTAGCCAGGCCACCCACCATATTATCATTTACTAAAATAGTGCGGCAGCTGATTTCAATCTGATAATCTCCAAAACTAGCTAGCCTGTTAGGCAAGTAGTCCTATGCTCATATTTCAACTAATTTTTCAAAAGCATCAATGTTCAACTACAGAATTAACTCAACCAAATTAATCACCGATGCGCATAGGTCAACTTGCAAATTAAACAAAACAATAACGTAAGGGACAGCCCTACTTCTTCGCAAAGCAAAATGATTAAACACTATCTATGTATATGTTACATAATTTTTCAAATAGCGCGCCATTCAATTTCCTTTCAGCAAACAGACGCAACAATCAAATACAGTGATTAAATATATGTACAAAACACATGCAGTAGCATTTAAAGGAGTAGATTAAATTCAATTCTTTTAATTTAAACCGCTACAAATAGGAAAATTTCGCGGAAAGCCCAAAGCAATTTTTAATTTTAATTCAAGTATTTTTTGACTAAGTGCTCGACCAAACCAAATCTAATACCCCTTGACAGCGTGATTCAACGCTCCAGAAGGGCCCTAATCTTCCCACCACCAAGGGGAGGCCACATGGCGTGAACCCGAGATCGCTAACAGTCGCCACTCGGGTTGTACGCCTTCACTGAGGCCGGCGGCAACAGAACATTTTGACAAGTGGACTGTTGACGGCTTAAGGCTCTGTGGAGGTGGCCGTGGTGGGAGCTAAGGCGGCAGCTAGCCAGGGCCGCCTCCATCAAATGGGGAACAGTGGTACACCAGTCGCGGCCACTCAGCTAACGGGAGTGAGAAGGGTCCAGCGGACCGATGAGTGGCCGTGAAGTTCCTCTCCACACGCTTAGGGGGGGTGATGACACCCCCGCCCCTGGGGGAATTACCCCCGACTGGTCGGGGGAGGGACCCCTTTCAACTTTTGGGGCCTGATGGCTGGCCGGCGGGCGCCGAGAGTCGCCCGGCAGAGGGCGTGGCTGAGCGCCCCCGCCCGTGGGGGTCGAAGGCCTGGCAGAGCCCCGAGAGGAGACGCCGTTCGCACTCAGGCACAAAACGGCATGATGATTGCCCTGGCAATGCAGACAGGGCCGCCGATGCGGACAGTCTCGCTGGAGGTGGCCTCCCAAACATGAGCAGCACCAGCGGCGCTCCTTGGCGATAGTTCGCCTCGCTGGAACCGGCTTACCTAATAATTTCGGGCACGACGTTACCCGGTGATCAGATGCTCGACAATAGGAGCAGGGGGGGGGTTGACGACGACTTGCCTGGAGGATTCAGCCTCTCACTGGGCACGGCTCGTAAGTCGTCAACGGTGCCCGCCGCGCTCTATATCTGCCGGCACTGCTCCTCCAAAAACCGCAGCAGGTCATAGAAGGGCGGAATATAGGAGGCCTCGTCCCCGCCGTACCTCTCCTCAAAATGGATTCGAAGGTCGAGAGGTAGACGGGACAGCACGATGCGGAGCAACAAAAAAGCCCATTCGCTTACTGGTAAACCCAGCCGCCTCAACGTATTACAGGCCACCAAGACTGGATCCAACAGGTCCGGACGCAGTCTGGCCCGGTCACTAAGCAGCGGGAGGCTTAGAAGCTGCTTAACATGTTCGTCCGCAATTCGCCGGACGTTGGCGTATCTTCTGGCTAGGAGGTCCCGAGCAGTCTGGTAGGCGTCGTCCGACAATCGCAAGTGGCCGACGACGCCCAGGGCCTCCCCCTCCAGTGAGGCCAGGAGGTACACCATCTTTTGGCTCGGGGTCAAGTCACTCCGGGCGTCCACTAGGCTGTCGAAAAGACCAACGAAGGTCAGCCATTCGGAAAGGACCCCGGAGAACTTTGGCAGGTCCAGAATTGGGAGTCGTCCCAACAGCTCCGGCTGAAGCTGCTTCAGAGAGGACTCGGACAGGTCACTCATCCGAGCTTCACGCGCCTCCTCGGCATACCTGCCTTCAGCCTTGATCAACTCGTCCGTGAGCCACAAGAACTGCTCATAGTCCGCGAAGCAGGAGTCCAGGACTCCCTTCTCCACATCCGAATCCTCGAGCTCAGCGTAAGCCTCCTCCAATGCGGCCCTTCGAGCATCCACCTGCTCGAACCACTTCATCAAGTTATGGACCCTATCCGGTCGACCTATCAAAGCATGGGCGCTTGTGGCCCAGCGTAGCTCAGTCCGCAAACAACGGATCAGTAGCTTGGGCGATGTCATCACTATTAAATGCAAAATTACGACGCGGCTTGAGCACAGACTACAAAGATAACAAACAAAAAATACAACAAAAATTAACAGTTAATAAATGCAGTTCCTATCAAATCGCGTTGAATAGAAATTACACAAATACGAATTACTACGTATCAACCAAATACAAGTTAGCACAAAAGAAAAGGCACAAATCAAATTAACAAATAACAAATACTAGTGCGATCAAATCAAGTTAAATTCAAATGGCTCAAATACCATTACTACTCTTTAGTTCAAATACAACTTACAGTATAAACGAAGATACACATCACGGTCGATCAACAAAAAATGCCTAGCTCGGAAATCGACCCTTCGATAAGTAATCCACTACAACTATCCGACAACGATAATTAACCGATTACGTAAAAATAACCATCTACCTACATGACGTATATCTCTAGAAAACTCCCGCTTGCGCAACCTAGGGCGCGGCTTTTCAAATCGACCCACTAACCAAAAAAAGGCAAGCAACAAAGAACAAAGGGAAATAATTCTATTATTACGTACAAAAAAATATTTTTACGTATTACGGCCGGGCGTGATTGTAGATACAAATTAAACCAATCAAACCAACGCTTCCTGCCACCAGAATTGTTTAATGTTTATCAAACACTATGGTCGGGATCGACCGGGAATCGAACCCGGAACCGCGCTCTGCTACCAGTTTGTTACGGCCTACAGTTGCTCCCTTAAAGGATCCAATCCTCTGGGGCCCATGAGCAGAAGACTCCCGAGCAAACGTAGGTTGGGCCTCAAAGTGGCCACGTGGAAATTCCTAATTACATTAAAATATATGGGGGAGCGTTATACTACGGCCAGTCGACCGGAAGGAATTTGGATGAACCTTACTTACCTATCCAAGGCGACTGGTCCCTCCGGAGTCGGTCAGGTCGCATGTGGTTGTGTAGTGCAAGGGAAAGAATGGTGATGTGGTGTGTATCTGGGTGTGACTGATGGTGATTGAACCTAGACCTTGGCCGTCGGCAGCAGCCCGAGCGTCGACGCCGCTCCAACTTGAGGGGGCCTTTCGAGGTTGTCCACAGTCACTTTCTTCTTTCGTCACGTTGACAGTCAATTAACTCTATCGTACGATTTACTAACTTACAGAAGCCACTAACTATCGCTGGGTATAATGGTTACCGCACAAACGCACACGGAGTTTAAAAGGTCAAAGGTCACTACCGTTTCGCGTAGCAACAGTTAATTCTAGAATATCAGAGGCCGCACTATCTAATAGTGCCTAACGCACTTATGCCGATTCTGAGTCAAACACAATGAGTCCCTGGGAAGCTCTCCAGCAGGAATGCGCGTCACAATGATAGACCGTATATTTACTGGCCGCGCCGAATTATTCCGAGTTCCCTAACAGAATACAGCGTGCCAACCGTTAGCACCGCTTATGGACGACTGCCCTTGGGCGTTTTACGCACGACCGAATGTCAAACCGGTATGACACTGAGCCGCACGCCCTCTCGCGTTCGTTCCTTGAAAGTGTTTGGCGCGAACATATACATAAAATGCAACATTACAGCTTATTGCGGACTTAAGGTAGTACCAAGGAAATAGATTACAATATCGTGTTTGGTATTAAATGAAATGTCTTAAGAAGTGCATTTTGAAAATATATAGAAAATATGGCGCCGTTCAACTAGCACCCTGAATGATGTTCTATTGCTGTGTCAATATGAATAAAGATAGACAGACACGATCATGCCACGATTTTCTTACACCGCTAGCGCCGTAGTAAATTAGTATTTAAAATAGCATTTAACAATTTTATTGGTCTCGTAAGTAACACGGCTCACTTGACAAGGAAGATATAAAATTATAAAAATGCAAATTGTAGGAGAACTACAGTGTAAGTGACGAGGATGGAAAGTAGACGCAGTGGTAGCTTAGCGTTCACTGTAACGACGCCATAAGCACTCACTTCTTTGTTGGAAACTCTGCACCATCGCCGCAGACTTTTGTACACCAACCGCTCCTCCACTACATGTAAGATACATTATAAGTTTTAATTAAAAATAAAAATAAGCAATTTTAAGTGCTTAATTCTTGTTAAATTAACACAAAGTAATCACAGAATACCAGTTTGAGATATACCAGAGACCATAGACCCTTTTTACTAGATACGAGGTAACCATCTTCAACTACAACCCAAGCTATGATCGTTTAACTACATTAATTGACTGCTGATTCCCGTAAAGTTAGGAAAGAAGAATAGGAAAGAAACCAATATTAGACTGTGGGCGCAACGTTAAAATTGGATAGAATAGAAAAATAATATCATAATCAACCGTATAAAAAGCGTTAGAAAAAGTAACTAGCACTAGCGTAATATCTTCTTTTAGAGCCATACCAATTCTAATATAATCAATGACTAATTAAATCAATATTTGTGTTGAAACCAAAACTCAACTCAAAGTAATATGGAATTATTAGTTTATGTTTTAATATACAGGTTGTCCGGTAAGTAATGGATAACCCTACAGGTACCAGTGGGGGGCGCCTTGGCCACTCATAAAAAATATCTGCAGCATTTTGGAAAAAAATACTTTCGATACCTCCGTTCAGATTATTCAGTACGACGGCTACAAATTTATTAATGACTAATTGATTTTCTCTGGGGATAACCGTGAATGTTTGGCCTTGCAATCACGAATTACAAAATATTTCTAGCTACTTGAAAATAAAAATTTCAATTTTAGAAATGACGATGATAAAATTTGAGCATCTGCGGTATAAAAAACGTACGGTGTGTGACTAGTGTGGTTAATAGCTTAAAATCATGCCGACTTCAAGCAAATTCTAAAACAGCAATAAACTTAATTTTTTCGGTTGTCAAATTACTATTTCTCTAGTATTATTTTTATTAAAACAAAAATATTCAAAAATAAGACTTCGGAAATCTGTAGGAATGTTTCTATGGGTTGGTTGGGTGTAATTAAAACAGATATTCCATGTCAGTTATTTTAAATATAATAAAATATGTTCAAATTTTTTGGCCCCTACTCTAATACAGACTCTAAGCCTTTGGCCTTCTTATGAACGACCTTTTTTAATAGCCGCGAATACCTAAAATCTCCCGAGCCGAGTCTAAAATACGTTGACGCAGTTCTTGTATTGTTGGTATTGGTCTTTTGTAGACTTTTAACTTTAAGCAGCTCCAATAAAAAAAATAGTGGGTTTAGGTCGGGCAATCGTGGTCGCCACAAAATACGTAGCAACGGCCGTTCCATCTGTTAGGATACAGCTCGTTCAGGGTACCCCCTTACGAGCGTAAAGTAATGTGCTGGGCATCCATCGTTTTGCAGCCACATACTGCGAATGACCGCGAAAGGCCCCTCTGCTAAGAGATCATATAAATCATTTTATAAAAAATTCAAAAACACCGATGATTCGTCTTTTTTGGCAAGGCCGAACATTCACTGTTATTCTCAGAGAAAATCAGGTAATTGTTTCTCTCACAGAGAAAAAACAAAAAAAATTACCAGACCAGTGACAGGGAGCTACGTCAAAAGAGCAAGACATAATATTGCGATTGCCCCTTCTTTTTAAAATGACCCAATGGAAAGAATAGTCGTTTTAATAAAGAAAGGGAGAAAAATATTTTCAGCACGTGAAATTTCATATTCATATTTAGAATAAAAGTAGTCCATTCTAAGAAATGAAATTCGTCAAACATCATAATGAAATTATAGATAATTTTCATTACTAATCGATATTTATGGACTGTCTGTTGGATATCTAGTGATATATAGTATATATTACTTATCATACACTCCCCTCACTTAAAGCCTTTAAATTCACCTCCGTTATATATATACTCATAGTTATTCTTGCATTCATGATAACCTATTTAATTGTAAATGTAATCCTACTGAAAGGGTAGATCGCATGACGTATCTTGGTGTTGTTGTGGATTCAGTATTTTCATGGTCATGTCATGTGGATTTCATATGTAATACTAAGATTACTTCTGAGTAAATTCTACCACTTAAGTTTTAAAGTACCAGCTACTACATTGAAAACACTTTATTTCTCACTTATACATTCTATTCTAAGTTATGCTCTTGAGAGTTATGGTCTTACATACAAAAGTAATATCGAAAAGCTGGAAGCTCTTCAGATTAGATTTTTAAAGTTACTCGTAAACAAAAAAACTAAAGCTAATTGCAAAAGTAACAAAAATAACCATGACTGTCAAAAGCTTAACTTGACGATTGTAAAACAGAATCAAGGTACCCGGTTGATGTCTGAGGGTAAGGTCGAAGTACGTAGAATAAAAAACTACTTTGGAGATAGAACATTAAAGAAACAAATACCGTATATTCTGAATAGTCTGCCTAAATATATTCGACACGAGACTAAGAAAAATGTATTTAAAAGGATGGTTAATAGACACTTTCTATCAATATGTAATTAAGGAAAAAAAATTGTACTATAGCTATCCTTTAAGTATTATTGTGAGACTCTGGATTCCACAGACAAACTGTGTAAACAGTTTTGTGGGAATATGTTTTACTGTATGGTTGTTTCGATTTGTTTAGTAAAATAAAGGAAAAAAAAAACACTATCTAAACGCGACCGCTAATCATGTGGTCCCGGATTTTAAATCCCGGGTCGAACCAAAAGCAATTTTTTAAAAAAAAAAGGTTTTCTGTCAAGAAATTCTAAGTCACAGCCCAGAGTCAGGAAGGTGACGATGTTTGACAACCGTGCATCGGTAAGCATGTAAAACCGTTGAATTTGCACCTGACCTCTTTTCTGTCGTCTCAGTTTGTTGTCCCATCAGGCTATATGAGTTCGTGCTTAGGAAGTGCACCTGAGCTTGCGCACACAATCATGCAAAATAATACTATTCTGCGCAGATACTTAGGCAAGTTTCCGTTGAGACGTGAGACTGACCGACATGTCCGAAATTTGGTCACTATTATATGGATTATAATTTCTTCATTTAAAATACGTTGCAGTACTCACCTAAACATTCCTTTACTTGAGACATTAAAAGTACAATTTCAGTGTTTTTGAGGGTTACAAAAAAGTTTTCACATTCAAAGCTGATCAACACTAGGAGCACTATGTTTTTTACTGCCCACATCAAGAACATGCCTATAACAAGCGTTGTATCCGAAAACTGTAAGAGATATTTATATTATCACAAAATAAGAATAAAAATACGTATTGCAGGTTCAAAAACATACTTTTTTCTATAGGAGAGAAGGCAAACGAGCATGCGGCTCACCTGATGGTAAGTGACTACCGCCACCCATGAACCATGAAAAACTGCAACACCAGGGGAATTGCAGGTGCGGTGCCAGCCTTTTAGAAAGGAGTAAAAATGAATATAACGTACAGTGGTGGACCGCCAAGCACCCACATGGTGTGGATGGTATCGTGAGTTTTATCGCGATGTGCGTTCGTGAAATTTAGCGGCTGGAATTAAACCGAATAATTTCTCAGAGCCATCCCCGTGGTAGATACGATAGAAAATGCATGATGCAACATCTCTTTTCTTTTTTCTCAAATTAACAAGTATAAAGACAAAGTATGTGAAATAAACGTGAACAATAATGAACTATAGTAAGTAAATATAGTAATTCTGTTTACCACACTTTTATAGTTACACAAATTCATTACTTTGACTTTGCTGACTGTCGCTTCGTCGTTATTTCTTCAGGGAAAATTAATAATAATAAGGGAATAAGCCACGAGATCTTACAAGCGTTTTCCAAACATTGTATGTTTGTTCTTGAATCAACTCTTACGCGTCCATGACACGGCGACCTAATAGGTACCACCTAACTTTTAATTATTCATAGTTTGTTCGTACCATAATAACTGCTTCAACGTTACTTAGTGACTGTCCAAATGTAAATACAGTATAGTTTAAAATCTGTAATATTAAAATTGTGTTAAAAAGAAAATACTTAATAAGGTTTTATAATACTGTTAAGTGTTGTTGACGAAATCAAATCTTACCGGAATTGCGCATATCTTTTTGTAAATATAATACGCATCAAGTATTTCGATTAAAGCATTTTTCATTTGATTTCGTTCATCTACACGTTTCGCTGCTAATGGTGCGTGATGTTTAATACCAATTTCGTTTGTATGTTTCAGTTTCATATTCCATGCAACAATGTTACATCTTAAAAATTTTATCGTTCGGATCATGTAAATTATGTCGAGGTCAGCCAGTAATATAGGAAAAAAAGCTAAAACCCAACGTAAGTTAGAAGCTCCCATTACGGCGTAATTTGAGCACATTACAATATAGAATAAAATTATTACTAAGACATGAATCCAGTTGCCAGTGATAAAATGTCTATAGTTTAAATGAGTAAACTTCTGTATTTTTTGAAATTTTAGTATGAGATCTATGTTGAAGTCGCTTTGAATTACATTATTTATGGCATTCGTAATCAATCCAAAATAAGCTATAAAAATATTAAATATTGTCATCACATTCAAAATTGATTGAATATGTAATATTTCTGTATCAAATATAATGATATAGATAAAGGTAATGCTCACGCAGAAAGTGCTGCACAGATAAATACAGTTAGCAGTGCGGCTTTGAGGAGTTATAAAGTTATAACGAACGCAATATTTTGGGGAAAACAATATTTGTTGAAAACAAATTAAAGGACGAAGGAATTTTTGCAGATCAGCTTCAAGAAAATTGTCTAAAAGGATTTCGTTTCGAACAGGATTGGCTAGGAATGAAACCTCATTTGAAAATCGCTTCGACATTACTACTAATTTAGCACAGCACAAAACACACTAATAATACTTTTAAAATTCAAATATTAATCCGCCATCTTTTTTCCCAATGGATTAAAAAACGATATATGTTCTCGAAATTTTAAATAATTTCTAAATGGTACTTATGGAAATAAATATTTAAAATTGAATCTAACGAATGGCGCCGTTTTATTAGACGTTTGATTAGCCCATGAGCTTATTCATTTATGTAATTGGAACAGAAAACTTTACCATGCATTACTAAGAGTGTTAATTTTGTGAGTAGTTTAATCGCATTAACAGGTAAACATTCATCACGTTATCATAACATGTCAATCAGTTAATAACATCCCCCAAGTAATAACGAAAATGAATAACGAATGAAATCTTAAAAATAATCTAAAAATAATCTTAAAAATTAAATTGATATTTTTTTTAAATAAATTTTAAATGAATTTCGTTCGCTACACTACAATTTGTACTTGTTTGAATCATACCTAAGAAGTTTTGCCCAAGTAGGGTCCCTTTATGACGGGCTGCATACTATCTAACCTCCATGATGTTTATACTATAACAATAAAGCAAATTCTTTTTGCAAATGTCCACCTTTGAATGATTAATGCAGCTTGCTGGAGACAAACACGATCAAAACATGCATGCACAAAGTCGGTTACACAAACCCTTTCTGATGGCTGAATTATTATTATAAATATTTGTCTTTGGCTAAATCTGCCATGGTATTGGTTGGTGGAGCATATGTGTCGATCTCATGCGGGTTGCTCATGCTGGAGGGAGGACTCTCAAGGCTGCGGCCGAAAGCCCGAAATGCCTTACACTTATGTTCTGTCTGCAGGAGCGGTGGTTTGGTAGATGCTGGCGCTCACGGATGGCTTTTATGGCCAATATGTCTATTAGTGGACGTGTGCCTAAACCGAGTGACGTACATTCACTGTGGCTGGATTTGATCGTATACTGTATGGCGTTTACACGCATTGAAATGGGCGACTTCGGTCGATGTTTGTGCTTACGGAGCCAAGCCCTCATTTACTGGTTTGCCAGTTATTATGGTGTGAACTACAGTCCAGTCTCCATATTCTCGTCGCTCTTCGGGGGAAGCGCCTTCTTTGGGTTAGCGTTCACCGTAGACGGCGTTGGCCTATGTGGAGAAGTGTGCCTTCCTCACATTCTATTTAATTTGGGAGAGTGAATATCAAAATACCTTATAGGGTATTTTGATATGAATATTATATAGCCTTTTCAAAGCGGGTTAACGGTGGTAGAGCCCCGCAGCAGTTTTTTGCTGTTGCACGTATGGGCAGGCTCGAGCCGGGTTGGTACCACGACCTCACAGAATACCGGCGTGAAGTAGAGGCTCTGCTTCTGCGTTTCGTCTGGTGAGTGCAGGTGGCCGGAGGCCCAATTCCCCCCCCCCCCCCCCATCAACATGGTAGCGGAATTACAAAGTAGACTACCCCAGGAGGGTACCAGTACCCCTGGAGAATCCCTCGCTGAGCATCCACGACCATGTTATTCCAATCCTGAGCGTGGGTGCTCAGGCTGCCCCACGTATTCTGGGGGGGGCAAAATTCCGCTCAAAAACAAAACTGCTTGGGGCAAACTGAGCAACAATACCAAGGCGACCCCTGCCACGCTATCCGTGAATTTCTGCAACATCAGGGGACTTCACTCTAACCTAAACGCCGTCCACTACCATCTCGAGACGGCGAAGCCGGCCTTGCTCTTTCTGACCGAGACGCAGGTTTCCTCTCCGGCTGATATTTCGTATCTCTCCTGCCCGGGGTACAAATTGGAGCACTCCTTTGTGCCTCGGGCTGGAGTTTGCGTGTATGTCAGAGAGGACATCTGTTCTCGACGCCTCGGCAGTCTTGAAGGTTCGGACCTGTCCATCCTTTGGCTACGCGTAGACAGCGACGACCATCCGCGCGTCTACGGGTGCCTCTATAGGTCCCATAGCGGTAATGCCGAAACAGACCGACTCATCGACCACGTCCAAATGGCTACAGATTCCTTGCTACAACAGGTCCCATCCGCAGAGATCGTGATCCTTGGCGATTTTAACGCCCACCATGCCGAATGGCTCGGTTCACGCTTAACCGATCATGCGGGGAGATCTGTTTATGACTTTGCTTTGGCATATGGTCTGACACAACTGGTTACTTCGCCTACGCGGATTCCAGATGTGGAGGATCATACACCTTCCCTGTTGGACCTTCTGCTGACCTCTCATCCGGACGGATATCAGGTTTCCGTCGATGCCCCTCTCGGCTCTTCGGACCATTGTCTGATCCGGAGTATGGTGCCACTCACGCTCCCTTCGCGGTTGCGTTCTGCAGGTTGCCGCCGTGTTTGGCATTACAGGTCGGCGGATTGGGACGGAATGCGGTCTTTCTTTGGATCCTACCCATGGGGGCGGGTTTGCTTCTCGCCGGATGATCCCAGCGCTGTTGCTGACTCTGTCACTGATGTGGTGCTACAGGGAATGGAACTATTTATTCCATCATCTGTGGTACCCATCGGAGGCAGATCTCAGCCTTGGTTTGGTCGCTCCTGTAAGACTGCATTGCGCAGAAAGCAGGAGTGTTATCAAGCCTGGGCTGCGGCTTCGGTGACTCGGGATGTAAACACCAGCACACTTAAAAAGAAGTATAACTTCGCCTCCAGGTCCTTCAAAAGAGTTATTGCCAAGGCAAAGTCAGAGCACATAGGCAGAATTGGCGAGAAACTAGTTCGCCTTCCTTCGGGAACCCGTGCATTCTGGTCTCTCGCCAAGGCTGTCCAAGGGAATTTCTGTAAGCCATCACTACCATCTCTGCACAGGGAGGACGACTCACTGGCCCACGACGCAAAAGAGAAGGGCGACCTTTTAGGCTCCCTTTTTGCGTCCAACTCGACTGTTGATGACGGGGGGAACACACCGCCGACCATCCCGCGGTGTGAGTGCTCTATGCCGGATGTGCTATTCTCACAGCGCTCGGTTCGCAGAGCACTCCTCTCCCTTGACATCCACAAGTCGAGTGGGCCTGACGGAATCCCCCCAATTGTGCTGAGGACGTGTGCTCCGGAGTTGGCACCGGTTCTAACGCGTCTTTTCCGGTACTCCTACTCCCATGGCGTTGTCCCGAACTCATGGAAGACAGCTTTTGTCCACCCGATCCCTAAAAAAGGCGACCGCTCAGACCCGTCCAACTATAGGCCTATCGCGATCACCTCCTTGTTCTCCAAAATAATGGAATCCATTATTAACTGCCAGCTCATCCGGTACCTTGAGGATCACCAGCTGATCAGTGACCGCCAATACGGTTTTCGTCGGGGTCGATCAGCTGGTGATCTTCTAGTCTACCTGACCCATAGATGGGCGGAGGCAGTAGAGTCCAAGGGGGAGGCGTTGGCCGTTAGTCTGGACATTGCGAAGGCCTTCGATCGGGTTTGGCACAAAGCGCTTCTTTCGAAGCTCCCTTCCTATGGGCTTCCCGAGAAATTGTGCAATTGGATCACCAGCTTCCTTGCAGATCGGAGCATCAAGGTCGTTGTAGACGGTGCATGCTCTGACTACAAGCCTATTAACGCTGGTGTTCCACAAGGCTGTGTGCTATCACCAACGCTGTTTCTTCTGCATATCAATGATATGTTGCTAACTGGTAACATTCATTGCTATGCGGATGACAGCACTGGTGATGCTCTATACACCGGCCGGGCCAATATTTCTCGGGAAAACGTCGCCGAGTACCGGAACAAACTTGTGTCTGAAGTCGAGTCTTTGCTGGACAAAGTCTCGGATTGGGGGCGACTAAATCTAGTCCAGTTTAATCCTCAGAAGACACAAGTTTGCGCGTTTACCGCTAAAAAGAACCCCTTTGTCGTATCTCCTCAGTTTCAAGGCACTCCCCTTCTTGCCTCAGCCAGTATCGGTATCCTCGGAGTCGACATATCGAGTGACGTGCAGTTTCGTGGTCACTTGGAAGAGAAGGCCAAATTGGCCTCTAAAAAGCTTGGCGTGCTCAGCAGAGCGGGACAGTATTTCATGCCGGCACACCGCCTGCAACTTTACAAGGCGCAGGTTCGGCCTCACATGGAATACTGTTCCCATCTCTGGGCAGGGGCTCCCCAGTGCCAGCTCCTTCCACTTGACCGCATCCAGCGCAGAGCGGCTCGAATCGTCGACGACCGAGCCCTTTCCGATCGGCTCGATTCATTGGCACTGCGAAGAGATGTTGCATCTCTTTACATTTTCTTTCGCATCTACCATGGGGAGTGCTCTGAGGAATTGTTCGGATTAATCCCAGCCGCCAAATTTCATGAACGCACATCGCGGCAGAACTCCCGATACCATCCACACCATCTGGATGATTGGCGGTCCACCACTGTGCGATTTAGAAGATGTTTTCTTCCTCGCACGACTTCTTTGTGGAATCGATTACCATCAACGATTTTTCCGGACCGATACGACTTAGGGACCTTCAAGAAAAGAGCCTACTCCTTTTTAAAAGGCCGGCAACGCATCTGCAATTCCCCTGGTGTTGCGGTTGTTCGTGGGCGGCGGTAGTCACTTACCATCAGGTGAGCCGCATGCTCGTTTGCCCCCTCTCCTATAAAAAAAAAAAAAAAAAAAAAAAAGCGGAAAGGGATTAATTAATATGGAATCGACTGATGTGAACCTGATACAAGAGGAATGGGACGATTTGATGAGTTTTTTAACATATATGAGCTATATTCCCGTGAATGGGGTTATTTATATTTAAATAATTATGAGGTACTTCTTTTGATTTTAAACTGGTCTTGAATATTTATTCTGTCAAAACACACCTAAAAAACTAGGTAACTAAATAAACACAATGTAAATCAGTGTCCAAACTAAGCTGGTCACATCATTAATGTGTCAAACGGCATGTTACCAAGCCTTTAAGGAAAAATATATTCTCACTTTAACTGGGTTATATATATATTAGAAATCTGCGTTTTCGTAAAAATTAATACTAATCAATTTGTTACCGTGCAGGAAAATAATAAATTTGCAAAAAGAGATCCGACACCTTTACTGATGCCACCTTGTAAAACTGCATTATTCCACAGGAATTGTCTCGTAATGTGTATCAAGGTTTATAATAAAGTTCCTAAAAATATTCATGAACAGCCATTAAGGCGAATGAAAAAAATTTAAAGTAGTGGGTAATAAATACTGCCTTTTATAATATCAAAGAATTCTTTAACTTTAAATTTTGATTTTGCTTTTAATTTTTATTGATTTTGTTTAGCTAAGTAAGTTCCTATAGATCCAGGATTTTGCGTGATACTTCTCAATTGAATTAAAAGTTATTTTTCTAATTTTGTTATGTTCTTCTAAACACATTTATTTTAAACAATTTCTTTCGCATGCCACGAAAGGCAAACTATGTGGAAACAAATATTGACTCTGTATCAATCCGTCTGTACCCATGTTTTTAGCGAAATAATGCTTTGGGAAAGATTCATATTATTTTTTTTAAACACACTAACAATGCTATGAATATTGTTAATATTGCCTTTAACCAATCCCGGTAAGCTTAAAATGTTTGTGTATTCGAACTTACAGTTTCATGGTCCGCACCAACACGATGTTGATTGGCACCATTAAAAATATGCGGATTTTTTAAAGTTCAAGTAGTTTTCTAAATTTTCAAATTTAACAATATATAAAAATAAATTTTAATGTCAGTAATAATAATAATAATACATTACAATACATTTAATATCAGTGGTAGTTACCGTCTAGTAGCGATGTAAGAATATCCAGTACCTCATATCATTCCGTGGGTATCGTAAGAGGCAACAGATGGGAAAATTATGAGATGGGCAGCAGCGTCCACCTAATGACGATTAAAAATAAAAAATATCGCTTGCCGTCCTGCCTGATAAGTGTGTCAACTATGGCAAATATTTCCCTATGTGGCAATGCATGGGGAGGCCTATGATCATCATCATCATCAGTACAGCCCTTCACAAGTCCACCGCTGAACATAGGCCTCCCCCAAGGAATGCCACAAAATATGGTCCTGAGCCACCTGCATCCATCGACTTCCTGCATGTCTTACCAAGTCGTCACTCCGTCTAGTGGGGGGACGCCCTTCACTTCGTCCGTCGGTACGAGGTCGCCACTTGAGAACGTTTTTTTCCCATCGGTTGTCGGTTCTTCGAGCTATATGGCCGGCCCATTACCACTTCAACTTAATAATCCGTTGGGCTATGTCGGTCACTGGTTCTACTGCGGATATCCTCATTTCTTTATTTATCACGCAGAGATACTCAGAGCATAGCCCTCTCAATAGTCGTCACTGGCAAAACGCACTGGTTGAACAATCTAGTTTTGAGGTTTTTAGGTATGTTTAACGAGAAGATGTGTCGTAATCTCCCGCACGCTGCACAGCCGAGTTGAATCCGTCGATTGACCTCTCGGTCGAAGTTGGACTTACGTAGTCAGACTATTTGGTGGTTCTTTATCTTCAAATGGTGGTAACTTTTTCGTTGAAAATAATAGTTTTTTACATTGTAAAAAGGATCTTCCTTAGCCATTTTCTACAAAATTTACGATACCGGCTCATGTTTCGGTACATTTTTTGTTCTATTATCAACATATATTAATATTTCTAAAAATACAGTAAGTAGGCAGACATATTCAGTAAAAAATCCTGGTGTTTACTTTTTATTTAAATGTCACAAATGGTCGTAAAAAAAATAAAAACTGATGCTTATTTTTTTGACATATTTTGCTGATACGGATGAATCCTAACGGATTGCAATAAGGGTTATTTTATTTTTAGTGCCTGTTTTGATTTGTTGTACAAAAATTTCGATGAAACCACAGTCGGCACCAGTCGGCGCTCGGCCGCCATCGCGGGTGGTCACTGTATCGCCCGCAGCAGCTGAAAAAGATCGCTGTAGAAACACAAAATATTCGAATTTGATAAATAGATACCTGACCTGACAAAGTAAAGTAATACATAATATAAAAATATTTTTATAATCACAAATTCTTATTATAATGTTTTGTTTCGCTAAAAGCAAGTGGGATTTATAATATATAAATATATATAAATCCTATTCGTCTTGGACTTTATGGAGTGATCTGAAAGTATACGGTGAATGCTACTAGAACTCCTGGACGAGTTGAACTAGGTGTGCCGAGTTTGGGCTCATTACGTTAGTTAAGACGAGACCTTACCTCCGGACTTGATGAAATGACCTGAAGGTGTACTTCGGTAACTGCTAGTGGAACTCCTGGACGAGTAGAACTAGGTGTGCCGAGTTTAGGCACGTCGGAGAAAATATAAATGCTATTACCAAATTCAAGGGCAACTGCGCATCATAACTAACAAACTCGGCCCTGAGGTTACGTTTCATCATTATTAACTAAACAAGCCCAAACTCGGCATTCCTAGTTCTACTCGTCCAGGAGTTCCAGTAGTAGTCACTGAAGTACACCATCAGATCTCTCCATCAAGTCCGGAGGGAAGGTTTCGTCATAACTAACAAAACGAGCCCAAACTCGGCACACCTAGTTCTACTTGTCCAGGAGTTCCAGTAGTAGTCACAGAAGTACACCATTGGGTCTCTCCATCAAGTCCGGAGGTAAAGTCTCGTCATAACTAACAAAACGAGCTCAAACTCGGCACACCTAGTTCTACTCGTCCAGGAGTTCCAGTAGTAGTCACTGAAGTACACCATCAGGTCTCCCCATCAAGTCCGGAGGTAAGGTTTCGTCATAACTAACAAAACGAGCCCAAACTCGGCACACCTAGTTCTACTCGTCCAGGAGTTCCAGTAGTAGACACTGAAGTACACCATCAGGTCACTCTATCAAGTCCGGGGGTAAGGTCACATCATAACTTACATAATGAGCCCAAACTCGGCACACATGGTACTACTCGTCCCGGACTTCCAGTAGCAGTCACCCAAGTATACCTTCAAGTCACTTCACCAAGTTCGGAGCTGAAGTTATCATAACTAATAAAACTAGCCCAAAGTCCACAGCCAACGTCTCACTCCCAATAGAGGGCTTCTAGTGCCTAGACGTCACTGGAGCAGCCATTTATATTTCGTATCTAAGTATATTTTTGTAGGTACGAGTATAAGAAATATGAAAAAAAAAAAACAATCTTTCAAATTATCAAAATGTTTATACTTGATTGCGGTTCCCGCAGCTAACCGTGCGTACACTTGTGTATGTGACCCGTGTCAATGTAATAGTTCGATTCTATACCTATCAATTTTGTAAACGCGTCCTTAATAGAACTGTTTAAAAGCTGTTGAAGGGCATTTTTCTATTAAAAATTAAGTGTCATACGAAATAATTGTCCACCTAATGGTAAATGGCGGCCATGGATACCTGCAACCAACTTCAAATAAAGAATACTACAGACAGCTTGGGCTGAGCTTTGGAATCGCCTTGCGGTAAAAATCGCCTGTTGAGCGTTATAATAGTTGTCCGTAGAACTAACTCGGCTGCACTAAAGCCTGTCTCACACCGGCTGGCGGCTCGTAATCCGAATAAAAATGTGGGTAATTCGTCATCCCATAATTCGTATTTTGATAACCTGCTTGTTAAAGCGACTTTCAAACAACGGTGACATCGCTCTATCTTCCCATAACTCTGAGGACGGTAAGGTGCAGTACGAATCCTTTGAAATTTTTTTACGTGGTAGGGCCATGCTGCAGCTATGTTAATAGTATGGTTGTGGCATGAATGAATTTCTTAGTAATCATTGACCGATTCATCCTAATACCTGTATGGCTGATGTTATGTATTGATTCGAAAACAGCTTTCCTAAATGACTGTGGTACGTAAGATCTGATATATTACCGCCCGCGACGTCACTGTATATACTTTTATTAACATTGGGAATAATAATACGCTTTAACTGTACCTTGTTCAACGCGCCGGCGTCCTATAGCATCTGCGAAATTTGAACGTAGGCTTTTTGCGCTGTTGCTAATTCCTCGTAATCCATGACCATTGAGCAAACAATAATTTCAATACGCGATAACGCGTCTGCGACTGGATTATTGTTACCAGTGACATGTTGTATACTGCTGGTATACTCGCTAATATACAACAACTGTCTAATTCGGCGAGGAGTCTATTTACTGGAATTTAGCTTTATGAGTGCGTATGTCAGGCCTGTGGTCTGTGTACACGATCATTTCTCGTCCTTCTATCATGTTTTTGAAATGCATGATGGACATATACACAGCCAACAATTCTCTGTCATAAGTACTGTATTTTTGTAGAGCTATCAGATAGTTTTTTTGGGAAATACCCGATCGGCTTCCAAGTACCTTTGACCTTCTGTTGCAGTATTGAGACTACACAGGTGTTCGACGCATCGGTCGTGATAATGTTACGGCGTTTAGTAGGTCTAACTTACACTTTTAGAAGGCGTTGTCGGCTTCAATATCCTGTTAAATTTTTGCCTTGTTCTTATTCCTTGAGTTATGTAAAATTTTGTTTAGATTTATATGACATTCAGCTGCTTAGGGTAAGTGTGACCTCTATAAATTTACCATGCCTAAAAAACGTCTTAACTCGTCGACTGTCTGTGGCTTTGGATAGTCCAGAATAGCCTTGACCTTGTCGGGTAAAGGGCTAATTCCTGACGGAGTAACATATATGTTGTATCCTAAAAAATCTACTTCGCTCACTCCAAACAAACTCTTACTCAGATTTATGGTCAACTCGATACTGTGGAATAGCTCGGATACTTTACGGGCATGTTTTCGGTAGATGACGTTATTTCGCGAGGCTACGATGACATCACCAAAGTAACAAAAAAGAGATGACTCGTATTCATTACCTATTTTACCAATGTTTACGATTCCATGAGTTGCGCTTCTAAGGTCTAACATCACCGCAAAAACTCATACAAACCAAAAGGGGTGGTAATGTGTCGATTTGTCTTCTATCAACGTTTGGACATAGCATACTAAAGCAACCATTTAGTAATATTAGCGATAGTAGCTAGAGGTGCAGCTGAGCTGTGCTTTGCATTTATGCATAATATATAAATGAGGCATAAAGTAAAGTACTCGTAAAATCGGTTAAAAGTTTCTAAAAAAATGGGCTATCAGCGCCGCTAGAAATAGTAATGCTGTGTTTAGTTGTTAGTATCGTCAAACGATCTCCATTCACTGATTTGGTTCAGCAATATCGTCATACGGTCAACAAACAGTGCTAAATTTTGTAAATGTCTTAATTTATTGAAAAGGTAAACTACTTTATATTTTGATCAATTCAACGATCTGAACACGACATAATAAAAATCTCATAAATTAAACCACAAGTATGAAGAGAGTGTTGCAATAATCGCAGGTTGATCACTTTTAATTGAAATATTTACATACATTAATAGTTAAATTTAATTCATATTTAGAGAGATATTGCTATTCTTTATTTAAAGTATTTATTATATATTTATTATATTATTCTTTAGTAAAAATAAACTATGAAGGTAAGAATATTTAAATTATTTTATATACTATGTATAATTTATTCAAACATATCAAATAAAGTTTGTTTATAAAATAAAGCAAAATATTCTGCGTCGGCGTAGCTTGAAAATTTTACATCACGCATATAGATTTATGCGCTGTGTAAAATTTTAAATCTGAACTTTATTTATAATACGGCATCAATTAAAATAACACTACGTTATCTCGTTTATAATTATCAGAACTATATATAATACCAAATTGACATCAAGAGGAAGAAATACGTTACCCTCTATTTTCGAAGTTCTTTAATCGGACAAAAGGCCTATAATCTGCCCTGGGTCAATTATTCACCTGAAAAATTTCATGGAAATACATCTAGTAATTTTTCGCAAATCGTGAATAATCGGACAGACAGACCAATTGACAATATCCTAAAAACTACTATGTGGCTTCAGTATACTTCATTTAGCCCCTTGGACTTGTTTTTTTCCAGGAAATATTAGAATTACAGACACGACTTTCTAAAGATTTATTATATGTGAAGATAGAATATACATAGGTATATATAGTATATACTTACATTAGCGATTATTTACAACACCATTGATATTATAATGAACGATGGAATTTCAATAAAAGTTAATGTAATGAACATCGCTTACAATATGAATACATAAAATCAATAACGTGAAGAGTGAAGTTTCATTTCTAAGTTAAATTTGTTTGCCAAACCATGTTTAAAACAACACGAAGAGAATACATAAAAAAGATAAAATTCCGATCAAATAAATTATGTCCTTCATTAAATTACCTTCAAAACGACTTTCTAGACAACTATCTTGATGTTAATCTTCAAAAGTACCTCATTCCGATAAATCTTGTGCAACTTGTATTGTTTTCTCCAAAATATAATATTCGTGATAATTTTATAACTTCAAACAACCGTACCATTAATTGCATTTCACTCTTAATTTCATTTTGTTTCATTCTTTCTTACATAATTATTATTGCTTTCGATGATCCCATAAAAAAATTTGAGAAACTTCTTTTAACACTTTTCATTTTGAAATATTTTCTATATTGTGTCGGCTGTGGTCTAAATTCTATTGTTAATATAATCCAGAGCGATACACACGTTATGTTAATATTAACTATCCAAAAAATTAAAAAGTATTTCAAATTAGTTACTATTGATAATAGAAGTATCATCATTAGCTGGGTCCACGTTTTAATTTTATGTTTGTTTTATATCTCGTATTACTTGTTTCATATAGTTAAAGAAAAGCTTACATTAACAATGGTTTTCACTTATTTGTTGTTGTTGCTCGCGGATTTAAATATAGTTTACATGTTACGAATGATAAAGTTATTGAGAAGTTATTTAGTCTTATGGATTACTGAAATGAAACAATTTAATACTTCGGTTGTAAATGAATATCGTTCAAATGAACCAACGAGGCTATTGGGATTTTGGCAAGAAAAAGTCAGCGTTTTGAAGAGAATTCTCGATGTTACTTACATTTGTAAGGAGCTTTGCGACATTCCGGTAAGACTTAATTTGTATAAACAATTTTTGCATAAACATACAATTTTACAGATTTCTTTTCATATTTCAGGTGTGGTATTATATTGTTGTCACATTTATGCAGTCTCTAGCAAATGTTCAATCTTTGATAGTGGTTAGTATTTATTAAAACTTATACTACCGCATTACAAAACGTGGTTTATTGTTAGTCTCGGGATTGAACTATAGTTAAAATGAATCCTTGTCGCGACAGAAGTCCCTTAGCCACAGCGTTACACTTTTCGCTTAATTTGAAATTTTCTGTCAAGTTCTATTTAGATCGTATATTTAGACTCTAGTTTGAACCTGAGACTACTAATTATAAACTATTCTTATTAGTAATGTTGACATTATCATGAGCTGAAAATCGTATTTGACTGTCTGTTTTTTTATTGTTATTTCATTTGAACTACAGAGATCTGAATTTCATAGCATACAAACGAATTAACAGTAATAGTTTTTGGGTCAGGATGCATTTAAAAATAGAGTATAATATCCTGCGCATTGAATAAAACGACATATTATAATATCAGACCACAAAGAGTTTGTCTTAATTCAAGCGAAAATGAGCATTAAACTACATAGTATTTCGTGTCCCTTGCAAAATTCACCAAAATCAGAACTGGTGGTCCTCGATCGAAGAATCAAAATGCAGATGCGTTATCACGCCTGAGGACTAAGATGGAATGCTCACAACACAAAACACAACAGTATTAAGCTGATTTGATTATAATTATCCCCTTTTGAAGTGAATTTTGCTGTAAAGGGTAAGTACAAAGGACTAAAAATATGTTACGAAGGTATTTGCGCCACTTGCAACTACCGTCTAACGCTTAGGAAATTTGTTAATGTTATGCAATAAGAACACTGCAATGTCCATTGCCTGGTTTTCTTATCTACAGCCTTTAAGCCCAGCATGTGCAGTCGTGTGCTAAACGGAACACAAGCTCGCAAGTTACGCAATGGATCGCACCGCTATATCTTGCTTCATCACCTCGCGCCGTGGTGTAATGTAGATAATGAACAATACAAGAAAACAGCAATCGTATAAACATTTGCAATAACGCAATATTTAGTAAAATCAGTTAAAATTATTTGGGAAGACAACTGTCATCTAACCAACGTGCAACGCAGCTCAAGAAGACAGACGCAGCTCAGCAGATATCCAGATGAGTGCACATGCCTTCCGTCATGCCATTCCTGTAGCCCGAATTCAGGTACATTTGATCGCGAAATAAGATATACAATCCATGAGCTACGTATAATCATCTCGTTTGCACAATCCATAGGTTGCCTCATCCAGGCCGGGATATTTAATATTATGCACCAATTTTGGCCTTCTCGTCGGATTAATTTTAATCAGAAGGTTTTTAAGGTACCTTAGTATTAAGCATATATTGAATTTTTGAAGCTACTACGATATTTCCAGTTCTATTTAAATAATTTTTAGTTTCCAAACATGGGATTGTACACACTTTTTCTATTTATGTGGACGTTGAAGAATATAACGCTGCTGTTTCTGATAAGCTTTGAGCGTGAAAATTTTTTTGTGCCACTGAAAAATACCGAAGTTGTATTATTAATGACCACTGTGGCTGACGTGAGTCCAGGTGAGTTCTGTAAGCGATTTCTGTATCACTGA
The DNA here is from genome assembly GCA_963668995.1 of Parnassius mnemosyne. Classification (NCBI taxonomy): domain Eukaryota; kingdom Metazoa; phylum Arthropoda; class Insecta; order Lepidoptera; family Papilionidae; genus Parnassius; species Parnassius mnemosyne. Next base: position 30,886,340 of record CAVLGL010000086.1, read on the forward strand.
TGCTTTACGGTCGTCATCCAAATCTGATTGATGTCTTTTAAATGAATTAAGTATAATATCATGCTTTCTCTTTCGCAATCTAATCTAGTTTTCGTCTTATACTTCAATATCCTGTGAGGGAAACAAATCCGAAGATGGGCTGCAGCGACTCCCTAATAACGACTAAAAATAAAAAATTGTGGTCGCCAACCTGCTTGTAAAGCGTAGCAACTATGGCAAATATCTCCCCTATGAGACAGTCTATGGGGGAGGCCTATGTTCAGTAGTAGACATTAATAGGCTGTAACGGTGTAACAATAATATCAGTAGTGATTACATCGGCCAAATAGCTTGAGTAGAGGCAACCTCACACGGGCCTTGCAGCCCTATTCGATTAGTCAGGTGTGTGATATATAAGGAATACTTTTTTCGAAGGTGATTTAGTAATGAGATACAGTGACGAAATTGTTGAGTGTTTAATGTAATCATATGTGCTCGCGCATACAATCGTATACTTTAATTCTGTCCTACGTAGATGGCTATTGTCCATCTGGCGATGACTGAAATTCAGTTTGAAGGCTATTAGTATTATGGGGGAGGCCTGTGTTTAGCGATGGCCTTTTAATAGACTGTTATTTATAAAAAAAGAATTAGAAACTCGTAGTTACTCGAAGGTGACCTGGAGGTGCTTGAGGCACAGCGGACGGGAAACAATTGTAGGTTGCATTGGCTGCCCCGCCCACTGGGGCGAGTACTGACTCTCAACAGCGACTATACATATCATCTTCTTCTTCCTCACCAGCCAGCAACAGTGTAGTATTGTTGGAAATGAGCCTCCCGTATAGTAAGAAGAATTTACCACTATCACCACGCGTGGTACACGAATTGAATAATCAGTGTCAATACGAGTACATGTTTTTTACAAATGTTAATTTTATCAATATAATATCAGTAGCGATTGGACCAGCCAATGAATGATCGATCGGATGTGGTAGTATTTGAAGGAAGACTTTGTTCAGTGTTGAACTAGAGATGAGATACAATGAAGATAATCTTAAGTGCAGATGCCCGTGCCTATATACGGTAATAGAGCTCCTCTTAAGTTTGAGTAAGGTCATTTTTTATTGATAATTGAAGTGATATACTAAATAACTGTCCACTTTATAGTAAATCGTGAGCGCAACTATTAATACCTGCAAAAACTTCAAATGGATGTTTGTGTTGTGCAATTTGTGTTTGTTAACTGCCTCCACGATACAGGAGGATAGAGGACGTTTTAAAAAAAATAATAAAAAAAAGTAAAGAATACTACAGACACGTTGTTGCCTATACCATTTAGAAAGAAAATCAGCAGTGAACTTACTGCTATTCGGAGGCAAATATAAGAAAGGAATTTTGGCTGAAAAGGAGTAGTTATTTTAAATTTTAAACTTTTCGCTTAGTAAACATTATTAAAAGCTTGTTGATTTCGTCATAAAGTAAACAGTTATTGTATCATATTCTCAAGAGAAGTTAGATTAACTTAATACTTTGCAGATGAACGTTTGGCATATTAAACTCTTCGACGATTGAACAGAGCAGCGTACAAAATGTTGAACAGCAGTAGCATGGTCACAGTGGACGCGAAGCTGCCACTGCGTATTATTTCTGTTCTTGCCACCTATGTTATTGTGCTCTTGCAATTCGCATTCCTGTAGCTTTTACCTAAAGTTGAAATAATTTCAACGATATAATGTATCATGTTGTCAATGAGAGTGGTGACATAGAAATTAAATTAAAAGCTGAGTAATTCTAAGAGGCGCATCGTTTTATTCATATATCCCACATATTGACCACGATATATATATTTTTTAATTTTGACTTAAGTAAGGAACGTCAAAAAAGTTAAGGGAAATGAAACAGAGGATGGGCAGCAGCATCTTCCTGATAACCACTAATAAAAGTAAAAACTGCGGTTTTCACCCCGTCTATAATATATCCTCAAATATCCCCCCCACGCGGCAATCGCTGGGCGACCAATTGCCTCGGTGTTCTAGGGATCTTAAGTGTTGCGCTTACGACCATAAGATAAACGAGGCAATTAAGAGCAGATGGTGATGCTGATTAAGAGGTCCTGGGCTTGAATCACGGTTGGGACCAAATTAGTTACTGGGTTTTTCTGTTTCGAGTCGAAAGGTTGGCGTTGTTTAACCCATGTGACAAAACTCTCTTTATTATTTAATTAATTACAATATTTAAAATTACTTAACTTATTAATAAAACTTAACTTTTAATCTATAAAATAAAATGTACTTGATAACGACGGGAGTCACACAGAGCTAAGCGCGTGAAACTCTCAACGGAAGCATTATTTAAAAGCTTTGCCGGTGGCTTAACCAAATATTTCTATGTCAGCTCGCGTGTTACAATCCACTTGGGCCAATTTCTCATTTCACCACTTACTCCACTTTCTCTGTAATATTAGTAGACAATATTTACTGCTTTACCGAGTATCTATTTTTAACCATACTGCGCGCACGTAGGAGTGTGTGATTTTGCATAATTATTGTTTGTAGGAGTGCAGAGCAGAAAGATAAAGTTTATATATATATCGGAAATGACAACAGGAGATCCCACTTCTGGTGTCGGAAATTACAACAGAGTATTGCACTTGTGATCTTGGAAATACATTAGGATAGCGTTAACTGTTAAAAATAATAAACTCTCTTGCTTACGCAGTTTAATCATTATCAGAAATAAGACAACGTAACGCACTATACATTCAGTATAGTGAAATTACAGTTCGACCACACCGTAACACGTCTTCGCCACAATCATACACCAGTGTAACGTGAGGTACGTAATTACATGACAACACCAAAATATGTAAACCAACAGCAACACTACTATCTCAATGTAACACAGGGCAGCCTCTCAGCAACACCAATCCTCTTTGCCTGTACTAGAAGAATTACCACAACGAACAGAACCACGACACTATCTTAGCACTAGTAGAATGACCACACCCGTTGAATAACTTAAGCGGAATCTCCAGCGCACGGCACCTACAGTGAACTTTATACTGCACAAACAAGTGGGAGTTTCTCGATATACCCTCATGTCTACCTCGATCCAAGTGATATTTTATAGACGCTCCGACATATAATATACAAATTAAAAAGTTAAAAAAGTTAAATTTACAGCCTGTATACGTCCCACTCCTGGGCACAGGTCTCTCCTCATTTCTGAGAGGGTTTTAGGAGAAGAAAATATCCGCCGCGCTGCCTCAATGCGTGTTTGTGAACTTCACATGCCTGTCTTCGAAAATTTTTTTTCTTATTTCTCAGACATGCAGGTCTCCTCACGATATTTTCCTTCACCGTCAAGCTCATGGCAAATCAGCACTTAAAATTACAATTGACAATTTCAATGATGCGGGCGGGGATCGAACTCGAGTTGCTCGCGTACTGTGAAATTTACAGCGAGCGCTAAACATCTGAGCTACTACGGCTCATATTAATTACTAGCTGTTCCCCGCGACTTCGTTCGCGTGTTAGGGTTTTTATGTTTCTGCGTGGAACCCTGATTCTTTTTCTAAAATAAAAGTAGCCTAAGTTACTCCTTATGAAATCAGCTATCTGCCAGTGAAAATCCCGTCAAAATCGGTCTAGCCGTTTCGGAGATTACCGGGAACAAACAGACAGACAGACAGACAAAAATTTTAAAAATTGTATTTTAGTTATAGGTATCGCATTTACTTTCATATGCATTTAGTAAAAAACTGTAATTTTGATATTACAAACAGACACTTCAATTTTATTTATTTGTATAGATTAACGTTCATACTGCACATAATAAACTGTAGTCAAACAGTCGCACAGATAAATGCATTTCCATTACAGCATATGAAAGTTCACTGCTGAACATGGGACTCTCCCATTTGACTGTTATACTGCCTCATTGGACTCAGGACTGAATAATAAGGCTGTATAATATTTTTAAGTAAGGTTCACTAAACAGCTCTCCTGATGATAATTACATGCTGGTCACAATAACACCTAGGTGTATTTTTGGTTAAGAATCGAAATTCCAATGAGTGTCATCGCTGAGAACTCTCAGTAACGACTTTCCTCACATACTTTTGCAACACTGCTGCATCATGCTGCTATTTAATACTCGTATTCTGTACAAATGCAGTCCCACCTTTTTCGGGCAGATATATTATTGTTGTACTGCCTCTTTTGCCGGTTTTTTTCTCTCTTGTATTTCTCATGTACAATAAAGTATGTTTCATTCATTCATTCATTTTTCATTGCATTATTCAAAATGTAAAATTTATTCTTACTTTCCCGTAAGAGTTGTAAAGAGCGACAGGGGCAAATTTAAACAGGAGATGGGCAACAGCATCTTTCTGATAGTAGTGCAAATTAATTGTTCTAAATTTATCTTACCATGGATTGCCCTACCATTGCATGAATCGCAACCATTGCTCGACGACGTTTTTCGATTTATTTTCTATCAATGTTTGAACACAGCATACGAAAGCAACCATTTAGTTATATCAGCGACAGTAGCTAGAGATGCAGCTGAGATGTGCTTTGCATTTATGAATAATATATAAATGAGACATAAAGTAATGTAAATTCGGTTAAAAGTTCTGTTTAAAAAAAATGTGCTATTAGCGCCGCTAGAAATAGCAATTCTGTGGTTAGTTGTTAGTATCGTGAAACGGTCTCAATTAATTGATTTGGTCAAACCTTGTCGTGATATGATCAACAAACAGTGTTAAATTTTATAAATGCCATAATTTATTGAAAAGACTTTATATTTTGATCAATTCAATGGTGTGAACACGACATAATAAAAATCTAATGGGGCTGTTATTAACTAATTTGCTTAATTCCGCGTGAAGAAAGAAAATTATGTGTCCTGCCCAGTTTTAGGGGGACATCCCACCCTCCCTCAATCGCGCGCACTATAGCCCAGCGTTAATCCCAGCGCCACCACCCCCAGCACCACCAACTTGTGTGTGTCGTGCCTAGTGTGTGTAGGGAGGTCCCCTTAAACTGGGCAGGACACATCATTTTCTTTCTTCACGCGGAATTAAGCAAATTAGTTTATAACAACCCCATTATAATGGATTTCCGCAAAGTAACGCCTGATTCTATCAATTATAATAAAAATCTCATTTATTAAACCACAAAGATAAAGAGAGTGTTGCAATTATCGCAGGTGGACCAGTTTTAATCAATATATTTATAGACATTAGTAGTTAAATTACAATTCATATATAGATAGATATTGCTATTGTTTATTACAATTATTACACTATTAAAAATAAAACCGAAAAACTAAACTACGAAGGTAATAATATTCAATTTATTTTATATAATATGTATAATTTATCCAAACATCATATAAAGTTATTTATGTCATCTAATTTATTACTAATTGAAGGAAAATATTCTGCGTCGGCGTAGTTTCAAAATTTTACATCACGCATGTAGTTTTATGCGCCGTGTAAAAATTATTTACTGTATGGCATTTATTAAAAAAAACACTACGTTATCTCGTTTATAATTATCGTAACCATATATATATATAGTTCCGATAATTATAAACGAGATAATATAAAAATGACATCAAAAGGAAGGAAAAAAGAGGGTTACGTATCCCTCTTTTTTCGAAGTTCTTTAATCGGATAAAAAGTCTATACGCTGCCCTGGGTCAATAATCAATCGTGAATAATCGGACAGAAAGACAAACGGAAAATATTTTCACAAAACTTATAATTTGGCTTCAGTATACTAGAACATTTAGTCCCTTGGACTTGTTTTTTCCAGGAAATATTAGAATTATAGACACGAAGTTCTATAGATTTATTATATGTGAAGATAGAATATACATAGGTATATATAGTATATACTTACATTATCGATTATTTATAACACCATTAATATTATAATGAACGATGGAATTTCAATAAAAGTTAATGTAATGAAAATCGCTTACAATATGAATACATAAAGTCAATAACGTGAAGAGTGAAGTTTCATTTCTAAGTTAAATTTGTTTGCCAAACCATGTTTAAAACAACACGAAGAGAATACATAAAAAAGATAAAATTCCGATCAAATAAATTATGTCCTTCATTAAATTACCTTCAAAACGACTTTCTAGACAACTATCTTGATGCTGATCTTTAAAAGTACCTGTTTCCGATAAATCTTGTGCAATTTGTATTGTTTTCTCCAAAATATAATATTCGTGATAATTTTATAACTTCAAACAACCGTACCATTAATTGCATTTCACTCTTAATTTCATTTTGTTTCATTCTTTCTTACATAATTATTATTGCTTTCGATGATCCCATAAAAAAATTTGAGAAACTTCTTTTAACACTTTTCGTTTTGAAATATTTTCTATATTGTGTCGGCTGTGGTCTAAATTCTATTGTTAATGTAATCCAGAGCGATACACACGTGATGTTAATATTAACTATCCAAAAAATTAAAAAGTATTTCAAATTAGTTACTATTGATAATAGAAGTATCATCATTAGCTGGGTCCACGTTTTAATTTTATGTTCGTTTTATATCTTGTATTACTTGTTTCATATAATTAAAGAAAAGCTTACATTAACAATGGTTTTCACTTATTTGTTGTTGTTGCTCGCGGATTTAAATATAGTTTACATGTTACGAATGATAAAGTTATTGAGAAATTATTTAGTCTTATGGATTACTGAAATGAAACAATTTAATACTTCGGTTGTGAATGAATATCATTCAAATAAACCAACCAGGCTACTGGTATTTTGGCAAACAAAGGTCAGCGTTTTAAAGCGAATTCTCGATGCCACTTATATTTGTAAGGAACTTTGCGACATTCCGGTAAGACTTAATTTGTATAGAAAATTTTTGGATAAACATACAATTTTACAGATTTTTTTTCATATTTCAGGTGTTGTATTATATTGTTGTTACATTTATGCAGTCTCTAGCGAATGTCCAAGCTTTAATCGTGGTTAGTATTTATTAAAACTTATACTGTCGTATTTCAAAACGTGGTTCATTGTTAGTCTCGGGATTGAACTATCGTTAAAATGAATTCTAGTCACGACAGAAGTCCCTTAGCCACAGTTACAGTTTTAGTTTAATTTGAAATTTTCTGTCAACTTCTATTTATATCGGATATTTAGATTCTAGTTTGAACCTGAGACTACTAATTATAAACTAGCCTTAGTAATAATGTTGACCTTAACTGTAAATATGTTTAACTGTAAATCGTATTTGACTGTTTGGTTTTTTATTGTTATTTCGTTTGAACTACAGAGATCTGAATTTAATAGCATACAAACAAATATCCAGTGATAGTTTTTGGGTCAGGATGCATTTAACAATAGAGTATAAGATCCTGCGCATTGAAACGACATATTATAATATCAGATCACAAAAATTTGTCTAAATTCAAACGAAAATAAGCATTAAACTACATAGCATATCGTGTTCCTTGCAAAATTCACCAAATTCGGAACTGGTGGACCTCGATCGAAGAATCAAAATGCGTATGCGTTGTCACGCCTGAGGACTAAGATGGAATACTCACAACAAAAAACGCAACAGTATTAAGCTGACATAATGACATTCCCTCTTTTGAAGTGAATTTTGCTGTAAAGGGTAAGTACAAAGGACTAACAATATGTGACGAAGGTATTTGCGTCACTTGCAACTACCGTCTAACGCTTAGGAAATTTGTTATTGTTATCCAATAAGAGTACTGCAATGTCCATTGCCTGGTTTTCTTATCTACTGCCTTTAAGCCCAGCATGTGCACCCGTGTGTTAAACGGAACACAAACTCGCAAGTTACGTAACGGATCGCACCGCTATATCGAGCTTCATCATCTCGTGCCGTGGTGTAATGTGGATATTGAACAATACAAGAAAACAGCAATCGTATAGGCATTTGCTATAACGCAATATTTCGTGAAATCAGTGAAAGTTATTTGGGAAGACAATACCAACGTGCATCGCAGCTCAAGAAGACACGCTAGCTCAGCACATGTCCAGATGAGTGCACATGCCATCCTTCACGCCATTCCTGTAGCTCGAATTCAGGGACATTTACAGTATCGCGAAATAAGATATACAGTCCATAAGCTACGTAAAATCCTCGCATTACACAATCCATAGATTGCTTCATCCAGGCCGGGCTAATTAATATTATCCACCAATTTTGGCTTTCTCGTCGCATTAATTTTAATCAGAATGTTTTTAAGGTACCTTAGTATTAAGCAGCATTTATTAAATTTGTGAAGCTACAACGATATTTCCAGTTTTATTTAAATAACTTTCAGTTTCCAAACATGGGATCGTACACACTTTTTCTATTTATGTTTACGTTGAAGAATATAACGCTGTTGTTTCTGATAAGCTTTGAGCGTGAAAAGTATTTTGTGGCACTGAAAAATACCGAAGTTGTATTATTAATGACCACTGTGGCTGATGTGAGTCCAGGTGAGTTCTGTAAGCGATTTCGGTGACAGTGATGCATCGTGGTCGTCAGGCAACTCTGCTTGATGTCTTTTAAGCGGCTTGATTCGCTCGCTTGATCGACGACGAATATCATGCCTTCACTTTCGCAATCTAACCTAGCTTTCGTCTTATTTTTCAACAGCCCGTGAGGGAAACAAATGAGAAGATGGGCAGCTGCGACTTCCTAATAATGACTAAAAATAAAAAGATTGCGGTCGCCAACCCGCTTGCAAAGCGTGGCAACAATGGCAAATATGCCCCCTATGAGACAGTCTATAGGGGAGGCTTATGTTCAGTAGTTGATATTAATAGGCTGTAACAGTAATATCAGTAGTGATTACACCGGCCAAATAGCTTAAGTAGAGGCAACCTCACATGGGCCATGCGGCTCTAGTTGATGAATCAGGTGTGTTATATAATATAACGAATACTTTATCCGATGGTGATTTAGTGATAAGATACAATGATGAAAATGTTGAGTGTTTAGTGTAGTTTTTTTTATAGTATAGGGTGACAAACGAGCACACAGTCCACCTGATAGTAAGTGGTTACTGTGACCCATAGACATCTACATCTATCGTCAATAAAGACTTAAGATGCAGATGCGTTGTCACCCGTGAGGACTAACATAGAATGCCTATTTGCCAGTAAAAGGGGTCTCCGGTTCTCTACACTCACCATACGAAACACAGCAGCGTTAAGCTGCTATTTTACGCTGGTTTTCTGTGAGAGCGTGGTCCTTCCCCGGCGGAGCCGACCCACTCGTACTACAACTATACTACTAATATAGCTGCAGCATGGCTCTACCACGTAAAAAGTAGTCACCTGTGCTCGCGCATACACTCGTACATTTTAATTCTGTCCTACGTAGATGGCTATTCTCCAACTGGCGGTGACTGAAATTTGGTATGAAGGCTATTAATATTATGGGGGAGGCCTGTGTTTGGCGATGGTCTTTTAATAGACTGTCATTTATAAAAAAAAGAATGAGAAACTCGTAGTTATTCGAAGGTGACCTGGAGGTGCTTGATGCACAGCGGACGGGAAACAATTGTAAGTTGCATTGGCTGCCCCGCCCCAGTACACTCAACATTGACAACACATATCATCTTCTTCTCCCTCACCAGCCAGCAACAGTGTTTTTTGTTGGAAATCAGCCTACCGTATAGTAAGAAGAATTTACCACTATCATAACGCGTGGCACACGAATTGATTAATCAGCGTCAATACGAGTAATCGTTTTTTACAAATGTCAATTTTAACAATATAATATCAGTAGCGATTGGACCGGCCAAATAACTCAGGTAGAGGCAAATTGATACAAGTTATATGGCTCTAACTGATCAATCAGATGTGGTACTATATGAAGAAAGAGTTTGTTCAGTGTTGTACTAGAGACGATATACAATAATGATTATCTTAAGTGCAGATGTTCGTGCCTATTAACGGTAATAGAACTCCTGTATAGGTTGATGAAGGTAATTTTTTATTGATAATTGATGTGATATACTAGATAATTGTCCACTTAATGGTAAATCGTGGTCGCAACCAAGGCCACTTACAATCAACTTCAAATAAAGAACACTACAGACACGTAGTCACCTATAATTATTTACCATTTAGATCGAAAATCAGCAGCGCACGTACAGCTATTTCAAGTCAAAATAGGAAAGTAATCCTAGGCTGAATAGAAGTAGTTATTTTAAATTTTAAACTTAGTAGAAATTTTCATTTAGTCAACATTATTTACAACTTGTTGATTTCGTCATAAAGTAAACAGTTATTGTACCATATTCTCAAGAGTAGTTAGATTGACTTTATACTTTGCAGATGAACGTTTGGCATATAAAACTCTTCGACGATTGAACAGGGCAGCGTACAAAATGATGAATAGCAGTAGCATGGTCACAGTGGACGCGAAGCTGCCACTACGTATTATTTCCGTTCTTGCAAGCTAACATAGCTTGCAAGAACGGAAATAATTGTGCTCTTGCAATTCGCATTCCTGTAGTATTTAGCTATAGTTGAAATAATTGTTTAGACTACTTGTTTGTTCTGATAAAATGTATTATGTACTCAATGATAGTGTTGACATAGAAATTAAATAAAAAGCTGAGTAAGTCTAATAGGCGGATCGTTTTATTTATACATCCCACATAATAAACACGATATATTTCATATTTTTTAATTTGAGTTTAGTTAGGAATTACCAAAAAGTCAAGGGAAATGAAACAGTGGATGGGCAGCACCTTCCGTGGTTATCGACCACTAAAAAAAATAAAAACTGAGGTTTTCACTCGGCCTATAATATATCCGCAAATATCCCGCCCATGAGGCAATCTCAGGGCGACTAATGGCCTCGGTGGTCTAGGGGTCTTAAGTGTTGCACTTACTATCATCAGATAAACGAGGTAATTAAGAGCAGATGGCGATGCTGATTAAGAGGCCTGGGCTTGAATCACGGGTTGGACCAAGTTAGTTATTAGTTTTTCTGTTTCGAGTCAGAATGTTTATAAAAAATAAATGTACCTGTAATTACATAAATCCACCAGCATTCTTTACTTATAATTTGTTTTTCACTACACAACTTACAACTTAAAACAGTGAAGTGGCACTGTCACCTGCCATTGACCTTTAAGTGACCTTTATTTAAATATTCAACATGGATTTACTTAAGAAGTCAATTGAAGAGCTAACGCTGAATTTCAGTTGACGTATGGATGAGTTCCAGAGGGAGGGAGGTCAGAACATCCATCCCTGCAACAAGCCCTTCTTCCAACATTAATGCACAATTTAATGCCTTTAGGGCATTGTCCTGTCAGCACTTGAGAATCTGCAACTTCAGCTTCAGCTTCTCTCTAGGCAACAAGATGAAATGGAGGTAAGGACCAGGAGGAAGATGTTGCTTGTACATGGAATGCCAGAAGCTCGAGATGAGAACCCAGTATTTTGCACAAGTAAGTTATTATCGGAGCGGCTGAACATCCCTGAAATAAGTGTGGGCTCTATCACCAGATGCCATCGCTTAGGGCACCCTCGTGGTGACAAACCTCGAGCGCTGCTTGTGAAATTTCGAGATCAGGAGCTCCGTGACAAAGTTTGGTTTTCCAAAACCAAGCTAAAGGGTAGCGGAGTTACTCTATCTGAGTTCATGACTAAGGGCCGTCATGAGGCGTTCGTTGCTGCTCGGAAGCGGTTTGGTGTATCCCAGTGTTGGTCAAGAGATAGATATGTTGTGGTCCTCGGGTCTGATGGCACGAAGCACCGGGTGTACACCGTGGCTGAGGTGCTCGCCATTCCTGATGCAGCCGGTGGTGACCCCACTACCTCATCCTTGACTGCGGCGATGGCTAGGAAGACGACGAAAAATGATGGTAGTGGCGTGTTTTCTTGTGGTTTCGCTTTTATTCATTTAGTCCAGCAGCTCAATTCATATTTTTTTTAAAACTTTTGTTTAATCAGTTTAATTACAACTCTTTGCCATTCACTTCTATGACAAAAATTTCATAATAGGTTTGCACTGGTTTGATGACTGTTACTCTAATTATTTTAATTATTGCCCATTACAGGTAGATGAATTGATCATTCTTTATTACTATAATATTTATTATTTGTGTATATATAACTTTATACTGACAGTCACTTGCGTCATTTGAATCCCAAAATATTCACACCATTTTAGTTTCAGAATCTTGGCTAAAACCCTGTCTGCCTTCCACTTCTTATTCTTTGCCTGGGTTTCATCTAATTAGAAATGATCGCACTAATAGGGGTGGTGGAGGCGTGGCGATCTATCTTAGATCCTACTTTCCATTTAAAATTGTTAGTTCGTCAAGTCAACCACCTCCTGTTGATTCTGCTGAGCATTTGCTGGTTGAAGTCTCCCTGTCTCAGAATAAAATCCTACTTGGAGTTTTCTACAGTCCCTCTCTTTCTGTAAACTATTTTACTTCTTTCGAATCTCTCTCAGAATCACTAGTCCCTACGTATAGTCACACTATTTTGATGGGTGACTTTAACACCTGTTTGCTTAAAGGCGACATTCGGGCTATAAAACTTGAGTCTATAACTGAAGCGTGTAATATGCAAATCCTACCCCTTTCTGCAACTCATAACTTTCCTAACAGTACTCCTTCCCTTCTTGACTTAATAATGGTGTCATCTTCAAATCTAGTTTTCACGATTTAATTTTTCTTTCGTATAAACTACGCCCTCCTAAAATCAAACCTAAATTAGTTCTGCGACGTAGTTTTGGAGGAATGGATATTGACCAACTTTGTCAAGATGCTCTTAATATTGACTGGTCAGTGATTGAGAAGGCTCCGTGCATTGACGATAAAGTGGAATTTTTTGTTCCCTACTCACGCGGCTTTACGACGTTCACGCGCCAATGCATTATGTGAGACTCAAACACTTGCCTGATCCATGGCTCTCAGATGATCTGAAAAGGCTTGTATATAATAAATTTCCTAAAAATATTCATGAACAGCCATTAAGGCGAATGAAAAAATTTAAAGCAGTGGGTAATAAATACTGCCTTTTATAATATCAAAGAATTCTTTAACTTTAAATTTTGATTTTGCTTTTAATTTTTTATTGATTTTGTTTAGCTAAGTAAGTTACTATAGATCCAGGATTTTGCGTGATACCTCTCAATTGAATTAAAATTTATTTTTCTAATTTTGTTATGTTCTTCTACAAACATAAATGTAATCATTACAAAGGGTTAGTTACATAGTGGTATTTTATGGTGCAGGTAGTACCTGCAGTTGATGCTGGAGTACAAGTAGACATAGCCTACTTTGATTTTAAAAAGGCGTTTGATACGGTGGATCATGATATTTTATTAAAGAAGTTGGCTCAAGTCGGATGTACTTCGTATATGCTCCAGTTCTTCGTCAACTACATGAAAGATCGACAGCAGTACGTGGATTACCATGGGTATGAATCAGGACTATACTATACACGATCCGGTGTGAGCCAGGGCAGCAATTTGGGGCCTCTTGAATTTTTAATAATGATAAATGACTTACCAGAAGTCGTCAGGGATAGTACTTGTTTATTATTTGCAGATGACCTTAAATTGATGCTTCCAGCTAGGGTTACATCTGATTGTGAATGTCTACAGGAGGATATAAGCAGAGTGGTGAAGTGGAGCCACGAAAATAAATTGTATTTTAATGTATCTGAATGTTCGGTGTTGTCTTTCACCCGTGCACGTAAGCCGATGCACTTCGAATACAAGATGGAAGCGACACCGATGACGCGTGTGTCTCAGGTACGAGATCTCGGAATCCATCTCACCTCCGATCTAACGTTTCGCGAACATATTGTTAAAACTTGTCAAAAGGCGTATAGAAACCTGGGTTTTGTCCTGAGACAGTCAAGAGATATTAAAAATATTATTACACTGAAAGTACTATACGATGCTCTAGTCAGGAGTCACTTGGAGTACGCTGCTGTTATATGGGCTCCGCATGACGAAAAGTACAGCCTAATGCTAGAACGTGTCCAAAACAAATTTATGAGGCACATATACTTCAAACTGTATGGGGTATATCCGTTTTACCCTTTGAGGTACCCCACATTGTTCGTGCTCGGGATGGTCGGGTACAACCAGCTCAGAGTAAGACGGGAGTTTGCCCTGGCTACACAAGTAGTGAAGTTGCTTCGTGGCGCCACATGCAACCGGGGGTTGTTGCGCCACCTGCAGCTGTGCACACCGGACCGGTACTTGTGGAGGCGACGCCGCCCGCCGCTGCTCGCGGTGCCCGTGGCTAGGACCAATTTGCTTAATAACTCACCTGTAGTCCGATCAATCCTAGTAGTGAATAAAGTTCATGAGAGGATTGACATATTTTCGAGTAATCTGAGTGAACTCGCTAAGGTACTTTTATACATAGATAGTTATGTAAGTTAGTTGTAATACATAGTATATTTAAGTAAATTAGTGACACTATCGTATTGGGATTGTTTAGCCTGTAAGGATAGTTGTTAAGTATGTGTGTGTGTGTGTAAATAAATAAATTATGTGTTTATTTCTCATTTTAGTTCATTTGTTCTGAACACATTTATTTTAAACAATTTCTTTCGCATGCCACGAAAGGCAAACTATGTAAAAACAAATATTGACTCTGTATCAATCCGTCTGTACCCATGTTTTTAGCGAAATAAATGATATGATTTGATTTAAAAAGATGCTTTGGGAAAGATTCATATTTTTTTTTTAAACTCACTAACAATGCTATGAGTATTGTTAATATTCCCTTTAACCAATTCTGGTAAGCTTAAAATGTTTGTGTATTCGAACTTACAGTTTCATGGTCCGCACCAACACGATGTTGATTGGCACCATTAAAAATATGCGGATTTTTTAAGATTTTAACAATATATAACAATAAATTCTAATGTCAGTAATAATAATAATAATACATTACAATACATTTAATATCAGTGGTAGTTACCGTGTAGTAGCGATGTAAGAATATCCAGTACCTCATATCGTTCCGTGGGTATCGTAAGAGGCAACAGAGAGGAAAATCAGGAGATGGGCTGCAGCGTCTACCTAATGACGATTAAAAAAAATCGCTTGCCGTCCTGCCTGCTAAGCGTGTCAAATATGGCAAATATTTCCCATGTGACAATGTATGGTGAGGCCTATGATCATCATCATCATCATTACAGCCCTTCACAAGTCCACTGCTGAACATAGGTCTCCCCCAAGGAATGCCACAAAACACGGTCCTGAGCCACCTGCATCCATCGACTTCCTGCATGTCTTACCAGGTCGTCACTCCGTCTCGTGGGGGGACGCCCTACACTTCCAGTACGAGGTCGCCACTCGAGAACATTTTTATTCCCATCGGTTGTCGGTTCTTCGAGCTATATGGCCAGCCCATTGCCACTTCAATATAATAATCCGTTTGGCTATGTCGGCCACTGGTTCTACTGTGGATATCCTAATTTCTTTATTTATCACGCAGAGATACTCCGAGCATAGCCCTCTCCATAGCTCGCTGAGCGACCTTGAGCTTCCTCATACGGCCAGCAGTGAAGGATCACGTCTCAGTTCCATAGGTCGTCACTGGCAACACGCACTGGTTGAACAATCTAGTTTTGAGGTTTTAAGGTATGTTTAACGAGAAGATGTGTCGTAAGCTCCCGAACGCTGCACAGCCGAGTTGAATCCGTCGATTGACCTCTCGGTCGAAGTTGGACTTACCCAGTCGGACTATTTTTCCCAGGTAAACATATTCATCAACAACTTCGAGCTTAGTGTTCCCAAGAACTACCGTCATTGGTGTGTCCATGTTCATCTTAAGACCTATCCATCGGGAGACACTATTAAGGTCATTGAGCATAGTGCTTAGGTCCTCCAGCGATTCTGCCATAAGGATTATTTTGTCGGCAAATCGAAGATGAGTGATGTACTCGCCATTGTCTTTAATACCGTATCCTTTCCAGTCCAGTAGCTTGAAAACGTCTTTCAATGCAGCGGTGAAGAGTTTCGGGGATATTACGTCACCCTATCTTACATGCCTATGATCAGGAGTAGACTTTAACGGTGTAACGGTACAATCAGTAGTAAGTGGACCGGCTAAATAGCTCAGGTAGTGGCAACCTCATACTGGTCATGTTGATATGATTTGATTGATTAGGTGTGATAGTATATGGTGGAAGACTTTTTTCGGCGTTGAACTAGTGATAATGTACAATGATGATAATGTTGTGTGCTGATGTCCGCCCCTATATACTTTAATAGAACTGTTCAAAAGCTGTTGAAGGGCATTTTTCTATTAAAAATTAAGTGTCATACGAGATAATTGTCCACCTAATGGTAAATGGCGGCCATGGATACCTGTGACAAACTTCAAATAAAGAATACTACAGACAGCTTGGGCTGAGCTTTGGAATTGCCTCGCGATAAAAATCGCCTGTTGAGCGTTATAGTTGTCCGTAGAACTAACTCGGCTGCACTAAAGCCTAAAGGCTGGCGGCTCGTAATCCGAATAAATTTGTGGATAATTCGTCATCCCATAATTCGTATTTTGATAACCTGCTTGTTAAAGCGACTTTCAAACAACGGTGACATCGCTCTATCATCCCATAACTCTGAGGACGGTAAGGTGCCGTACGAATCCTTTGAACTTTTTTTACGTGGTAGGGCCATGCTGCAGCTATATTAATAGTATGGTTGTGGCATGAATGGATGTCTTAGTAATCATTGACCGATTTATCCTAATACCTGTATGGCTGATGTTATGTATTGATTCGAAAACAGCTTTCCTAAATGAATGTGGTACGTAAGATCTGATATATTACCGCCCGCGACGTCACTGTATATACGAGTACTTTTATTAACATTGAGAATAATAATACGCTTTAACTGTACCTTGTTCAACGCGCCGGCGTCCTATAGCATCTGCGAAATTTGAACGTAGGCTTTCTGCGCTGTCGCTAATTCCTCGTAATCTATGACCATTGAGCAAACAATAATTTCAATACGCGATAACGCGTCTGCGACTGGACTATTGTTACCAGTGACATGTTGTATACTGCCGGTATACTCGCTAATATACAACAAATGTCTAATTCGGCGAGGAGTCTCTTTACTGGAATTTAGCTTCGTGATTGCGTATGTCAGGCCTGTGGTCTGTGTACACGATCATTTCCCGTCCTTCTATCATGTTTTTGAAATGCATGATGGACATGTACACAGCCAACAATTCTCTGTCATACGTACTGTATTTTTGTTGAGCTATCAGATAGTTTTTTTGAGAAATATCCGATTGGCTTTCAAGTACCGTTGACCTTCTGTTGCAGTATTGAGACTACACAAGTGTTCGAGGCATCGGTCATTAATAATAATTGCGCGTCCGGCACCGGATGTGATAATGTTACGGCGTTTAGTAGGTCTAACTTACACTTTTAGAAGGTCTTGTTCTTCTTCTTTGTTTCTAAAAGTTTCTAATAAAATGGGCTATCAGCGCCGCTAGAAATAGCAATGCTGTGTTAAGTTGTTAGTATCGTCAAACGAACTCCATTCACTGATTTGGTCAAGCAATATCGTGATACGGTCAACAAACAGTGTTAAATTTTGTAAATGCCTTAATTTATTGAAATAGTAAACTACTTTATATTTTGATCAATTCAACGATCTGAAAACGACATAATAAAAATATCACAAATTAAACCACAAGTATGAAGAGAGTGTTGCAATAATCGCAGGTTGATCACTTTTAATTGAAATATTTATAGACATTAGTATTTAAATTTCAATTCATATTTAGAGAGATATTGCTATTGTTTATTTAAATTATAAGACTATTAATAATAAAAGCTAAAAAATAAACTATGAAGGTAAGAATATTTAAATTATTTTATGTACAATGTATAATTAATTCAAAAGTATCAAATAAAGTTTGTTTATATAATAAAGCAAAATATTCTGCGTCGGCGTAGATTGAAAATTTTACATCACGCATGTAGATTTATGCGCTGTGTAAAATTTTAAATCTGAACTTTATTTATTATACGGCATCAATTAAAATTACACTAAGTTATCTCGTTTATAATTATCAGAATTATATATAATACCAAATTGGCATCAAGAGGAAGAAATACGTTACCCTCGATTTTCGAAGTTCTTTAATCGGATAAAAAGCCTATAAGCTGCCCTGGGTCAATTATCCACCTGCGAAATTTCATGGAAATCCATCTAGTAATTTTTCGTAAATCGTGAATAATTGAACAGACAGACCAATTGACAATATTCTAAAAACTACTAATGTGGCTTCAGTATACTTCATTTAGTCCCATGGACTTGTTTTTTCCAGGAAATATTAGAATTACAGACAAGACTTTCTAAAGATTTATTATATGTGAAGATAGAATATACATAGGTATATATAGTATATACTTACATTATCGATTATTTATAACAGCATTAATATTATAATGAACGATGGAATTTCATTAAAAGTTAATGTAATGAAAATCGCTTACAATATGAATACATAAAATCAATAACGTGAAGAGTGAAGTTTCATTTCTAAGTTAAATTTGTTTGTCAAACCATGTTTAAAACAACACGAAGAGAATACATAAAAAAGATTAAATTCCGATCAAATAAATTATGTCCTTCATTAAATTACCTTCAAAACGACTTTCTAGACAACTATCTTGATGCTGATCTTCAAAAGTACTTATTTCCGATAAATCTTGTGCAATTTGTATTGTTTTCTCCAAAATATAATATTTGTGATAATTTTATAACTTCAAACAACCGTACCATTAATTGCATTTCACTCTTAATTGCATTTTGTTTCATTCTTTCTTACATAATTATTATTGCTTTCGATGATCCCATAAAACATTTTGAGAAACTTCTTTTAACACTTTTCGTTTCGAAATATTTTCTATATTGTGTCGGCTGTGGTCTAAATTCTATTGCTAATATAATCCAGAGCGATACACACGTTATGTTAATATTAACTATCCAAAAAATTAAAAGGTATTTCAAATTAGTTACAATTGATAATAGAAGTATCATCATTAGCTGGGTCTACGTTTTAATTTTATGTTTGTTTTATATCTCGTATTACTTGTTTCATATAATTAAAGAAAAGCTTACATTAACAATGGTTTTAACTTATTTGTTGTTATTGCTCGCGGATTTAAATATAGTTTACATGTTACGAATGATAAAGTTATTGAGAAGTTATTTAGTGTTATGGATTACTGAAATGAAACAATTTAATACTTCGGTTGTGAATGAATATCGTTCAAATGAACCAACGCGGCTATTGGGATTTTGGCAAGAAAAAGTCAGCGTTTTGAAGAGAATTCTCGATTCTACTTACATTTGTAAGGAGCTTTGCGACATTCCGGTAAGACTTAATTTGTATAGACAATTTTTGGATAAACATACAATTTTACAGATTTCTTTACATATTTCAGGTGTTATATTATATTGTTGTAACATTTATGCAATCTCTAGCAAATGTTCAATCTTTGATACTGGTTAGTATTTATTTATTAAAACTTATACTGTCGTATTACAAAACGTGGTTCATTGATAGTCTCGGGATTGAACTATCGTTGTCACGACAGAAGTCCCTTAGCCACAGCGTTACAGTTTTCGCTTAATTTGAAATTTTCTGTCAACTTCTATTTAGATCGTATATTTAGACTCTAGTTTGAACCTGAGACTACTAATTATAAACTAGCCTTAGTAATAATGTTGACCTTAACTGTAAATCTGTTTAACTGTAAATCGTATTTGACTGTTTGGTTTTTTTTATTGTTATTTCGTTTGAACTACAGAGATCTGAACTTAATAGCATACAAACGAATATCCAGTGATAGTTTTTGGGTCAGGATGCATTTGAAAATAGAGTTTAAGATCCTGCGCATTGAATAAAACGACATATTATAATATCAGATCACAAAGAGTTTGTCTAAATTCAAACGAAAATAAGCATTAAACTACATAGTATTTCGTGTTCCTTGCAAAATTCACCAAATCCGGAACTGGTGGACCTCGATCGAAGAATCAAAATGCGGATGCGTTGTCACGCCTGAGGACTAAGATAGAATGCTTACAACACAAAACACAACAGTATTAAGCTGATATGATGATATATTTCCCCTTTTATAGTGAATTTTGCTGTAAAGGGTAAGTACAAAGGACTAAATATATTTTACGAAGGTATTTGCGCCACTTCCAACTACCGTCTAACGCTTCGGAAATTTGTTATTGTTATCCAATAAGAGTACTGCAATGTCCATTGCCTGGTTTTCTTATCTACTGCCTTTAAGCCCAGTATGTGCACCCGTGTTTTAAACGGAACACAAGCTCGCAAGTTACGCAATGGATCGCATCGCTATATCTCGCTTCATCATCTCGCGCCGTGGTGTAATGTAGACATTAAACAATACAAGAAAACAGAAATCGTATAGACATTTGCTATAACGCAATATTTCGTGAAATCAGTGAAAGTTATTTGGGAAGACATACCAACGTGCATCGCAGCTCAAGAAGACACGCTAGCTCAGCACATGTCCAGATGAGTGCACATGCCATCCTTCACGCCATTCCTGTAGCTCGCATTCAGGGACATTTACAGTATCGCGAAATAAAATATACAGTCCATAAGCTATTTTAAGCAATTTTGACCTTCTCGCCGCATTAATTTTAATCAGAATGTTTTTAAGGTACCTTAGTATTAAGCAGCATTTATTAAATTTGTGAAGCTACTACGATATTTCCAGTTTTAATAATAATAATAATAATAATAATAATCTTTATTTGCAAGAATATGGTTGTACAATGGTGTTTGAGTATAATTCGTTCTACATATTCTACCTTAGTGGTGTGCAAATATTAATGGTCTACTTGACCATTAATATTTGCACACCTAACCTAAACAAAAACACTTATCGAATTTAACAACATATATTAATTTAACAAAATATAAAATTATTTAATATTATTTAGTTGATTTGATAATTAATTTATTATGCCACAGTGTCAGAAAATGCCATCAAATATATAAGTAAGTATTATTATGTCAAGTAAGATTATTATTATAGGTTTATTTAAATAACTTTCAGTTTCCAAACATGGGATCGTACACATTTTTTCTATATATGTTTACGTTGAAGAATATAACGCTGCTGTTTCTGATAAGCTTTGAGCGTGAAAAGTATTTTGTGGCACTGAAAAATACCGAAGTTGTATTATTAATGACCACTGTGGCTGACGTGAGTCCAGGTGAGTTCTGTAAGCGATTTCTGTATCAGTGATGCATCATGGTCGTCAGGCAACTCTGCCTGATGTCTTACAATAGCTTAGGCAACCCACATGGGCCATGCGGCCCTAGTTGATGAATCAGGTGTGTTTTATAATATAACGAATACTTTATCCGATGGTGATTTAGTGATGAAATACAATGATGAAAATGTTGAGTGTTTAGTGTAGTTTTTTTTATAGTATAGGGTGACAAACGAGCACACAATCCACCTGATAGTAAGTAGTTACTATGACCTATACTACTATAAAGACTTAAGATGCAGATGCGTTGTCACCCGTGAGGACTAACATGGAATGCCTCTTTGCCAGTAAAAGGAGTCTCCGGTTCTCTACACTCACCATACGAAACACAGCAGCGTTAAGCTGCTATTTTACGCTGGTTTTCTGTGAGAGCGTGGTCCTTCCCCGGTCGAGCCAGGTCGGCTCGACCGGGGAAGGACCACGCTCTCGTGCTACCACTAAACTACTAATATAACTGCAACATGGCTCTACCACGTAAAAAAGTAGTCACCTGTGCTCGCGCAAACACTCGTACACTTTAATTCTGTCCTACGTAGATGGCTATTCTCCATCTGGCGGTGACTGAAATTTGGTATGAAGGCTATTACTATTATGGGGAAGGCCTGTTTTTAGCAACGGCCTTTTAATAGACTGTCATTTATAAAAAAAGAATGAGAAACTCGAGGAGGTGCTTGATGCACAGCGGACGGGAAACAATTGTAAGTTGCATTGGCTGCCCCGCCCCAGTACTCTCAACATTGATTACACATATCATCTTCTTCTCCTTCACCAGCCAACAACAGTGTTTTTTTGTTGGAAATCAGCCTCCCGTATAGTAAGAAGAATTTACCACTACCACAACGCGTGGCAGGCGGATAGATTAATCAGCGTCAATAGTCAGTAGTGATTAGACCGGCCAAATAACTCAGGTAGAGGCAAATTTATACAAGTTATATGGCTCTAACTGATGAATCAGATGTGGTACTATATGAAGAAAGAGTTTGTTCAGTGTTGTACTAGAGACGACATACAATAATGATTATCTTAAGTGCAGATGTTCGTGCCTATTTACGGTAATAGAACTCCTCTATTGGTTGATGAAGGTAATTTTTTATTGATAATTGATGTGATATACTAAATAATTGTCCACTTAATGGTAAATCGTGGTCGCAACCATGGACACCTGCAATCAACTTCAAATAAAGAACACTACAGATACGTTGTCACCTATAATACCATTTAGATCGAAAATCAGCAGCGCACGTACTGCTATTTCGAGTCAAAAATAGGAAAGCTGAATAGAAGTAGTTATTTTAAATTTTAAACTTAGTGAAAATTTTCGCTTAGTCAACATTATTTACAACTTGTTGATTTCGTCATAAAGTAAACAGTTATTGTACCATATTCTCAAGAGATTGACTTTATACTTTGCAGATGAACGTTTGGCATATAAAACTCTTCGACGATTGAACAGGGCAGCGTACAAAATGTTGAACAGCAGTAGCATGGTCACAGTGGACGCGAAGCTGCCACTGCGTATTATTTCCGTTCTTGCAACCTATGTTATTGTGCTCTTGCAATTCGCATTCCTGTAGCATTTAGCTAAAGTTGAAATAATTTTTTAGACTACTTATTTGTTCTGATAAAATGTAGTATGTAGTCAATGATAGTGTTGACATAGAAATTATATAAAAAACTGAGTAATTCTAATAGGCGGTTCGTTTTATTTATACATCCCACATAATAAACACGATATATTTCATATTTTTTAATTTGAGTTTAGTTAGGAATGTCAAGAAAGTCAAGGGATATGAAACAGTGGATGGGCAGCACCTTCTTACGTGGTTATCGACCACTTAAAAAAACAAAAACTGAGGTTTTCACTCCGCCTATAATATATCCGCAAATATTCCCCCCATGAGGCAATCTCAGGGCGACTAATGGCCTCGGTTGTCTAGGGGGTCTTAAGTGTTGCACTTACTATCATCAGATAAACGAGGTAATTAAGAGGAGATGGCGATGCTGATTAAGAGGCCCGGGCTTGAATCACGGGTTGGACCAAATTAGTTATTAGTTTTTCTGTTTCGAGTGAGAATGTTGGCGTTGTTTAACCCCTGTGACAAATTTCTCTTTATGATTTAATTTATTACAATGTTTAAAATTACTTAACTTATTTATAAAACTTAATTTTGTACGCTGTTCAAACTCAAAGTGTTCTAATATATGTGAGCAGTTTGACCTACTTAGGCCCCATATGTGAAAAAGTAGCTAATACTCTTCGACAAAACGGCGTTTATGTGGCCTTTAAAACAAACAATTCTTTTAGAAATACCTGTAATAATAAAGATAGGTTGGATATCCGTAAAAGGGTGTTTAAAAACTTGTTTGTGACGAATGCCACGCCGTTTACGTAGGTCAGAGTGGTCGCAACTTCGAAACACGTTAGAAAGGGCATTTAGCCACGTACAGGAATTACAATCCCGATAAATCCCATTTTGCTAAACATCTTTTGGACACTGGCGTGTCCAAACCTAGCCAACGACCATTCCTTTAAAGTCTTACATACGTGTAATAAAAGGCTGCGACTGTGTGTGCTGAAACACTTAGAGATATTAAAAAATAATAATAGATCGTTGCACTGCTGAATGAACAAACAAATGTTTCTAACTCACCTCTCTTAAATATCTTTAAGCCTGCTCTCTAATAACAGTCAGCCTCGCAATGTGGTCGTTTGTCACCCTCACGGCGATCGTTGATTGGTTGCGTGGTTGGAGGGTAGGCGGGCGTTGCGCGGCTGTTTGTTTTTAATTTTACAAACGGATGCGTAAGTCCGGCGGTGATTGATCGCATGACTTATTGCATGACGCAGTCGCTCACCCCTTAAGTAGAGAGTGGTTGCGTCAGCGGTCTGTATATGTAGCAGTTGTTTTAGCTCGCTGCTAGCTCTTGTCATCCTCACAAACGTGCCAGAGCCAAAAGTCATCTTCCGGCAGGTACGCACCGTGTGCGGCCTGTCGAGTATTAGAGTCAAGCCCCCACATAGGTGCGGTCACCCAGCGCTTTATGGGCATACGGCGGCCAACTGCTTTGCCCCCCCAGTTGCGTTAAGTGCCTAGACCCGCACAGCTCGAAAGAGTGTCCTCGGCCACAAAACGCCATCCCCACCCGCGTGCGTCCTGTGTCAGCAGACTGGCCACCCGGCTAATTACAGAGGCTGCCCTCGCACTCCACATCCTCGTAGCAGCAAACTAGCTCCACCGCCGTTCAATGAAAGATCATTCCTGGCTCTCCCATCAAGAATGTCCCATTACGGCCTTTCCCAGCCCCTATCGGCCCATTCCCCCCCTTTGCTCCCCTCTGGGCTTCTCTCAGCCCTCACAGCCTCCAGTGTCCCCTGGGGCCCTAAAAAAGCCGACCCCCCGCGGACATCCTCCGCCCCACAACAGGCATAATCCTCAATGGTTGATGAACTGAATACGGTATATGCCGCTATTCTGAGCATCGACATTGGCAAGATTGCCATATTAGCACGCAAATTGCGCGCTGCTCAGTCCCCTCAGGACCGTCTCCTCGCTCTTGCTGAACACCACAACCTTTTAAACTCATTGTTAGTTAAGTAAATTTAAATTAACTTACAATGGCAGAGCACTCTGCTCTCCCAAAGTCTCACGGTCGTATTAAGCCTAAGGGTTTATCGCTTGCATCCTTTAATATTGCGGGTTGCGAAATAACCTCCCAGCGCTTCAGCTCTTTCTTCGAGACCACAAAGCCGACCTCCTCCTTCTTCAGGACACCAATCTCAAAACTGAGGACCTCAAAGGCTTTTCCATCCAAAAGCATTCTCTTCGTCGTAACGACAGACCTGACCGCAAATACGCCTTTACTGCCATTTACTACAAGAAGATACTTTATTGCTCCCACACCCCCACTTCGCAGCTTACCGACATGGAAGCCACGGTATGCAGGCTAGCCTTGACTGGACATCAGTCCATCGTCATAGCCTCCTGCTACATCCCTAGTGGAACCGTCTCCCTCAAAAATAATTTTGAGGCAATCCTTTCATTAGGTAACTCAGTCAATTATGTTTGGAGATTTTAACTCCAAGCATACTGAATGGACCTGTCTTACCACTTCTCAAGGAGGCAAGAAACTGCATGATATCGCGCAGTCTCTTGACCTTACCGTTCAAAGTCCCCTCGGTGTCACTCACTATCCCGATAACACCGAACACGCTCCTGACATGCTAGACTTTGCGCTAGTTAAAGGAGTTTCCCTCAACCTCAGGGCATTCGAGCCTCTTGACGATTTAGGATCAGACCGCTGCCCGATCTCCCTCAATTCTCAGTCTCCATCAGACACATCCCTCAACCCCCTCCACGAAAACCTTCACCTGGAAGGGCTTCAAGGAGTCCTTAGCCAAAGCTATGGACTCACAGGACTCCCCCATCTCTCTCTCGTCGGACTTCGACAGTCCCGAAAAAATCGACAGCGCGGTCGATTCTCCCTCCACCCTTATAAAATCCTCCCTTAAGGAGAATGAAAGGGTTGTCCCGGTTGCTAATAATAATGGTCTTCCCCTACATTAGCAACATAATGAAAGCCTGAGAGCTGGTTTCCGGAGAGCAGCACTCTATCCCACCCCCGACTGGGTAGGGATAGGCATACGGCCAATCGTCTTCAACGAGAAGTCCGTTCACGCCTCTCCGAACTTCGAGACCTCGAGAAGAGTAATATCATGGAGAATATCACTCACTAAACACCACCTGTGAGACTACACTTAGGTTTCGTAGTGAGTCCCACGTAATCACGGCAGCCGGCTGTCCTGATATGCTTAGAGCAATCACCACCTCCCTTCTCCGCTTCCCGGAGGGTAGCCCTTTTCACTTAGCGGTCAGCTAACGCAGAGTCTACATGACCTGAAGATGCCTCGTGTAGAGGCGAAACACGTGTCGTATAGTCGTCAGTGGTGTGTCTTTTCTAGTGTAGTAGTGTTGGGAGTAGTGTTGCTGGGATTAGTGGTGACGGGGATAGTGCAAGCAATGGAGGGAGGGCGGGAGGTGCTCTTCAAACTAGGTAAAACACATCATTTTAATTTATCGAGCGGAAGCGCGAGGTAATTTTTTGCCAACTTTAATATAAGAGATTTTCGAAAAGTAACGTCTGATTCTATTAATTAAATTGTAGGAGAACAACAGTTTAAGTCACGAGGACATAAATTAGACGCAGCGGTACTTACGGACTTAGCGTCCATTGAAACAACAACACAAGCGCTCAGTGCTCCGCTTGACGCTCTGCATTCTCGCAGTAGAATTTTGTACAATAACCGTTTCTCCACAACACGTAAGGAAAACATTTTTATTTATTTTTTGAAATACTAAAAGTTTTTAAGTATATGTTTTTTTGCGAGCAGTTATGCATCTATAGCAAGACCAGTAACACTGCGATCACTATCATATATTATGATGTTGTATCATCTGTTATGACTATAGTTTACTGCTAAGTCCTATATTTTCAACTAACTGAAGGAGTAGCTTAGCTGTGATCATTTTCATTTCTTCTAGGTTACGTAACTAGGTCCCCCGATGAAAGCTACATTTGCGCATTCAGTTAGAATATGCAAATGTTTAAGATAAGGAACACAATCGGCACATAAATTGCTTAGTCCCAAGGTATAATTATTTGTTTTATTTTAAACAGCAAGTACACTATTGAGCATAGGTCTGTTGTTGCTTATTTCAAAAAATAAATTAACTTTCTATATGGGGTAATGGATACTCTTACTCAGGAAAAAATATAACCCTTGAATACACACGTGACGGAACATATACATAAGTGAACACATAATCTGAGTGACGGGATGCAGTATCAAAGGTGAAAGACATGGTACTACTATCGCAAAAATATCCTAAAATGGCCCAACGCATAGCAATAAATATAAATATGATAAGGAAGAAAATATATTAAACATTCGAAAATGTTTAATATATTTTCATTTCATAATTTGAATATTAAGCAAGGCAAAGAGACAGAGTATTTTTGAGGAATGAAATTACCAATAATTTCCAAATGTGTCCTATTTTAATTGATATTTTATTTATTTTAAAATATGTTACAGTACTTACCCGAGCATTGCGATGATGTCGTGCACAGATAGTGCCATTGTAGTGTATTATATTATCTGCAGCAAAATGGGTTGACTCCTGTAGCACGCTGACACGTATTACAAGAGTACAGAAGCAGCGCAATGCGATGGTGATTCGCATGGCGAGTTAAATGTTTGTTAATTGTTTGAAAATTCGTATGGCGTGTTTTTATTGGAAACGAGGCATTTCATTTTAGTCGTCAAGATTAATAACGCATCTGAATTTTGTTTCTAGATATAAGAGACTATGATCCATGGTATCCATTTATAGTCACGTGAATTTTGGGCTCGTTATTAACTTTTTTATATATAAGAGGGGCGAACGAGCATGCGGCTCATGTGATGGTAAGTCATTACTGCCGCCCATGAACAAGTACCACACCAGGTTAATTGTGAATGCGTTGCTGCCATTTAAAAAATAATAGGCTATTTTCTTGAAGGTCTCTATGTCTAATTGGTACAGAAAAATTACTGATGTTAAAATTATAACACTTGCATACCCAAGGATTTAGATGAGGTGATAGTTCTATTATGTGACCAAAATACGATAGACTCATTTCATCAATTTGTAATCCGCAATGAAATTTACAATTAATAATCGGGTAGATTATGCCGTATAGTGGTAACTTTAGGGAACCCATCACATCCTTTAGTCCCTAGGTACCTATGGCGTCATAAGAGACGAAAATCGCAAGAGTAGTAAAGTATTATAATATCCGATAGATGGCGTTATTACCATCTTGTTTACGCCAGATACAAGACCTACGACGGCAGCAAGGCCAAAGGTTATTACAAGACTTCTGTTATTACAATCGTCTGTCAGCCAAGGGTGAATAAGGCATATCCTCTCTACAAAAGGACAGACCCATGTTCGGCGATGGACTTTTAAAAGCTAATTTAGAAAACTTAGAAAAAGGTACTGATTATAAACTTCACCTGCATATAAACGTCAACTTATTGTAAATTAGTATTCAAAGGAGAAATGCCAGATTCTCTATAGAACTTTGCCCCACGCAAAAGTGTGGTGTACACGGATGCCGTATGCAATATTACTTCATCCAAATTATATAATTTGAAGTCTCGAGAACTTGCTTTTTTTTAAACTGGACTTTAATAATTACATTTACCTTATTTTTTTAGAACAGCATTCGTGGCAGTTTATTGTAATTTTAGAATATAAATTGTCAGGTGCTAATACATACATACATATAATCACGCCTCTTTCCTGTAGGGGTAGGCAGAGACCACTTCTTTCCAGTTGCTACAATCCTTAAATACATACTTGTTTCGCTTCGTCCACTTTCATTGTTTCCTTCATACATGCTCTTCGGTTTAGGGTACTCTTGACCTGGCCTTTTTCAAGACGTCCCTGATTTGGTCTAGAAACGTCCGCAGGTCTGGCATAGGTCTATCCCTTCCAATATTTTCATTTACACTCTCTTTATATATATGCATCGTTCATCCATCATCTGACATATTTCATCTACCTTACCATCCATTCCTCCTCTTACATTCAACGTAACGAAGCGATTCTCCGTGGGCCGCATTCCACCCCCGCGAGAAACGAGACGTGATGGGTGACGAACCACATCGCCGCCATATTGGTTAATTGAATTATATTTATGATTATCCATTGCGTTCCCACGAATAAACGAGGGAAAGGTTTGTCCCCCCCCCAGCAGAGCCCCGCATGCCAGGGTAAGGCTGGTCTAATTCTGAGGTCGCCCGGTCCCAGGTCAGTGTGGTACGCTAACAACTAGGCTTGCCCTTAGCCATACATCCATCCGAGCGGCAGACGTTGGATTGGCGGAGAGGGTAGGAATAGGGAAAGGGAAGGATAGGTGGTGTGAAAAGGAAGATTGGTAAGTTAGGGTGGGAAATAGGAAAAGTAGGATATTACCGCCCAGGAGGGCAAGGGATAGGACAGTAATAGCTGGGGAAGCCGTACACTATACCACAACTACCGGACAGGTAAATTGGGATTAATATCCCATGACTATTATATAAGCATATATATATATAAATGAAAAGTTAAGGAGCATAATAATATAATGATCAGTAACGTTGGAAAAACGGTTTTCTTGTATAGGATCTAAAAGGTCCTTACACAATATACGACTAGCACCACCTGTTTTTCACAAAATCTAGGTCCTAGTCATGTAAACGAGTTATATTATTTACAAAATTATTTTTCAAGATACATATTATTATGACATGTGTCTGAAGAAGGTGTAAATATTTACAGATTAGTAACTAATTTTACGACAACGGCAGGACCATAAATTATCAACTATATAAAAAAAGCTTTAAAACTAAATATATCTGTTGCAAAGATCTTCATGTTGAAAGAAGCGTTAAGATTGTAAATCTAAATAAGGATATTGTGCCCCTGCATTCTATCTACGCAAAGATGACAATTAGTGCACCGTCGTAGATGCAATTATCAGAATATCCGTAGTAATTAGCAGTAAGTAAATAAGTAGGCGTGATAGAGTCCGTATATTAATAAAAGCATAAGTCGTCAGCAAAAGCAGGAAAAAGTGAAACGGTAAAGAAAGCGGGAAGCAGCACAAGCAAAAATGTGATATAATCAAAATCAATATATTTCACAAGCACAAATTAGTAAATGTGTAAAAATATTCCACATTAATTTGACATACGTACTTATATTACACAATGACGTGTGTGTATCATTTCACAAAATGCACGAAAATCAATGATTGTTATTCAGTTATGTCGGCGCACGTCATCGAGCCTCGGCCAAAAGTGGAGGACGCGGGGGGACGCGGACCGGTCGCTGACCCTGCGACAGCGCAGGCGCTTCTGTCCGACACTCAGCTGCGAGACGGAGTAGCAGACGGGCACTTCATTATTCAAGTTACGTTATGTTTGTACTCAGAGGTTTAGAGTTTTTCGACTTATAATAATAATTGGAAATAAAAATTGATAACTAACATTTTTATATAACAAATAATTATACTAGCTAGCCAGGCAGACGTTGTTCTGCCCTTTCCGAAGACCCTTCCTATAAAAAGTTCTAAAATTCGCAATAAAAAAAAATTGAGGGTCACTTATCGGGATAAAAACTATCCTATCTCTGAAGTTGGACCAAACTGCACACAGTTTGAAAAATTTATTGAAATCAGTTCAGTAGTTTAGGAGTACATCGCGGACAAACAATGTAACACGTAATATTTATATATAAAGATTTTATTAGAAATATGTATTGTTTGATACTTTATGCGTACGTATGTTCTTATTCGTACAAATAAACGCAGATGTTATTAGAAAAGACTGGAAATATAAATATTAATCGTTGAATTCCCTTTTACAACGGTTTGTACAACGGTTTGTACAACGGTTGTTGTACAAAATAACGATTTTGTACAACAACCGTTTCTCTGCTACAAACAAGATAAAAAAATCTGCTTTACCCTTGAACTAGATATTTTTGTCTGGTCTTGATATAAATGCAGATGCAGCTATACATTATATCAAGACAAGACAAGACAAGATTACTGCGATCTGTGTCAACTATTGTGATCGTAGTTACGACTATAGTTCACTGCTACGTCCTATATCGTCAACTACTTGAAGAAGTTGCTTAGCAGTGATCATATTCGTTTCTTCTAGGTTAAGTAACTAGGTCCTCAAATGTATGCTATGTTTGCGCATTAAAGATCCGCATTCAGTTAGAATGTGCAGGTGTTTCTTCCGCTAGGTAAAAAATCGGCACATTATTAAACTGCTTAGTCTCAACAGTATGTGTTCTTTTTTAACAGCATTTTCATACGTGGTAGAGCCATGCTGCAGCTATATTAGTAGTATGGTTGTAGCTCGACCAGGGTAGTCATCAAATCAGTTTAACACAGCTGTGTTTCGTATGGTGAGTGTAGAGAACCGGGGATCCTTTTTACTGGAAAAGAGGCATTCCATCTTAGTCCTCACGGGTGACAAAGCATCTGCATTTTGATTCGCAAACGAGAATAAATGCAGATGTCTATGGGCCACAGCAACCACTTACCATCAGGTGGATTGCGTGCTCGTTTGTCACCCGATCCTATAAAAAAAAGCAATGCCCACTCAGGGCTGTTCTTAAATCTCAGTTTATTTTTACTATATCTCTAGGCTTCTGAAGCAAAAATCAGATCATTCGCTCTGATGAAGGTTTTTGGAATGTAAATCTTTCATCACATTAGTCCAGTGTATCAGCCCAAATCTTAAGTGTCAAATGTATAAAAGGTGCGCAGCAGAACAAAGCCCTCCCCCGAAATTACCCCATAGGAGATATTTTTGCTACGCTTAGTTGCTACGCTTGGCAAGCGGATTGACCACCACAGTTTTTTTTAAATTATTTTCAGTCGTTATCAGGAAGATACTGTAGTTCATATGCTAAAATATGTTCAGTTTTCTCTGTCGTTATTTATGATACCCACGGGATAATATAAGGAAGTGAACTCTCTTACGCCATTACTACACAGCGTCACGTCTTTTTTCTATATGCATAGACCAAAACAGTTCAGTGATAAATTTCGATCGCGGTTAAATATATGATTTGCCGCTATCGCGATTGCACTGTCCTAAACTACCTGTGTTGATCGACTTCCTGTATATATACCAGGTCGTCACTCCTTTTAGTGAAAGATCACCCTACATTTCATTTATCGGTACGAGACTGTCACTCGAGAATATTTATTTTCCATCGGTTGTCGGTTCTTCGAGCTATATGGCTGGCCCATTGCTTCTCAAGCATCAGTTGGGCTATGTCGATTACTCAAGTTCTACTGCGGAAATCCTTATTATGCAGTATATCATGCGTAAAAACTTCAAGCGAACTCGCTAAACGACTTTGAGCTTCCTCATGTGGCCAGCAGCACAAGCAACTGCCCTAACATTAAAAGCTATGAAATCTTTCTGATTTTTCGTAAAGGTTGCTCTAATAGCAACTACAGTGAGATATGGCAGATATAAGTTTCTGGAGGTACTGGTTCACAATGTGCTCTCTAGTGCACACTGTGAACCAGTACCAGGTATTGCAAACACCGACACATATAGCTTATAATTACACTGTTGGCCCACACTAGGGATTTAGTGTTGTTGTTATAAGTTCATGAGCATATTATATTTTGTAACAATATATGTATTGTTAGAAATGAGGGTAAAATAATAAAGGAAAATAAAATAAAATTTATTTTAAAAAGAATTGAGTGTGGAACTGTAATTTTCCACTTTATCTAGCATTATAAAGTGTCAAGCTGGGGACATTTTACGTTTGGTCGACCTGTGTTTGCTCTGCGATGAATGTGTAGTGCAGTACGCTGTGTCATTCCTGATAATGGTTAATTGCGTAAGCAAGAGAGCATGTTGAACATCTGCACTCACACTTTTATTATTTTTAACAATTAACCTTCGAAGTTGTTAAGTTTACACCGACCACATTATGTAAGCGTAGACATTTTTTTGTAACATATCCGCTCCGCTACATTCACAGCCGGATTTCCTACAGTGTCAAAATTGTACCAACGGTAGGCTGTTGAATGGTAAAAGGGGATTAAATATAGATATTAAACGATGCCATGGTACAAGTATTTCGGCTTCACAGCCTACCGTAGAAATTCATAACTATTAGTAATTCTTCTAATGACACAAATTTTTCCCCTTTTTCGGAGCAAATTTACAGTTATCATGGTAATGTACCAGTGGTTAAAAGAATTCCTAGAGGTGCGATGATGCAGCTTGCTAAAGAAATTTTCAATAGTGCATTGTCGTGCACTATTCAAAATTGTTTCACTAATAGTAAAAAGAGTTAACAAAAATTGTTTACCTTCGCGTATTCCCATTTTTATTTTGATAAAACAATAAATAAATAAAATACGTCTCAACTAAAAGAGGCATCTTTTCAAAATTTAGATTACCCAATTAATACTCATTTATCTCGACCACGTCCTATATTTGATTTAAAAAAAGTAGTTGAGTTGAAAGTAATGGATGGAGACTTAAAAAATGAATCCCATATTTTATTCTCAGATGACATCCTGGCTCCTCGTAATGTCGAAACTATTGAAAGCCTTCGTCAGAAGCATCCTTCGGTCAAATCTTCTCAAGGTTTACCGCTGCCTCCCAAGACTTCTATGCAACCATTACAAATTTCTGAAAGAAAGAGATTTTAGGAGCAATTATGTCATTTTCGAATGGCTCTGCTGGTGTCCTTGACGGAAGTACTCCGCAAGATCTTAAAGATCTTGTAAGCGCTTCTACCGTTGACGCCCACGGATTACTTCTTAATAACATTACAAAATTATGTAACTTTATGCTTTCTGGTAATGTTAATACAAATTTCATTTCATTCTTATATGGGACAAGATTATGTGCCTTCAAAAAAAAGGATATCGGTATCCGTCTTATTGCCGTTGGTTCCACATTTCGACACTTAACTTCAAAATTAGCTTACAGGCACATAATTTCTAACCTTAAGACAAAACTTCAGCCCACTCAACTAGGTTTTGGCACTAGAGGTGGCTGTGAGGCGGCGTTACATTCAGTACGTACATTTTTAAAAAACTCTGATGCAGATGTTCTTGTGAAGGTTGACCTAAGGAGTACTTTTAACACTATCGACAGGGTAACCTTACTGAAAGAAGTGGCTAACAATACCCCCAAAATTTATCATTACGTTTGGCAATGTTACAGTCAAAAGACTAACTTGTTTTACGAAAACCATGTTATCGATTCTGCTGTTGGTGTTCAGCAGGGTGACCCACTAGGTCCAGCACGTTTAAGTTTGGGAATTCAACCCATTATTTCAAATTTGAAATCCAAGCTGAATGTCGATACCCAGACGACGGTATACAGGGAGGTAGAGCAGATGACGTCCTCAGTGACCTTATATATATTTTTCGAAATTTTATAAATATTGGTCTTGAACCAAATAGTAATAAATGTGAAATATTTTTTCCAATAATTTATCTACTTCTCATAGACACACTTTAATTCAAAATTTCAATAATATTTCTCCAGGATTAAAAACTGTGAGTACGGAATCACTATAACTGCTACGTGCCCCATTGATTTTCGAAACAACCTGTTTTAAAAACAAAATTTGATCAGTTTTTAATCCACGTTTATTTTCTTTTACTATTTTAAAATATTGTCTCCTTTTATCTAGATTATACCACTAGACATACTTACTCCGCTCGAGTCCAGTCTGGAAATGTTCAGATATTTTAAAAGATATTGATAATAATCTTAAAATAGCTATAGAAAACATTATCTGTCATCTAAGGGGTACCTCGTTTAGAGCCGGGGCGGCATCAGAGGCAGCTGAACTGAGTAAGTGGCGCAAATATGAGTCTCCGAGAGATTACTACATATTTGTATCATTTGTTGTAGCGACTATCGGTTCATGGGGTCCACGTGCGGTGTAGTTCCTAAAGGAACTACATCCGCGGCTGGCAGTTGCTGCTGGTGATAAGAAGGCTGGTTCTTTTCTCGCTCAAAGACTAAGTTTAGTCTTTCAGCGAGGAAACGCAGCCAGCGTTCTTGGCATGATACTGCGGGGAGTAGGACTGAATGATAATTAAGTTATTAGTTTTATTTTTTTTATTATAGTTTTTAATATTGTGTACAATAAAATACTTTACGATATATTGATTAAGAGTTTTTTTGTGATTAGTTTAATCGCATTAAAAGAAAACAGCTTAGTAATCATAACATATCAATCAAATGTTTTTCCTTTCACTGGACACACAATTGATGACATACTCTAAGTAATGACAATTGTCGATTTAATTCATATGTAACTACGTAATTTAACCATAGATCTTAATCGATCTTAAAAGTTTATAACAACTTTTATCAATTTGAAAAAAAATATTTTACAATCATTTAAAATATTAAGACGTTAAACCGTCTAACAAAAATTTCATGAATTCATAAAAGTTAAGCAATAAGGAAATGAATTTAAAATGTAAAACATAAAATGAACGACATGAATATATTATATTTTAAATAGTGTGGCGTATTAGAGGAAAATATGGCATCATTAATTTTAATTTTTTTATAATTTGTAAAATAGTGTATTTTACATTTATGTAGCTTATTATATTAAAAATAATAAAACACGTAAACTGTTACAAGTAGCCACTTGTACCAGTTAATGATGTACTTATTGTTTCGAAAATTAAGGAAAAACGAAAGGAAAAACCATAATTTACATTCGTTTCCTTATTACCAGATCAATATTTATGGCTTGTAATTAAAAAATCATTATCTCCTACGAACTTTTAACACTTGCACCAGTTTTTATGAGAGAGTGAAAACAAGCATATGGCTAACCTGATGGTAAGTGACTATCGACGCCCAAGAACAACTGCAACACCAGAGAAATTGCAGATGCGTTGTCGCCCGTTTAAAAAAGAGTAGGCTCTTTTTTCTAGGTGCACTAAGTCGTAACGGTCCGTAAAAAGGTGCTGGTAGTATTCGATTCCACAAGGAAGTTGTACGAGGAAGAAAACTTTTCCTAAATCACACAGTAGTGGACTGCAAATCATCCATATGGCACGTATGGTATTTCGAGTTCTGTCGCGATGTGCGATAGAATTCATTCCTTCGAGTACTCGAATACGCCAAGAGATGCAACATCTTTTCACTGTGCTAGTGAGTCAAGCCGATCAGAAAGAGCTCAGTCGCCGATGATTCGAAGCGCTCTGTGCTGGATGCGGTCTAATAGAAGGAGTATTGGATCATCAGGAGATAAGTATTTCTTGTGCGTCCGAATCTGCACCTTGTAAGGTTGCAGGCGGTGTACCAGCATAAAATAATGTCCTGAGCTGAGCACACCAAGATTTTAAGAGGCCAATTTGGCCTTCTCTTCCAAGTGACCACGAAAGTGCACGTTTTTTGATTTGTCGACGCCAAGGATTCCGATACTAGCTGAGGCAACAGAGGATTGCCCTGAAACTGAGGAGACACAACAAATGGGTTCCTTTAAGCAGTAATTGCGCATACTTGTGTCTTCTGGGGATCGAACTGGATTAGATTTAGTCACCCCCAATACGAGAATTTGTTCAACAAAGTCTCGACTTCAGACACAACTTTGTTCCGGTACTCGGCGATGTTTTTCCGAGAAATATTGGCACGGCCAGTGTATGTAGTATCACCAGTGCTGTTGTCCGCATAGCTATGAATGTTTGCA
This sequence comes from Parnassius mnemosyne, assembly GCA_963668995.1. Classification (NCBI taxonomy): domain Eukaryota; kingdom Metazoa; phylum Arthropoda; class Insecta; order Lepidoptera; family Papilionidae; genus Parnassius; species Parnassius mnemosyne. The sequence goes on from CAVLGL010000086.1 coordinate 30,922,986, forward strand.
AAATACCATTGACATGCAGAAGAAACAGAGTTGGTGATAGCACGCAGCCTTGTGGAGCACCAGCGTAAATAGGCTTGTAATCGGAGTATACACCGTCTACTACGATATTGATGCTCCGATCAGCCAGAAAACTGTTGATCCAATTGCACAATTTCTCGGGAAACTCATAGGAAGGATTCTTTGAAAAGAGCGCTTGTGCCAAACTTGACCGAAGGCCTTCGCTATGTCCAAAACAACTGCCAAAACCTCCCATTTGGACTCGACCGCCTGTACCCATCTGTGTGTTAGGTAAACAAGAGGATCTCTAGCTGAGTGACGCCGACGGAAACCTTACTGGCGGTCATTAATCAGCTGGTGCTCCTCAAGATACCACATGAGCTGGCAGTTAATAATGGACTCCATTATTTGCGAGGACCAGGTGACGGCGATAGGCCTGTAGCTGGACTGATCAGAGCCATTATTTTTTTTAGGAATCGAGTGCACGAAAGCTGTCTTTCATGAATTCGGGACAACGCCTAGGGACTAGGATTCCTGAAAAACACGCATTTGAACCGGTTTCAACTCAGGAGCGCACATCTATAGCACAATAGGCGGGATCCCGTCAGGCCCACTTGACTTGTGGATGTCCAGGGAGAGGAGTGCTTTGCGTACTAAGCCCTGTTTAAATCGCACATCAGGCATAGAGTACTCACATTGTGGGATAGTCGGCTGTGTGTTCTCTCCGTCATCGAGTCGAGTTGGACGCAAAAAGGGAGCCTAAAGGTCGGCTTTCTCCTTTGCAATGTGAGCCAGTGAGTCGTCCTACATGTGCAAAGATGGTAGTGATGGTTTACATAAATTCCCTTGGCGAGAGACCAGAATGCACGGGTCCCCGAAAGAAAGTGATCTAATTTCTCGCCAATTCTGCCAATGTGCGCATACTTTGCCTTGGCAATAACTCTTTTGAAGAACTTGGAGGCGAAGTTATACTTCTTTTTCAGCATGCTGGTGTTTACATTCCGAGCGAACAAACCAAGGCTAAGATCTGCATCCGATGGATACTACAGATGATAAAATAATTAGTTCCATTCCCTTTAGCAACACGTCATTGATAAAATCAGCACCAGTACTAGCATCATCCGGCGAAATTCAAACCCACCACTATTGGTAGAATGCATAGAAAGACCGCATTCCAACCCAATCCGTTGACCTGTAATGCCTAACATGGCGGCAGCCTGCAGAACGCAACCGCGAAAGAGAGAGTGCGTGGTGCCATATTCCGGATAAGACAATAGTCTGAAGAGCCAAGAGGGGCGTCAACGGAAACCTGATATCTGTCCGGATGAGATGTGAGCTTTTTAAGCTGATGATATTACTCGGTACGTTGATGGGTCAGCCATGCACATCTGCTTATATCGTGATGCTATTTTACAGGAGCGATTAAACAATGGCTGGGATCTGCCTCCCATGGGCACGACAGAAGATGGAATAAAAAGTAAAGTAAGCGTTTTGGCGTGGCCATCTCTGTGATTGTTCACGACGTAGTCACTCGCGCACAGGTGACATTAAACTCGCCGCACCGCCGCAAAAAACAAGATCTTACCCTCACGATAACTCGGTGAAAGGCCAAACGGCTATTGAAGAAAAAACGGTCATTGGTTCGCATGATCCGTCGTCCATCCGTGAAAACAACGCCTCTGCGGCTCAAGTGCTTGTAGATAGGTTAGGTATGTTGACACAAATCAAGTCCGGCGATTATTATGTTTTGAATTTTGATTCAGCGGTGAATAACATTAAGGTGTGGTGCGATGAGGTGGATAGGGCTACACCTTGAGTGCTTTTCTCATGTGGCTCACTGTATGAGGGGTGACGCAAAAACCTGGTTAAATGAGTGGGCTACAAATGACCGCTCGTGGTAAATTTTCCTTAAATAATTTAAATACTTGTGTCCACAAAAGATAAATTACGCGCGGATTCTTCATGAGGTTATGAATTTCACGTCTGATAAGTTTTTGTCATATGCAGAGTATGCACGATGTTCGTTATTGCGCTTACATATTATTAAAGGATTAAGCTAAGAGGTTATGGTCCAAATTGTGATCTATGGTATCAGTTACGTACAAGTCCGCGCTGCAGCCAATAACGCTGACCTAACGACAGAAAATCTGGTTTCACTTTTAGCCGCTTATGTTAAGCCTGCCTGCAAACTTGATAATCGAAACTTTAACAAAATAGTGTTATCCAATTCCAGTATAGCTAAAAAGCGTAATCACAACAGTTCAAGTAAACCCGAAATCAAGTGTTTTATACAAACAGGGCATTTTAGAGAGAAATGCGTAAAGACGAGGGACGAGGCTACTCGCGTCCGTAGAAAATACTTGAAATCTGACAACCTACACGTGCCCCCCGGGTAGTGCTAAACGAGCAGCACTAATTCCGGTAGTAGATTTCGGCCGCTGGCTTTTCGATTACAACCCACCAATGCAAAGTCTTGCCGCCAAATGACGTTTTCGTGTTCCGGCATGATGCTTGGTGAAGCCAAATAGCGGAGAATGGGTCTGAACAGTAGCGTTTTTTTATTTAAACCGAATTTAAACCGAATACGTAGCCTCAGTTATTGCTGTGTCGGGTGTTTGGTCGTGGAGGGTAGCGGTGTTACGCTGGCTAACCGCAGGTAGTTGAGTGCCCAATTAGTGAATTGGCTAATCATGAAAGGCTGTCCCGCCAACTGGCGAAAATCCTAGGGTGGCCCAATTGTGCATCGTAATCGACCGCACGAGAGGACCCGATGGCGATTTCTGGGGGGTTCGCCCGTCCCCGCAGTCTACAGATCAAGCTCTCATGGGCACAGTAACCCCAAAAGTATCATTTGGTTGCTAATGCAACGCCTTGTTCAACATGCCATTCTCCATTCTTATTAACTCTCAATACTTAATATGTACATTAAAAAGAAAAGTAGTGTCAAACAGCGGTTGCGCGTCCTCTCATTAAAAGTGCACCTCACTAATATTCGACGATTGCACTCTAATCTCTGCGCAGTCGACCACCATCTTGAGATTGAGAAGACGCATCTACTTTTCTTGACAGAGACGCAAATTGGATGTTCATTCATCACGTGCCGGAGTATGAGTCGCACAGCGGTGACCAGGAGACAACACAATTATTTGATCACCTTAGTGAGGCTGCTGACGTGGCCCTAAATCGGTATCCTACTGCACAATTGGTCTGTGGCGTAACTCGCTTCTGTTGGACCCCACATAAATCCGCTACGCTTATGAAGTTTGAGCCACGCTCGAACATCACGCCACCGGAGCGAAACAATGGCGTGACCTAGATCGGCAACGCACCGCGCCTTCGTCGACGCGCAAGCTGGACCGCCGTTCATTCCGCCGGCAGCTAGTACAGGGACAAGACGAGCGCGCTACTCACCTCGATTAACTTATCTTGTACGCGAAGTTAATTTCACTCTCGTAAATTGTTGTCAGTAAAAGTTATTTTTATCTCGAATAACACTACTTCATTTGGAGTCATAATGATTTCTTATATTTACGCGAACACTACACATTGAATAAAACTATTTTTACGGATTTTATCGCGTTTAATTAACTTATTTTATATTCCGGACGTTTCGGTTACTTTCCAGCAACCGTGGTCACGGGGACTGAGGTGATTGACGTCCCGATGTCAAAGTTAACCCGGAGTACCTTCAGCTTTTTAATTACTAATTTTGGTCCGATCTACGCAGAATGAACTAACTGTGTCTTGAAGTCTTACAGTGGTATGCTTGGGTTTAGTTTTAATTTTATGAATTACAGGATCCCAAGCAGGTGGTAGTACCCAGCCTCCCTCTCTATTGAAATTAGGATGTTTTTTAATTTCAATAGCCTCACGTATCATCCTTGGCAGGAATCGATGTTCTTTCGCGAGGACTTGTGGTTTATCAAATCTAATGTAATGACGGGGGCCGTCTAGGATATGATCACAATTGGAGTCATATAATTCTTTATCCTATCCTATATTAGTATTCTGTTATTTAATATTATAAACGTACGAGTATTTGAATACTACGGTTGGGTTTGGTGGCAAGGTGTTAACCTATATAACTCTCGCCGAGCAACCACGCTAGACACCCACATTGGTGACCTGCCGACAAGCCGAAGCAACGGTGGATTGAATCCACGCATCTCACTACCGCAACGATTCCAGCTTTGAAGCTACGGAGAGATAACAAAGGATAGGGTTTGGTCCAAGTCAAACAAGGTAAGCGTATCTTTATTTTTTTGATATTGTGCAATGATGGACGAACCGAGTGTAGTGAACGATACCGAACAGAAAGATCCGACATCCGCAGAAGTCTTGAGAGTTGGTGTTAGGGTACCCCAATTCCTGGTCAATGATTATTCGCCTCATGGTTCGCATAAATCGAAGGCCAGTTCTTATTATCTAGAATGACAAGTGACGAGACAAAATTTTACTAGCCGCGTAACTAGAACCTCCATACGCTAGGGAAGTTAAGGACATAATTACCAACCCACCTAGAACCGATAATACCTAAAGTTGAAAACGGAACTAATCCGTCGTCTTTCGGCATCGCAGGAGAAGCGTCTCTAGCAACTGCACTGCCACGAAGAGCTTGGCGATCAGAAAACGTTGCAGTTCTTACGCCACCTGCAGAATCTGGCAGGAGCATCAGCAGCGTCAGACTTCATAAAAACCTTATGGTCGAGCCGCCTACCTCTTAATATTCAAACTGTGATTGGTTCTCAGATATCAGACTTATCGTTGGAGAAACTAGCTGAACTCGCAGACAGGGTGTACGAGATTGCGCCGATGAACCCTCAAGTTGCCAGCACCTCTACTGCCACGCTGGAAAACCGCGACACCATGGCCAAGCAGATAAGTGAACTAACGAGGCAAGTAGCACTTCTCACTACTCAACTAAACAGGCAACAACTTTCCCGCTCACATTCAAGATCGCGATCCAACTCAAGGAAATTCCAACCCAAAAAGCCTCCACCGGATCACCCGCACTATTTTATCATTACGCCTACGAGCGCAAGGCGAACAAGTGTAAGCAACCTTGCACATTTAAGGCGGAAAACTTACAGGTTGGTTGCAAGTAGCGGCCAACGACTACCTTTCTTCAACAGGCCGTTTATTCATCACAGACCGGACATCAAAAATGCAGTTCCTCGTGGACACTGGTTCAGACCTGTGTGTTTTTCCCCGGTCAGCAGTCAAGATGCCCTGTTCAAAATCCAGGTGTGACCTCATAGCTGCTAATAACACAGTCATACACACCTACGGACCAATAATGCTACACCTCAATTTAGGATTGAGACGAAACTTTACATGGAACTTCACAGTAGCCGATGTGACACGACCGATCATCGGAGTCGACTTCCTCAGTCACTATAATTTACTCGTCGACTGTAGAAATCAACGATTAGTCGACAATATCACTACTCTCTCGGTCAACGCCGTAGCTTGCTCATCAACGGAGGACATCGCTTCGGTGAAGTCAGTCACCGGAGAAACCGAATTTTACCAGATACTGCGTGAATTCCCAAAGATAACTCGACCTCCAGGTATGCACTTATCATACAAACACAGTACTCTGCACCATATCAGGAAGAGTCCAGGACCTCCAGTAGCCAGTAAGCCTCGACGCCTGGATCCACTTTCCATGCAAGCTGCGAAGCAGGAGTTCTCAGACATGCTCGCCAGTGGCACAGCCAGACCATCGGAAAGTGCTTGGTCTTCTCCTCTTCACATGGTAAAGAAAAAAGACGATAGTTGGAGACCATGTGGAGACTACAGAGCACTGAACTATAGAACAATACCTGATAGATACCCCATCCGTCATATCCACGACTTCTCGTATCAACTCACAGGATGTTCTGTCTTTTCTACCATCGACTTAGTCAAGGCGTACAATAAGATTGCTGTCAATCCAGATGACATTATGAAAACGGCGATCACGACTACATTTGGATTGTACGAATTCCCGTTCATGAATTATGGCTTAAGAAACGCAGCACAGACCTTCCAGAGGTTCATTGACGAGGTGTTGCTAGGACTCGACTTCTGCTACGGATATATAGATGACATCTTGGTATTTTTGTCATCCATTCAAGAGCACAAAACCAACTGCGGCAACTCTTTGAACGCCTAAAGCAGTACGGCGTCGTGGTAAACACTGCCAGGTGTACACTTGGCCAACCAGAAGTCACGTTCCTGGGATACCACGTCTCAGCTGCAGGTACGAAATCACTAGAGTCCAAAGTCGAAACTATCAGGCAATGCCCCGTTCCAAAAACGGTCAAAGAACTAAGACGTTTCTTAGGCATGCTAAACTTCTACCGTCGCTTTGTTCCCAACACAGCCCAACTTCAAGCACCGCTGAATGACGTTTTCAGTGGCTCAAAAATCAAAGGGTCTTATCCGATAGTCATGACTCCACAATTACTTCGAGCCTTCGAACACTGTAAGGAATCACTATCTCAAGCAAATCTTTTTCCTCATCCAGACTCAGCTGCAGAACTAGCAATAGTGACAGATGCGTCTGAAACTGCCATAGGCGCCGTGTTTCAACAACGGAAAGGTAAGGATTGGGAACCACTTGCTTTTTACTCTCATAAGCTTAGCAAAGCACAGCGAAAGTACAGCCCCTACGACCGAGAGCTACTGACTATCTACGAAGCCATCAAGTACTTCCAACATATGGTCGAGGCCAGAATATTTACAATATTCACCGACCATAAGCCATTTATCTTCACCTTCTCAAAGAGCAAAGACAAATGCACTCCAAGACAGTTCAGACACCTTGACTACATTGCTCAGTTTTTTTTTTTATAGGAGAGGGGGCAAACGAGCATGCGGCTCACCTGATGGTAAGTGACTACCGCCGCCCATGAACAACTGCAACACCAGGGGAATCGCAGATGCGTTGCCGGCCTTTTAAAAAGGAGTACGCTCTTTTCTTAAAGGTCCCTAAGTCGTATCGGTCCGGAAAAATCGCTGATGGTAATAGATTCCACAAGGAGGTCGTGCGAAGAAGAAAAAATCTTCTAAATCGCACAGTGGTGGACCGCCAATCATCCCGATGGTGTGGATGGTATCGGGAGTTCTGCCGCGATGTGCGTTCGTGAAATTTGGCGGCTGGGATTAATCCGAATAATTCCTCAGAGCACTCCCTATGGTAGATGCGAAAGAAAATGCAAAGGGATGCAACATCTCTTCGCAGTGCCAATGAATCGAGCCGATCGGAAAGGGCTCGGTCGTCGACGATTCGAGCAGCTCTGCGTTGGATGCGGTCAAGTGGAAGGAGCTGGCACTGGGGAGCCCCTGCCCAGAGATGGGAACAGTATTCGTTGTGAGGCCGAACTTGCGTCTTGTAAAGTTGCAGGCGGTGTGCCGGCATGAAATACTGTCCCGCTCTGCTGAGCACGCCAAGCTTTTTAGAGGCCAATTTGGCCTTCCCTTCCAAGTGACCACGAAACTGCACGTCACTCGATATGTCGACTCCGAGGATACCGAGACTGGCTGAGGCAAGAAGGGGAGTGCCTTGAAACTGAGGACATACGACAAAGGGGTTCTTTTTAGCGGTAAACGCGCAAACTTGTGTCTTCTGAGGATTAAACTGGACTAGATTTAGTCGCCCCCAATTCGAGACTTTGCTCAGCAAAGACTCGACTTCAGACACAAGTTTGTTCCGGTACTCAGCGACGTTTTCCCGAGAAATATTGGCACGGCCGGTGTATAGAGCATCACCAGTGCTGTCATCCGCATAGCAATGAATGTTAGCAGTTAGCAACATATCATTGATATGCAGAAGAAACAGCGTTGGTGATAGCACACAGCCTTGTGGAACACCAGCGTTAATAGGCTTGTAGTCAGAGCATGCACCGTCTACAACGACCTTGATGCTCTGATCAGCAAGGAAGCTGGTGATCCAATTGCACAATTTCTCGGGAAGCCCATAGAAAGGGAGCTTCGAAAGAAGCGCTTTGTGCCAAACCCGATCGAAGGCCTTCGCAATGTCCAGACTAACGGCCAACGCCTCCCCCTTGGACTCTACTGCCTCCGCCCATCTATGGGTCAGGTAGACCAGAAGACCACCAGCTGATCGACCCCGACGAAAACCGTATTGGCGGTCACTAATCAGCTGGTGATCCTCAAGTTACCGTATGAACTGGCAGTTAATAATGGATTCCATTATTTTGGAGAACAAGGAGGTGATCGCGATAGGCCTATAGTTGGATGGGTCTGAGCGGTCGCCTTTTTTAGGGATCGGGTGGATAAAAGCTGTCTTCCTTGAATTCGGGACTACGCCTTGGGAGTAGGAGTACCGGAAAAGACGCGTTAGGACCGGTGCCAACTCCGGAGCACACGTCCTCAGCACAATTGGGGGGATTCCGTCAGGCCCACTCGACTTCTGGATGTCCAGGGAGAGCAGTGCTTTGCGAACCGAGCGCTGTGAGAACAGCACATCCGGCATGGAGCACTCACACCGCGGGATGGTCGGGGGTGTTTTCCCCACGTCATCAAGAGTCGAGTTGGACGCAAAAAGGGAGCCTAAAAGGTCGGCTTTGTCTTTTGCGTCATGGGCCAGTGAGTCGTCCTCCCTGTGCAGAGATGGTAGTGATGGCTTACAGAAATTCCCTTGGACAGCCTTGGCGAGAGACCAGAATGCACGGGTTCCCGAAGGAAGGCGTACTAGTTTCTCGCCAATTCTGCCTATGTGATCTGACTTTGCCTTGGCAATAACTCTTTTGAAGGACCTGGAGGCGAAGTTATACTTCTTTTTAAGTATGCTGGTGTTTACATCCCGAGTCGCCGAAGCCGCAGCCCAGGCTTGATAACACTCCTGCTTACTGCGTAATGCAGTCTTACAGGAGCGACCAAACCAAGGCTGAGATCTGCCTCCGATGGGTACCACAGATGATGGAATAAATAGTTCCATTCCCTGTAGCACCACATCAGTGACAGAGTCAGCAACAGCGCTGGGATCGTCCGGCGAGAAGCAAACCCGCCCCCATGGGTAGGATCCAAAGAAAGACCGCATTCCGTCCCAATCCGCCGACCTGTAATGCCAAACACGGCGGCAACCTGCAGAACGCAACTGCGAAGGGAGCGTGAGTGGCACCACACTCCGGATCAGACAATGGTCCGAAGAGCCGAGAGGGGCAACGACGGAAACCTGATATCCGTCCGGATGAGAGGTCAGCAGAAGGTCCAACAGGGAAGGTATATGATCTTCCACATCTGGAATCCGCGTAGGCGAAGTAACCAGTTGTGTCAGACCATATGCCAAGGCAAAGTCATAAACAGATCTCCCCGCATGATCGGTTAGACGTGTACCGAGCCATTCGGCATGGTGGGCGTTAAAATCGCCAAGGATCACGATCTCTGCGGATGGGACCTGCTGTAGCAAGGAATCTGTAGCCATTTGGACGTGGTCGATGAGTCGGTCTGTTTCGGCATTACCGCTATGGGACCTATAGAGGCACCCGTAGACGCGCGGATGGTCGTCGCTGTCTACGCATAGCCAAAGGATGGACAGGTCCGAACCTTCAAGACTGCCGAGGCGTCGAGAACAGATGTCCTCTCTGAGATACACGCAAACTCCAGCCCGAGGCACAAAGGAATGCTCCAATTTGTACCCCGGGCAGGAGAGATACGAAATATCATCCGGAGAGGAAACCTGCGTCTCGGTCAGAAAGAGCAAGGCCGGCTTCGCCGTCTCGAGATAGTAGTGGATGGCGTTTAGGTTAGAGTGAAGTCCCCTGATGTTGCAGATATACGGATAGCGTGGCAGGGTTCGCCTTGGTGTTCTTGCTCAGTTTGCCCCTAGCAATTATGCTTTTGAGCGGAATTTTGCCCCCCCCAGAATATGCGGGGCAGCCTGAGCACCCACGCTCAGGATCGGAATAACATGGTCGTGGATGTTCAGCGAGGGATTCTCCAGGGGTACTGGTACCCTCCTGGGGTAGTTCATCGTGTAATTCCGCTACCATGTTGATGGGGGGGGGGGGGGGGGGAATTGAGCCTACGGCCACCTGCACTCACCAGACGAAACGCAGAAGCAGAGCTTCTACTTCACGCCGGTATTCTGTGAGGTCGTGGTACCAACCCGGCTCGAGCCGGCCCATACATGCAACAGCAAAAACTGCTGCGTGGCTCTACCACCGTTAAGCAGTTTACGACGGACCTGAAATACTTACCCGGTAAGGAAAACTTAGTTGTTGACGCACTCTCTAGAGTCGAGGAAATCACTACAGCTGTGGACTACGACGATCTTGCATGAGCTCAGGACAAAGATCCAGAACTGCAAAATCTACTCCTTCATGGCTCTACCCTGCAATTGAAAAGGATCAACACTATGAATAGTAACTTACCTCTCTACTGCGTCACTTCTGTGCAACCGCCACGTCCTTATGTTACTCCTCAGTTCAGGAAACAAGTTTTCGATACAATACACAACTTACACCACCCTGGAAGTTCAGCTACTGTGCGATTGGTCCAACTCGTTCGGCCAATTCGCGTGATTTTCTCCATGTTGACAATAGGTTCCGTAGGGACTTTGGGTTCCAGATCTTTGATTTCTTTGGCCATGGACTTTTTTTAAAAATAAATTTTACAATATAAATGATAACAAAATATTCACAAAACTTATTTCAGAAACTGCTTGGATGCGACCACCTCATTCCCAGGAGTTATTATCAGCCATATATTCATTTATATTATAATAACCCCAGTTTCAGCTTAACAAAACATTTAAAGTTGGTAATAGAGAGAGCCTGTACGCTTTCCGGGACCTTGTTGTAACAGCGTATACATATCCCCAAGAATGAATACTGACTCTGTGGAGTCAAGAGACTGGTATCACTAACATGTGTTTGTTCTACAAGTGTAAGTCTAGTGTTTACAGAATTTATATCACTTTTTTCTACTAAAACTACGTTTATTTTTGTGTAACATACATTAAATTTCTGTTAATATACTGAGAGGCCAAAGTTAATATATTTATTTCTTTAAATTTATCTCTAAGGGACTCTCTTGGTTTTAGGTTGTAAATAGCTCTAATGGCCCTAATTCATTAAAACAAAAATAATTTCTGAATCAGCCGCATTTTCCCATAGCAAAATCCCATAAGATGTTATGCTATGGAAATAACTGAAATAAACAAATCTAGCTATCTCGACACTAATGAAACCTCTAATATTTTTTACAGCATAGGCTGCAGAACTTAGTCTGCTAGTTTGGATATACACGGGCCCCACTGAAGCTTTGCGTCGAGAGTGATGCCAAGAAAAACAATGGATTAAACAGGGCTCAGTTCTTCCCCATTTAAAAACACATTGTCACAAAATATACCCAAAGCATTCTCCGAATTCAAAAAAACATGCTTAATTAGCTCAACTTCAGCGTCAGTTGTCGAGCGACCCGTTGTAAAATCGAATTGATTTTTAAGTAGCAATTTATTAATACGAGTATTAAAGAAACTTAACATCTCATCTAAAATTATTTTTGAAATATTTTACTAAATGCAGTTTTAAATAAAGTTATAACTTTACTATGTTCCATTAAATCAGGAAACATACGTCGCAGGTATTAAAAATAGTGGCTAGATAAGTTGCTATTGTATCAATTATACATAAAATAACTTTAACGGAAATCCCCCATAAGTCTGCCGTTTTCTTAACATCAATAGTTTTAAAATATTTAAAGATATCTTTTGGCAATACTCTATGGAATTTAAAATTATTTGTACAAGCCTTTACATTTTGTTTAAGCAATGTATATATTTTGAGGTATGTCTGAGGAGAAGATGTGTCGTAGTTTCCCAAACGCTGCCCAGCCGAGTTGAATCCGTCGATTAACCTCTCGGTCGAAGTTGGACTTACCTAGTCGGACTATTTGTCCCAGGTAAACACACTCGTCAACAACTTCGAGCTTAGTGCTCCCAACAACTACCGGCATAGGTGTGACATGGACATTAAACATGATCTTTGTTTTGTCCATGTTCATCCTAAGATCTATTCGTTGGGAGACACTATTGAGGTCATTGAGCATGGTGCTTAGGTCCTCCAGCGATTCTGCCATAAGGACTATATCGTCGGCAAATCGAAGGTGAGTGATGTACTCGCCATTGATATTAATACCGTATCCTTTTCGGTCCAGAAGCTTGAAAACGTCTTCCAATGCAGCGGTGAAGAGTTTCGGGGATATAACATCAGCCTGTTTTACACCTCTCTGAAATTGGATAGGTTTCGTACTCTGGTTCTGTACTCGGATAGCCATCGTAGCTCTACTGTACAAACACTTCAGCACATCGATATACCGACAGTCAACTTGGCATTGCTGAAGGGACTGCAGCACCACTCAAATTTCGACTGAACCAAATGCTTTCTCATAGTCCACATACGCCAGACATAGTGGCAAATTGTACTATTCGGACTTCTGTACAATTTGCCGAAGGCTATGTATGTGGTCTATGGTGCTAAAGCCCTTTCGGAAACCGGCTTGTTCGGCAGGCTGGAAGTCGTCAAGTCTGTGCGTGAGACGATTCATAATGACTCTCGAAAACAGCACGTAGACGCGGCTCAGAAGGGAAATCGGTCTGTAGTTCTTCAATAGAGCGTTGTCACCTTTCTTGAAAAACAAGACCACCGCACTTCTGCTCCACGCCTCCGGTGTAATGCCACCATGGAGGACGGATTTAAAGAGCTTCTGAAGGACTTCAAGTACCGGTCTTCCACGCGCTTTCAGAAGTTTCGCTGTAATTCCATCCTCGCCTGGGGCCTTGCCGTATTTAAGGTGCTGGAGAGCCATTCTAATCTCGCTCAGACTGACGTCCGGGATATCTTCGGAATAGTAACGAATAAGACTCGCTCTTGGATCTTTACTCATACTTGCGTGTGGCTCCAACGATGACGTGTACAGCTGCCCATAGAACCTCTCAATCTCACTAAAAATCTCAGGTGTCCCGGAAACGATGCTGCCACACTCGGTCTTCAGCTTTGACAGTTGGCTCTTTCTGGCAGACAGATCTCTGGCAAAGACTTTGGAGCCTTGGTTCCGCTTGATCGCTTCTTCAATACAAGCTGTATTGAAGTTGCGTAAGTCCCGCCGCATGCATTTGGAGATCTGTCTGTTCAATTGCCTGTATGCTGTCAAATCTGTTGAAAAATGTAGTAGTCTAACAGCCATGAGATTAAGAGTGTGATCGGAGAGTTTTTGTGTTCTTCTGCGGCGGGTCTTGCAGAACTTAGCTCCGACCGCATGGACAGTTTCCACGAGCTTGTCATTCATATCGTCCACTTCATTGCAGTCTTCTAGGCACTGAAAACGGTTTTGTAACTCGAACTGAAAGGTTTCGGGACTCTGGAACAGAGCACGAGGGGGACGGAACGTTGACTTCATTAGACGAGACCTCTTCAAATTAACGTTTAGGTTCAGTGTGCCTCTAACCATTCGGTGATCGCTACCAGTTTTCACCCTTGCGATCACGGAGACATCACTGAACAGTTGTCGTCTTGTCGTCATAATGAAGTCAATTAAATTTTATGGAACCGTCGGGGCTCGACCAGGTCCACTTCATTAGTAAGCTTAAGTGGCAGTGGGCCGGCCATATAGCTCGAAGAACCGACAACTGATGGGGTAGAAAGGTTCTTGAGTGGCAGCCTCGTAAAGGTAGGCGAAGTGTTGGGCGACCCCCCACGAGATGGAGTGACGACCTGGTAAGACATGCAGGAAGTCGATGGATGCAGGTGGCTCAGGACCGTGCTTTGTGGCATTCCTTGGGGGAGGCCTATGTTCAGCAGTGGACTTATGAAAGGCTGTAATGATAATGATGATGATGATGAATGTGTATGTGACAGCTGTAATCCACGCACGATCGGAATTGCACTTTATATAAGGTAAAAAGCTGCCCCTGTGTGAAGTACCGCCGCACACTTGCAAGGACACCAAGTTTCTTTGCAGCTGCTTTATCTCTGGGCTCAATGAACCGCCCATAGTTGAGGTTCGAAGAAAATTCAACCCCCTACGACTGAAGGCGGTCAGTGTACTCCAAGGATATATTCCGGAAAATAGGAGCCAAGATGAGCGGGTTCCTTTTAGCAGTGAAAGGACACGCTTGTATTTTGGACGTGTTAAATCTCACGAGATTGGCATCGCCCTATTCGGAGACTGCTTGTGTGAGACTCACACGCTCAACCATAGCCTCTCTTTCTGAATGGATTTGATCCTGACTGGCCCGGGCACATGGTTGGAATCTCTTCACAACTGTGGACTGTCGTCTGCTTATCCATAGATACCGGAAATGAGCAGATCATTTATATGCAATAGGAAGAGAGTCGCGAAAAGAACGGACCTCTGAGGAACACCGGCGTTAGCCGCCACAGTATCGAATGAACAGCCATCGACGACGACCCGGAGAGAACGTTCACTCAGAAAGTTCTTCACCTAGATAATCTGGCCAGAGGATTAGCCGTACGCTGAATGCTTGCACAATAGACTAGCGTGCCAAACCCTTTCAAAGGCCTTCGAAACATCGAAGGAAACAGTAAGTGCTTTACCACTGTTCTCGAGGGTTTCGCCCCATAGGACTAGGAGGACTTGGCGGCTTGTTTAAAGGCTCTCTTATTAAGGCTAATATCTGGAGCTTTGCGTTCTCGAGCATCAACCAAGAATAAGTACGCTATATGCTTGTGCTCTTCTTTACGAGCGCACTCGGCGTTGAACCATGGGCGAGCTTTACCACCAATGGGCACGTCAGCAAAGGGGATTAAATACATCATCGCTTGATGTATCACATCGGTTATGGCATCCGCGCAGCTTGACGGGTATTCAGATGAGAAGCAGAACTACCGCCAAGGATGAGATGCAAAGAAATGCCGCATCTCATCCCAATCTGCTGACTTGTATCGTCACACTTGTCGCACACCGTAAAAATCGTAGTTAAGTGGGGAATATTCGTTATATTTCACTAGACAGTGGTCTCAGAAGTTCCCAAGGGTGAGGTAACCTACACGTCGTACCTGTCTAGATTGGTCGTCAGCAGAAGGTTAAGGCAGTTGGCTGTGTGCCTATCCACATCAAGTGCCCTAGTCGCTTGTTGTACAAGCTGGGAGAACCCCAGTGACAAGGCAAAATTCCATACCTCTCTCCCAGCATGTTCGGTCTTCTGGTATGGGAACAAAGAAAGAACAAGCAAACACCTATAAGAAGGAATTTCCAACTGCACTTTGAATTTTATAATCGAAAATACAAATGTAGTTGTTTATGGGCTACATTATTTACTTACTATATTATACGGTGAACTATACGCTCGTATCCGCCTTTGTTTTCGTTAAAAAACTCTGCTTCTAAATAAGGGACGAAGCAGTGAAGGAAATATTTCTGCAAATATCCCCCTTTTCTCTTTTTTAATATACAATAATATTAAAAATAATCGTTTAAAAATGGAAATGGACCTCAGACAACTCCTTACTACTTTAAAGCACTCGTAACGTTGGAATTGAAATTATTTTGGAATGAATTAAATTAAACTAAAAACAATTCGTAATATTATTGTATTCAAAATGACACAATGTTGAAAAAGTAGTAAGCGAACTGTTGAGGAAAATAATAGCCCTCTTTTTATTTTAAATAGATCGCGCTGTTATTTTAAAACATAGAGCATAGACCCTCGTCCCAGTTCCTAACTACGTGCCAACGTCTAAAATATTTTAATTCATTTTCATAAAAGTATAAATTATAAAAGATCTATCTTATTTTGCTACGATTGATGAAGTCATCAGCAACTATTATGAAAATATATATTTAAAGAACTGCACTTTCGTGATGTTACAATAAATAACCTTTATATACCCAGGGTCATAAAGTACCTTCATTACAAATTTCATGAAAATCAGTCCATTTCTGGTAAATCATGAATGAAGACATACCAGACAGACAGATAGATAGACAGAAAAAGAGGGAAAAATTCTGAATCTTTTATATCGCTTAATTATTCTTGTTTTTTAAGATACTATTAGAATATCGGACCAATATATTATGTTATGTTTCAAATTTCCAATTATATTATGTTCCAAATAACATTTTCTACAGATAAGTAACGTAACACATTGTGTGGGTTATTAATGGAAATAATAACCTTATTTTTCCCTTAACTTCATTAAAATTAGTAGTTAGTTTCATTGTTTTATTCTATTTCAGAGGAAATAGTAATTGAAACTATTTTGATTCAATGTAGATTATGTATAATACTTATTGAAAGTCACTCTTATTTTTAATTTACCACCAGTTCGGAAATATCTCAGTACTGAGAAGAACCAGCAAGAAACCCAGCAAGTCATTTTTGTTTTGCAAAAAGAACACTTTTTGCAATAAATACTGCTGTCATATTTGGTTTCGTATGCGTTCAGCATTATTGTTTGCTTATTTCAAAAATTGATCCTTTTCACTTTTTTGGAAGATTCAAACATGATAATAAAATTCCTGATGATGACAACTTGAGCAACGATGATATTTCTTCTACCAGTGGCGATAATTTTGAACATAGCTCTATTTGCTAACCTCAAAAAAGACATATTGATAACAATATATCTTTTTATTAACTCGGAATCTGATTACTGTAACATACTGTATCTATATATAAAGCCAAGGGGGAAAGGCTAAAAAGGGGTGTTTTATTTAGCTAAAAAGGAAAACGCCCGCTTATGACAAAGCTGACTTTGAATTCAAAGGTAACTCAGAATTACCGGAGATGATGTAGCTAGACACACCAGCAGAGTTCTTTGATTTTTACTCACATCAGAAATCATGGATGTTATTACTGAGCAATCTAATCTAAAGTCTATTCAGGATAATATAAACAAACCAGCAGGAATTAAGAGAGAAAAAATAGAAAAGTTTATTGCCAATGCGTTTATTTAATTTCAAACTTGCAGTTTCCTAACACTTGCGTAAAGCAAACAAAGCTCCAATACAAAATAAAACGTAGTCGTCCATCTAGCATTCTTGAAACACCGACATCAAGCTGGGGTGGCACTCCCATAGTGTTGCCTAATTCTCCAGTACCTACTAAAAGCTTCGAAAGACTCCTGCTAAACATCAAAAACTTCCTTTGAATTCAGTGTGTCGTGATAGAATTTTCATTTTCCCATTTGGGAGAAAAATACCCAACTGATTTGCCAGTATTGTACAAAATATCTTTCTTTCATTAAATGTAAACATTGTAATGTTTATTTATGTTATAAGTACAAACGCAATTGTTTTAAGGAGTCCACCAAACATAATTTATATTTTTCTTAAACATATACGAAACCATATTTGGATTCACATTAGATGACTAGGTTACATACGAAGCCATATATGGCTTCGAGTAATAACTTCTAATATGTTTATTATTTTTTTATTTCAATTTGATCTCATAGAATAATTCATGCGGTAAGGGGTTAACAATCATATATGTTACACAATTATCAACAAAAAATAAATAAGAAATGGCTTAGTACCTCATTCCTAATGGTTATTATCAATCATAAATTCTTTAATACAATAATAATGATTTATATTCTCACCAAAATATTATATAATAGTTGTACATAATGTAAAGGTATTATGCCTTAATGTTATACTTTACGTCTAAGTTAGGTTTTACGTTTATATTTCAGGTACCATATCTTTGCCCTATTGTAGTAATTTCAATAATATTTTATCGTGTATGTGTGTGTGTGTGTGTGTGCGTGTGTAGAAATTAAGTTTTTGATTGGTTTAGTAATTAACTTTGATTTGGCAATTACATTTTCCTAATTACAGAAATTATGATTGGCTGCAAACAATATTTCCTTTATTTCGAGGGCACACACAAGCCTTCTCACAGGCACAGGCTCACTTACTTACTACACTTTATAAGTTTTTAATGTAAGAAAAAGCCGGCGCGGTGCCCTAACGAGCGCTGACGGATTTCACATGTCTTCTGAATATTTATTGTTTAATATAAACGATTTTGACACTTCGTTTTTCTTCATTGCTAAGAACGTGGTAAATTAAATACTCATGTTGATGTGGCTTAATTTTTCACGGCTCAATTGAAAAAGAGGACGTAATATTACAAAAATGCAAATTGTAGGAGAACAATAGTGTAAGTGACGAGGACGGAGAGTAGACGCAGCGGTAACTTAGCGTCCACTGAAACAACGCCACAGGCGCTCATTGCTTCGCTCGACGCTCTGCACGCTCGCAGCAGACTTTTATACACCAACCGCTCTTCCACTACACATAGCATTTAACATTAATTTATTTTAAAATAAAAATAAACTACATATTTCAATTACTCAAATTTCGTGAACTTAACACAAAAAAAATTAAGTTATTATTAAATCACCTCTTTTTTTGTTTCGCACACACAAAATCATTTGTTGCACAGAAACTTATGCTAGTTTCAGAAATTCAGTGTGGAAGACATTATTATTACATGGATTATAATTTCTATATTTTAAATATATTTCGGTACTCACCTGAACATTCCTTTACTTGAGACATTAAAAGTACAATTTGAGTATTTTTGAGAGTTATAAAAAAGTTTTCACATTCAAAGCTGATCAACACTAGCAGCACTATATTTTTTACTGCCCACATCAAGAACATGCCTATAACAACCGTGATTTCCGAAAACTGTAAAAGATATTAATTTTATAATAAAAAAAAATTGCAAACATAAATGACAAGTGTCAAAACCAAATATGAAAAAACTTGAACAGTAGTGATATAAAGTAAGTTAGTTTACTATAATATACACCACCTTCAACGGTCCAATAATATAATTTTCTCGTAAACTTGAGGTTATCTGGAAGAGATCGCTTTTTAGCAATAAGACCGTCTTATTTTTTTTAACATCTCTTTTTTAACTTACTGTAATCTTTTTGTTTTTACCATCTTTGTTGTGTACAATAAAGTACATATAATAATAATAGTAACATATTGTTGTCACCAATTCAGCTTTAGACGGTATGTGCGATGGTCAAAAAGTCAGCTCAGAATAATGATACTATAGAGGTAACCATGGACTAGGTAAGTCTAGACCTGTGTATCTTAGGTCCAATGGTCAGAGTCAGACTAGTTAGATGGGGTCTAAGTTTCTGATCCCATCTGGTGATAACTTTAAGGCAAACACACAAATCGTTCCAGGTTCACTAGTTTGCTGATCCGCCACGTTTTCATTAGCGTTTATATACGCAAAATCATCAGCGAATCTAGGTGTACATCAATTCTCAACGTTATTATTCTGGGTATGTTTTATACGTGGTAGAGCCATGCTACAGCTATATCAATACTACAGTTGTAGCACGAATGGGTCGGCTCGACCGGGGTAGGACCACGCTCTCACAGAATACCAGCGTAAAATAGCAGCTTAACGCTGCTGCGTTTCGTTTGGTGAGTGTAGAGAACCGGAAACCTTTTTTACTGGAAAAGAGGCATTCCAACTTAGTCCTCACGGTTGACAACGCATCTGCATTTTGATTCGCAAACGAGAATGGATGTAGATGTCTATGGGCCACAGCAACTACTTACCATCAGGTGGACTGTGTGCTTGCTTGTCACCCTTATACTATAAAAAAACTTATTTATTTATTTTATTTACCCTTTGTTGTACACCAAAATACAATATACAAAATAATGAGTACAGTTAAATCTAAAGTAGAATATGTACAACAGGCGGTCTTATCACTCTGAAAGTGATCTCTTACAGATAACTTTAGCGTAGAGAACTGATGCAAACAATAGTTAAAGATAGAGGGGGCGTACAAAATAAAAAATGAAAATACATATAAATAAAGTTAAGTAAAGATTAAATATAATATCATATAATAGATTAAAGGAAAATAGTACGAAAACGAAAAGTAATTTATCTAATAGCGTCCTAAGTAGTACGATTTAACACGACTTTTGAAAGATTAAAAAGATTTAGCACGACGAAGGTGAAGAGGTAAAGAGTTCCACAAGCCCACAGCAGTTCTGTATAGCATTTCTTAAAAAATGAGGGAGAGAGCAAAGCAGTCGGGAGAGAAAGATCGGCAGAGAATCGAAAGAACCGATTATGGGTAAGGGAAAGATATTGGAAATGATCTTTTAAATAATCAGGAGTGGAAGGATCAAACAGCACGCCATACAAAGCGGAGAGTGTGTGAGTATTCCTGCAACGACGGATCGAGAGCCATTTGAGCTGTTTTTGCGAAATTCAGAGATATGATCATATTTGCAAAGCCCAAATATAAATCTAATACATAAATTTTAAATGCGCTCAAGCTTATTAAGCTGCTCCTCGGTAATGCCAAGATAGGAAATATCAGCATAGTCAAGGATAGCCAGAAGTAGAGACTGGGCGAGCGTAACTTTAGTTACTGTGGGAAGAAAATTACGTTATCTACGTAAAGAACTTAACGCAGCAAACATTTTTCTACTAATCTCATTAACCTGTGAGGTCCAAGACATATAAGAGTAGAGATACAACCCTAGGTTTTTAACCTAGTTACTGTAAGGGATTTGAGTGCAGTCTAGTAAATTACTCGTTATATTTAAAATAGTATTCCCGTTCGCCATACTTTTATAGTCTGGTAGACACAATTTCATAGCTTTCACGTTGCTAACTATCGCTCTGGCGCTAATTTTAAGCCTTTTATTTAATCGAATCCATGAAGCAAATACAAACAAGAGACGTTATACTTAAATTTCACTATGTAACAACACGTAACCCTTTGCGGGGTGAGGGGATGCAAAGCCCCGCCTACTTTACACTATCTACATCTACGGATAAATAGTGAAATTACTCGAATCGTTCCATATCGATGTTGTAATGTAGTTTAACTACCTTGAAGGTAGATGGCGGCCTGTTCATAAAATGATTATAAACTATAAAAATAATATTTTGGCGATTAAAATTTCTTTATGTCTGAATACAAAACAAATTTCAGCACGTTGGTATGATTATTTCACCAATACTGAGCTCTACGTATCTTTATATTTTTAGTTCACATTACACAAAGTGCCGCCATCTAGTGTCGAATATATTTAATTATATTTGGTAGCCAACGCAAAGAGATTTTTCTAGAACTATTTTAATAAATTAGATGTTAAATTACTTACAAATGAAATGTGATGCCATCCATAACATCAGAGCGTATATCTGAGTAATTTTACACGATAAAACACAGCACTTCATCCTTTTCTTCTTAATACTACAAAAATACACCGATTTGCGATTTTCAACACATAAGCGTACAGGACGAATGCTGACGTATACTAACTAAAGCCACGCCCACTATGATGACGTCAGAACCTACTTAGAATCACAGTGCACAGTTGCTTATGCCGTCTCCTCTTTGTATTTGCTTCATGATCGAATTTTACGCCTCCACCAGACTGCGAACTTTTAATTATCCTTAGTTTATACATACCATAATAACTGCTTGAACATTACTCAGAGACTGTCCAAATGTTAATACAGTGTAATACAAAATCTGTAATATTATGATTATGTTAATAGGAAAATACATAATTTTACATGTTATATAATACAATTAACTTTGTGTTGACGAAATCAAATATTACCGGAATCGAACATATCTTTTTGTAAATATCAGATGCATCGAGTACTTCTATCAAAGCATTTTTCATTTTATTCCCTTCATCTACTCGTTTTGCTGCTAATGGTGCGTGATGTATAACACTAACTTCGTATGTATGTTTCAGTTTCATATTCCATATTACAATATTACATCTTAAAAATTTAATCATCCGGATCATGTAAATTATGTCAAGATCAGCCAGTAATAAAGGAAAACAAGCTAAAATCCACCGTAAGTTAAGACCTCCCAATACGGCGTAACTGGAGCATATTACAATATAGAATAAAATAATGACTAAAACATGAATCCAGTTACCAGTGACAAATTGTCTATAGGTTATATGAGTAAACTTCTGTATTTTTTGAAATTTCAATATGAAATCTATGTTTAAGTCGCTTTGAATGACATTATTTATGGCATTGGTAATCCATCCAAAAGTAGTTATACAACTATTAAATATTAATATTACATACAAATTTGATGGAAATTGTAATATTGCTGTGTCAATTATAATGATGTAGATATAAGTAATGATCACGCAGAAAGTACTGCAAATATAAATACAGTTAGCAATGCGGCTATTGGGCGTTATAAAGTTATAACGAATGCAATATTTTGGAGAAAACATCATTTGTTGAATAAAATTTAAAGGAAGAAGAAATTTTTGTAAATCAGCTTCAAGAAAATTGTCTAAAAGAATTTCGTTTCGAACAGGATTGGCTAGAAATAACACCTCATTTGACAATAGCTTCGACATAACTACTAATGTAGCACAGCACTTAACGCACTAATATATATACTTTAATAATTTTGAAAGTTATTAGTGATGATATTAATTCGCCATAATTTACTCCATTGGTATCAAAGATGCTATGTGTCGTCGAAATTTTATTTTATTTTTCAGTGGTGTATCAAGAAAGTTAAATTTTAAATTGAATGTAAAGAATGGCGTCGTTTTATAAGACGTTTGAACAGCCCTTGAGCTTCTTAATATGTAATTGAAACATAAAACTGTTCAAGGTATTTATTAAGAGTATTACTTTTATGAGTTGTTTAATTGCATTAACAGAACAACATTCATCATTGTAGTTGTCAACTTGTCGATCAACTAATGACGTAGCCTAAGTAATAATGTAAATGGATAATGCATATTTTACGTAATTTACTCAGAACATTATATCGATGTTCCGAGCAAAACGTCGGTAATGGTAAAACTTATATTTTTATATACATAAGATACAGTTTTTGTGGTATAAATCAGGTACCTATTGGAATATAAAAGTGATTTATATATTATATGAAACTTATTTATGTTGACGTGGAGTTACATAATCTTAATGTAAGCAATATGATAAAATAAAACTTACTGAAAATGCAAAATATGTTTCAGAATTATTAACTTACGGGAATTTGCGGTAAATTTCTCAAAAGTCCAGTTATAGTCAAATTATACTACTGACTTATTGGACCACTTTTTTATTTAAGACAAAATTTAATTTACTATAATGAAGCTATTGCTCTAAAATTGAATAGACAAAGGCAATGATATAAAACTCTGTTTTTGCAGTAAAAAAAAAAACAAAATTATATTTTCTAAGTAATCGTCTAATTTTAGCAAAATTTTTAGAGACATTAAAATGTAATGTGAAGTTTTATGAAATAAAGTATTAAAACTTATGAGTATAATGCTATTATACTCATAAGTTGGAGCAAGTTGGGAAACGCGGGTGTGCCGGCAGATTATACTTCTCTGATCAAGTACTGGTACAGTAATCAAAAAAACCAGGTGAGATGGGCGGGTACGCTATCAGATGAATATAGATTAAAATCTGGTGTCAGACAAGGCGGTTTAATCTCACCGTTGTTATTTAATTTATATATTAACCAGCTTATCGTGGAACTGGTTAGCACACATGTCGGCTGTCATATTGACGAGACATGTGTTAATAATATAAAAAATCTTGTTTTTAGAGCACCGAAACAGCCACCGCGTCGTGTTCCTCCCGTATATCTCAATGGTATAGTCCTAAATATTGTTAATACTCTTAAGTATCTTGGTCACATTATAACGAGTGATTTAAGAGATGATTGTGATATAGAGAGGGAGCGTAGGGCGCTGGCAGTTAGGAGCAATATGCTTGCCCGCAGGTTTGCTCGATGTACAGATGACGTAAAAGTCACTCTTTTCAAAGCATTTTGCCAATCCTTTTACTCGAGTAGCCTGTGGGTATCATACAGGCGACGAGCTTACAGCGCCCTTCGCATTCAATACAATAACGCTTTTAGAATGCTGTTGGGACTGCCATGGCGCTGTAGTGCTTCGAAAATGTTCGCGGATACTAGAACTAATGGATTTCATGCTGTTATGCGAAAGAAATCAGCCTCAATGTTACAGCGTCTGCGAAACAGTAATAACAGCATTTTAAAAATGATCGCGGCGAGACCGGATTGCCACTTTCAGCGACACTGGGTAGAGCTGACAATAGGATTAAAAAGGTAATGAATTATGTATATATGTTATTATAATGTAGGCATAAATACTAACATTACTTACATAGTTATTAATTAAAATTGTTACTAATATGCTTACACTTAATATGGACTAATTATGTCTGAAATAATATATTATTATTATTGGGGTTATCTATAAAGTTTTCTAATCTGGTTGGGCTGTTTAAATATATAATTATAAACGAAATATATAAACATACATAAATATCAATAAAATAGTATAAATACATAAAAAATACATAAATATATAAAAAACCCAACCAGATGGAAGCCCTCGGCAGGGGAGACCAAACGGCCGAGGGTTAGGGGGAAAGGGAAAGAAACCGGCGGACGATGCGGGCAGTATCGAGGAGCACCGCCTTCTGCATTTGAGCTTGGAGCGGTCCGTCACGGAGTCCCAGTCGCCTCAGATGACCCGAGAGGCTAACTGGGATTAACCCGTTCGCAGAAACGACCACAGGAATAATTTCGGCCGGCAGACCACCCCACATGTCGCTCACCTCGTGAGCCAGGTCCAGATATTTTGTCAGCTTATCTGTTTCAGCTTTCACGAGGTTCTCGTCATAGGGAATGTTAATGTCGACCAAAAATATCCTTGACTGTGCCCGGTCCATCAGCACAATATCAGGCTTATTCGCAAGAATAGTCCTGTCTGTGATGATGGCCCGGTCCCAGTAGAGCCTAGCGCGGTCATTTTCGAGCACGGCTTCCGGCAAGTACTTATAATATGGTAGTTTCCGATCCACGAGACCGTATTTCAGAGCGAGCTCCTGGTGTAGAATCCTGGCTACTAGGTTGTGTCTGTGCAAATACTCAGAGTTAGAAAGCGCCGAACAACCGGAGATGACATGCCTAAGTGACTCACCGGGATGGCGACAAGCTCGACAGATGTCGACGGTGCCATCCTTTAGGATGTATCTCCGATAATTGTTGGTCTTAATAACCTGATCCTGTATTGCACAGACAAAACCCTCAGTTTCCCCAAAGAGGTCACTGAAACGTAGCCAGTGGAGGGAGGCGACTGTGTCTACGAAAGGCTCATGAAGGGCCTTGTAGAACCTCCCGTGGAGCTCCTTCTCCTTCCATACGGTCTCCCGGTCGGAAATGCTCTGTACTGCCGGGTCTTGCCATTGCTCGTTGGCTAAGGATAGAGGGGTTAGCCCTTTATCACAAGAAATAACGTCCCTATAGTATGGATCATCCGCTCTCGTCAGAAAGTAATTACGGAGGCTGCACACTTCGCGATTATGCATGATAAGCGCGCTTAAAAAACCGCGCCCACCATGCTTTCGCGGCAAGTACAGCCTCATTACTGACGATCTCGGATGATGCACCCTGTGGGACGTTATTATAGTGCGGACTTTTCTGTCCAGAGCGTTCAGTTCGGTCTGAGTCCACCTGAGTATGCCAAAGGTATACATGAGAACAGGCATGATCCAACCGTTATATGCGTGCGTCTTATTCACACCGGACAAAAGGCTATTAAGCACTTTGGTCAAGCGTGCATAAAACACATCGCAAACTGACCGTTTCATACCCGACTCATCTACACCGATGTTCTGTGACATACCCAGGTATCGGTATGTTTCAGCCTCGGAAAGGGTCCTTATGCTGATGGGCATAGATAAGTCTATGCCCTCAGAGTTAGCAACCCTTCCCCTTTCGACATGGAGAATCGCACACTTATCCGTCCCCAGCCCCATTCTAATAGAATTGCTAAAATCACAAGTGATGTTTAGCAATTCCATAAGATGAGAGCGACTGGAGGCGAATAATTTGAGATCATCCATATAGAAAAGGTGGGTCACTTTTGTACCTCCTCTCCGAAGCTGAAATCCCCTCCCGGAGCCCTCCAGTAAGGTACTGAGAGGGTTCAGAGAGAGGCAGAACCAGGTTGGACTCAAACAATCGCTCTGGAAGATACCCCTTCTTATCTTTATGTGGTTCTCCGCAGCCGTCATCCGCTCGCCTAGATGACAAAGGATCGTGCTCCATTGCCCCATACACTGCCCGAGGAAGTCTCGAACTGTACAGTCAACCTTGTACAGCTCGAGGACCTTCTTAAGCCATGTATGAGGCACCGAGTCGAATGCCTTTTTGTAGTCTATCCAGGCGGCGGAGAGGTTCCGACGGTTGCGTTTAACCACCTTGCCAATGACCGCGTCAATGAGGAGTGGTTCCTTGGTTCCACGACCACCGCCCCGACATCCATTTTGAGCGCGCGACATCACCTGGTTTGAGTTCAGGTGACGAATGATTCTCGCGCTCAAAATGGATGTTAGTGTCTTGTATATGGTAGGTAGACACGTTATGGGGCGGTATTTGCTCGGGTCTGTGGAATCCCGGTCCTTAGGAACCAAATGAGTGATCCCAGTAGTGAAGAGGCTCGGGAGCGACTTTTGGTCGAGAGCCTCTTGAAACTGTCGGGCGAGAACAGCGTGACACACCATGAACCCATTCAGCCAGTAGTGATGCAGTCCGTCGAGTCCCGGACTTTTCCAGTTCGGGGCCCTACGGACCGCCTCAGCTACGTCATCCGGCATTATGAGGACGGGGTCCATGGGCGTAACATTCGCACACTGACTCTCCACGACTTCCGTCCAAGGGCCCTCGCTGTGGTTTACGGGCTCTGACCACAGGCCGCGCCAGAATGCGATAGTGTCGGCCTGATTCGGTGCTGGGCCCGTTCCACGTACCATTGGTCGCTCCAGTGATTCATAGAGCCTCTTCTGATCACTCTGGAAGAGACGATTCTGGTTGAACCGTGTCGACCTCTCGGTATATCGCCGAATCCGCTTCCCCCAAGCAGCGATTCTCTGCTTCAGGTCGTCTATGCGCTCCGTCAGTTTTTGCGTTATATCCGGCTGGGACAAACTGATATTTGTCCCAGCAAACGCCATCCTGACGGTGCGCACAATTCTCGGCCTATTATTGCCTGACCTGAAGCTTATCAGTCTGCCAATAAGGGCCCTTGCCTTTGCGATACGGTCCTCAATCCTTCTTCTCCAGGCTGGGATGGCGCTACTTTGTCTAGTAGCGCGTCCAGCCGTGGGAACTTTGGCGCCAATAATGCGGCAAACTGCCAGTGCGGCGCCAAAAAGAATTGAGTCCGTCTCGCAAAGGTCCCGGCTGGCTTCCAAATAGGTCACCAGCATTGGGTTGAGAGCCCTCACGACAGCCCGATTCCGCTTGCTTAGGGGCATGCGCGGGAGTCGCGGTCGATTTTCGAGAGGCATACTGCGCGTTTCCAAAATAGCCTCTTCCAATGTACTCCTCATTTGCTCTAGTTCTAGTTCTTGGGCGACTGTTCCATCATCGTCTGAACCAACCATAACTGAAAGATTCAAGGCGGCATCCACGAGTGCTGGTTGCTCTGCATTTTGTGGCGCCGCATCCTCAGCCGTAGCATTGTCATCCGATGAGGGCACAGCCTCACGTCGTAGCCGTTCGAGTTCGGTGCTATTGAATATGTTTGAGCGCAAGATATACCGAACTCGGTCTGCCAGGTTTTGCTCGGTGACGGTTATAGATGGCTCCAGCTCAGCAAAAAGTCGATGCATCCTAGCCCGATACGCAAAACCTCCAATTTCTCCCCCTTTCGCCCTAAAATACGCCCGCAATGCGTTGCTATTCATCTGCATTGACCAACGCATGCGGCGTACTCCACCAGTGTCGGGTGCTGATTGCTGGGCCCGCGAAGACCCTGTCAACACCAAGCCAGCTGGTGGGGATGATGGATGCGAGGGGCTGCTAGGTGGTCGTGCAGCACCTCGCACTCGGCTGGCGGCCCGCATGCTGTCGCGTCCAGCGCCAGCTCCAGACGCGCCCCGGCGATCCCCAGGCAGCGGCCCTAAACGCAGTCTATTTCCTTCCATCATCCATAAATTGGGCGTCAATTAACGGGAGACGCCCAGGCCCGGCACCGTTTCATGATTTGGCCGAAAGCACAAGCGGGCCCAAATTAGCACCCTCAATTCTGCCGAGGCACGGCGCTCACACCTCTTGGCAAGATGCTGACTGACTGCACTGACGTAGCAGTTTTGTCACATAACCATTACGTCAGCGGGCGATGGGGTCGTCACTTCCCTACGCCATATTATTATTATTATTATTAATTTATTTTATATTATCAAAATCACATAATGTCACTGATGTAGGCGTAAAAATATTTTAATTTTAATAAAAATCACAAATTGTTACGAAATCAAAAAGATGAGTATTAAATGTAGTTTTGAAGTGAAGTTAATACTAATTTAGTCTGAAACTCGATTTGAATAATTATTAAAAAATTAAATAAAGTAATAAAATAAGAGTCTCTTCAACCGCATTATTATTAATTGTTTTGACTTTTTGCTATCGCAAAACAGTGATTTAAAAGGATATTAAAATAGTGGGGGGGGGGACCTCACTATTAAAAATCAATCAATCAGTCAATTAATATGCGCATCTGTCAAACTCCATAATCTGGCGTCGTTTTAACGCGAAGCATTAGAGATCAATGTATATCGGTTCTACTAGTCCTAACTCTCTCTAACTTTACTGTAATCAAGATAATAGAACAAGGATGCAAGAAAAGTCCTGTCTAAAGGTGACAATACGGGATTGAAATGTAAACATCCCAATTTTGTGTCCCGATTTCGAGTAGAGCTAAGTAAGGCCTTGAGGTGAACAAAAAATGTATCAAGAAGTTTCTTTGTTTTAATTATTTATTTTTAAATATGCTGTTGACGTAGAATTAAAACAAATACTCGTAGTACTTGGAATAAAGACTTTTATTTATAATTAATACACCTTTAATGTATCTGCATTGGGGTAAAAAACACTTTTCTTACATTCACTTTCGAATATGTATCACTTTCGAAGTAAACCTATATTCAAATTATACATAATCTAAAAGCGTATTTAATACAGTTTCTACTGATATATGATTTTAACATACCTTTCATACAAAACGTCTTGGAAATAGTCATTTTAATGATCAGCAGGAAGTAGTCTGGAAGTACTTCAGGAAGTGCTCGACAGAGGTGCCTTATTGGCCAAAATGGCCGCGACAGACGCGAGATAGACAAGTTACACTGGCATATTATAGAATTATCCTAGGTCCGAAGAGAGGGGTAGGACACGGTAATCCTCGAATCCGGCAACTTGTTCTATCACGGGGAGGGCGACCATATGTCCCGAGGAGGTGACGGAATTATCGTCTACAAGTCTCTCGTTAAGAACGTAGTAAAGATGAGTGAGTGTGTCGACGAGGGTTGCGTACCTTATACTCAGAATCATCAAACGGTATTCGTTGAAGGTCTTACAGGTTTACGCACCAACTTCGGCACATCCCGATGAGGAGGTGGAGGAAATGTATGAGGATATCTCTAGAGTCATACATTCCTCCAAAACACACTATACGGTGTTTACGGGAGACCTCAACGCAAAACTAGGCACAAGAGAGAACGGTGAGCTGAAAGTAGGGAAATTTAGAGTAGGGCAACGGAACCCAAGGGCCCAGTAGCTGGTCGACTTCATGGAGATAGAGGGACTCTTTATGATGAACTCTTTCTTCCAGAAGCGGCCCCACAAAAAGTGGATCTGGTCAAACCCCGACGGTTCGACAAAACACGAAATTGACTTCATTATGATGACCAGGCGACAACTGTTAAATTGTGTCTCAGTGATCGCGAGGGTGAAAACTGGTAGTGATCACCGAATGGTTAGAAGCACACTGAACTTAAACGTTAAGTTGGAGGAAATCTCGTCTAATGAAGTCAACGCTCCGACCCCTCGTGCTCTAACTCAAAGTTCCGAAACTTTTCAGCTCGAGTTATAAAACCGTTTTCAGTGCCTAGAAGATTGCAATGAAGTTGTGAAGGAAGGAAAGAAGTGAAGGCTCCAAAGTCTTTGCCAGAGATCTGTCTGCCAGAAAGAGACAACTATCGAAACTGAAGACCAAATGTGGCAAAATCGTTTCCGGGACAACTAAAATTTTGAATGAGATTAGGAGGTTCTATGGGCAGCTGTACACATCATCGTTGGAGCCACATACAAGTGTGAGTAACGATCCAAGAGCTAGTCTTATCCGACACTATTTCGATGATATTCCGGACGTCATTGTGAGCGAGATTATAATGGCTCTTCAACACCTTAAAAACGGCAAGGACCCAGGCGAGGATGGAATTACGGCGGAGCGTTTGAAAGCGGGTGGAAAACCTGTACTTGAAGTCATTCAGAGGCTCTTTAATTCCGTCCTCCATGGAAGCACTACAGCAGAGGCGTGGAGCAGAAGTGCGGTGGTCTTGTTCTTCAAAAAAGGCGATCACGTTCTCTTGAAGAACTACAGACCGATTTCCATTCTGAGCCGCGTCTACGTGCTGTTTCTGAGGGTTTTTTTTTATAGAGTAAGAGTGACAAACGAGCACACAGTCCACCTGATGGTAAGTGGTTGCTGTGGCCCATAGAAATTTACATCTATCTTAGGTTGCGAATTTAAATGCAGATGCGGTGTCAGCCGTGAGGACTAAGATAGAATACCTGTTTTCGAGTAAAAAGGGTCTCCGGTTCTCTAAACTCACCATATGAAACACAGCAGCATTAAGCTGCTATTTTACGCTGGTATTCTGTATTATTTTATCTCTATTAACTAGTGCGTGTTGGGAGTGATAACTTATGGATCTGAGACATTGTCCTTGAGTGCTAATGAATATACATTCTTCCAAGAGACATCTAAAAAAACTAAGTTATTATACAATCACAACGTAAATAAGAGTTCTAATTAGGACGATCACGCGATAAATCTGTTTATATATAGAATTTAAAGTCATAAATCTGCTATCATAATGCTTACGCACCTAAGAGAACTACTATGTTAATGCTAATGATACGTGTTAGAGCAATGCTGAAGATATATTAGTAGTATAGATGTAGTACGAATGGGTCTGCTCGACCGGGAAAGACTACGCTCTCACAGAATATCAGCGTTAAATAGCAGCTTGACACTGCTGTGTTTCGTATGGTGAGTGTAGAGAACCGGATACCCATTTTACTTGAAAAGAGACATTCCATCTTAGTCCTCACAGATGACGACGCATCTGCATTTTGATTCTTTATTGAGGATAAATGTAGATATCTACGGGTCACAGCAACCACTTACCATCAGGTGGACTGTGTGGTCGTTTGTCACCCTATCCTACAAAACAACTTGTTCAATTACATTACAAATGTCCACCAGCTCCAAAATCGTGCACATTTGGATACATTTTCATTTAAGGATAGATAAGATTTTATTGTAGTAGTGATACCCGCATTTATAATTTTATCTATTTTTACTCCATTAAGTTCACACTCTTAATCACATAGCTATTAACGGGAAATTAAGCTGCAGTCTTCAGGAGATTTGATAGCATACAGTAACAGATAGATCTCCAAACGCATGCAGAGGGACAAACGCAAATTTAATACTGCTCGTATTTAAGAAGCGATCAAGCGGAACCAGGGCTTCAAAGTCTTTGCCAAAGATCTGTCTGCTAGAAAGAGCCAACTGTCAAAGCTGAAGACCGAGTGTGGCAGCATCGTTTCCGGGACACCTGAGATTTTGAGTGAGATTGAGAGGTTCTATGGGCAGCTGTACACGTCATCGTTGGAGCCACACGCTTGTGTGAGTAACGATCCAAGAGCGAGTCTTATCCGTTACTATTCCGAAGATATCCCGGATGTCAGTCAGAGCGAGATTAGAATGGCTCTCCAGCACCTTAAAAACGGCAAGGCCCCAGGAATTACAGAGGAGCTTCTGAAAGCGGGTAGTAAAACTGGTACTTAAAGTCCTTCAGAAGCTTTTTAATTCCGTCCGTCACGAGGCACTACTCCGGAAGCGTATACAACACCAGGTCGAAGGCTCTTGACTGGTCTAAGGACCATCCATTAACCGGGGTTTTGCGATCTGTATAATATCTGACTGTATGTTTTAAACCTGATATTGCACTTTCTGTTCACAGCTCTGCCCTGAATCCAAACAGTGCATCATTAAGCTGAAGAAATTTTTAACTCATTGCTTAGTAGCCTGTTGAGGACTTTTGCCGTCACTGTTGCTAAAGAGATAGGCCTGTAATTGCTTTTATATGAAATACTAAAATACCTAATACATTGTATCGTACCGAGCTAGATAAAAGATTTCGGTGTTCGCGCGAATATTGACCCTAGTCAGATGTTTTAATTTTTTTTTTATAGGAGAGTGGGCAAACGAGCATGCGGCTCACCTGATGGTAAGTAACTACCGCCGCCCATGAACAACCGCAACACCAGGGGAACCATGGAAATTGCAGATGCGTTGCCGCTCTTTTAAAAAGGAGTAGGCTCTTTTCTTGAAGGTCCCTAAGTCGTATCGGTCCGGAAAAATCGCTGGTGGTAAACAATTACACAAGAAAGTTGTGCAAGGAAGAAAACATCTTCTAAATCGCTCAGTGGTGGACCGCCAATCATCTAGATGGTGTGGATAGTATCGGGAGTTCTGCCGCGATGTGTGTTCGTGAAATTTGGCGGCTGGGATTAATCCAAACAATTCCTCAGAGCACTCCCCGTGATAAATGTGAAAGAAAATGCAAAGAGATGCAACATCTCTTCGCAGCGCCAATGAATCGAGCCGATCGGAAAAGACTCGGTCGTCGATGATTCGAGCCGCTCTGCGCTGGATGCGGTCAAGCGGAAGGAGCTGGCACTGGGGAGCCCCAGGCAGAGATGGGAACAGTATTCCATGTGAGGCCGAAACTGCGCCTTGTAAAGTTGCAGGCGTTGTGCCGGCATGAAATACTGTCCCGCTCTGCTGAGCACGCCAAGCTTTTTAGAGACCAATTCGGCCTTCTCTTTCAAGCGACCACGAAACTGCACGTCACTCAATATATCGACGCCGAGGATTCCGATACTGGCTGAGGCAACAAGGAAAGTGCCTTGAAACTGAGGAGATATGCCAAAGGGGTTATTTTTAGCGGTTAACGCGCAAACTTGTGTCTTCTGAGGATTAAATTGGATTAGATTTAGTCGCCCCCAATCCAAGACTTTATTCAGCAAAGATTCGACTTCAGACACAAGTTTGTTTCGGTACTCGGCGACGTTTTCCCGAGAAATATTGGCACGGCCGGTGTATAGAGCATCACCAGTGCTGTCATCTGCATAGCAATGAATCCTTAATAAAGACTCAAGATGCAGAGGCGTTGTCACCCGTGAGGACTAAGATGGAATGCCTCTTTACTAGTAAAATACTCTTTAGTATAATAATGGTGCATTCGCCGTCCGTCGCCTCGTCTCTATTTCTCTATTGCTATCTACCGTCCGTGGTACGTGATTAAAAGGTCGTTTTGAGAGCCACAAATACGATCGATAATAATTGAGATGGTACGCTGTATGGCTGCTGTGATACATCAAACGATGGAGTATTTCACCCCTTTAATGAGGTGTCCATTAGAATAAACTTGAATAGAACAATTTTTTATTCAATATAGATCACATGTGTAATTTTTATTGAAAGTCATCTTTTACTTTACCACTGGTTCGAAAAAAAAAACACTCTGTCCTGGGAAGAAACAGCAAAAAACCATTAAAATAACATTAATGATCGTACAAACTATTTACAAAATTTATTTTAGAAACCGCTTGGAAGCGACCACCTCATTCCCAGGGGTTATTATCAGCCATGTGTTCATTTATATTATAATAACCCTTTTTATACAGTTTCATCTTAACTAAATATTTAAACTTGGTAATAGGGAGTGGTCATTGGTGGTAAAGCTCGCCCATGGTTCAACGCCGAGTGGGCTCGTGCTGAAAAGCACAACCATATAGCGTATTTATACCAGATCGATGCTCGAGACCGCAAAGCTCCAGATGTTAGCCTTAAGAAGAGAGCCTTTAAACAAGCCGCCAAGTCTTGCAAAAATGCATTACGCTAAGTCAATTTCGACCGATTTAAACGCATTGGTACAAAGCTCTCTTTCAAACCATCTGGCAGCAGAGATTTTTGGTCTCTCGCCAAAGCGGTCGAGACAGTTCTGTCGGTCTAATGATTTCTTATATTTACGCGAACACTACACATTTAAATAAAAGTAGTTTTACGGATTTTATCGCGTATATTAACTTATTTTATATTCCCGACGTTTGGAGTACTTTACAGCACCCATGGTCACAAGGGGATGAGGGGCTGAGGTGTATGACGTCCCAATGTCATAGTTCCCCATGGCTACCTCCAAATTAAAAATTATTATTTTTGTTCCGATCTACGCAGTATGAACATATAGTATCTTGAAGTCTTGCAGTTGTATGGTTGAGTTGGGATTTTATTTTATTAATTATGGGATCCCAAGCAGACGGTAACACCTAGCCATCTTCTCTATTGAAACTAGGATGTTTCTTGATTTCAATAGCCTTGCGAATCATCCTTAGAAGGAATTGGTGTTCTTTAGTGAGGATTTGTGGTGTATCAAATCTAATATAGTGACGGGGGCGATCCTGTACGTGTTCACAGACTGCTCAAATAGCTCCTACAATTTTAACCTGATTAATGTGTACGTTTTCCATGTTGCTATTAAATTCGAAACTGTTTCAAGAGATGGGATCCATAGTTCGCTGATTCATATCCGGCTCGACGGACCAAAATTATTTGAGTATAGGACTAGTGTTTAGTAATAATTTAAAGTTTATGTTAAAATCATTAATTAAACGAGTAAAAAATATAAGATTAAAAGATGTTAAATAATGTTAATTGTTAATGTTATATATTATATATAATGTTTTATATAACATGCAGCGACAATGGTGACTTTAATTTAACACTCATATACGTTTTCACATTTTCGTTTCATGAAGAAATTTTATTTCCATTAAATTTTATTATTTACGGAATATTTAAAATTTTAAAAAATAGCATCTTAGAGCAACCTGTACTTAGAGAACTGTCGCGCAGCGGTCATTTGCCGGGGTCACGGATCATAACCTATCATCATTAAAATTAAAACGAATAAGCAATACTATTGAAGGAAAGAAACATCCCTTTGTCGGCGAGCGGGCAGCGCAGGCTACGCGCGCCCTCCCACCCCGCTGCACCGAAATCGATTTCTTTTTCTTTTTCTTTTTGCTTTAATAGTGCTAAAGAAACAAAACAATAAATTAAAAGAAAAATTGCAAATAGCCGAAAATGAGATAGAAAATTTGTAATTCGAAAATTCAAACCTAAAAAATACTGTCAAAACACGAAAAAAAAATATTTGGAAAAAATTTGTAATTCTAGCTCAAAGAAAATTACAATAAGAGAAAACAGTAAAAGTATAAGTGGTACTATCCTGGACTTTATGCAGGATGAAAAAGAGGAAACCAACACTCATTTGGTTCAAGAAGTATATACAGCGCCATCTAAAATTAACGAAACGAACTTTGTCGAAAATGTCAATGATTCAAGCACCCCGAGTCATCGAAACGTAAACACATCTTTCAACTTTTTGCTAAATGTCACTTGCAGTGAAGCAAAGAAGAAAAATATTCATATTATTGGCGATGAACAAGTACAAGGCCTAGCAGAAGAAATGAAACACTAGCGGTCCAGAAAATGGAACGATATCTATAACGTTTCTGGAATGGTGAAACCATTCGCGCTAAGCTCACAGGTCCAAAAAGTTTGCGAAAATTTGCACGAATTTTTATCTCAAGATGACGTATTAATTTTATCGGTAGGGTCTAATGAAAAAAGAATCTTGGGTTCAAAAGTTGTATTTCAAATACTGTATCCGTCAATAATAATAATAATACCCATTTACCTAAAAAGGGTACAATACCGTTTTACTTTCACAGCATAAAAAACGTAAAAGACGTTGTTATAAAATCACCTACTAAGAACGTACCGGATTTTTTCGTGCCTAATATAAATATAAATAAATTTGTTATTTTACATCAAAATATTCAGGGCCTACTATTTAAAAAGGAACTTATCGAGATAACATTATAGGAACTTGAATGTGATTTGAACCTATGCAAAATTCATAAAGAACAATATAAATTGTTTTACACAAGCTAAAGACGTCTACAAACGAAGCACCAGAAATAGGAATAGGTTGGTTTTCGCTATAATTCCTAAGAGTGCGAGATTACATAAAAATTGCTTTTGGGTGTGTATGACAATATTATATAATAAGATACCACAAGTAATTCGAGACCTACCTTTCATTTAATTTAAAAGAGATTTATACAACTTTCTCAGTGAAAAGTCTTTTTACACTGCACAGGAATATTTGAACTACGATAGTTAATAGGAACTTGACAAACAAATTTAATGGACCAATTATGAAATGTTTATTAATTGTTTCCTATTTATTGACTACCTGTTTTGTTTTATTATAATCACTACTCTTAAATATTATTATCTCGATATTATATAGTTTTAAAGATTTGCATGCTATTAATAATGGCTGATTATGCGGATGTTTAATTACTGTGACCATCTTCAATGTACCTTAACCAAATGCAAATAAATATTTCATTTCATTTCAAAAACCTAGCCAAATCCGTGTCCGTGAGAAACTTCTTCACAGTAGTACGCATAATTACGTCGACTAATATTGTTGTGAACTTTTGCGAGAAAAAGACGCTTATCTATTGTTTTATTTATTAATTTTTTTGTGATTAGGATAGTAATTAGATTATGATCCTGCGATAAAGGCGCGTTGTTTTGTTTTTGTTTTCTAATTTAGTAGGTACGTTTACATCTCTTGCAATACGGACGCTTTTATTTGTGTTTATTAGTGCTTGTGTAAACTTGTGATCGTAATGGCAAGTACGCATCCGAACTACACAGCAGCTGAATATGCGGACATGATTCTAATTTACTAGACTGACGAAAGCAACTTCACCAGAAACGGCATGTGGAACCAGCACAATCTGCACAATTGAGCATATAAAATCCGAGCGTTTGGCGGGGGTCAGCCCATCAGTACAGATTTTCGTTAAATTTTTGGGCAACTATTCAAGGTAACAACATTATCGGACCCATATTCATTGATGGGGCTTTGAACGGAGAAAGGTTTGTTAATCTACTAAATGATAGGGTGTCAGAATACACAAACAACCTAAACGTCCATCGATACCAACGAATGTGGTACTAATTTGTAATTATGATATTATATTTACTAATATGTATTTAAAATATGGTTTATAGATACTTTCTATCATTATGTAATTAAGAAAAAAAAATTTACTATAGCTATCCTTTAAGTATTATTGTGAGACTGCATTCCACAGACAAACTGTGTAAACAGTTTTGTGGGAATATGTTTTACTGTACGGTTATGTCGATTTGTTTAGTAAATAAAGAAAAAAATTAGATGTAGCGCCAGCACACTCTATAACAACAGCCAGGCAGTGGCTAAATAGTACGTTTGGAGCACAATGGATTGGTAGATTTGGACCTCGTAGGTGGCCGGCAAGATAGCCAGACCTCACGTCTACTCGATTATTTTTCTGGGAGTGCATTAAAGTGTGTTGTGAGTGCATTAAGTTGTGTACGCGGAGAACGTGGAGTCGGTGGAATAATAACGCCATTCAATAATAAATGCCTTTGAGAAATAGAGAGAAATGTTATATTTGGAGCATAAGTAACAATTTATTTTCAAATGTGCGAGAAAGCATGAAACGCCGTTTAGCTTTTTGTATCCGCCAACACGGTGGTGTCATTGAAAATAAGAAAATTTAAAATAAAGACAAATAAAAATGGTGACTAGTGACCGTTGTAACTAATAGTAACAAGAGAGGGTGATATAATAAGTATTTGACTAGGCACCTCCTCTGTAAGTACTGTCTGGCGCCGCTCGTTTTCTTTGATAATAAGCCGTCAAAGAATCGGACCGAATAAGACGTATTGTGGGATTGCCAACGCGCCAAGCGACACGTTGCCACTTCGATTTAACGTAAGGCAGGTTGGTAAGTAATTTCATAAATTAATTATTGCAAGGGTGGTCCCAATTTTAGTTACTTTTTTTTATTAAGTTTGTTTGAAAATTTTTTTTACGAGTTATTTTAATCTATAAAAATGAATATGATTAATGGGCACTA
Organism: Parnassius mnemosyne; assembly: GCA_963668995.1. NCBI lineage: Eukaryota > Metazoa > Arthropoda > Insecta > Lepidoptera > Papilionidae > Parnassius > Parnassius mnemosyne. Next base: position 30,961,190 of record CAVLGL010000086.1, read on the forward strand.
GCGCTAACCGTGTGTTAAATTAGAGTCACTATTGTAGCGACCACCTTGTATTAATGAGTTCGCATCAGTAGCGTTTATGGTGAATACCTGAACTAAATTTTTGTAATTGTCAAACTATAGCGATTGCTTTGCGTAAAATGTTAACGGCAGCAGAAATGTACGGTTGGTCCAAACATTGCCAACGCCATTGCACGTTGGCAATGTTTCTACACGCTACACGGTGAACTAATTGCTTCGCAAACATTTAAAAAATTAATCAGCAAAATTGCATTCGTCCACTTAATATAGTAAATTTGTTTATGCTCCGAAGTATATGACGCAAAACTATCATCATTAGTGTTATTAAAAACTACTACTCGACATGATTATTAAATCATTTATTGTTATTTGAATAACAGAATATACTATTCTAGGGCAATTTTCTTTGAATTTCGTAGAAATTATCAAACGTTTTATAATTAAATTAAATTAAAAAAAAACTATAATAAATGAAAAAAAACCTAAATCCTATTAACTTAATTATCATACAGTCCTAATTCTCGTGGTATCGTGCCAAGAACGCTAGCTGCGTTTCCCCTCTGAATTGCTGCTATACTTAGCCTTTGAGCGAGAAAAGAACCAAAATTAAATTAAAATTAAATCTTAATAAAAAAGAATAAGTATAAAGTTATTATGAGTTATCTAAACATATAGTGGCGGTGTAAGAGAATCGACTACCGCAAGACATTCCATGTGTGTCTTACGTTACATGAAAGAGGTTGCACTACCATATACATTCTAGTGCAAATGTGCCAAGGTATCTCTCTTGAAACCACTGTGTGTATATATATATATATAGAATGTTACTATTTTGTTTGGGATTAGATAAGTTTGGTTTGAAAAAAAATTTGACTTCGAAGCCGTTCGACTAATCAACATGTAGGTTGCCAAATACGTATACGATGTATTTTTTCATGGAGAAGATTTAAAAGCTTTCCACTTGAATGTACCACTAGGTGGCACTAAAGCACATCAATTTTAAGCAGTTCAACCAATTGGCAATAGAATTGGCATGCACAGGCAAGGAACCTGCCGGGATTTGCCAGATAATTGTTTATTTAATATATTTTGTAATATTTATTTCTGTAATGAAGAAAAGGTGTAAATAATATGCACTGATATTAGCATTTTTATTACAACGAACAAGGGTAATCGCTTCAACACGACACACTTTGTGCACGTTTACTTTTAACAAGCAGCGTCTGTATGATACCCACGGACAGTCCTTTCGTTTCCGGCAAGAAGTACGCGCAGAAGATCGCAGTTGCAAAACAAACACCTCCGAAGATATAAAAAACTGGGGCAAGTCCAACGCTGGATACAAGCGGGGTAAATATATAAAGGATAATAAAGTTGCAGATCCAACCCCATTCCGCAGAGAGCATAGAAACTAAACTTTTAATCTGTTAAAAGAAAACACTTAAATTAAAATGTTTATAAACATGATTATCATCCGGTTACGTGGTAGAGCCATTCACACTTTTGTGACTGCAGCACGAATGGTTCTGATCGACAGTGAAGTATCATGTCTGCATAATAATACTTTTTTTTACATATCGGACTCACACCGGTTCAAACCCAATGGTGTTCTACCTTCACCGTATATTGGCAGGGTCACGGGAAAGCTTTTGTACATGTTTCATGGCACCCCACCTCAGGAAATGACTACTCTTCCCCTTCTCCTTCTTACATAAGGCGCACCAAAACACTCGGTGCGCCTACCTCCGCGGCCTCTAAACACACCTGTGCAGCCGGCCTTCTCTGGTCTGGTAGGTGAACACCATGAGGCCAGAAATATCGAGCAATCGGAAGCATCAGCCTTGCTGATCACAGTGGCGGATCTGGTCTATGGCTCCACCGCCAACCAAGTTTCGGTTGCGGCGCCTCGCAAGTCGCAACACTGATTTTCATTTCCCTCCGCGGCTCCACCACCACCGCATCAACCGTGTGGCCCCGCCAGAGTGGTGGAGTATCCACACGACAACACTTCACTAACTATTGTAACCAGACATTGTATTGGAAATTTAACAATATAATTGGTCCGTGTTGTGCAGAAATATTTTAACCCACAAAAACATAAAGTCATTCAGATTTGTAAGATAAATGCATATTTTTTGTGGCAGAAGCCCTTTTATATCATGTTGTGTATATCATATAAAAAAAAATTCGTATAACTTGCTATTGTTCAGAAGGCTTTTATTTTATTTTTTTTTTATTTCAAACAAAATCTTATATACTATATACTTGGATATGAACTGAAATAGAGCCACCAGATTACTATTTTGTCCAGTTTGTGGGTTGGATCGTTTCTGCACAACGCATTCCCAATTACAGGGTATATGATAAGCATATCGATTAAGAATCAAAATTTATACGCGTTGTCATCCTTCAGGTATAAGATTTAATGTCTTGTTATTATTAAAGATGGCTGATACCATCTTCGCAGTTCTTTCTCGCAGTTCAAGCCGACCCATTTGTGTTGCAGCCACAATACAATACACGCTGCGTGGTATATAGTTTCATGCTATAGTTTATCCATTTCATTACCATTTCAGCTTATCAAAAGTGTACTGCTTAACATAGGTGTACTTCATAGATATCCTCATAGGGGAAAAATAGCCCTAGCAGTCACGCTCGGCAAGCGGGTTGGCAATCGCAGTTTTTTATTATTTTGAGTTGATATCGGTAAGATACTACTGTCATCTTCTGTTTTATATTCCTTTGTTGCTTCATACGACATCCACAGGTCAGCATGGGGTAGCGGATTTTCTTAGGTCGCCACTACCCGGCACTCTATAAACCATTCAGTTTTAAGTACCTCTGGCAAGAATACTTCAGCAACAAACACGAAAGGTACCGTGCCTGCACCAAGCGTGTACGTGATGGCGAACAGGTAAATGAAGACACCCGTGATCCAGTGCGGGCCCCAGGGCAAATGAATCTGCGTGCCCAGCGCCACGCTACAAATCCCCGCTCCAATGGACGAATAGATCATGAGAGGCTAAAATAAATACATAAATATTTCATTTATAATTTTTTATATAATTTTACGATAAAAATACACTTTTTAAGCCTTTTAATATACTATCGATTGACTACATCTCACCTGGTGGTAAGTGGAGATGAAGCCCTAGTTGCTAAGTCATATTGTCTTAGAATAAAAATTATAATAGGATAAAAACTTGGACGCTGGCAAATTTATCCACTCCATTGCTGTACACATTACGAAAGACATAGGAAACCGATTGGTTCGAATGCGTGGAATATCAACAATAAAGGATGACCCGCTTACCGCCTAGATGACCGATGGTGGAAAAGGAAGGGAGGTTATACACCACTATTTTGTAAGTACCATAAAAAATTAAGTACAGTTACAACGGATGTTACTGGTGATGTTGGAACTGTTAGAATGTTTTATTATTTATCTGTCACAATGTTACCGATGTTTGTTTTTATCCAAAAACTAGACTAACTTTATTGGCACGTACGCATTCCATTCATAAGACGCTCCCGTTCCATCTCCCACCATTAATACAGTACCAATGTCACTACCTCTTTCTCACTCGTATTCTCTCGCTTACTTCACTGGCTTCATACTTTTACGGGCTTAGAACCGGCAAAATTATTTTCTAATGAAACAGGTAGTAAGAAATTAACAAAATTAAATGATTTACAGAGCAGATACGGAAATTAATTTTGGCGTATTTAAAAAGTAGCAATCAGCTATTTATAACAATTAAATTATTTACAGTTAAATTAGTTACTTACATCTACGCACGCACTTATTTACACTGTCACTTACGTGCGAGTATTTAAGTACATTTGCACGTTTTATTAAATTGTTTTTAGCGACAGTAAAACGCCTTGCCGTTTTACTTTATCAAAAGCGTCTATTATGCGCCGTTTCAGGTCCTGCATGTTGGGAGGCTCACTCACATACACTAGTCTTTTTATTTCGCTGCATAAAATATCTATAAGCCATCGTGAAAACCAGAACATAAAATGAAAATAGTTACATTAATTTGCAAACGCGGGCTTCGTAATGCAAATTATTAACTAAACTAAAAATGCTAAAAATAGCATGGCGCGCCAGGGCGGTTCCTGCCGAGCCGAGCCGATTTATGAATGGATCGAATTGGAGTCAAAATTCATAATTGAGTGGCTGTTATTATCATTTTTTTTGAGATATTTTTTTTATCAATTATTTTCAGTTTTTTCTACCTAAATGTGATCAGTAACAGACACTGAGAGCACTTATTTTTGGTTATTACAAAATATGGGTGTATAAAAAATAGAGAATATTCTTAGTCTTTTGTCGGCAAACTTACTTAGCATGAATTTTTGTGAGTTTGCTTAGAGTTGACATTCTTAATTTTTAACTAATAACATAACTAAACATTTTGATATAGTATGGTTTCTGAACCAATGAAAATCTTCTTATACAAACATGAACCAATCGCGTATCAGGATTTGTTGTTCTATAAACTGATCATCGGTCAAAACTTTCGAAATTATCGCCTTGCTTCCTCTTTTTCATCAGATTGGTGCAGTCCACTGCTAGGCAGTCGCTTTACTTGCCTTTAGAAGCGGATTAGCAATTGTAGTACCGGTGAGCTGGTTGGCCACCACACCATTTCATTTCATATACTCGCTTACGTGAAATTTAGTGGTGGGCACTCTTACGTCACCACCACAATATTGAATATTAAGTTTTAAGAATTTGATTTTTGTACGTAGAGAGGTAGATTTAAGCTACACATATTTTTAAATGAAGTAAAGGTAACAAACAAGCACACAGTCCACCTGATGGTAAATAAATGCTGCGGGTTACAGATGTCTACATATACCCTCTGTAGTATCGTTTAGCCCCCATGACAGTATATATTCATATATATAAGTGTCAAGTGTAGAATAAAATAGTCTTATTAAAGTCCTAGTAAAAGTTACACGTCCCGTCATAGACACCTTCCAACATTTCATAGCGACCCTGCCAGGATTAAGAATTAAGAATTAAAATGCATATATGTCTTCTACGTGGTAGATCCATGCTTCAGCTATATTTGTAGTATGGTTGTACCACGAATGGGTCGGCTCAAGTGGGGAAAGACCACACACTCACAGAATACCAGCTTAAAATGGCAGCTTGACACTGCTGTGTTTCGTATGGTGAGTGTAGAGAACCGGAGACCCATATTACTCGAAAACAGGCATTCTATCTAAGTCCTCACGGGTGACGATGCGTATGCATTTTGATTCTTTGGGTGTTGATTTCTCTGATGTCTATGGGTTACAGCAACCACTTATCATCAGGTGGACTGTGTGCTCCTTTGTCACCCTATCCTATAAAAAAAATTTTGTCACCCCGGATGAGTAACACGAAATGCCTCACTTCTCGTAAAAAGAGTCTCTACACTCACCATACGAAACACAGCAGCATTATGCTATTTCACGCTGGTATTCTGTGAGATCGTTATCCTTCCCTGGTCAAGCTAGCCCAATCATGATACAACTATATAATAGCTGCAGCATGGCTCTTTTAAATTTCTAAAATAGTTTCTAAAACTTCTTACCCGTCGTCCAGCTATGTCGATTAAGTATGCAGCAACACAACTAGACACCACAGTCACGACAGCTAGCAGTACACAGGATAGCGTTGAAGAAATATTCGGAAGTACGTCCACGAATATTGGTTCTGCGTAGACCTGTATTGCCACTAAGCCTTGGAACATCGCTGCCGAGTACAGAGTAAGAGCTACAAACAACGCTTGACGTGTGGAACGTGACTTTTCTGGAAAAAACATTTTTTTTTTTTATAAAATTCAAGTGACAAACGAACTTCTAATTGATAGAAAGTGAAAATATCTGTAATCAACTTCAAACATTAAATGTTACGGATGCGTTGTCCCCCTGAGGACTAAGAGCGAATGTCTCACAGCCTGTAATCATACTGACTCTCCTCAAACCAGAACACAGCAGTGAAGGCACTGGTGTTTGGCTGCAGAAATATATCTTCATTTATAATTATGCGCCATTATTGGTTATATCACTGGATTTAACTAGCTCGTGGAACACCACCTTGTGGTTGAAGTGTGCTACCATAAGTACAGCACACCGTATCTCAAACCGTTCTACACTACACTGCTACAGCTACTGTGTTTCGTATGATGAGCGTATAGAGCCGGAGATCCTTTTACTAGTAAAGAAGCATTTCACCTTAGCCCACAGAGTGAAATCTGTATTTCAATTCTTAATCTACACTATATAGGCCGCATCATTAATTTATAGTCAGGTGGACTGTGTGCTCGTATGTCACCCATAATTCTAAAAAATATATGTGTAGCTCAGATAATTCCGTCCGAAAATAGAACCTACGGCTCGCAGTACTCTGCAGCAAATGCACAACCACTAAACGTAGTAATTATATATTCTTTGAAAGCCATTTTGCTACCAACTAGTTACTCTCATTTAAAGTATCCACTAATAGAGGGAATATATTAAAAAGTAGCTTTAAAAAAAGTTAAAAAATTAAGTAGTCGGCGGGTGCTAAAAAACAAAGAAGCCCTGATATCAGAATATGAAATTATTATTATGATTTAGTTCTACGAGTTATAGTTTTTTTAAGGTAATTCTTTTACCCTTTTGCGTAGTCAAAGGAATATCACAATCTTAATAACGTCTAAATTAAAAATAATTCCCCGATTTGCTACCCTTAAAAGTGGAATTTTGTCACCAAATTTATATACAAATAAATAAATATATAAAGTATATAATAAAAAAGAATAATCATAATTGGTTCAAAATTTACGAAGATATTGCTTAACATACGAGTTACATACAAAAAAAAAACATACACTGAAGACACCTCTCTCTTTTAAGTCGCTTTAAAACATTCTAATATTAAAAAAAAAAAACAATACAATCTTCAAATCCTTTGGAGCAATAAAACATAATAAAACGTTGATACAATATGTATTTAATCAAATATAAAAAAGAAGCCAAAAAATTTTATTATTAAATTATTTTACTACTTAAGATAAGAACATTTGTGTAGCACTTTTGTGAATTTACGAACTTAAAAACTGGCAAATGTTGACGCAATAACTAAGTTTTCTTTTTGTAATTAAGGATTAAAAAAACCAAACGATATTTTCAAACAAGTAAGGTTAATATAACCTGTTGGTTTGGGGTTGCTGTGGCCAATATACAGATGTCCATTACGATGAAGTGCCTCGTTGTTAGTAAAAACGATCTTCAGTTTCTGGCCCTCATACGAAATATTGCAGCAGATGCAATGGTACTATCGTCGTCGTGTTCTATCTGAACGGTGTAGAGAGCCAGTATAATTACAGGTTTTGAAGCATCCCATCATAGTTTTCAAGGGCGACATCGCATCTGTAGCCTTCCTTGTTCGAAGTTGGTTGTAGGTATCTATGTGCTGTAGTAACAATGCGAGTTCTCTCGGGGACAATTATAAGGACACCATTTACAAGGCTAACGGTTTAGTTCATCACCTGAACTCCGAAGATGCAAAGCCACTGCAAGCGAGCCTTTACTTAGGCCTAAAGACTTACTGACTACACTTGCAATTCTTCTAAAACTCTAGGAATAATGGCTCCTTACTTCTTTAATATTTTTTATAGAAGATTTTCATTTACACTCCGCAAATGATCATGCGGCCTATCGAATTGCATGGGTACGCTTAAGTTAGTTTTTTTTTTATAGGTTAAGGGTGAAAAACGAGCACACAGTCCATCTGATGGTAAGTGGTCGCTGTGGCCCATAGACATCTACATCTATCTTCGATTAAGAGTCAAATAGCAGATGCATTGTCACCCGTGAGGACTAAGATGGAATGCTTCGTTTCCAGTAAAAAGGTTCTCCGGTTCTCTACACTCACCATACGAAACACAGCAGCGTTAAGCTGCTATTTTACGCTGGTATTCTGTGAGAGCGTGGTCCTTCCCCGGTCGAGCCGACCCATTCGTGCTACAACCATAATATAGATGCAGCATGGCTCTACCACGTAAGTTCTAAGATTTTGGATTTTGGAAAAAGAACAAGGTGGTGAATTGTCAACCATTACGAAGATGTGAATGGAATTTACGTTACTAGAATTTAGAACAAAATTAGCAATAATATAATTTTATGTGCTCGTTGTTTTGTAGGGAAAGCATCGAAACAATAAGTTTTTATTACTAGCTACTTACCTATTCCTGTCTAGGAAACAATCTGGTATCCCTTTTTATGTGTCTAGGGCCAGTAGCCACTTACCATATGGGGGACGGTTAGTTCGTTTGTTACCCTTCTGTTACAAAATTAACCTGATTTTATGGTGAGATATATTTTTTACTCTAGGAAAACTTTAAGGGAATATTCAATAACATAAATAAAACAAATATGTACCTAGTTACAAACAACATAATATAAACATGTTATTTACAAGTAGCCATAATTTTACAACAACATTTTGATCAAGAATTGTGTCGACTAAGATTTTGATGTAAGATTACTCAAAACATGTTACGAAGAGTAACGTTACAGAAGACGCTGATCCCACTGTATAATTGTTGTTGCTGGTCACCAAGGTGTCGTACTTTCAGTAAACTGACTTGTTTTGACCACACTCTATAAGCCGTTGCATTTGGAATTATAATCATTATAGTCCTTATCGTAATCATATTATTATGAATTAGTTTTAATTCATTATTGAAATTAAATAGTTAACAAATGTCATCGATACATATTTGTTTCTTTTAAAAAGCTTCAGCACCGTTCCCGAAACAAATGATTCAAAAAATAAAGTTATTCAAAAAAAATATTTTAAATACTAAAATTATCTGAATGTACTATGATTCTAAATTGTAGAAATATGTAAAACGGTTGTATTACTCTAGTTCTATGAATATCTAGTAAAAAATACAGTACTTTTGTTCATATTAATTCCAGTTTTTTAAATTGTAAAATCGAAACATTTTCTCATACGTAGGTCACTCAATAAGTTTTGAGATGCTCGAAATTTAAAAATGGAACGCACCTGTGTTATATGTTTCTAAAAAGAAAATTTATTTAAAAATAGAACTACATCAGCTAATTGCTCATTATTAAAAAAAAACAAGGTTCTATTCATTTTCCTGCAACGCTCTACGCGCTTTACATATAAAACAATGGATCTTAAGCTATGATATATTATTGTGATTTTAAATTTATTTTAACCAACAATTAAGTTTACAGCGGTTACATTTAGCATTAGGTGACTCAGCTCCATCACGCGCAATAATTTTTAGGTCAAACCACCTAAATATTATTGCGCGTGATAGAGCTGAATTCAAAAGTGGTAAAATTAATCTTAAAATGATCAAAGAACCGGGGCCCCACAAACAGCCATAACGGCAGAAATTGTATGGACAACTGAAATGTTGCTGCGAGAAGACCTACGAATCACTTATACGGACATCGAAAAGATCGTAGGCATTAGTTCGAGGAGCATTCATACCATCTTACAACAACATCTTGGAGTGAGGAAGCTTTGTCGTCGATGGATCCCTGGTTTCCTCTCCAAAAGCGAAAAAGAGACTCGTGTGGATCGGTGACATGAAATTCGTTTACGTTTTGAAAACGGGGCATCTAGGCGTGTTTCAGAAATCGTTACTGGTGAAGAGACATGGATCTATCAATATGATCCGGAAAATAATAGCCAATGATTGGTATGGGTCTACTCAGAAGGACATTTCTTGACAAATTTCTCGCAACGTGGGCAAAAAAATGGTGGCTAGTTTTTTCTCGCAGAGCGGATATTTGTCGACGTCTATGCTGGAAAATTGTAGGTCAGTTAACTCTGAATGGTATACTTTAGTTGCATTACCCAAAGCTTTTCAAGCTGTGCGGGAGAGAAGACCAAAGACCGGGCTTCGGGAAATTATGCTGCATCACGATAACGCTTCTTCACATACCTTTCTTAGAACAAAAGCATTTATTGAGGAATCTGGTGTTAAAACTCTAAGTCACCGTACAGCCCGGACTTAACTCCTTGTAATTTCTTTTTGTTCCTAAGAGTCAAAGAAAAAGTAAAAGGCAAGTTTTTTTAATCGCCGAAGACGCCGTGGCTGCCTACGAAAAAGCGATTTCCGACCTGTCAGATCAAGACTGGCAAAAGTGTTTTCTGAACTGGTTTAGGCGAATAGAACTTTGTATGGAGCATGATGAGAGTATTAAAAAAGATTTAAAATAAATATTAATAGTATCTAGAATACTTTTTGTATATATTAAAACTTATTCAGTGTCCTACGTATGAGATAAAAACAAATTAATTTCATATAATATGTGATAGATGATTGGTACTTTATACGCCCTTAATTTTTCCTGATAATTATATATTAGTGTTATATTCGTGATCAAGAATAACTATGATATATTTCTTTTTTTCCATCCGATTAGAATGTGGGTGTTTTCTCGGGAAGAGTGGATAGGCTTTTCCTAACCCTAGACACTTACCATCAGGTGGGGTATTGTTCGCGCAAAACACTTTCAAGGATTGACGCGAGAGGGCGCTCGGCGCGGTGCATTCATACCGGTTTGACTTTCGGTCGTGCGAAAAACGCCCAAGGGCAATGAGTCGTCTTTAATCGGTGCTGACGTGAGCACGCGGTCCATTCTGTTAGGGAACTCGGAATAATTAGGTGCGGCCCGTAAATATATGGTCTAGGATTTGTGACGCGCATTCCTGCTGGAGAGCTTCCCGGGACCGACTCAGAATATGTATAAGTGCATTCGACAATATTAGCTAGTGCGGCCTCTGATATTCTAGAAATAACTGTTGCAACGCGAAACGGTAGTGACCTTTAATAAACTGTAAACTCCGTGTGCGTTTTGTGTGTTAACCTTATAACCAGCGATAGTTAGTGGCTTCTGTAAGTTAGTAAATCGTACGATAGAGTTAATTGAATGTCAACGTGACGAAAGAAGAAAGTGACTGTGGACAACTTCGAAAGGCCCCCTCAAGTTGGAGCGATGTCGACGCTCGGGCTGCTGCCGACGGCCAAGGTCTAGGTTCAATCACCATCAGTCACACCCAGATACACACTACATCACCATTCTTTCCCTTGCACTACACAACCACATGCGACCTGACCGACTCCGGAGGGACCAGTCGCCTTGGATAGGTAAGTAAGCTTCATCCAAATTCCTTCCGGTCGACTAGCCGTAGTATAACGCTCCCCCATCTATTTTAATGTAATTAGGAATTTCCACGTGGCCACATTGAGGCCCGACCTACGTTTGCTCGGGAAGTCTTCTGCTCATGGGCCCCAGAGGATTGGATCCTTTAAGGGAGCAACCGTAGGCCGTAACAGGTATTATTCAACCACTGGCTTATAATAGTGAAAAAATTAACAATAATCCAAAGCAAGCGCATGTTAAATCAAAATCATACTCGCTACTTACTAAGAAACTTCCATTTTGATATTCCATTTGATTTCTCCTGTATTTTCTGTTGTTTTTCTGGTTGCAATTTCTCTTCCTCAGGAGACAAATCTGTAAATACAAAAATTATTGACAAGGCCTAAATTTAAAACCATTATTTGTTTTTTTATCGTCATTAGCCTGTAAGATCAAAGTTCGGCATAAACCACTTCTACGGTATGTACAATTGTCAAAATCGGTATGCTTGACTTGTTAGAAATATATAGAATACAACAGAAGAGACCCATTTAAATAAAAATACGGATTTTATCGCGTATATTAACTTATTTTATATGCCCGACGTTTCGAGCACTTTACAGCATCCATGGTCACGAGAGGGCCTGAGGTGTAGGACGTCCTAATGTCATAGTTAACCACGGCTACCTCCAGATTAATCCGTAAAATTTGTTTTATTTAAATGTGTAGTGTTCGCGTAAATATAAGAATTCAGACGAGATCCATCCCTAGTAGTGGATTTTAGCAGTATTGTGCTGCTATTTAAGCTGGTATTCTGTGAGGGCGTGGTCCTTCCTCTGTCAAGCCAATCCATTCCTTCTGCAACCAAATATAGCTGCAGCAAGACTCTACCACGTAGAAAATATTATTCGCAAGACCAAGTTTTGGTAGAGGTATAGGTGATGATATCGGGTTCTCGAAAAAAATCCAATTTAACTTTGAAAACCTTACCTTTATTTTTAAATGTTTTTTCTACTATGTAGATTATCTTATTGAATATAAATAAAACCGAGCGCGTTATCATTCTCAAGTTATCTTTTATCGCGCCGTCGTCATTGTATGTAATCTTGAGTAATAAAAAAATGCCTGCGTACTTATGATTTATTTAATTGTTATAAGATTAAATATTTGTGCTGTAAATAGTTGTGTGAGCTACGTCTATTTGTTCATTAAGGTAAAATTTATGCTCCGGGTAACGATTAATTAATGTATGTTGTGATTTCTTGTGTTTACGCGAACACTACACGTTTAGATATACCTAGTTATATGGATTTTATCGCGTATATTGACTTGTTTTTAAATTCCCGATGTATCGAGCACTTTACAGAGCACCCACGATCACTGGGCGGACCGAGTCGTATACCCGACCTTTCGAGCACTTTACAGCACCCTTGTTCACGGGGGGTGGGGGTGTGATGGGGGGGGGTTTGGACTGAGGTGTTCGACGTCTCTTCGATGTAAGAAATAAACATTTCGTTTGCCAATATAATTTTTTTTAATTGCAATACTATTTTGAAACTGAGCAGATATACTCTTTTTTGCCCTTTTAAATATTACAATATTAATGATAATGTCCTCCAGACCGAATCTTGGTCACGGTGACCAGTCTCAACTGACACTAGCTATGCGCAGATGCGCAGGACACGATTATAGTTTTTCTTTTTCTTTCGTTTAAGTATTGATTTGGTGTACAATAAAGAATTATCTATCTATCTATCTATTATAGAGCCTAAGTGAATGCGCAAGCATAGGCACACTCTATTCCCTTACTCTCATAGTCCGATTGGACAGTAAGCCGACACGTCCGTAAGAGATATGGCGAACTATAATATTATTAATATAACATACCATATAATATATTAGATTTTATTACAGCGTTTGATTTTTATCTTTATATGTGATAGTAAATGGTGATATACCTCTATATCGCGGCGTAAAAACGTCACTTACAGATCCATGTGGTGAAACGTGACTTATATAAAACTATTAATCAAAATAATATAGTATTTTCAAATTTTGAAATCGGTACTTAGGAATGTTTTTTTTTATAGGATAGGGTGACAAACCAGCACACAGTCCACCTGATAGTAAGTGTGACCCATAGACATCTACATCTATCCTTAATAAAGAATCAAAATGTAGCGTTGTCAACCATGAGGACTAAGATAGAATGCCTCTTTTTCAGTAAAAAGGGTCTCCGGTTCTTTACACTCATCATACGAAACACAGTAGCGTTAAGCTGCTATTTTACGCTGGTATTCTGTCAGAGCGTGGTCCTTACCAGTTTGAGCCGACCCATTCGTGCTACAACTATACTACTAATATAGCAGCAGCGTGGCTCTACCACGTGTGAAGTTATTTTATTGTTTTTATTTCTTTAAATTCGTATTTTACTTTTTAAAAAAGTGTTTTTACACTTTTTGGTTGCCTAAGGAAAAATCACAATCTCAAAGCCGTTTAGATATTTATTTCCCCGAAATATTATAAAATCTTACTAGGGAGACATGTGCTCCATTAAACGAAAATACAATATGAGTATGCGCGTTGGCTTAAAGTGGTTAAAACAGACTAAATTATTTTTCATCATCATCGTCGTCATTGTTGCCTATTAAAAGACAAGGTACAAAGCACGATCCACGACGATCACAAAGATCATTTTACGTCACATCTTATTATTTTATATTGATAACTGTGCCCCGCGGTTCCACCCGCATATATCACACGTCTGATTCGCGCGACATGACACCTCGCTTATAGAGGCGTTCATTGCTAGTTTCTCTCGGTTCTTATCGGACTGCTAGCGTTATGCGCGCCGAGCCAAGTTTTGAATTATTTTAATTAAATTATTTAAATTTTCATTATCTCTTAAACGATGCATCCCAATGACTCCTAACGATGCAGTAACTTTCGTTCGTAAGGATTAATATTCCATGCCTAATAATAACGCTCATAAATCACTTCTTAATTTTTAATAAAAAAAATCACAAAATACCTTATTGTGGCTTATGTATAAGAAATAAGAATATGGTATCGTGGATTTTTCTTTAGATGGAGTAGAGATCTATATTTTTGTACAACATTGTATTTACGTATCGCTAACGGTTACGCCAGTGCACGCGGATAAAGCATATCGGGGGTTGCTTTTTCTTCTGACTTGCTTAACAGAGATCAATATTTAAGGATATATATAGCCTAATGCCAATACTATTCCTCAAGAATCTGGCCATAATATAAAAAATAATTTTTCAAATCGGAAAGGTAGTTCCAGAGATTATACAAACAAGAAATAAACCCTTCCTCTTTATTAATACAGGTCTTTACCTATGAAATTGCCTTTAATTACATATTGCCGTTCTGCAGTACTTGCCATTTCAAATCAATATAATTTTTATTTTTGGCTAAGAATGTTTTTTAAAACATTCAATTCTTTTTTTTTAGTTTCAAAGTTAGTCATGTGTTTATTGATTAGCGTTATGTTTTCATCGCATAGGAATCTTTTTATTCAGTTAAAAATTGGAATAATGGAATGGCAAAACCAATTTGGCGAGAAAAAACATTACGCTGCACTACCCTCGGACCTCCAAGATTGTTGTCAAACTAATAGTGAAACGGTCAACCAGTTCGCATTGCGTGTAGAGACATGCCTATCAAAACTATTAACCGAAATCAATATCTCAATGCCCATGAAAAAGAAAGGTAATCTGACTGGCTGTGTCGCTGCAATGCAAGATTTAGCATTAAATACATGCATAAGTAGCTTAAATCCTCGATTGTCAGCGGTAGTCAGATGCCGTGACCCTGAAACTTTAAATGAAGCTATTGGCTTCGTTGTATCTGAAGAAACGATATTGCACACCTCTTCCAAGCGTAACCCTTAAGCAATTAATATCAGTTCACCTAATCAAGGACGTTGGCCTCAATGTTAATCCCAACAAATTCAAAACCCTATACAGCGATGCTACTCAAACAATACCAACAGTTAAAGGCCGTCTACTTCAGGTCCTCCAGTGTGCCGTTATTGTAAAAACGTGGGCCACACTATCGAGGATTATAGGAAACGGAAATTCAAGAAGAACCGCTTTAGAGATCAAAATAATCAAATAATATCTCCAAGACGCTATCAAAATAATCAAGCTCAAATCCACGCGGTAAATATTAACGAAAGCGGTGACTACACGGAAGATCAGGGTAAATCAAACGATGATTTAAACGCATAAATGGCTCACGGTGGTGTCTCGTGAGTCTCAAGCATCGAATTCCAAATCATTACTATATCAAAGGCACCAATCTAACCACCACCACAATAAAACCACCTTATCAGTAATCAATAGCTCTGAAACTCCTATAACCCTACAGTCAAATCTAAATATCATACTAATTCCCTTAAGTCCTTTAACCAAACCTTTTGATCCAGTAAACATTCACACAGTTTGTCATTTAAAAAACACAAACTCTTACCTCCGAACGAAAGAAGTATTAAGCCTCCTTAGAGTCTACCACCTCAATCCTGAAGAGGCAAACGCTCTTCACGATGTTTGCTCTGAATACTCGGATATAAATTTTATTCCTGGCGATAAACTTTCCCATACAAATGCCCTTAAGCATAACATAAAAACTAGCGATCAAAATCCCATAAATGTAAAATCTTATCGGTTCCCAGAGGTACATAAACAAGAAGTTAAAGAACAAGTTGATCAAATGCTCGACCAGGGAATCATAAAACATTCAGAGTCTCCATGGTCTTCACCAATTTGGATAGTCTCAAAAAATTTACGCATAGCAACAATGGCGTATAGTTATCGATTATCGGAAACTTAACGACATCACTGTTGATGACATCTACCCTAGACCGCAAATATCTGAAATTTTAGATCAGCTAGGACAGAGCAAATACTTCTCAACCCTTGATCTTGGGTTAGGATTTCAACAGATTCTAATCAATGAGAAAGACGCTCCTAAAACAACCTTTGCTGTACCACAAAGACACCACCAATTTACATAGATGCCATTTGGTTTAAAAAACGGGCCTGCCACTTTCCACAGCTTAATAAATACCGCTCTCACAGGCCTTCCAAGGCATACGGTATTTTATTTACCTTGACAACATCGTCAAATATTCTCATGATTTTAATTCTTACATTGATAACCTTTTGTCCAAAGACTTCGAAATTACAATTTAAAACTCCAACTAGACAAGTGCGAGTTTCTCCGACGTGAAGTCGCATATCTTGGCCATTAAATAACTAAAGATGGTGTAAAACCTAACCCTGAAAAGGTAAAAGGGGTAACTCAATGTCCTATTCCCAAATCCCCGAATGATATTAAGTCCTTCCTCGGTCTTGTATCCCGTTTCATTGCCAACTTTTTAAAAATTGCTAAACCTTTAAATCAACTTCTAAAAAAAGATGTCCCCTTTCTATGGTAAAACCAACAACAAGTCGCCTTCGACGAACTCAAGCACACACTTACCTCTACTCCCATCCTCATTTATCCAGATTTTTCTATCCCTTTCATCGACGATAAGCTACCTTCTGTAGACCTCTTGGAAAACGATGATTCACTACCAAGTATCGACGATCCTCCTACACCGACCACATCTAACAAATTCCTAGATCCTATACCAAATCCTTCTCGTGACGATAATTATAGCAAATTTCTAAAAACAATGAGCAACAAAGACTTAAATAGCAATGCTAACATCCTAGAATACAAAGAAAGACTCCAACTCTCATGTAAAAGAAATTCTAAGTAACCTCGAAAACTAAAGAGCTCTTAGATAGGGAAATAACTCTTTACTCCTTCATCTCATTCCATCACAAGGTAAAAACAATATATTTCCTATTCATCAAAGTATACAACTTTCATAACAGCTCTTATGAAGACATTTATAAAAGCCTATTAATTATTCGATACGGTATATTACGTAATTCCACTGATTCCAACCTAAATTTAGCCATTACTGACTTCCAAAATCCTTTCGACAAACACACCTGGACGAAAATATACAACATGTTCTGCTATATCTTTAATAACACTCAAATATCAGTTTATATTTATCACAACACTATAATTTACCCTACACCCTCCGAGATACCTAGAATACTCCGCGAAACCCACGACTTTCCAATTGCCGGACATTTAGGATCTGTTCGAATGTATAATCGAGTAAAAGAGAGGTATTTCTGGAAAAATATGCGGACAGATATCGAAACATACGTAAATAATTGCTCCCAATGCCAAAGTAATAAAGCCCTAAGACAAATTAATAAATCAGCTATGCAAATCACTACCACTTCCACCAAGCCATTTGAACGAATTAGCCTCGACCTTGTAGGACCCCTTCCAGAAGCTGGACTTAATAAACTCAAACTTATTGTAACGTTGCATGACAACCTCACCAAATATTCCCTCGCTTACCCTATTACGCTAATGCGACTGCTGCAAGAGACATGTGAATGTCTAGTGCACTTAATTTCTATTTTCGGCATCCCTAAGTCTATTTTAACAATCCTATTTCAATGACCCTGCAACTTCCTAAAAATTAAACTTGAGCGCAGTTACTCCACTCTTAAGGAATATCTTAAATCTTATGTCAACGAAAATCATTCTGAGTGGCATAAGTACGTTTATATCGCTATGTTAGCATATAACACCTTTACTCATTCCACTACTAATTTCACACCATACGAACTCCTCTTCGGTCATCCGAAGCCTTTTATCCCAGACTCCGTCTACGAATTACAATCGGACCCTACATATCCAGAATATCTCAAATTCCTACACCATCGTCTAAAACTTTCACGTGAAAAAGCCTAAGAAAACATACAATGATGTAAGGAAAGATCTAAACAGTATTACGACACCCGTTCACGGCCCGTTCAGTATAAAGCCGGAGATTACGTACGTTATCTCAAGAAGCATGTGCGTCCGCGCAAAGCCCTGTCGCCTAATTGGAAAGAACCGTATAAGTTTGTAAAAATCAATGGCAGAAACACCTTGACATTACTCATAAGTAGACGTCATATGCCACATCTCTATGACGAAGTTAAATTAGCGCCTAGATCTAAAACGTAACCCTAGTTATATATGTAGGCATTATAGTGGGTATAGTACAGAGACTGATTTTGTAGTTAGGAATAATAATTAATTCGTTTACATGAATTAATTATCCAACGAGTCAAGGATAAACTAGTAACGGAATGCGACAAGTGCACTGTTCCACGTCAGAGCCAAGACTGTCTTAACGACGGCCGCTCCGTCCGTTTTATACAAGCAGGACGGGTGGCAAAGTAGGTGCAATGCCGCAGGTGTGCGGTACACGTGTCGTTTACAAGAATTCTGCCTAGCTAGACCGACGCCACCGCACCTACAACGGTGCAGGTGCCGTCATATACATAATACTAATTTGAATTATATTCTATTACAGTAACTCCGCGCTGAGTCAAGAATTCATTACATCCTTGACGAACAGTCCTAGTATCTACTTCGACCCTATAGGTTCCTTAAGTTTAGTTGATAGTTGGATGAAGACGATGCCATTCGATACGACAACGCCATTGCAGAGTTAGGAATAGACCAAAAGAAATTAGCCTTCCTGGTGAAGGAAAATATATTAAACACTTGTCTTTTGCTCATCGGATTTTTTAACGAAACCCTATATAAAATTAAACTAAATGAATACCACCTGAAAAAGCAATTGATGGACTGTCCCAAGACATCCTAAATCTGACTTACGCTTCAAGAGAACTAAGTATTAGATCTCGCATGCTGGAATTAACTTCCATGATAGAAAATAGTCGCCTAGCCTTGTCCTTCAAAATTGAGGACATAATTAATACTATCATGTTTAACAAATCCAATATCCTGTATCCTACTATCCTAACACCTAAAGAACTTTACATCTAATTGGTCGAAAACTACAGATTCTTACCCAAATCTAAACAACTTCCAGTTCATTAAATGAATCTAATTTTTTACGCGTTTAATTTTAACTTTTTTAATAACCGACGTTTCGGTTGCTTTACAGCACTCATGGTCACGGGGAGGACTAAGGTTTTTGACGTCCCGATATCATAGTTAGTCCGGCTACCTTCAGTTTTTTAATATTAATTTTTGGTTCGATTTACGCAGAATGAGCTTACAGTATCTTGAAGTCTAGCAGTGGTATACCGAAAATACAAAAACCAAAAGCTCCACTACGTCCTATAGTAAGCCACATCGATTCACCAACTTATAAATTGGCTCAACACTTGACAAAAATACTGTCACCACTAAGAGGACACACCAGAACACACACAAAGGATTCATACCATTTTTTCAGTGAGATATAAGACCTACATCTCGCTGACAATGAAACTATGGTCAGTTTTGATGTTCAGTCACTATTCACATGCCTACCTATTGAAGACTGCATGTCAATTGTAACTAGAAAGCTAGAATATAACAATATGCCCGAATCAGAATATGCAATATTCCTCAAACACTGCGTCACATCTGGCTATTTATTGCGGAAAGAAGATTTCTACGTGCAAGTAGACGGAGTGGCACTGGGCTCACCTCTATCTCCCGTAGTCGCCGACATATTCATAGAGGATTTTGAGGAGAAAGCCTTTCTTACTGCTACTGTAAATCCAAGATTCTACAAGCGGTACGTAGACGATACTTTCACAATTTTAGCATCTGACAAAGTAACTGCATTTTTAAACCACCATAATTCCATAAACCCTAAAATACAATTCACAATGGAGTTAGAGGCAAACAATTCTTTAGCTTTCCTAGATGTTTTAGTCATCCGAAATCCTGATAACACTATTGGTCATACTGTGTACAGGAAAAAGACCCAAAGCATTTGATATTTAAATGGTGAATCGCACCATCATCCTTCACAGTTAGCTACCGTGGGAAAATCTTTGTTTCAGAGAGCACGAGGGATCTGTGACAGTAAACATCTGGCCGCCGAGCTTCAGCACGTCGAGCAAGTACTGCAAGACAACAAGCTTCGGGTCCCGTGCCTACGTCACAGTGACCGAGTGAAACCGGCCACAGTCGAGCGTGTACCTGCTGTACTACCCTATGTCAGAGGGTTCACAGACAAGGTTGGCTATATCTTGAAGCGAGGTTCGATTAAATCATACTTCAAGCCGCCGAAGAAGATTGGTCAATTTTTACCATCCGTCAAGTGTAATAAGTAATATCCCTCTACAAGATGCAGGAGTGTACAAGCTGGATTGTAAATGTGGTCTCTCTTACATAGAACAAACAAAAAGATCTATAAAAAGCCGCGTTAAAGAACATATATCTGACGTGAAGCACCGACGTATCGGGAAGTTTGCAGTTTGTGAACATGTTCAAGATCGTCCCCGCCATTACATTAGATTTGATAAAACACAAATCATCGCAATAGAACACCGATTCCTACCAAGGATGATTCGCGAGGCTATTGAAATTAAAAAACATCATAATTTCAATAGAGAAGATGTATGGGTGCTGCCGTCTGCTTGGTATCCTATAATTAATAAAATTAAATCCAAACCCAAGTATACCACTGCTAGACTTCAAGATACTGTAAGCTCATTCTGCGTAAATCGAACAAAATATTAATATTAAAAAACTGTAGGAAGCCGGGCTAACTATAACATCGGGACGTCAAACACCTCAGTCCCCCCCGTGACTATGAGTGCTGTAAGCACCCGAAACGTCGGGAATTAAAAAATTAAACGCG
Organism: Parnassius mnemosyne; assembly: GCA_963668995.1. NCBI lineage: Eukaryota > Metazoa > Arthropoda > Insecta > Lepidoptera > Papilionidae > Parnassius > Parnassius mnemosyne. The sequence goes on from CAVLGL010000086.1 coordinate 30,982,143, forward strand.
ATATAATCAGTAACATATTAGTTTCATTTAATGTGTAGTCTTCGCGTAAACTTCCAGTTCCTTTAAATATCGATAACATGCACTCTATTTTAAATGTATCAGAAATATCTAATTACTTCAATAAAGAAAACGTAGTATTTGCAGTAAAAACCTATCTCATTAACTCTATACACTTAAACATATATCATAACTTACCTTCACTGGTCCCTCATAATGAAAATAATCCAGAGTCATATTGGACCATTATTCCACCCTCAAAATATATAGGTATAAGCAGAGATATATCAAGGTATTGTGAGTTAGATAACCTAGATTATTGTAAAGTAATAAAAAATGATCATTACCTTTGTCAAACACCAATACCGTATTCCACTTCCGCGACGCCCTCCTTTGAAACTGAAATTATTACAAAAGTACTAACCTCAATCCCTTCGATTTGTGAAACCAAATTTATTTATGGTCACGTTAGCATCAGGCAGCCACTACACTACAACAGATGATTACTTGTAATGTCTGAAAAAACTAAACTAACAATGAAATAAACTAAGTATTGAATGTAATAACTCCCAAGTTACTGAAATAGGATTTAGTGGAAAGGAAATATACTTGCCTCCTGAATGTGTCGCCTACTGTAAACAGTCTCAACTACTAAAACACTCGTTTAACACCGCATGAAAATCGTGAAATTCAACTGAAAACTATTGTACCTAATTTTAATATTTTAAATGATTCCTGTTGTAATATTGTAGCATATAATAATATTGTGTCAAACTTACCGGTAGTTAATCTTAACAATGTTAACTTAGATTCCTTAGCTTAGGATGATCCTGAAATCCTAAAAAGCCTTAACAGTAATAGTAAAAAACCCCATAATGTTTTATATCAATAAATATTATTCAGGTATCACAATTGTAATTATAGTTTTAATTATGTGCTTTATTATTTATAAGATGTATAAAACTGGCATACACAAGAAAATAATGAAATCTAGAGAAAATAAAACTTCTGAAAATAAGGACATTGAATTAGATGACAGTAACTCCTCAAACATTAACAGGGACCTTCTCTTCAGATCGGCTGATTTATATTTCATTTACTTTAACATAAACTCCACTTATAAGGGTGTAGTTTACTCTAAATCGGAGGGCCGTTACGGTTTTCCAATGTTAGGGAAAACCTTTAAACATGGATAATAACTGATTACATAGATTTCCTCTGAATAGTCTTATCATCCTTTAAAGGCAGCTCTGCTTCCCGCTCCCGGGAACGAGTCAGTCTCCGTCCGACCGCTGAATCCCTAACACCTCTGTATCATCTCGTGTCTGCCAGTTTCGACTCCGGGCCAATTAAAATTTGTAACCAATTCTATTTCTATATAATACTATTTCCGTTGTGTAATAAAAGTGTTTTTTTAACCTAGTTTATGAGGTCCCGTATTACAGCTCGAACTCAATAATCGCCCGCACGAAGTACGCGTCGTGCCTTGCATTGCTCAACAGGCACTCAAACAAAGGCCTCGACAAAAATGGATTCTCTTTGAAAATCGCGAGCGTCTAGCAAATTGGTTGGATCCTGGTTCAGCAACTAAACAATGCCCTAAATGAAAACTTACCCCTAGAAAATTGATGGTCTCTGTTTGGTGGTCGAGCGCCAGTATGATTCATCAAAGCCTCTTACCAAAAGGGATGAGCATTACTGTAGATATAAACTGTGAAGAACTGAACAAAATAATGAAGAAGCTTGCACGCTTTCAACCAGCTTTGGTCAATCACTTGTCTCCGCTACTCCTGCACGACAACACGCGACCTCATATAGCACAATAGATAGTCTCCATGTTACAAGAGCTAGGGTTGGAAGAAACAGAAACAGAAACAGAAACTTTTTTATTCAATATAGATTATAAATAATACTTATTGAAAGTCACTCTTTTGTTTGATTACCACTGGTTCGGAAAAAACCTCTGTCCTGGGAAGAACCAGCAAGAAACCCAGCGGGACTTTTTTTTAAATAACAGCTTACAATCATGATGTTACACAAATTAACAACACAACAAATTAGAAATAGCTTGGTAGCGATCACCTCATTTCCAGGGGTTATTATCATCCATAAATTCCTTAATATTATAATAACCCTTTTTATACAAACTTAGTTTAATAAAGTTTTTGAACTTTGAACAGGTCAAACTTTGTATATATTCTGGAATTTTGTTGTAAAAGCGTGTACATCGCCCCAAGAATGAATTACTGACTCGATGGAGTCGAGTAACTGGTACTACTAGCTTGTGTCTGTTCCTAGTATTTATAGAATGAATATCACTTATTTTTGTAAAACTACTTTTATTTTTGTGTACGTACAATACATTTTCATAAATGTATTGAGAGGCCAAAGTTAATATATTAATTTCCTTAAATTTTTGTCGCAGCGACTCTTTAGGCTTTAAATCATAAATTGCTCTTATGGCCCTCTTTTGCAAAACAAATATAATTTCAGTGTCAGCTGCGTGTCCCCATAGCAAAATACCATACGAGATTATGCTATGGAAGTAGCTGAAGTAAATTAGTCTAGCTGTTTCAACACTGGTTAGACTTCTAATCTTTTTTACAGCATATGCTGCAGAACTAAGTCTGCTTGCTAGTTTTGATATATGGGGGCTCCATTGAAGCTTTGCGTCTAGTGTGATTCCAAGAAAAATGGTGGTATCTACAAGACTCAGTTTCTCCCCATTTAAAATTACATTAGTATTTAATTGTTTGACATTTGGAGTCACGAATTTCATACATTTTGTTTTAGTGCCATTTTAATGCAAATTATTAACATCGAACCAATTTACTAATTTAGATATAGCATTATTTACTTCGTCATATTTTAGTAACTGTTGACTTAATTGGAAAATTAAAGAAGTGTCATCTGCAAATAATACTATATCATAGTTATCCCCTACTATGTAAGGTAAGTCATTAATGTATACAAGAAACAGAAAGGGGCCGAGAATTGAGCCTTGAGACACGCCCATTTGTACCATCGATCCGGAAGAGCTCATATTGTTAATGACAACTTTTTGCGTTCTCTTACTTAAATATGAAATAATTAATTTAAGGGCATCACTTCTTACACCGTAGTGTTGAAGTTTCCTGATTAATGTTTCATGGTGAACACAATCGGAGGCCTTGGATAGGTCACAAAATATACCCAAGGCATCCTGTGAATTCTCCCATGCATTAAAGATATATTTAATCAGCTCAACACCGGCATCAGTTGTCGAGCGACCCCTTGTGAAACCAAATTGGTTTTTATGAAGAAAATTATTTATATTAAAAAAATTTAACATTTGATCAAGAACAATTTTTTCAAAAATCTTACTAAGTGTTGGTAGTACAGATATAGGTCTAAAATTGGCGGGGTCTAATGTACTACCAGATTTAAATAAAGGTATTACTTTACTATGCTTCATTAAATCAGGAAACACACCAGATTCGATACTAGTATTAAAAATAATAGCTAAATGAGGCGCGATTGTATCTATTATAGACGCAATAACTTTAACGGAAATTCCCCACAGATCCGCAGTTTTCTTAACATCAATAGTTTTAAAATATTTTACAATATCTTTTGATGACACTTTATGAAATGTAAAATTCTTTGTACACACATTTACATTTTGTTTAAGTAATGATTCGGTGACGGCAGGAGAAGAATTCAGTGACTTAGTGGTCAAGATCGGAATATCAGTAAAATATTTCTCAAAAACCATTGCGACGTCCTGATCTGATACAGTTAATTTGTTGTTAACACTTAACTGGTAATTTGAATTGCGAGAGTTGATCTTACCAGTTTCGCTATTAATTATACTCCATGTCATTTTAATTTTATTGGAAGCCGTCTTAATTTTGTTGCTCAAATGCAAAGACTTGGCTATGGAGCACACTCTTTTAAATATTTTTGAATATTTTTTTACATATTCCCTAAATTCGACGCTATGATTATATGACCTTTCATGGTAAAGATCATATAACCTATGCCTGCTCTTATGGACTCCTACTGTCGCCCATTCATTGAATGACTTCCGACGAAGCTTTTCATCATCCGCCAAACTCAACAGATCTTGCGCCTGCAGACTTTTACTTTTTCCAGAATTTGGATGACTTTTTGGCGGGAAAATATTCAACAGACGAGAGACAGTACAAATATAAAATTAAAAAGTAAGCACTGGGTGTACAGTCTCGTTTTCAGGTTTTGAGGTATGTCTGACGAGAAGATGTGTCGTAGCTTCCCGAACGCTGCCCAGCCGAGTTGAATCCGTCGATTGACCTCTCGGCCGAAGTTGGACTTACCTAGTCGGACTATTTGTCCCAGGTAAACATACTCGTCAACAACTTCGAGCTTAGTGCTCCCAACAACTACCGGCATAGGTGTGACATGGACATTAAACATGATCTTTGTTTTGTCCATGTTGATCTTAAGACCTATCCGTTGGGAAACACTATTGAGGTCATTGAGCATAGTTCTTAGGTCCTTATTATTATACTAGGTTATTATTATAATCAAGTATTTAGGAAATTTGATTATTTGAATATTGTGTATTTGTACAGCGATCTTTTTGATCCGCTGCAAACAACCGAAACAATGTCCACTCACGACGGCGACAGACGCCGAACCTGTGCGGCGAACTGAGTGAGTGAGTAAAGTACATGTGGCTGTAGCTCCCTATTTACAGAAATAATTTACATACATGGAGCCGAATAAAATTAATTATAGCTAAACTAAACAAAATTACACTGCTATTTACATTCAGTGGCTTCCCACATGATAGATGAAGAGATTAAAAAATAGATTGAGCTAAACAATTGATATTTTCAAAAGTTATCGAGTTTACAAGCCTTGGGGACATGATAAATCCACACCATAAGCCACGAAAACCCCTTTTTTATTTAAAAATAGCAATTAATCGTTTAAAAAAATATTAATGAGTTCAACAATCATTTATCTTACTAACAATGCGCTTTTTATATCATTTATATGTATAATATAATTGTTAGATACGATTTTACTCGATGAAACGTTGGAATCTTAATTTTTAGGCGATAGTAGAACATACCTTGCGCTTTCGCTTAAGGCATGCAATAATCGGCCAGCGTCTGTCTTTCCATCCGATTACAATTAGGGCGTCTAGTCTAATACAGTGCGATTTACCATTTTCACTAGTTTTCTATATTGCATGCCTTAAGCATGCAATATAGAAAACAAATGCGTTCACTTATTTCATAATAAACGGCAATTTCATAGGTAAACACCTAACATTAAAATATAATAAAGTAAGTTTAGATGTTTTCCAGACAAAAACTTTTAATTCTTAAATCCTTTTTACTTACTAAATTTGAACATTGAACGTAATTTTTCTATTACTAAAATGTTTAAGTAGATGCAAATTGTTTCTGCCTAGTAATATTCTATCGTGATTAACTTCTGAAGTATTCTAAGGTTTTCTAACCTATTTTTTTTTATTTATTTATCTAGTATATATAATTACCTTCAAGATCAGGGTTCAACGCTCTTTTTATTGTATTTATTTCTTGTGTCACCTCTTTTGATGATTCCTTAACTCGTCTATAAAACGCCACGGCTTTTATCGCATCCTGGAAAGTAATAATTTTCTTACAAAATTGAAATTTAAATTAAAAGGAAAACATGGCATTACACTAGAGACTTACCTTCTCTAGGCCGCATTTCATCAAGAACAGTGGCGAATCTTTCAGAGGCCATAACAACATAACTGCCAATACTGACATAGTAAGACATACATAAGTCATCGTTTTGAACTCTAAGCATCCACCCAATACATATGAAACGAGTATTCCGAGCCCATATGCAACTACTGATCCAGAAGTCATCATACCCCTTACGGATTCCTGACAGAACTCGCTAATGAATACTGGGACGAGTAACAAGGTACAACCGCCAAATCCTGATATAAACATAGCTGCTAATACAGCTTCCACTCTGGAGCTAATGGATACTATGAGCCATGCCACCTGCAAAATAAAAGTGTGATATTTGATTACATAATGTATATACAAAAATACGTTCAATTTTTTGATGATTTTCTTCCTTTTTGTCATCAGTGTGTAAGTATCTTCTGCTATTGATGAACCTTGCCCATTAAGGAAGCGTCTTACTAGACGTCTTTACACCTTTAACGCTGGTGCTCGTCACCGGTCTGGATACATTAGTCTGGCGTTAATTATAATGCTATTTGTAATAATTAGCATTGTAATCAACGAAACAGTATGGATTTTAATCCGGCGTTATGAACATGGAAAAATACTACACGGTCATAGGGAATGGGTTATTATGACTCCAATTTTCACTTATGATTTTTCAATTATTTAAAACTAAGTAAGTAATATTTTTACGACTTGTCTTTATTGTGTAATAGTTTAATAAATAAAATATGTAGATAATTACAAAAATCCTAATTTTCTTTATTAAAATTAATAAAACTGGCATTTTCTAGAATAATCTCAATTTCCAATGTATTAATTAACGGTTTTCAGTTTTTTGTGACATTATGTGCAAATATTGGCCATATTCTAAGTTAAGATATAAATTCAGTAGTGGATAAAACCCTTGTATTTAATGTATATTATATTTCGAGTAAAAAGTTGCATTTGTGTCAGACCAACATATATAAAATTAACTACAGGAGAAGCAAAAGTAATTCTATAAGTGTTTCGCTTTGCTACATTTGTCATGAACTACACTAAAAAGTCTTTTTGTTATTCAAAAGCCTTCTCTGTTTACTTATAAGCTGACTGGTAGAGAACGCCTTTAGGCGTTAAATTCATCGTTGTACATTTTTGTGCAACGAAGTTTAAATAAGTCTGAACTAAAAGTTCACTGCTGAATATGAGCTCCTCCAGTTGTTTTATCATCATTCTTCAACAATACTCAACGATGAACTCAAGTGCGTAATCATTTGATACGCCCTCATTTCGATATCAGCATCTCAAAACGGTGTACTTAGGAATAATTACTGAGACCTGCACTCGAGTACACACACTTGAGAGTCGATTTTCGTACATTAATCAGTGTGGCAACTCAGCTGATATCGTAAACCTAAACCGCATCTTGAGATATGTTTATTAATAAATAAGATCATAACCTCAAGATTGTACTTAAGTGCGTGTACTTGAGCTGAGTAACGTTTATTAATACGGGCCTAGATGACCGATACTCTTATCTTGCCACTACACAGTAACAAAAGTCTAACAATTTATCAAATGTGTTTCATATACATACCACTTGCGGCAAAGAGAACAAAATGCAGCTATTTCTTCGACCGATTCTATCTAAAAGGAACCCTGAGAAAGGCGTCGTGAATATGGCGCTGATGGAGGAAAAACTTCCGAATAGAGCTATCTCATTCTCACTCATAGGTCGATGCAGAGTTGTGTTAGCGGATGAAAAAATTTTTATTGTCGATGATGGCCACGCGTACATCAACGCCATGGTCAAACAGGAGTAACACACTGAAAGATAACTTTTGTTATAGAATATGAATAAAGAATAATGGTGACGAATAAGCAAATAATCTACCTGATGGTAAATATCAGATACGTTTTCAACCATAAGAACTAAGAAGAAATGTTTTACTGGTAAACAAAGTCATCTCAGAGGACTAAGCGGGATGCTTCGTTTCTAGTAAAAAGGGTAATCCGGTTTTCTGCTCATCATACAAAACACAGCAGCATTAAGCTTATAATATAAGAGTGGATTCGATCCCTAAGCGAGCTGAATCATTCATGCTACAACCAAAATATAGCTGCAGGTACTAGGTACCAGGCTGCCACTCAAGAACCTTTCTTCCCCGTCGGTTGTCGGTTCTTCGAGCTATATGGCCGGCCCACTGCCACTTCAGCTTACTAATCCGTTGGGCTATGTCGGTTACTCTGGTTCTACTGCGGGTATACTCATTTCTAAGTTTATCACGCAGAGAAACCCCGAGCATGGCCCTCTCCATAGCTCGTTGAGCGACCTTGAGCTTCCTCATACGGCCAGCAGTGAAGGACCACGTCTCAGATCCGTAAGTCATGGTTGTACAATTTCGTTTTAAGGTTTTGAGGTATGTCTGACGAGAAGATGTGTCGTAGTTTCCCGAACGCTGCCCAGCCGAGTTGAATCCGTCGATTGACCTCTCGGTCGAAGTTGGACTTACCTAGTCGGACTATTTGTCCCAGGTATACATACTCGTCAACAACTTCGAGCTTAGTGCTCCCAACAACTACCGGCATAGGTGTGACATGGTCATTAAACATGATCTTTGTTTTGTCCATGTTCATCCTAAGACCTATTCATTGGGAGAAACTATTGAGGTCATTAAGCATGGTGCTTAGGTCCTCCAGCGATTCTGCCATAAGGATTATATCGTCGGCAAATCGAAGGTGAGTGATGTACTCGCCATTGATGTTAATAACGTATCCTTTCCAATCCAGAAGCTTGAAAACGTCTTACAATGCAGCGGTGAAGAGTTTCGGGGATATAACGTCACCCTGCCTTACACCCCTCTGCAATTGGATAGGTTTCGTACTCTGGGTCTATACTTGGATAGCCATCGTAGCTCTACTGTACAAACACTTCAGCACCTCGACATATCGACATTCAACTTGGCACCGCTGAAGGGACTGCAGCACCGCCCAAATTTCGACGGAATCAAAGGCTTTCTCATAGTCCACATACGCAAGTCAAAGTGGCAGATTATACTCCTCTGTCTTTTGTACAATTTGCCGAAGGGTATGTGTGTGGTCTATGGTACTAAAACCTTTTCGGAAACTGGATTTTATGTCAAGTCTGCGCGCTAGACGATTCGTAATGACTCTCGAAAACAGCACGTAGACGCGGCTCAGAAGGGAAATCGGTCTGTAGTTCTTCAATAGAGCGTTGTCACCTTTCTTGAAGAATAAGACCACCGCACTTCTGCTCCACGCCTCCGGTTTAATGCCACCATGGAGGATGGAATTAAAGAGCTATTGAAGGATTTCAAGTACCGGTCTTCCACCCGCTTTCAGAAGCTCCGCTGTAATTCCATCCTCGCCTGGGGCTTTGCCGTTTTTAAGGTGTTGAAGAGCCATTATAATCTCGATCACAATGACGTCCGGAATATCATCGAAATAGTGTCGGATAAGACTTTGGATCGTTATATATCGTCCAACGATGATGTGTACAGCTGCCCATAGAATCTCCTAATCTCATTCAAAATTTTAGTTGTCCCGGAAACGATTTTGCCATTCGGTCTTCCGTTTTGATAGTTGGCTCTTTCTGGCAGACAGATATCTGGCAAAGACTTTAGAGCCTTGGATCCGTTTGATCGCTTCTCTAATACACGCAGCATTAAAGATGCGTAAGTCCCGCCGCATGCATTTGGAGATCTGTCTGTTCAGTTGCCTGTATGCTGTCAAATCTGTTGAAGAATGTAGCTTCATTTCCCGTCTAACAGCCATGAGATTAAGAGTGTGATCGGAGAGTTTTTGTGTTCTTCTGCGGCGGGTCTTGCAAAACATAGCTCCGACCGCATGGACAGCTTCCACGAGCTTGTCATTCATATCGTCCACTTCATTGCAGTCTTCTAGGCACTGAAAACGGTTTTCTAACTCGAGCTTAAAGGTTTCGGGACTTTGGAACAGAGCTCGAGGAGGACGGAGCGTTGACTTCATTAGACGAGACCTCTCCAACTTAACGTTTAGGTTCAGTGTGCCTCTAACCATTCGGTGATCGCTGCTGGTTTTCACCCTCGCGATCACTGAGACATCACTGAACAGTTGTCGTCTGGTCGTCATAATGAAGTCAATCTCATTTTTAGTCGAACCGTCGGGGCTCGACCAGGTCCACTTCCTGTGGGGCCGCTTCTGGAAGAAAGAGTTATTTATAAATAGTCCCTCTTTTTTCATAAAGTCGGCCAGCTGCTGGCCCCTTGGGTTCCGTTGCCCTATTCCAAATATCCCTACTTTCAGCTCACCGTTCTCTCTTGTGCCTAGTTTTGCATTGAAGTCTCCGATTAACACCGTATATTGGGTTTTGGAGGAATGCATGGCTCTAGAGATATCCTCATACATTTCCTCCACCTCCTCATCGGGGTGTGCCGAGGTTGGTGCGTAAACCTGTATGACGTTCAGCGAATACCGTTTGGTAATTCTGAGTATAAGGTGCGCAACCCTCGTCGACATACTATCAATCATTACAACGTTGTTAACGAGAGACTTGTGGACGATAAATCCGACACCTCCTTGGGACAGATGGTCGCCCTCCCGGTGATAGAGCAAGTTGCCGGATTCGAGGATTACCGTGTCCTCCCCCTCTCTTCGGACTTCGGATAATCCTATAATATGCCAGCGCAACTTGTCTATCTCTTCTTCCAGCTCCACGATCTTTTCGTCAGTCCTCAGGGTGCGTGCGTTGTACGTTGCCAGGTCGATTCGTATTAGGTGGCAACCGAATCTCCACCGGATATTCTTAGCACCCCCTGCCCCGCCGTTACCATGGTCGCCACCGTAGCCAGGAATAGCGAGGCCGCCGGGGACTGGGGGCCGTTTCTTTGTTACTGTTATCATGGGGGGGGGGGGGGGGTATTGGCCATAGTTATCACGCTCGGCGAGCGGGTTGGCAACCGCAGTTTTTTTATTGTAAGATTGTTATTATCAGGAAGATGCTGCTGCCCATCTCCTGCCTGTTTCCCTTTGTCACCATTTACGACACCCGCGGGAAGATATGGGGTAGTGGATATTCTTAACCGCCACTAGACGGAATAAATAATAATAAATGTATATTTATTATTATTTATTAAAAATAAGTTTATATTGAATATATCGTGTTATTATTTTGGCAACGCTTAGTCTTTCGAGCTGGAACATGTCAACTATCAGCCATCTGGTTAAACAAAAGTATTACTGTTTGCATGAATAAACTAAATTTATTAATGATTTCTTATATTTACGCGAACACAACATATTAAATAAAACTACTTTTCCGGTTTTTTTCGCGTTTAATTAACTTATTTATCTTATTTTTATTAACTCCCGAGTGCTTCACAGTACCCGTGGTCACGGTGGACTGAAGTGATTGAAGGTCCCGATGTCAGATTTAACCCGGAGTACCTTCCGCTTTTTCAGCGGCACCCGAAACGTCGGGGATTAAATAAACACTCACGCCTGTCACCCAGAGGGGTAGGCAAAGACTATGGACTTCCATTAGGTACGATCCTGACACACTTCTCTCGCTTCCTCCACATCCATATACCTACGCATACACGCTCGTCGGTTAAAGGTACTCCTAATCAGGCCCATTTTTATGTATCGCTGATTTGGTCGATAAACCTTCGCCTAGGGCGTCCTTTCCCGACCCTGCCGTTCACTTCTGCAACATAAATTTGCTTTGTCATTCTTTCCTCGTTCATTCTTTCTACATGAACAAACCACCGAAGCATTCCTTTTTTAATCTTTGTCACAACGTTATCTTGCACACCACACTTTTCTCTTATCACGCTAATTCTCACCCGGTTATTCAGGTTCAGCCCTAGCATACTCCTTAAGGAACTCATTTCTACAGCATTTATTATTTTCTCATGTTTCTTCTGCCACACCCAACTATCACTACCATACATTAAAGTAGGGACTAACACAGCACAGTGAATTGCCATACGTGCCTTTTTGGACACATTCTGACTTCTCACAATAGGGTGTATAGCCCCATTAACTTTATTTTCTGCGTTCACTCGTCGTTATATATCCTTATCATATCTACCATCCCTGCTAAATATACATCCCAAATATACAAACTCATCTATTTGCTCGACCCCCTTCTACTTATATTTTCTTTTTTACTTTTTCTTTCAAAAACCATAACTTTCGTCTTACTTGCGTTCACTTTCATTCACTTTTCTTTTAATGTCCTGTTCATTAATGTAACCATCATTTGCAATTCAGTCGCCGACGACGCAAGTATGACTTGATCATCGGCGTACAAAAGGCGTTTGATGGTTAACTCACCCATACTTAACCCATATATTTCTAAACAACTGTCCATAAATAGGTTGAACAGACACGGGGAAGCCACACATCCCTGTCTGACACCTTTATGGATGCCAAACCAGTCCGAGTAGGCCCCTCTGATCCTGACACAAGCACTAGAGCCCCTATAAAGAGACTTCAATGCCTGTATCAACCTAGCGCTCAACCCAAATGAGTTCAGTCTTTGCCATAACTCATCCTTGTCCACTCTGTCATAAGGCTTTTCCAAGTCACACCAAAAAACTTTTTGGTTTTTGGCCAAAAACTACTCCGCGACGCATGGAAAAGACCTGATCCGTACATCCTATTCCCTTTCTAAATCTCGCTTGCACATCCCAAATTTTTCCATCAGTTTCTTTCATAACTCTTTCAATTAGTATCTTAGCATACAGTTTTCCTACAATGCTAAGAAGGCTGATACCACGGTAGTTTTCACAGTCCTGCCGTGATCCTTTTCCTTTATATATTGGGACTATTACGGCTTTGGTATTAAACAAGGTGTACAGCAGGTCTGCTACCACTCCTTCTCCAGCCCTTAGCATTTCGAGAGATACTCTATCACATCCGGCTGCCTTACCTGCTTTCATACTTTTAATTCCTTTCATTATTTCATCTATACTTATGTCTCCTTCTATTTCCTCTTCTTTTGGAATTTCTATTTCATTTATTTCAAACGTCTCATCACTCATAAACACGCTTTCAAAGTATTCCATCCATCTCCTTAAACTCAATATTTTGTCATATAGAATACAGCCATCTTGTCGCGTATAGCATTCATTATAGGCTGTTTTGAATGTCCGCTGGTAGTTCTTACAAGTTTTCAGAACATTTTAATGTGTGTGGAAGTTATCCGATAAAATTATTAAAAATAAGTTAATTAAACGCGAAAGAATCTGTAAAAGTAGTTTTATTAAATTTATTAATCTATTAATTTCGTCTATTAATATAGTCTATCTATGTGATGAACATTATTTCATTTACAAACTTGCCGTCATATTATATATATATATATATATATATATATATATATATATATATATATATATATATATAAACAATATAGTATGCCTATCTAATATCTTCTTCTTAATATATAAAAAATAATTTTTGTTTGCTCGTATTATGCTGCCATACTTTTTCATCAGATTGCGGTAAAACTTTGACAAGTTATTGCTGGCACTTGTGAGAAGGTTATAGCCATATTTCAATTAACTTACAATATGTGGCGCGCGTATCGTTCCGACAAATTATCATAATTTCCAATTAAATAATATAACTCACACAAATTTAAAATGATCAAGTGCTAGGTATTGCCTTGTAGTCTTTCTGCTGTCATACTGCTTTAATTTCGGAACTATGTTTACTCGATTTAGACTTCGATGCGTTTCGCTTGTGGCGTGAGGTAAGCGCTGCCACATCACTCTCTGTTCAAACTGGAGGTCGATAGTGCAGTCCGATTGCTGGTGCATCCTTAATGCCGCTGGATAATGCATGCTGTGTGCGTAAAGGCAAGTGACGCCGGTACGATCGTTATGGCGGTATGTAATGCATGCCGTACTACGCACTTGCAAGTGATACCGGTGAGAACAACGTGCCGGAGCAAGTACCGGAAGTCTGCTTTATAAGTCTGCGGTGATTCGAGATAAAGACAAGTTTGACTGTCTTAACTTGCCTTAAGTTGGACTGGATTGTAGGAGCTGAAGACTGCAGGAGACGATTCTTGGATTCTTGAGGATAATGAAGAAGGCTTAAAGTGGCAGTATCAGAAGCTTATTGGTTGCGTGTTCAGATCACGTCAGGATCACTACTGTGGCCGTGGAAGGAAAACGATAGATCCAACGCCAACCAACGCTTCATGTCATAGTTCGGAGCTATTCCATATATATACTCGCTGCACTTTGGAACTTTGATAGCGTGATTTAGTCTTCGGTGCGTTTCGCTTGTGGCTTAACGAAAGCGCCGCCACATTACTACAAGGTCATACTGCGTAGGTCAGACCAAAAACTTATAATTTAAATCTGGAGGTAGCCTTGCTTAACTATAACATTAGAACGTCAAATTACTCAGACTCCCTGTGACATTGTGTGCTGTAAAGTGCTCAAAACGTAGGCGATATAAAATAAGTTAACATACACGATAAAATGCGTAAAAAACTAGTTTTATTTAAACGAACTACTAAAAGTGAAATAACTTTTTGTGCACTGTTAAATGCTGTTTTTCTGCCGACTTCTAAAAAGGAGACGGTACTCAATTCGACCCGTATGTTTTTTTTTATGTGTGTTACCTCATAACATTTTACTGAGTGAACCGATTTCGATGATTCTTTTTTATATGAAAGCTGATAGATACTTGATAGACGTGGTCCTTCACTGCTGGCCGTATGAGGAAGCTCAAGGTCGCTCAGCGAGCTATGGAGAGGGCTATGCTCGGAGTTTCTCTGCGTGATAAACTTAGGAATGAGGATATCCGCAGTAGAACCAGAATAACCGACATAGCCCAACGAATTAGTAAGCTGAAGTGGCAGTGGGCCGGCCATATAGCTCGGAGAACCGACAACCGATGGGGAAGAAAGGTTCTCGAGTGGCAGCCTCGTACCGGTAGGCGAAGTGTAGGGCGTCCCCCCACGAAATGGAGTGACGACCTGGTAAGACATGCAGGAAGTCGATGGATGCAGGTGGCTCAGGACCGTGCTTTGTGGCATTCTTTGGGGGAGGCCTATGTTCAGCAGTGGACTTGTGAAGGGCTGTAATGATGATGATGATGATGATGATAGATAATTCTCGTGTGGTCTCATATGAATTTGATTAAGGTCATACGAATAGTTTTTGAGTTATTCTTAATAACTTATATTGAAGTCGGCTGCACAAAATTTTAAATTATATTGATCATATTTTTTAAGGGTTTATATAATGTTATCGACAACCGATTTGGACGAAATTATCTTGAGTGGCAGTCTCGTAACCAATAAGTTGTAACTCATGCAGAAAGTCGACGGACGCAGGTTGCTCAGGAACGTATTTTGGGTAGACCTGTGTTTAGTAGTGGACTTTTGTAATAGTGTAATGAGGATGATAAAGATTGTATTCTCTAACCTAAAATTTCATATGTCATGCTTGGTGAAATATTGATACTTGTGATACTTTGTATAGTACAATACAATACTTCTTGTGAATCAATTAACTTATAATTTCATTACGGTACAGTACGGACTGCCAAACTTAAGCTGTGAGTTCCAATCAGCCATTTCATTATTTTCATCAACTACTCCTAACACGAGGATTTTGAACCTAGATTGGTTTCGTTAGAGTAAGAGTTTATATTTAGTTTAAATTATCTAAAAAATATGAAAATAGAAATATTGATACCAACTTGAAAACCAGCGTAAAATAGCAGCTTAACGCTGCTGTGTTTCGTATGGTGAGTGTAGAGAACCGGAGACCCTTTTTACTGGCAAAGAGGCATTCCATCTTAGTCCTCACGGGTGACAACGCATCTGCATCTTGAGTCTTTATTGAGGATAGATGTAGATGTCTATGGGTCACAGTAACCACTTACCATCGGGTGGACTGTGTGTTCGTTTGTCACCCTATCCTATGAAAAAAAATTGATATTAAAATAAATTTGTCAAAAATTTCTAGATGATCTTGATCCTTGGTAGTTTTTAGATTAATAATTAAAAAAGTAATAGCGTTTATTTAATTATAATTTACTTTATTGTAAACATATTCTGGTGAGGAAGCTTAGAACTCACCTATTATGGTACATCCTGCTTGATACATTATAGACATAGCTGGTTTGTACACGCTCCCACTTCTTACTAGAGATCCTAAAATGTTACTGAAGCATACTTTTAAGATATAACTGAAGCTTGCTTCAGATTTATCGCTGAGATATCAACAATTAATGCAAGAGTAAATAACACCTACCGATTAAATGAAAGGCGGCGGATAATGTTTGTTATTGTCAGACCGCATCTGTAGTGTAACAATTTATTTTGATTTATAAAGGAAAATATTATTTTATTACTACATTAATACTAATATTTTATTATTTTTCCTTCTCTGTCATCGTCAGCCTGTATAAGTCCACTGCTTTACATGGGCTTCTCTTCTATTCTAGAGAGGATTTGTTCTTAGTAGGCGTATTGACAATCGCAGTATAAGGCGAAACAAATAGTCTTTTGACAATGTTCTCGTTTTAACGCCAAGCGTTAACGGGATGGACAATATACCGCTGTCCATGGGAAGCTATCTTCTGTTCACTATTTTTAGAATGGCTGTAATCTTATTTAATTTTTTTCTCTTAAAGCTACTACTGTTATTATTATTTCCTTTTTAGAATAACTGTATTCTTGGTCTTAATTATTTTAATTTTTTTTAATCGATCCATTTACGTAAATGGAAGTTAAGAACAAATATATTAGTGCATTTATGTACCTAAGAGATGAAATGTTTGTTTTGTATTGATTTTACTACAAAGTTTCTGTTCAATCGGTAGATAGAATATCTTGTCGAAATGAAGGATTTTTACCAGTTATTCAAGAAATCTCCTTTCATTTACTTCTGTACACGAACTACTTCTTGAGTTAACATTTTCGAATTCAAAGTTATTGTTTATTTAATAATTTTATGTTTACATATGTTATAAAGGGGACAGTGTGTAACAAAAATATTATGTAGCACTACCTTTTCTATTGTGATAAAATTTCTTCAAGCTATGCTAATGTCGTAGTCCAATTGTTAAATTGGGCAGATCGTAATATGCCTGTGCATTTTATGATACGCCGCCATTTCATGATTTGGCTGCTGATTTATTTATCCACCGTTGCACTTTGAGCCTAATTTACATAATATGATTTGAAACAGTGCATTTAAAGAGTTTGTGTTAATTTTTTATTTATTCGATATAGTTCATTTCGTTTATTTTATATATTGTATATGCCGTTTCTATGTTTTGTAAATTACTGTACAGTTGAAAGTGAAATACAGCTTACTCAACATACAAACTTATAGATTTATTGAAATACAGTGGAATTTGAACCAATAGGCGACTACTAGCAATATTATATATATGTCGGAGCGTCTATAAAATACCCAGTTGGAGCGAGGTAGAAGGGAGGGTATATCGAGAAACCCCTTCTTGTCTTCTGTAGTATAAAGTTCACTGTAGGTGCCGTACGCGGGGGATTCCGCTCAAGTCATTCAACGAGTGTGGTCACTCTACTAGTGCTAAGATAGTGTCGTGGTTCTGATCGTTGTTGTAATTCTTCTAGTGCAGACAAGGAGGATTGGTGTTGCTGTCCAGTGTTACATTGAGATAAGTAGTGTTGCTACTGGTTTACATATTTTGGTGTTATCATGTAATTACCTACCTCACGTTACACTGGTGTGTGATTGTGGCGGAGACGTGTTACGGTGTGGTCGAACTGTAATTTCACTATACTGAATGTATAGTGCGTTACGTTGTCTTATAACTGATAATGATTAAACTGCGCAAGCAAGAGAGCAAGTTGAACATCCGCTCTCACACTTTTATTATTTTTAACAATTAACGCTATCCTGATGTATCTCCGAGACCACAAATCGTGATCCTCTGTTGAATAATTATCCGACAACAGAAGTGGGAACTCCTGTTGTCATTTCCGATATCAGAAGTGGGATAAAGTCCCTGTTACTGCCCACCTGTTATAACCTTTGAATAGTGTGAGGGTTATAACGTTGGTGAAATACTATGATGTGGCTCGCGTTTTGTTTTTGTGTTCAATTTCTTAAATCAAGTTTGATGTCGTATTTACTACACTGAAGAATCATTAAAGTGTAGAGTGAAAGTTTACAGTGAAATGTTTTAAGCCAAAAGTTAAATCATTTTGTTCAATTTATAATAGAAAGTACCCGCAAGTACTTTCATTATTTCTCAACGTACCCAAAATGGAGGTATTCTAAATGAGGTATAGTTTGCATTCAGTGGAAGTTTAACTTGTTCAAGTTATGCTGTAATTTGATACACAAGGTGTGATTTACATGGGCTAATTTTAAAGTTTAAAATGTTTAAACGATGTACCGAAAAAAATGTTTAACTTTAACGTGCTATTAACTAAAAACACTAAGTTGTACTTCTGTGTTTTAATGTGTTGATAAGTGTAACAGTTTACTGCGAGTATTACGTAGTCGATAAAATTGGGATTTGATGTTGAGGGTCTAGTGGAGAGCGTGGAGCTGTAGCGGTCGCTCTTGAGTGGAACTATGCTGTCGGCTTATGACGCCACGGACACATTATTTGCCGCTGCTACCGATCACCATTTGATACACGAGTTGGTTGCGAAAAATGCCAGAAAACCAAAGTATAACAGACGAAATTGAAGTAGAGCAAATTAGTTCTGACATTGAAGTTAGTATTTAAGTTTACATGCGGATCGGACCGTACCAGAGATTGTCGTGTAGCTGCAGCTCAGTATATGGTGCCCTGGAAAGATGAATAGTGTCCTGAGAGTACTGCTGCATTTTTTTTAAAAAGTTCCAACTGTATATTTTAATGTTTTCTTTTATGTGTTACAGTAGCACGTGTGATGTGATTACAAGTGCGTGAGTGTGTGCCTTGCTGGTCGTAACGGACAGCCAGGTCCAGCTGTAACATGACCTGGTTTCGGCAGATGCGTATGCGCGTATACGCAGGCGCCATCCCGGAGCGCGCGTATGCTGTACATGGCGATGCCACGGAAGTCGTGTACTCTGTATGCGTGGGAGTCACACTGTGTGCGCGGAAGTGTTATACTCTGTATGCGCGGAAGTCGTGTTCTCTAAACATGCATCAGGCTCTGTTCTGGCAGGCAGTGTCCTGGTTCGCGTTTTTGACGTGATTCACGTGGTTAACGTGGGAACTTGCAAGTTCATGTAAGAGTATGCGTGAGATACTTCGTATACGAGATGTATCCATACTTGTGAAAGCAAAGTGCTTTATTATAGTCACCGGTATGAGAGCGTATTTCAATTTGAGGACTTCGTATGCGTGATGGATGAGAGGATAGGCAACTGTGTATATTGTCCTGACATCAACAACTTGTTTTTCACGCAGATCACGATGACGACAACCCCGACGATGCCTGTGAACCCTCAGGTGAACCTGCTGCTTCCGTTGACGCTTGGAGTGCGTGGTACGGTACAGCATCTCGCTGACGATGGTAAGATGCGACGACTCGTTGGTGCGAGTGCGGCACGCCGTGTGCTGTTCTTTTAGCCACGTGCGCTTGCCACATGGTAGATAAGTATGGCGTGTACTGGTTTGTTTTAATAGCCACCTGCCCTTGCCTTATGCCTGCTGCAACAGCGAGCAGTGAGTGACGTGTTCACGTTTGCTATGTCAGCAATCCCAGCTGTGTGCTGATGAATACTGGTGAGTCGTACCCATTTTATTATGATTATGGTGCCAAATGCTCTCTCATCAAAGATTGTGTTGCACCAATGTTTAATGGCAAAAGTGTGAATAGTATTGTAAATTTAACCGGAAGCGGTCATGTTAGTGTGCAAAGTACCCCACAAATACCCCCATGATCATGTAACCGATCACCAAGTTCCTCGAGAGTTAGATGTCATAGTTGATGACAGTGGTAGTGAGACCAAATTTGATTAGGAATGGCTTGTATACTCATACTCAAAACTTTAGACCGCACCTCATGAGTAACATGTGGCGATGGGTCTGTAGGAAATCGTTGGTGCGATTTCTGTCTGTCTTGGTGCACAGAGCGCTTCATGTGTTGTAGCACATATTGTGTTAGAGTTTCGAGAATCGTTGGTGCGATTCTTGTCTGTGTTGGTGCATATTTGGCGGAAGATATGTAGGGAATCGTTGGCGCGATTCTGGCATATGTGACGGCAGATATGTAAAGAATCGTTGGTGCGATTCTGGCCTGTGTTGGTGCATATTTGGCGGCAGATATGTAGGGAATCGTTGGTGCGATTCTGGCATATGTGGCGGCAGATGTGTTCTAGCATATTTGGCGGTGGATATGTGGAGAATCATAGGTGTAATTCTGGCATATGTAACGGCAGATATGTAGAGAATCGTTGGTGCGATTCTGGCCTGTGTTGGTGCACAGATCCCCTTGTGTATTGTAGCATATATGACGGCAGATATGTGGAGAATCGTTGGTGCGATTCTGGCTATGTGACGGCGGATATGTAAAGAATCGTTGGTGCGATTCTGGCCTGTGTTGGTGCACAGATTTCAATGAAAGTTTCACGAGTTGAATATGCATTGCTTATGAATTGTAAAGAGTAACAAAATTGTTAAAATTACTGTATTGGAACTTATTGATCGGACCTTCCACGATAAATCATGTTGTGCAGGAAGCACTGTGTACGAAGCCTTAATAACAAGGCATTGCCAATTATGACAGTTGACTATTGTACTTAGACTTGGGAGAAGTGAAGTATTATTTTAAATCAACCTTATTTCTATTGGCGGAATAGCCGAGCTAGATTAATCACTGAGCATATTTTATCTCCAGGCACTGCAACCGAGGACGGATGCTAGGCAAGAATGGTCTTGTCGTGAATTGATGGCGCCATAGTGCAACAAGCAGCGTCATCTAACAATTAGTTTTGCGAACTAATAATATGTACCCACTCATGTCAGGATGGACGAGCGGACGAATCGGTGTTTGTTACAGTAATGCATGAAAATACACGCCCGAGGACGGTCGTACGTCAGGACGGCCGTGTCGGAGCGTCTATAAAATACCCAGTTGGAGCGAGGTAGAAGGGAGGGTATATCGAGAAACCCCCTCTTGTCTTCTGTAGTATAAAGTTCACTGTAGGTGCCGTGCGCGGGGGATTCCGCTCAAATCATTCAACGAGTGTGGTCACTCTACTAGTGCTAAGATAGTGTCGTGGTTCTGTTCGTTGTTGTAATTCTTCTAGTGCAGACAAGGAGGATTGGTGTTGCTGTCCAGTGTTACATTGAGATAAGTAGTGTTGCTACTGGTTAACATCATCATTATCATCATTACAGCCCTTCACAAGTCCACTGCTGAACATAGGCCTCCCCCAAAAAATGCCACAAAGCACGGTCCTGAGCCACCTGCATCCATCGACTTCCTGCATGTCTTACCAGGTCGTCACTCCATCTCGTGGGGGGACGCCCTACACAGCCTGGTACCACACAGGTACCAGGCTGCCACTCGAGAACCTTTCTTCCCCATCGGTTGTCGGTTCTTCGAGCTATATGGCCGGTCCACTGCCACTTCAGCTTACTAATCCGTTGGGCTATGTCGGTCACTCTAGTTCTACTGCGGATATCCTCATTCCTAAGTTTATCACGCAGAGAAACCCCGAGCATAGCCCTCTCCATAGCTCGCTGAGCGACCTTGAGCTTCCTCATACGGCCAGCAGTGAAGGACCACGTCTCAGTTCCATAAGTCATCACTGGCAACACGCACTGGTTGTACAATTTCATTTTCAGGTTTTGAGGTATGTCTGACGAGAAGATGTGTCGTAGCTTCCCGAACGCTGCCCAGCCGAGTTGAATCCGTCGATTGACCTCTCGGTCGAAGTTGGACTTATCTAGTCGGACTATTTGTCCCAGGTAAACATACTCGTCAACAACTTCGAGCTTAGTGCTCCCAACAACTACCGGCATAGGTGTGACATGGACATTGAACATGATCTTTGTTTTGTCCATGTTCATCTTAAGACCTATCCGTTGGGAAACACTATCGAGGTCATTGAGCATAGTGCTTAGGTCCTCCAGCGATTCTGCCATAAGGACTATATCGTCGGCAAATCGAAGGTGAGTGATGTACTCGCCATTGATGTTGATACTGTATCCTTTCCAGTCCAGAAGCTTGAAAACGTCTTCCAATGCAGCGGTGAAGAGTTTCGGGGATATGACGTCACCCTGTCTTACACCTCTCTGCAATTGGATAGGTTTCGTGCTCTGGTTCTGTACTCGGATAGCCATCGTAGCCCTACTGTACAAGCACTTCAACACTTCGATATACCGACAGTCAACTTGGCACCGCTGAAGGGACTGCAGCACCGCCCAAATTTCGACGGAGTCCACATACGCCAGACATAGTGGCAAATTGTACTCTTCGGACTTCTGTACAATTTGCCGAAGGGTATGTATGTGGTCTATGGTGCTAAAGCCCTTTCGGAAACCGGCTTGTTCGGGAGGCTGGAAGTCGTCAAGTCTGCGCGCGAGACGATTCGTAATGACTCTCGAAAACAGCACGTAGACGCGGCTCAGAAGGGAAATCGGTCTGTAGTTCTTCAAGAGAGCGTTGTCACCTTTCTTGAAGAACAAGACCACCACACTTCTGCTCCACGCCTCCGGTGTAATGCCACCATGGAGGACGGAATTAAAGAGCTTCTGAAGGACTTCAAGTACCGGTCTTCCACCCGCTTTCAGAAGCTCCGCTGTAATTCCATCCTCGCCTGGGGCCTTACCGTTTTTAAGGTGCTGGAGAGCCATTCTAATCTCGCTCAGACTGACGTCCGGGATATCTTCGGAATAGTGTCGGATGAGACTCGCTCTTGGATCGTTACTCACACTTGCGTGTGGCTCCAACGATGACGTGTACAGCTGCCCATAGAACCTCTCAATCTCACTCAAAATCTCAGGTGTCCCGGAAACAATGCTGCCACATTCTGTCTTCAGCTTTGACAGGTGGCTCTTTCTGGCAGACAGATCTCTGGCAAAGACTTTGGAGCCTTGGTTCCGCTCGATCGCTTCTTCAATACGAGCTGTATTGAAGTTGCGTAAGTCCCGCCGCATGCATTTGGAGATCTGTCTGTTCAGATGCCTGTATGCTGTCAAGTCTGTTGAAGAATGCAGCTTCATCTCCCGTCTAACAGCCATGAGATTAAGAGTGTGATCGGAGAGTTTTTGTGTTCTTCTGCGGCGGGTCTTGCAGAACTTAGCTCCGACCGCATGGACAGTTTCCACGAGCTTGTCATTCATATCGTCCACTTCATTGCAGTCTTCTAGGCACTGAAAACGGTTTTGAAACTCGAGCTGAAAGGTTTCGGGACTTTGGAACAGAGCACGAGGGGGACGGAGCGTTGACTTCATTAGACGAGACCTCTCCAACTTAACGTTTAGGTTCAGTGTGCCTCTAACCATTCGGTGATCGCTACCAGTTTTCACCTACGCGATCACGGAGACATCACTGAACAGTTGTCGTCTGGTCGTCATAATGAAGTCAATCTCATTTTTTGTCGAACCGTCGGGGCTCGACCAGGTCCACTTCCTGTGGGGCCGCTTCTGGAAGAAAGAGTTCATCATAAAGAGTCCCTCTTTCTCCATGAAGTCGGCCAGCTGCTGGCCCCTTGGGTTCCGTTGCCCTATTCCAAATTTCCCTACTTTCAGCTCACCGTTCTCTCTTGTGCCTAGTTTTGCATTGAAGTCTCCCATTAACACCGTATATTGGGTTTTGGAGGAATGCATGGCTCTAGAGATATCCTCATACATTTCCTCCACCTCCCCATCGGGGTGTGCCGAGGTTGGTGCGTAAACCTGTATGACCTTCAGCGAATACCGTTTGGTGATTCTGAGTGTCAGGTACGCAACCCTCGTCGACACACTCCCGATCTTTACAACGTTGTTAACGAGAGACTTGTGGACGATAAATCCGACACCTCCTTGGGACAGATGGTCGCCCTCCCGGTGATAGAGCAAGTTGCCGGATTCGAGGATTACCGTGTCCTCCCCCTCTCTTCGGACTTCGGATAATCCTATAATATGCCAACGCAACTTGTCTATCTCTTCTTCCAGCTCCACGATCTTCTCGTCAGTCCTCAGGGTGCGTGCGTTGTACGTTGCCAGGTCGAGTCGTCTAAGGTGGCCAACCGAACCTCCACCGGAGATTCTTAGCACCCCCTGCCCCCCCGTTACTATGGTCGCCACCGTAGCCAGGAATAGCGGGGCCGCCGGGGACTGGGGGCCGTCTCTTTGTTACATTCATAGGGGGGTATTTGCCATAGTTGCCACGCTTGGCGAGCGGGTTGCAACCGCAGTTTTTTTATTGTAATTTTGGCTATTATCAGGAAGATGCTGCTGCCCATCTCTTGCCTGTTTCCCTTTGTCGCCTTTTACGACACCCACGGGAGGATATGGGGTAGTGGTATTCTTGACCGCCACTACACGGCAACTGGTTTACATATTTTGTTGTTATCATGTTATTACGTACCTCATGTTACACTGGTGTGTGATTGTGGCGGAGACGTGTTACGGTGTGGTCAAACTGTAATTTCACTATACTGAATGTATAGCGCGTTACGTTGTCTTATAACTGATAATGATTAAACTGCGCAAGCAAGAGAGCAAGTTGAACATCCGCTCTCACACTTTTATTATTTTTAACAATTAACGCTATACTGATGTATCTCCAAGACCACAAATCGTGATCCTCTGTTGAATAATTATCCGACATCAGAAGTGGGATCTCCTGTTGTCATTTCCGATATATAAATATACTCGGCTCTACTTATAATTATCGCTCAAGTCATATCATGAAATGCCCAGGCACATTAAGATCTACCCAATACTAACGATTGGACTACGATATTAATATTACGTCATTCTGGAATTTCACTCTGGCTAAATATAGTAGGTGCATCTGAAAATTTTTTTGCTGGCCGGCGTCATGGCTGAGTGGGAACATCACAGTACAAGACTTCTATAGTATTACGGTGATAAAGGCGTAAAAAAGGGAGCTGAAATAGTATATTTATGATTGAGCTAAACACCAATAAACAAAGCAAAAACGAGAACAGTTAAATCTAAATTGGAATATGTACAACAGGCGGTCTTATCACTCTGAAAGTGATCTCTTCCAGACAATCTTAGTGTAGAGAACTGATGCAAACAGTAGTTAAAATAGAGGGGGGCGTACAAAATAAAAATACATACAAATAAAGCTAAGTGAAGATTATGTATGATATCATATAATAGATTAAATGAAAAGAGTACGAAAAAGGAAGAGTTATTTATCTAATAGCACACAACACACACAAACACTCACGCTTGTCACCCGGGAGGTAGGCAGAGACTACGGACTTCCATTTGGCGCGATCCTGACACACCTCTCTCGCCTCCTTTACATCCATATATCTACGCATACATGCTCATCGGTTAAGGGTTCTTCTAATCATGCCCATTTTTAATGTATCGCCGATTTAGTCGATAAACCTTCGCCTAGGGCGTCCCTTCCCGACCCTGCTGTTCACTTCTGCAACATAAATTTGCTTTGTCACTCTTTCCTCGCTCATTCTTTCTACATGAACAAACCACCGAAGCATTCCTTTCTTAATCCTTGTCACAATGTCATCTTGCACACCACACTTTTCTCTTATCACGCTATTTCTCACCCCGTCATTCAGATTCAGCCCCAGCATACTCCCTAATGACCGCATTTCTACAGCATTTATTCTACTCTCATGCTTCTTTTGCCAGACCCAAATTTCACTACCATAAATTAAAGTAGGGACTAACACAGCATTATTATCTAATAGCGTTCTAAGTAATACGATTTAACAAGACTTTTGAAAGAATGAAGAGATTGAGCACGACGAATATGGAGAGGTAAAGAGTTCCACAAACGTACAGCAGTTACAGTAAAAGATTTCTTAAAAAAGGAGGAAAGTGCGAAGGAGTAGAGAGAGAAAGATTGACATAGGATCGAAGGAATCGATTATGGGTAAGGAAAAGATACTGGAAACGGTCTTTTAAATAATGAGGAGTGGACGGATTAAACAGCACGCCATATAAAGTGTAGAGAATGTGAGTATTTACATACATAATACATAACATACATAAACACTCACGCCTGTCACCCAGAGGGGTAGGCAGAGATTATGGACTTCCATTTGGCACGATCCTGACACACCTCTCTCGCTTCCTCCACATCCATATACCTACGCATACACGCTCGTCGGTTGAAGGTACTCTCGATTTGGCCCATTTTTAATATATCGCCAATTTGGTCGATATACTTTCGCCTAGGGCGACCCTTCCCGACTATGCCGTTCACCTCTGCAACATAAATTTGCTTTGTCACTCTTCCCTCATTCATTCTTTCTACATGGCCAAACCACCGAAGCATTCCTTTCTTAATCCTGGTCACAACATCATCTTGCAAACCACACTCTTCTCTTATTAAACAATTTCTCACTCTGTCATTCAGCTTCATCCCTAACATACTCCTTAATGACCGCATTTCTACAGCATTTATTCTACTCTCATGCTTCTTCTGCCACACCTAACTTTCACTACCATACATTAAAGTAGGTACTAACACAGCATTGTGAATTGCCATACGTGCCTTTTTGGACACATTCTGACTTTTCACAATAGAGTGTAGAGCCCCATTCACTCTATTTCCTGCATTCACTCGTCGTTTTATATCCTTATCATATCTACCATCCCTGCTAAACACACATCCCAAATATACAAACTTATCTACTTGCTCTACTCTTATTTACTTTCTTCTCTTTCAAAAACCATAACTTTCGTCTTACTTGCGTTCACTTTCATTCCCTTTTCTTTTAATGTCCTGTTCATTAATGTAACCATCATTTGCAACTCGGCTGCCGACGACGCAAGTATGACTTGATCATCGGCATACAAAAGGCATTTGACGGTTAACTCACCCATTCTTAACCCGCAGTCTTCTACTTTCAAATTTTCCAAACAACTGTCCATAAATAGGTTGAACAACCACGGGAAAGCCACACAGCCCTGTCTGACACCTTTATGGATGTCAAACCAGTCCGAGTAGGCCCCGTTGATCCTGACACAAGCACTAGAGTCCCTATATAGAGACTTCAATGCCTGTATCAGACCAGCGCTCAACCCAAATGAGTTCAGTGTTTGCCATAACACATCCCTGTCCACTCTGTCATAAGCCTTCTCCAAGTTCATGAACGCACAAAAAACTTTTTGGTTTTTGGCCAAAAACTTCTCGGCGATCATGCGCATGGAAAAGACCTGATCCGTACATCCCATTCCCTTTCTAAATCCCGCTTGCACATCCCAAATTTTTCCGTCAGTTTCTTTCATAACTCTTTCAATTAGTACCTTAGCATACAGTTTTCCCACAATGCTAAGAAGGCTGATACCACAGTAGTTTTTACAGTCCTGCTGTGATCCTTTTCCCTTATATATTGGGAATATCACGGCTTTGCACCAGTCTCCCGGTACCCGCTTAAGTTCCCAACATAAATTAAACAAGGTGTACAGCAGGTCTGCCACCACTCCTTCTCCAGCCCTTAGCATTTCGAGAGATACTCTATCATAACCGGCTGCCTTACCTGCTTTCATACTTTTCATTGCTTTCATTATTTCATCTATACTTATATCTCTATCTATTTCCCCTTCCTTTGGAATTTCTATTTCATTTAATTAGAACGTCTCATCACTCATAAACACGCTTTCAAAGTATTCCTTCCATCTCCTTAAACTCAAAACTTCGTCATTCAGAATACAGCCATTCTGTTCTCGTATAGCATTCATTCTAGGCTGTTGTGAATGTCCCCTGGTAGTTCTTACGAGTTTCCAGAACATTTTAATGTTTGCCTGGAAGTTATCCGATATTCTTCTATCATTTTTATCCGTTCTTTCTTGCTTTTTCCTTTCAACTACTTCTTTTACTCTCTTATTTAGGTGTCTAAAAACTGCCTTTTTCCTTTCAATATCATCATTCATACTGCTAGAATTACTAGCCTTCGTTGCTAGTAAATCTAGCCATGCTTTCTTTTTTGCTTCAACTTCCATCCGTACCTCATCATCCCACCATAACGTGTTATTTTTCCTTTCATTCGTTCTCTTACTTACACCACATACTTCGGTAACTGCATCCACTAAACCTTTCTTGACATTATACCACACAGTCTCCAAGTCTTAATCATTCATACACAATTCAGCCATACCACAAATTTTTTTATCTCAATCTACATTTGAACTTCTCTTTCACACCTTCATCTTGTAACCTCTCTGTTCTTATACGCTGTAACGCAGTGGTAGAAACAGATGTCCGATGCCTCCAACGTCTGAAAAGACCATTAATTCGGCATAAGACCAAGTAATGATCCGTCCCTACGCTAAAGTCCCGGTAAACCCTTGTATCTACCACCGCGCTCCTCATTCTTTCATCAGCAATTATGAAATCTATCATACTTCTATCATCACCTCTTTCCCATGTATACGTGTGAATCTTCTTATGACGAAAGAAAGTGTTCGTCACAACAAGATTCTTTTCCACGCATATGGCGAGAAGGCTTTCACCATTCTCATTTATACTTTCATCACCAAACGTTCCAAATATCCTTTCATAACCTAGCCTCCTCACCCCAACCCTTCCATTAAAATCGCCTAATATCACAATATTTTCATTAACCTTGCATTTCATTAGCACCATCCTTACCAACTCCCAAAACTGCTCTAGGATATAAGTGGGCTTAGACATGTCTGGGGCGTAGACCCCTAAAACAAACAACTTCTTTAAGCCCACTTTCATTCGTATCCATAGCAGTCTCGGGCTTACACATTCATACTCTTTTACACAATGACCCATTCTTTCTGAAAGGATGATACCGACTCCCTGGCATGCCCGCTCGGTCTCGTCTACCCCAGATCAGTACGCGGTATACATGCCATGTGTAGTGGCATCCTTTCCCTTCCATTTCGTCTCATTCACACATAACACGTCTATTCCTCTATCATACATCATATCGCATACTTCATCCATCTTATCATTCATTCCTCCACATACATTCAATGTAGCCAGACGGGCTTCCGCAATCCACTTTTCGCCACTCCGGGGGACAGAACGTGACGGGTGGCGAACCTCGTCGCCGGTTTTCCTCCCGGAGATTCTTCGCACCCCTGCCCCATTAAAGGGGCGCCGGGAACTCGGGGCCATTTCGTTAATATTTTGCCTCATGGTGCGAAAGTAAGTTGTGGTATTTTTTACGCCGCTACCTTACGGCGAGGAGCCGAGTCAGTTCTTTCGGCTTTGTCGCTCGTTTAGCACCACCCGGGGGACACGTGTAGGGTGGGCCTAGGATTAGGTGGTCGAAGCCTACGGACGCGAGCGACTCATCCCCCTGTGAGTATTTATGTTTGATTATTATTAATTATATATATTTTGTTTACAAAATGGTAGGACTCTTTTTCTGCGTAGAACTTGGTCTGGGCAGGCTCCACTTTTACCTATTCTTACTACCAAATCGCATTGCCTGTACTGCTGTGTTCCTATGTAAAGGTTAAAGAGAGCCAGTATAATAACAGTCTATGAGTCATTTCATCTTAGTCTTAGTCCTCAAAGGTCACAACGCATCTGTAGCCCTCTTTGTTGGAAATTGGCTGCAGTTGTCCATTGACTGCAGTAGCCACATACTATCGAGTATGCTATAAATTTGTAAAAATATCATTTACCCGTGGTTTTTCTCGTGAAGGAGTCTAAAAACAATCTCATTTCGAAATATAACATCTCTGATCAATTTCTTACATATTACAATATATTTTATTATATTATATTCTATTTAAAATATACTGATGAACATGGACCTCCCCCATAGATTGCCCAAAGGGGAACCCATTTGCTTTAGTTTTTTATTTAGTATCTCCTGGTTAAGTTTCTCTCCATTGCTTCTTACGCAACCCAAGGGATGATTTAGCGTAGTGAATATTCCTACACCGCCATTTAATGGTTACCCGTTTTTAATGTTTACATTTATTATATAATTATGAGCTTTTGTCCGCGACTTCGTTCGCATATTAGACGAAAATAATATTTTTGTTGCTACAACCCATAATATAAATACCGTATTAAGCGTACGATTTCCTGTGTCAGACTTGTCTATTATCTATAATTGTGAATTAATTTACTGCGTTCCTCCATCACATGCTGACGTATTAGTAAATCATTACTTAAAATTCTCCCAGCGAGAAAAAATTGATAATTAAAATAACTAGCATCGGATCAAGTAGTGGCTCACTATTACGCGTCTCAGCCGACAATTTTAACGGGCCTGAGCGACGGTTAATCTGCTCGAACGATACGCGATCTTTTTATCTACATATAATTTCAAATATAAACATACCCTATGTTAGAAGTGACAACGATATGTCTGATTTCGTATCACGGTCCGTAAATTAAATATAGAATGAAATTAACAATGAATGATGAAAGATTTAATACTATGTAGATACTTTTTAAATATATTATTTTATAGGATAGGGTGACAAACGAGCACACAGCCCACCTGATGGTGAGTGGTTGCTGTGGCTTATAGACATTTAATTGTTATAATTATAATAATAGAATTAATTTAATAGACATAGATAATTTAATTAAGAAATTTTTAACTAGATACAGTTATTACCTATCTAAATATAATTTGAGACAGATAGCAAATGTGCTATCTTATTGTTTATATATTAACTCAGCCAAGGACTTGGCTACCCAGACATCTGCTTCTTTTGAGCAGAATAATGACTTAATATGTAATTTGGAATCAGTTCCAAGTAATTTAAATTAGAAATTGACATAATAGAGGTAATCTCTAGCAGTTCTAATAATTTAAATAATTTAGAATGTAGCTTACAAATCTTTAATTGTATGACTCCACAGAGTGATAATGAAAATTGTTTACATCTGGTGCATCAAAATATACAAGGCATGATAGGCAAAGAGCTAGAAATTAAGTTGTTCTTAAATAGCAACAATATTCATATTTTATGTATTACTGAACATTGGTTAAAAGCTTATAACTTAATGTTTAACTTCAGTAATCACCAGGTGGTCAGTTCTTTCAATAGAGAAACGGTTTTAAGCTTTAAGCTTTTAAGTCCTTAATATTAGCTAGTAAATTATTATCATGTAAAGAACGTAAAGATATTGTGAGCCTCTCTGTTGAGTGAACTGTAGAAATGGCATGTGTTGACTTTGAGCACCTCATTGTTGTGAGGGTCTACAGACCCCATGTTGTTTATACGATACTTTTGATAAAATTATGGAGGAAGTTTTTGCTAAGCTTAACAAACAGAATAAATCTATTGTAATGTGTGGAGACTTTAATATCAATCTCCTAGAAGCTTCCTCCATCAATATTAAATTTAGATCATTGTTTAAATCATATGGTCTTTTTAATTTATTTTTAGAGTATCGTATATGAAAGTATAGTAATCGTATTGCTCAATCTAGTGCAACATGTATAGATAATATTTTTATAAACGTGAAGCCGTTGCATAAATGTATAATTCAAAAAATAAGTTCTGATTACTGTGGACAAGTAGTATCGTTACCTTATGCTCACAAAAAGCAAGTAGATGAGAAAGTTGTGTTTGTTCCAGTAAATGCACATCACTTGGAGAAGTTTAGAAGTAACATAGTGAAAAAACTTCCATCACTAATAATTAACTTTTGATAAAAGATTGGGTTAGGGAAATAAAAATGCCTTCAGCTTTTCTTAATTATTAATTTTGGTCCGATCTACGTAGAATGAACTTACAAAAAAAAAAATCAAAAAAAATCTGAAGGTACTCCGAGTTGACTCTGACATCGGGACGTCAATCACCTCAGTCCTCCGTAACCACGGGTGCTATAAAGCACCCGAAACATCGAGAAATAATAAAAATAAGATAAATAAGTTAATTAAATGCGAAAAACTCCGTAAAAGTAGTTTTATTCAATGTGTAGTGTTAGCGTAAATATAAGAAATCATTAGGTCTCAATTAGATCTATGTTTTTCATGTAAGTTAGGAGTATCTTGTATACCTATGACTTGGAGCAGGAAGTTATTTTAAACAGTTTTTAGGTTGTCAAAGCAGCTGGGCGGATCACGAGCAAAGGAGTCGAGATAAGAGTTTTGAATAGTAGCTATTTATGTCTTAGTTAATTTACTGGGAGAAAAACGATGCGAGGCGAATGTTGACCTTTCCATGAGCCGCTTGAAACGATGAAAGAAACACTTCGAATGATCTAGAATAAACACCAGGTACTTATTCTGACTTGCCGTGTTGTGGCCGTATCAGAACATTTACTTTCCCATATCATCACGATAGTGTTGTAAGAGGTGACAGAGGGACAGACAAGAAGAGGGCAGTTGCATCTTCCTGGTGATAGTTTAAAATAATAAAAACTGTGGTTGTCGACCCATCTGCCAAACATGGTACCTATAGTAAATAGGGTTATATTTACCATAGGTACCACGAGGGATTCAATTGAGAGACCTATGTTCAACATTGGACTTGTAAAGTCTGTAATGAATATGATGAATGAAGAAATAAATATGATACATATAATAACATACTCATCTCGAGATATATCTTAAATAGTGAAAAAAATGTCTGGTACTGCGACCTCCGTGGAATGGCAGAGGGATTGGAGGCAATGGCAGCTAAGGACTATGTCCATCCGTAGACCATTGATAATGATGGCATGAGAGTGTTTAAGAAAATTTAAATTAACATAATCATGTAAGATTAATTTAAAAAAAACTTACTCAGAACTTCATAGTTAGTATTATTCTCAGGCGACTTCGCGTCTTGGTTCAGTTTCTCTACCTCTGTCATCAGATCTGTAAGCAACATAAATTGTTCATGACAAGAACAGAAATTATATCATCTTCTTATTTAATATTTCAAACCCATTAATATTAAAAAAACGGCAAATCTATGGGGAATAACCGTTAAAGTTATTGCGTCTATAATAGATGCGATCGCATCGCAACTTGCTATAATTTTTAATGCTAGTATCGCATCTGATGTGTTTCCCGAATTAATGTATAATTGTTAAGTTATACCTTTATTTAAATCTGGCGGTACATTGGACCCTACAAATTTTAGACCTATTTCTATACTGCAAACGTCCAGTAAAATTATTGAAAAAATATTTTAGATCAAAAATTAAATTTTTTTCTCAATATAAATAAATAAATAAATAAAACATTTATTTTCATAACATAATATACAATATTTTATGATATACAATATAAAAATATATACTAGGAAATTAAAACTAGGAACTTAATAATCATACAGTCCTACTCCCCGCGGTATCGTGTATACTTAGCCTTTGAGCGAGAAAAGAACCAGCCCTCTTATCACCAGCAGCAACTTCCAGCCGCGAATGGAGTTCCTTTAGAAACTTCATCGCACGTGGGCCCCACGGACCGATAGTCTCTACAGCACATGGCATAAATATGTAGTCATCTCTCAGATTCATATTTGCGCCACTTACTCAGTTCAGCTGCCTCTGATGCCGCCCGGCTAAACGAGGTACCTCTGAGATGAGAGGCCGCCAAAATGTCTTGGATCCCCCCCGCGCCGTCAAGTTGTGCAGACGCAGTTCATATCACCCCGCTTTAAAAATTCCGAAAAACGCTCTAAAGTGCACATTTTAACGTAAAAGTGAACGGTTATATATATAAGTGTAAAGTGAACTGGAATGTGCATTAAAAGTTGCTTTTACTAACTTTTCGTATCATTAATAACTAAAATACAGTGTGTGGAATTTGAAACTAGCTACAGTGTTATCAACTTAATTGAATTTGACTTACCCACATTAAAATTATTTTACATCACCTGTAAAAATAAATCAATACGAATCATTAATATTAAGCGCCTAGTTGATTATTTGCTGCAATAATACCATTACGACTTTTACCTGTTTTATTACGTAAGGATTGAAGTATTATCCTTTTGTATATCCAAAAATGCCTCTAAATAGAACGCCCCCAACGACACTTATCTTTAATGTGAACACCTCTCAATCCCTTTGTCAATCGGAACCAAACTTAAATACAACAGATAACTCAGAACTCGAAATAACTTACGTTGCCCAGCGTAATAAAAGGAGAAGAGAGGAAGTAGATGAAAATTCTGATATGTCGACTTTCAAAAATGAAATACTCAGCATAATTATGGACTTAAAATTTACAACGAAGGAAATAAAAGAACAGAACATTAGACTGCAAGAATCGGTGGAGTTTACATCAAAGAAATATGATGAAATTACAGATAAGATGCAAAAGATGGAAGAAAATATAAAAGAAGATAAGAATTACATTCGCTTATTGGAAGCTAAAATAGATCAGCTTGAACGACAAACCCGCTACAGTAGCCTGGAAATTCGAAATGTACCCAAAAATAATGTTGAAACCAAAAAAGACTTGATAAATCTAATTCTTAAAACAGGTACAGTTATTAAGACCCCAATTGAACCATCTGATATAAAAGACGTCTTTCATACAAATTCTAAGACCACGAATAAGCCTGTAATTGTTGAATTTACATCAAATATAGTCAAAGAGAGTTTACTCAAATCAGTTAAAACCTTCAATAAAGAAAATAAGCACAACAAACTGAGCACTGAACATCTGGGAATTGGAGGGCCTAAGACTCCAATTTACATTTCGGAAAATCTCAGCACTAAAACCAGAAGATTATTCTACTTGGCTAGAGAATTTGCTACTCAAGCAAAAATTTAATTCTGCTGGACAACATATGGAAGGGTATTTCTATGCAGAGAAGAGGGCTCGCCAAAAATACGTATAGAATCGGAATCGGATTTTTTTAAATTAAAAACACAAAAATGACTAGATTTTCACTATCGATGTAACTTGAAAATAATTAAGTTTCTATTTTATTATTTTTACCGAACGTACTTTTATAATTATTCTTATTATATAATTTTCCTGTTAGTCATAAATAACACATATAACACAATAAAACATGCACACACACATAATTCATACAATAACTATCACAAAAGCAACACTTACTCATAAAAATTTCACACCTAAAACCACCACAAATACACGTTCTTTTATTCACATATATGCGCCTGTTAGAAAAATAAGAACTTATTACAACTCAATTAAAATAATATGTCAATATATGCCATATATTCAAGGATATCCCCAAGCATCACTGAAAATAAGTCATAAAAAAATAAATACTATTAAAATTCAATCTTCCTAGTGAAACTATCATTAATGAGATTGACCTAGTAAACGAGGTAAGGTTGTCAAGTCCTACTGAGCTAGTCAAGTACCTTTGTAGGGATGTAAAAAACTTTGATGATAAAAACTTGTCTTCCTTTTGTGAATTATGTGTTAATATAAGAAGTCTCAATTGTAATTTAGGCACTTTTATAGTTTTCATGTCACAATTGAATATTAATATAGACCTTGTAGTTTTTACTGAATGTTGGTTAAAAAATGATCCATAATACCGGAAATAGACACCTACACATCACACTATACTAAACGTTTATTTAACCAAAATGACGGTGTGGTAGCATACGTGAAAAATAACATAAACGTCACATCATATGAACCATTAGTCGATGATGGTAATGTGCTAATACTCACTGTCTATACAGATACCACGGTTATCTGTACATATAGACCACCAAGTTTTCGCAATATTACAATAATACTTCATAGCATAAACACAAGTATCGTAGACTTAACTGGAGATCTAAACTTAGATGTTATGCCTTGTACTATAAAAGGATATTCTGCCGAATACCTTAATATGCTGTCTATGCATGGCTTAAAACAATGCAGGAAGCGTGCTTAGATCATTTTATGGTACGAGCCCAACATGGGATTACATCTATTGTTTTCGATGATTTTACTGACCATCACCCTATTTTATTACTTATTGACAGAGTAAAAATTAGTAAAAATAAATCAAAACTTTTATAAAGTAAAAATTGACTTTGACAAAATAACTGTAGGTATGAATGAGCTTAACTGGGCAGAATATTATAGAACGACAATGTCAATGATGCTGCAGAGTATATTGTAAATATTATAAAAGATTTTATACAAGTTAATACAACCAGAATAACTATATCTAAAAGACATAGGCCATTAAAACCCTGGATAACACCAGGAGTTGTAAAATCGATAAGAAAAAGGGACAAATTACATAAAAAATTAAAAAAGGAAAATAATAATGAAGATTTAGCATCACACTATAGGAAAATAGAGAAACACATGCAACGACATAATAAAAAAGTTAAAAAGACAGTATTACGAACAAGAACTTATTACCAGTACTGGAAACGTTAGAAAGACATGAAAGATAGTTAAAGAAGTTTGTAATCTAAGCCAATCAAAACAACCGACAACAGAATTGTTAAAAATTAAAGATACGCCAAAAGCTTCACTTAATCTAGTAAACACCTATTTCACAACAATTGATTCAAATTATACTCTGAACACCATAGGTAAATCAGTCTCATAACTTGCCGATAATTTCAAACAGACAGGTCCAACACATACGATGGCTTTTTTCGTAACAGATCCTGAGGAAGTAAATTTAATAGTTCCCCTGGCTGGGACAAAATTACTACTTATTTCGTTAAAAGGTATAGTCAAATTCTTTTGTTTTCAGACAGGGCAATCTCCATCACTATTCAAACAGGCCTTAGTAACACCAATATTCAAATCTGGTGATAAGTCCGTTCCCTCGAATTACAGGCCGATTTCTTTGTTACCTACTTTTTCAAAAATAATTGAGAAGCTTGTGAACAACAGACTTATACAATATTTAGAGCGTTATGGATATCTAGCTGCGAATCAATTTGGTTTTAGGGCACATCGTTCAACAGAAAACGCTATTTTGACAAAGGTGATAAGTGCATCTGTGTTTTCTTAGACTTGCAAAAAGCGTTCGATACTGTGTCTATTCCTATACTTCTCGGACGTCTCGAAAATCTGGGTATAAGAGGTATGCCATATGCATGGTTTTATAACTACCTTAAAAACAGAACCCAAGTATTACGTGTTGACGACGAGCTAAGCGATAGAGCCGAATGTACCTATGGCATTCCACAGGGTAGCATTCTTGGACCAACACTTTTTTTGACATACATAAATGAATTATGCAAAATTAATATCCGTAGTGTACCTTTATATTATATATTATCCGTACCTCTTTATGTTTGCGGACGATACTGTAATCCTCTTTCATGGTACAGACTGGGATACTGTACAGCAATGTGCTGAAAATGGATTACGCATGGTTACAAAATGGCTGGAAAACAATCTTTTAACCATCAATTATTCAAAAACGAAATATGTATGTTTTTTTCAAAACAATAATCTCAAAACCACCCCACAGCTTCTCTGTCACCATGCATACGTACCCTTGTAATACGTTCCAAAAAAAAAAAAAAGAGAGATGTAAATGTACAATATTAGAACGAACATCTAAGATAAAATACCTTGATGTAATCCTCGACGAAAGATTAAATTGGCAACCTCATATATCAAATATATCTAAACGAATTCGGAGACTCACTATAGTACGAGTATGTATTTAAGAACCTAAGAACTGTAACGAATTAAAAACTACTAATTCAGACATATAACGCCCTTTGTCATTGTCTCATAAATTATTGTATCTGCTCATGGGGTGGAGCTCCAAAAACATATCTTATTGAGGCCGAGCGAGCTCAAAGATCTATACTAAAACTAATATTACACCTTCCTTATACATACCCAACATCTAAAGTTTACGTATCGTCAAATGTCCTCAGTGTGCGAAAGTCGTATATACATATACAAATGCATAAAATGATATCAAAATTTTTCCCCACTATATGTAGCTAAAAACTAAAGAACACAAAAATTTCCAGTACCATTTGTGAAAAGCGCATTTGCGGAAAGGCAATATGACTACCAAGCAACTCATTTATATAATACAATCAATAAAAAAAATAAGTTTAATAACTTAAAAAGTTACCAAGTAAAACAAGCTATTTTAAATTGGCTAAAAGAATACGACTATGAAAATTGTGAAAACCTACTTTAAGTTATGTTTTATGTTTAATGAAAACAGTCGCGCGTACACGCACACACACACACACACACACACACACACACACACACACACATACACACACACACACACACACACTCACACACACACACACACACACGCACACGCACACGCACACACGCACACAAACGCACACACACGCACACACATACACCCACACACACACGCACACACACACACACACGTGCGCACACACACACGCGCGCACACCCACGCACACACACACACACACACACAAACACTCACACACACACACGCACGCACGCACACACGCACACACACATGCACACACACACACACACACTCACACACACACACACACGCGCACACGCACACGCACACACGCACACAAACGCACACACACGCACACACATACACACACACACACACACACATACACACACACACACACGTGCGCACACACACACGCGCGCACACCCACGCACACACACACACACACACACACAAACACACACACACACACACGCACGCACGCACACACGCACACACACATGCACATGCACACACACACACACACACACACACACACACACACACACACACAGACATCCGACATGAATGATCCCGTTGTCATCATTCTTCTTATCGAGTCCTGGCAGAATTCGCTAACTAAAACAGGTACGACGAGATAACAGATGCCACCCATTCCAGAAATAAATGTCGTCATGAGAATTGCCTCCACTCGGTTACTGACGACAGCAATCACCCATGACACCTACAAATTTAATTATAAATAAGTTCGTTCCTAAGCGTCAGCTCTTGGCGTTTCCACTATATTGAAAAGGCAATTCACATAAATTGCGTACTAAAGAAATGCTAACTATAGTTAACTTACATGTATGCAGAAATTGTATAAAGTCCAATATCTATAAGACGTGTGGCAATAATTAGATATATATAATATAGAGGCTACAGAGAGAAACAAATCAGGAGATGGGCAGCAGCGTCTTTGTAATAACGACTTAAAATTAAAAAAAACCAGCTAGCGTAGCGTGGAAACTATGGCACATATCCCCCCTATGAGTCAATCTACGGGGGATGCCTATGTTTAGCAACAGGCTTTAATAGGCTGTAACGTTAACGAAATTAAACAATAATTCAGAAACAATAACCTGCCGGCGGTCAAGTTCTCACCAAACCTCCCATGCTAGCCATTATCAGGTAAGGGTTAGAGTGCATGTGCCCTACAGGCACATTTGTGTGCTGGATTGGTGGAGAATAAAACCGCTGTGATATTTTTCTTTCTTCTATATTTGGTGTTTTCCTTGAGGTAGCTGGCCGCCGACTGTGTCGAACGACGAAAATCGCCCCTCTTTTATACCGCCTCGGGCTGGGTCAATGGATACGGCCGACGCATCGTACAAATGGCGTCGACCAATCAGCGCGAGGCGTGACAGAGCAAGTGACGATGCTGAGTCCCGTTACATTGTTTGTCTTAAGCTAGTTCTATATCTTACTGAGTCATTGTTTATATTGTTTACCTTAAGCTAGTTCTGTTATACAAAGTGACCAACTAATTTTATTACACAAATATAAGCTCTACACTATTATTTTCTTAACATAAAATGCTTATATCCTATCTAAACTATAATCTCTATTAATATAAATGTTTATCCTATCTAAGTACAAACTAACTATATAATATTTATTCCATTAATATAAATGTTTTTGTCTTATTTATGTATCACTATTTGTTTTTCTCTTGTCCCGCACATCACTCCCGCCGTGCGACCGCGTCGCATCAGCTTCCGGTGCGGGCTCGACGTCCGTAGATAGAGGCAGGATCACAAGCTTCCTTACTGGCCGGCGTAGGACACCTCCCTTAGTTAGCACGTCCACAGTCCGCACGACGTTGTCGGGACCCGGATATGTAGCGATGACTCTTCCTCGTATCCACACGTTGCGAGGCAGGTTGGGATCGACGATCTGTACGAGGTCGTCGACGCGTGCTGCTTGGCCTTGTCCGTGGGGCTCCCACCGGTGTTGAAGCTCAGGGAGGTACTCCTTCACCCAGCGTAACCAGAAGGTGTCGGCTAGCCTCTGCGCAGCTCGCCAACTTGACCGTGAGAGGGCGTCTCGTTCGGTGAAAGTGCCTAGCTGTGGTACTCGTCCCGGTCCTCCCAACAAGAAGTGGTTAGGAGTGAGAGCTTCGGGATCCTCTGGACTGACTGAGACGTGAGTCAGCGGTCGGCTGTTGACGGTGTATTCCACTTCTACCAGTAGTGTCGTGAGGACTTCCTCCGTCGGATGACGTTCGTGCAACGTCGCGATAAGAGCGGTCTTGACGGAGCGAACCATTCGCTCCCAGGCTCCGCCCATAAATGGAGCTCCAGGCGGGATGTAGCGCCAGGAGATAGTCCTTTTTGCTGCTTCTTCTGCGGTCGCTGCGTCGACCGCCTGTCGTAGTTCCTTATCGGCTGCCTTCAGGTTGGTGCCGTTGTCTGACCATATTTCTGTCGGGCAGCCTCGCCGTGCGATCATCCGCCTTATGGCCATTACCGCGGAGTCAGCGCTAAGTGAGCCGGCAACTTCTAGATGTATGGCTCGCGTAGTGAGACATGTAAAAATGGCCACATATCTCTTTTGTCGAGTTCGTCCGACGGTCACCGAAAGAGGTCCGAAATAGTCCACCCCGGTGTAGGTGAAGGGGCGCTTGTGGTGAGCTAAGCGACACGTTGGCAGGTCCCCGGTTCTCGGATGCGGCGGTACTTGCGTCTTCATTCTGCAGAATAGGCATTTTCGTAGTATTGTGCGTACGATAGGGCGCAGTCTCAGTACCCAATACTGCTGCCGGCACTCGTTAACTGTGGCTTCTACACCGGCGTGATGGAGTTGCCGATGTATAGCCTGCACCCAGAGCTTGACTGTGTGATGATCACCGTCAATTATCAACGGGTTCTTGAATTTTTCCTCCATGTCGCAGACTGCTCGAATACGACTTCTAAGTCGTAGTGTGCCGTTTATTGACTCGACGCTGAGCTGGCGAAGGCGGCTCTCCTTATTGATCGGCTGCTTCCCTTCTAGGAGTGTTGAGGGTATTCTGGCTAAGTTGAGGTTGAAGGTGAGTTCGTCCGAGTGGATCTTCCAAACAACACCCAGAGCTCGTTCCATCTTTTCTTCTGTTTTGTAGAGTTCCATGTCTTCTGTCTGGCTGTCTTCTCCAAGTGTTTCTAGGAGTGATGCTGAGTTTGATTTCCACTGTTTCAACTCGAAGCTGGCTTTCATGTGCACGGCTCGTACACTCTTCGTGATGCGTTTGGCATCTTCGAGGGTTCTGAAGCTGTCCAAGTAGTCGTCGACGTAATGCTTCATTATGATGGCCGCTGCGGCTTCTGGGTGAGTTTCCCCGTGCTGTTTGGCGTTTAGGTTCTTGACGTATATTGCTGTTGAAGGCGAACTCGATGCTCCGAAAATTAATGATGTCATTCTGTACTCTTCCGGAGGTTGGTTGTCTCGTCGAATCCCACGCCATAGGTACCGCAGTGCGTCCCTGTCTTGTTCTCGCAACTTGACTTGCATGAACATCTCTTTGATGTCCGCCGTAACCGCGATCATGTGTTGTCGGAAGCGCATGACGACACCTGGTAGCGATTGTAGTAGGTCGGGCCCTTTGAGTAGCATGTCATTAAGTGCCACCCCTTTGGTCTTGGCTGCGGCATCGTGTACCACCCGTAATTTCTCCGGTTTCATTGGGTTGATTACTGCAAAGTGAGGTAGGTACCAAGTTTTGTCAGCTGTCTTCTGTTTTGGGGCGGGTTCGGCGTACCCCTTTGCGACGAGAGCGTTCATTTGTTCCACGTATTTCTTCTTTAACGTGGGGTCACGATCGATCTTCTTTTCTATGTTGAAGAGCCTCTTCAGCGAGTTTTCGTAATTGTCTGGTAACTTGACATCGTCTTTGCGCCAGAGAAGACCGGTCTGGAATCTTCCTTCTTCTGTCTTCGTTGTGGTCCTTTCCAAGATACGAAGTGCTTGTTCTTCTGGATCAGTCTTCGGTCTCTTGGGCTTTATACAAAGTGCGTCCATCTCGAAGTATCGCTTCACGAGGTCTTCTAGATTCTCCTCTGGATCTTCTACGATGTGTGACACGAAATCGATGTTCCGTCCGAAGCTTCGTGTCTGGCTGCCGTGGAGTACCCAACCTAGTGGCGTGAGAGATGCCACTGGGTGGTTCTTGTCTCCTTTTCTTACTTCCGATGTCAGCAGAAGATGCCAGTTATCTTGTCCGATCAGCACTCGTGGCTTGGCGTTTGCATATGTGAGATGTCCTTGGATATCAGAGAGGTGTTGACACTCCTCCACTAGATCCTGTGGGACCCGTTGAGATGAGACTTGCAGGTTCTTCACTGTGCGTGCTTGTATTTGTTCTTCATGATCGTTGAGCCCCTTTAGTTTGATGGTGACTCTCCTCGATGCTGACTCCGATACTTTCTTGTCGTTGATGGTTTCTATCTTCAGTGGGTCTATGGGGCCCGTTGCTCCGACGCTTGTTACTATACTATCGTCGACGAGCGTGACTGTTGAGCCGTCGTCCATCAACGCGAAGGTGTTGACAGCTCCTTTTGGTCCTTTGACCTGGATCGGTAGGATTTTTAAGTATGATTGCTTCTTGACGGTCCAGGTTGAGTTGATGACCTCTGTTGCCCCTTGATTTTCTTTTGCTTCTGAATCTTCTGACTTCTTTTCGTAATGCAGCATCTTGTGGTGAGAGTACTTGCAGCAGTTGATATTACATGGCTTGGGTCGGCAGTGGTGTGTCTTGTTCCTATAGCGAAGACACCTGAAGCAGAGGCGCTTGGACTTGGCCATGTCCCATCTTGCATTTGCATCTAACTTCTTGAATTGTTCACATTCTGTGGCGTTGGTGTGCCCCGTATCTTCACATACGACGCATCTTGGTATGTATGTCTTCTCAGTCACGTTGTTGATCCTTTGAGTCTTCCTTTGTGGTGCGGCTGTAATAGGCGGTGTCATCTGTTCGGGCAGCGCGTAGGGTCCACACAGTTCTGCTTCCCTTTTGAAGAACTTCTCTATCTTGATGAGGCAAGGGTCTTCACGTGGCTGCATGGCTGAGAAGTCGTAGTACCTATAACGCAGAGTTGGCGTCAGTTTGTCTACTATTGTCTTCGCGAGTTCAGGATTGTACATGTAGTTAAAACAACCCAAAGTCTTCAGTGTCGCCACTACGTTGGAGATCTTGGTGGCGAATATGCATATGTCTCTTGGTGACTCAGTAAGGCGCGGCAGACCTCTAAGCGTCTCCATCTCCAGCATGGCTATTGACTCTGGTCTTCCAAATCTTGACTCCAAAGTCTTCATTACTTCAGCCGGGTGTGCGTTTGTCATAAGTAGGCCTTCAACTGCTTCCTTGGCCTTCCCTTTCAAGTTTCTTCTGAGTCGATTCGTATTTTCAACTACGCTGAATGTCGCTTCTGTCTCGTAGTAGGCGGCGCGAAAGGGTAGCCATTCCTGATGCGACCCGCTGAAGAATGGTAACTCGACGAACTTAGGTCGTTGGGCGGCGCTGACAGCCCGAGTGATGGCTTCAGCCAGGAGGGCTACGTCAGTTTGACCTCCCGCCGGTGACTGATGTGTTTCTTCGTGCCTTGGTTCTTCTGCGTGGGCGGCTGTTGGTTCTTCTATGGCCTGGTGAGGTTCGTTGGTGATTGCTAACACCGGGCGATTCACTTGATTCTCCAACCAGTCGTCCACTCTTGTATTGACTTCTGATCTTGAGTAGAGGGATGCGTCATCTTGTTCTTCCTCCTCCTCTTCTGAGTCTTCCCTTTCTAAGGCAGCAAGGCGTGCTGCGGCTAATTCCACTTGAAGGCGTAGTAAATCTTCTTTCGCCTTTGCAAGCTTGAGCTGCTTCGTTCTACTGCGTGTAGATCCCCCTCCACCTCCCTTCTTGCTGGGCGGGCGGGGTTCCTGTAGCCCGGTTTGCTTTGATGGACCGGCGGTGCATCTTATGGCTCGCTTCACTGTAGAAGTTTCTGTTTCTCGGTGAGTTGCTCTGGTGACAGTAGCGGGCGGCTTCATCAGCTGTTTGGCCTTCGCACCCGCAGTTAGTGTCGTCGCCGCGGATGGTGTTACGGAAGGAGCGACGGCGCTGGCGGGGTGCGTGGCGGGGGCGGCGGTTGCGGCTGAGGCTGAGGTGGCGGCGGACGAAGTGGTCGCTGCGGTGGCGGAAGTCACGGTGGATGGATCAGTCGCCGCGGAGGTGTCTGTATACTCCGAAGTCTCCGTGGCGGTCGTCCCTGTAGCTGTTGATTCCGTACTGGCTTCCGCACTGGTGGTACCGGTCGCCGAGGTGGTAGCCTTGGACGACGACGGCTTGCTGCCCCTTCCCTCAGAGCGCGTAACGGCCATGCTGTTAGCTGACTTTTTCTTCGAATAATCTTGAGTCTTGAAAAACGATTTCCGAGGAGTCTTCTTAATTATTTTTTCTTCAGGTAATTATTCCCCACAAGATTCGGCTGGCGAAGGACCATTAAATGTGCCCTACAGGCACATTTGTGTGCTGGATTGGTGGAGAATAAAACCGCTGTGATATTTTTCTTTCTTCTATATTTGGTGTTTTCCTTGAGGTAGCTGGCCGCCGACTGTGTCGAACGACGAAAATCGCCCCTCTTTTATACCGCCTCGGGCTGGGTCAATGGATACGGCCGACGCATCGTACAAATGGCGTCGACCAATCAGCGCGAGGCGTGACAGAGCAAGTGACGATGCTGAGTCCCGTTACATTGTTTGTCTTAAGCTAGTTCTATATCTTACTGAGTCATTGTTTATATTGTTTACCTTAAGCTAGTTCTGTTATACAAAGTGACCAACTAATTTTATTACACAAATATAAGCTCTACACTATTATTTTCTTAACATAAAATGCTTATATCCTATCTAAACTATAATCTCTATTAATATAAATGTTTATCCTATCTAAGTACAAACTAACTATATAATATTTATTCCATTAATATAAATGTTTTTGTCTTATTTATGTATCACTATT
Organism: Parnassius mnemosyne; assembly: GCA_963668995.1. Classification (NCBI taxonomy): domain Eukaryota; kingdom Metazoa; phylum Arthropoda; class Insecta; order Lepidoptera; family Papilionidae; genus Parnassius; species Parnassius mnemosyne. Next base: position 31,027,083 of record CAVLGL010000086.1, read on the forward strand.
TGTTTTTCTCTTGTCCCGCACAGTGCAGAAATCATGTGTGTTGAAAACAAAACATGGGTACCAAAGAAAAATTACGTACCACTTGTGTCATGGAAGTGAGCACGCAACTGTACTTTCTACCGAGGCTATCGAGAAGCAAAGCCGACAGAGGCATGCTAATAAGCGCACCGATGGATGAGAGACTTCCAAACAGCGCTATTTCCATTTCATACATAGGCCTGTGCAGGGTTGTGTTCGCTGATGAAAAAATATTCACTGTCGATGACGGCCAGGTGTACATTATGCCCACAATGAAACATGTATAGCAAACTGAAATCATAACTTGTAATGTAATTACTTAATTTTCTTGAAGAAATCGATCTTTAGATAATCAATTTTGATAAACAAAAGAATCGACTATTATCAGTGTATACCTATTTTTATATAGTTCAATAATAATTAGCATTATTTTATTGATAGCAAATTTGTATTGAGTTCCGATAGATGGGGAATAACCATCTCTTTTTTGATAAGTATAAAATACTCATACCAGGGACGGAAAGCCGCGTCAAACGTGCAAAATGTCCATTACATACTGCAATCGTCCATTGGCTTGCAAAGCACGACGACTAAGGCAATTTTTTACTACAAAAACAAGGTCTCACGTTTGTCATGTTTGTAACTTTAAAGGCTTATGTTTATAAATAAGAAGATGTAAATGTCTTTATGCCACAGTATACACAGGTGGACTGTGTGCTCATTTGTAACCATTACTCTATTAGAAAGAAGAAAAAAACCATAATGTATTGCTTAAATAGAATCCTTCCTACTTCCTTCACTTCATCAGTTTAACGCAAACGGCAGAGAATATTGATGAAATATAATTAGACACTAATAGTAATTTATTATTAAAATTAGCTTAGCTTACCTGTCACGGTGTAGCCGGTCTGATACAATATAGACATTTTTGAGTATAATCAAATGCTTCACGCCAAAACTTTTTCAAAGATCTTGCATGTCTACGTTACTACTGAAACTTATGAACAGTTTATTATTAATAATATTTTTGAGAATTTATTGACAGTAATCGATAAATAAATAAAATAAATAGATGGAGTGTAACGTTAAGATATGTAGGTAGTCGATGGATACAGGTGGCTCAGGAACGTGCTTTATATTATACCATAGGGGATAACTATGCTCAGCAGTGAACATGTGAAAGTTTGTAATATAGTAAAATACTAGGCACACAATACAGATGCAGATAATAATAAAATTAAACTGTTCGATGATATATTTACGCTTTCCGAACATAATCAGTTTATAGCCCATTATTAATTAATGGTTTTATTTGCAGAGCTATGAACGTGTTTTACTTTAAAAAAAAGAAGCATTATAATACTATGAAATACAACTTATATACTAGCCAAATGGACTCATTATATTTCTAACATAGTAGTTTTATGGCAGCAATACATAGCTGCAGCGCGAATGGATTGGCTTGACCGGGGTAATACCACGATCTCATATAATGCCTGAGTCAAACAGCGATTAATGCTTCTGAGTTTCGTATGATGAGTGTACGCAATCAAATACCGTTCTACTGGTAACGAGGCATTCCATCTTAATCTTCAGGGCTTACAACGCATCGGAGTTTTGGTTCTTAATCGATGAATAGAAGTAGATTTCTATGGGAATTAGCATCCAACCTCTCAGAGATCAGAGTAAACCTGTGTTCAGCAATTTGACATCAGGCAGTAACTTTAACTTTAGTGGAGTCCTCGTATCACCAGGTAATTTGAAAGTTTTACCTTTATTCTATTAAAACCTCTTATGTGTAATTGCAAAATTTACGATAAGTTTTATATCAGATAATTTATAGCCAAAAATGAATGATTGCACGAGGTCTCAGTTCCATGCAATTTTAAAGGATCTTTAAATAAAGCAAAGCAACTTCATATAAAACACTTCGCGTGTAAAAAGTCACGATAACGTAGATAAATGGAGTAGTTTAAATACTCACGATATCTTGTTGCTGCCTTGTTACGTGTGAGTTGCAGCGGTCGGGAGTAGCCAACAGGGATGCCAACTATTATTAGGAGAAATACAGTATTATAGGAGCCAAAAATTCTACGATATTAAAAACTACCTTGCACTCGTTACGATTATGCAGAAAAGTTATTTAGTGGTTCACTTTCTCTTGTCATTCTCAATATTGAACTCTTAAAAGTCTCCAAATCATACTAGTTCCCTTTATTCCAAAAACTACCTCCTATATATTTTTATAACATTTTTAACGAAACTTTATATTAAAATATAGTACAACACTACATTATACGAAAGTAGTAGTTGTGGTAGTTGACAACCCTATTGGTCTACCCTACTCTTCAACACGCACATGCACGCGCGGATGACAACAAAACATTATATTTATATACTGATAATTAAAAGTATTTAAGATACGTTGAGAGTTTGCGTCACGTCAATCGATATTTAAAACGTGTCTGCTCTTTGCTCAGAGTATTTTAATAATATTAAAAGGAACTTGTCTGACGTTGTAGCGCAACGCCACAACTTAATAATTTAAAATTTAAAATTTTGTACAGCTGACTTCAATATAAGTTATTAAGAATAACTCAAATAACTCAAAAACTATTGGTCTGACCTTGACCAATTTATATGGGACCACACGAGAAGTATCAGCTTTCATATAAAAAAAGAATCATCGTATAACACATAAAAAAGACATACGCGTCGAATTGAGTACCGTCTCCTTTTTGGAAGTCGGCAGAAAAGAGAGGAAAGAAAAATTTGTGTTGTGTTCACAAATGTTCACGGTAGAACTATGGAAAATATTCCTTCTATAAGACAGTCTATAGGGAGGTCTAAGCTTGTTTATTAACACGACGAAATAAATAAATATAATCATATGGATTCGGATGGAAGGGGTGTAAGTATCTTAATAAAGAGGTGTAAAATATTTAAATCAGCGTCAGGCAACAACAACAAAGGTGCGAAACGTCTAGTTACTTTTTACTAGTTTAATTGTATAACTAACAAACCATGAAAATCAGTTTGGTTTTACAAGGGTTCACTCGACAGCCTCGGTAATGAACTGATTACTAAGCACAGGGGAATTAAAAGGATGCTCCGGGTACATTTTGTAATCTTTCCAAGGCTTATGGCTGTGTTCTACATGAAATATTACTTATGAAGCTATATCATTATGGTATTAATAACATAGCGCTTAAACTTATTGCATCATCGTATTTAAATAAAAGAACACAAGTATTTGTATTAATTGTAGTAGTTCTTTCGGATCGGTAGTATATATGGGTGTTCCCCAGGGCTCAATTCTTGGTCCTTTCTATTTTTAGCTTATATTAATGACTTACCTTACTTGTTAGGGAATAACCATGATGTAGCTTTATTATCTGATGATACATCGTTATTTTTTCAACTAACGGTGACAAGCTAGTACACAACCTTTCTGATGGTAATTAGGTAATGTGGACCTTAGATATCCTAATTTATCCTCGATTAGGAATCAAAACGTAGATTCGTTGTCACCTGAGGGCGAAGATGCAATGGATCATTTCCAGTAAAAAGGGTCTCCGGTTCTCTACACTCACCATACGAGACACAACATTAAGCTGCTATTTTAGGCTGGTATTCTGTGAAAACGTGAACTAATTAACAACTGAATACCAGTGTGCTTTCAAATATGGAGGAGCTGAGCCTTGTTCAATCAACTGTTTTTATCGGAGTTACAGTTATCGCGAAGCTTTGAAGGGACCCTCATATATCTAAACTAGCTAGTAAACTTAGTTTTGCAGCATATCTTGTAAAAAAGACTAGAGGCCTTGCATGTGTTGAACCAGCTAAATTAGTTTATTTAGATTAATTCCACAGCATTATGTCCGAATGAATCTTGCTATGGGGTAATGCGAATGACATTGAAATTATTTTTATTTTGTAAAAGAAAGCCATAAAAAGTAATTTATAACTTAAGTCCGAAGGAATATCTAAAGAAAAATTTAAGAAATAAATATATTAAAATATATTGGTAAATCCAAATGTGCATGCCTTAAGCTCATTTAAAATATTACGTATAACATTATTATACGTATTTTTACGTAACAATACGTAAGTAGTTTATTATTATATATATTTGTAACTATTAATATACTTCCAATTTTCCGATAATTTTACGTCAAACTTCAATTAGAAAAAGCTTGGAAAATAAAAAAGTGCACGTCATGCAGTGGCATCCTATGCAGTGCACTCATAATGTTCACATGATCGTAAAAAACTTTCAATAATGTAAACTTTTCGTCAAAGAGTTCCAGTAGCATTAACGGAAGTACATCTTCAGGTCACTCTATCAGGTCCGGAGATAAGGTTTCATCATAACTAACAAAACGAGGCCAAGCTCAACATATTTAGATCTACTATAACCAAACGATACAGTAATCTACTCTAGACAGCGGCCGAGCTCGAAATGAAAGTGAGGCAAAGGTAAACAGGCATGCCAAAGTGTATTAAAGAAAATAAATTATTACAATGCTGTTCAAAACACCGATAATTTCGGCATTTCTCAGCTGAAAAAATTAATTATAACTAAACAAACCAACCAATCCCCATGTAGTGGCGGGTAAGAATACCCACTACCCCATATCTTCCTGTGGGTGTCGCAAGAAGCGACAGAGGGAACTGAGGCAGAAGATGGGCAGCAGCATCTTTCTGATAACAGCAAAATCACAATAAAATAACTGCGGTTACCAACAATCTCGCTAAGCGTGGCAACTATGGCAATATACCCCCAATGATTAAAGTTACGAAGAGATGTCCCCAGTCTAAGTGCTAAATATATCCGGTGGAGGTTCGGTTGCTACCTAAGACTACTCGACTTGGCAACATATAACGCACACACCCTGAGGACTAACCAGAAGATCCTGGAGCTGGAAGAAGAGATAGACAAGTTGCGCTGGAATATTATAGGATTATCTGAGGTCCGAAGAGAGAGGGAGGACATGGTAATTCTCGAATCCGACAACTTGTTCTATCAGCGGGAGGGTGACAATCTGTCACAAGGGAGTGTCGGATTTATCGTCCACAAGTCTCTCGTTAACAACGTTGTAAAGATTGAGAGTATGCCGTCGAGGGTTGCGTACCTTATACTCATAATCACCAAACGGTATTTGCTGAAGGTCATACAGGTTTACGCAACAAACTCGACACATGCCGATGAGGAGGTGAAGGAAATGTATGAGGATATATCTAGAGTCATGCATTCCTACAAAACCCACCATACGGTGTTAATGGGAGACTTCAACGCAAAACTAGGCACAAGAGAGAACGGTGAACTGAAGGTGGGGAAATTTGGAATAGGGCAACGGAAACCAAGGAGCAAGGAGCTGGCCGATTTCATGGAGAAAGAGGGACTCTTTATGATGAACTCTTCATTCCAAAGGCAGCCCCACATGAAGTGGACCTGCGAGCCCCGACGGTTCGACAAAAATTGAGATTGATTTATGACGAATAGACGACAACTATTCAGTGATGTCTCAGTGATCACGATGGTGAAAACCGGTAGCGATCACCGAATGGTGAGAGGCACATTGAACCTAAACGTTTAGTTGGAGAGGTCACGTCTAATGAAATCAACGCTCCATCCCCCTCGTGCTTTAATCCAAAGTACCGAAACCTTTCAGCTTAAGCTACCAAACTGTTTTTAGTGTCAGAACATTGCAATTCAGTGGACGATATGAATGACAAACTCGTGGAAACTGTCCATGCGGTCGGAGCTAAGTTTTCCAAGACCCGCCGCAGAAGAACACAAAAACTCTCCGATCACACTCTTAATATCATGGCTGTTAGACGGGAAATAAAACTGCAGTCTTCAGTAGACTTAATAGCATACAGGCAACTGAACTGTCAGATCTCCATATGCATTCGTCGGGACTGACGCAACTTTAATACTGCTCGTATTGAAAAAGCGATCAAGCTGAACCAGGGTTCCAAAGGTTTTGCTAGAGATCTGTCTGCCAGAAAGAGCCAACTGTCAAAGCTGAAGACTGAGTGTGGCAGCGTCGTTTCCGGGATATTCGAGATTTTGAGTGAGATTGAAAGGTTCTATGGGCAGCTGTACACATCATTGTTGGAGCTTTACGCAAGTGTGAGTAACGATCCAAGATCAAGTCTTATCCGACACTATTCCAATGGTATTCCGGGCGTCAGTTTGAACGAGATTTGAATAGCTCTTCAGCACCTTAAAAACGGCAAGGCCCCAGGCTAGGATGGAATTACAGCGGAGCTTCTGAAAGCGGGTGGAAAACCGGTACTTGAAGTCCTTCAGAAGCTCTTTAATTCCGTCCTCCATGGTGGCATTACACCGTAGGCGTGGAGCAGAAGTGCGGTGGTCTTGTTCTTTAAGAAAGTCGACAACGCTCTCATGAAGAACTACAGACCGATTTCCCTTCTGAGCCGCGTCTACGTGCTGTTTTCGAGAGTCATTACGAATCGTCTCGCGCGCAGACTTGACGACTTCCAGCCTCCCGAACAAGCCGGTTTCCGAAAAGGCTTTAGCACCATAGACCACATACATACCTTTCGGCAAATTGTACAGAAGTCCGAGGAGTACAATTTGCCACTATGTCTGGCGTATGTAGACTATGAGAAAGCCTTTGATTCCGTCGAAATTCGGGCGGTGCTGCAGTCCCTTCAGCGATGCCAAGTTGAACCAGAGTGACCGACATAGCCCAACGGATTAGTAAGCTGAAGTGGCAATGGGCCGGCCATATAGCTCGAAGAACCGACAACCGATGGGGAAGAAAGGTTCTCTAGTGGCAGCCTCGTACCGGCAGGCGAAGTGTAGGGCGTCCCCCTACTAGATGGAGTGACGACCTGGTAAGATATGCAGGAAGTCGATGGATGCAGGTGGCTCAGGACCGTGCTTTGTGGCATTCTTTGGGAGAGGCCTATGTTCAGCAGTGGACTTGTGAAGGGCTGTAATGATGATGATGATGTAGATAAACATAACTTGTTTTATCTTTACTTAGCGCTACAAAATTTTCAGAAGGGATGATCATGGCAAAAGAGTTTGCTCTATCTTGAGCATGTGGAGTTCGCAAAGGTAAGTTCTTATACTTATTATATTCTAACTAGCTAACTAAAGGTATTTTTATGATAAAAATAAGCTTATTGTCTAAATAACAACATACTAAATCGGCAATGTTAATTAAAGTATGAATGTTGCTTAATTCTAGAGATATTGGAAAATCTTTGTATGTTTGCATAATTCTTAGGTTACTAATAATATCACTATACATTTATATTGGGCTTAGTAAAGATGGATGTAAGGTGTTGGTTTTTACAATAAAATTGAGTTTAACAAATCTTCGACTTTGAAGGACATTGTAAGTAAATTAGGTAGCAAAGTATTTAAAAAATGGATAGTTTCATTTGAAAACTGAGTATATTTAACATTTCAGATGAATTTTTAACAGTAGAAGATAAGAGTTCATTGACGCTATTTAACTTTATTTGATTGTCATTTAATTCCTCCAGGGATTTATTAACATTAGAAATAGTGGATTTAGAAACTAAGATATGCTTTTTGGTAGACTCTGCTAGTTTATTTTCGTTATTAAATAGAGCATGAATAGCTTTGTTGTAGTTTTCAGCGTCATCTTCATCCAGTGTGCCGAAAATGTGTTTAAATACCGTGACAATACCTGAGAACCAGACAGATCTCTTGGACATACCGTTTAAGATAATATGGGAAATCGCATTAAAATCTCTTAAGATCTCATTGTAAAGTGCTTCTAGGGGTTGTAACATATTTTCACACTGAGCATAATCTATGTCGGCACTCACACGATACTGAAATCGGATTATTTTAAATACTTCATGAATGTTTTCCAATTGGTGTCGGATTGGATGTACGTCTACCGGAATAACGATGTGAAATTGATTATTAATTATCCTCAATGTACAAATAGGGTCGAAGAATATACCAGGGCTCTTGTCGATGCGTACAATATATTGACCATTGCCGGTTGCAAGAATAATAGCACAAAATGCGGTGGCGGTTCTGTAAATAATAATTAAGAGCTTGCTAAGTCTATATTGTATAATAACGTGTATATAAAAACAAAAAGAAGTTCGTAAGGAGTGAACTGAGTTGTTGTATGGACGTTACTAATGTAGGCCAACATCGCCGTATAGACGTATTTGTGCCAATCGGTTTGGTTTTCGTTCACGAAGGACTTAAGATACTCTTTCAAAGTGGCATGGCTCCTTTCGAGAGCACCTTGAGTCTGGGGATGATACGGAAAGGACCATATCTGTCTTATTTTTAAAAATTCACATGTACGTTTGAAAAGGTCAGCCGTAAAATTTATTACTTGATCGGTATTTATAGATTTAGGGATCCCAAATTGTGAAATGAAGTGAATTAGAGCTTCGCATGTTTCTTCTGCGGTGACGTTGGACATTGGAAAGGCTGTAGAAAATTTGGTTAGATCATCTTGGAGAGTGATTATAAATCGGAGTTTGTGAAAACTCGCTTTGGGTAAGGGGCCTACTATGTCTAGGCTTATTTTCTCAAATGGGCGAGTAGAAGTGGTTGTGATTTGCATAGAAGACCGGTTAATCTTGCGTAACGGTTTATTTGTTTGGCAAAGTTTGCAATTTTGTATATACCTCTCTATATCTGCGCTTTTTCCGCGGGTAGGAGTTGATTAAGTTAGACATATTTTAATACACTGAAATCTTTAATTTGTATAATATTATATCTAGGGACTATTTAATATAAATTTAATGTTCCTGTGATATATAAACTCCTGCCAGTCAAGTCTGAAATATATTTAGAATAACTTGAACTCTTTAGCACATTCACTTCACTACCACATTGTTATAACCTTAAAAACAAATGGAGTCAATTAAGAAAACTGTTGCGGACCTCACTGAACATTTCAATTTAAGGATGGCTGAGTTCCAAAAAGATCTCAGGAGTTCAATTCCAGCAACAAGCCCCACTTCAAATATTAATCACCAATTTCATTCATTCCGGTGCTTTGTTTTAACTGCTTTAGAAAATTTGCAACTGCAAGTTGAACTATTAGCTCAACAAAATGATAACATGGAGATGAGATCTCGAAGAAAAATCCTGCTTGTTCATGGTATAGCCGAAGACAAGAAAGAGAACACATCCTCTAGTGTTGTCAAGATTCTATCTGACCACTTGAAAGTCCCTGGTATTACCACTGATTCAATAGGCCGGTCACATCGTCTTGGTCAACCTGGCACTGATAAACCCCGGGCTGTGCTTGTAGAATTTAGAGACTATGGGACAAAAGAGAAGATATGGCTTGCAAAGAAAAATTTGAAAGGCACAGGGATTACATTGTCCGAATTTCTTACAAAGGGTCGACATACTACATTCCAAGCGGCGCGCCAACGTTTTGGAGTTTCAAGGTGCTGGACGAGGGATGGCATCATCTTCGTACTAGGACCTGATCAAGTACGCCATCGTATCCATTCTAGGCTTGATCTTGATGCTGTTTCGACCTCTGAATCGGTGACTCAAGCCACATCTGCTGTAACCTCGGTTCCAAGTGTGGTGAAAGACTCCAGGTCTGCTCAAGTAAGAACCAAGAGAATTGGTAAAAAATGAATCCTTTTTTTTGAGCTGGTCAAATCTGTTGTATCTCGTGCGACTACCGTATTTCTGGTTTGTTTACATTCTTCTATTGTAAACATTTTTAATTTATTTTTATTAATATATATCACCATTTTTCCTTTATATTTTCGATGTGAGGTAGTTGGTAGTAAGAGAGAGGGAAAGAAAAAAAAAGCATTTCAATGTAAACAAACAATAAGTGAATTGACATGACATTGGATAACAGTTGCACATTTTTATTTCTTTCTTCGGCGTAGGCAAAGGTCTCATAGTCATACAGCCGTACCTTATGGTATTTTTGCCTTCTACATTTCATGTTTTTGTTTTTTTTCTCTTTTCTTATCACAAAGCAACATTTCTATAACAATTCTCTTTGTGCTTATTACATATTTTTATTTGTAAAATGCTATTTGTTTACAGTTTTTGGTAGTTTTGTTTTGTTTAAAAATTGTCTCTTTTTATTTCAGTTATTCTGAAACATCTATTATTATTATTATTATTTTTGTTTCATCTCTTTCAGACTGCTGGCGGGATAGAGATCTGTTTAGGTACTTACTTATATATTTAATTTAACTATTTAGTTTTATATTTATATATCATATATATTATATATTTTATTTTATTTTACTATGTTGTTAGATAATTATGATGTAGGTAATGATTCTGACGATTATGTCGTCGATGTCTTTATCGTCAAATGATAATGCATCTAGTGAACACAACTTCCACAGTACAACATCTTCAATTCCGATAAATGTAGCACTTAATTCATATTTCTCAAATTCCCTGAAAAACTTTAATGTAATTCATATAAATGCCCAAAGCATTCCGGCTCATTATCCCGACATGCTTGCGTCCCTTGAATCCCATAACGTTCACGCCATTCTAGTCTCTGAATCTTGGTTGAAACCATGCTTGCCATCCACTTCTAATTCATTACCAGGATTCCATCTTATTCGCAACGACCGGAAGGGGGGGTGGTGGTGTGGCAATCTATCTCCGTTCTTATTTACCTTTTGCGGTAGTAAGTTTGTCCCCCCAACCATCTCCTTCTAATGCGGCTGAGCATCTCTTCATTGAAGTAACCCTATCCAATACGAAAATTCTTCTTGGCGTTTGTTACAGTCCTTCTCTTCATATTGACTATTTCTCTTCTTTCGAATTTTTATTAGAAAATTTAATCCCATTATATACTCACACTATAATCATGGGTGACTTTAACACATGCCTACTCAAGGGTGACTATCGGTGTGAAAAGCTAAAATCATTAACCGAGGCATGTAATCTACATATATTACCACTATCTGCTACGCATAAAATGCCTGACTGTACTCCATCACTACTTGACTTAATTATTGTATCCTCTCCAGATTTTGTCCTGAAGCATGGCCAGCATGACGCTGATCTTTTCTCTCATCATGATCTCTTGTTTCTTGCATACAAAGTTCGTCCTCCTAAAGCAAAATCGAGAATTCTTCTGCAACGTAAGTTTGGTGGAATGGACAAAGAACGTCTTCTGGAAGATGCTCGTCGCATGGACTGGTCAGCTGTTGAAAATGCTTCAACAGTCGACTTGAAAGTCGAGTTATTTAACTCCTTTCTTATCCAACTTTATGACATCCATGCCCCAGTAATATCAATAAAAATGAAACATTTACCTGCAACTTGGTTAACTGATAGTCTAAAAAAACTTATTATAAAAAAAAGATTTGCTAAAAGTAAGTTAAAAGCTGATAAATCTGAGAAAAACTTACGATATTATAATAAAGTACGGAATCGCTGCAATACATTGTGTAGGGATGCACAAAGACGCCATATTCATAAATCCGTCGAAAACGGCGACGCAGCCAAAGTTTGGAAGTTTCTTCAGTCTCTTGGAGTTGGTAAAACATCCAATAATTCTCCTCATCATAATGTTGATGTTGAATTCCTTAACAAATACTTCACCTGTTCTAGCACATTAGATAGCTCAGATAAAGATCGGACTCTGAGTATTCTTTCTTCAATACCAACTCCTGATTTTCCACCGTTTAATTTCTCTCCTTTCACTGATAGTGATGTTAAAAAGAACATTTTGTCCATCTCGTCCAATGCCGTGGGTGATGACAATGTTAGTCGTAACATGATCTTACCTATCCTAGAATTTGTTACTCCTATCCTTACCCATATCTTGAATAAATCCATCTCCTCTTCAAAATTTCCTGATGTTTGGAAAAGTGCACTTGTAACGCCTCTCCCAAAAAAACCCCATGCTTTGCATTTTTCCGACTTTCGTCCTATATTTGATTCTCCCGTTTTTATCCAAACTCCTGGAGAAACTAGTTTTCTTTCAGTTAAATCTCTACCTAAATAGAAATTGTATCCTGGATCCTCTCCAATCTGGTTTCCGATCGGGTCATAGTACGACAACAGCGTTAGTTAAAGTTACTGATGATATTCGACGAGGTATGGATAACAAACAGCTCACTGTGTTAGTATTGCTTGATTTTAGCAATGCGTTTAACACTGTTGATTTTGACATCTTATTGCGTGTGTTACGTTCTATTAACATATCTCCTCCGGTGATTGGCTGGTTTCATAGTTATCTTTACGGCCGACGGCAGCGTGTTCGCATCGAAGATGAGTTCTCATCTTGGTGCGAATTACGGGCTGGAGTGCCTCAGGGTGGTGTGCTGTCTCCTTTACTTTTTGCTATATTCATTAATTCTATCTCTCAAAATATTACTTCTCTCTATCACATGTATGTAGACGATCTCCAAATCTACACTCAGTCAACTCTGTTAAATCTGCCTTCTGCTGTTGCCACCATCAACAATGACCTAGCGGCGATAAACCAGTGGAGTCAGCGTTATGGTCTAAAAATTAATCCGTTCAAGTCCCAGGCTATAGTTATTGGTGGTGGAGGGATGGTCTCCAGAGTTGACTGGAACAACCTACCCTCGGTGACACTAAATGACGTTGTCATACCCTACAGTAAATCTGTAAAAAATCTGTTAGCTGTAGCTGTAGCTGTTAACTGAAGACCAACTGAACAAACTTGAGCGAATTCAAAATATTGCTATTAGGTTCATATTTGGTTTGCGCAAATATGATCATGTATCCGAATATCGTTTACAGCTCAAGTGGTTACCCATTCGCTTTCGCCGGAATCTGCAAACTGTATCTCTTTTGTACTGTGTGTTGTTCAATCCTTTGACTCCAAGCTACTTGAAGGAAAACTTTAAGTTTCTTGGTCATGATCGACCTGATAGAGTTCTTCGGTCAGCCGGCGAACTAATTCTAGAACCATGTTCATTTCGAACAAAATTTATGAAATATTCTTTTACGAGCCAAGCCATAAGGTTATGGAATGAACTTCCACTCCAAATTCAACGTGCTCAAACTTTGAAAAGATTCAAAAGTGACGTCAAGAAGCATTACCTAACACTTTGTGGTTATTGATAACCAATTCTAGCAATATTTATTATCTTTGTATATACAGAATGGGGTCCCACATATATGCAATAAATGAAACCACATACTTGTTATCGCCTTTGCTGACGATGTACAAAAAATGAACATAATCGGCCCAGTAATTAGGTCAAAAAGTAGAGTTTTAATTTTAAGCATATTTGAACCCTCTATAGAATTGGGTCACTAAGTCAATGATTCAATGAACTTGAATCCTTGAATATTAAAAAGCGACGTTGCCACGCAGTGCAAACTATTGGTATTGCGACGTATCGACAGCGGTGTCTTTTGTCGGCGTGCATAAACAAGCGGCACGAGGCACGCGGCGTACTTCAAAGGCGACGGCGCAACGGCGCGCGCGCCTTTGTCATAGAGTAGGACACCTGTTATCGACGATTAGCTTCTTTCAAAGGGAGTAAGTAATAAACGATAAACAAAAAAAATGTTTAGCTTTAAACACTTTGGTTATGGTTTTTTTAGAATTATCGTGTTGTTATGATAATCCTAAAAATACTACGACCTAAGTATTAAAGCTAAGCTTTAAAGCTTTTTTTTGTTTAAGTGTGTTCTTGTAGATTTAGAGATAATAAATTATTTTAACATGATAAAAAACCCATAAAAACAACCAATTAAAAAGTCATACATACTTAACCGTTTCCCAGGAAGTCACAAATCGGTAGTTTCGTAAGTTCAATTGTACAAAAATAAACTTTTTTTTTAATATCAATAACTTGTCGATTGTTATGAAATCAAAAATCAAAATTACTTGTATTCAAATGTAGTGTGTAAGTAAGCGTAAAAAGAAAAGTATCGATAAACGATTATTGCACCTTGTGGCCGCCCTATTTATTACTTTTATTATTTTCGCCATTTTGGAACTTGGAAGTTTAGCTTCCAGTTCACGCGCAATTGTTCCAGGATACAGGTGCGTTTCGCTGCCTACGCGCATCGTAATTATTTATCGTAAGATAATTATCGTATTATCGTAAGATAAATACAATTAGTCAAACAATTATTTTACGGTGAAATAGACATTAGTTGATTGACTTTGTGTGTGTAAATAGTGTTTTAAGTACGTTAATTTTTTACTGTGATATTGAAACTACTTTACTTTTTTTGACCTCACTCCTCTAGACTTTTTTTTATGTGGCTTTATTAAAAATGAAGTGTACTCAAAGATTTTCGAAACCGAAGATGAACTGCGCAATCGTATTGTTGCCGCCTTTAACAAATTAAAAGCCCTGGCTCTGGATCCTGAACGAAATTTTTTGAGCAAGCTTCAGGACAACATTATGCGGCGATGTAACTTGTGCATTCAAGAACGATTTTGAAAATTTTAAAATATAGGGTTTCATTAAATTTGGCTACTAATATGCAATAATATTTATTTCGTTCAGTTCCATTTTCGCGAAATAAAAAAGTGGCGGTAAAATACCTAAACAGTTTAGTGAGTAAGTTTTTATTTCGTCGCACATTGTCCAACGAACCATAGGCCGTGCCGACAAACAATAACGCTGCCTGCCGCCAATCGCCATGCCACCCGCGTGCAACGTTGCCACTCTTCCAAGGGGTCAAGGTACGTTGTCTAAACAGAGTGTTTACTTTTACTGAATTTATTTTAATATTTATTTTGTTTGAAAATTTCACTTTTTTATTTTACGGGTTTTAATTTAATATTTAATTTTTCTACACTACTAGTATTACTTGTGGTTTAATTTATTGCATATATGTGGGACCCCATTCTGTATATGTATGTATATATATATATATATATATATATATATATATATATATATATATATATATATATATATATATATATATATATATATACCTATTTATTAATATGTATGTTTATTTCATTATTATTTTTTATGTATTATTGTGGTATTTTAACAAAATATAGTTTAGTTTATTTAGATATTAGTATGTAAGTGTAACATAAAGCGCACCACCTCCTACTGTTCTTAATTCCAGTTTCTCTTTAGCCCAAAGGTTGTCTGGAAGAGATCGCCCTTTAGCGATAAGACCGCCTTATTGTACATACGTATATATTAAGTTTTCTCTGTAATGTATTTATTCCTTGTATATGTGTGGTGTACAATAAAGTATATACTACTACTACTACTATGTTTTTCCAATAATAACGTTCTTTAATTCTATTTACATTTTATTTGATCCTAAGTGGCCGGCTATTGGTATATCGTGATTTTCTTTTAGAATTTTCGATATCACTGTTGGTTCATGGTATATTATGGAATTATGATGTATATTTATTGTTACATTTGTTTGTTATATAAATACATAAGCATGCCGTATATTTTGAACGAATGTTGTTCGAATAGATTCTTAAAATCAGAAACTGCGATTTCATTAATATTACCTTAAAGTATAATGTCGTCCGTGGTGGCTTTTAAGGTTTTAAGGTTTAGGAGCATTCATCAAAATAATATACCTTTGTGAAGAGAAGATAATAAATTTTGCCCTTTGACTTTATCTTTTTAGATGAGTGAAGTTCTTGTTCTTCGTTTAAGACCTTCGTGTCACTTAAACCGGAAAGAATATCCTCAAGGTAGGGATTTGATTCATCAAAATCGATAGATACGAGAACTAGGATTGTCTCGCAGTTGCTTTTTAAAAGGCTCTCATTATATTCTATTATGTAAGTATTAAATGTCTCATCCATTTTAGAAAATGTTTTAAGGAATGTAGAGTAATCGTCGTTGCAATGGGCCAGGTTGTTTTCAGAGTCTTTATTTGATTCGTTACAGGAATTTTTTGGGGTTTTTGCGTCTAATGGAATTGAATCAGTGTGTTCGGGATTTAACAGTTCTGATGGACCGAGATTCAAGTCACCCAGTTCAATGAGTTCTTCGGGAATGTCTGAAAGAAGTTCAGGATCTTGAGTAGTTTGAGGTTCTTCGTGGGAGGTGGAAGGTTGCGGATCTGAGATAGTATCATTTTGTACAACCGGATTAACAGGGAAACGGGATAATGCGTCTGCGTTACTGTTAATTTTGCCCTTTTTGTATTCGACCTCGTAGTCAAACTCTTCTAATTTTAGCCTCCACCTTACTAGTTTTGACCCCGGATCATTGCAGTTAAACAACCACTTAAGTAGCCGGTGGTCGGTAATAATTTTAAAACGACGGCCATATAGGTATAGCCTAAATACTTTGGTGCCGAAAAGAATTGCTAAGCATTCCTTTTCTGTTCTACTGTAGTTACACTCGGCTTTATTTAAAGTTCTTGAAGCATAAGCGACAGGTCTATCATTCCCTATGGGACCTTGTGATAAAATGGCCGAAATAGCAAAATTTGATGCATGACAAGTCAACACCAAAGGCTTTGTGAAGTCTGGGTAGGCTAATATTGGAGCAGTAGTCAAACAATTTTTTAGAGTTTCGAAGGCTAGTTGTTGTTCATTTTGCCAATCGAAAGGAACATACTTCTTCAGAAGGTTTGTAAGAGGTTTTGCAATTTTGGACAGATTTGGTATAAATCTTCGATAGTATGACACTAATCCCATGAAAGTTTTGATATCTTTTGGACATCGAGGTTGGGGAAATTATTGAACAGCTTTGGTTTTCTCTGTATTTGGCTTTACCCCCTCGTTGGTAATGATATGATCAAGATATGATACTTAATTTCGGAGAAATTCGCACTTATCTGGTTTGAGCTTAAGATTGAAGTGTCGGAGTCTGTCAAAGACGTTGGAAAGATTATTTATGTGTGTTTGAAGACCATATGAGTAAATAACAATATCAGATAGGGCAGTGTTCATCAACCTTTGGAATGTTGAAGGGGCGTTTTTTAGCCCAAAAGGCATCCTTGTAAATTCAAAGTGTCCTTACGGGACAGAGAAGGCAGTTTTAGGAGCGTCTTTTTCGGACATTCTTATCTGGTGGAAACCGGAAGCTAGATCTAAAGTGCTAAAGTATTTACATTTCTCTAACTGATCAAGAATTTCTGTTATGTTGGGTATCGGATAGGAATCTCCTATAGTGATGTCGTTTAGAAGGTAGTTATCTATGACTACGCGCTATTTACGTTGCCCGGACACATCGATTTTCTTTGGAACAATCCAAATTGGTGATGACCAGGGTGATGTCTAGGGTTTGATGATGCCATCGTCAAGCATTTTATTTATTTGGCGTTCTACTTCTGGTTTATAAATGTCAGGGAAGCGGTAAGACTTAGTATTGATTGGTATGAAAGACAAAGTAGAAATTTTGTGTTGCAAGACGTTTGTGTTAGTTAATTTGTCGCCAGGCAGATGAAAGATATCGGAGTAAGTACAGCAAAGATCAGTTAGTGCTTCTTTCTCTTCTTTGTTTAGGTGTGACAATGTTAAGAGATTTAGAGTTTGATCGGTGCGAGAAGGACGTTATTTCATGAACCGTCTTAAGAAGTATAAAAGATTTGATGATTATATTTATTTTCCTAAGATTGTAGCGTTAGTTTTAGATCGAAATCGACGATTAATTTGCTTTCGGAAGTATTTACAACGGAGATATTATTTCTTGAATTTGATTTCTCTTTTACGATGCAGTTAGCTATTAGGAGCGAATCTACGGGGTTCTGATCGAGAACAAGTCCTGTTTTAATGTCCGGATTTCTTACAGAACACTCTATGATAGTTTCACATCGAAGTGCAATAGTATAGACTGGCTTAGTGAAACAAAGCTCTATTTCATCTTTATTTACTTTTAAGGTGTTGTTATCATAATTAATTTTGCAATTTAATTTGATAAAGAAGTCGCTACCGATGATTCCATCATACGGCAAATCAAATACTGGAAGTACATAGAAGTTATGTTGGTAGGAACAAAATTCAGTTGGGATGTGACCAAGGGATGTAACGGAGTCGTTTCCTATACCAGTAATTTCTATAGTATTGTTGTTTATTTCAGGCATCTTTTCTACAGCAGAATCTTTAATAATACTAATAGCTGTGCCGGTATCGACGAGCAAGGATAAAGATTTCGACGAGACAGAAGTTTGAACTTTTATAAAAGGTAAGTATTTTTGTTGATGGATTTGTAGAGATGTTATATATTTTGATATTGTTTCCTTTCTTTTCAGATGCAGGAGACGAAATACTCTTCGATATGACGCTGTTGATAGGCTGTTTGGTAATTGAATTAGAATTATTAACTTTCAATCTGTCGGTTTGGGGCTGGATACCCTGTCGTTTAGATTGAGTTAGTAGGGGAATAGAAAATGAGTGAAATGTTGTGTTATGATTGGCAATGGGTTGAGTATAGGCTTCGCTATTTAGTCTTCCCTTGCGATACTGGATGGGAAATCCTCCGCGTTTAAATGATGGTTGGTGTTGTCAATATTTTGCTTGTCTGCAATAGCAGCGTTGATATGCTGATTACGATTCGGGAAAATATGAGGCGTTGGACCATTATTATTGTAGTTATTGCGATTAACATTATTATTACTATAATTGTTTTGAACGTTACCAAATCGTCATCGATTATTAGTTTCGCGTTTGCGGCATGTTTCTAATGTATGACCGGGTATTTTACAATATCGGCACACTGGGTAATCAGTTCTGAACATAGAGTAGGACCCAGCTGAATTATTAAAAGGCCTCTCTCGCGTGGTTGTTTGGTTTTGTTGAAAATTACGACTAGTAAATCGACTTTGGTTTGAATCCTGGGTATTTGTTTGACTAAGGTGGAGTCGAGTCACCTGGAATATTTTTTCTTCAGACACGGCAAAATTTATAGCATCATTGAGCGTATCGGGATCGTGGCATCGAACTAATGTTGATAGACGAGGATTTAAGCCAACCACGAAAATGTGTAACGCTAAGTCCTGCATTGCCGCGAGACGGACTGCCAGTTCTCCCCTTTTTTTGTAGGTATTGATATATTTATTTCCGTTAACAATTTAGACAAACACGTCTCTATTCGCAGAGCGTACGGGTTGACCGTTTCGTTATTGGATTGACGACATTCTTGTAGGTCTGAGATCAGTACAGCGTAATGTTTTCTGTCACCAATTTGGGATTTAAGAAAGTCTTCTAACTGTGACCAAGATTCAAATATTTTAATCGAGCAAGCACTTTCAGCGCGTCCTTCTAATTGACTAAGTATGTATTTTAAAAGGATATCCCGTTGTTGATCTGACGCGAGGTCCATAGCATTACTACAGTTATTAATAAATGGCATTAATTTTTCTCGGTTGCCGTCAAGCTTACTTATAAATTTACAAAGAATATTGAGATCGATGCTTGGTGTCGAAATAACTGGTGTAGGTTCGTCTTTAGGTATTGTACGGACGAGGATTAGTTAAAAAAAAGATAAGGTACTCGGCGTTTCGCGTTGGAGTAGTAGCGATAAGGCGTTGCACTGGTCTCGAATACAAGCAATGGCACACGATTAAAATATAATGTTTAAAAGACACTTGATATACAATGGATTATGTTAAAATGAATGAATGAGAGTGTAATTGAAATATGAATTAATTTTGTATTAATTATATAATTTTTTTTATTTGACTGTTTAAATAAATTAGGTTTTGTAAAGTTTATAAAACATTCAGTATTATTCACTACATTTAAGACTGTATCATTACAATATTCGTATAAAACTGGAGCGGATTTACGGGAACATGTCGGGTTTATGTACTTGTATTTTTGATCAGGATTCAGGAACACGGCAACAGCGTAGAAAACAGCGGAAATATGCAGCACTGTTGACTTCGTAGGCTCGGTTTGCGGATGATGAGCAGATGCTGGGTGTTATTCTTCTTCTACTCTCTTTTCTTTTTTTTTTCAGTTGTATGACTTCTAGCATAAATTTCACGTGGCCAGGCGGGTATCTTGTCGTGAAGCGACAATTAAAAATAAAAGAATCTAACCTAATAATAACAAAAATAGAACAAAAACAAATAATATATTCAAGATTTAAAAGATATTTACAATTTTATATAACAAAAATGGAGTATGAAGATGAGGATGGATGACGTGATTTACAAATTATTTCAAAAAGGTAATAAAAAAAAGGAGATTAGTGTCGAAGCTGAGTCTGAAGATCCAAAGTGTGCTCTCAGCGCCTGGAACGAGCACGCACGGCGTAGGTAAGAAGGTGTGGGCGTCTCTAGGCGACGACCTCAGGTGAATGCGGTGATTGCAAGATCCGGCGATTTCAGGCCAGACAGGGGCTTGCAGGATCCTCAGCGACTTCAGACAGCACAGAGGCCTGCAGGATCCGGTGACTGCAGGCGGGACAGAGGTTTGCAGGTTCCGGTGACTTCAGGCGGAACAGAGGTTTGCAAGTTCCGGCGACTCCAGGTAGAGCAGAGACTTGTAGGATCCCGGCGACTTCAGGCAGAGCAACGGTTTGTAGGATCCGGCGACTTCAGGTAGAGCAGAGGTTCGTAGAGTCTAGTGGCTTCAGGCAGGAAAGAGGCTTGCAGGATCCCGGGGCAGTGCGGCCCCGGGATAAGGCCTTTAGGAGATGCTTCCAATTCGAGAACTGAAGCGAGACTGAATTTCTTCACCGATTGTTCGGCTTTTATACCTTTCTAGAGAGAACGGAAAAATTATTTAAATTAAACGCAAATTTTTTGTAAATGGTCAAGAGAAAAGAGTATTTATGTGGAATTATCGAAATAGAAACAACAGACCGGTAGCAAATTTGAATATAATTGCCATAGAGACCAAATAAACAACAATGTCAAAACATGTCAAATTTTGGTTTTAGGCTTGTAATATAAAAACGGCAAGATTTAAGTGAAAAATGAGATATTATTGATATAGGAAAAAAGGTAGCGCAACTGCCCGCACAAAGCCCGAAATTGCAGAGTTACGGAAAACTAAATAAAAGATCGAAAAAAGGTAGACTCCATTGACACCAATTTAAAAGTGCTGATAATGTGAAAATACGAAGTAGAAATGATTTGTTATTGTGTTCTTATGGTTTAAAATCGTTACAGGATCCTATGGAAATAAAGGTGATGTAAAATATCCAGTTTTTAGGTGAATGCAGAAAATCGAAACAGAATGGAAAAATGAATTTAAAATAATGTAAAATGATAAGTAAGTAGCATAACACTACAATCTTTTTCGGAAGTTCAGCGACGAAACGAGTTTTAAGCGGTAAGTATTTATAGAGATCACAACACAGAACATTCTAGTAATTGCACAATTAAGTCCTCAGAGACACCAAGGACCTTTTATAGATCACTTCATCGCTGCCACCAATGTTATACGGGGCTTCACGAAATGTCTTTTAAAAAAAACTATTTAGAAATTACAACTGGATTTTATTATAGAATGACACAAGTTAGGAATTGAAATTGAGAGGCGAGTATTTCGGATGAGAGTGTATGACTGACTGGCGTTACTGCTGGTGTTGAAAAGAGAAAGTACCGAAGCTACTAAGATAGTGCTGACTGTGTGCTTTGTGTCAGCGGATCCCTATTAAAAGGGAATCTATAACAGTACAAACAATTTTTCCGTGTCTGGATGTTTTTTTTTTTGTGAAATTTACGATACAGGCGGAAATACCCACGACACAGAAGTAAATTCTAGTGTGTAGGTAACGTTTTATAAAAAGAAAAAAAAAGAAAGAAAACCAAAATTATTTTTAATGACAGGTCGTCTTAAGTTGGTATTATTCCGGTTGTCGAGTAGCCATTCAATAGCAAATATAAAATATTACATTGTTTTATTTTCATTTGGAAAGTAAATAAGTGTACTTGAAGTACATTTATTGTGATAAATACTTCGGGAAAATGGAAAAAGAGGATGTCCGTTTTCGGCCTTTTTTCACACTATGTATCACTATCGAGTATATAAGAACAGGTCGTGTAGTAATCGTAAGCTTTTTAGGTCTCCCTCTTCAACTGTCATTATTTATTTTTATTTATTCACTAGCTGTGCCCCGCGGTTTCACCCGCGTCATCACGTGTCCGAGGTGCGCAACATGACATAGTTCAAGCATTTTATAACGGTTAGGGTTTAAGCGTCGTTCGCGCGCCCCGCTAAGTATATAATTATTTTTATTTTACATTATCTCTTAAACTATGCGTCCAAATAACTTGGTATAAAGAACAAAGTTCATCTTCATAAAATTGTCTTGATGATGAAGTAACTTTCGTTCGTAAGGATAAATAGGCCATGCCTAATAATAACGTTCATAAATCACTTTTAAATTTTCAATATTTTTGTCACAAAATACCAAATTATGGCTTATATATAAAAAATAGACATATGTTATTCCTTTTTTTTTAGACATAGTAAAGGTCTATATTTTTCTAGAACATTGTATTTACGTATCCCTAACGATAACAACTGTGTACGCGGATAAATCATTTCGGGAGTGCTTTTTCTTCTAACTTGCTTATCAAATATCCATATTTAAGACTAGCTGAGTAGTTTAAGATATCTTAATGCTAGATAGCTTATACTATTCCACATGAATCTGGCTATAATATACAAAAAGAATTTTTCAAACCGGACTGGTAGTTCCAGAGATTAGCGCGTTTAAACAAACAAAAAAACTGTTCCACTTTATTATATTAGTATAGATTTGTACACTTTATTGTACTAAAGGTACAAACGGCGGACTTAATGCCATGTGGCATTTTCTACCAGCCAACCGGAAAATTAGTGGAAGATGTGTGTGCTACTGTGGGCTAGGATGAAAACTTAAAATGATAAATTTCACACATAAGCACACACACACACACACACACGTACGTAGATCAAACTTATTTAAACATATATAAGGATATAACACATTATATGTTATAGATATGTCTGTATGTGTATGATATGATACGTCAGATGAGCCTAAGTAATGTTCATCTATTTTTGTTTTATAAATCCACTTGTTAGGGGATTTTATATTTGCTTAGGGAAGTGCATTCTATAGTCGTACAGCTGTAACAGCGAAAGAGTTTAAGAGGAAACCAGTACTTTAGTAGTAGAGTAATTTGCACTACGGTATTTTTATGACAGCGAAGATTGCAATCATGGGAAGAACCCAGGTATTAAAACTTACATTTCAAATACTCTAGGGCCAGTGGATCGTTAAGGATAAGGAAAAGAGTGCTAAGAATTCTAAGACTCCTGCGTTGTGGGATATTTAACCATTTAAGTTAAGAGCGATAGAAAGAGATGTGGTCATACTTTCGAAGACCCTAAATACGTGGTATACGTGGTAGAGCCATGCTGCAGCTATATTATGGTTGTAGCACGAATGGGTTGGCTCGACCGGGGAAGGACCACGCTCTCACAGAATACCAGCGTAAAATAGCATGTGTTTGTGTGTGTCTGTGTTTCGTATGGTGAGTGTAGAGAGCCGGAGACCCTTTTTGCTGGAAACAAGGCATTCCATCTTAGTCCTCACGGGTGACAGCGCATCTACATTTTGATTCTTAATCGAAGATAGATGTAGATGTCTATGGGCCACAGCAACCACTTACCTTCAGGTGGACTGTGTGCTCGTATATCACCCTTATCCTATACAAAAAAATGAAACGGATACAGTTGTTGAGAAGTCGATCCAATTTATTGACCAAGTAATTGTCAGCATCTTAGTAACACAACGGCATAATCAAATATAGAAAGAATAAGGGATTGAATTAGAAATTTCATATTAATTCAAGCATAGCTGCGTAACTTTATTGTATTAGGGATATGTTTAGGTAATTTGAATTTATATGAGAGAAATATTAAGTCATGGTTCGAAAAACCAGGACCTGGGAACTAACCATGACTTGAAACTTTATCAGAAGATGTAATAATTAAATTGATCCATGAATCCGCGGTAGAAAAGTTAGAGTAAGTAGCTTTAAGGGGAAGAATGGAGAAGTTGACCGAGTTTATGATGGATCGTAACTTTTGAGAATTAGAGGAATTTTTTAAAAGGTCCGTGTTGAAATCACCCATAATGACTTCATGTGTGTATTTAGAGCAAATGTTATCTAGAATAGATTCCGAAGTGGAGAAATAATTAATAGAGGGAGGAGAGTAAACGACTCTAAAAATAGCTTTAGCCCCTTTTAAATTATTTTAAATAACAGATACCCCATGTCATTTTTTTATAGGATAGGGTGACAAACTATCACACAGTCCACCTGATGGTAAGTGGTTGCTGCAGCCTATAGACATCTACATTTATCCTCAATAAAGAATTAAAATGCAGATGCTTCGTCAACCGTGAGGACTAAGATGGAAGGCCTCCTTTCCAGTTAAATGGGTCTCCGGTTCTCTACACTAGCCATACAAAACACATTGTGCTACAACTATACTACTAATATAGCTGCAGCATAGCTCTAACACGTATAATAGCCTTAATTAGCCTGTTGATCAGAAATGGATTACTTTGTAGGTTATATCACTACTTAGGTAAATAGCGACTCCATCTCCACGAATTAAAATTCGTTCACGTCGCACCAGCACAAAGCCTGGTAGACCATATGATGTAGAATATAGGTTAGGTCTTAAGCAGATCTCGGACACTAGTATAGCATGGACGAAATCAGATGAGAAAATAGCCAATAATTCAGTATAACGACATGGAATACTTTGCGCGTTAATATGACATATGTTAAGATTAGAGTGAACAAAGTTGATAAACGCATCTGAAATTTGTTGTTTAAGGGCGGAGTTAGGGGGATAATCATCATTAATGGAGTGAAAAGATTTGCTCATATCACTTGCTGACACGAAATGTTCATCATCAGACATAGTAATTTAAAATAAATATTATATACCTGAGACAAATATGTACATAAAGAATAATTAAGAATATAAGAACAGGTATTATTTTATCACACCACCTTTCCTCAAGTTGACTGATAGTTACAAAGCAGAAAATACAAAAATTCAATATTACGCAAGTAAAAAATACGATAATAGGCCAAAGATAACACTAACTGGTTATAAGTATTCAAAGTGAAATTTAAGACTAAGCAACTAGCAACAACAACATTCATTTAAGAATAAAACAATATAGGTATGTAAGGCTTAATGGTCTACATACCTTTGCCTTAACCATAACGTGTCACTGCCGTTCAAGTGACAAATATTTTATGACAGAATCAAAAACAATAACAAATTAACCATGGAATGGAAATACATGTATTTGTCTATACTTCCGTGAAATTAACAAAAGCAAAAGCTAAAATATAATAAAAAACCATAATACTATCGTAGTTTACTCTAGTAATAACCAAAATTATCATATCGGTGTACCACCGGTGTAAAACTTAATTAAAAACTAGTATGAAAAATTAAAGAAGAGTAGTAGTGATTACACGCTTTTAGTAGTGATACAACAATAGGAAATTGTTATCAACATATTATCAGTTAAAATTCAAAACAAGACTGAATGTTTTCGATAAAAATGCAGAGCAATCTATTAATATTAAAAAGTAAAATAGTACATATTCCTCTCAAAAACTATTTAAAATATCCAGCGCTATAAATTTAAGATAAGTACTATGTAAGGTTATTGGCTGCAAATGTGAATTGAGTTTGATAGTGAATAAACATATACACATTCCATCAATACAGTTTTAAAAAAAACACACACAGAACATGGACTACTTACAATGCCATTTAGGTAATTTTATTACATTTTTGTGTCAACAACAATGAAATTTTTCTCAAAAATATTTTTATTATGAAATGGAGCAAGAGTGTACGTATGTAAAGTACATTGTAAGGATTTATTTATTAGTGTCGATTAAAATAAAAAGTGGACTTTACGGTTTAATAAACAGTACCTTATAAGTATATCAAGTAGATAAGAAGTATTGTAAGTAGTATCGTATTAGAATATATATCATCCACTCACGCATATTTATATAATTTACATGTTTATCACAAATACCTATTGCATTTAGCAACAGAATATTACCAAAAAACTGCTATGCTAAACTATTTTTTATTAGTGACATTTTTCACAGGGACATCACTCCTTTCAGCATTCACTGAGCTAGATGAAATATTAGACGAGGGGAATTTATCTATCAATGCGTTACTTACTGCTGTGCAGACCTTCTCCCGAGTAAAACCTGGGACCTTTATAATATATATATATATATATATATATATATATATATATATATATATATATATATATATATATATATATATATATATTGAACCATCTAATGTCCAAACATTTTTAACACCGAAATGTTTTCGGGCCTTCTTGTAAATGTCTTGCCGTGGTTTATTTAGACCATTATTCCTGATTCTTTTACCTTTGATTTTAACTTCCTCATTTCTAATTTAACATGTTGCTCATTAAACTTAAGCAGTATGTGTTGAATAAGTTCATTCGATTTAGCTCCAAGGTGGTAAAAATGAGACAGTGAAGAACAGGATATATGAGGAATCCCAATGTTATTCTGAATAATATTTATAACCTGTTCTTGAAGGCTACATTCAGAGTTCCGTGAAGCAGAAGAGAACTTTGCCTATATCTCATGTTAATTTCATCTACTGCTGAAATGCACTCACTTACTTGCTGTTCAATTATTCCCAGCATTAAGGTAACAAATTTATTAAATGATTGAAAATGGTCTTTCTGTTGCCCTAAAGTTGGGCTTGATGACGTAGAAACAGCTTTTAGTCGTGATTCAAATTCGGCCATTTTCACAGACCAGGTGCTTTCAAGATTATTTTGTAAGTTTTCTAAATTATTAATTTTTGCCATTACAGATCCGTTTTTTAATGATTAGAATGATGTTGTGAAAATAAGTGAAACAACAAAAGTTAATTTGAGGGTTAGGTGGTATAGCACACAAAACTTTGTTTTATAAAATGTACTCTAGTACTGAGCACATTATTAATCCAAATTATATGTGAAAATTGCTTAAAGTTGATAAACAAAATTACCACCTGTTAATTGTTGCACACCTCCCCACAAATTACGGCCATTATTAAGGGTTTTCTCCTTAGTTCTCGACCATATTTTTTATAGGATAGGGTGACAAACGAGCATACAGTCCAAACTGATGGTAAGTGGTTGCTGTGGCGCATAGACATCTACATGTATCTTCAATAAAGAATCAAAATGCAGATGCATCGTCACCCATGAGGACTAAGATGGAATGGCTCATTTCCAGTAAATGTGGTCTCCGGTTCTCTACACTCACCATACGATACACAGCAGTGTCGAGCTGCCATTTTACGGTGGTATTCTATGAGAGCGTGGTCCTTCCCCGGTCGAGCCGAACCATTCGTGCTACAACTATACTACTAATATAGCTACAGCGTGGCTCTACCACGTATCCATCTTTTCCAAATAATAAATAACGAATTTATTGTGAACTATCAATTGAACCATCGACCTGTAGTTATGTCTTATTTTGTTACTTTAAAACCCTCAAACATATTGTAATAATGTACTATAAACGTAAGGGAAGGATTTAGGTAAATTAGGCAAGCATTAGACAGCTGTAAAATTCTGTCGCGCAATATCTATACACGGACATCTGATAACAATATACGGACTTCCCATAGCTACGAGTATATACGGATATAATACGATGGTATAACGAATGTCTGATAAGCACACACAAGCACTTAATAACTATAGGAATAAAGATTTACTCACGATATTTTAAATTATCTGTTAGTAGCTAGTTTCTGCGTCACTAATATGTGGTTATTCTTTTTTTTATAATCTACCACTGCTCGAGCATGCTCTCCCGTTTCCATCCATGAATTTCCGTCAGTAGCCACCTCCATCGATATGAAAACATAGGCTAACAAGTCATCTTATAAGCGTTTTCTAGTTTTCTCTCTTCTTCAACTGTCATTATCAGGAGCCTACAATGTAAATGACGGTGTCTTGCCCACCTTTACTTAATACATAATGTGACTTAATATCAAGAAACTTAATAAAAAATCCTTTAAGGAAAGATTGAAGTAAATCTGCTAAATACAGTCATCCGATCTACACACGGGCATCCGATAACTATATACGGACGCTGGATAACTACGTGTATATACGGTCGCCAAATATGTAACTATATACGGAGTCCAATAACTATAATATATGGATTAGTAAAATTTAAATTTGTGACTTTAAATGTTACTATTTACGTTTTAGCTTATATACGTCCCACAGCTGGGCATTTCTGACTAGATTTTAGGTAAGTAAATGTCCGCTGAACTGCCCCAATGCGTGTTGGCCAGTGGGGATCGAACTCGAGTTGCTCGCGTACTGTGAATTTCACAGCGAACGCTTAGCCACTGAGCTACCACGGCTATATTACTATTATTTAGAATATACGAATGCCACATAATAATATGGGTATGGAGGCTTTTTACACTTTTTAGTTTTTGGCTATTCATAATAAAAATTCACATATTACTTACAAGCACTTTTCCACACACCTAGTTAAAATATGTGTTACATAGGAATCTTCGCAAGTTCTTGTGCACAGTATTAAATAGTGCCTATACTTTTTAAAGGAGAAAAAGATTTTATTAAATACGATTCTTCTGCGAGGCTTGACGTTTTCTGAAAAGTTATTAAAAAATTTAAATTTAAATTTCAAACTATTTATTTCACCATGCATACATTTATATTATTACATTAAAATGATGCTCAATCTTTTGTGGTCAGATTATGTGCGCTTTTGATAAATTTAATGTGTTACTCTTTCACAATTCGTTGTCTGGTAGTGGACACACAAGTAGACCCCTCCCTTATTATAGGTGTGGCGGCGCTGTGGTCGCGCCACAAGCGAAACACATCGAAGCCTAAATCGCGCTAACAAAGTTCCGAAGTTAAAGCAGTATATATAGAATAGCTCCGAACTACCACTTGGAGCGTTGGCCGCTCCCTGGGCATAACACCTTGCCCGGCGGGAGATCTCCCCTTTTCCTTCCTACGGCCACAGTGGTGACCCCGACGTGATATGAACACGCAACCGAACGAATGAAAGTACCCCATTCATTCGCTCCCGAGCAGATATTATCTGCAGTCTTCACATTCTGCAAGCCATCTAGCTTTAGAAAAGTTCATCGCAGCACTGAAATAATAATGCTTCCTATTCCTTCAAGCTACTCTCTGCGCTACAGTGTTCGGCACGGCTCCGAGCCTTACTGCTCGCCTCTGCTTCACGGCAATCTCGTAGATTGCCTTCATCTCGATTCACCGCAGATTTATAAGGCAGACTTCTGGCACACTTGCTCCGGCTCATTGTTCTCAGCGGCATCACTTGCAAGTGCGTAGTGTGGCATGCATTACACACCGGCATATCGCTCGCACCGCCGTCACTAGCCCTTACGCACACAGCATGCATTCCCCATCGGCATTAAGGACGCACCGGCAATCGGACTGCACTATCGACCTACGGTCTGAGCAGAGGGTTGATGTGGCGACACTGTCATCGCGGCAAAAGTAAAACACATCGAAGCCTAAATCGCACTAACAATGTTCCGACGTTAAAGCAGTATATAAAGAATAGCTCCGAACTACCACTCGGAGCGTTGGCCGTTCCCCGGGCAGAACACCTTGCCCGGCGGGATATCTAACCTTTTCCTTCCTACAGCCACATAGCCTCTTTTTTTATAGAATAGGGTGACAAACGAGCACACAGTCCACCTGATGGTAAGTGGTTGCTGTGGCCCATAGACATCTACATCTATCCTCCTTTGCGAATCAAAATGCAGATGCGTTGTCACCCGTGAGGATTAAGATGGAATGCCTCTTTTCCAGTAAATATGGTCTCCGGTTCTCTACACTCACCATACGAAACACAGCAGTGTTCAGCTGCTATTTTACGCTGGTATTCTATGAGAGCGTGGTCCTTCCCCGGTCGAGCCGACCCATTTGTGCTACAACTATACTACTAATATAGCTGCAGCATGGCTCTACCACGTGTAGGCTTTTCCACGATATGTATAGTTTACTTTTAAAATGTTTCTAATTCGTCGAGATGTTTTGTTTTCTAATTGTTTGGCTATTTCCGTTGGAAATTTATTCAGAATGCTTGAAAGAGCTAGATTCACTTTTGGCAGTTTATACAGAGGCAAGTTACGGATAGAATTTTCTCTACTTCTTTTTTGTAATTGACTTATATTATGTTCACAGTAATCAGAGGAAATAACTAGTTTCGCTTTATCAAATACATTTATGACTTATATTGCAATAACATATCATAATCGGGTTTATATTTGATTTTAATTTTATTTGGAAGTATTATTTTTAATAATCATGTTTGCATATTATAGATTTTTGAAAGTAAGTTTTATAAGTTCTTCCATAACTGGTTAATTGATAACAGAGTCGACCAATATCATATACAACAATCTTAAGGTCCTGTAAGGCAATTTGTGTTTGAATATGTGCAATTTTGCCATAACAATTTACAGCATAGTGCACACAGAGGCCCTAGTGAAATTTATGATCAATCTTAAGACCTAGATACAAATGTTCTTTAAAATTTCCAATCGGCTTACAATCACAGACATTCAAACACCGTTGCATACACTGGTGTTCATGAGCCACGACTTTTTGTGTTCCTTGTGTTTTTAAATGCGGTGAATGAATGTGCATGAGTTTAGTTTTTTGGACAATTGATTGTTAAACCAACGTCATGTGCTAATCGATATAACAGATCAAACTCAGTTTGCATCAGCTTGTCCGCAGTACTTATATCCCTGTGAGCTGTGATAATACATGTCTCGTCAGCAAATTGGTATACAGAGGCATGCCGGAAGAAATTACACATATCGTACACGTATCGAATGTACTCAGACGGCCCTTGGAGTAAAACTATGAGTAATTAATATCACAAAATATCCACGATATCCTTAGGTGAATGTCCTTAGGCGCGTAGCTTAGAAACTGAGTAGTAAGGTGGTAACTAAAAAGAGATAAAACAGAAATAAAAGCTGGCAACCTCGCATTTGCGAGCACGAAGGCACTCTGGACTTCAAAATTTTGACGCAATAGATAAATCGTACTCGATATATGCAGGAAGCCAAGAATACATCATCATGGATTGGAGGTCATAAATACTTGGGCGCAACTGCAAGAAGAATATTGCGAAAAATAATGATAAAAAATGTTAACGGAATTTTTTATTACGTGGTAGAGCCATGCTACAGCTAATATTAGTAGTATAGTTGTGGGACGAATGGGTCGGCTCCACCGGAGAAGGACCACGCTCCCACAGAAAACCAGCGTAAAATAGCAGCTTAACGCTGCTATGTTTCGTATGGTGAGTGTAAAGAACCGGAGACCCTTTTTACTGGCAAAGAAGCATTCTATCTTAGCCCTCACGGGTGACAACGCATCTGCATCTTGAGTCTTTATTGAGTACATATATATAATTAATAAATCTTTTTAGATACCTATATAATCGACATGTGGGTTGGTCTATTGACCGAAGTTATTTCCGGGCTAACCCCCGTAAGCTTCTCGGGTCAAAAAAGGCGTTTAACTCCGTGACGCACCACTTTGGGCTCAAATGTAGAAGGCGGTGTTCCTCGTCACCACTCGCATGTTCCGCCGGTTTGTTCGGCTTTCCCCTTGAATATCAGTCATTAGGGTTCGCTGCTGAGGGCTTTCATCTATTTAGGTTTTTATTTATTTATTTTACTATATTTAATGTATGATATGTTTGTATATTTATTATTAATTAAATATTTAAAAATGTAACAGTGTCAGTGAAAATTTCAATGTAAGATTATTTTTATAGCTCTATGTAAAACATTAATTTGATATTTCTATCATTACATACCCGTAATTTCAATTAAAATGTTATCCAATTGTCATTAATTTATATGTGTGTCAAATTAGATATGTAAATATGTTCTCGAAATTTCATGTCATTTATAACGTTACTGAGGGTTTTATATATAAATTTAGAATTCCTAATATTTATATCTAAGTTATTTATGTTTATTTATTCACTTTTTTACTTCATTTAAAGCACCATTAGCTGCGATTTCAAGTGTTGATCTGCTATTACTTTTAATTAAAAGAGCACTGTCATCAGTAAATAAAATGCATTTGCTTGTAGTAAAGTGAGAAGTATCGTTAATATATACATATATAAGGAATAGCACGGAACTAGTTACACTGCCTTGCGAGTCACCAAAACTGTTTGTAAGGTACTGGGAGCGTTTCAAAATCCTTGTGCGCCTTATAACTTTTGTAATTTTAAGACACCTTTTTAATCTGAATCAGCGTTGTTGCTGATTTTGTCGCTGATGTGGTGCTACAGGGAATGGAATTTTTATTCCATCATCTGTGGTACCTATCGGAGGCAGAACCCAGCCATGGTTTGGTTGCTCCTGCAAAATTGCATTACGCCATAAGTAAGAGTGCTACCAGGCCTGGGCTCACGCATTGACGTCTCGGGATGAAAATACCAGCGCTCATAAAAAGAAGTACAATTCCGCCTCCAGGTCTTTTAAAAGTGTGATTGTCAAGGCAAATTCAGAGCACATCGGCAGAATTGGCTAGAAACTAGTTCCTCTTCCTTCGGGAACACGTGCATTCTGGTCTCTCACCAATGCTGTCCGAGGAAACTTCTGTCAGCCATCTCTTCCATCTCTGCACAGGGAGGACGACTCACTGGCCCATGCCACAAAGGACATAGCTGATCTTCTGTGCTCTCTCTTTGCGTCCAACTTGACTCTTGATAACGGGGGAACACATCGCCGACCATCCTGCGGTGTGTGTGCTCCATGCAGGATGTGCTATTTACCCAAAGGTGCGCAGATCACTCCTCTCCCTGGACGTCAACAAGTCGAGTGGGCCTGATGGTTTCTTCCTATTGTGCTGAAGACGTATGCTTCAGAGTTGTGACCGGTTTTAACGCGTCTTTTTCGATATTTCTACTCCTTTGACGTAGTCCCGAAATCGTGGAAGACAGCTTTCGTGCACCTGATCCCTAAAGAAAGTAACAGCTCTGATCCGTTCAACTATAGGTTTTTAACCATCACCTCCTTGTTCTCTAAAATAGTGGAGTCCATTATTAACAGCC
This sequence comes from Parnassius mnemosyne, assembly GCA_963668995.1. Classification (NCBI taxonomy): domain Eukaryota; kingdom Metazoa; phylum Arthropoda; class Insecta; order Lepidoptera; family Papilionidae; genus Parnassius; species Parnassius mnemosyne. The sequence continues at coordinate 31,060,189 of CAVLGL010000086.1, forward strand.
AGCTCTTGCAGTACCTTGAGGATCAACATCTGATTAGTGACCATCATTACGGTTTCCGTTGCGGTCGCTCGACTGGTGATATTCTGGGTTACCTAACTTAGAAGAACCCAGAAAAGCTCATGACCTAACTCATAAATGGGCGAAGGCAGTAGAAACCAAGGGGGAGGTGTTGGCCGTTAGTTTGGACATAGCGAAGACCTTCGATTGGGTTTGGCACAAAGCGCTTCTTTCCTATGGGCTTTTTTTATATGATAGGGTGAAAAACGAGCACACAGTCCACCTGATGGTAAGTGGTTGCTGCGGCCCATAGACAACTACAGCTATCTTCGTTTGCGCATAAAAATGCAGATGCGTTGTCACCCGTGAGGACTAAGATGAAATGCCTCTTTTCCAGTAAAAAGGTCTCTACACTCACCATACGAAACACAACAGTATTAAGCTGCTATTTTACGCTGGTATTCTGTGAGAGCGTGGTCCTTCCCAGGTCGAACCGACCCATTCGTGCTACAACTATACTACTAAGATAGCTGCAGCATGGCTCTACCACGAATAAAAAGCTTCTCGAGCAATTGTACAATTGGATGATCAGTTTTATTGCAAATCGGAGCATCAAAGTCATAGTAGACGGTGCACGCTCCGATTACAAGCCCATTAACGCTGGTGTTCGTCGTATCGCCTTAGTTTAAAGGCACTCACCTTGTTGCCTCTGCCAGTATCAGAATCCTCGGCGTCGACATATAGAGTGACATGCAGTTTTGTGGTCACTTGGAAGACAAGGCCAGATTGGCCTCTAAAAAGCTTGGCGTGCTCAGCAGAGCGGGACAGTATTTCATGCCGGCACACCACCTGCAAATTTACAAGGCGCAGGTTCGGCCTCACATGGAATAATGTTCCCATCTCTGGGCTGGGGCTCCCCAGTGCCAGCTCCTTCCATTTGATCGCATCCAGCGCAGAGTTGTCCGAATCGTCGGCAACCAAACTCTTTCCGATCGGCTTAACTCACTGGCACTGCGAAGAGATGTTGCATCTCTTTGCGTATTTTATCGCATTTATCACGGCGAGTGCTCTTACGAATTGTTCGGACTAATGCCAACAAAACTCGTGATGCCATCCATAATATATGGATGACCGGCGGTCCATACCTGTGCGGTTTAAAAGAAGTTTTCTTCCTCACACAATTTCCTTATGGAATCGACTTTTTTCCGGAACGATACGACTTAGAGACCTTCAAGAAAAGAGCGCACTCCTTTTTAAAAGTCCGAAAAAAGAGCGTACTCTTCTTTAAAGACAACGCATCTTCAATTCCCCTGAAGTTGCAGTTGTTCGCGGGTGGAGGTAATCACTTACGATAAAGTGAACCGTTGTGGTGTAGGTACTATGATAAAGCAATATAACAGGAATATTAAATGATATCATCACTCAACGTGGACTCCATATAAGAAGTAGAAATAACATCTATTTAGTTCAGTAATATCATATTATATTTATAGAAGAAGATATCATCCATGTGGCTCTACCTGGAACCATGTAACACAAACCCTGCCCCCTATATATGTACCTACGTCATACTCACTATATATGTCTCCTCCAAAACCAATAAAGAGAGAGTTATTAAACTGCATCAGTGAGTTTAATTTATTACACTGTCCAAACATTACATGGCGTCCCTGCCAGGCGGTGCATTATGCACGCGCACTGCCGGGCCTACTATTTTAAAGAAGAAGAAAAAATATTATTAGAAAACCAAATTAAATAATGGACAGATGTTAAGAGGATTGACAATAAAAAAAATATATTATAACGGAATGGACGCAATACCGGATGTGACGAAAAATAAACAAATTAGAATACAAGAAGAGGCCACAATAATTATTTTATATAAGCTGAACGAAAATTTAAAATATATAATATATAGTAAATACGAAGACAAGTAACTGAGAATGAGAAAAAGTAATGTGGATTTTTTTTTTATATCATGACCAAAGACCAAAATTTAAGAAACGGCAGATCTATTTAAAAAGAAAAGAAACAGTTGTATTCTAGCGAGCATCACCCAGAAGAATGTGAAAATTGAGCCAAAAAGAACAAAGAAGAAATTAAGAGCTATGGTGTTCCATCTTGAGCTGCGTGACTGGGTGTTCGTGTTTAACAAAAAGTTGAGGAAAAGTAACAACCAAGAAGATGGGCGGTTATCAGACTGGAGAAAAGACCATGATTGTGCAAAATGCAGTGGGAAGCAATAAGGCAGGACCTGAACAATTGCAATATCAACTGACTATGTTAAATATTTCGTTAAATTATATAACGTGTACTCTATTCTACGTATTGGTGGTAAAGTTATGAATATTTCTTTAGAACAGTCATGTGAGAAATTAAAAGAAGTTAGCACATATTTAATAAAAATTGGACCGAGAAAACATAAAGGGAAAAAAGCTACTTTAGCTTACTAAGCATAAAGAGGCGAATAACAACATATCTAGTGACTATTCTAAGTGGTTATAATAAAAAAGTAAAGTAAAGGAAGATGAGATTAAATCTACTGATATTCCATTCAAAACTTTAATAATTGATATTTTTCCTGTTGTTTAACTATTATATATATATATATATATATATATATATATATATATATATATATATATATATATATATATATATTATTTTTTAAATAATAAGTTATATATTATTAAATATTCTGTATGTAATATAATATGATTAAGTTGAAAATATTTAGCAGACACATAACGATTCAATAGCGTTTAGTTTTAGTTCTAAATAAAAACCATAACGCACTATTATAAATTATGTTACGTATACAATTATGTGGCTCTTCTATTAAGGTGCAAGTAGATTTTATATTCACTTTTATTCAGTTATTGTTTTAAATTATTTTATTACTGTGTCCTGCTAAAAGGATAATGAAATAATGATATAATAGATTACATTTTTACGTACTTCATTTCTCCATAATTTACAGTTAAATAACACTTACATTTCGTCGTTTATATTTTTTTGGAATCCAAATTTTTAAAAAAGGTTTATAAATAATTCGTTCTATTTTTATTTTCTATAAGCTGACGGTACTATCTTAAAAGTAATATTATGATAAATTAATTTTTTTTCTTTCAACGTTTTTTTATAGGATAGGGTGACAAACGAGCACACAGTCCTCCTAATGTTAAGTGGTTGCTGTGGCCCAAAGACATCTATCCTCGTTTGCGAATCAAAATTCTAAAAGACTAAGACGGAATGCCTCATTTCCAGTAAAACGGGTCTCCGGTTCTCTACAGTCACCATACGAAACACAGCAGCATTAATCTGCTATTTTACGCTGGTATTCTGTGAGAGCGTGTTCCTCCCCCGGTCGGCCCGACCGAGGGAGGACATTTGTGCTACAACGATACTATAATATAGCTGCAGCATGGCTCTACCACGTATTAATTTCTTTAAACGTTTTAAATAAATTAATATTTTGTTATATTTAACTCGATGGATGTTACATCAATTGTTTAAATTAATTTTTGTATGCGATATAATAACAATCATCGTCGGGGACAGGTTTGTCTTTTTGACCAATTGGTATCCATCAACAATATCCGGCACAAAAATTTTTGTTGTTTAGCCTGTTTCTCCTTCTTTATACCTTTGGTTCTATTTATTTACGGTATTTTTTCGAAGCAACTGTTTTACGTAGGGAACCGGGCACCGATCGTACTCTGGCTTGGTTTTTATTCATAACACTGCATGCTTCGCCAACTCGTCTGCACGTTCATTGCCCGTTAATCCTACATGGGCTTTGATCCAAAATAGTCGGATGCATTTTTGCTGTGCCAAGATGGTTGTAATATTATGTCGGGTCTGAACTGCGAGGGGGTGTTGGGATTCTTGGTATACAATGGTCTCGAGTGCTTATCTCGAGTCACTGTAAACTCCGAAACTTTCCTCATTGCTGTTGAGGACTCGCTCAGTTGGCTTGTATATGGCCAGCAATCCCGTCTGGTAAATGGTACAATAATCTGATAGTTTGAGCTTTAGAGTTTGGATCTCGGCAGCACTATTCCATATGGATAATGCTGTTCCGACGTTGCGCTCTATTTTACTTCTATCAGTGAATATTCGGAGACTCTGGGTGTTATGGTATGTAATCGTCCTCGTTCACCAGGCTGACGAGTTCTAGGTCCATATATGGTGATGGGTGAGGCAGTTCTATAAAGCTTGCACTTGCCTTCACCATTCGGTCTCCCAACACTGACTGGAGTTTTGCTCTCTTTGCCAAGAAAAGAGATGCTGCTTCTTGGATCCTTAGATCCAGAGTAAGCAGACTTGCCAGTGCTAGAGCCGAATGTAAGGAAACTGTACGGTAGGCCTTGATAATTTTTTGGGCGAATCCTCTCTGCACAGTGTTAAGGTGCTTTTGGACTCCCAACTTACTTGCAGCTGGTACCCACACGCTCGCAGTGTACATCACAATCGGTTCAGTGACTGCCGTGTATATCGTTCTTATTATCTCAGGTTGAAGGCCACAACTGATCTTAGCAGCTCTCGACAGTTGTAGGTATAAAGCTGTTGCTTTCTTGCACACATTTCTGACGTGGTTGTTAAATGTGAGCTTCCTGTCTACGGTGAGGCCAAGCCGTCTGATCTCCTCCGACATGCCAATGTCTATCCCGCCCATGCTCAGTTGTGGTGAATCGTATTTTAACTTATTGGTTAAATACCATAGCCTTGGTTTTTTGTGGCGCAAAGTTCAGTTTATTACGAATTTCCCACCTCCAAACATGCTTGAGAGCGGCATTTGCACGCCTCTGGATCTCAAGTGCCGTGTTCCCCGCAAACGAGGACGATATCGTCGGCAAAATCCTGATATCGGTCGCCTCTCGCCTCCAACTTCCTGGAGATGACTATCCATCAACCTTCGTATGTTAATAACGCATTTTTCCACAGCCAATCGACATCTGATGGCCGGCCACCATGCACTATCGAAGACTCCTTCTATGTCAAGTGATACCATGGTAATTATCTTTTTATTGCATATTTGTGTTTTTATATACTCCATCATGTCATAGAGGGAATCTTAGGTGCTTTTCTGTGGCGTGAAGCCGTATTAGCGAGTACTTCCCCCAGGTTGAATGTGCTGTTTTATCCTTCTGATAGAAATTTTCTCAAGGATTTTGCCCATTATTGATAGCAAGACTATCGGCCTATAAGCTTTGGGGTGCTTATAATCTTCTTTCCCCGGTTTTCTCAGAACCACGACTACTGCTGCTTTCCACACCGTGGGAAAGTGTCCTAACTCCAAACATTTGTTAGCTAGGCTCAGGTAAATTTCTGGGTTATGGAGGATAACTTGTCGGCAAATATCAGCCGGGAATCCATCTACACCCGGAGCCTTTTTCGAGTTGAAGCTGTTGGTTGCGTGTTTTAGCTCTGCGACTGTAAATGGTGAGTCACAAGAATACTCAATACTCAATAACTTTATTGCATTCCATAGGTTACAAAAGGTGTTACATAGTTTTATGGTATCTCCATGGGCCCTGATGGGCACAGCAATATTATGAAGGAGGAACATTTATTATTATAATTATTGCTATTTTTAAATAATTATTTAATATTAACATTTATTCTATTATTTAAACATACACACAATGAATTTTAAATACGGTTATTTTAATTGTTATAATTTATTAATGAATTGATTTTGACATTTAAGGTATTATTATAATTGGTGTAATTAGCACAGTTGAATTTTTATTAAATTATTTGAATCATTTTAAATTTTATTTGAATTTTTTATTATAATTTATTTAGTAGGATGGCATTACATTATTACCTAACATAGTTTTATTTACATATCTATATTATATTATATTTTTATCATCTAAAAATTCAGAAGTATTATAGTAACACTTATTTATAAGCAGTTGCTTTAATTTTTTTACGAATTGTTTTTCGTCCTTAATGCTTTTTATATATTCGGGTAATTTATTATATATTTTTATAGACATGGCGAATGGGCTGGAAGAATGAGATTTTAGTTTTGAAATTGGCATCACTAGTTTGTTTCTCTGTCTTAGATTCTTAGACATGATGTCATCTCGTTTTGTGTAGAAACTTGGATTTTTTTTAACAAATTTGCATATTTCCAAAATATAGATAGAGGGCAGGCTTAAAATGTTATACTTCTTGAAGTAAGGCTTACAGCTTTCTGTGTTTTGTATATTAGCTATGATTCGTATTAGTTTTTTTTGTTTAGTTAATAAACTTGGGGCATCAGTACTGCCTCCCCATAGGACAATGCCGTAGCTGAGCCATGCATGTGCATACGCGTAGTAGGTTGTTATCGCGGTGGTTATATCTGTTGTTTTTTTTACTTCTCGTAATGCGTACATAAAACTGCTTAACTTTCTATGTAATTTTTCTATGTGTGGTTTCCAAGTAATATGGGTATCTATTATTAGGCCTAGTAGTGTGTGCTCGTTAACAGTATCTATAGTGAAGCCGTCATTATCTAATTATATATCTAATTTTGCTTTTTGATATGGGTGAAAAGACATTATTTTAGTTTTTGATAAGTTTATCCGCAGGTTATTGTTAGCCAGTCCGTTGTTTTGAATAATATGCTGTTAATTTTTTCTGTTAGATTTAGTGGACTTTGGCTTGATATAAGAATAGAAATATCGTCTGCGAACATGACACAGTGTTCGTTCAGGGTTTCTGCAAAGTCATTAATGTAAATTAAAAACATAAGACACCCCAGCACGCTGCCTTGAGGTATTGAGGCTTTAATAGTTTTAGTACCGGATCTAATTTTTTCAATTTTGTGTAATTTATCATTAAAATACTCTATTTCTACTATTTGCGTTCTATTGTGCAAATATGATTTTAACAAATTGTAGCACGGGCCTCTGATTCCTATGTCATATAATTTATTTAGTAATATGGTATATTGCACTGTATCGTATGCTTTTGACATGTCTAGTAGTATTCCTATAGCATATTTTTTATCGTTAATTATATCATGTATTTTTTGAATGTAATTGTAAATTGCTAAAACTATTGATTTTTTTTTACGGAAACCGTTTTGACTTTCACTAAAGATATTATATTTTTCACAGAATTCATAGATACGATCGTATAATGCTTTCTCAAATATTTTGGAAGCTGTGGGTAGGAAGGCAATAGGTCGATAGTTGTCTGGGTCCGTTTGTGTACCTTTTTTATAAATGGGTTTCACGAGTGAACTTTTTAGTATATATGGGAATACGCCTTCTTCAAAAGATTGATTTACCAGTAATGTTAATGGATATACTAAAGCGCTTGCACACTGTTTGAACAATGTTGGAGGAATCTCATCAACACCATAGCTTAGTTTATTTTTTAGACTTTTTAATATTTTAGGTATTTCTTCAAATCCTACTCTACCTAGAAATATTGAGTTTTCTGATGGACGCAGAACAGGAAGACCCTTTGCTTGTGGATGAATTGTTTCACCAATATTGGTGAAATAATCATTAAATTTATCGGCAATCTGTTTTGGGTTGGAAGAAATTTGGTTGTTGATATTTAATTTAATATTTGATTTAACCTTTAAATTCACTTTGTTTGTGCGTTCTCGAACAATATGCCACATTGTTTTTATTTTATTATTAGACTGCTTTATCTTGTTTATATAGTGTAATTTTTTCGACGTTGTATAACCTTTTTTAATATTTTTTAATATTTTTTTATAATAATCTGTAAGAATTTTATCATTTGACCTAATAATGTGCGATTTGAGTAATCTTTTGTTATAACAAGACTTTTTTATACCGACGGTAAGCCAATGTTTTTTATATTTGTTTTTTATTTTTATTACTTTTATTGGTATACAATTATCTAGAATTTTAATCAAAGTTTGATGAAATATATAATAGTTATAGTTTATGTCTTTATTCTTATTAAGTATGTTTTCCCAATCAAGCGATTCCAGTGCAAGTTTAAAATTTGCTATATTGTTTTTGTTATATTGTCTTTTTTCGGTGTACCATATTTTTTGTTTATTTTGTTTAGAAAGATTCAGATGGATTATAGTAGCCCTATGGTCAGACAGACCCAATTCTTGCACAGTTGTTTGTATGTTTGCATCGTTAAAGTTAAAATAAATTAAATCTAAGCATGTTGAAGTTGTTTTAGTGACACGTGTAGGACTGTGGATTTGTTGGTGAAAGTTATATTGGAGCATTAAGTCTGAAAGCTTATTTCCTTTATTTCTTTTTGTTGTGTCGTTTTTTATATTTTTTTGTAGCATGTCGATATTAAAATCTCACCCCAGTATGATTTTATGTTTAGAAAATTTCTTATTTATGTAATCCAGAATAGTTTTTATTTTTTCGTAAAATAAATCTTCCTTCTTCCCATTATAGTACAATGTTAACAATATAGTATTATATTTTATAAGCTCTACTGCACAAATTTCCACTACATATTCAATGGACATATTGGAAATTTCTTTTAATTCTAAATATTCTATGTCGTTTTTCAGTAGGATGCAGACGCCGCCTCCGGTGCGCGATGTTCTACAATACGATGCGGCTACTTGATAATCGGTTAAATGTATCAGTTCAAGTTTTTCCGTAGATAGCCATGTTTCAGTAAAGCATAATATCTGGTAATCGGGATTACTTTGTACAAATTCTTCTAATATATCTATTTTATTGTAGATGCTCTGAATGTTCTGGATGAGTATTTTGTCTTGTAAGTCCTTGGTTTCGAAAAAAGGATTTATTGATACTTTTGTCATGTGTATCTTCGTTATCTATATCTTTGTTATTTGTTGTATTTGTATTCCATAGTACCTTTTTTCCTTCTACGTATAGGTTATCATCTTTTATCACAGCATATAATCCCTTTTGTCTCGCTTTAATCATTTCTTCTCTTAGTAATTTGTTGTGTTTTTGTGTAATATCATCATAGTACTTAGATATGGCTTATCCAGATTTTTTGAATAAATGTTTATGATCGATTAGGTATTTTGTCATCTTTTACTTATCAGTTCAATAACGAGGGGTCTAGTATTATTCCTATGTTTACCTAGTCTGTATGTGTCTTCAATATAACCGGTGAGATCCACATTCATAATGTCTCTGAATATGTTTACAATTCTGTTGCATAAGCTGAAATAATTTTCATTGTGTTGTTCCATTAGTTTATAAAGTACTATTTTTTTTGAGTTTATTTCAGGTATTCTAAATTTGTTCTCAATCTTATTACTTAGTTGTTTTATGTCTTCTCTTAGTTTTTCATTTTCTTTTGTAATTGACTCTATTTTAAGTTCAGTTGGCAAATCTCATCTTTTCTTTGTTTATTTTGACAATTTAGAATTTCTGTTTTTTGCTGAATATCTTCTTTTAATGATATAGTGGCTTTATTAATTTCTGAGTGAATTGTACTTTGCAGCTCATTTATTAGTGATCTATTATTTTCTTTTAACTTTTGTTATATTATTACACTTAGAGTTTGCAGTAAAATTTCATCAGATTTTGCACTTGGGTTTGGGGAGGTCTGAGTAATAACAGTATCACCTAATAGCTCAATATCCACCGAATCACTAGTGTCATTGTGCATATTATTTGGGGATCTTCTTAATGTAATGTTGTCTCTATTAATTTGGGAGATATTTACTACAGGAGATTTTTCGCGAGGGCGTATTGGCGTGTTTGTGTTATTTTTCTTAGGTTGCTCACAATAGCAAGCTTGACATTTCCATGCGGCCTTTGTTTCTGCCGACATTATGTTATAGAAGCGTTGTGGGGTTACATTTGCGCAATCTAAATCGTATGTTTTTTTGCAGTATTTACAGGTTAGATGTTCCCGTTTATGAAGTATTTCATTACAACCAGCACAGTTAGTCGACATTATTGCAAAGTATTTCTTCCTTAATAATTATTTTGCCGCCCTCTTGTGGTGTGTTTCGGAGATGGGAAGTAAATTGCGGTTTTTGGTGTCCTGCTTTTTATTCGATGTATAATGTTGAGTTTCGGGTTAATCTAGTAGATGGCGCTATAGGATACAAATGTTCGTTCGTAACAGTGTGCGCTTTTACCGATCTCTATCAATCAAAATAGTAATCGATTGTCAACTTGTCACAGTAGGTTTTTGGTGTAATGTGGTTCATGCACGTTTCAATAGATGGCGTTAGTATTTTTAACCCGGTCTATTGGAAACTTAGCGCTAAGAGTTCAAAGTCCAATTTATTAGAACTTGTATAGTAGTTGAGAAGATAACTGGATTTGAAAATGTTCACATAAAAGTATAAAAGTTTCACAATTATTATAGCACAGTTTTATTTTTCACTTATAACTTTGATGATTAATGAAGTTTTGTAATGTTTTTTTAATAGTTTTAGAGTTCGGATTACAAATAATTGCACTGGGTATTTCACCGTATTTAGTTCACTTTACATTTAGATAACACTATAAGTTGGATAAAAACACTTGAATTTTATGACAATCATATTTCAATGTTGAAATGTTTGGGTTTACTATTTTTAAAGTTGATTATTCATGGAGTTCAATGTTTTCGTGACGCGCGCGCCAAAAACTCAAGAGTATAAGCAATTATCTTGTGTCCTTACATTGACCTTTTCTGCTAAGACTTTTTAAAGAAACTAATAATTGTCTAGAAAAAAACCCTCATTTTAAAAATAGTGGTCGTAAAATAAAGCATGCAATATTAAATAAATATCGTTTTGATAATATTACATGCCGAAAGCAGAGGACTGTATTAAAAGACGCCTTTTTATCGATAGTAATAAAATTAGGTATAAATAACCGGTGCACTATTATCATTAAAATTTTAAAAGGTGTGGATATTGTTCGCTTAGAAAGAAGGCAGCTGACAGAAATACAAGGTAAAGCACTCTTAAAATATAAAAAAAAGCTAAAAAATAAAGAGAAGAAATAGATTTCAACTATTGGAAATCCACAAAATATTTCAACCATCGAAAGCTACGCATATTTAAATTATTTTATTTTTTATTAATAGGTCTATTTTGGCTAAAAGTTAATAGTAAAAGTAGTAATTATAAAAAGATAAATAAATATATAAGACAGTTATAATAATAACAATTTTTTGATTTCAGACAATACTCATTTATACAGGAAAATAGTTCTGATGAGCTGTTGTCAGCTGCCAAAGCTTAACAACTACATACAATTTTTAATTTTTATGTAGTTACATACAATTTTTACCAATATGGAACAAATTCTGGGAAGTATTGTGATAATATTTACATTTATAGAGCAAAATGCTTTTATTTAGTTTGTAAATGATTGTGTTTCAGGTAAGGATGCGGGGCACAGGACATTCCAAGTCAACATGAAACTATGTAATATAAAAAACTTAAAGCTGTAGAGATCTGTTTAGATTATAATTTTTTAATATCATATATATATATATATATTAATAAATTTGTAAACAAAATTATTTTAAATTTAAAATCAGGACTGTATGATAATTATGTTATTATTTTTTTTATTATAACTTTTTTAACATTGTATATATTAATATATTATTAAATTTGTAAATAAAATTATTGTAAAGTTAAAATGAGGACTGTATGATAATAAAGTAATTAATTTGTTTTTTTAAATATATTTTTTAATATTGTATATATTAATAAATTATTAAATTTGTAAACAAAATAACTGTAAAGTAAAAATTAATAACTAATAAAAATATAAAATTTCGTCATTGTTTCATTTTTATTTACCTCGTTTTATTTTCAATATTTTAAAATTAATTTTGCAAGTAATTAATAAATAAGATTCATTGGGACGTCCTTTGCCTAATATAGCTGCTTCAAATTAAAAAAAAGAAATGTCATATATCATTTTGCTATAACCAATCAGGATGCAGAAGCTAAGTTGAGTAAGTTTTGTTCGTCAGATTGCCGTCTGATTCGGTTAGAATCTACTAGTTAGTCTGTGGTTGTCACGTCGTTAATAGAAATGGAGCACACGCGTGAACATTTTCGTGCCATAATTTATCACAATTTTCGTTGCGGCTTATCTCAAGATAAATCTCTCAGCGAACTTGTTTCGATTTATGATGTTAAAGCACCGAGTCAAACGACAATATATCGCTGGTATGCCGAGTTCCGACGCGGTCGTGTATCGCTCAGCACTGTTTCTTCTGCAGGTCGACCAAGAACATCGGTCACGCCTGAAAACATCGCAGCTGTGTGAACTATTATATTAGATGACCTTCATGTGTTATATTCATGGATTTATTCATACGAACCTGAAAGAAAACATCCGTTAGCAGTTTGGGTCTTCGAAGACGAGGTCAAACCAACGAAAATGGTTCGCTCCCGGAACGTGTCAAAGAAAATGGTCGCTACGTTTGTCTCGAAAAATGGGCATGTTGCTACAACTCCTTTACAGGAACACAGAACCGTTACCGCTGAGTAATATATCACGGTTTGTTTGCCAGAAATGATCGCCTTACTCCAAAAAACTAACCCGAAACGTAGCATCATCTTACATCACGATAATGTGAGCTCCCATACGGCTCGGAAGACAAATTATTTTTTGAAGCAGGGAAACATTGAGCTGATGACCCATCCTCTGTACAATCCTGACCTGAGCTCAAACGATTTCTTTACATTCCCTAGAATGAATGATTAGAATGATTTTTTACGAGGTCAACGGTTCGAAGACCCCGAAGCAACTGTGGAAGCGTACTAATCAGCCATTTTGTCAACATCAACTTCAGACTGGAATTACTGTTTTAATGATTGGCTTTTACGAATGGAAAAGTGCAATAAGTTGAACAGAGATCATTTCAGTGTGCGTTTACTAAATATAAATGTGTCGTGTAACCATACATATATATTACTGGATTGTTTTCATATCAATTGTTTTAGCTGAAGTTGTTGTCATGGCTGCAGTCATGGCTACATCGTAACGTTCTATGATCCTCGGCTTTTAAATAATATATTTTCAATTTAGGATTTAGTTTGTGCCCAGGGGGAACGGATGAATCCACACACTAGTCATGTTCGCGATATTTTATAGCCAGGTCACAGCATGTATGGGCCGTGACCGATGTTCTTTTTGCAATATTTAACATAACATTAATGAGACAACCTGCAAGCACTGACGCTTGATACAAATTGAAATGATCGTGATTTCCCGCTGTGACCGAGCGACGCAGGCGCGCTCGGCATAGGTGTTTCCGGCAGCGAATCGTAACATCGGCCATCCTGCAATGTGAATACCATAAGGCTTACGAAGAGGCATTAGATAACGTTCAGAATATTTGCTACAGCTAAAATGACTGATGTACAGCGATTACCAACAGTTTATGACGTATTAACTTTCTAACAGGTTAAATCAGATCTGGCGTATCCACCACTTCTTTATCACTATCAACAGAATCTGTTTCATAACTAACAGAACTTATGTACGGCTGCAATGACTCAGCTACGAAACTCTTTAATATCCTTTAGACTGAATCGTGTAACGATCGTCAAGACCGTTATCGTTACAGCCTATCAAAGTCCACCGCTGAACTTAGGTATCCCCCACAGACTGCCTCATAGAGGGTATATCGAACTTAGTTGCATTGTATTAATTTTGCAGCCTTGAATCTTAGAAAGGCAGGCCTTTGTGGAAGCACATAGGAAAAATCTATTAAAAGCGTTATGTACCAATGTTCATAATAGTGAAAATAAAAATACTAGCTATAAGTTCCGCTGCTTATTCTTAGTCAATCATTTATGAAGAAAGCTAAGATTAGTAACAAATAAAAGGAGCATCGACAATTAGGTAGGTAGAGGTTGCAGTCGCCAAAACTTAGTAACTAGAAAACTGTGACTAACAGTTTTATCTTTATCCGTATGGGTCATATATCCATCTATGTGTCTTATACCGGGTGTTTGTGAAAAGCTTCCGAAAACGAAGACAGACAATAGTACTAAGGATACCTTTTGATGATGGGCCACAAAGAAATTCGATCCTCGCAACTCAGTTCTTCTACCGTATAAAGTTATGAGATCCATGTAATAACAAATCGGTTAATTTATTCAGTCCTTCTGTGTCAAGTTATTACATAATTAGCTAACATAACAACAACTTATAGTGACCTTATCAATATTAAAAATCTTTTATGTTTTAAATAGATTGACTAGGCCATCGCATGAAAACACAATGTATGTATCTCACAAGTAATACATATTATATTAAATTAGATTGTTTTGTCAATTGCCAAGTCTATGTACTGCGGCTCCGTAATGCCGCGTGAAACGTTTAGCAGTTACGCTACGGAGCTGTTACTAAACCTAAAATAATAACCTTCTTGTCACTAAATATTTTTCCATCTTCCTTTTCCGCTATAGACTTGCGCTCCAACGACAGACAAGTTTCTTTTCATAATATTATACAACCTTGAGCAGACGAGTTTCAAAAATCGATTGATTGATAAATGGCGCACGCTCTCCACTCATGTGAAAAAATAAATTCTAAAAATAAGATATAAATACTAACGAGTATAGTCATTTGCGCGCGCGAATTAGGTGCGGCAACTAGGGCTGCCAATCGTATTATCGTCAAATATGGTATTTTACCAATCTTTATACAGCATACGTAATTTGAAATAAAAGAAGTAGACCTTAAAAATATACGGAAATAAGGAACCGTAACCGTGAGTGTTTAATCCTATCGCTTATTTACATTTCCTTTTCTCTTTTACCTGGGAAGCGTTAAATATAACGTTGTTAAAATTTTTAATAAAATAGTATAAGTAATATTATTCAATAAAGAATAACGCAATATACAAAACGCGGGACATTTTTAAATATTAATTTGCAAGATATTTTGTACAATTAATTTGATAACAACTAGAAAAAGCATGGAAGCACTTCATTTCTATGGGTTACAATTATCAATCATGTGTTCTCTTACGATATATTTACACATTTGAAAAAACTTTTGCTTTATAAAAAAAATTAAACTTTTTGATAGATAGGACTTGCATTTTTCTGGAACTTTGTTGTAAAAGCGTGTGTATGAATTTCCTCATGAAGGAATTATTGGCTATTAGAATTCGAGTTAATGGTATTACTAGATGGTGCTTATTAATCCTAGCATTTATAGAACATACATCGATCTTTTTAATAAAACTTTTTTGTTTTTTGAACATACATAAAATTTTTGTAAATAATCTTGATATTTCTTCGGATTTACATTATATATTGCTGTTATCGCTCTCTTCTGAAAAAAAAAGATAGTTCAATGTTAATTATGTTACCTCATAACAACATTATAATTTGGGAATAAAAAAATAAACTAATCTAGCTGTATCAATACAAGCAAGGCAGCTAATATTTTTACTGCAACAATAAGTTTCCTTACTATATAGTTTAGATATTATCTGAATGCTTTATTGAAGCTACGTGTCCACTGTAATACCGAGAATAGACTCATCTCCTCTACATTAAAATTAAAATATCTATAATTATACACAAAATCTTCTAATAACTCAAAATTAATAATTTACAAATAAACTAATAATAAAACCAAAATGATCCAATTTAGAGATTTTAGAACTCAACCAATTCGACTTAGCATTGACATGATAGCACAAAAATTGAAGAAGTCAATCTTTGAGACTTTGAACGACTGGTTGACAGACACTGACTAGAAGATACAAATAGAGTATATATGCAATAAGGTTGACAGATTTGTTTATGCCATAAAGTGTAAGGTTGAAAGTGTCTACTGAACGTGACTGAGTGCTTACCATGCTACGTCTCTTCGGTGCTATCGTACGATCTCTTGTTGTGAGGTAACTTGGTTGAGGTTGGCAAGGCTTTTCGGGTTCAAGAATAGTGTGTAAAGGCTATCTGTGGAGCTTAGTCTTTAGATAGTTTTAAACCTTTGTTTCACAAATTTCGTAAACTGCCCTTAGCTTATGTATATACGAGAACAAATTAAATTTCCGCTCAAGATAGATATATTATATGGGTGCAATGTTTTATAAATGCTATCAGAGTTTAAAATAAATTGCCTAAATCTTTTAGAGCTGGCAACAAATTTTTTTATACTTTATATACCCTACAATATTGGTGAAATATGGAATAACTGGTTAGTTGTATTTTTTTATATTTAATTTATTAATTGCAATTTTTGACAGTTTATCGCCTTTTTTAGGTATTAGTCATCTATTAAAAACTTCACGCTAAAATATTTTAAAATAGTTACGTAGGTAGTTAGCATTAATGAAATAAACACATGCAAACATATTATAATTTTCTGATCACGCTTCTTAAATAATTGTATATGTGTAATAATTGTATTTCATTGAATATAATATGTATAATAATAATAATAATAATAATAATATATATATATGATTAAGTTTCTAGTTTTAGTTTTTTTTATTTTTATTATTATAGTTTTTAATATTGTAGATAAAATTGTAATTATATAATAATAGTTCAGTATACTAGTAAAGATATTGCACGCCATTATCGTGGTATAATGTAAATTCTCAATAATAACTAATGAGACCAATACATTATGTGCTGTATTCTGACAATTAATAGAATTGAAATGAATTAATTGAATCGATAAAAGCAAATAGTTACGTTAATCCAGTTTACTTATTTTGATATAGCATATTTAAACAATTGCCCTATAAGACTAAAAATTTACGAAGTATTATCATCAAATAAATCTAAATTATTTATATTCCTTACCCGGTGAGGTAAGCAGTTGATATAAACTAAGAACAAGAAGGGCCCAGAAATTGCGCCCAGAGGAAGATCCCGAAGAACTAATTCCATTGATGATAACTTTTTACGTTCTATTATTTAATGTTATAGTTTATTTGCACTCTAATTTTTATATCGTAACGCCGTATTCCTGATTGATGACTCATGGTGAACACAGTAGGAAACCTTGGAAATATCACAAAATATTGAAAGAAAAAAATTGATTTTATGAAACAATTTATTAACATACGAAAACTTAACATATGATGTTAGATTTTTTTTTTATATTTACTGTGTGAGTACAAAAATAGGTCTAAAGTTAGCATGTATAGGCTAGGGCCTGCGAGAGAATGAGACAAAATACTGCACACATGTTTTTTTTTTCTGTTAGATAAACTTCGTATATTATTTTTATCAAAACTAAAGTTAAGAAATGAATAGTGTTATATACTTTACAAAATAATATAAAGCGAATATTAAAAAAAAGCAAATAAATAATGTGCTGCGGATTGATTTGTCTTATAACTTCAGTGAGCAGTATTTAACAAAAGTAACGGATTACTAGCTAATTTTGATTAATGAAAAGGTTAAACACGAGCTCTAAAAGAATTATAATGTGTATTAAAATTTTACAAGAGCTTTATAAACACTAAATGAGCAACTAAAATATTGAGTGAGTTACTAGTAGTTTAAAGTATGATAAGAAAAAAGGTAAGAAAAAATTAGTCAACGTTCTGAATTACACTTAAACCTAGTTTATATAAACCAATGTTTAATATTTAGCATAGTTTAATGTAGTTTACAAATCACCTCGTGCTGGAAATTAAGAATTTGAATTTAGAATCATTCCTGTTAATACTTGCCATAAAATACCTACGAGATTCAACACATTATTTTGTACTTATGACTGCAGATCCCTTATTTAAAATGCACCCTGCGAAATTGATACAAGTACTGAAATTATTGAATGTTATAATTAAACAATTACATGTAATAAAAAATATATATATATATTTTAACAATTTTTAAATGTAAATTAAAGCGCTATAACTCTTCCACAAATTTAGTATCTTACACTTCCATCTATTTGTTAATGGTTGTGTTTCCATTATTTGTGGTTAGTAAATATACTGCTAATAACAAACCGTTAATAAGTTTCAGTAGAAATTCAGACGACAGAAGCGATTATAAGATTATCTTTGGGACAGTAAGCTGTGAAGTAGCATTTGATCGGAATAATAATGTCTATTTTGTATCAGACGGGATGCACCATGTTAGGTAAGATAAGTATCATTATCAATTATTATCAGTATCTAATTAGTTTTCATACCCTCTAACGTTTGGAATTGGCAAATAGATAAACATATTTAATTCATTTTCTTATCCTAAGAGTAGACTTTTTGACGACTTAACTATTAGTAATGTAGTACCTGATATACATTGTGGTTTCAAATCACAGTTTGAGATAAAGTTTGCGTAAAGAGGAAAATTGTTGCTGCTTTTTTTAATAGCACATGATTGTCTCTGGCACTGCAGCTGATCCTATTGCGTAAGCGTTACCATGAATTTAGGACAAAACCGATCCTTTTTGCTGGTAACAACGCTCTTAGTGGTCTTAGTTCTCAGGATTGACATTGTTCCTGCATTTTAATCTAAATCGATTAATACATGTAGATGTCCAAGTACTACAATATCCACTAACTATCAGGCAGAATATGTGTTCGTTTGTTACTCAATTCGTGACTGTGTTACATTTACGCGCCGGTGAAATAAGGATTATTAAATATTAATGTCATCACGTGGTAGAGCCATGCTGCAGCTATATTAGTAGTATATTTGTAGCACGAATGGGTCGGCTCGACCGGGGAAGGACCACGCTCTCACAGAATACCAGCGTAAAATAGCAGCTTAACGCTGCTGTGTTTCGTATGGTGAGTGTAGAGAACCGGAGACCCTTTTTACTGGAAATGAGGCATTCCATCTTAGTCCTCACGGGTGGCAACGCATCTGCATTTTTATTCGTAATCGAAGATGGATGTAGATGTCTATGGTCTACAGCAACCACTTGCCATCAGGTGGACTGTGATCTCATTTGTCACCCTAGCCTATAAAAAATATATACTTATCTCGGTTTTGTATGAATTCATTTTAGCATTTTTTTTATTATTTGAATAAATTTTTACCTACTTATTATTTAAGTATGTTAAATAAAATAAATTTTTTTATAAGATCTTAACTAAATAAAAGTAATGATTTCTTATATTTGCACGAACACGACACATTAAAAAAAATCTTTTTTTGCGAATTTTATCGCGTTTAATTTACTTATTTATGATTTTTATGATATTTATGATAATGATTAAAAGAACTTACCTTAATAAAACGTTCACTTATGAAGTTCTATCATTATTATATGAGGTGCTACATCCAAAAAGTTTAGTAACTGGAACTTATTAAATATAGGTAGTATATTACAACAGTGGTAGAGTCACGTGGCGGCTTTTGCTGTCGCACGGATGGGCCGGCTCGAACCGGGGTGGTACCACGACCTCGCAGAATACCAGCATGAAGTAAAGGTTTACCTCTGCGTTTCGCTTGGTGAGTGCAGGTGGCCGGAGGCCCTTTTTACTGGAAATGAGGCATTTCATCTTAGTCCTCACGGGTGACAACGCATCTGCATTTTGATTTGTAATAGAGGATAGATGTATATGTCTATGGGCCGCAGCAATCACTTACCATCAGGTGGACTGTGCGCTCTTTTGTCACACTTATCCTATAAAAAAAAAAGTATCACATCTAGGATTCACCACTTGCACTAAAGTTGAGAATCTAAAAATTTAAAACCCTCCCTTTCCCCTTTCTCCTCCGGTCAAGGAAGCGGGGAGAACCCCACTCTTTGTACCATCTATAGATTCTGCCTCGATATGTCATTAGGTTTAGAGCTGAACACAAACATTTTGATATTTCCTGGATATTTGGGTACCAGAGGGCGGGCGGGAGTGAGTTACAAATTTCTTGGACGAAGCACCTCGTATAATTATGATAGAACGTCACTTAAGGTAAGTTCATTTAATCATTAATTGTAATTTGTGCTCCGTCCTTCTACACTAGTAATGGAACTTATTAAATACGGTAGATTGAGGGAGGGCGGGAGATGCTCTTCAAAGTAGGTAAGACACTTCATTTTTTTTTATCAAGCGGATATACGCGAGGTAATTTTACCAAAGTAACGCCTGATTTTATTAATTATATTGGGACGTCAATCACCTCAGTAAAAATTTTATACAATAAATAAATATAGATGTTTAAATAGATTAACCAAAATATCGATTCCGTCAAAAATCGATTCATTGACCTTCTCTTTGAATTTATATTGAGATCAATTTATTTAAGAAGAATCCCAATAATTTTGTTTTTATTTCAGTGTGCTTCACTTTATTTACTACCGGCCTAATGTACGCCTGGCCGTCGTCAACAGTGAAGATTTTTTCATCAGCAAACACAACCTTGCACCGACCTATGTATGAGACAGAAATAGCGCTTTTTGGAAGTCTCTCATCCATCGGTGTACTCATTACCTTACCTCTAGCAGCTGCGCTCCTTGATAACCTCGGTAGAAAGTACACTTGCGTCATCGTTTCTCTGACACAAGTGGTATGTAACCTTCATACTTTTCTTTGGTAGCCATGTTTTGTGGTCACCGTACACGACTTCTGCATCCTTGTTTATGGATCAATACACATAGAGCGGGCTCTGACCGTAGGATAAAAATAGCTTAACAGTTATGGATTACCTAATATTATCTTACTACTTATTGTGTAATTCTAGCGACAGCTTTGTGACAGAGTGTATAAAGCGATTGTCTGCGACCCTTCAAGCCAAAACCCGTAATAAGTTTAAGGTACAAATAATAGACTCTCATCTATTTACAATTAATGAAACCATGTAAATCAATTTAATATTAGCATTTCTCCTGCACGCTATTTATGTAAATCGCCTTCTCGATATAGCAGAAATACCAAGAGGGTAATGTTTAAAAAGCTGTTAGGAGTTTTTACGAACCAGTGGTAAAAGTTAAAAAATTACTTTCAATAAGAATGACATGTAATTAATATTAAATAAAATGATTATCTTCTATTTTATTCATAACATCGAACAACTTTCCACAACAAGTACGTAAAAATTTAAAAGGGGCAAGTCACATCAGAAACATAAAATTTGATTAGCGAAATAGAATAATGAAATATAACATCGATAACTTAGGAAAGATTTCAAGATCTAGTAGGTCAGAAGCAGGGAACATAGTCATGAGCAAGCTTAATTTGGCGTACCATGTACCATGACGTCATTAACAGACAGCACGTAGAAAAGAAAATTCTGAAACAAGAGACAAGGGACAAAAAAGAGGAACAAGGGAAAATAAAAGACGACCGAAAGATAAAGGCAAAGGAATCAGATATAGTGATTGGTTACCATGAAAAGTGGCCGGCAATAACAGACATAGCAAGAGAATAAAATTATGAACTAAAATACAAGGAACACTTGCGAACAACACAAGTATCTCCTACTTTTTTTGAAGACGCTTAAAAATAAGATAAGAAAGAACAGGAATGAGTTTAAAAGGTTCAAAAAATTAAGTTGTGTAAAATTCAACAACACTATGGTACAGTCAATGACTTTTTAAAGCTGCGAATGCCACCCGCGAATAAATCTAAGTCTATTGTTTTGGCCATGTTTGGAATTTGTGAATATTCCATTTTATTAGAATCATTGAGACAATCAAGTATCAAGTCAATCACCTACAAGTCTTCACATTCAGATTCAAAGCTCTGCATGCGCACGGAAGAAATCCGTTTTGAGACAGCGATAAGTACCCGCACATTTTGATAGTAAAATTTTGATTTCTTATATTTACGCGAACACTACACATTTTTAAATCAAACTAATTTTACGGATTTTATCGCGTATATTAACTTATTTTTTTTATATTCCCGACGTTTCGGGTGCTTTCCAGCACCCGTGGTCACGGGGGACTGAGTTGTTGACCGACGTATCGGGAAGTCTGCAGTTTGTGAACATGTTCAGGATCGTCCCCGTCATTACATTAGATTTGATAGACCACAAATCCTCGCAAAAGAACACTGATTCCTCCCAAGGATGATTCGCGAGGCTATTGAAATTAAAAAACATCCTAATTTCAATAGAGAAGATAGATGGGTGCTGCCAGCTTGGGATCCCATAATTAATAAAATCAAATCCAAACCCAAGTATACCACTGCTAGACTTCAAGATACTGTAAGCTCATTCTGGGTAAATCGAACCAAAAATTAATATTAAAAAACTGAAGGTAGCCGGGCTAACTATGACAGCAGGACGTCAAACAACTCAGTCCCCCGTGACCACGGGTGCTGGAAAGCACCCGAAACGTCGGGAATATAAAAAAATAAGTTAATATACGCGATAAAATCCGTAAAATTAGTTTTATTTAGTAAAATTTTGTCATAAAATATACTATTACTGTAATCAAATAAGTACCGATAAAAAAAGAAACGATGGAAATGACTAAAAATAAAATCATTATATTAAGATGGAATACATAAAAAATACAACACTTATAGGTGTAATGTGAATAACATTACAGCATTATATATCTGTGCCACCAGTGTGTTATTATAAGACATATATACTGTGACGATGCATAATTAATAGTATTAATAAATAATAATATATATTAATACTATTAATTAATATAATTAATTTAAATAATTAATTAATTATAATATATAAAATAGGATATAATATTTTGAACAATTAAAACACATTAATAAGCATAAAGTTCAAATATATTCATTTCGAATATTGAGTAGACATAAAAGTATAGTAAAGGCACAATATTGTCTTTAAAAATCTTTAAATTTATTAAAACTTCTTAAATGACAAAATATAATAAATAATAGAAGTACAAGTAGATTATATTGCAATAATAAAGATAAATAACATTTGTAATATAATTGAAAAATGGGTCAAAAATTTAAAGTATTAAAAAATAAAAAAGATAATGAGAGTATTCTTGTGTTACTAGATGTTCATGTCACGGTTGCTTATATGAAGGAGTTGTCGGAGACACATACCCATGACTGTACATATATATGCGGTGGTCGGCTGACCGACTGCTACTAGTACTGTCAAACAATGTATAGTCCTATATTAGGGACTTATGATAGTAAGGTCTATGTTAAAAAAGCATTAATAATATGACTTGAAGTCCCATATATTAAAGACTAATATAAGTATAGTCGATAAAATAAAGCAAATATGTAGAAGGTCTCAAATATGTAAAGTGTCATTGTCAAGGCACAGTCAGAGCACATCGGCAGAATTAGCGAGTAATTAGTTCGTCTTTCTTCGAAAACACGTGCTTTCTGGTCTCCGGCCGAGGCTTTCCAAGGAAACTACTGTCAGCCGTCTCTCGCATCTCAGCACAGGGAGGACGACTCACTGGCCAATGCCGCAAAGGGCAAAGCTGATCTGCTGGGCTCTCTATTTGCGTTCAACTTGACTCTTGGTAACGGGGGGAACATACCGACGACTATCCCGCGGTATGACTGCTTCATGCAGGATAGGCTGTTTACCCAACGCTCGGTGCGTAAAGCACTCCTCTCCCTGGACGTCGTCAACAAGTCGATTGGCCCTGATAACGTCCCTCCTATTATGCTGAAGACGTGTGCTCTAGAGTTGGCACCGGTTTTAACTTGTCTTTTCCGGTACTCCTACTCCCTAGGCGTAGTACCGAAATCATGGAAGACAGTTTTTATACACCCGAACCCTGAAAATGTTAACTACTCTAATCCGTCCAACTATAGGCCTATCGCCATCACCTTCTTGTTCTCTAAAATAACGGAGTCCATTATTAACAGTCAGCTCATGCGGTACCTTGAGGATCACCAGCTGATTAGTGACCGGCAGTAAGGTTTCCGTCGCGTTCGCTTGGCTGGTGATCTTCTGGGTTACCTAACTCATAAATTGGTAGAAGGAGTAGAGACCGAGGGGGAGGCGTTGGCCATTAGCTTGCACATAGCGAAAGCTTTCGATCTGGTTTGGCACAAAGCGCTTTTTATGAAGCTTCCTTCCTATGGGCTTCCCGAGAAATGTGCAATTAGTTCAACAGTTTTCTGGCTGATCGGAGCATCAAGATCGTAGTAGACCTAGTGTTCCACAAGGCTGCGTGTTATCGCCAACACTGTTTCCTCTGCATATCAATGACATGTTGCAAACCGGTAACATTCATTGCTATGCGGATGACAGCTCTGGTGATGCTTTATACACTGGCCGTGCCAATATTTCTCGGGAAAAAGAACAAAGTCTCGGATTGGGGGCGACTAAATCTAGTCCAGTTCACAATCCCCAGAAGACAAAAGTTTGCACGTTTACCGCTTTTAAGAACCCCCTCGTCGTATCTCCTCGGTTTAAAGGCATTCCACTTGTTGCCTCAGCCAGTATCAGAATCTTCGGCGTCGACATATTGAGTGACATGCAGTTTCATGGTTACTTGGGAGAGAAGGCTAAATTGGCCTCTAAAAAGCTAGGCGTGCTAGGCAGAGTGGGACAGTATTTCATGCCGGCAAACCGCCTGCAAATTTACAAGGCGCAGGTTCGGCCTTACATGGAATAATGGTCCCATCTCTGGGCTGGGGCTCTCCAGTACCAGATCCTTCCATTTGATGGCATCCAGCGCCGAGATGTTCGAAATTTCGGCAACCGAACTCTTTCCGATCGGCTTGACTCACTGGCACTGCAAAGAGGTCTTGCATCTCTTTGCCTATTTTATCGCATTTACCACGAAGAGTACTCTGAGGAATTGCTCGGACTAATTCCAGCCACACAATTTCACCATCGCACATCGCGACAAAACTTGCGGTACCATCCAAATCATCTGGATGACTGACGGTCCACCACTGTGCGATTTAAAAGAAGTTTTCTTCCCCGTACAGCTTCTTTGTGGAATCGACTACCACCAAAGATTTTTCAGGACAGATACTACTTAAGGGGACCTTCAAAAAAAGAGCATACTCCTTTTTAAAAGGCCTGCAAAGCATCTACAATTCCCCTGGTGTTGCAGTTGTTCATGGGCAGCGGTAATCAATTACCATCAGAAATGTAAAAGTATTATATTAAAAAAAATGGACTTGAAAAGGATTATTAAAGTGGCGTAGATTGCTTCACAGAATCCGAGACCGAGGTAAACTTAGACTCGCTGACTGATGTGTCCTAAGCATATCATCTTAGTACGGGTGGTAAAGGGATTTGTTGTTGTTTGTTGAAACGACTTGCCCGTGTACATCGCACACCCCAACCATTTGTGGGCGGCGTCTTAGCGCATAGCGTTATGATACGTCGGTTATCTTTCAGATTAGGGTGAGTGTATTTTTAGTACTTTAAGTGCAGCAAGCATACTTAACTACATGTCTTAGTACAACAGCTGATACGTGAATTTTCAGTTAACAACATTACCAATATTGTTCCCAAAGTCGATAGGGATCATGTGGGTGTGTTGTGAGGGGGCGCCATCCGTATGATAGTTGTATTGACGCTTTCTGCTACTTGTGCTTTTGCATCTTGTGACAGAACTGCGGGTGTGCTGCAACTAATTCGACGCATCTTGTGGTTCTGGTCGATGGAGGTATGCGGATGGTGATGTTTGCTGGGCTTGTATGGGGGACCTTGGGATGATGTAAGAGCGACAATAGTCGTATAGATGCCTGCTGCGTCCTGCAGCATTGCGTTTCAGTGATGGTTGTTTAGCTGGTCACTATTTTCAATGGCGCTCTCTGCGTCTTGGTTTGTCTCACAACCTAAGTAGCTTTGCCCAAGTCGGGTCCCTTTATCACGGGGCTGCAGACTGTGTGACCTCCATGATGTTGTATATAACAACATCGTAATATATTTCTCTAAATTTTCCACCTTTGAATGATTGAAGGCAGCTTGTTGGTGGGTGAGGCAAATATGATTAAAAATTCATGTACTCAACGTCAGTGACACAAACCCATTCTGATGGCGAATTATTACCATAATCTTATAACGGCCTGTTGGATATATCTACCATTATATTGGTTGGTGGAGCATATGTATCGACCTCATGCGGGTGGTAGCTGGAGGGAGAATCAGTGAGAAGCAGCAGCCGAAAACCGCGCAACGTGGGACTCCATTCCCTTTAGGTGAGCGGTAGACTCATGACACGCGCTGCGGCCAATTGGCCGTGCTGATCATGCAATTGGTGGTGATTCCTTACACTTACATCGCGTCTGCAGGAACGGTAATCTGGCAGGTGGTGGCACTCACGGAGGGCTTTTTATGGCCAGTGTGCCTATTATTGCCTAATCCGTGGAACGTACATTCACTGTGGCTGGATTTGAACGTATTCTGTATGGTGTTTACACACATTGACAGGCGCGAATTCAGTCGATGTTTGTGCTTACGCACTACCAAGGGCCAGGACCTCTTTTACTGATACGCCAGTAATTTTGCTTTGGACTATGGTTCGTCTGGATTAACGTCCCCTTCGGTGGGAGCGCGTTGGTTTGTTGGCGCTCACGGCTCAATACATAGTGTGTGGCTCGGGGCTTTGCTCTCCCACTTTTTTTAAATGTGGAAGAGCAAAGTCCTTGTATCTGGTATTTTATATAAACATTGAGAGCCTTTTCCAAGCAGGAAGGGATAAATTAATAAGGAATTGAGTGATGTGAACCTGATACAAGTGGAATAGGGACGATTTCATGTTCTTAAACTTTTTTGAGCTAAGTCTTCGTGAGCGGGGTTCTTTAGCTTATAAAGTACTAACAACAACTTTCGTTTGCTCTCGTGAATTTTTATTCTTCCAAGAGCCACTTAAAAGAACTATGTTACTATTCAAACACAATGTAAAAATGGGTCCTAATTAAGACGATCACGCCATAAATTTATTAAACGGCCTATATTTAAACCTTTAGAAAGATCAATATATGGTTAATATACTGGTCACATAAATTTGATATATTTTTATATATCTTATAGATATGGATTCTAAAGAAATAAAGAGAGGGGAGAGTTACAATACGAATATCGTACCTACGCATTGGCAACCTTGGAGCGATAAAGTGTACACTATCTTTAGGTACGGGTAGTACGGACAGCGGTAAAAAGTTCTATCCACACACCCAAGATCGCTGGCGTGGGGACTAGCCCAACTTTTCGTTTTTTCTTTACCTTATTTTCTTTATAGTTTCTTAGTCCTCACGGGTGACAATGCATCTGCATTTTGATTCTTAATTGAGCATAAATGTAGGTGTCTATGGGTCAGAGCGTCCACTTACCATTAGGTGGACTGTGTGCTTTTTTGTTATCCTATTATATAAAAAATACTTAGAAACGTACACATACACATGCATAATTATGTATGTACATACATAATATACTTATATTACAATTATATTTTTTAAAATGAATATCTTCTAGTCATCAGATAAGAAATATGTGATTATTTTTTTATTTTAGTTTTCTTTATTGTTAATTTAATTTGTAGGTGTCATGGGGTATCGCTGTCGTCAGCAATCGGGTGGAAGCAATTCTTGTGGCAACTTTTATTTCTGGAATGGGCGCTAATAGTTTTGTTACCATACCCATTTTCGTCAGCGAGTTCTGCCAGGACTCGATACGAGGAATGATGATTTTAGGAACGTTCGTCGCTTTCAACCTTGGAATACTAATTAGCTATCTTTTTGGCGGATGCCTAGAGTACAATACCATGAAATACACATGCCTTTCGATGTCGGTTGCGGGTGTGGTGATGCTTTGGCCTTTGAAGGAGTCACCGATGTTTCTCATGAAGAGGGGACTTGAGAAGGTAATATTTTGTTATTAATAGTTTAGAACACACACACACACACACACACACACACACACACACACACACACACACACACACACACACACACACACACACACACACACACACACACACACACACACACATACACACACTTAGAGGGAGATAGAGAGAGAGAAAGAGAAAAGTTCATTTTATACAGTGGTAATTATTTTTTATGTTAGACTTCTATAGTTTATACCAATACAAACATTGCACCAGGAACTTAAGGCTAGTTAAATAATATATTATAATAATAATATTAATCTAATACTTTTAGCTGTAGCATTAGAGCCGATCCAAGAATGTCTTAAAATTAAAATGACAATGACTGACCATGACAATTATTATGCAAATTTAATTATATTCAACCTATCAGGTGTCTTTTAAAAACTTTACATAGAAACTGGATATATCTCACATAACCAAACTATGGTTATAAATATAGTAACAATTTATATTCAAATTTATCTTATGGTGGCGACGTATTACGTAAGTGTGTTTTTGCAGATTTGACTGTATTACAAATAATGGACTGAGATAGTAAACTTATTAACACGAGGATTGAAAAAAATTGTAGGGCTTAAGTTTAAATATTAAATATGAAATGTATAAAAAATTGAATATTAATTATTTAATAAATAATAAAAATGAGTACAATTACAATAGCTAAGATAAATAAGGTGGCCAATGTTAAAAGCAATTGATGATTAAAAATGACTTAAATTTACATATTTTATCAAATCATTTTTATTTGCACAAGTTTGTCACATTAATTAAATGTGTATAAAACGAAGCTGTCGAAACATAATTAAGTAATATTTCTTTTTAATTTATTATATTTTATTTATGTATCTACATGTGCAATATTAATAGTTTTTTTTCATTTACTATAATGCTAGCTTTACTTTTGGCGGACTTTCATATTATCTTCCACAAGTCCCGTTTCGACTAGGAGCGAATGCCAAAAGGCATTAAGTCCGCATTTTGTAATCGTTTTATGGTGTTCAATAGAGTATATAGTATAAATAACTAAACATATAAACAGATATATATTTCTACTTGCATAGACATGTTGGTCCCCTTCAGTCGATAACACCGAGATAGATACAACACCAAACAAGTAGTTCAGCGAACATTACTTGTATAGACATATTGGTCCCTTTCAGTCGCTGATACTCAGACAGATCCAACACTAAACAAGCAAAATCAGCGAATATTACTTTCTTAGATGCGTTGGTCCCCTTCAGACGCTGATAATGGGACAGATCCAACACCAAACAAGTAAGATCAGCAAAAAATGCTCGCATAGACATATTGGTCCCCTTCAGTCGCTGATACTGAGACAGTTCCAACACCAACAAGTAATCTCGGTGAACATTATGTACTTGCATAGACATGTTGGTCCCCTACAATCGCTGATACTGAGACAGATCCAACTTCAAACAAGTAAGCTCGGCGAATATTAAGTACTTGCATCGACATGTTGGTCCTCTTCTTTCGCTGACTCACATGTTTAGCTTTAAAAGTATGGAGCGATAGTATTTTATTTCTGGTAAACGATAATTTTTAATTTTAATAACTTACACTAATTAATAATAATTATAAACCAATTAAACTTCTTGAATATTCTGCACTATTCTATTAATATTCTACCCAAAAAACGAAAGGTGAAAATGTAGATAGTTGATTCTTGGACAGTGGTATTTTATATTGCTGTACTTTACACAATACGAAATTATATATCAATAGGACGATACACTTCACATAACACAGACATCGTATCGTCTCAAACAGATTTATTGCAGAGGGTCTTGAGAATGCTGCACCACAATTCGGCACCTAGGGTCGCTCGTAGTCAAAAACGGAAACATAGTGCCGGAGACAGCATTCTCAATCGCCTTAAGAAGTTCTGGCATAGCAGGGAGATCAATTCTATAATCTTAATACTTATATTCATTAGGACAGTAGACACAATCCCAACTAAGAAATATTTCCAGTTTAACTACTCGTATTAATTATCTTACTGGTGCAATTTAAATTTTCACTAAATGCAAAATATTTTTTAGGAAAATATTCACGTAGTTTGTAAATCAATCGCGTAGCTAAAAATAAAATGTCCATCGTGAGTAAGGAAATCAAGTTCTTTACGCGAAATTATTCGTAAAATCAGATAGATTTCACAATCATTACGTGATTACGACAGTGATACAAATTTACTCAAAACCTCTGTTGGGGGTTAATCAAAAATGGAACCTTTCAAAGAAGAATTGTGATTTTGTAAGAATGTTAAACAATAACAATATTTGCATATCATTACAACATTTAAAAAAATAAATGCATTTAAATGTGGAATGGATTTTTTTAAATACCAAGGCAATTTTAATAATGTTTAAAATCATTGTAACTTGTAAAATATTGATTTCAATTATTTTACTTTATTTTGTTTTATTATTCATAATTTCAATTTATGTGTCTATCCAACGTAGACTTAAACTTTGATTCCGCTTACAGTTTCCGTAAAAAGATCGTCGCCAGTATGACTAGTACTTAATTTCGTGCAAGCAGCTTGTGTTCTCTTTTACCATACGGAAAACAATGTTTTTTTTTCCTTTTAAAATTGTTAACTATTTAGTAAAATCAAAACCCACTTAGTTATTGTTATATTGCATGCTGTGTTTACTAGTAAGTAGTCACTACACTTAGCTTAAGAAACTTTTATGTTATTAAAGATTGTATTGTGTAAGTTGACTGTTAGTAAACCATACGAAAAGAATATAATAAAATAAATAAAATAAAATAAAACGTGAGCAATAACAGAGAATAATCCCATGTGAGCGTTAACAGTGAAACTATTCCACTACTGATATTAGATTAATTAAAATGTAGTCACAAAGGTTTAAAGCAGCAGAGAGCAAGAGCATAGATAAAATAATTCAGAAATTGAACATAAACAAAGATCCCGGTGCGAAGCAGATTCACTGCGTTGACATAAAATTCTTATATGAAAAACCACAACAGAAATTGCAAAAATTATTAATAACAGTGTTCATTCTGGTATTTATTCCTCAGAATTAAATGTAGAAATAGTAAAACCCATCCACAAAAAGGGGTCGCACTGTGATTATGACAATTATAGGTCAATTACAATACTTTTTTGTGATAGATAAACTAGTTGAATAATACATATTATGTTATCAGATACAAAACTATTATATATCGAATGAAGTCTTGTCCAGCACTCAACTTTGGTTTTCAAAAAAATAAATCAACTACATCTTTACTAGCGAAATTTACCGATGTAATTAACAATTGTTTAGACTACAAGCAACACGTATTTTTTATTTATTGACTACCGCAAAGCTTTCAGTACACTTAAACACGATTAATAATAAAAAACCTAGACAATATAGGCGTTCATGGGCCTCTTCTTAGGTGGTGTGAAGATTATCTCAAAGGTAGAAACTACCGGGTGAGAATCGAAAACTAATACAGTGATGAAATACCTGTCACTACGTGAACAGCCCAGGGTTTAGTCCTTGGCCCTTAACACTATCCGGCCTTTGTAAATGACATGGGGAATGTGAGTAAACATAGTTCAGTGTATCAATATGCAGAAGATACTTGCCTAGTTATAGCTAATAAAGATGGTAGAGCCAAGCTGCAGCTATATTTATAATATAATTGTAGCACGAATGGGTCGGCTCTACCGGGGAAGGACCACGCTCTCACAGAATACCATCGTAAAATAGCAGCTTGATGCTGCTGTGTTTCGTATGGTAAGTGTAGAGAACCGGAGACCCTTTTTACTGGAAAAGAGGCATCCTATCTTAGTCCTCAAGGCTGACAACGCATCTGCATTTTAATTCCCAAACGAGGATGGATGTAGATGTCTATGGGCCACAGCAACCACTTACTATCAGGTGGACTGTGTGCTCGTTTGTCACCCTATTTCTATTAAAAAAAGACATTACAAAAACAGAAAAATGTTAAAACAGACAAAAAATGTTACAACTCGAGTTTTGTTGGCACATGACACGGGACTCGTATTAAATACAATGAAAACTAAAATTATACATGCACGCTCAACGCACTCTAATAAATACGAAAGACCCTTCATAAATCGTCGAAATTAAACATTAACTGTAATTGTACTCCTCTAGAACAAGTTACAATTATAAACCAATTATAAATATTGATTATGGACCAAAGATTCCATTGGAGTTAACATGTTGAGTATATATGTAACAAGATACGGGCTATGCTAGCAAAGTTTGCAATGTGATAATGAATCTATATAACGCTCTTGCTGAGTCTCTTATTTCTTAAGGCATTAAGAGCTATGGAAAAACATGTAAAACTTACATAGATAAAATACGTAACCTACAAATGAGAATATTGAAAACAACTATACCTAGGAAAGTAAAAATAAAATTATAAAGTGAAAACTATTAAAGGAATATTTAAATATTGTAAAGTCTTACCTCTGATTTTTCAGATGCTAATATTAATAGAACAATTTTGCAATAAAAAAGTGCAAGTTCAAACTAGCCATAAAATAATTACAAGATAAATTACACAAAATAAACTCATGACATCTGAAAACAAATTTCAAAAAATATTTCTATGAACAGCTACAGAATATATATATATATATATATTTATATATATATATATATATATATATATATATATATATATATATATATATATATATATAATATATATATATATATATATATATATATATATATATATATATATTCTGTAGCTGTTCATAGAAATATTTTTTGAAATTTGTTTTCAGATGTCATGAGTTCAGAGTGTCATGTATAAATATATATATATATATATATATTTATATATATATATATATATATTTATATATTATATGTTTATATGTGTGTAAATGCTAAAATATGAATGAATAAACAATGAAAAAGTTAAAATAATAATCTGACTTCATTATACGTGACCTCTTCATCTTAACGTTTCAGTTCAATGTGCTTTGCATCACTCGGTGATCGCTGCAACTCTCGCTATCACTGAGACATCACTAAACAGTTGTCGTCCGGTCGTCATAATGAAGTCAATCTCATTTTCCGTCGGGGCTCAACCATGACCACTTCCTGCGAAACGGCTTCTGGAAGAAACAGTTCATTATAAAGAGTCCCTTTTTCTCCATGAATTTGGCCAGCTGCTGGTCCCTTGGGTTCCGTTGCCCTATTCAAAATTTTCCTACCTTCAGCTTACCGTTCTCTCTTGTTCATATTCACATTATATATTGCATCCATAAATTTATAGTAAAGGTATTTAGAGCATTTTATGTTTTAACTTAAAATTATGCGATCATTATGGGAAAAATACGGTCGAACACTCTGAACGTCTATTCGCATCAACAGCCAAATATTGTATGAAGCTCACACTCGGCCCCCCCCCCTTTTTATACCTCCCGCCGCGAACCACGTCGAGCGCGGGGACCGTTACAAAAAATTATCCTTATAGCATGTTTCAGTATTTACGCGCGATGGCTTATTAGCGTATTTCATGTATAACTTTGGTGTTTCTATACCGATTTCTATGATTCTTTTTTTATTGAATAGATAATAATGTAAACTTTTTTAATTAGAGATAAGTGAGAGTGTTATAAACGTAAGAGTAGACAAATATAATCAGAAATCTCCGAACTGCTAAGCTATCGGGAGTTACACGTGTTATTGTGAGTCAACCATTAAAGATAGACATATGCTGTCGTGGGATATTTTTTATATAATTTTAAGGAAAACATTTCCGTTATACATGATTTCTGTATAGCTTTAATCATTAAGGCTGCACACGCGACGGAAACTGAAAAATCGAGTAATTTCTCCCGTTTCCCCAACATTTACCTTCACTGCTTTGCTCCTATTGATTGTAGCATGATGAAGAGTATACTATAACCTGATATGAAGAATGATTATACCAAGTTTCGTTAAAATCCGTCGAGTAGTTTTTGTTTCTATAACGAACATACAGACAGACAGACAGACAAAAATTTTACTGTTTGCATTTTTGGGATCAGTATCGATCACTAATCACCCCCTGATAGTTACTTTGGAAATATATTTCATGTACAGAATTGGCCTCTCTACAGATTTATTATAAGTATAGATAGTTGGGGGAGGCGGGGCGAATTCTACTAAATTGATGGTAAAATGATTTGTTGGTTTAAATGACCAATTGCTGGTTCAAAGTTATTAAAACGATGATTTTACATAGATTATGAAATGACCCTTCATTCGGGATACAGAAAAGACGTGAATGAAGACATGTGCACTCACCTGGACTTCCGCTGAGGTGCCTCGTGTCTCTAGGGGCTGCGATGCAAGTTGTTTTTTTATAGGATAGGGTGAAAAACGAGCACACAGTCCACCTGGTGGTAAGTGGTTGCTGTGGCCCATAGACATTTACATTTATCCTCGTTTGCGAATCAAAATGCAGATGTGTTGTCACCCGTGAGGACTAAGATGGAATGTCTCTTTTCCAGTAAAAAGGGTCTCCGGTGCTCTACACTTACCATACGAAACACAGCAGTGTCAAGCTGCTATTTTACGATGGTATTCTGTGAGAGCGTGGTCCTTCCCCGGTCGAGCTGACCCATTAGTGCTACAACTATACTACTAATATAGCTGCAGCATGACTCTACCACGTATATATGGTTGGATGACGGCTGTCTTCACGCATATAAATTTCACAGATTTTCGCGAAATATAGCGTTATTTTAAATGTCTGTAGATTGTGCCATTTTTGTAGAGTTCAATATCTAAGTTACGCTACATGAGGTGCCGATGACGTGGACTTAAACGTTGCGATTACTTGCGTGACTTGCGAGCTTGTGGACCACGTTTTAACACACAAGTGCATGTGCACTTGTTTGTTAAAACAAGTGCACATGCACTTGTGTGTTAAAACGCGCTGGGCATAAAAGGCAGTAAATATGAAACCTGGAAATGGACATGCAGTACTCCTATTGGATAAAAATCAAATAATCTCACAAGCGTTAGATGGTAGTTGCAGTGGTTCGAACAATAGTACTTCTACAACTAGTTCGGATAAAACCTCTGTCCTGCTAAGAACCAGCAAGAAACTCAGCGGGACTTTTCTTTTGAATAACACTAATTTTATTCATTTCGTATGAACAAACCAACAATACATAATAATTAAATAAAACAGGTCACAAAAAAGCATTAACATTTAAAAGAAATATAATAGAAAAATATATAAGTCACTTAGTATCAGTATTCCGGTAAGAAAATAGGTTACTTAGCTTATGAGCCTTTCGGTTGCTTTTTTTATTGGATTGTGTGACAAACGAGCACATAGTCCACCTGGTAACTGGTTGCTGTGACCCATAGACATCTAAAAATCCTAAAAGCAGTCATTGCAAAATTACTCCTTTTCACTTATTTACTTGTTGGCGGTTATGAAACAACTAACTGATCTATTCATCACAGCCGAATTTTATAGCATTTTAATAATTTTAAATATTAACCCAAGAAGCAATATTATTTTAAATATTATAAATATTGCAGCATAAATCGTATGATAACTTTTAATCAATATTTCAACATGTAATAACCGATGTTCATTATATGATATCTTTTTATTTTTCATTAAAGTTTCGGTATAATTTTTATAACTAGGTATGCAATTTGAAAAGATAACATTTCGTCTTACGTAAAATATTTTGAAGAAATATTTTTCTTACTGGCAAGCACTGTTTGACTTTGAAGTGAGTAACTTTTTTTTCAACTACAACCGCAAGGACCCCTAGTAACGGCCAACTTCCTCGTCAACGCTTGCAATTCCGCTTTTGACAGTACACATTACGTGCTCGTTCCGTTATCGGCAGTAAATAACATCTCATTTTCCCTGCTCCATCGAATACTAAGGCAGTTTTCCATACCTGTTGGACTTTTGTTGGAAGGTTGAACATTTCTGAAAAAAATGGACGAGATATTTGCATGAAATTCAGCAACGTGGGAAATGGTTC
Organism: Parnassius mnemosyne; assembly: GCA_963668995.1. Classification (NCBI taxonomy): domain Eukaryota; kingdom Metazoa; phylum Arthropoda; class Insecta; order Lepidoptera; family Papilionidae; genus Parnassius; species Parnassius mnemosyne. Next base: position 31,095,874 of record CAVLGL010000086.1, read on the forward strand.
ACAAATCGTAGAAATCTAGTCCATGAAGGCATAATTGTGGTAGTATCCGATGGCAACCTTCCACCTTTACATTGGCGACTTGCGCGTGTACACCGCCTGCATCCAGACTCTGATGGGATTCTGCGAGTTGTAACTCTCCAAATTGGGAAAACGTATTTGAAGCGACCAGTTAATAAATTTTTTCTACTTCCTTTAGAATTATAAATGTAAATAATGATTAATATTCCTTATTCTACTTTCTTTAGAAATAACTCTGCTACGTTTAACTTTGTTTATACTCCTTAGATTTTTTTATCAAGGGCTAGTTTGAATTTAAGATTTGATTTTTTTTTTCATTAAAGTTTCGGTAATATCGGAGTATAATTTTTAAAACTGGGAATAGTGCAATTTGAAAGATAAAATATTTCGTCTTACGTAAAATATTTCTAAAATTTTTTTTCTGGCAAGCCCTCTTTAACTTTGAAGTGAGCAACCTTTATTTCAACTACACCCCCAACGACCACTAATAACGACCAACTTCCTCGTCAACGATAGCAATAACGCTTTTGACGGTACACATTACGTGCGCGTTCCGTTATCGGCAATAGATAAGATCTCATTTTCCCTGCTCCATCGAGTACTAAGGCAGTTTTGCATATCTGACCTGTGGATAAAAGAAAATTAGTGGACACATTTGGCCAGAAAATACATTACACCGGGCCCGGTTAACTGGTCCACTGAGCCTACGCTGCTAATTGTCATTTTGCAGCACCAGCCCATATGTGACAGCAATTGCGCTTTATATGAGATGAGAAGCTGCCTTGGCGTGATGTAGCGCCGCACTTTTCCAAGGACATCTAGTTTCCTTGCAGCTGCTCTGGCCCTGCGCTCAATGAATCGCCCATAGTTGAGGTTTGGAGAAAATTTAACCCATAACAACTGAATACGGTCAGTGTACTCCAAGGATACACTCCGGGAATTAGGAGTCAGGGAGCTTCTTTTAGCGGTGAAAAGATACGCTTGTATTTTCGAGGCGTTGAATCTTACGAGATTTGCATCACATCATTTGGAAACTGCCTGCAGTGAGAGATTCGCACGTTCAACCATAGCTTCACTTTCGGACTGGATTTGATTTCGACAGGCCCGAGCATTCGGCTAGTAACTATCTATAACTGTGTTGTCGTTTGCATACCCATAGAAACCTTGTTCTTTGTTTGCTGCATATTAATGATCTGCTTGGTTAATGATATACTTGTTCCCAAGCAGATCATTAATATGCATCAGGAAGAGAGTTGCGGAGAGAACAGATCTTCACCAACAGCCATAGACGATGACTTGAAGAGATCGTTCACTCAGAAAGTTCTTCACCTAGTCAATCAGACCAGGAGATAAACAGTACGCTAAAAGCATGCTGAAAAGGCTATCGTGCCAAACTCTCTCAAAGGCCTTTGCGAGATCAAGTAAAACAGCTAGTGCTTCCATACTATTCTTGAGAGTTTCACCGCATATGTGAGTGGCATACGCTAGAAGGTTTCCACTCACATATGGGGTTAAGCAACTGGGGGTTGATCGATTTCGGTAAAACCCGTACTGACGGTCACTGACGGGCGTTCAATATACGCTCCATAATCTTGCAGAATTTATGCCGTCAGGAAAATACAAGACTTTACTAGCATATTCCATTCCTTAGGACATCAACGAGCCGAAATTGGGTGATGAATACTTTGACCCCACTATCATAAAGCGAACATACAATTTAATTAGGATTATAACGTTTATACGAAATACATGCTTCAGCATATCGTGGCTACTCCAAACGCATTGGTTAACACGTAAACAGCCTAGACCAATACAGAATCCTAGCTTAAAATAGCAACATAATGCTTGTTTGCTTCGTATGGTGAGTGATATTTCGTCATAATATTCAGAGATTACGACACATATGCATAATAATGATTACAAAAGAATATCACCTTATTTTCGCTGTCTAAGAGCCTCAGCACCTACTGATTATCTGTAAACCTTGTCACCCTGACTTCTAATAAATATAACGAACAAGATGTCAATTATTTACTGGAAGACTAATATTTAATATCTTTTTAATATTTTGGCAATTTCTTTAATTTTCTTCTTAAATATTGTATTAAAATTACTTTTTGGTACTTCAAGTTGCTCAAGATATCTCGGAAAGCTATCGCCCTAAACATGCATGAGCTCGTCATGCTGCTGCCTTTGTATAACAATTGTATGTCTTTGTTTCAGGATGCTGCAAATGCAATTGCTTTTTACAGACGCGTGAGAGTGGATTCCAAAGAGGTTATACAGGAAATGAACAAAATAAGAAAGGCACTCAATCCAGATCATATAGGTATAGTAAGTGATTCTGAATATGTCACAAAGCATAAAACTTGGCGACATTATGATACAATAATTGCAAACTTAATTGAAACAGAAAAATAGGTATGCCAAAAACCCATCTATTTTAAGTTAAAAACGTTAAAGATAAACTGCGTATTGTTACACTTATAGCATTGGCAGTCAACCTGGCGACTGGACGTTTTTGTAAAACATTTACTATAAAGAATGAGCCGAGTTTAAATACTGGAATATCAATTTACAAGAATATTTAATAGATCGTTCTTCAGACGATGACTTCAATGCTGAATTCGATATGCAGGTTCGGGTTCGGGGAAATGTGTTTTATCTACAGTAGGTGTGACTTACTTGCTAACTGGAGTGGATGATTCAGTCGTTGCTTTAGTTCCTATTGCAACTAATCCAGAGTGAGAAGTTTAACTACAACAACACAACTAAGCCAGTACTGAAGGACCACGTCTCAGTTCCATAGGTCATCACTGGCAACACGTACTAGTTGTACTTGTTTTCAAGTTTTGAGGAATACCTAACGAGAACATGTGCTGTAATTTCTCGAACGCTGCCCAACCGAGATGAATCCGTCGATTGATCTCTCGGTCGAAGTTGGACTTACCTAGTCGGATTATTTTTTCCAGATAAACATACTCGTCAAAAACTTTGAGCTTAGTGCTTCCTACAAGTACCCGCATAGGTGTGATATGGACGTTATAAATGGTCTTTGTTTTGTCCATGTTCATCTTAAGACTATTCGTTGGGAGGCACTATTAAGTTCATTGAGCATAGTGCTTAGCTTCTCCAGCGATTCTACTATAAGAAATATATCGTCGGCAAATTGAAGGTGAGTGATGTACTCGCCGTTGATATTAATACCGTATCCTTTCCAGTCCAGAAACTTGAAAACGTTTTCCAATGCAGCGCTGAAATGTTTCGGGTTTATAATGTTACCCTGTCTTACACTTCTCTGCAGTTGGATAGGCGTCGTACTCTGATTCCGTACTCGGATAGCCATCGTAGCGCTACTGTATAAACACTTCTGCACTTGGATATACCGACAGTCAACTTGGCACCGCTGAAGGGACTGCAGCACCGCCCAAATTTCGACGGAATCAAAAACTTTATCTTAGTGCACATACGCCAAATATAGAGGCAAGTTGTACTCCCTGGACCTCTGTACAATTTGCGAAAGTGTATGTATTTGGTGTATGGTGCTAAAGCCTTCTCGGAAACCGGCTTCTTCGGGAGGGTGGAAGTCGTCGAGTCTGCATGCGAGACGATTCATAATGACTTAAAAAGAACAGCACATAGACGCGGCTTAGAAGGAAAATTTGTCTGTAGTTATTCTAAAAAAATTTATTAACTTTCGTGAAGAATAAGACCACTGCAATTCTGCTCCACGCCTTCGGTGTAGTCCCACGATGGAGGACGGAATTAATGATTTTCTGAAGGACTTCAAGTACCGCTTTTTCACCCGCCTTCGGAAACTTCGCTGCAATTCCATATTCGCCTGGGGACTTTAAGGGGATTAAGGTGCTAGAGAGCCATTCTAATCTCGCTCAGACTAACGTCCGGGATATCATCGGAATAGTGTCGGGTAACACTTGCCCTTGGATCGTTACTCACGCTTGCGTGTGGCTCCAACGATGATGTGTACAGCTGCTCATAGAACTTCTCAATCTCACTCAAAATCTCAAGTGTCCCGGAAACGACGCTACCACACTCGGTCTTCAGCTTCGGCAGTTGGCTCTTTCTGGCAGACAGGTCTCTGGCAAAGACTTTAGAGCCCTGGTTTTGTTCGATCGCTTCTTCAATACGAGCGGTATTAAAGTTGCATAAGTCCCGCCGCATGAAATTGGAGATCTATCTGCTCAGTTGCCTGTATGCTGTCAAATTTACTGAAGACTGCAGCTTCATTTCCCGTCTAACAGCTATGAGATTAAGAGTGTGATCGGAGAGTGATTGTGTTCTTCTGCGGCAGGTCTTGCAAAACTTAGCTCCGACTGCATGGACAGTTTCCTCGAGCTTGTCATTCACAGAGCACGAGGGGGACGGAGCCTTGACTTTATTAGATGTGATCTCTTCAAGTTTAAATTTAGGTTCAGTATGCCTCTCACCATTTGGTGATCGCTGCCGGTTTCACCCTCGCGATCACTGAGACATCACTGAACAGTTGTCATGTGGTCGTCATAATGAAGTCAATCTTTTTTTTTTCCAACCGTCGGGGTTCGACCAGGTCCATATCCTGTAGGGCGGCTTCTGAAAAAAATAGTTCATCATAAAGTCCCTCTTTCTCCATGAAGTCGGCATTGGGTTCAGTTGCCCCATTCCAAATTTCCTACCTTCAGCTCACCGAAATTTCAAAATAATTAAATATTGTCTGCTTTATCATCATCTGCATACGAGTATATAACAAGTCCACTGTTTGAGATGCGTTTCTCCCACCGTAGAGAGGTTTTGCAATCGTTGTTACTTTTAACAGGGGGATTGATAATCTAAATATAACACATAAGCACTTTTGTAACTACTGCCGCTCGCAGGTCTAGATATTTTACATTTGGCGTAAGCGAGACAGAAATACCGCCATATCCACGTAAACCGAATATATCGAAAGCCTGATATTTCTGTTAACCTATAGTATGAAAGTTTGTGATAGTTTCTCTTACGCTACCAACACACGGCAAATAATTTGTATATTCCTCCTTAATATTGAAATTCAAAATCCGGGAACCTCTATTTTTAATTAATTAGCCTAATTGTTAACCCCGTAGTTAGCCTTAGTACTTTTCCTGTAAATTCTCTGGGCATATCTACGTTCCATTATCCATTCCATTACAGCCTATAAAACTTCACTGCAGAACATTGGATTTTCTCATAGGGGAGATATTGCCATAGTTGCCACGCTTGGCAGGTGGGTTGATAACCGTAGTTTTTATTATTTTGAGTTGTTATCAGAAATATGCTGCTGCCCGTTACCTACTTCTATTTCCCTTTGTCGCCTTTTACGACACTCGCAGAATAATATGGTTGATATTCTTACACCGTCACAACACGGTACTGTCTAGGTTACTAAAAAAAATATGTAACAGCCTTTAACTTTCCACTTCTGGATACAGGACTATAATTAAACAAATAGCTAAATCCCAACCACATGGATGCCCTAGACAGGTGAAAATAAACGACCCAGAATTATCGGGAAAGGGGAAAAAACTTGCGGACGACCTAGGTGGTATCGAGAAGCACCGCCTTCTGCTGCTAAACTTTAGATTTTTATGAAGTAAATGCGTTATTGAAACATTTATTTTACTTCTGTTATCACCTACGCCAATACTTGCACAGTACAACGGTCCCTAAGTATAATCCCACTAGAGATACTTGCGTGAGTTTCGTTTTTTGTATTACTGATGCAATAATATCTCGACTCTTAAAAATATGCTTTTTTCTTCAAATCAAATATTAACATTATTTTTTTTATTTATAGGATAGGGTGAAAAACGAGGACACAGTCCACCTGAGAATGAATCAAAATACAGGTGCATAGTCACCCGTGTGAACTTAGATGGAATGCCTCTTTTCCAATAAAATGAGTCTCCGGTTCTCTACACTTACCATACGAAACACAGCAATATCAAGCTGCCATTTTACGCTGGTATTCTGTGAGAGCGTGGTCCTTCCCCGGTCGAGTCAACCCATTTGTGCTACAAATACACTACTGATATAGCTGCAGCATGGTTCTACCACGTATTGTAACAACATATAGTCTAAGAGACCATGAGAGATTGATTTTCACCCATCTGATAACCAGATGAGACCTATTTTTATGAAATTAGATTTATAAACACGCCTATGATAGTTTTCCTTTCGAAAAGTGTTACTAGCTCTTCTCCTTCTTAATCTAATAACTCTTCTTCTTTACATTTTCCGTCATTTGCATGATGTTATCTATCTTCAATGTTGTTTGTTCCCCAACAAATCCAATTGGATTTAAACAGTTATTTTCAAAGTTAGGCGCAATTTTATAGTCTGGATCGGTTGCATGAAGCCAGGTGTTCTTTAATGCAATTATTTTTGCATTTAAGAAGACCAGCACGGTGTCACGTTAGAGTCAAAACTTTTACTTTTTAAAAAGTTTTCATTACCTTAGCAGAGTAACTGTTTAGGAAAATGCGATACCTGGCATCGTATACACTAGCGCAGTGCCAGCCTTCATTTTTTCATTCATGAAAATATCAGCTTCGTCAAGTAATGACGAAAACATATTTTTGTACATCTCATTTTTTGAAAATTGTTTGTATGGTCTTACTTTACCTTTCTGGTAAAAAGCTACTGTGTAATCGCAACCAGTATAGATATGGAAAGGTGTTTTTTAGGCTTTGGTCTAAACAGTTAGGGACAACACTATTGCTGTCCCGAATTTTTCTTGCTAAATCAGTGCAATTAATGCAATCGAGGTCTTGTGTATTGTTTTTTTACTGAACTTGCTAGCCAAACTTCCGTTCCGTTCAATTTTGTGTATGAATCCAAGTAAAATTATCAGGTTATCGGCACCGGAAAATTTTGTGAGGATCTTCGATTCCGGTGTTACTCTAAATGTGCCTCTGCTTCGTCATAATTACACATAAATTAAATTTATTCACTTTTATAATTCTACTCTGCTGTGCTTGTTCGCAGAAACAACTGTATTGAATGGTTAAAATATTGTTTCTTTTCAATAATTGTTACTAAAGTGTCATTATCTTAATAAATAATTAAAAACTTAACTAAGGCATCAGCAGCCATTTTGTGTCCTGTTCTATCACACGGACTTCGGATGCTCTACTTTCTCTATTGCACATATTTATTTATATAATATAGGCAATAACATTCCATGAATGGTTATTTGCAGGCAAGCCTATACGATTATTTTTGTAATTAAATTATCTTTCTTCTGATACCCATATTTATTGGTGTAGTTACCTATATTGACTTACCTGTTCATAGCTGCTTGCCAGGTAGGCATGATCAGAAATAAGTAAGCAAGCCTGCCAAGGCATATTCTTAATGTTAAAAATTATCTGTTAAAGCTAAATATCAAAAGAGTGAAGGTTATGAAAAATATGTTAAAATTAGTTAAATTAAAATAGCCATAAACATTTGCGAAAGGCAAGCTATCATAGGCTTATTTATAAATCAAATTTCAAAAAATATGTAGGTTTCATATTGTAAATATTAGGTGAAAGTTGATCTCCCACGGTTTCCTCTACTAATAACATTACACTTTAACAAATCACACAATTACAAAATTCATTTAATCTGAATCACATGTGTCCCTCTACTCTTAAATAAGGAACGTGCATCACATAAATAGTAGACATACGAGTATTAAGCGACCTTAAAATGTTCACTATTTAGCCGTACCTATAAGAATTATCGATAAGTTATAAAAATCCATTGGTGACCCAGGTAAATAAATATTTGCTGAACCCTTCATAGAACAATGACGCTACAATTTAAAATAATTTAATTAAAAAAAATTGTACAATCAACTTCAATATATATTATTAAGTATAACTTTTAGGAGCTGACTCCATAAGGGTTCCTACGGGTGACCATAATGAAAGATTGCATAACGTTTATGAAATAATTATTTATAGAGACTTATATATACATATTTGAAAATCATCTTCTTTATTCTCTACAGTATTCAGCTTGAGAAACAATAACTGGTTTTTCTTGATAAGCACCCATAGTAGAAATCGTAAAAACTTTCGCACTAATGCTTCTGCACAGAAAATATTTCAAATGAAACGAAATACATTATAACTAAACTAACCACCTAAACCTAAATGAAACTGCAGTACATGTCAAAATACAAAACAGAATACATCTAAAATTACATTCAACTTAAATAATTTAACTTGAATATTCTGAATGAATATATTCTGCACCTAACGATGTAAATAATACTTTCAAATCCATAGTAACTAATCTGATTATTATTTAAATATGTAATCGTATTGCATATATTTTATGTTAACACTAACTTATATTAAATCGTGAAGGTAAACCACTCCGCGTTGCTTTCACGTTTATTATCGGGTTGCTAGGGCCGGGCGACGACGACGTCACCGGCGTGGGGGGCGGTAACACGAACCGTACATGCGCCGGCACCACGTCCGCTGCATTGTCAGCGTTACTGCTGCTTGGCGTTGTTATGTTATTATCGCATTCGTTTAACACATATACAGGCTTCTGTCAATAGAAACATGTATTTGCCTATCGGGTAATTGAATTAGGTAAACTTTTGAAGCTCTTTTTATCACGCGATATGGACCGTCGTAGGGTGGTTTCAAAAGTTTACGTATTGAATTGTACCGAACAAAGACATATTCACAGTTACGTAAGTCTTTGTGCACAAAAAATCTTTGATAGTTACGTGAATCTTCAGATGTAGGCTTATAACTACGAATAGTATCTCTAATGTTATCTACTAAACAATAGTCGTTGACGTTACTGTTGTTCGAAGAGCCGTCATAAAAGTCTCCTTTTTTTTTAAAAAAAAATTAAGACGGCTTCCAATAAAATTAAAATGACATGGAGTATAATTAATAGCGAAACTGGTAAGATCAACTCTCGCAATTCAAATTACCAGTTAAGTGTTAACAACAAATTAACTGTATCAGATCAGGACGTAGCAATGGTTTTTGAGAAATATTTTACTGATATTCCGATCTTGACCACTAAGTCACTGAATTCTTCTCCTGCCGTCGCCAAATCATTACTTAAACAAAATGTAAATGTGTGTATAAAGAATTTTACATTTCATAAAGTGTCATCAAAAGATATTGTAAAATATTTTAAAACTATTGATGTTAAGAAAACTGCGAATCTGTGGGGGATTTCCGTTAAAGTTATTGCATCTATAATAGATACAATCGCGCCTCATTTAGCTATTATTTTTAATACTAGTATCAAATCTGGTGTATTTCCTGATTTAATGAAGCATAGTAAAGTAATACTTTTATTTAAATCTGGTAGTACATTAGACCCCGCCAATTTTAGACCTATTTCTGTACTACCAACACTTAGTAAGATTTTTGAAAAAATTGTTCTTGATAAAATGTAAAATTTTTTAATATAAATAATTTACTTCATAAAAATCAATTTGGTTTAACAAGGGGTCGCTCGACAACTGATGCCGGTGTTGAGCTGATTAAATATATCTTTAATGCATGGGAGAATTCACAGGATGCTTTGGGTATATTTTGTGACCTATCCAAGGCCTTCGATTGTGTTCACCATGAAACATTAATCAGGAAACTTCAACACTACGGTGTAAGAAGTGATGCCCTTAAATTAATTATTTCATATTTAAGTAAGAGAACGCAAAAAGTTGTCATTAACAATATGAGCTCTTCCGGATCGATGGTACAAATGGGCGTGCCTCAAGGCTCAATTCTCGGCCCCTTTCTGTTTCTTGTATACATTAATGACTTACCTTACATAGTAGGGGATAACCATGATATAGTATTATTTCCAGATGACACTTCTTTAATTTTCAAATTAGGTCGACAGTTACTAAAATATGACGAAGTAAATAATGCTATATCTAAATTAGTAAATTGGTTCGATGTTAATAATTTGCATTTAAATGGCACTAAAACAAAATGTATGAAATTCGTGACTCCAAATGTCAAACAATTAAATACTAATGTAATTTTAAATGGGGAGAAACTGAGTCTTGTAGATACCACCATTTTTCTTGGAAAATCGTCTAGTGTTTTTCCACCAAATTTCTGGAAAAACACTAGACGCGAAGCTTCAATGGAGCCCCCATATATCAAAACTAGCAAGCAGACTTAGTTCTGCAGCATATGCTGTAAAAAAGATTAGAAGTCTAACCAGTGTTGAAACAGCTAGACTAGTTTACTTCAGCTACTTCCATAGCATAATGTCGTATGGTATTTTGCTATGGGGACACGCAGCTGACACTGAAATTATATTTGTTTTGCAGAAGAGGGACATAAGAGCAATTTATGATTTAAAGCCTAAAGAGTCGCTGCGACAAAAATTTAAGGAAATTAATATATTAACTTTGGCCTCTCAATACATTTATGAAAATGTAATGTACGTACACAAAAATAAATGTAGTTTTATAAAAATAAGTGATATTCATTCTGTAAATACTAGGAACAGACACAAGCTAGTAGTACCAGTTACTCGATTCCATCGAGTCAGTAATTCATTCTTGGGGCGATGTATACGCTTTTACAACAAAATTCCAGAAAATATACAAAGTTTGGCCTGTTCAAAGTTCAAAAACTTTATTAAACTAAGTTTGTATAAAAAGGGTTATTATAATATTAAGGAATTTATGGATGATAATAACCCCTGGAAATGAGGTGATCGCTACCAAGCTATTTCTAATTTGTTGTGTTGTTAATTTGTGTAACATCATGATTGTAAGCTGTTATTTAAAAAAAAGTCCCGCTGGGTTTCCTGCTGGTTCTTCCCAGGACAGAGGATTTTTCCGAACCAGTGGTAATCAAACAAAAGAGTGACTTTCAATAAGTATTATTTATAATCTATATTGAATAAAAAAGTTTCTGTTTCTGTTTCTGTGTCTGTTTCCTGGTAAACGTAAAGTTCGTCCGAAAGTTTACTCGCCGGCGCTAACCCCTGATATAATAATAAGGAGTAATTCGAATTCTATTAACCCCCGACATTTTTAACAGCTGGTTAAAAAGACTACTCTCAAACTGGCGACCTTGGTCGCTAGTTAACTTCATCGGGCAACCGTAACGACAAATCCAACCCTCATATAAATGTTTGGCAACAGTTTCTGCCATTACGGAAAACTTCAGCCCACCTAGTCCCTCTATCAATTATCGTGAGTAAGTATCTATAACCACCTGGCGAAATCTCAAGAGGGCCAAAAAACTACTTCAACTCAAACTTAGTCAAATTCGCTATCGTATGTCTGTTAACTTTAGAACGTTGACATTGTATGTACGTTTTTGCCCATAACGAAACATCACGATTCATACTCGGCCAGAAATACTTTTTACATAAATTTCGCCTCATCGCTCATCTTCTGTGGTGTGAGGATAGCTTCTCTGCGTACGAACCATGCCCGCGGTTGGTCCGTCCAAAAGTCCGAGAGCTGGGACTGTAGAGACACTAAATCTACGCCTGGCGCCATAATGGCCGGTGGCGCGGGCGGCTGAATCTCCAGGACGAGTGGCACGTTAACAAGCGGCACGTTCTGTGGTGGTGGCGGAAGCGGCACACTCATGTTACTATTATAAATTGTCCGTCCGATTACAACACACGCGATGATTGCCCACCACTGTGTTAATATCACGTCGGGGGCACCAGTTTAGGAGCTGAATCCATAAGGGTCCCTACGGGTGACCATAATGAAAGGTTGCATAACTTTTATGAAATATTTATTTATATAGAGGAGCCCGCAATACAGTTGGTGGGCAACTAGCTACTGACTGATATTCTTTGTACTAAGTAGAGAGGTACAACATTACTACGTATACATGTGTGTGTGCGCAGCACACCTACAAACTCAAAAACTATTGGTTATACCTTGATCATTTATATAGGACCACATGAAAAGCACCAACTTTAAAATAAAAGAGGAATCATTGAAATCGGTTCACCCAGAAAAAATATGAGGTAACACTCATAGAAAAAGAACATACAGCCGAATTGAGTACTGTCTCCTTTTTTAAAGTTGGTAGAAAAAAAGCAAGCTCTAAGAATATTTTTGTTTAAATAATTTTTGTTCATGTTGTTACAGGTCTGACTCCGGAGGAAGAGAAATTGAACCAAGACGCAATCTCACACGAGAAGATTTCTAAGTGGAAATTTTTAAGTGAGTTTTGTTTGTTAAATTGTTTTTATGTAATAACTAGCGATCACCCGCGGCTTCTCTGGCGTGGGATTGGAAATTATGGAAATTTTGTTTGTAGTTGCTCCCTAAGGAAATATTCGTATTTTTTTTTAAATAGGTGTACCGTACCTCGTACACTATTAATAGAAACAGTCTGGTAGTGTACCCATAGACCTATTACATAACTTATTTTTAAAGCAGTGTTTGCTATCCTCGTAAAATTTGAAAAACCCTCAAAATATGTTAATATATACATTATATTATATATCTAAATATGTAAATATATATAATATTATACTAAAATATGTTAAATAAGTTGTGGAAACGTAATGAAGCTTTTCAGGTGAGTAAGAAAGTGAAAATCACTCAGAGCTAGGTCAGGAGAATATGGTAGGTGCTGCATCAGCTAAAACCCAGCATAATCATTTCTTATATTTACGCGAATGCTACACATTGAAAAAAATATTTTTACAGAATTTTAGTTTAATTTATTTATTTTAATTCCCGAAGTTTTGGGTGCTTTACAGCACCTATGGTCACGGGGATGACTGAGGTGTTTGACATCCCGATGTCATAGTTAGCCCGGCTAACTTCAGTTTTTGAATATTAATTTTTGATCCGATCTACGCAGAATGAGCTTACAGTATCTTGAAGTCTTGCAGTGGTATACTTGGTTTTGGATTAAATTTTATTAATTACAGGATTCCAAGCAGATGGCAGCACCCATCCATCTCCATTATTGAAATTAGGATCTTTTTAAATTTCAATAGCCTCGCAAATCATCCTTACAGCAGCCACACGCTTGACTGTGGCCGGCATCACTCGGTCACTGTGACGTAGGCGCGGGACCCGAAACTTGTTGTTTTGCAATAGTTGCTCAACGGGCTCAAGCTCGCTGGCGAGATGTTTTCTGTCACAGATCCCTCGTGCTCTCTGAAACAAAGATTTTCCCACGGTAGTTTACTGTGATGGATGATCGTGCGATTCACCATTAAAATTTCGGTTAGTATGGGTCTTTTTCCTATGCACAGTGTGACCAATGGTGTTACCAGGATTTTGGATGACTAAAATGTCTAGAAAAGCTGAAGAATTGTTTGCCTCTAACTCCATTGTGAATTCTATTTTAGAGTTTATGAAATTAATGTGATCTAAAAATGCACTAAAATGCACTTTGTCAGATGGTAATCTTGTGAAGGGTTTTCTACGTTCCGCTTGTCAAATCTTGGATTTACAGGAGCATTAAGAAGGGCTTTCTCCTCAAAGTTCTCAATAAATATATCGGCGACTATGGGAGATACAGGTGAGCCCATTGCCACACCATCTGTAATATGATAATCACCAGATGTAAGGCAGTGTTTTTTTTTATAGGATAAGGGTGACAAACGAGCACACAGTCCACCTGATGGTAAGTGGTTGCTGCGGCCCATAGACATCTACATCTATCCTCTGTTACAAATCAAAATGTAGATGCGTTGTCACCCGTGAGGACTAAGATGGAATGCCTCATTTCCAGTAAAAAGGGCCTCCGGCCACCTGCACTCACCAAGCGAAATGCAAAGGTAAACCTCTACTTCACGCTGGTTTTCTGTGAGGTCGTGGTACTACCCCGGTTCGAGCCGGCCCATCCGTGCGACAGGAAAAGCTGCCGCGTGGCTCTACCACTGTTAAAAGTAAAGCACCCGAAACGTCGGGAATTAAAATAAGTAAATTAAGCGCGATAAAATCCATAAAAATAGTTTTATTCAATATGTAGTATTGGCGTAAATATAAGAAATCATTATGTAAACCAGTACTGACTAGTAATAGCAAATATTATCTTTGCTATTACTAGTCAGTGCCAAAGGAAAATTTAGAGGCCATACGTCAAGATATTTCGTTCTTGTTACGTCGAAGTTCAGCACCGAATTTAAATATACCCAAACAGGAGATTAAAGCGTTGTACAACTTTCGCAACATATCATGTCACGGTCATGATCCTCCAGATAAAGGAAATGCTATGGTAGTAATAGATACGTCAGTTTATAATTTTAAAATATAACAACTTTATCGGGCGCTTTGCTTAAAACAACTAGCGATCTAATAAAAAATTACTCCAAAAATTAAATTTCAACGTAAATTCGATAATAGTGTACCAAACCACCAAGATTGTATGGGTTACCGAATATACACAAATCAAAAGCTCCAATACATCCCATAGTAAGCCAGATCGATTCACCAACTTATAAGTTGGCACAACACTTGGCATAATTACTGTCACCGTGTTAGTGAGATAAAAGATCACATCTCACGGACAGTAAAAATATAGTCAGTTTGGATGATCAGTCACTATTTACATGCTTACCTATTGAAGACTGCATCTTAATTGTAACAAGGAAGCTAGAAGAATTCAACATGCCTAGAGAATTGCAGTATTACTCAAACACTGCCTTACATCTGGCATACATCTGTTGTGGAAGAAAGAGAGCTATAAGCAAATAGATAGTGTGACTATTAGCTCACATGTATCTCCTACAGTCGCCGATATATTTATTGAGGATTTTGAGGAGAAAGCCCTTCTTACTGCTTCTGTAAATCCAAGATTATATAAGCGATACGTAGACAACACTTTCACAATTTTACCATGTGACTAAGGCACTGCATCTTTAGATCACATTAATTCCATAAACTCTAAAATACATTTTACAATGGAGTTAGAGGCAAATAATTCTTTAGCTTTCCTAGATTGTTTTAGTCATCCTTAATTCTGATAACACTATTGGTCACATTGTATATAGGAAAAACACCCATACCAACCGATATTTAAATGATGAATCGCACCATTATCCATCACAGTTAGCTACCGTGGGAAAATCTTTGTTTCAGAGAGCACGAGATTTCTGTGACAGAAAACATCACGCCGGCGAGCTTCAGCACGTTGAGCAAGTTGAGCACGTTGAGCAAGTATTGCAAGACAACAAGCTTCGGGTCCCGCGCCTACGTCACAGTGACCGAGTGAAGCCGGCAACAGAAGAGCGTGTGCCTGCTGTACTACCCTATGTCAGAGGAGTCACATACAAGGATGACTACATCTTGAAGTGAGCTTCCATTAAAACATACTTCGAGCCGCACAAGAAGATTAGTCAACTTTTATCATCCGTCAAGTGACATATCCCTCTAGAAGATTCAGGAATGTACAAGCTGGATAGTGAATGTGGTCTCTCTTACATAGAACTAACAAAAAGTCTGCGCGCGCGCACTCAGCGTACGGACGTGTTGCTCACTATTATTTCTGTATTTCGTAGGTAGTACCAAGTAAAATGGTTCAGTGTAAAAAGTGCAAGTTATTTGTTTCTTTAGCAAAAGATGATGTTATTAAGTGTAAAGGTTCATGTGACTCTGTGTATCACAAAAAATGCTTATCGAACGTAAAGGAGTTCCAAAGAACCCAGCTGTGTGAATCATGTCACAAAAGTGAAATCAGCCCTAAAACGCAAGTACCTAAAATTAATGTAGATATCGAGAAAGCTAGTGCCGAAACGCTTCTAGCAGAGGTCAATAAAAAACTGGAAATAATTTATCAAACACAAAAGAAAATTGATGACCTAACAGAGGCCGTGGATTTCTACGCTGAACAGTACCAAATGATGCTTAACTTTAAGGAAGCCGCGGAGAAGAAAATGACTGCTTTGGAAAATAGAAATAAGTATTTACAAAAGTGCAACGACTCCTTAGAAGAGAGGATAATGTTTTTAGAACAAAAAGAAGTGGAGAAAAATATTGAAATAGCGTGCCTGGATGAGTCAGAGAAGGAAGATACAAAGAAAATTGTTGAAATTGTTGCACAAAAATTAAATTTAAACATTGGTAATATAGAGAACGCAAATAGGGTAGGTCGAGAAAAGAAAGGAGAGGGTAGGCCGAGACCTATAGTCGTTACCCTACGAACCAAGCAAGCTAGAGATGAATGGCTAAAGCAAAGAAAAGTGTTAGTATATAATAAGGAAATTCTCGGCAACAGCAATGGCAAGCGGGTGTATATAAATGAAAATCTTCCTAAAAATACGAGACAATTGTTAAGGAACGCGAAGAAAATGTTAAAAGACGTTTATAAACACATATGGCCACAAAACCTTAAGGTTTTGGCTAAAAAAGACGATAACTCGAAAATACGCTGGATCCGTTCGGATGCAGATATCAATAATATGTGTTTCAACACTGATAACAGCAGCGTATAGTAAAATAAACACAATAAATTAATATTGTGGAAGCTCACTGTATGTGAATACCTAAATACACAAAATGGATGATATTTTATCACACATCGAGGATAAATATGAGTATAAAAAATTTCTAGATGCAGGTACGTGGAGCACACACTTAAAAACAACCACGGAGGACCTAAAAATAATTCACCTAAATATTCGTTCTCTTAGGAAGAAGTTTAATGAATTGCTAATACTGCTTGAGCGCACTAATTTTAGTATAGACATTATATTATTAAGTGAAATAAATATCAGACAAGCGGAGCTGCCGTTATATTGTATAGATGGGTATGATATGCACGGGTATACAAGAGAAAATCAACGAGGAGGAGGCTTATTAGTGTACTCTAAAAATGAATTGCGCCTGCAAACAGTAAACCCGCAAAGCTGTGGTTTGGAAATATTGCACAGTCAACTTAAGAGCTCTGACACCACCATACACATAATCACCGTATACAAACCGCCAAACACAAATAAGTTATGCTGTATTCAAGAATTATCTGTACTAATTAAGCAAATTCCCGAATACGAGGACGTCGTTATTGCAGGTGATATGAATATCAACGTATTAGAAAAAAATACAACCACCGACAAATACAAAAACGCAATGTATAGTTACGGAATGCAGAGCGTTATCAATGACTTTACTCGCGAGGAAATATTAGCCGGTAGACTCGTAACGTCGTGCATCGATCATGTATGGGTACGTACACGCAGCCGCCGATTCGCTTCACATATGTTTACGTGCAAGTTGTCGGATCACTATATGGTAGGTGTAAGTATTACCAAAGAATCAAAAGGGGTAAATAGAATAAGTCTTACTAGTGGCAAATATAAAATGTATACTTTGAATAATAAAGTAATAACTCGTGAGTTAGAGCAGGTTGATTGGAGTAAGCTCGTAGAGATAGACTGTCCTTTGATAATTTATGAACAATTGTGTAGTGTTTTTGCACCTATCTACGATAAAGCTAAAGTTAGTCTTAATTGTAATAGAAAAAAACGGGTAATACAGCCGTGGATCTCTAAAAAAATTAAAATATTGATAGATAGAAGAGATTATTTATTCCGCAGGTGGAAGACTAGTCCTCAAAATGTTACTTATAGATTAGAATATACGAAACACAGAAATCAAACAAATAAAATTATTAGCAAAGCTAAAAATAACTATAGAAGGCAGGAACTATCACGCTGTCAGGGAGACTTTAGGAAATTATGGGAAACAATAAATTGATGGCTAGGAAATAGTAAAAATAGCTTAGATGACGTAGTAATTAAGTATCTAGGAAAAATCAATAGTATAAGTGATATATGTTCAAAATTCTCAGAAACATTTACAAAAGAAATTGATAAAATAAAACATCAATGTAATATTAAATTACTAAATCGCGAGACCTATGTAAAATCGAGTGATACCACTTTCTATTACAAAAAGGTAACCGAAAATGAAATAAAAAAAAATAATTAGTCAACTAAATAGTAAAAAATCGCCAGGTTTAGATGGAATAAGGCCGCAAGACCTAATTTTAGTTAAAGAAAAAATAAGTCCAATATTAGCAAAATTTGTGAACCTTAGTTTTAAAACAGGCTTATACCCAGACAGTTTAAAAAAGTCTATTATCCGCCCTGTTTATAAGCAAGGAGACCATTGCAATTATTAAAACTATAGACCTATTGCAATATTGTCTGTTATTAATAAAATAGTGGAGAAAGTGATAGTTACTAGAATTAGTGAGTATCTAGAAAAAACTGCATAATTACAGAAAAGCAGCACGGATTTAGAAAATTACGTAGTACATCGACGGCCTTATCAAATTTCACCGATGATATCAACGAATGCTTAGGTCGTAAGCAGTATGTATTTCTTTTATTCATAGATTTTAAAAAAGCGTTTGATACGCTGGACCATGAGCAGCTGTTGGTAGCTATGGAAGAGTGCGGAATCCGCGGTCCAATCAGTTCATGGTTTCGTAACTATTTACACAACAGAATGTTGTGCACAAAGATAAAAGAAACCATTTGTCATGGTAAATTAGTTAGTACTGGAGTTCCTACTGGCTCTGTGTTTGGCCCTGTGGGCTATATCATGCATGTAAATAGCATGGTAAACGTTGTGAAAAACTGCAGAGCATACATGTATGCTGACGACACATGCATGATGTATGCTGACAGGGATATGAAGGTGATTGAGAACAAAGTACAATCGGATTTTGATAACGTAATCAAATGGTCCCACGATAATGGAATAATTTTAAATATAGAGAAAACGAAATGTATGCTCATACAATCGCCATACCTGCATAAACCATGTATACCTACAAGTATAAATATCATAGGCCATTCGTATGATTGCTTGCATAGAAATAAACAATGCATTGGTTGTAATTCGATTGAGCTTGTTGAGAATTACAAATATCTAGGATTAACCATAGATACTAAGTTTAGTTGGAATTTCCATATAGAACGAGTATGTAATAAATTAAGATCGTTATTATGTAAGTTTGTACACCTTAAAAGCGTAGTTGATAAAACAACATTACGCATTCTGTACTATGCTCTCGTGGATTCTGTAATTAATTATGGCCTTTCAGCATATGGACGTACGTTCCGAACGTACATGGATAGGATACATAACCTTCAACTAAGATTTATTAAACTGTTAGTTAGTAAGCAAGATAAAGAGAAAAGTAAGGGTAACTATAATCTATTGTTTAAGAAATGCAATATTCTACCAGTAAGTGAAAAAACAAAGTATTTATTAGCAATTGAAGGATACAAAAGTAAATTTTTAGTTAGGAAATCAATTTATGGTAATTTAAGAAAGAATACACGTAAATTGTTTGAGGAACCAAGTGCGCAAAACTACTTTGGTGATAGGACGCGTAGGTATTTAGTGCCAAGAATATTTAATGAAAACGTGCCACAAGAGGCCTGTAAGACAAAACAAATTTTTAAAAACAAATTGAAATATTGGCTACTGAATGCCATCGGCGACCTGTAGTATTAGAGTAGTAATATTTAGTTTATTATTAATTATTAATCTTAATTATTTTTTATTAATCTTTATTCATTATTAATTTAATTTAAGATATTCGTTTTCTGTCTTTTATAGCTTTGTTATTAATTTAGTGATAAGTGTACTTTACCTACTTAGTCTTTAATTTTTTTTTAATTACTTTATAAGTTTACTAATATGTTTTGTTTTAAAATTTATTTTAGAGAAATATTAAAATGCAATTGTAAACCTTAATGAGTGCAGTTTCGCCAATAAACTGTATTCTCAGTTTGGCGAACTTAATGTTTTTTGAACCAATTGTATTTACTATGATAATAAATAAATTAAAAAAAAAATTTATAAAAACTCGCGTAAAAGAACATTCCGTCAGCAAGTCGAGTGGGCCCGATGGAGTCCCTCCCATTGTGCTGAAGACGTGTGCTCCGGAGTTGGCACCGGTTTTAACGCGTATTTTCCGGTACTCCTACTCCCAAGGCGTAGTCCCGAATTCATGGAAGACAGCTTTGGTCCACCCGATCCCTAAAAAAGGCGACCACTCAGAACCATCCAACTACAGGCCTATCGCCATCACCTCCTTGTTCTCCAAAATAATGGAATCCATTATAAACTGCCAGCTGATCAGTGACCGCCAGTACAGTTTTCGTCGGGGTCGATCAGCTCATGATCTTCTAGTCTATCTGACTCATAGATGGGCGGAGGCAGTAGAGTCCAAGTGGGAGGCATTGGCCGTTAGTTTGGACATAGCGAAGGCCTTCGATCGGGTCTGGCACAAAGCGCTTCTTTCGAAGCATCCTTCCTATGGGCTTCCCGAGAAATTGTGCAAATGGATCACCAGTTTTCTTGCTCAAGACGAGCATCAAGGTCGTAGTAGATGGTGCATGTTCTGATTTTAAGCCTATCAACGCTGGTGTTCCACAAGGCTGCGTGCTGTCACCAACGCTGTTTCTCATGCATATCAATGATATGTTACTAACTGGTAGCATTCATTGCTATGCGGATGACAGCACCGGTGATGCCTTATATACCGGCCGTGCAAATATTTCTCGGGAAAACGTCAACGAGTACCGGAACAAACTTGTGTCTGAAATCGAGTCTTTGCTGGAAAAAGTCTCGGATTGGGGGCGACTAAATCTAGTCCAGTTTAATTCTCAGAAGACACAAGTTTGTTTACCGCTAAAAAGCACCCCTTTGTCGTATCTCCTCAATTTCAAGGTACTCGCCTTGTTGCCTCAGCCAGTATCGGAATCCTCGGCGTCGACATATCGAGTGATGTGCAGTTTCGTGGTCTCTTGGAAGAGAAGGCCAAATTGGCCTATAAAAAGTTTGGCGTGCTCAGCAGAGCGGGACGGTATTTCATGCCGGCACATCGCTTGCAACTTTACAAAGCGCAAGTTCGGCTCCACATGGAATACTGTTCTCATCTCTGGGTCGGGGCACCCCAGTGCCAGCTCCTTCCACTTGACCGCATCCAGCGCAGAGCGGTTCGAATCGTCGACGACCGAATTCTTTCTGATCGCTTCAATACACTGGCACTGCGCAGAGATGTTGCATCTCTTTGCCTATTTTATCGCATCTATCACGGGGAGTGCTCTGAGGAAGTGTTCGGACTAATTCCAGGCGCTCAATTTTACCATCGCACATCGCGAAAAAACTCGCGTTACCATCCATACCATCTGGATGATTGGCGGTCCACCACTGTGTGATTTAGAAGAAGTTTTCTCCCTCGCACAACTTCCCTGTGGAATCAATTACCACCAGCGTTTTCGGACCGATACGACTTAGGAACCTTAAAGAAAAGAGCTTACACCTTTTTAAAAGGCCGGCAACGCATCTGCAATTCCCCTGGTGTTGCGGATGTTCATGGGCCGCGGTAGTCGTTTACCATCAGGTGAGCCGCATGCTCGTTTGCCCCTCTTCTATAAAAAATAAACATATAGCTCTCTTGAAGCACCGACGTTCCGAGGTGTCTGCAGTCTGTGAACATGTTCAAAATTTTTCCCGCCATTACATCAGATTTTATAGACCACAAATCCTCGCAAAAGAACACCGATTTGTACCAAGGAGGATGATGCGCGAGGCTATTGAAATAAAAAAAAACATCCTTATTTCAATAGAGGAAATGGATGGATGCTCCCATCTGCCTGAGATCCTATAATTAATAAATTTAAATCCAAACCCAAGTATACGACTGCAAGACTTCTAGATACTGTAAGCTCATTCTGCCTAGATCCGACCAAAAATTTGTATTCAAAAACTGAAGGTAGCCGGGCGTTTGCGGTAGGCGGTAGGCGGTAGGCGGACGTCAAATACCTCAGTCCCCCCATGACCATGGATGCTGTAAAACACCCAAAACGTCGGGGAAAAAATAATTAAATTAAACGCGATAAAATCTGTTAAATAGTTTTATTCCATAAAACCCAGCAGTTTGGATGGCAGTGCCTGCAACATCAGACGAAGAGGCAGGGGCATTATCATGATAAAAGCACTCTAGCACGAAATTTTCCTCGGTGTTCATTCTTTGGTTGTTCGGGTAGTTTTGGTAATTGATGCATAATAGTCATCGGTTGTTCTCTTTCCTTTACTTTTATAGTCGATCATCATTATACCTTACACATCCCAGAAAACAAAGGCCATTATTTCTCCATGGGACACAAACACCTTGAACTTCTTGACTAGCGGGGAAGAGGGTATTTTCCAAATCTTGCTTTGTTTTTTTTTTGTTTCCGAGCGAAAATGGTGTACTCATGTTTCATCTACGGTTACGAAAGTAGCGTAAAAAGACTGTGGATCTTCTGCAATTATTGCTAAATTTAGCTTTGACATGTCAACTCTTGCTTTCTCTAAAGCGTCTGGTAACATTATAGGAAGGCAGCGCGTGGCCACTTTTTTGAATTTTAAAATATGAGTTAAAGTAAAATGAACTATCCCAAATGAAAGCTTTAGAATCTCATCTACTTAAATAACACATGTCCACACGTCGATCTAACTAAACAATTTCTTCGATGTATTTACCGTTTTCTTGCGTAGCAGCCGTTGTTGGCCGCCTAGAGCGAGTGTTCCCTTGCAGGCGGGTTTGCCGCGTTTTAATTCAGCGCATCAGTATTTGTCTGTAGAATAAGACATAATTGTCAGCCAAAGTAGATTGCAGGTCTTTAAAAATATTTTTGTGGAAATTTTTTTCAGGCAGATGTATTTTATAACCGTACAAAATTTGAACTTCTCCATTTTGCAAAGGAATCAAATTATTTAATTATTTTGGCTTTGTGCGAACGAATTTAAGTTCCGAAAAATAAAGAACGCGTTTCTATAGGTCATTGGTGATCAATCTAGTATAGTGATTTTATATATAGTGAGTATAAATCTTCTTTAGTCTCTATCCCGTAGGAATTTCAAAAAGTTTTGAAAACTATTTTTAGTATTTACCTAATTAAATGCCAAATTTAGAAATTATTCATAATTATAGTTATACGGAAGTAAGCCAACTTTAAATCGAAAATATAAATCCTCTTTATTCCTGATCTCGTGTGAATTTCGAAAAATCCTTCCTTTTTATTTGTCTACATTATAAAGGCAACATCTTTTCTTATAACTTCTTTCCTTGGGATCATGCAAATTCAGAATAGCGCAACACAACCCAAGGGGCAGCAGCTAGCCGACTTCATGGAGAAAACGGGATTTTATATGATGAAATCTTTCTTCCATAGGCGGCCCCATAGAAAGTGAACCTGATCAAGCACCAACGGTTCAAAAATCAATGAAATCGAATTCATTATAACGACTAGACGGCAACTGTTCATTGATGTCTTAGTGATCAGAGAAGTAATAGGCACACTGAACCTAAACCTTAAATTGGAGAGGTCTCGTCTAATCAACTCAACGCTTCGTCCACTTCCTGCTCTTATCTAAAGTCCCGATACTTTTAGCTCTAGTTACAAAACTGTTTTACCGTGTTAGAAGATATGAATGACACGCTCGTGGAAACTGCCCATCCGGTTGGCGTTAAGTTTTGCAAGGACCCATCGTTAAAAAAAAACTCTCCGATTACACTTTTAATATCATAGCTGTTAGACGGAAAATGAAGCTGCAGTCTTCAATAAATTTGACATCATATAGGTAACTGAATAGGCAGATCTCCAAATGCATGTTCATTACATGTATTTGGAGCACACATGCAGTACATTTCCTACACCTCCTCGTCGGGATGTACCGAAGTTGGTGCGTAAACCTGTATAACCTTCAACGCATACCGTTTACCCTAAAACCTGTATGACCTTCAACGCAATACCGATTTTGGGTATAAGGTATGCAATGCTCGTTGACAAACTCATAATCTTTACTACGTTGTTAACGAGTGACTCCCGGTGATAGAATAAGTTGCCAGATTCGAAGATTAGCGTGTCCTCCCCACTCTTCAGACCTCGCATAATCCTATAATTTGCCAGCGTAAGTTGTCTATCTCTTCTTACAGCTCCACAATCTTCTCGTTAGTCCTCAGTTTGCGTGCGTTGTATGTTGCCAGGTCTTAGGTCTTAGGTGGCAAACGAGCCTCCACCGGAGATTCTTAGCACCCTTGCCCCGTCGTTACCATGGTCGCCACTGTAGCCAGGAATAGCGGGGCCGCCGGGGACTAGAGGCTGTCTCTCCGTAACTTTTATCATAAGGGGATATTTGCCATAGTGTTACCACGTTTGGCGAGCGGTTTGGCTACCGTAGTTTCTTTATTGTTAATTGCTGTTATCAGAAAAATGCTGCTGCCGATCTTCTGTCTCACTTTCCTTCTGTCACTTCTTACGACACCCACGAGAAGATATTGGGTAGTGGGTATTCTGAACCGCAAATATACGGGGATACTGCAATGCAATCTGAGATGTTGCATTCGGGTATAAATGAAGCCGTCGGCCTGTAGCCGGGGCGTGTCATCCAATTCAATACATGGTTGATGCAGCTCTGGGTGAGCTGGCCATCGGTTATCGCCTCTTGCGATATCTCCTTCGTAGGTATATCACACATGATACCGTTTTCATACAGTGTGATTTCATAACGCGTAATTTTCTGGCATCTTCTATTTTCGGAGATATCTATATTTACGACACAGAATATGGGTAAATCATCCTGTGACGGTATATTCCTTATAATTATTCTTAGTTGCTTTCTAAATTGATTTTTCTTCTTCTTCGGTGGGCGATACAATGCTACAAGATATAAAGTTTTTGTTGTCATAAATATTCGTCGATACAAAGTTTACAACTGTTTACAAATTCTCGTCAGGAATGCCTCACTTGAAAACGAGACTGTTCAATCAGTGTGTGTTACCAGTGATGACCTATGGAACTGAAACGTGGTCCTTCAATGCTGGCCGTATGAGTAAGCTCAAGGTCGCTCAGCGAACTATGGAGAGGGCTATGCTCGGGATTTCTCTGCGTGATAAACATAGAAATAGAGATAACCGCAGTAGAACCAAAGTGACCGACATAGCCCAACGGATTAGTAAGCTGAAGTGGCAATGTGCCGGCCATATAGCTCGAAAAACTGATAACCGATGGGTAAAAAAGGTTTTCGAGTGGTGGCCTCGTATCGGCAGACGAAGTGTAGGGTGTCCCCTACTAGATGGAGTGATTACCTGGTAAGATATGCAGGTAAGTTATGACGATGAAGATGACACAGTTTACAATGTTCATGTGTTTCCTACTTCCATTTCAATATTTAATCCTCCCTGTAGCTAAGTACTCCTCCTCCTCCACTTTACACTTCTGTGATACTCGCATAGCTATTATATACCTAATCTCAAAAAAGGATAATTCTTCATGTCTTATGTTTACATCCGTTAAGATTATAATACTTATAAAACATAACGTATGTAGTAATAGTACTGTTAACTAGTTCAAATGTTGTCTAAAAGAACGTTTGTATAATATAGTATACTCGTTATATTTAGGTGTAAAATATTTATTTTATTAAAGTCTGTATGCCTCCAATGAGTAATATTTTTAAATCTATTAAATTATACCTATATCTGTGATACCTACCATTAAAATGCTCGAATTTTTAAGTTAACAAAAACCACTTGTCCAGGTGTGACCACATCACACAAGTTGCATGCATAATTATGCTTTAAGATTTAGATTATCTTTATTGCATGAAATGCTTTGTATATTAACTTCGTTTTAATTTTTAAATAGGATATTAGAATTCTGTAATCATATATGTCAGAGATACTTCAGCAGAGGATCGCAATTTTGATCTCATTAAATCATCATTATCATCATCGTCATCAATATAACTGTTAAAAATAATAAAAGTGTGAGAGCGGATGTTCAACTTGCTCTCTTGCTTTAACGCAATTAATCATTATCAGTAATAAGACAACGTAACGCACTATACATTCTGTATAGAGTAATTATAGTTCGACCATACCGTAACAAGTCCCCGCCACAATCACATACCAGTGTAACGTGAGGTACATAATTATATGATAACACTAAAATATGAAAACCAACAGCAACACTTATCTCAATGTAACACAGGGCAGCCGCCTTCCACTAGTAGTATGACTACACTCGTAGAATTACTTCAGCGGAATCTCCCGCGCACTGCGCTTATAGTAAACTTTATACTGCACCAACAAGTGGGAGATTCTCGATATACCCCCAATTCCATCTTGATCCAACCGGTATTTTATAGACGCTCGGACACGGCCATTCTGACGTACGACCATCCTCGGATGTCTGTCTTCATGCATTCCTGTAACAAACACTATTAGTCACCAATTAGTCCGCTCGTCCGTCATGACATGAGTAGGTACACTATTTTTGGAAATTTAGGGACTCACATACATTCGCAAAGAGATTAAGTTTGATCTCATGTAAACTAACACTAGCCAAGGCGTCCTTTCAACCAGCCATCATCTCCTATGATGAGTTGGACCGGACAACCTAGCCCTAAACTAGGCATCATCTCATATGAGAACGTGTACTGGACAAAACCGTCACTAAATACAAAATAAGGATATCGATGGCTGCCGAACGCAGCACCAGTGTGCTCACACTTCAACACGGCCGTCTTGACGTTGCATACGTCCTCGTGTGGGGTAGTATCAGGAAAGAAGAACAGGGTCGCCACAGTAAAAGTGCATTCGCTTGGTCAACCCGACCACAAATAAGCGAACTATAATGTTCAAACTCTACAAGCAGTTACATTTCATCATTTGTAGCAAAATAAACGTCACAAAAACATCAAAAGTACAATGGACTAGAAAATTAAATTCACACAAAGTAAATCATTCTATCGAACAAAACTTTAGAAACAGTAAACTGCGAAAGGCTCTAGCGGACTTACGTGCGGTGCCTGATAGACCTCAAGGTAGCTTCCATCCAGCGTCTGATAGATCACAAGACAGCTTCTATCCAGCGCCTGATTGATCTCAAGACAAGCTTGGTACGGAGTCTGATAGATAACAAGACAGCTGACCTTCACGCAACCAAAAACCGGTAGCTGACGACTACATAAATCCTCCCACCGGCGTCTGAAAGCTCAGAATAACCTCGAACCGGTATCAGATATACAGTCATAACATTACGAGTCAAAATCAAAAGCGAACATAACAAAAGGCTGTGCTGTTCGGCAATTACTCAAATATTTTATTGGTCACAATCTATGTCATATATATAAGTACTACCAGGCATCATCATCACAACCCATCGTGTTCGTAATACGTACTCTCAGGACCAAACGATCGCCTTACAGGATTTTTACGATCTTAAGTGGACCCTTATATCTTGGGTCAACATTGGTTTGATTAAGTTCTACGTTCTGCAAGAGAACTTAACCTTCAACAGAGAATGGCTTTACCTTGGCCTTGGTACTGTCAAATTGGGCTGTGTCTTCAGCAGAGGCTCGTTCCATGTTTCCTACTGCTTCAGATCTGGCATTGTCGATATCGAACTCTGGTTCCTCATCGTCAGCCAACATTATCTCTTTTTGGTCTAGCAACTTTACCTGTGAGCAACTCCACTGAACTCACCATAACATTATGGTTCTGGGTGCAGTTAAGCGCGAACAGAACATCTGGTACTGTGTGTCTGCGGCTATAAGCATTTTTTAAGGGCGCACATTATACGCTCAACTTGGCCATTAGCTCGTGATCTACCTGTCGCAATTAAGTGGAGCTTTATATTTACCGAATCGCAGTACTCGGTGAAGTCTTTGCTAGCGAAGCAATGCCCTTGGTCCGCAATAACTTAATTTGGTGCGCCGAAGAGCAAAACGCAGTCTTTTAGGGCCTTGATAATGCTAGAGGAGTCAATGTGTAAGGTTTGGTGAAGCAACACGTACATCTTGAATGGATCGATGATGACAAAGACGTATTCCTTCTTGTCATCCTTACTACTGAGTTTTTCGATCGCGTCAATATGGAGCATGTGCTACGAAATCGCTATTTTCGCTGAGTGCAATTTTGAGACATGATACGCTATACAGATCAATTAAAAGAAACTTAACTTAATATCACAAAATAAAATGTTGAAAAACCATAAATTTTCTACAATCGTTCGTTACAGAACATAGGTATACTACACCTCATTTCACTCTCATGAGTACTTATCTCCTTGTTCAGTCATCCCCGTAACATCTCAATGACTATTAAACTAGACTAACACTAAACGCATACTGCACTCATTCTTTGAGCTACGGCTATAGTATGGCTGTTGACATAGTCAAAACACAATATAAAATGAAGTAAGAAACTGCAATTTAACAGGATCCTTAATCGCCCAACAGACTTAGGTTAGACAAGTGAAATAAGCTTGGCTTTCAGGTATTTTTCTAAACCAATTAAAAAGTTAACAACTTATTTCTACAAAATATTTTTAAGGCAATGTTTAAGATATATTTTCTTTCATCATGTTGCAAATGGTGATCGGTAGCAGCAGCAATTAATGTGGCCGCGGCGTCATACGTTGACAGTATACTTCCATTCAAGAGCGAGTGCTATAGCACCACGCCTTCCACTAAGTCCTCAATATCAAACCTCAATTTTGTCGACTACATAATAATCGTAGTAAACTGTAACACTTATCAACAAATTAAAACACAAAAAAGATTACTTATTTTTTTTTATTCATAGCACGTTAGGGTTAAACATTTCCCCGGTACATCGCTAAACATTTCGAACTTTAAAATTTACCACATGTAAATCATATTTCGCATTAATTTTTAAATAATAACATAACTCGAACAGTTTAAAATGCCACTGAATGCAAAACTATAACTCATCTGAAGATACCTCCAACATTTCTTTCGACATTTTTGAACATATTTGAGTACGTTGAGGAATAATAAAGGTACTTGCGGGTACCTTAATATTAATTGAACAAAAAGATTAAACTTTTGGCTTAAAACATTCTACTTTGAACTTTTACTCTACACTTTATGGTACGTATACGTCAAAGGCGTAAATAGGACAAAACACTTCATTAAGACATTTAACATCTAAACGTAACGCGAGGTACGTCATAGTTTTTCACCGACGTAACAACCCTAACACTATACGAAGGTTATACGATAACAGGGTTAATAAGGATATTTGGACGATAGCAGGAACTTTATAGCACTTCTGATCTCGGAAATTCAGCAGAGGATCGCAATTTTGATATCGGAAATACATCAGGATAACGTTAACTGTTGAAAATAATAAAAGTGTGAGGGCGGATGGTAAACTTGCTCTCTTGCTTACACAATTAATCATTATCAGTAATAAGACAACGTAACTATACATTCAGTATAGAGTAATTACAATTCGACCATACCGTAACACGTCCCCGCTACAATCACACACCAGTGTAACGTGAAGTACGTAATTACATGATAACACCAAAATTGTAAACCAACATCGACACTATTTATCTCACTGTAACACATGGCAGCCACCTCTCAGCAACACCAGCCCTCCTTGCATGCCTAGAAGAATTACAACAACTAACAGAACCAAGGCACTATCTTAGCACTAGTAGTATAACTACACTCGTAGAATGACTTAAACGGAATCTCCCGCGCACAACGCCTAAATTTAAACTTTATACTGTACCAAAAAGTGGGGGTTTCTCGATATACACCCTCGATTCCACCTCAATTCAACCGGTATTTTATAGATGCTCCGACGTATGTATTTATAAATATTTTTAGTTCATTTTTGTGGTCTTATTTTTTGGAGTTGGCTTAAAAGATATTACTAGTAATCTAAAACATCAAATTTTCAGAAAAATCCCGCTCTACTCGTCGAGCACTATTTATAGTGTTAATTTTATGTACGGCGTCCATTTTTCAAGGATTTTCGGTCGTGCAGGTGTATGCTCAGCCACTTTTTGAGGAGGCTATACCCACTATGTCCGCAACGTTATCCAGCGTCTTGCTAGGGATTGTAACGCTTATGGCAAACTGCATTGCTGCTTATTTGGTCGATATGGTGGGGAGACGGGTAAGTGTTTTCATTTTTTATGTATATAAATATATAATATATAATATAGACGAAAGAACAGAGTCTACATAATGGTTAGAGTAGTTAGTTATGGGCACAGGTAACATATCTTTGACCGTTGATGCATATCTGGATATTCTTCAAATCAAGAAGCTTGAAAAGATACGGTATCTGTATTTTTTCATCGGTGGACAGATGGCAAGTTGAAAAATAATAAGTAGGAATAAACGAGCATATAACCCACTTATTGATATCCTGTAGTATCCGCGGTGCGGCCCTAATTTTGCGTTAGAAGGCTTCATGTCGAAATATTTGGGGGACGATACTGCTCACGTCCGTAGGAAATACTTGAAATCTGATTCCCTACGCGGATCCCCCGGGTAGTTCTAAACGAGCAGCGCCAATTCTGATGGTAGTGATTGGCTGCTGGCTTTTCGGTTACCACCCACCAATGCAAAGTCTTGTCGCCAAATGACGTTATCCTTTAAGACATGATGCGTTGTGTATGTGAACTGGATGCGAAGCGTCAGTTGTAGTTGTGTCAGGTGCTTGGTCGTGGAGGGTTGCGAGATCCGAAGCACGGTGTTCCGTTAGCCGAACGCAGGTAGTTGGGGGCCCAATTTGTGAATTACCCAAGCAGCACAGAAGCGTTCTGAACATTTTTTGCTGTGTGCTGTTTTGCTGTGATTGTGCAACCCTGGTGATAGGTTGTAAACTAATTGGTCTTGAAAAATTTTAATAATGTAAATTCATAATATCCACCTCAATTTTAAGTTATAGTTAATAATAATTACTGCCACCTTGTATGAAATTGTATTAAGATATTCGGTACATAAATATTAAAACAAATTTGTGTTGGAACATAAAGTGACAGGTAAAAAACATTGTTTAAAATTATTGCAAGTCTTATTCTTTATCATTAGTTTATTATAATTAAAGTCATATTCTATTACTCGGATTAAGTATTATATTCTTTGTGGCTTTCTTTTCGAATTGTTCTAGCGATAATTGGACGTAGTTATTTAAAAACTCATTTTTGATTGTCACTCCCATGACTGACTTGACATTGCCAGAATTCTTTTAAGAGAAGCCAAAAAGTAAAGAAGAAGAAGAACTCATTTTTGAATGACTTGTGGGTTGGAATGTTTCTGTATAAATACGTCCAATTTGATTTGAGATCTGTAACTAGTAAAAAGTTAAAAAAATTTTCAAATCGACATTAGTTTATTCTGCTTCTTTTGTAACGATCATTATTTTCTATTACTATTTACAATAAATAGTAAAATGACTACTCGCAACGCCAAATCGCACCAGATGGAGTACCAACTCCAGCTTGCACTTCAAGAACTTAAGGCGTCCAAGGAGTAGTGTGAACTGTTGCATAATTGCCAAAAATACACAATTTAAATGTGATATAGTTAAATTATATACAGACTTCACAAGTGTTATAAAGAAAGAGATCAGCTACAGGGAACGGTTAATGAGTCAAACTATGGAGTATTTGATCCTCTTTTCTTACACTCCCACCGGTAGCAAAGCTCGTCTTTGGTTTATCTATCCTGGGTCGACGCTGAAAACCGCAAAGCTCCGGGTATTATCTCCAAAAGGAGAACTTTCAACCAGGCCGCTAAGTCCTACAAAAAAACATTACGTTTCCATAGGCTAGTCTCAATCGTATAAAATATATAGGCGCAAAACTCTCTGTCAGATCATCCGGCACTAGATCTTTTTGGTCCCTCGCCATAGCGGTCGAAACACACTTCTGTCGACCTACACTGCCTCCGCTGGTAAAACCGGATGACACACTGGCGCATACGGCTAAAGATAAAGCGGACTTTTTCGCGTTTCTCTTCAATTCACGTCTGGACAGTGGCAGCAACTTTCCACCTAAATTACCTCAGTGCGGGACTTCTATATTGGAAGTTCGTATAACAAATAAGGAGTTTCTTAAAACCTTCAGTGTGTAGACGTGAATAAAGCTAGTGGACCAGATGGTATACCAGCTATAGTTCTAAAGTATTGTGCACTTGAGTTGTCTCCTATGCTGACACGTTTGTTCCACCTCTTTGCCCCTATTTTGAAATAGTGACAAAATTCTGGAAACTAGCCTGTTCCAAAAAAAGGCAGCCGTACCGACCCTGCCAATTATCGACAAATCTTAATTACCTCTATACACTGCAAGATTATGGAGCGTATATTGAACGCCCGCTTAATGGCATACTTAGTGAACGGTAATATGGGTTTTACCAAAATCGGTCAGCTGGGGACCTTCTAGCGTATGCCACACACGTATAGGGCGAGACACTCGAGAGTAGTGGGGAAGCACTTGCTGTTTCCTTTGATTTCTCAAAGGCCTTTGACAGAGTTTGGCACGCTAGCCTTTCGGGTAGGCTTCCAGCGTATTCCACCCTTTCGTTGTTGACTTACCACGCATTCCAACCAAACGGTTTGCTACATCGTTTATAATGCGTACAGCAAAGGAGTGGAATAAGTTGTCAGCATCTGTGTTTCTATCCGATTACAATATGGGTGTCTTCAAGGCAAGACTGAATAACTTTTGTTAAGTCAGTGCGCTTCACCATCTTAGGCTAAATCACCACATACCATCAGGTGGGATCGTAGTTTAGCGCTGGCTTAGTATAATAATAAAAAAATATGTTTATCAGTTGTGTGGATTTTATTGCGATATTTTACTTTATAGTCAAGTACATGATTAATCAGGACTTAAAATTGCTTATATTTCGTGTAATGCGACTGAGAAGCGAGCCTCTTAATCAGTAAATATATAAATTCTGCCAGGTGCTCATAATCTACTGTTCCATCGGTGCGGGAATTTGCTGCTTGCTACTCGGCTCCCAGATCCAGCTACATTGGGGCGCGAACTGGATCACATGTGTCTTCATTTACCTATATAGCATCTTGTATACATGCGGAGCGGGAACAGTGCCACTTGTGCTGGTTGTTGAAGTGTTTTTGCCAGAGGTAAAGTTTGATAATGTATTATATTACTCACCACTCACCACTAGACGATTCACTTTACTTACCATACGAAACACTACGGCGTTTTACCATTATTTTGCTCTAGTATTCTGTAAGTTATGATTATGATGTTTGTATTATGTTATTGATGCAGGGGGCCCAGGTCCTTGCTTTGTAGCATTACTTAAGGAAGGGGAGTTCAGTAGTGGACTTACGAAGGGCTCTATTGTTTATGATGATGATGATGATGATTATGACTCTGTAAGTGTGGTTCTTCCTCAGTTAAGCTGATCTATTGCAGTTAAAACATAGCTGCAGTGTAGCTGTCAAACAATAAACGTAATTTTATTTTTGTAATTAAAAAGAAACAAACGTATATTATTTAGGTTTATTAATCAGACATTATTTTTCAGAAATCCATTTTATTAATGTTATTAAATATGAATTTGCTAAGATTTGAGTAATAGAATAAAATGATGTGAAAAGAACGCCAGTCTTACCGTTTAATCTTTCTATAGACGTTGGTGGGTAGCGGTCTTCTTCGCCTGCTTAGGATAAAGACGTCCTTCGCTGGCGCTCTCTATACTAGCCGCACCTTTGCCTTAACCGACCCTACTCCCCCCTCCTTTAATATTGGTCAACATCAGCGTAAGTTGTCGACCCGAGGCGAGATTATTACCCTGGGTCGTAGACGCTCTCACCGACGCTAACCTAGGCTCACTCCGCGAAGTGGAGGGTTGGCAAGATTGAGTTAAGAGTGGTTTTTGTTCCGGTATTATACAAGAGTCGCCCCTTATATTAACAGTTATCACCATACAACCATCCCCCATCATCTGTCGATGGAATGGACTGCACAGAGTGCAGGTTACTAAGAACCCATTTTCTTCGTTCCTGCAGCGAAGCGTGAGGCCAGGTGGTAAGCCTGGTAAACTTGATTAGCAATATTATGACTATTAGGTATGATTTTGCGTAAAAGTAATCACATACAAACTTAAAGCAAACGCATATTACTGGATCTACTGTTATGCAAATATTTCTTGTTATTCTTGGTCATCAGCCTGCAATAATCCACTGTTTGACATGGAACTCTCGCGTTGTAGGAAGGATTGGCCATAATCGTCACCCTTCACAGGCAGATTGATAAACGTATTCCCGACGTCTTCCCCCTTTGAATAATAAAAGTAATCAAGAAATATTATTTTAAATCCACAGGTAAAATGTTGGCTGTCAATGATATCTATGCAATGGGTGTTCATCTGCACCTTCACGATCCTGTTCATCTTCAATCCACTCGTAAATGTCATAGGACTGGGTCCAGTGTTCTACATCTTTGCTGCAATCTGCATTATTACAGCCCTGATCGGCTTCTTCTTTCTCCCAGAGACGAGGGGATTAACCGTTAACCTTATACAGTCAAAATTTGATAAAAGTTACACACAATAATTATATAGTATATTAGATTATTATTAAGTCGTTGACATATTGTACAGTTATATTTATGATACAAATAAGGCGAGTCAGAAATAAAATAACGCATTTTATAGCTGTATATAGCAAGTAAAGAAAACTGTAAGATTATATTAGTTATTTTTCTAAACATTTATCTACCTATACGTTCTATTATTATTCGAACACACAGAACAGTGGACCATATTTACACTTTTTTATATTTCATTTGACACGAATTTTTCTTTAAAAAAGAAAATTTTACACTTATTATTCTTTATATTACCCTGAGTCTGAGCACTGGCTGAGCCGATTTAAATCAGTTTCTCTGTAAGTGATGAGCCGTCAGTGCTCACGCACACACGCGCCTCAAGCTTGTAGTAGTGTACCTATTATAGCGCGATTGTATGAAGCTTTGTCTCTGTATGGTTTCATTGCTCATGTGACAAGCGTGAGGTAAAAACAAATTCAGGATCGCATGTATTCAGAACAAATTAACAAAGACGCAATTGCCTACGAGCAACACTCACTAGATATTGCGATATATTAGTACTTTGCTCATTATTTTTGGCTTTTCTTTTTTAATGCTTTTTTTCTGCGTCGTTACTTTATTTACTGTAAAATATTCCTCAATATAAGTAAAATAATAATACGAATTATAGGAAAGAAATGCAATAGGTTCCATTAACATCAATTTAAGTAAACCTAATGCTGTTTCTCTTTTCTTAGAATATGGGTGACAAACGTGCAAACAGTTCACCTGATGGTATGTGGATATTGTGGCCTATAGACATCTACATCTATCCTCAATTACGAATGAAAATGCATATTCGGTGTCACCCGTGAAGACTAAGATAGAATGCCACGTTTCCACTACTCTATATTCACCATATGAAACACAGCAGTGTTAAGCTGCTATTTAATGTTGGTATTCTGTGAAAGCGTGGTCCTTCCCCGGTCGAGCCGAACCTTTTATGTTACAACTATACCAGTAATATAGCTGCAGCATGGCTCTGCCACGTAAAAAAGTATGTTATGTACGTAAAATACCACACCGTCACACTGACTTAAAGTATTTTTTGTAAAATATGTATTAAATTTATTATTAAGTGTGAGAAAGAGTTTATTTTTTGAAAAATTCCACTCTGTCATGACTAGTATGTCACTATGTATGTTAAGTAAGTACAAAGTTACTTAAAAAGTTTCAAAATTTTTATAAATACTTCTTATATTTTGAGTGAGAATGGTTAAATTGTTAAATATAGTTATAAAAAAATAAAATATTTTCTTTACGTTCGTTCACTTTGTTAACTTCAGATTCAAAAAATATAAAATTCATAGGGAAAATTAGAGCAACTATACTTTGCAAAACAACAGCCGTTTGATCATACGTCGACAGAGTTCCGTAACCACTGGGGAATCAAGGGGCGGAACGCGTGCGAGAATAGAGGTGTTTTTTTGTCGCGTATCAACGCTACGCGAACTGCGGCACGAACCGGCACTCGTTTATCTGTATTGACTCTATGTTCCGACGCTATCTACTTCTTTAGTTCAAATTTATAAAAGACATAGCTAGTAATAACATACACAAGAAAACCAACTGTCGACTAAAAACCAATAGTATTGTTATAATATTCTGGTTTGCTAGAGATATTACTTTGTGTGTTTTAGGTTAAATAAAAGTTCTAGACAGTGGATTTATGGATGAGTTACATGAGTTAAACGAATTTGTATTGTAATTAAATTATAGTCTTTGTAATATGTGCACACATTTATATATAAATTGAGGTTTAAATTAAACGAAGTGTAAAAATGGCACTGATACCCGAAGTTTTATTGTAATTACCTTTTTATTTTCTCTTAGTACATTGTTAAAATACAATTGCATTGTGTGGGTCATATTATAAACTATTGTTTTAAGAATAATTCTTGACTAACAACAAAGTAAAGTAGTAAAAGTAAAACCATTCCGTACTATCTGGCGAGAATTTTTAAATATGGAGGTTCTGTATTTGAAATCATTACACAGAAAGTAATTATTTTTAAGTTTGGAGCAGTGGTTTTTATGATATTAACAGAATAAAATTCAAGCAATTCATGATTACGTTCTGTTACTTAGAAATATTTCGTATATTTTCCAATTATAATATTAAACTTATAAATGTTATTAAACTTTATTACATATTGTATTGTAATCGACTTGTATTTGAATTATTTAATATCTATTGATATTTGAAGCAAAGTTTTAGTACATTTAATGAATTTTGTATTCACTTTTACCAGTGGTAGAGCCACGCGGCAGCTTTTGCTGTCGCACGGATGGGCCGGCTCGAACCGGGGTGGTACCACGACCTCACAGAATACCGGCGTGAAGTAGAGGTTTACTTCTGCGTTTCGCTTGGTGAGTGCAGGTGGCCGGAGGCCCTTTTTACTGGAAATGAGGCATTCCATCTTAGTCCTCACGGGTGACAACGCATCTACATTTTGATTTGTAATAGAGGATAGATGTAGATGTCTATGGGCCGCAGCAACCACTTACCATCAGGTGGACTGTGTGCTCGTTTGTCACCCTTATCATATAAAAAAAAAACCTATTATACTTAATGTTCTAAATGAATGCGTTTAAACTCATCATCATTATCATTACAGCCCATCACAAGTCCACTGCTGAACATAGGTCTCCCCCTAGGAATGCCACAAAGCAGGGTCGGGAACCACCTGTATCCATTGAGTTCCTGAATGTCTTAGCACGTCGTCACCCATCTAGTCTATCTAGGGGACGCCCTACACTTCACCTGCCAGTACGCGACTACCACTCGAAAACCTTTTTTTTATTGCATTTAAATTATTAAAAAATATTACTTTTAAGTTGTTGTAGACGCTTTATATAGAAATTAATAATTATTCAATGTTAATAATAATATCTATAATAATATAATTATCTTCACTGCTGGTTGGATGAAGAAGCTCATAGTCGCTCAGCGAGCCATGGAGAGGGCTATGCTCGAAGTTTCTCTGCATGATAAACATAAAAATGAGGATATTCGCAGTGGAACTTGAGTGACCGACATAGCCCAGCGGATTAGGAAGCTGAAGTGGCAATGGGCCGGCCATGTAGCTCGAAGAACCGATAACCGATGGGGAAAAAAGGTTCTCGAGTGGCGGCCTCGCACCGGCGGACGAAGTGTAGCGTGTCCCCCCACTAGATAGAGTGACGACCTGGTAAGATATGCAGGAAGTAGATTGATGCAGGTGGCTCAGGACCGTGCTTTTTGGTATTCTTTCCTTTTTTTTTATAGAATAGGGTGACAAACGAGCACACAGACCACCTGATGGTAAGTGGTTACTGTGACCCATAGACATCTATATCTATCCTCAATAAAGACTCAAGATGCAGATTCGTTGTCACCCGTGAGGACTAAGATGTAATGCCTCTTTGCCAGTAAAAAGGGTCCCCGGTTCTCTACACTCACCTTACGAAACACAGCAGCATTAAGCTGCTATTTTACGCTGGTTTTCTGTGAGAGCGTGGTCCTTCCCCGGTTGAGCCGACCCATTCGTGCTACAACTATAGTACTAATATAGCTGCAGCATGGCTCTACCACGTAAAAATGTTCAGCAGTGGACTTATGAAGGACTGTAATGGTGATGATTAATAATAATACGCCGTCACAAGGGTAAGAGTGAATAGGCTTGTGTTACGCTAATACAGCGATTTACATTCTAGGGCTTCATCACCACATACCACCAGGTGGGATTGTCGTCAAGCACTGGCTTATTATAAGTTTAAAAAATTTAGGCTACAAAAGGGACGTTAAGGAATGTATGCGCACTCACTTAGACTTCTGTTGACCTGCCTCGTGGCCTCAGGCCTGCCACGATGACTCGGTGCAGGCTTTCTTCACACATATAAACTTTACAGATATTTGCAAAATATAGCGTTATTTTAATTGTCACCACACTTTATGATATTTTAGTATAATTAAATATCTAAACTACACAAAGGCGATGTTTAAAAGGGCATAATGGGGTAGATAGGAAACACCTAAATGGATTATTTGTAGTAGGGACTCTGATTGGATACAAATAAACGTATTAAATAAGCATCAGGTGATGACAGTACACAAGTGGCGCGATCAAAAATCAACTCCATGTCGGAACTATGACTTATGGATATTTGGTTTCTCAAGCCTTAGTAGCGTATAACTGTTTCCTGCATTGCGTCGTGGTAGAATTGCAGCTGTGCTTTGCCTGATTTGATTCATCTTTTGGTTCTAGTCGCGAAAGCATCTTACTATCGATGCACCTCGTGCAGGTGCCGTTAAAATATTTTGGATGGGTAAGATATACCCCATAGGCACCACGGGTAAGTTATACCACGTATGCACTTTAGTTGCGTAACTATAATGTTCACGTTCTCTGCTACTGAAGGTGAACGCCGTGCTTGTGTTATGGCGGCTCTTCACGTTGGCCAATGTGTTGGCAGAGATATTGGCCAAGAATTAGTGATCGCGTCCACATGTTGGAAGGTCGTTCAGTTTGCTTCGATTCATGCCAATGTGCGGATGAATTTATTAAAATGATTATTGAAGCGCTAACGGCTATTGCTATTTATTTATTCACAGCATACCACTATTTTTTATTTAATTTTAACTATTTTTAATATTTAATATTTTAATATAAATTTTTAATATTTCTTTATTATACACTAACGTTATACAGATAAGTAACCTATGTAAACATTAACACACCTAGGCATAGGTATAATTAACTAAGGCCTGGAAAATATTCGAAGCCTGTCTATGAAACTGTTGTAAATTTTTTATTAAACAAAACCTTTTTAAAAAGGGTTATTATATAATTATAAAACATATTTATTTATTTACACTTTCATGCACAATGTAGTACATATGGCGAACTTAATAATAATAATAATAAATAATTTATTTCGTCAAACATTAAAGTTACATTATATGATCAGTGATCGAGGTCACCTAGTTAGCAAAATAATGCCTGTAACAGGTGACTTCGCTCATCCATAGCTAAAATTACAGTATTATTAAGGAAATAAAGTACCTAACTAATAGAATAGAATAATAAAGACAGTAAAAACATGATTTTAGTATCCTAACTTTTAATTTGATTTTAATATCTTACCTAGTCTCCTAGCATTAATAAATCAATAAATCAATTAATACATCAATAAATAAATTAATACATCAATGACTACAACGTGAATGTGTATAAGAAAAGGGTGATCAAAAAGAAATGGAAAAAATGAAATTTTATTTCTTGGCGGCTCCGTGGCGTAGTGGCTTAGTAATGAATTGCTGCGCTGGAGGCCTCGGGATCGAATCCCGCACGGAACAAGTATTTGTATAGCTTGCACATAATTGCTCCGGGTCTAGATGTTTGTCCTTATGCAATTTATGCTTCTAAACTGCCTCCACGACACAGGAGAAAATCCTAGTATGGGGGTAACTTTTTTTTTTAAAAGACTTGTGTTTCACAAACAATTTTCAGCTTGGTAGGGCTCTATAAAGCGAAAAGTTTTTTTATTGGTCATTTTTACTTCCGTTATGTAGAGATGCGTGCATATAAATCAGGTGCGTGCAATCACTCTGGGAGCTCGTAGCAAACTGAACGTGCACCCAACGTGTGGACGCGGCGGCCAATACTCTGCCAAAACCCTTTGATCTTTTGTAAAAAACCGACACCAGACGGATCTCGCGCCAATTTGTGG
This sequence comes from Parnassius mnemosyne, assembly GCA_963668995.1. NCBI lineage: Eukaryota > Metazoa > Arthropoda > Insecta > Lepidoptera > Papilionidae > Parnassius > Parnassius mnemosyne. The sequence goes on from CAVLGL010000086.1 coordinate 31,136,002, forward strand.
GCCATCGTTCCAATACGTACCAACGTAGCTTAAACACCCGCTCTACACGATGGCCATCGTTGTTGGCCAACACATTCGCCAGTATGTTGGCCAACGTGAAGAGCCGCCTTTACACACAAGCAAGGTTGAGTGATGCTATGAAGCATCCACACTCTCGTTCGCTGTGGCTTTAAATATTTTCGTGGACAAGATGGCGTACTCAAATGTAGGTATCATGCCTTAGAATTTACTTTTAAATATGTAGAGAGAATTTTAATACTTTTGAATATTGTAAAACAGGTTACTGATGTAAATTGTTTTGCAATATTATCGGATATGATGTTCGCAAAAATAGACTAATACTAAAAGATACATAACTGATTAACCCAATTTTACACGTGTCGTACTAGAAGAGATAATAGTTCTGCCATAGAAAGCGCTGAGCAAGGTAAATTGCGCTTTATTTCGTCGTTGCAAGAGACGTATTTTTTTTTCGTTTAGAGTCTTTTGACTGATCTGTTATTCTGTTACAAGGAGTAAAACTAATGTATTCTGTTGAATAAAACTTACTTTACGAATTTAATTGTTTTTAATTAATTATATTTAATGAGTGGTATTCACATGTATAACACTTTATTATATCACCAAAAGTGGCCAAATGAAAAACGGGCTAAAAGTTTCACTTTTAAAAACACGTTAGCTAAAATACACTTAACATATTTTCATTATTATATAGTTTTAAGGAAAACTTGCTATTTTGTTATTCAGTGAGCTTTGCTTTCTACAACTAAGAAAGACAGACGATCACCGAATCCAGCTGAAGTTACAGAGTAGATTGTACTTAGTAAAAACCAAACAAATTGCTTATTAGCAATTTGTTTAGCTATTTCTAAGTACAGCCATTATCATATCTATCTAGGATTGCCATCATCTAAATTGCTAATGTCGGACAAAAACTTCGACAACTGGAAATTTGATTGAAATCAAGTTTTTTTTTACGACCCAACAAAGTTATGTAAAGACATACTTTTCATTTGTTTCTTAATTTGTACAGTTTGCTTGCCGTTTTATTAGCGGTGCGTGACAAAATGTTTACGAAATTTATACAATTTTATATTACTGAGGATATTTGTAACAAAAGGAATAATTATAATACCTGTTTCTGTGGTATTCGATAAAAAATGATAATCGGCTAGGAAAGTGCCAACAAAATTTTAGGATTGTATAAACTATCAAAGAATTATACTTTTCATCTTTTACGATGATGAAATGAAAAATCATAAGTTAAGCAAGTATTTCACTTTCAACTCTCAATACTTTTATATAATATATTATAAATATGTCGCACCTTTGGGAACAAAGGGTCACATCTCCATGTTTTCCATCTTTACAGGACAAGCGTTTTAATTTTTTTTTGATGAATTTTTTAATAACTCTGTACTGTTTTAGAGTATTAAGACGATTCTCATTGTTTTAAATTAATTAATTCATCACGGAAAATCGCGACTATTTAAAAAAAATACAACAAATATTTTCTGAAAAACAAGCCATAAACTGAGGGAAGGCTACCAAAAGTGACTTTTTATTAAAAAAATAAATAAAATCGTAAAAGTTCGTATTTTCTATGTTTAAGGATGGGTACGTTTATTTTTAGTAGAGTTATATTTGATTGGAAACCAAAACAAACTAAAACAAGCAGAAAAAGAAGAATAATCGGTCAAATACTCAATTTTATTAATAAAATGGTGGATTATTAAATGAAATAGGTGATATTTCCAAGTTTTTTTTTTATTTGAAATTCAAATAAATGGCATCAATACATTTCGAAAGAAACGACACAAAATGTCTTTCAAGTTGTTCTGTAGTTCCTTCAACATTTTATGTTCTTTTTTTGACCTATCCTGTGGTTTATTCGACATTATCTATTCTTTGGTTGTCACTAAGCCATTATTATACTTTGAGATCTAAAAATAAAAATAATTACAGATTATAGACTAAACGTTTTTTTAAAGTTATGATTTGATTAGAAAGAACTATTTCTTTTAGGAAATTAAGAAAACATCATTCAAATGACTGCCACGGCTAACCTTAAAATATCCCATTCGATCAGTCTAATTTTTCAGTACATTTTCGGTTGTTCAAACCTCTTTTTGATCAATGGCAACTTTGATGTCATGTTTCAAGCAGTCATTCGTCTCTGCATGGTTAGCGTAACACTTTTCCTTTAAGGCTCCCCACAAAAAAGTCGCTCGGAAGACAAATTATTTTTTGAAGCAGGGAAACATTGAGCTGATGAGTCATCCTCCGTACAGTCCTGACCTGAGCTCAAACGATTTCTTTACATTCCCTAGAATGAAAGATTTTTTACGAGGTCAATGGTTCGAAGACCCCGAAGCAACTGTGGAAGCGTACAAATCAGCCATTTTGTCAACATCAACTTCAGACTGGAATTACTGTTTTAATGATTGGTTTTTACGAATGGAAAAGTGCATTAAGTTGAACAGAGATCATTTCAGTGTGTCTTTTTAAAGGTTTTTAACGCATCTAAACCCGTCCCGTTTTTATCTGTGGTACAAGTTTCATCATAACACTTAAGTAACATTACTATTATGCGTTTATTTTATAAATAGTAGATTTTATTGTAGATTTTTTATTTATTTTTGTAGTATATTATCAATAATATAATTTTTAGATGGGGATATCGAAAGTATTCCGAAATACTTAGAACGGAAGGCATTATGAAAGTCTCTATGCAATCTGTGGTATTATGACACGAGAGCTGTCGAAGCTTGAGCAAAAGTCAAAGCACCTGTGTCTTAGATACTTAGCAGTGAAAAGGTTAGAAATGTTATTGATTCATTTTTGTAGTGTTAGTCATTGACTTGACTTATTTAGTTAAGTATATTGTATGGTTTTTAAGGGCACTCACTTTCAAGAAGTAGAGTTTTAGTAAGTTAATGAGTACGCCAAATGGAAAAGATCACCAAAGTTAAAAGTTAAATAAAAGTAAAATAGTTATAAAGTTCAAATCTTTCCTTGAGTAGTTGTTGTTTAGGAGGACGGTTGTTGTCGTACTGCCGCTTGTGAAATTACAATTAATTAAGTACATTTACATACCCGCTACGCGCGGCTAAAAATAGATTGCAGCGTCTACTAAATATAAATGTGTCGTGTAACCATACATATATATTACTGCATTGTTTTCAATCAATTGTTTTAGCTTAGGTTATTGTCATGGCTGCAGTCATGGCTACATCGTAACGTTCTATGATCCTCGGCTTTTAAATAATATATTTTCAATTTAGGATTAAGTTTGTGCCCAAGGGGAACGGATGAAACCACACACTAGTCATGTTCGCGATATTTTATAGCCAGGTGTATGGGCCGTGACCGATGTTCTATTTTTGCAATATTTAACATAATATTAATGAGACAACCTGCAAGCGCTGACGCTTGATACGAAGTGAAATGATTGTGATGTCCCGCTGTGACCGAGCGGCGCAGGCGCGCTCGGTATAGGTGTTTCCGGCAGCGACTCGTAACATCGGCCATCCTGCAATGTGAATACCATAAGGCTCACGAAGGGGCATTAGATAACGTTCAGAATATTTGCTACAGCTAAAATGACTGATGTACAGCGATTACCAACAGTTTATGACGTATTAACTTTCTAACAGGTTAAATCAGATCTGGCGTATCCACCACTTCTTTATCACTATCAACAGAATCTGTTTCATAACTGACAGAACTTATGACTCCTTTATGATCTCCTTTAGACTGAATCGTGTAACGATCGTCAAGACCGTTATCGTTACAGCCTATCAAAGTCCACCGCTGAACTTAGGTATCCCCCACAGACTGCCTCATAGAGGGTATATCGAACATAGTTGCCTTGTATTAATTTTGCAGCCTTGAATCTTAGAAAGGCAGGCCTTTGTGGAAGCACATAGGAAAAATCTATTAAAGTCGTTATGTACCAATGTTCATAATAGTGAAAATAAAAACACTAGCTATAAGTTCCGCTGCTTATTCTTAGTCAATCATTTATGAAGAAAGCTAAGTACGTAAGATTAGCGGCAAATAAAAGCAGCATCGACAATTAGGTAGGTAGAGGTTGCAGCCGCCAAAACTTGGTATCTAGAAAACTGTGACTAACAGTTATCTTTATCCGTATGGGCCATATATCCATCTATGTGCCTTATACCGGGTGGTGAAAAGCTTTCGAAAATGAAGACAGACGATAGTACTAAGGATACCTTTTGATGATGGGCCACAAAGAAATTCGATCCTCGCAACTCAGTTCTTCTACCGTATAAAGTAATGAGATCCATGTAATAACAGATCGGTTAATTTATTCAGTCCCTACTTAAGGGTCCTTTTGTGTCAAGTTATTACATAATTAGCTAATCTAACAACACCTTATAGTGACCTTATCAATATTAAAAATCTTTTATGTTTTATGTCTTCTACGTGGTAGAGCCATGCTGCAGCTATATTGTGGTTGTAGCACGAATGGGTCGGCTCGACCGGGGAAGGACCACGCTCTCACAGAAAACCAGCGTAAAATAGCAGCTTAACGCTGCTGTGTTTCGTATGGTGAGTGTAGAGAACCGGAGACCCTTTTTACTGACAAAGAGGCATTCCATCTTAGTCCTCACGGGTGACAACGAATCTGCATCTTGAGTCTTTACTGAGGATAGATGTAGATGTCTATGGGCCACAGCGCCCACATACCATCAGGTGGACTGTGTGCTCGTTTGTCACCCGATCCTATAAAAAAAAATGTTTTAAATAGATTGACTAGGCCATCGCATGAAAACACAATGTATGTGTCTCACAAGTAATACATATTATATTAAATAAGATTGTTTAGTCAATTGGCAAGTACATAGACTTGCTGCGGCTTCGTAGTGCCGCGCCAAATGTTTAGCAGTTACAGCTGTAGACTAAACCTAAAATAATAACCTTCTTGTCACTAAATATTTTTCCATCATCCTTTTCCACTATAGACTTGCGCTCCAACGACAGACAAGTTTCTTTTCATAATATTATACAACCTTGAGCAAACGAGTTTTAAAAATCGATTGATCGATAAATGGCGCACGCTCTCCAGTCTAAAAAAAATATTTTCCAAAAAATAAGATAAAATATTAACGAGTATAGTCATTTGCTCGCGCGAATTAGGCGAGGCAACTAGGGCTGCCAATCGCACTATCGTAAAATATGGTATTTTACCAATTTTCATAAAGCACACGTAATTTGAAATAAAAGGAATAGAACTAAAAAATATACGGAAACAAGGAACCTAACCGTGAGTGTTTAATCCTGTCGCTTATTTACATTTCATTTTTTTTTTACCAGGGAAGCGTTAAGTATAACGTTGTTAATTTTTTTATAAAATAGTATAAGTAATATTATTCAATAAAGAATAACGCAATATACAAAAAGCGGGACTTTTTTAAATATTAATTTGCAAGATATTTTGTACAATTAATTTGATAACAACTAGAAAAAGCATGGAAGCACTTCATTTCTATGGGTTACAATTATCAATCATTTGTTCTCTTACGATATATTTACACATTTTAAAAAACTTTTGCTTTATAAAAAAAATTAAACATTTTGATAGATAGGACTTGCATTTTTCTGGAACTTTGTTGTAAAAGCGTGTGTATGAATTTCCTCATGAAGGAATTATTGGCTATTAGAATTCGAGTTAATGGTATTACTAGATGGTGCTTATTAATCCTAGCATTTAAAGAACATACATCGATCTTTTTAATAAAACTTTTTTGTTTTTTGAACATACATAAAATTTTTGTAAATAATTTTGATATTTCTTCGGATTTACATTATATATTGCTGTTATCGCTCTCTTCTGAAAAACAAAGATAGTTTAATGTCAATTATGTTACCTCATAGCAAGATTTCATACAACATTATGATATGGAAATAAAAAAATAAACTAATCCAGCTGTATTAATACAAGCAAGGCAGCTAATATTTTTACTGCAACACTAAGTTTCCTTACTATATAGTTTAGATATTATGTGAATGCTTTACTGAAGCTACATGTCCACTGTAATTCCGAGAATAGACTCATCATCTCCTCTACATTAAAATTAAAATATCTATAACTCTAGACAAAATATTCTAATAGTTCAAAACTTATAATTTACAAATAAACTTAAATAAAACCAAAATGATCCAATTTAGAGATTTTAGAACTCAAACAATTGGACTTAGCATTGACATGATATCACAAAAATTGACGAAGTCAACTCTTTGAGACTTTGAACGACTGGTTGACAGACACTGTGACTGGAAGATACAAATAGATTATGTATGCGATAAGGTTGACAGATTTGTTTATGCCATAAAGAGTAAGGTTGAAAGTGTCTACTGAACGTCACTTAGTGCTTACCATGCTATGTCTCTTCAGTGGTATCGTACGATCTCTTGTTGCCAACCTCAACCAAGTTACCTCACATAACTTGGTTGAGGTTGGCAAGCTTTTCGGGTTCAAGAATAGTGTGTAAAGGCTATCTGTAGAGCTTAGTGTTTAGATAGTTGCAAACCTTTGTTTCACAATTTTCGTAAACTGCCCATGGCTAATGTATATACGGGAACAAATAAAATTTCCGCTCAGGCTAGATATATTATATGGACGCAATGTTTTTATAAATGCTATCAGAGTTTAAAATAAATTGCCTAAAACTTTATTTTTACATTTTTTTTTTATATTTTATATACTCTAAAATATGAAATGTGAAATAACTGGTTAATTGTATTTTTTTGATATTTAATTTATTTATTGCAATTTTTGACAGTTTATCGATTATTTTAGGTATTTGTCATTTATTAAAAACTTGACGCTTAAATATTTTTAAATAGTTGCGTAGGTAGTTAGCATTAATTAAATAAACACATGCAAACATATTATAATAAATTTTCTGATCATGCTTCTTAAGTAATGTATTTCATTTAATTGTAATTATATAATAATAATTTAGAATACAAGTAAAGATATTGCACACCATTACCGTGGTATATTGTAAGGTTTCATTAATAACTAATGAGACTAATATATTATGTGCTGTATTCTGGCAATTAATAAAATTGAAATGAATTAATTGAATTTACAAAAGCAAATATTTACGTTAATCCAGTTTACTTATTTTGATATAGCATTATTCATTCAGTCATATTTAAACAGTTGCCGTATAAGTCTAAAAATTTACGAAGTATTATCATTAAATATATCTAAATTATTTATATTCCTTACCCGGTGAGGTAAGCAGTTGATAAATATAAGAACAAGAAGGGCCCAGAAATTGCGCCCAGAGGAAGATCCCGAAAAACTAATTCCATTGATGACAACTGTTTACGTTCTATTATTTAATGTTATAGTTTTTTTGCGCTCTACTTTTTATACCGTAACGACGTATCTTCCTGATTGATGTCTCATGGTGAACACAGTCGGAAACCCAATACCCAAAGCTGCTTCCGAGTTCTCACGTGCAGAGAAAATATGTTAATTCAGATCAAGTCGGGCGTCAAATGTCGAGTAACCCAATTTGAAACCAAATTGATTTTATGAAGCAATTTATTGACATACGAAAACTTAACATATGATGTTAGATTTTTTTTTATATTTACTGTGTGAGTACAAAAATAGGTCTAAAATTAGCATGTATAGGCTAGGGCCTGCGAGAGAATGAGATAGAATACTGCACACATGTTTTTTTTCTGTTAGATAAACTTCCTATATATTTTTGAAACATGGCACATTGTACATTTAGTCCCATCAAAACTAAAGTTAAGAAATGCATAGTGTTATATACTTTACAAAATAATATAAAGCGAATATTAAAAAAGAGCAATAAAATAATGTGCTGCCGATTGATTTGTCTTATAACTTTGTTAACGGATTTCCCGCTAATTTTGATTAATGAAAAGGTTAAGCACGAGCTCTAAAAGAATTATAATGCGTATTAAAATTTTACAAGAGCTTTATAAATACTAAATGAGCAACTAAAATATCGAATGAGTTACTAGTAGGTTAAAGTATTATAAGAAAAAAGTTAAGAAAGAATTAGTCAACGTTCTAAATTACACTTAAACGTAGTTTATATAAAACTATGTTTAGTTTTGAGCGTAGTCTAATGTTGTTTACAAATCACCTCGTGCTCGAAACCAAGAATTTAAATTTAGAATCATTCATTTTAATACTTGTCATAAAAAACCCACGAGACTCAACACGTTATTTTGTACTTATGACTGCAGATCACTTATTTAAAATGCACATATAATAATAACATAAAAATATATATTTTAACAACTTTTAAATGTAAATTGAAGCGCTATAGCTCTTCCACATATTTAGTATCTAACCCCTTCATCTATTTATTAATGGTTGTGTATACATTATTTGTGGCTAGTAAATATACTACTAATAACAAACCGTTAACAAGTTTCAGTAGAAATTCAGACGAGACGAGCGATTATAAGATTATCTTTGGGACAGTAAGGTGTGAAGTAGCATTTGATCGGAATAAAAATGTCTATTTTGTATCAGACGGGATGCACCATGATAGGTAAGCTATGTATCATTATCAATTATTATCAGTATCTAACAAGTTTTCATACCCTCTAACGTTTAAAATTGGCAAATATATAAACCTATTTAATCCATTTTCTTATCCTAAGAGTAGACTTTTTGACGACTTACCTATTAGTACCTGATATACATTGTAGTTTCAAATCACAGTTGATCCTATTGCGTAAGCGTTACAATTAACTCAGGACAAAACCAATCCTTTTAGCTGGTAACAACGCTCTTAGTGGTCTTAGTTCTCAGGATTGACATTGCTATAAATGTTCAAGGACTACAATATCCACTAACTATCTGGCGGAATATATGCTCGTTTGTCACTCAATACTTCAAAAAACATGTATTACTTTTACGCGCTGGTGAAATAAGGATTATTAAATATTTATGTCATCACATTCATCACATGGTAGAGCCATGCTGCAGCTATATTAGTAGTATAGTTGTAGCATGGGTCGGCTCGACCGGGGAATGACCACGCTCTCTCAGAATACCAGCGTAAAATAGCAGCTTAACGCTGCTGTGTTTCGTATGGTGAATGTAGAGGAACCGGAGACTCTTTTTACTGGAAACGAGACATTCCTTCTTAGTCCTCCCGAGTGACAACACATCTGCATTTTGGTTCGTAATCGAGGATAGATGTAGATATATGTGGACCTCCGCAACCACTTACCATCAGGTGGACTGTGTGCTCGTTTGTCACCCTATCCTATAAAAAATACTAATCTCTGTTATGTATGAATTCATTTTAGCATTTATTTATTATTTGATTAAATTTTTACTTAATATTTAATTATGTTAAAAAAATTATAAGATCTTAACTAAATAAAAGTAATGATTTCTTATATTTGCATGAGCAAGACACATTAAATAAAACATTTTTTTGCTAATTTTATCGCGTTTAATTTAATTATTTATAATTAATGATTAAACGAACTTACTTTAATGAAACGTTTACTTATAAAGTTCTATCATTATTATATGAGGTGCTACATCCAAAAAGGTTAGTAACTGGAACTTTTAAACATAGCTAGTATCACGTCTAGGATTCACCACTAGCACTATAGTTGAGAATCTATAAATTTAAAACCCCACCATTCTCCTTTCTCCTCCGTTCACGGATGTGGGGAGAACCTCACTCCTTGTACCATCTATAGATTCTGTCTCGATATGTCATTAGGTTTAGAGCTGAACACAAACATTTTGATATTTCCTAGATAGTTGGATACCAGAAGTGCGGGCGGAAGTGAGTTACAAATTTCTTGCACGAAGCACCTCGTATAATTATGAGAGAACGTCACTTAAGGTAACTTCATTTAATCATTAATTATAATTCGTGCTCCGTCCTTCTACACTAGTAATGGAACTTATTAAACACAGGTAGATTTTGAGAGCGAGAACAAGAAATATCTAAAACTATTTTAGGAGGGTAAAACTGTTCTGTATTTACTTGCCATTAAAGATGTGTGATGAATACATGCTCGATATTATTTGTCTTACTTTTATATAGGCATATATTACGAAGAAGAAAATATTAAAAAGTTTTCCCTAAAAATCAATTGAATTAACACAAACTATAAATAATTTATTATAGTAAGAAAAAATATTTATGAATAATCAAAGAAAGCAATATAACCTCCATATACAAGGTGATGGTCTTTTTGGAAATGACATGTCTAGAAAACTCTTCTTTCACAATTACCCACACATAAAACTTATGCTTTGTAATCGTTTTGAATTAATCTTGCTGATTTTAAAGTCAAAGTGTTATACTTTCGCCCCAAATATTGAAAGTTTTAGCCAAGGAGCATTATTATAACTACGTTCCAATGTCAGGTTAAAAGTACCGTTACAAGCAGCCAAAAAAGAGGATAAAGATTACGTTATCATTTACCATCTGTACCACCAATTTATACGTGGTAGAGCCATGCTGCAGCTATATTAGTAGTATAGTTGTAGCACTAATGGGTTGGCTCGACCGGTGAAGGACTACGCTCTCACAGAATACCAGCGTAAAATAGCGGCCTAACGCTGCTGTGTTTCGTGTGGTGAGTGTAGGGAACCGGAGACCCTTTTTTACTGGAAAAGAGGCATTCCATCTTAGTCCTCACGGGTGACAACGCATCTACATTTTGATTCGCAAACAAGGATAGATGTAGATGTCTATGGGCCACAGCAACCACTTACCATCAGGTGGACTGAGTGCTCGTTTGTCACCCTATCCTATAAAAAAAATTCCAGCAAAAAAGCGGCACGGCCGTACCATCCTTTTTTCGAAGCAGTTCAGGCCATTTTCGAAACGCTATAACTTCATTTGGATAAAACTAGAAGCCTGAATTTTTAGGAACCAAGTAGTCATGGTATAAACTCGGTATATTTAAAATTTCATTAAATTTGAACTAGTAGTTTGAGAATTATAACTAGCCAAATTTTCTTAATTTTGTCACTCACTCACTGACTGATCATCAAAACTCTAAGGCAATTCTAGCAGATATAGGAGCTTCAAATTTGGAATACAATTATTGTTTAGTATGTAAATTAAGGAAAAATTAAAATATTTTGTATATAGGATTACAAAGTTACATGTGCAGTGAATCAATCAGTGTACCTATATAATATTATAAATTAATGAAATAATAGGTGTAGGTACCTAGATATAACTATCTACAAAATGAAATGAGATGCCATCAAAAACATATCTTGTAAAAAAAACCAAGTCTCGCAACTCAGTTCATCTACCGTAAAAAGTTGTGAGATCAATGTAATACCAAGTCGGTTAATGTATTCAGTCCCTAATTAAGGGTCCTTCTGTCTTAAGTTATTACTTAGTTAGCTAACCTAACAACATCTTATTAGTGACTATATCAATATTAAAAATCTTTTATGTTTTAAATACATAGATTGCCATGGATTGTTGTAATTCAAATGATATTTGAAAGCTGGTGCTTTACACGTGGTCCCATATAAATTTCATGAAGGTTTGACCAATAGTTTTTGAGTTACTGTTAATAATTTATATTGAAGTCGGTTGAATGATGTATGTATCTGATTATGGTGATCCGCACCGCATGGTGGCAATCACTTCATTCCAAGAAGTTATTTCTTGATTTAAATAAAGCTTTGGTTTATATAGACACTCACTCACTGCTATAGATACAACACTCGTAGGTGTTGAGTGGTGAAGCACTAAACTGTGAATGGCATATTGAGGGTAGAGTGTATGGTGGCGTTCTCCCCACTTCCGTGACCAGAGGAAAGAAAGGAAAGGAGGGTGTTTTAAATTTTTAGATTATTAACTATAGTGTGAGTACAGGGAATCCTAGACGTGATAGTATCTGTTTTAATAAGTTACATTTACTAATCTAGAAGAATGAAGCACGAAGTACACCTCCCGACGCTTCGGGTGCTTTGCAGCACCCATGATCATATGGGGCACTGAGTAATAATTAAGAAACTGAAGGGTTAACTTTGACATTGGGACGTCAATCACCTCAGTAAATATTTGAATACAATAAATAAAAATAGATATTTAAATCGATAAACAAAAAGTCAATCTTCAAAATATCGATTCCGCCAAAAATCGATTCATTAGCCTTCTCTTTGAATTTATTTTGAGATATATTTATTTAAGAATAATCCCAATATTCATGTTTTTATTTCAGTGTGCTACACTTGTTTTACTGCAGGCCTAATGTACGCCTGGCCGTCGTCAACAATGAAGATTTTTTCATCAGCCAACACAACCTTGCACCGACCTATGTATGAGATAGAAATAGCGCTTTTTGGAAGTCTCCCATCCATTGGTTTACTCATTACCACACCTTTAGCGGCTTTGCTTCTCGACAACCTCGGTAGAAAGTACAGTTGTGTGATCGTTTCCTTGACACAAGTGGTACGTAATCTTTATACATTTCTTTAGTAGCCATGTTTTGTGCTTAACGCACATGACTTCTGCATCCTTGTTTATGCTTCAATATACATAGAGCGGGCTCTGGCCGTAGAATAAAAATAACTTAACAGTTATGGATTACATAATATTATCTTACTACTTATTGTGTAATTCTAGCGACAGCTTTGTGGCAGTGTGTATAAAGCGTTTGTCTGCGACCCTTCAAGCCAAAATTTAATATTAAAATTTCTCCTGCACGCTATTTATGTAAATCGCCTTCTCGATATAGGAAAAATGCCTTTAGGGCAATGTTTAAAAAGCTGATTGCGTTTAAAAAGTGAAAATGTAACAACAAAAATAATTTATTTCACAGTTTGCACCATAACAAGAAGTTTAGCAGGGTTTAGTTTAGTTCTCATACTACACACGCAAGCCTTTTTCTTGAGAACCGTATACACACACATATTATACTTAGAATATACTGGCGTATAGACCACCTGACAGCCCGAAAACGTGACCAATTTTGATTTGTTATTGTGTGCGTTAGCTAGTGATGTATATTTTACTTAGAATGACTATCGAAAATGATTGTTAACGAAGCGGTAAAAAGATTTAAAAAAAGTGAAGGTCATGAAGTTGAATAACTGAATTTTACCATGAACAGTATTTCATACCAGCACATCGCTTGCAACTTTACAAAGCGCAAGTTCGGCCTCACATGGAATACTGTTCTCATCTCTAGGCCGGGGCACCTCAGTGCCAGCTACTTTCACTTGACCGCATCCAGCGCAGAGCGGTTCGAATCGTTGACGACCGAGTTCTTTATGATCGGCTCGATTCACTGACACTGCGTAGGGATGTTGCATCCCTTTGCATTTTCTATCAAATTTACCACGGGGAGTACTCTGAGGAATTGTTCGGATTAATTTCAGCCACCAAATTTCACAGACGGACATCGCGTCAAAACTCACGATACCATCCTCACCATCTGGATGCTTGGCGGTCCACAACTCTGCGTTTTACTAGGAGTTTTCTTCCTCGTAGAACTTCTCTATGGAATTGTTTACCACCGGCGATTTTTCCGGACCGATACGACTTAGGGACCTTCAAGAAAAGAGCTTTCACATTATTCCACGAGGAAGTTGTGCGAGGATGAAAACATCTTCTAAATCGCACAGAGATGGAAACAGTATTCCATGTGAGGCCTAACCTGCGCCTTGTAAAGTTGCAAGCATTGTGCCGGCATGAAACGCTGTCCCGTTCTAGTGAGCACGCCAAGCTTTTTAGAGACCAATTTGGCCTTCTCTTCCAAGTGACCACGAAACTGCACGTCACTCGATATGTCGACGCCGAGGATTTCTATACTGGCTCTGGCAACAAAGGGAGTGCCTTGAAACTGAGGAGATACGATAAAGGGGTAAAGGTGGGTTTAAGCGGTAAACGCGCAAACTTGTGTCGTCTAATATTAAACTGGACTAGATTTAGTCGTCTCCAATCCGAGAATTTGTTCAGCAAAGATTCAACTTCAGATACAAGTTTATTCCGGTACTCGGCGACGTTTTCCTGAGAAATATTGGTACGGCCGGTGTATAGAGCACCACCTGTGCTGTAATCCGCATAGCAATGAATGTTACCGGTTTGCAACATATCATTGATATGCATAGGGAATAGCGTTGGTAATAGCACGCAGGCTTGTGGAAAACCAGCTATAATGGGCTTGTAGTCAGAGCATGCACCATCTACAACGACCTTGATGCTCCGGTCTGCAAGAAAGCTGGTGATCCATATGCACAATTTCTCGGGAAGCCCATATGAAGGGAGCTGTGAAAGAAGCGCTTTGTGCCAAATCCGATAGAAGGCCTTCGCAATGTCCAAACTAACAGCCAATGCCTCTCCCTTGGACTCTATTGCCTCCACCCATCTATGAGTCAGGTAGACACCAGAAGATCACCAGCTGATTGACCCCGACGAACAGAATTGGCGGTCACTAATCAGCTGGTGATCCTCAAGGTATCGCATGAGCTGGCATTTTATAATGGATTCCATTATTTCGTAGAACAAGGAGGTGAAGGCGATAGGCCTGTAGTTGTACGGGTCTAAGTGGTTGGTTCTTTAGGGATCCGGGGACAAAAGCTTCCATGATTTTGGGACTACGCCTAGGGAGTAGATGTACCGAAAAATACCCGTTACAACCGGTGCCAACTCCGGAGCACACGTCCACAGCACAATTGGGGGATTCTGTCAGGCCCAATCGAGTTGTGGATGTCCAGGGAGAGGAGTGCTTTGCGAACCTAGCACTGTGAGAACCGCACATCCAACATAGAGCACTCACACCGTGGGATGGTTGGCGTTCGGTGTTCCCCCTGTCACCACGAGTCGAGTTGGACGCAAAAAAGGAGCCTAAAAGGTCGGATATCTCTTTTGCGGCGTATACCAGTAAGTCTTCTTCCCTGTGTGGAGATGGTAGTGATAGCTTACAGAAATTCTCTTGAACAGCCTTGACGAGAGGCCAGAATGCACGGGTTCCCGAAGGAAGGCGAACTAGTTTCTCGCCAATTCTGCCTATGTGCTCTGACTTTGCCTTGGCAATAACGCTTTTAAAGGACCTGGAGGCGAAGTTATACTCCTTTTTAAGTGTGCTGGTGTTTACATCCCGAGTCACCGAAGCCGCAGCCCAGGCTTGATAACACTCCTGCTTACTGCGTAATGCAGTCTTACTGGAGCGACCTAACCAAGGCTGAGATCTGCCTCCGATGGGTACCACAGATGATGGAATAAATAGTTCCATTCGCTTTAGCACCACATCAGTGACAGAGTCAGCAACAGCGCTGGGATCATCCGGCGAGAAGCAAACCCGCTCCCATGGGTAAGAAGCAAAGAAAGACCGCATTCCGTCCCAATCTGCCGACCTGTAATGCCAAACACGGCGGCAATCTGCAGAACGCAACCGCGAGGGGAGCGTGGGTGGCACCACACTCCAGATCAGATAATGGTCCGAAGAGTGAAAAGATGAATGGTCCCCTTTTGGGAGAATCGCCTGAAATCGACGCAAACCTGATATCCGTCCGGATAAGAGGTCAGCAGGATGTCCAACAGAGAAGGTGTATGATCCTCTACATCTTTAATCCGCGTAGGCGAAATAACCAGTTATGTCAGACCATATGCCAAGGCAATGTCATAAACATATCTCCCCGTATGATCGATTAAACGTGAACCGAGCCATTCGGCGTGGTGGGCGTTAAAATCGCCAAGAATCAAGATTTCTGCGGATTAGACCTGTAGTAGCAAGAAATCTGTAGCCATTTGAACGTGGCCGATGAGTCAATCTGTTTCGGCATTACCGCTATTAGACCTATAGAGGCACCCGTAAATGCGCGGATGGTCGTCGCTGTCTACGCGTAATGAAAGGATGGACAGGTCCGAACCTTCAAGACTACCAATGCGTCGCGAACAGATGTCCTCTCTGACGTATACGCAAACTCCAGCCCGAGGCACAAAAGAGTGCTCCAATTTGTACCCCGGGTAGGAGAGATACGAAATATCAGCCGGAGAGGATATTTGCGTATCGGTCAGAAAGTAACTTATTGTTTTGGGTGGAATTCTCCCCCCAGAATACGAAGCCTGAGCACCCACGCTCAGGAGTGGAGTAGCATGGTTCCTGGATGCTCAGCGAGGGATTCTCCAGGGGTGTTGGTACCCTCCTGGGGTAGTCTTTGATTTAACTACACTACCATGTTGATGCCGCATTGCTCTACCAGCGTTATATATACAACCGGTCTATGGTTCAAAAGTATTAATATAGAAGGTCTCTATTATGTATAAACATTACGCTAGGAGAGTTATGACTTGAAGTCCCATATATTAAAGACATATTGTAGTAAGGTCTCTAAAATAAAGCAAATATGTTGAAGTTCTCAAATATGTAATGTGTCATTGTCAAGACAAAGACAAGCACATCGGCAGAATTGACGAGTAATTAGTTATTTTTCCTTCGGGAACACGTGCATTCTCGTCTCTTGCCAAGGCTGTCCTTCTATCTATATAGAACTTCTATCAGCCGTCTCTCCCACCTCTGCACAGAGAGGACGACTCACTGGCCCATGTCGCAAAGGACAAATCTGATTTGCTGGACTCTCTATCTCGACTCTTGGTTTCACACCACGGGACGACCATCCCGTGGTGTGAATGCTCCATGCAGGATGTGTTGTTTACGCAACGTTCGGTGGGCAGAGAACTCCTCTCCCTGAACGTCAACAAGTCGAGTAGGCCTGATGGCGTCCCTCCTATTATGCTGAAGACGTGTGCACTAGAGTTGACACCAGTTTTAACGCGACTTTTCCGGTACTCCTACTCCCTAGGCGTAGTCCCAGTATCATAAAAGACAGCTTTCGTGCACACGAACTCTGAAAAATATAACCACTCTTATCAGTCCAACTATAGACCTTTCGCCATCACTTCCTTGTTCTCTAAAATAATAAAGTTCATTATTAACAGCCAGGTCATGTGGTACCTTGAGGACCACCAGCTGATTAGTGGCTGTCAGTACGGTTTCCGTTGCGGTCCCTAGGCTGATGATCTTCTGGGTTACCTAACTCCTAAATTGGTGGAAGCAGTAGAGTCCAAGGGGGAGGTTTTGGCCGTTAGATTGGACATAGCGAAGGCATTCGATCGGGTTTGGCACAAAGTGCTTTTTAAAAAGCTTCCTTCCTATGGTCTTCTTGAAAAGTTATGCAATTGGATCACCAGATTTCTGAATGATCGGAGCATCAAGGTCGTAGTAGACAGTGCATGCTCCGACCACAAGCCTATTAACGCTGGTGATACACAAGCCTGCGTACTACAACGTTGTTTCTTATGTATATCAATGATATGTTTCAAACGGGTAACATTCATTGCTATGCGGACGACAGCACTGGTGATGCTATATACACCAGGCGTGCCAATATTTCTCATAAAAACGCCGCTGAGTACCGGAACAAACTTGTGTCTGAAGACGAAACTTTGTTGAACAAAATCTTGGATTGGGGGGCCCTAAATTTGGTCCAGTTCAATCCCCAGAAGACACAAGTTTGCGAGTTTACCGCTAAAAAGAACCCCTTCGTCGTATCTCCTCAGTTGAAAGGCACTCTCCTTGTTGCCTCATCCAGTATCGGAATCATCGGCACTGACATATCGGAAGAAGCTGCACGTTTCTTGGTCACTTGGAAGAGAAGGCCAAATTGGCATCTAAAAGTCTTGGCGTGCACAGCATAGCAGGACAGTATTTCATACCGGCCCACCGCCTGCTACTTTACAAGGCGCAGGTTCGGCCGTGGATGGAACACTGATCCCATCTCTGGGCTGGGGCTCTCCAGTGCTAGCTCCTCCCATTTGATCGCATCCAGCGCAGAGACGTTCGATTCGTCGGCGACCAAACTCTTTCCGATCTGCTTGACTCACTGGCACTGCGAAGAGATGTTGCATTTCTTTGCGTATTTTATCGCATATACCTCGATGAGTGTTCGGACTTATTCCAACAACACTTCTATAAAAAAAAATTAAAAGCATTATATTGACAAAAATTGCACTTGAAAAGGATTATTATAGGGGCGTCTAGATTGCTTTAGAGCGTCCTACACCGGGGTAAACTTGGACTCGCTAACCGATGTGTCCTAGACATATCATCTTTATGCCGGTGGTAAGGGGGTTTGTTGTAGCAATACGACTTGCCCGTGGACATCGCATACCTTTACCGTTAGTGGACGGCGTCTTAGCGCATAGCGTTATGATACGTTGGCTATATTTTAAATTAGGATGAGTGTGTTTGGTAGTACTTTTTAGTGCAGCAAGCATACTTAACTCCATGTCTTAGTGCAATACCACTATGATACGTGAGTTTTTAGTTAACAACAATTACCAATTTTGTTACCGAAGTCGATTGGAATCATGTGGGAGTGTTGTGAGGGGGCATGATCCGTAAGATAGTTGTATTGATACTTTCTGCTTGCGGAATTTCGTATTGTGATAGAACTGCGGGTTTGCATTCGACGCATCTTGTGGTTCTGGTCGATGGAGGTATGCGGGTGGTAATGTCTACTGGGATTTTATGGGAGCCTTGGGATTATGTAAGCCCGACGATAGTCGTATCGATGCTTTTTGCGTTCTGCAGCATTGCGTCTCAGCGATGGTTGTTTGGCGGAACACTATTCTCAGTGGCGCTCTCTGTGTCTTGATTTGACTAACAATCTAACTAACTTTGCCCAAGTTGGGTCTCTTCATTACGGGGCTTCATACTGTCTGACCTTCATGATGTTTTATATAACAACATAATAATATATATTCATAAATTTTCCACCTTTGAATGATTGAAGACAACTTGTTGGTGGGTGAAAGAAACATGATCGAAAAATGCAGGTACTCAACGTCATTTACACAAATTCTTTCTTATGGCAAATTATTACCATTATCCTATAACTGCCTGTTGGCTATATCTGCCATTGTATTGGTTGATGGAGCATATGTGTCGACCCAGTGCGGGTGGTAGCTGGAGGGTGAATTTGAGGAATCTCTCAAGGCAGCGGTCGAAAGCCGCGTAACGTGGGACGCCTTTCTTTTGAGGTAAGTGGTAGACTCATGATACGCTCTGCGTGCTCTAATTATACGTGCTGATCATGCAATTGGTGGTGATGTCTTACACTTACATTGTTTCTGCAGGAACGCCGGTCTGGCAGGTGGTGGCGTTCACGGAGGGCTTTTTATGGCCAGTGTGCCTATTATTGCCTAATCCGTGGGACGTACATTCACTGTAGCTGGATTTGATCGTATTCTGTATGGTGTTTACACACAATGAGATAGGCAACTTTGTCATATGCTTACCCACTTCCAAGGGGTCAAGCCCTCTTTTACTGGTGCGCCACTAATTTTGCTTTGGACTTCACGTCCCCTTCGGGTGGAACGCGTTAGTTTGTTGGCGCTTACGGCTCCACAAACGCCGTGGCCACCTTCACATTTTTTTTAAATGTGGGAGAGCAAATCCTATGTATCTTATATAAATATTTTGAGACTTTTTTAAGCGGGAAGGGATAAATTAATAAGGAATTGACTGTTGCGAACCTGATAAAAGAGGAATAGGACGCTTTAATGTTCTTAAACTTTTTTGAGCTCCGTTTTCGTGAACGGGGCTCTTTAGCTAATAAGGTACTACCAACAACTTTCATTTGCTTTCGTGAATTTTTATTCTTCCAAGAGACATCTAAAAGAACTATGTTACTTAACAAACACAATGTAAATAAGGGTCCTAATTAAGACGATCATGACATAAATTTATCGAACGGCCTATATTTAAACCTTGAGAAAGATTAATATATGGTTAATATACTGGTAACGTAAATTTTATATATTTTATATTAAGGATTCTAAAGAAATAAAGAGAGGGGGTACTGTTACAATACGAATACCGTACCTACGCATTGACAATCTTGTAGTGATGAAATGCACGCTATTTTAGGTACCGGTGGTTTGGACAGCGGTAAAAAGTTCTGTTCACACACTTAAGTTTGCTGGTGCGGGGACAAGCCCAACTTTTCCTTCTTTCTTTTCCTTATTTTATTTATAGTTTCTTAGTCCTGACAACGCATCTGCATATTGATTCTCAATTGACCATAATTTAGGTGTCTATGGGTGACAGAGTCCACTTACCATCAGGTGGACCGTGTGCTTTTTTGTTACCCTTTTATATTAAAAAATACTTACAAACGTACGCATACATACACATGCATAATTATGTATGTACATAGATAATATATTTATATTACAATTATGTTTTTTATAATGAATATCTTCTAGTTATCAGATACGAAATATGTGATTATTTTTTTATTTTAGTTTTCTTTATTGTTAATTTAATTTGTAGGTGTCATGGGGTATCGCTGTCGTCAGTAATCGGGTGGAAGCAATTCTTGTGGCAACTTTTATTTCTGGAATGGGCGCTAATAGTTTTGTTACCGTACCCGTTTTCGTCGGCGAGTTCTGCCAGGACTCGATACGAGGAATGATGATTTTAGGAACCTTCGTCGCTTTGAACCTTGGAATACTAATTAGTTATCTTTTTGGCGGATGTCTAGAGTACAATACCATGAAATACACATGCCTTTCAATGTCGGTTGCGGGTGTGGTGATGCTTTGGCCTTTGAGGGAGTCACCGATGTTTCTCATGAAGAGGGGACTTGAGAAGGTAATATTTTGTTGATAATATTTTAGATATTAATGCCAAGCAAAATATTACGCACGCACGCACGCACGCACGCACGCACGCACACACACACACACACACACACACACACACACACACACACACACATACATTTCTTTTTTATTTAAAATATTTTATACATCTATATGTACAATATTAATAGTTTTTTTCTCATTTACTCTAATATTAGCTTTACTTTTGGCGGACTTTCATATTATCTTCCACAAGTTCCGTGTTGACTAGGAGCGAATGCCAAAAGGCATTAAGTCCGCCTTTTGTAATCGTTTTATGGTGTTCAATAGAGTATATAGTGTAAATAACTAAATACATAAATAAATAATAGACATGTTGGTCCCATTTAGTCGATGACACCGAGACAAGATAGTCAGCGAACATTACTTGTATAGATATGTTGGTCCCTTTCAGTCACTGATACTGAGACAGATCCAACACTAAACAAGACAAATCAGCAAACATTACTTTCATAGACGCGTTGGTCCCCTTCAGACGCTAACATTGTGTACCAATGTTCCAACACCAAACAAGTAAGCTCAGCGAATAAGTAATAACTGCCGGATACCTAGACATGCAAACAGATTTCACCCGCTGCAAATGAGACACATTGGCACCAAGTAACTGAACGACAAGTGGATTATTATTATTTTTCTTTCCTTTTTTTGTTTCTTTTGTTTCCTTTTTTGCTTTCCCATTTTCCTATTTAATTTTGTTTAGAATATATATTTTCTTAATTTGGTACATAACATAAAAATGTGTATATTTTTGTGATAATGTCATAATATATGTGCATTGTAAGTGAACTTATTTAATTCATTAATTTTAATCCAAGCATTGTATAAACAACAAAATGACTTTACATGTTATTACCCATAAGTATCATTAATGTATATTTATAACTTATTTGTTGTCGTCATAATGCTATTAATATTGCTCACATGATTAGCTTTAAAAGTATCATGCAATATTATTTTATTTCTGGTAAACGATAATTTTTAATAAATTTCTCCAATTAATAATCATTGTACATCAATTAAGCTTCTTGAATATTCTACACTATTTTATTAATATTCTACCCAAAAACAAAGGCGAAAATGTAGATAGTTGATTTTTGGACCATGGTGTTTTAGATTGCTGTACTTTCCAAAATACGAACGTATCAATCAATAGGACGATACACTTCACATAATACAGATACCTTTTTCTCGGGATACAAAGTCGTTGATACTTTCCGTAGACTTCCTCAGGACCTACCCTATGCAGGGTTCCAAGTCTCCAACAGATTTATTGCAGAGGGTCTCGTGAATGCTGCACCACAACTCGGCACCTAGGGTCGCTCGCAGTCAAAAACGGAAACGTAGTCATCTCGGCATATATTGCCGGAGACAGCATTTTCAATCACCTTAAGAAGTTCGGGCAAAGCAGAGAGATCCATTCTGAAATCATAATGCTTATATTCATTAAGACAGTGGACTTAATCCGAACTAAGAAATATTTCCAATTTAACTATTAATAATCTAACTGGTGCAATTTAAATTTTCACTAAATGCAAAACATTTATTTGGAAAATAGTCACATATTGTGTAAAAAATCGCATAGCTTAAAATGATATCTCCATTGTGATTAAAAAAAAGGAAAGCAAATGTATTTATTCATTAGTTACTTTTCTCTACGTAAATTATTATGATATTTACTGCACGAAATTATTCGCGAAATCAGATAGATTCGATAGATCGATTTACTCAAAACCTCTGTTAGGGGTTTATCAAAAATGAAACCTTTCAAAGAAGAATTGTGATTTTGTAAGTATGTTAAATACGAAACAATATTTGCATATCATTACAGCATTTAAAAAAATAAATGCATTTTAATGTGGAATGGATTTTTTAAAAACTAAGGCAATTTTAATATTATTTAAAATCATTGTAACTTGTAAAATATTGATTTCAATTACTTTAATTTATTTTGTTTTATTATTCATAATTTCAATTTACGTGTCTATTCCATATGAGCAATCACAGAGAATAATCTCATTTGAGCGGTAACAGGGACTTTATTCCATTACTGATTAATTAGTTAGATTTATAAAAATGTGGAATCAAAAAGGTTTAGAGTAGCAGATCGCAAGAGCATAGATAAAATAATTCAGAAACGGTTTAACGGTGGTAGAGCCACGCGGCAGTTTTTGCTGTTGCACGTATAGGCCGGCTCGAGCCGGGTTGGTACCACGACCTCACAGAATACCGGCGTGAAGTAGAGCTCTGCTTCTGCGTTTCGTCTGGTCAGTGCAGGTGGTCGGAGGCCCTATTCCACCCCCCCCCCCCCTACCCATCATCATGGTAGCGGAATTACACGAAATACTACCCCAGGAGGTACTAGCACCCCTGGAGAATCCCTCGCTGAGCATCCACGACCATGTTATTCCACCCTGAGCGTGAGTGCTCAGGCTACCCCGCGTATTCTGGGGGGTGTGGGGGCAAAATTCCACTCAAAAACATAACTGCTCGAGGCAAACTGAGCAACAATACCAAGGCGACCCCCGCCACGCTATCCGTGAATTTCTGCAACTGCAAAGCCGGCCTTGCTCTTTTTTTATAGGATAGGGTGACAAACGAGCACACAGTCCACCTGATGGTAATTGGTTACTGTGACCCATAGACGTCTACATCTATCCTCAATAAAGACTCAAGATGCAGATGCGTTGTCGTCCGTGAGGTCTGAGATGGAATGCCTCCTTGCCAGTAAAAAGGGTCTCCGGTTCTCTACACTCACCATACGAAACACAACAACATTAAGCTGCTATTTTACGCTGGTTTTCTGTGAGAGCGTGGTCCTTCCCCGGTCGAGCTGACCCATTCGTGCTACAACTATACTACTCATATAGCTGCAGCATGGCTCTACCACGTAAAACACACCTGCGTCTCGCTCTTTCTGACCGAAACGCAGGTTTCCTCTCCGGTTCTCTACTTCGTATCTCTCTTGCCCGGGGTACAAATTGGAGCACTCCTTTGTGCCTCGGGCTGGAGTTTTCGTGTATGTCATAGAGGACATCTGTTCTCGACGCCTCGGCAGTCTAGAAGGTTCGGACCTGTCTATTCTTTGGCTACGCGTAGGCAGCGACGACCATTCGCGCGTCTACGGGTGATTCTATAGGTCCCATAGCGGTAATGCCGAAACAGACCGACTCATGGACCACGTCCAAATGGCTACAGATTCCTTGCTACAACAGGTCCCATCCGCAGAGATCGTGATCTTTAGCGATTTTAACGACCACCACGCCGAATGGCTCGGTTTATGTTTAATCGATCTTGCAGGGGAGATCTGTTTATGAATTTGCCTTGGCATATGATCTGACACAACTGGTTACTTCACCTACGCGGATTCCAGATGTAGAGTATTATACACCTTCCCTGTTGGACCTTCTGTTGACCTCTCATCCAGGCGGATATCAGGTTTCAGTGGATGCCCCTCTCGGCTCTTCTGATCTGTCATTGTCTGATCCAGAGTGTGGTGCCACTCACGCTCCCCTCGCGGTTGCGTTCTGCAGGTAGCCGCAAAGTTTGGCATTACCTGTCGTTGAATTGGAAAGGAATGCGGTCTTTCTTTACATCCTGCCCATTGGAGTGGGTTTGATTCTTGCCAGATGATCCCAGCGCTGTTGCTGACTCATTCACTGATGTGGTGCTACAGGGAATGGAACTATTTATTCCATCATCTGTGGTACCCATCGGAGGTCGATCTCAGCCTTGGTTTGGTCGCTCCTGTAAGACTGCATTACGCAGTAAGCAGGAGTGTTATCAAGCCTGGGCTGCGGCTTCGGCGACTCGGGATGTAAACACCAGCACACGTAAAAAGAAGTATAACTTCGCCTCCAGGTCCTTCAAAAGAGTTATTGCCAAGGCAAAGTCAGAGCACATAGGCAGAATTGGGGAGAAACTAGTTCGCCTTCCTTCGGGAACCCGTGCATTCTGGTCTCTCGCCAAGGCTGTTCAAGGGAATTTCTGTAAGGCATCACTACTATCTCTGCACAGGGAGTACGATTCACTGGCCCAAACCGCAAGAGACAAAGCCGACCTTTTAGGCTCCCTTTTTGGGTCCAACTCGACTCTTGACGACCGGGGGAAAATACCGCCGAACATCCTGGGGTGTGAGTGCTCCATGCCGAATGTGCTGTTTTCACAGCGCTTGGTTCACAAAGCACTCCTCTCCCTGGACATCCAGAAGTCGAGTGGGCCTGACGGAATCACCCCAATTGTGCTGAGGACGTGTGCTTCAAAGTTGGCACCGGTCCTAACGCGTCTTTTCCGGTATTACTGCTCCCAAGGCGTAGTCCCAAATTCATGGAAGTCAGCTTTTGTCCCCCCGATCCCCAAAAAAGGCGACCGCTCAGACTCGTCCAACTATAGGCCTCTCGCCATCACCTCCTTGTTCTCCAAAATAATGGAATCCATTAATAACTGCCAGCTCATGCGGTACCTTGAGGATCATCAGCTGATTAGTGACCGCCAATACGGTTTTCGTCAGGGTCGATCAGCTGGTGATCTTCTGGTCTACCTGACTCATAGATGGGTGGAGGCAGTAGAGTCCAAGGGAGAGGCGTTGGCCGATAGTTTGGACATTGCGAAGACCTTCGATCAGGTTTGGCACAAAGCGCTTCTTCCAAAGCTCCCTTCCTATGGGCTTACCAAGAAATTGTGCAATTGGATCACCAACTTCCTTGCAGATCGGAGCATCAAGGTCGTTGTAGACGGTGCATGCTCCGACTACAAGCCTATTAACGCTGGTGTTCCACAAGGCTGTGTGCTATCCACCAACGCTGTTTATTCTGCATGTCAATGATATGTTGCTAACTGGTAACATTCATTGCTATGCGGATGACAGCACTTGTGATGCTCTATACACTGGCCGTGCCAATATTTCTCGGAAAAACGTCGCTGAGTACCGGAACAAACTTGTGTCTGAAGTCGAGTCTTTGCTGAACAAAGTCTCGGATTGGGGGCGTCTAAATTTAGTCCAGTTTAATCCTCAGAAGACACAAGTTTGCGCGTTTACCGCTAAAAAAAACCTCTTTGTCGTATCTCCTCAGTTTCAAGGCACTCCCCTTCTTGCCTCAGCCAGTATCGAAATCCTCGGAGTCGACATATCGAGTGACGTGCAGTTTCGTGGTCACTTGGAAGAGTAGGCCAAATTGGCCTCTAAAATGTTTGGCGTGCTCAGCAGAGCGGAACAGTATTTCATGCCGGCACACCGCCTGCAACTTTACAAGGCGCAGGTTCGGCCTCACATGGAATACTGTTCCCATCTCTGGGCAGGGGCTCCCCAGCGCCAGCTCCTTCCACTTGACCGCATCCAGCGCAGAGCGGCTCGAATCGTCGACGACCGAGTCCTTTCCGATCGGCTCGATACATTGGCACTGCGAAGAGATGTTGCATCGCTTTGCATTTTCTTTCGCATCTACCACGGGGAGTGCTCTGAGGAATTGTTCGGATTATTCCCAGCCGCCAAATTTCACGAACGCACATCGCGGCAGAACTCCCGATACCATCCACACCATCTGGGTGATTGGCGGTCCACCACTGTGTGATTTAGAAGATATTTCCTTCCTCGCACGACTCCCATGTGGAATCGATTACCATCAGCGATTTTTCCGGACCGATACGACTTAGGGACCTTCAAGAAAAGAGCCTACTCCTTTTTAAAAGGCCGGCAACGCATCTGCTATTCCACTGGTGTTGCGGTTGTTTATGGGCAGCGGTAGTCACTTACCATCAGGTGAGCCGCATGCACGTTTGCCCCCTCTCCTATATAAAAAAAAATTGAACACAAGCAAAGCTCCCGGAACGAACCAGATTAGCTGCGTTGACATGAATTTTTTATTTAAAAAAGTCACAAAAGCAAAAGCAGTTCATTCTGGTATTTAGATACTTCCTGTGATAGATAAAATAGTTGAATAATACATATGTAATCAGATACAAAACTATTAAATACCAAATGAAGTCTTGTCGAGCACTTAACTTTGGCTTTAAAAAAAATAATTTTGTCATTAAGTTGAACGGCTGGAATAAAAGTCAGGCCATGAATGCTCTCACTCTAGGCCTGCGCGACCAGGCCTTAACTGTTCTGGAATCTCTCGGTAAGGAAGTGACTTACGAGCAACTCCTTGAGTCATTGGAGGCGAGATATGGTGACGCTAACCTGGAACACGTCTTTCGTGCGCAGCTCGAAGATCGCGTGCAACGCAGCAAAGAAAACCTACAGCAGTGGGCCCTTGAGGTGGAGAAGCTGGTTCAGAAAGCATACCAGTCTGTACCTGCGCTCATTGTAGGGAACGGCATTCGCGACTTAGAGCTGTTGTGAGTCTCGGTTACCACGAGACGTTTAAGGACGCGTTGGCCCATGCTCTGGAGGTGCAAGCCTTGCGGCAGGATCATCGTTCCAATCGCGTCAGGGATATTTCAGCATCTACAGTTCGCGAACACAATAAAGGATACAGCCCTAGGTGCTGCGGCTGTGGGGAAAGGGTCCATCTTCGATACAGCTACCCTAAGCAAACGGCAGAAAGGGGAGGTGACCGAGCTCGAGAGGGTAGTGCAGCTAACGGCACAGCCTAACAGCAGCAGGGAAACTGGTGAGTGCTGGCGCGTTATTATGATGCCAATAATGCTCGGAACGAGCATGTCTTAGGAAGGGGCAGTGTTGCGCGCCGCTACATCGATGACACTAGTTACCACTAGCGCCCTTTAGTATATAGAAGCAGAACTAGGAGAGTCAAGAACATTCTAGAAATTTCCATGGAAGAACTTTCTAGAACTATCGACACCTAGTCAATCGGGACCGATATGTACTTGAACATTCTAGATGTTTCTACAGTAGAAGGTTCTGGAAACTATCTGAGACCCTATATAAGGCCGATATAGACCCCAACCGAGGCAGTATTGAATTGCGATATAAGCGAATACTTCGAAGCGATACAACTGCAAACTAAATTGATCAGTAGTACAATTATGTTTTAATATTAGTGTGGTTTAAGTTGTAATTAGTGCTCTGTAATTAAAGTGTCAATTTTAGTAATTCACTTGGCAGTTTTTAATTGGCTCGAACCAATATGCAGCTCCATTATCAAGCTCGTGACAAACAATATGCAGCAGGAAGAGAGTTGCGGAGAGAACATACCTGGACGAACACCCATAAACGACGTCTGAAAGAGATTGTTGACTGAGAAAGTTCTTCGCCCAGTCATTTAGACCAGGGAATAAGCCGTACGCTGAAAGCATGCCCGAAAGGCTTTCGTGCCAAACTCTCTCAAAGGCCTTTGAGACATCAAATAAAACAACAAGTGCTTCCCCACTATTCTTGAGGGCTTCACTACATATGTGAGTAACATACGCTAGAAGGTCCCCAGTTATTGATTTCGGCAAAACCCTTACTGAAGGTCACTGAGGATATCATTCTGCTCTAGGAATGCCATGAGGTGGGCGTTCAATATACGCTCCATAATCTTGCAGAATTTATGCCGTCAGGAAGATACAAGATTTTACTAGCATATTCTATTCTTTACAACATCAACGAGCCGACATTGAGTGATGAATACTTTGATCCCACTATCATAAAGCGAACATACAGCTTCATTATGATTATAATATTTTTACGAAATACACGCTTCAGCGTATTATGGCTACTACAAACGCATTGTTTAACCCACGAACAGTCTAGAACAATACAGAATCCCGGCGTAAAATATTAACATAATACTTCTTTACTTCGTATGGTGAGTGACATTTCTTAGAAATTTCGTCATAATATTCAGAGATTAGGACACATATGCATAATAGTTACTAAAGAATATCTCCTTATTTTCGGCGTCTAAGAGCCTCAGCACCTACTAAGTATCTGTGAAACTTGTTCTCGTTTGTCACCCTAACTTCTAATAAATATAAAGAACAATTATGTCAATTATTTACTGAAAGACTAATATTTAAAATCTTTTTAACATATTGGCAATATTTTGCATGCCGTAAGCGCAAAGCGCGCAAGTTTTGTCGCATGAACTGCTGCTAGGGCCTAAAAATTAAGATTCCAACGTTTTGTCGCATGAAATCGTATCTACATGTGGGAAGTCATTGAATGTAAATGGCAGTTTAATTTTGTTTTGTTAAGTTATAATTAATTTTTTTCAGCCAAAAAATGGCGAAATTTTCGATGATTTGTGAGGCTTGTATTTTTTTCAAACAATACAGTTTCACTGCGTGTCATTCGTCATTCAGGCTTCGGCCGCCCTTGTGAGTGGATATTGTATTGCTTGTTTGCAGCGAAAAAGATCGCCGTAGAAATATTTGACCAAGGAAAGATATTATTATTATTTTTATAATCACACATTTTTATTACAATATTTTTTGTTTCCCTAGATGCACGCAGGATTTATATATAAATATACGAGTACTTATACGTCTTGGACTTTATAGACCTGAAAGGGTACTTCGGTATCTGCTACAGGAACTCCTTGACGAGGAGAACTAGATGTGCCGATTTTGGGCTCGTTTTGTTAGTTATGATGAGACCTTACCTCCGGACTTGATACAGTGACTTGAAAGTGTACTTTGATAACTGCTGCAGGAACTCCTCAACGAAGAGAACTAGATGTGCCGAGTTTGACCTCGTTTTTAGGGTTCCGTACCTCAAAAGGAAAACACGGAACCCTTATAGGATCACTTTGTTGTCCGTCTGTCTGTCTGTCTGTCAAGACCCTTTTTCTCAGGAACGCGTAGAGGTATCAAGGTGAAATTCATATCAAATACTCATGTCTACTGTTCCTTAGAGCTGTGAAAACATCAAACTTCTAAGGCAACGCAATCAAAAGATACAGCCGTTTATGCCGCAAATTTTTGACATTCGCAAGGGAATCAAAACCTAGAGGGTACTTAACGTGAACTCAGAATCTTAAAACTTGGTACGAAGCAACGTATTATAGCACAAATAAAGGAAAAATTGCGAAAAGCATAAATTTTTAGTTACATCATATAATAAAAATATTTTTAATAATTTTAAACTTGTATACCTACGGATTTGTTCGGAACCCTCGGTGCGCGAGTCTGACTCGCACTTGCCCAGTTTTATTAGTTATGATGAGACCTTAACTCCGGACTTGGTAGAGTGACTTCAAAGTGTACTTTGATGACTGCTACTGGAACTCCTCGACTGCCGAGTTTCGGATCGTTTTGTGAGTTATGATGAGAGTTTACATCCGGACTTGATAGAATGACTTGGAAGTGTACTTTGATGACTGCTACTGGAACTCCTCGACGAGGAGAGCTGGATGTGCCGAGTTTGGACTCGTTTTGTTAGACATGATAAGATCTTACCTCCGTACTTGATAGAGTGACTTAAAAGTGTACTTTGATGAGTGCTATTGGAACTCCTCGAACAGGAGAACTAGACGTACCGAGTTTGGGCTCGTTTTGTTAGTTATGATAGAGACTTTACCTCTGGACTTGATAGAGTGACTTGAAAGTGTACTTTGATGACTGCTACAGGAACTCCTCGACGAGGAGAACTAGATGTGCCGATTTTGGCCTCGTTTTGTTAGTTATGATGAGACCTTATCTTCGGACATGTAAGAGTGACTTGAAATTATACTTTGATGACTGCTACAGGAACTCCTCGATGAGGAGAACTAGATGTGCCGAGTTTGGCATCGTTTTGTGTGTTATGATGAGACCTTACCTCCGGACTTGATGGAGTAACTTGGAAGTGTACTTTGATGACTGCTACTGGAACTCCTCGACCAGGAGAACTAGACGTGCCGATTTTGGGCTCGTTTTGTTACTTATGACGAGATCTTACTTCCGGACTTGGTAAAATGACTTGAAAGTGTACTTTGATGACTGCTACTGGAACTACTCGATGAGGAGAACTAGATGTGCCGAGTTTGGCCTCGTTTTGTTAGTTATGATGAGACCTTACCTCCGGACTTGATAGAGTGATTTGAAGGTGTATTTCGGTGCCTGCTGATGGAACTGTTTGAGGAATAGAACTACAATTTACATTTTTTATAAATTTTGTCACAATCATATGAGCATTATGAGTCGTGAATTTTGGATTTTCCAAGCTTTTTTTTAAATTGAAACTTTACATTAAATGATCGGAAAATTTGAATAATTATAAGGTTCATGGTGAAAACTTGTGTGTAATTAAACTACTTTAAAAAATTACGTATAACCATGTTATACGTAATTTTTTAATATGCTTAAGGTATGCACAATTGGATTTACCAATATTTAATTTTCTTCTTGAATCTTATATTTAAATTACATTTTGGTACTTAAAGTTTGGTAGGATATCTCGGAAAGCTATCACCCTCAGCCTCCAAGAACTTGTCATGCTGCTGCATTTTGTATAACGACTGTATGTTTTTGTTTCAGGATGCTGCAAATGCTATTGCTTTTTACAGATACGTGAGGGTGGATTCCAAAGAGGTTATACAGGAAATGAACAAAATAAGAAAGGCACTCAATCCAGATCATAAAGGTATAGTACGTGATTCTGAATTTATTACGAGGCATAAAACCTCGTAACATTATGTTACATTCGTAGAATAATTGTTTAATAAAGGAGAATGCCAGATCGTGCCCCACCTTTTACAAAAAAGGAAAAAAAATTAAAAATAATCTTATGAATTTTGAAATTTTTTGTGATAAATCGTTATTTTGTACAATTTGCGGTAAAACATTATTTAAAAAAAGGAATTCAACGATTAATATTTACATTTATAACACTTTTTAGGGCGTTACTTACCGGCTACGGTTATCGGAGAGTTAAGGGACTCGAGGATCAAAATAAAAGTATCCCAGGGCGCCTGTTGTTGGATGATTAGTAAATGAAAATGCAAAGATACATATACAGACAAAAAGTAGTTTATTTCCTTCTACGGTTCACATGTATAGCTCCAAATATCAAGTTTTCACTTTAAAATACCCTACGAACTGAGGTTTCGACTAACCTGGTGGATTACACAATATTACACTATTTATGGTAAATCCCGCGAAGCAGTGAGGCAACAGATATCCTCCAGGTATACGCCGGTCGCGGTCGCCTGGCCGCCCAGTCCCAATATAGCCACCCGTTGAAGCTGCCTCGCCTCGTTCACATTGTTAAACTTGATAATGGACCATACTCAAAGGACGGACTACGGACTAAGGACTAAGGACCCAATTTATGGGATGATGTGTTTCAACACATTAAACTGCCCGTAGACATTGTGTTTAAGGGGCCGTACGCCCAAGTACTCGTCACTTTAAATTCATGTTCCGGCGTTTCGATTCAAAAATTATATATGTGCGTGTCCGATCATTACAACGGTTCGCTCCAAAAAGAACTAGGCCTCCCTTGGGCTACACGCCACCGTCGATCCGTGGTAGGATTTCGAACTAACACGAAAGGTCAATTGCATGCAATTAGCTAGCTCGATTCGTCAATATACGTTTCTAGTTACTTCGGGCTAATGACGTTAGATGGCGCACTGAAGTCTGTTCATCGCATGTAATAACGTAAATATGCTAAAATAATGTACACGAAAATTTTCGTGTTACACATTTTCAGTCTTTTCTAATAACATCTGCGTTTCTTTTTACGAATAAGTACATATGTACGCATAAAGTATCAAGCAATACATCTTTCTATTGAAATATGTTATAAGTCTTTGTCATATAATAATGTTAGTTATCAATTATTATTTTCAATTATTGTTATAAGTCGATAATAATCATGAATTGCATTAGAATTACTTAATCACAATCATTGATTTTTGTACATTTTGTGAAATGATACACACACACGTCATTCGTCAATATCGTAAGTACGTATGTCAAATTAATAATAAATGTTTTTACACATTGACTAATTTGTGCTTGTGAAATATATTTATTATGATTATATCACATTATTGCTTGTGCTGATTCCCTCTTTCTTTACCGTTAGACTTTTTCTTGCTTTTGCTGACGACTTATGCTTTTATTATTATATAAAGAAAGATGAGATGAAAGAATATAAGGACTCGATCACGCCTACTTATTGACTTAGTGCTAATTACTACGGATATTCTGATAATTGCATCCACGATGTTGAGGTGCACTAATCGTCATATTTGCGTCGATAGAATGCAGGGGCATTTTGTATCCTCTCCTCTCCTTTGTTTTTCGATTTATAATCTTAACTCTTCTTTTAAACATGGAAATCTTTGCAACAGATATATTTATTTTTATAGCTTTTTTTATATAGTTGATAATTTATGATCCTGCCGTTTTCGTAAAATTATTTACTAATATGTAAACATTTACACCTTCTTCAGACACAAGTCATAATATTATGTATCTTGAAAAATAATTTTGTAAATAATATGTATAACTCGTTTACATGACTAGGACTTAGATTTTATGAAAAACAGGTGGTGTTAGTCTTATATTGTGTTAGGACCTTTTAGATCCTATACAAGAGAACCCTTTTTCCTACGTTACTGATCATTATATTACTATGCTCCTTAAATTCTTATTTATATATATCATTAGCCACTGACAATTTATATTCTGAAATTACAATGAACTGCAACAAATAGTGTTTTAAAAAATAAGGTAATTGTAATTACTAAAGTCCACTTTAAAAAAATCAAAAGTTCTAGACACTTCAAATTATATAATTTGGATAAAGTAATAAAGTAGAAATAAATGTTGCATACGGCATTCGTGTACACCACACTTTTGGGTGGGGCAAAGTTCTATAGAAAATCTGGCATTCTCTGTTGCCGGTACTCAGGTTTTTGATAAAAGAATTTTGGATATTTTGATAAGTTTAAAATATGATCATTATTTTAAACGGATTACTTTAAATATTCAAAGTATATGTTGTTTATTCTTTATTTTTGTGGCGTTACTTTATAATCCGAAATTTCAAAAGAATTAAGTAATAATTGTAAAAATAACATTTCTCGAAATACGCTCCTCCAGCTGTAGGGAGGATTTGAGTTCGTCGTCACGTTTAACAGGGGGATTGATATTCTAAATATAAGACCTTGGCACTTTTGTTACTACTGCCCCTCGCTGGTCTGGGTATTTTACATTTGGCGTAGGCGAGATAGCTATAGCGCCATCATCCGCTTATATCGAATATATCGAAAGCCTGATAATTCTGTACACCTATAGTATGAAAAGTTGTGGTGGTTTCTCTTACGCCTACCACCACACGGCAAACAATTCCTTATTAACATTATATTATTTTCCTCCTTAATATTGAAGTTTACAAACCGGGAAACTCTATATTTTAAAATTAATTAGGCTAATTGTTAACCCCGTAGTTAGTCTTAGTACTTTTCTGTATATTCTCTGAACATATCTACGTTCCATTATCCTTTCCATTAGAGCCTATAAAAGTTCACTGCTGAACATTGGTCTCCCCATATATTTCCTCATATTATAGATATTAGGATATTGCCATAGATGCCACGCTCGCCAGGCGGGTTGGTAACCTTAGTTTTTATTATTTTAAGTTGTTATCAGAAAGATGATGCTGGCCCTTACCTGTTTTAATTTCCCTCTGTCACCTTTTACGACTCTCACGGAATGATATGGGGTAGTTGATATTCTTATACCGCCACTACACGGTACTATCCACATTATTAAAAAAAATAATGTAACAGCCTTTAATGTCCCACAGCTGGGCATAGTACTTTAACTAAACAAATAGCTAAATCCCAATCACATAGAAGACCTAGACAGCGAAGACTAAACGACGCAGAATTATCGGGAAAGGGGAAGAAACCGGCGGACGACGTGGGCGATATCGAGAAACACCGCCTTCTGCTTCTGTATATTAGATTTTTTATCAAGAAAAGGCGCTATATTGAAACATTTAATTTACTGCTATTATCACCTACTCCAATACTTACATAGTTCATCGGTCCCTAAGTATAATCCCACTAGAGATACTAGCGTGATTTGCGTTTTTTGTATTACTGATGCAATACTCGACTCTTAAAAATAAACTTTTGTTTTCAAATCAAGTATTAACATATAGTCTAAGAGACCGTGGCAGATTGGCCTTCACCCATCTGATAACCAGATGAGACCTATTATTTATGAAATTTGGTTTATAAACACGCCTTTGATAGTTTGCCTTTCGAAAAGTGTTCATAGCTATTTTTTATTAAACTTATTTTAATCAATTTTTTTCATAACCTTTTTTTTCACTCTTTTGATAACTAAACAAAATTAGTTTAAACAGATAGTTTTTAACATGGAGAATATGCCTTGGTAGAGAGTGAAAACAGAGCGGCCGAAGTCCGTGTGATGGACAGGAATATACATTTATCATTAAAAATCTGAATCACCTGAAACTACACTAATATCTTCAGACTCTGATGATTCTTCTTTCTTTTCATTTTCCGTCATTTGCATGATGTCATCTATCTTCAAAAGTGTTTGGTCCCCAACAAATCCAATTGGATTTAAACAATTATTTTCTAAAACCCAACCGCAGTTTTCAGGGCGCAACTTTATACAGTCTGGATCTGTCGCATGAAGCCACATAGAATTGACGTATATTGTTCGCAAAGTTTTTTGCATTAAAGAAGACCAGTACGGTGGCATGTAAGAGTCAAAACTTTTTACTTTTTTAAAAAGTTTTCATTGTCTACTTTAGCAGAGTAACCGTTTAGGAAAATGCAATACCGGGCATGTTTTACACTAGCGCAGTGCTTGATTCTACACATATTAACAATAAACTAATAAACAGCCTTAATTTTTTAATTCATGAAAATATCAGCTTCGTCAAGTAATGACGGAAACATATTTTTGTACGTCAAATTTTTTGAAAATTGATTGTACGGTCTTACTTTACCTTTCTGGTAAAAATCAACCGTGTAATCGCAACCAGTATACGTATTGAAAGCTGGTAGGCTTTGGCTTACTATAGTCCCAAATTTTTTAGATAAATCAGTGCAATTAACGCATTCCAGGTCTATTGTGTTTTCTTTGTTGAAATTGCTAGCCAAAGGAAACGGATACTTTTCCATACATTCTTGGGCCCAGGTGTTAACAAGATGAAAGTTGGATAATTTGAAAGATTACATATAAACACAACATAGTTGAAAATTAGGCAAGATTTGTCAATCTAAGAGCTGAGTTATTTAAGAAAAAGTAAAAGTGAGGTTATATTTTAACTAAATTGTAACAGTCGATTTTTAACTATAGATAATATAGCTATTAAATGAATATTTTTCAAGTGTTAAAGGGGGCAAAAGCTTTAAAGTATAATTATATTAATAAATTCTCATATTAACAGCGTAAATGGAGGTAAATGCCTATTTACTTCACCTGTAATGTTTTGCTCAGATAACATGAGCTCTTATAATATAAACTGTTCCAAGCTTTCTTGTAATTCAGTTTGTAAATAAATATTCAACCAAGCTGGTTACACTTCGAGTACACTCAGGCAAATTGTTTATTCTCACAAATATCCCTTAACAATCAATTTTTATACGAAAAAATATAACTAGGAATCGAACCAGACACCTCTGACTTTGATGGGGTTTTTTAAGCATACATTAATATGTCTCAATTACATATCTACCTAATTACCTAATTCTCTATATCTACCTAATTCAGCCAGATAGGTATAGGTTGTTTGTTATTAAACAAAAAACTTTCTTTATAGGTATTTTAATCGTCTTCAATAATTATTAAAATATCGTCAAGGAACTGTGCAGGTGGCACTATATTGTCCTGATACCTTGCCCAACTAAGGTACCATATAATTGATCTATTCTACAATAATATTGAAGAATAGATTCTCGGCCGCTGCGAGAGCTGTCAACCAATATGTATACAAAGTATATTTTGCGGCTAATGTGACTGGAATTTATTCTTTCTCTAAGCAGCCATTAGGTATTTGAAACAGACAGCTCTCGCAATAGACTGCTGCTAGCCTCCCTGGTATGTACCTAAGGAAATTAATATAAGTTCACTATAAGTAAGCTGGGGAAAATCATTCAAATTGTCATTTTGGATACTTATTGTTTGGAACATGACACGTTTGGAAAAGAACTTGACAAGGCTGGGTAGTCGTATAAGTAAGATTATGGGTATCCAATAACGAAGCAAGGGACAATCCAAAGCTGGATAAGTAAATCACGAAATAAAGCTGTGGATAACAAGAAAACGGAACGAGTCAAAACAACAATTGAGTGACAAGTGACGCACAAATTAATAAATACGAGCAAGCTATAGTGAAGTAATAGTTGACTTGTCGATCTGAGATCGATTAATAAAAAATCGATTATATAGAGTTATGGAATAGATTTTCAATTCTTTGGATCCATTCACTGAATCGATTCAAGAATCTGTCGTATCCAGACGTATCGAACCGAATCACATAGAAGCCACTTTTTGTTGTTCCGGTTACCAAAAATTCACAGTGAAAAATCATCGTGTAATATTGTACGACGATAACGTTGGATACTTGGAACATTAGAACGGCCATCAAATGTAAAAGTTTGGTGAATTTAGAATTAAGCAACACATTCATTAATAAATTAATTTTAAAAAAAAACTTATAAAATGACTTTACTTAAGAATTTTAATTTATTAGGTTTTATTTCAGGTCGTTTTTTTATTACCTTCCTTATCTGACCTCTTTTTTAATATACGAATTTCACCTTACCTTGCTATCGTTGATATACCGTTCTAGTACATACGCGTGGTTCCTATTGTTTGGTTAAATCAGTGACAGGAGTAACGCAGTAGTACTCCTATCACTGATTTAGAACGGTGTACGTAGTACGGTGGCTGCGCGAAGGAACATAGTTAGTTTCTTCATATATGCCTCAAAGATTTAGATTTGGAACTTATTAAATAATCAAAAAAGTCACAAAGTAACGGTGATATTTATACCATGACGTTATTTATCACGCATGTCTACTTATGTTGTTTTCGTATACATAATCTTTATTTAAAAATGTGCTATAATCTGAGAATGAACTAAACGTATCTGTACTTTTTATTATCGACAAAGTTAACTTCATTATCAAATAACAGATGCCGTTAATTTTTAGTGCAAAGCCAAAACGAAAAGACAAGTTAATTGTAAAGTATTTGGCACTAGGGCTTCTCAAATGCCACCTATGTATTTTATGTGATTAATAAATGCAATACAGTTAGAGTTTCTTTCAAACAGTAATCATGTATTTAGCCGATAGAAAAAGAAGAAAAGTCTGTCTTTATTTATGTTAGTCGATATCTTCGTCAATATCATGAATCGATATTGGTAATTCTTTTTTTTACACAGTCGAAAGTTCTCTTTATCATTGATATATTAGGTTGCTATCTTTAGCAGCTATTTATAAATTAATTATAATTTGGCACACCAAGCTTTTGTTAATATGCTCAATTTAGTCGTGAATCGATGATATTGCGATCGTGACAAATTGCATTATGTAAATAATTTTGCAGTTTGTACTGTCAAGTGTCAAAAAGAGAATACTTACGAACTATTAATAAGACGTTAGTCTATGTATCGCTCCAAAACGAGAATCACACTTGTCGATTTATTGATAATAAATGTTTATTTAATTTTTTCCTTATGCAAATAATATATTTTGATAGTTACCACTTAGTAGCTTTTTTAGTCTATATTTATTTTTAGTCCGAATAAATTTAAAATCGATTGTATTAATATAATCGATATTCCAAATTGTTTCTTATTTTAATGTTTTTTAAAATTCTAGATTGTAATATGAGCTAGTTTTTTGTATTTGTACTCAGAAAAATATAAACAATTTTTTGAAGTATATACCAATTTGTTAACTATAGGCCCAAAAATCCCATTCTCCTTTCCGTTCAATTTTATGTATACTTCCAAGTTAAATTATCAAGACATCAGTACCGGAACATTTTATGAGAATCTTCGATTCCGGTGTTACTCTAAATGTGCCTCTGCCTCTTCACAATCACACATAAATTCAATTTTTTCACTTTTATCATTCGATTTTGCTGCGCCAGATAGGAGTAACCACAGAACTGAAAAGTAAAAAAATTTTTTTTCAATAATTGTTACTAAATTGTCATTCTCCTAATAAATAATTAAAAACTTAAGTAAGGCTTCAGCTGCCATAATATGCCGGGGGGAAACCCCGCTG
Source organism: Parnassius mnemosyne (assembly GCA_963668995.1). Classification (NCBI taxonomy): domain Eukaryota; kingdom Metazoa; phylum Arthropoda; class Insecta; order Lepidoptera; family Papilionidae; genus Parnassius; species Parnassius mnemosyne. Next base: position 31,174,904 of record CAVLGL010000086.1, read on the forward strand.
CCACGGCAAGTTGTCGTGCAGCGGACAGACTTCTGGCATGATCTCATGGCGACATGGAGAGAGTGACTGTCGCAACCCCGTGCTGGGCACGCCACTATAGCGGCGATAAGACCCCTCTTTGAGGAGTGGCTTGAGAGACGCCACGGCGTCCTCACCTTCCGCCTGACGCAGGTCCTCACCGGACACGGTGTGTTCGAGAGGTTCCTGCACCGAATCGGGCGGGAGGAAACGCCCGGGTGCTCCCACTGCGAGGATCGACCGGAGGACACGGTGGAGCACACCGTGAAGGTGTGCCCTGCCTGGGCGGAGCACCGCCGTGTCCTCGTAGCGGCGATAGGCGGCGGCGACCTCTCGCGTCCGGCCCTGGTCGAAGCCATGGTCCGGAGCGAGACGGAATGGGATGCCGTCACCACCTTCTGCGAAGCAGTGATGCTAGCGAAGGAGGTGGCGGAGCGGGAGAAGGAGAGAGCAGCAGCTTTCCTTCCCGGCCGCCGCGGAAGACGCCCCGGGCGTCGGGGGCTAAGTCGTGGCCCCCAGCCACCGTAGGCGCGGGCCTGTGGACGGCGAGCAATGGGTAGCTCGCCGTCCGTCCGTCTAACGACGACAGGCCGTGTCGACGGCGCGTTTTGTCCCACGCGCGCCTCAAAGAGCTGTCAGCAGCGTGAAGGGGCCCGCAAGGGCCGACGCCTGCCGAGGCTGCGGGCTGTTCGAAAGAGATACCGCGGCTCCGGAACGTAAGGGCACTGAAGGAACACGGATGGTTTTTAGTCAGTAAAAGTCTGACACTCCCTTCCGCCCCACCCAGAGTGAAAGGCGTCATTTGATGATTTTCCATCCGCAAAAAAAAGGCTTCAGCTGCCATGTTGCGTCCTGTTCTATCACACGGACTACGGAGGCTCTACTTTCTCAATCGCACATATTTAATTGCTCCGATTTTAAAACTTTAAATCATGGCAATAATATTCCATGAAAAATTTTTTGCAGGCAAGCCTATACGGTTATTTTTGTTATTAAATTAGCTTTCTTATGATACCCATTTTAATTGGTTACCATATCACTGTAGTTACTCATATTGACTTACCTGTTCATACCTCCTTGCCAGGTAGCTATGACCAGAATAAGTAGGCAAGCCTAGCAAGGTATGTTCTTGATGTTAAAAATTATCTTTTAAAGCTAAATATTTTCGGTTATCAAAAGAGTGAATGTTAAATAAAAATATATTGATTAAAATTAGTTTAATTAAATAAAGATATAAACATTTTCTAAAGGCAATTTATCATAGGCGTGTTTATAAATCAAATTTCTTAAACAATTGGTCTCATCTTGTTACTAGATGGGTGAAGGTCGATCTCATACGGTTTTCTCTACTAATAACATTACATCTCAAGAAATCACACAACTACAAAATTCATTTAATCTGAATTACAAGTGCCCCTCTCCCTTAAAGTAAGGAACGTGCATCTCATAAATAGTGGACATATTAAGAGATCTTAAAATGTCCACTATTTAGGCGTACCTAAAAGATTTTTTTTTTAAAGAATTTTCTGTAAGATATCAAAATCCATTGGTGGCCGAGGCGAGTAAATATTTGCTGAGCCCTTCAGAGAACAATGACGCTACAATTTTAAATAATTTAAATTTAAAATTTGTGTTCAATCAACTTCAATATAAATTATTAAGTATAACCCAAAAACTATTGATCTACCTAACTTGATCATTTATATGGGACCACATGACACCACACCCATAAAAAAATATGAGATAACACACATAGAAAAAGAACATACAGCCGAATTGAGTAGACCATACTCAATTCGGGTGTATTCCTTTTTGAAGTTAGTAGAAAAAAAGCAAGCTCTAAGAATATTTCTTTTTAATAATTTTTGTTCTTGTTGTTACAGGTCTGACTCCGGAGGAAGAGATATTGAACCAAGACGCAATCTCCCAGGAGAAAATTTCTAAATGGAAATTTTTGAGTAAGTTTTATTTGTTAAATTGTTTTTATATAATAACTAGCGACCACCCGCGGCTTCTCTCGCGTGGGATTGGAAATTATGGAAATTTTGGTTGTAGTTGCTCCGTAAGGAAATATACGTTTTTTTTTAAATAGCTATACCGAACCGCATGTACTATTAATAGAAGCAGTCTGGTAGTGTACCTATAGACTTATTACATACCTAACATATTTTTAAAGCAGCTTTTGCTATCCTGGCGGAGTTTGACAAACCCTCAAAATATGTTTATTACAATAAGAGGTTTATTAATAAGTTTTTGAAACGCAATGAAGCTGTAGGGGAAGTATATATAAATTGTAATTATTTTTCAATGTAATCTCCTTATTTTTTAAAAAAAATACTAGCAATGCTTTCAACATTACTAATATTCCCTTTAACAACTTCTGGGCAGCTTAAAATGCTTGTGTTAGAAGTGATTCACGACAGTAGTCGAATGGCGGATTCGAACCCACAACCTTGCTAAGTAGCGGTCCGCGACCTGCCATTAGGATATTGACGCTTCATTCATGCATTTTTAACCTAACATAATCTGAATAGTGTGTCGCAAGTAAGTTTAATTCCCTTGGAATAAAAGCTTGATCCTGAGACTCGAAAAAGGCCTCTACAGCACACATGACCTCATCGCCACCGTCGAATTTTATACCACTCATATGCTTTTTCAGGTAAGTAAAAAAGTGAAAAGGAGCTAGGTATGGAGAATATGGTACGTGCTGCATCAACTAAAACGAGTTACAAAAAATAAAGTGGCCGATATGAATGACAAGCTCGTGGAAACTGTCCATGCCGTCGGAGCTAAATTCTGCAAGACCCGCCACAGAAGAACACAAAAACTCTCCGATCACACTCTTAATCTCATGGCTGTTAGACGGGACATGAAGCTACATTCTTCAACAGATTCAACAGCATACAGGCAACTGAACAGATAGATCTCCAAATGCATGCGGCGTGACTTACGCAACTTCAATATAGCTTGTATTGACGAAGCGATCGAGCGGAACCAAGGCTCCAAAGTCTTTGCCAGAGATCTTTCTGACAGAAAGAGCAACTGTCAAAGCTGAAGGTACCGAGTGTGGCGGCATCGTTTCCGAGGCATCTGAGGTTTTGAGTGAGAGTGAGAGGTTCTATGGGCAGCTGTACACGTCATCGTTGAAGCCACACGCAAGTGTGAGTAACGATTCAAGAGCGAGTCTCATCCGACACTATTCCGAAGATATCCCGGAAGGCAGTCTGAGCGAGTTTAGAATGGCTCTCCAGCACCTTAAAAACGGTAAGGCCCCAGGCGAGGATGGAATTACAGCGGAGCTTCTGAAAGCGGGTGGAAAACCGGTACTTGAAGTCTTTCAGAAGCTCTTTAATTCCGTCCTCCATGGCGGCATTACACCGGAGGCGTGGAGCAGAAGTGCGGTGGTCTTGTTCTTCAAGAAAGGCGACAACGCTCTCTTGAAGAACTACAGACCGATTTCCCTTCTGAGCCGCGTCTACGTGCTGTTTTCGAGAGTCATTACGAATTGTCTCGCGCGCAGGTTTGACGACTTCCAGCCTCCCGAACAAGCCGGTTTCCGAAAGGACTTTAGCACCATAGACCATATACATACCCTTCGGCAAATTATACAGAAGTCTGAGGAGTACAATTTGCCACTATCTCTGGCGTATGTGGACTATGAGAAAGCCTTTGATTCCGTCAAAATTTGGGCGGTGCTGTGGTCCATTCAGCGGTGTGAGGTTGACTTTCAGTATTTCGAAGTGCTGAACTGCTTGTACTGTAGGGCTACGATGGCTATCCGAGTACAGAACCAGAGTACGAAACCTATCCAAATGCAGAGAGGTGTAAGACAGGGTGACGTCATATCTCCGAAACTCTTTACCGCTGCATTGGAAGACGTTTTCAAGCTTCTGGACTGGAAAGTATACGGTATTAACATCAATGGCGAGTACATCACTCACCTTCGATTTGCCGTCGATATAGTCCTTATGGCAGAATCGCTGGAGAAACTAAGCACCATGCTCAATGACCTCAATAGTGTCTCCAAACGGATAGGTCTTAAGATGAACATGAACAAAACAAAGATCATGTTTAATTTCCATGTCACACCTATGCCAGTAGTTGTTCGGAGCACTAAGCTCGAAGTTTTAGACGAGTATGTTTACCTAGGAGAAATAGTCCAACTAGACATACCTCAAACCCTAAAACGAAATTGTACAACCAGTGCGTGTTGCCAGTGATGACTTACGGATCTGAGACGTGTTCCTTCACTGCTGGCCGTATGAGGAAGCTCAAGGTCGCTCAGCGAGCTATGGAGAGGGCTATGCTCAGAGTTTCTCTGGGTGATAAAGTTAGGAATGAGGATATCCGCAGTAGAACCAGAGTAACCGACATAGCCCAACGGATTAGTAAGCTGAAGTGGCAGTGGGCCGGCCATATAGCTCGAAGAACCGACAACCGTTGGGGAAGAAAGGTTCTCGAGTGGCAGCCTCGTGCCGGTAGGCAATGTGTAGGGCGACCCCCCACGAGATGGAGCGACGACCTGGTAAGACATGCAGGAAGTCGATGGATGCAGGTTGCTCAGGACCGTGCTTTGTGTCATTCCTTGGGGGATCCTTCTGATGAAGGGGATTTTTTTCTCATAAAATGAAAATTTATATTTACATTATAAATGCAAACTTGAAAATATATCGAAATTTTAGAAAAAGATTGTTTTGTGAATTGATACATCAGCTTACGATTCGAACCGATTTATAAAATCGATATTTTTCGGAAAGACTCGACATCCCTACTGGCGACGACAATGACAATACAAAATAGCGTCAGTTTTACGGTAGGAATTGACATAAATATTGCAAAGCTAGTTGATTTTCAATATTTTTTTTTTCTCAAAAAGTACGCGTCTCCGAATGTTGAAACTTTGAGTGTGTGCTTATTATAATGTAACCTTTCTGTTAAAACAATATCAATCCCCAACTCGACGGACGTCAATGGAAAGTCGTACTATTCAATGGATAAAGGTGGCTCAGGACCGTGCTTTGTGGCATTCCTTTAGGGAGGCCTATGTTCAGCAGTGGACTTATGAAAGGCTGTAATGATAATGATGCATCACCGATTATTGTCTTTCCTTTACTTAAATATTCGATCAATATTATACCTTACATATCCCTATAAACAGAGGCTATTATTTCTCCAGCATTATAGGTATTTGTGTCACCTATAATTCTTGGCTAGCGGGGAAGCCGGTCTTTTCCACACCTTGCTTTGTTTTTTCGTTTCCGAAAATGTTACAAAAGGAGCACAAAAACTCTGGATCTTCTTCAATTATTGCTAAATTTAGCTTTGCATGTGACACTCTTGCTTTCTTTTGAGCATCTGGTAACAGTCAAAGAAGCCAGCGATTGGTCACTTTTATGAATTTTAAGTTATGAGTTAAAATAAACTGAACTGTCCCAAATAAAAGCTTCACAATCTCATCTACTTAAATAACATATGTCTACGCGTCGATCTACTTAAACAAATTCTTTAACTTTTTCTTGCATAGTGGCCGTTGTCGGCCGCCCGGAGCGAGTAGACGGATCTGCCGCGGGTAAATTCAGCGCACAAGTATTTCACTGTAAAATAAGACACAGAATTTTCTGCCAAAGTAGACTGCAGGTCTTTAAATACATTTTTTGTGGAACATTTTTCAGGCTTTTCTTTTATAACCGCACGAAATTTGAGCTTCTTCATTTTACATACGAATAAAATTTTTTAAATTTAGTTTTTTTTTCTTGATTTGTCTAGTAACGAATTTAAGATGCGAAAAAAGTAGAATGCATTTCTTAAACTATTCATCAATGAACGATTAATGTAGTATAGTGATTTTATATATAGTGAGTATAAATCTTCTTTATTCTCTATCTCGTAAGAATTTCAAAAAGTTTTGAAAACTGTTAGTAGTTATTATATATACTTACTGTATGCCAAATTAGAAATTTTTCATAATTATAGTTATACGAAAGTAAGCCAACTTTAAAGCGAAAATATAAATCCTCTTTATTCCTGATCTCGTGTGAAATTCAAACAATCTTTCCTTTTTATTTGTCCACATTCCTTGGGATCTTGCAAATTGATCGTATTTTATTTTTTCTTGAATTTGTCAGTGTTTTCAGATATTTTAAGCTTTGAAATTGCCGCTAAAATGAAAATTAATAAAACCTTTGTTTAGTTTTCTTGATACCATCAGCAAATACTGTTTTAATATATAAAAATCTTAACTATTTAGATCATAAAATTTCCTAACATTATTAATAATTAATATTTGTTTACGATAAGCAGTCGATGGATATTAACAAGTTTGAAAAGTAGTTTTTTTTTAAATAAAAAAAAAAAATGTAAACGTATTGTTCAATATAACAATATTGGGCAAAATATAGACAAAAATTGTGACCAGTTCTTTGATGTTAACTTTTTCTTTACTAACTTATTATCTATTACAAATATGTATTGACATACTTCGTTATCCTGAGGACTGACGAGAAGATCCTGACCCTGGAAGAAGACGTCGACAAGTTGCGCTGGGATATTATAGGATTATCTGAGGTCCGAAGAGAGGGGGAGGACACGGTAATTCCCGAATCCGGCAACTTGATCTATAACCGGGAGGGCAACCATTTATCCCAAGGAGGTGTTGGATTTACCTTCAACAAGTCTCTCGTTAACAACGTAGTAAAGAGTGTGTCGTTGAGGGTTGCCTACCTTATATTCAGAAGGTAGGGAAATTTGGAATAGGGCAAAGGTACCCAAGGTTCCAGCAGGTGGCCGATTTTATGGAGAAAGAGGGATTCTTTATGATGAACTCTTTCTTCCAGAAGCGGCCCCACAGAAAGTGGACCTGGTCGAGCACCGACGGTTCGACAAAAAAATTTGATTGATTTCATTATGACGACTAGACGGCAACTGGTCAGTGATATCTCAGTGATCGTGAGCGTGAAAACTCAGGGTGAAAAAACGTGCCTCAGAAGGAAAATCGGTCTGCAGTTATTCAAGTGAGCGTTGTCGTTTTTCTTGAGACCACCATACTACTGTACCACGCCCTCGAAGTAGTGCCACCATGGAGGATGGAATAAAAAAGTTACTGATCGACTTCAAGTACGTGTTTGTCACCTCTTTTCAGAAGCTCCGCTGTAATCCGTGGTTGGCAACCACGGTTTTTTTATTGTAATTTACTGTTATCAGAAAAATAATTCTGCCCATCTTCTGTCTCATTTTTCCTCTGTCGACTCTTACGACATCCATGAGAAGATATGGGGTAGTGGGTATTCTGAACCGCCACTTTACGGGGATCACATACTGAGGTTCACATACTGCAATGCAACCTGAGATGTTGCACTCGGATATAAATGAAGCCGTTTTCTCGTAGCCGGAGCGCGTCGTCCGAATCAATAAATGGTCGATGCAGCTCTGGTTGAGCTGGCCATCGACTATTGCCTCTGGCGTTGCTTCCTTCGCAGGTATAGCACACATTTGATCGTTTTCACACTGTGTGATTCCATAACGCGTAATGTTTCGGAATATGGTTAAATCATTCTGTGACGATATATTCCTTATTATTATTCCTCGTTGCTTTATAAATTAGGTTTTGTTTTTCCTCGGTAGTTGATACAATGCTACAAGATGTAAAATTATTGTTGTCTTAAATATTCGTCCATACACAGTTTACAACTGTTTACAACTTCTCGTGAGATATGCCTCAAAACTTTCAATCGAGACTGTACAACCAGTGCGTGTTAACAGTGATGACCTATGGAATTGAGACGTGGTCCTTCGCTGCTGGCCGTATGAGGAAGCTCAAAGTCGCTCAGCGAGCTATGAAGAGAGCTATATTCGGGGTTTCTCTGCGTAATATACTAAGATATGGGGATAGCCACAGTAGAACCAGAGTGACCGATATAACCCAACGGATTATCAAACTGAAGTGACAATGGGCCGGCCATATAGCACTAATAAGCGATAACCAATGGATAAAAAAGGTTCTCGAGTGGCGGCCTCGTACCGACGGTTGAAGTGAAGGACATCCCTCACTAGATGGAATGACGTCCTGGTAAGACATGCAGGAAGTAGGTTGATGCATGGGGCTTAGGACCGTGCTTTGTGGCATTCCTTGTGGGAGGCCTATGTTCAGCAGTGGACTTGTGGAGGGCTGTTATGATGATGATAATGACACTGTTTATAATGTTCTTGTGTTTCCTACTTCCATTTCAATATATAATCCTCCCAGTAGATAAGTACTTCTCCTCCTCCACTTTACACTTCTGTGATACTCGCATAGCTATTATGTACTTAAATCTCAAAACGGGATAGTTCTTTAAGTCTTATGTTTACGTCCGTTAAGATTATAATACACATAGAACATGGAGTTTATTGTAATGTTGCTGGTAACTTGTTCAAATGTTGTCTAAAAGAACTTTCATATAATATATTATACTCGTAATACGAGTATTCATGTGTAAAATATTTATTTTATTAAATTTCGTATAGCATTATCTGTATTGCATTGTTTACTCCAATGAGTAATATTTTTAAATCTATTAAATTTTATGTATGTGATACTACCATTAAAATCTTCGAATTTTTAACTTTACAAAAAACACTTGTCCAGGCATGCTTTAAGAATTAGAATATATTTATCATATGAAATCCTTTGTATATTAACTTCGTTAGATATTTTTTAAATAGAATGTTAGAATTCTGTACTCATATGTATTTATAAATATTTTTAGTTAATTTTTTGTAGTCTTGTTTTTCGGAGTCAGCTTAAAAGATAATACTAGCAATGGAAAACATCTTATTTTCAGAAAAATCCCGCTCTACTCGTCGAGCATTATTCATAGTTTTAATTTTATACACGGCGACCATTTTTCAAGGATTTTCGGTCGTGCAGGTGTATGCTCAGCCCCTTTTTGAGGAGGCTATACCTACTATGTCCGCAACGTTATCCAGCGTCTTACTAGCAATTGTAACGCTTATAGCATACTGCATCGCTGTTTATTTGATCGATATGGTGGGAAGACGGGTAAGCGTTTTCATTTTTATATATATATATATATATATATATATATGTATATATGTGTGTGTGTAATAATAACGAACGAACAGGGTCAACTTAATGGTTAGAGTTAACTAGTGTCCATAACTAACATAGTTTTGACCGTTGATGCATATCTGGATATTTTTCCAATCAAGAAGTTAGATACGGTTCCTGTATCATCATTATCAGGGGGTAGGGTGAGGTGGGGGGACTATATTCATCAGTGGACTGATGACAAGGTGTTAAAGTAATAATTATGAATAAACGAGCAAATAGTCCACTTGGTGATGTCCTGTAGTATCCGCGGTATTTATAATTTTGCAAGTTAAAAAGTCCTAATTTTTTAGAAGTTTCTTCATGTCGAAATATTTGGGGGATGAGGCTGCTCACGTCCGTAGGAAGTACTTGAAATATGACTCCTCCCTACATGCGTTGCCAAACGACCAGCACCAATTCTCGTGGTAGGTTTTGGCCGCTGGTTTTTCGGTTACCACCCACCAATGCAAAGTCTTGCCGCCAAATGACTTTGTCGTGTTCCGGCATGATGTTTGGTGAAGCCATATGGGGAATGGGTCTGAACAGTAGTGTTGTGTATGTGAACCGGGTGCGAAGCGTCAGTTGTTGCTAAGTCGGGTGCTTGGCCGTGGAGGGTAGTGGGATCCGAAGCATGGGTGTTCCGCTAGCAGACTGCAGATAGTTGGGGGATCAATTTGTGAATTACCCAGGCAGCACACAAGCGTTCTGAACATCTTTTTTTGCTGTGGCAACCCTGGTGATGAGTTGTAAAAATAATTGGTCTCAAAAAATTTTCATAATTTAAGTATTGTAAATTCATCATATCCACCTCAATTTTATGTTATAGTTATTAATTACTGCCGCCTTGTATGAAATTGTATTAAGAAATTCGGTACATAAATATAATAATTTTTTTTTGTTGAAACATAAAGTGACAGCTAACGATCATTATTTAAAATTATTGTAGTTCTTATTCCTTATAATTGCTTTATATTACTCGCATTAAGTTTTAAATACTTTGTGGGTTTCTTTTCGAATTGTTCTAACGATAATCATTTTATTTGAGATCAGTAAATAGTAAAAATTTAAAAAAATACAACTCGACATTATTTAAATAATGTAGTGTAGTGTTCGCGTAAATATAAGAAATCATTATGTCAACTCGACATTAGTTTACTCTGCTTTTTTTTGGTTCAATATTTGTTTGCTTTTATTATTTACAATAAATAGTTAAATGAATATTCGCAACGCCAAGACGGGCCAGATGGAGAACCAACTCCAGCTTGCGCTTCAAGAACTTAAGGCGTCCAAGGAGCAGTGTGAACTGTTACTTAAGGAAAGGCATAGTAATGAAAACGAAATAGTTGGCACAATCGCCAAAAATACACAATTGTAATGTGATATGGTTAAATCACATACAGATTACACAAGTGTAATAAAAGAAAGAGATCACAGTCACAGGGAACGGATAATTAGCTTGACCAATGCAGCAACGAATATGAGGAAGTTCTCAGGTTTGTTGCTGCATTGAAGTTACAGTTGAATGAGGCTAATGAGCAAATAGCACAATTTAAAACATACATAGATAACCTAAAGGCCTCCCAGGCTCAAAGCCTGTTCTCTGAGCTTGTGAAATGTAATAATTCTAAAATATTATAGCAATCTGCAACAATAGATTTGACAGTTGATGACTCTTTCACTTCAGGAAAAACAGTACGGATTAATTTTAGTAAAACCAAATTGTAGAAATATATAAAAATTAATAAGTACATGAAGAAAATACAAAAATTTATAAAAAATGAGACTAATACTAAAAATTATGTAAATTTATATAAATAGAAACAAGCAATGGTATACGAACTTAAATTGTATTTAATTGAGTGGGATAACATTAAAAAAATGTTATCAGACTGACACCTCTTTTTGGAAATTACCCTTAATTACACACAAATATTACTAGGAGTTCTTTATAGTCCTAACCTTCATGTTAATTATTTTGACGCATTTGACAAACTACTTGATGAGTTCAATCTCTTATATAATCATGTTATCTTGATACATTCATACATATAATCTCGCCTCTTTCCCGTAGGGGTAGGCAGAGACCACTTCTTTCCACTTGCTACGATCCTTACATATTTGTTCGGCTTCGTCTACTTTCATTATTCCCTTCATACATGCTCTACGGTTTAGGGTACACTTGACCTGGCCTTTTTTCAAGACGTCTCTGATTTGGTATAGAAATATCTGCCTAGGTCTACCCCTTCCAACACTTTCATTCACACTCGCCTTATACACTTTTTTCGTCAATAATTTTTCATTCATCTCTCGACATGGCCAAACCATCTCAGCATACCTTTCTCAATTTTTGTCACTACATCTTCTTTCAGAACACAACGTTTCCTTATCTCACTATTTCTTATCCTGTCACTCAGTTTAACTCCTATAATACTTCTTAATGCTCTCATCTGAACTGCATTTATTCTGCTTTCATGTTTCTTCTGCCATACCCAACTTTTACTTCCGTACATGAGTGTCGGAACCAACACCCCCTCATGCACAGCCAAACGAGCCTTGTTAGACACCTTCCGACTGCTTATAAAGGAGTGCAAAGCTCCATTCACCATGTTTCCTGCATTCACTCTTCTTTCGATATCACTCTCACACTTTCCGTCTCTTGTAAACTTTGAACCCAGATACACAAACTCTTTCATCTGTTCAATTTGTTTATCTTCAATCACAATATTGCAGTCTGTCACTACCTTATCTTTTTCAAACACCATCACTTTCTTCTTCCTTACATTCATCTTCATTCCCTTTCTAACAAAAGCTCCACTCATAGCAGTTACCATCTCCTGCAACTCCTCGGCTGAGACGCAAGTAATACTTGGTCATCAGCATAGAGAAAACATTTGACGATGATGGGTGATTTTAATACGTGCTTAATTAAAAATGACCACCACGCGAATAAGTTGCAATCACTTTTGTCCTCTTTTAAATCTTCAGATCCTACCTCTTTCAGCCACTCACCACTTCCCAAACTGTACTCCATCTCTCCTTGACCTAATAATAGTATCTTCTCTAAATAATCTTGCCAGCCATGGACAACTAACTGCTTCTTTCTCATACCATGACCTTATCTATCTGTCTTACCGTGTTCGACCTCCTAAGCGTAAGTAAAACTTTCAATTCCTTCGAAGTTACAGGGGCATTAACTTGGAGGCTTGGACGTAATTGGAGTTTGATAGATTGGACGCCAGTTTTTGCTAGCCACACAGTAGATGACAAAGTAAACAGCTTCAACAACATCATACTTAACTTATATGATATTCATGCCCCGGTTAAACGCGTTAAAACAAAATATAATCCTGCCCCTTGGATAACTCCAGCTTTAAAGGTGCTCATGGCACGTATTGATAAAGCTTAAAGAAGATAGAAGCGATTTCCACTGGAGAGTAATATAACAAATTTTATGATTCTACGTAATCGGTGCAATCGTTTGTGCAGAGATGCAAGAAGGAGTTATTTTTATGACTCTCTAACTAAATATGATCCCGCAAAAGCCTAGAGATTTCTTAAAACTGTTGGTGTTGGAAAGTCACAAACACTTTTAAGTGGAGACATAGACTTATATAGCAACATTTTTCTTGCCCTACTATTTCTATCTCTGCATGTGATAAAGCTGGGTCAATGTTAGAATTGGCTAAGCACCTAGCTCTGCAGTTTGCCACTTTTAGTTTTTCTTTAGTCACTGAAGACGATATTAACCGATCAATTTTGGCTATATCAGCTACCGCTGCTGGAAATGACTGCATATGCTCTAATACGATAATGCCTATCCTCTCTTTTCTTCAACCTATTCTTCCTCAAATTTTTAATTTCTCTTTATCTTCTTGTTGTTTTCCGTCGTCATGGAAATTAGCTCAAATTATCCCTATCCCTAAGATATCTAATCCTTCATCTCCCTCTATATTTGTTGGACTAGATATTCTTTGGAATATGGACCATGGATTTTCTAACAGTTCTTCTTCTACTAGATTTCAGCAGTGCGTTTAATTCTGTCGATTTTGATATCCTTGTAAGTATCCTTAAGTCTATTAATGTGCTAGATCTATTATTCTATGGTTTGACCACTATCTTCGAGATCGTTCTCAATGTGTTCGTTCAGGTGAAATATACTCAAGGTGGAGTCCTATCTCCTAATTACCACCTCTATGCAGACGATTTGCAGTATAGAATAAAATAGAATAGAATATTTTTTATTCAATATTGATTATTACATAACTCTTATTGATAGTCCTTTTTTATTTACCACTGGTTCGGAAAATACCTCAGTCCTGGGAAGAACCAGCAAGAATCCCAGCGGGACTTTTTTTTCAAAAATATTTCACTTTACAATAATTTCGTTTATACAATTTTTAAATGATTTTTTATAGAACCAGCATGGTGGCGATCACCTTATTCCCACGGTTTTACCAGCGGAGGCAGTGATGGTCGACAGATGTTTGTCTCCACCGCTTTAGCGAGAGACTAAAAATCTCTAGTGCCGGATGATCTGTCAGAGAGTTTTATGCCTGTATGTTTAATCTTCAATTTAGGGCGCCAAGTTCTACAAAAAACATTACGTTTCCCTAGGCTAGTCTCGATCGCATTAAACATATAGGCATACAACTCTCTGATAGATTATCCGGCACTAGAGCTTTTTAGTCTCTCGCTAAAGCGGTCGAGACAAACATCTGTCGACCTACACTGCCTCCGCTGGTAAAACCGAATGACACACTGTAGCATACGGCTAAAGACAAAACGGACTTGTTCGCGTCTCTTTTTGCCTACAATGCACATCTAGACAGTGGCAACAACGTTTCACCTAAATTACCACACTGTGGGACTTCTATATCGATGGTTCGTATAACAAATAAGAAGGTTCTTAACATCTTGCATAGTCTAGACGTAAATAAAGCTAGTGAACCAGATGGTATGCCAGCTATAGTTCTAAAAACTTGTGCACCTGAGTTGTCCCCTATGCTGACACGCTTGTTGCGCCTCTCTGCCTCTATTTTGGAATAGTGTCAAAATTATGGAAGTTAGACAACGTGCAGCCTGTTTTAAAAAAAGACAGCCGTACCGACCCTGCCAATTATCGACCAATCACAATTACCTCCATAGACTGCAAGATTATGGAGCGTATATTGAACGCCCGCTTAGTGGCATACCTAGAACATAATAACCTTCTTAGTGACCGGTAATATGGGTTTCACCGAAATCGGTCAGCTGGGGACTTTCTACCTTCACACGTATGGGGCGAGTCACTCGAGAATAATGGGGAAGCACTTGCTATTTCCCTTGATGTCTCAAAGGCCTGTGATAGAATTTGGCACACTAGCCTTTCGGGTAAGCTACCAGCATATTACTTATACCCTTGTCTGATTGAATGGGTAACGGACTTTCTGAGTGAACAGTCTCTCCGCGTCGTTGTCGATGACTGTTCATCCGATCCTATGTTGACTAACGCCAGTGTTCAGCAGGGCTCTGTTCTCTCCGAAAATGTCTTCCTGCTGCATATTAATGACCTGCTTATGCTCGAAATTTATGGGTATATAGACAATAGCATAGTTTTGGAGAGATACCAATCAAGTCCTCGAGCCAATCGAGATCAAATCCAGTCCGAAAGAGAAGCTACGGTAGAGCGTGTTAATCTCATGGGGCAATGCCAATCTTGTGAAATTCGACGCCTCCAAAACACAGGCGTATCTCTTCACTGCAAAAAGGAGCCTGCTCACCTTGGCACCTTCTTTCCGAAATGTTGGGTGATAAGATATCCTCAAATCTTAACTTCAGGTGGTTAATTGAGTCCAAGGCAAAAGGAGCTGCAAGGAAGCTAGGCGTCCTTGCAAAGTTTTCATCCAATTACAATGTGGGTGTATTCAAGGCAAGACTGACTAGGCTTTTGATAAGTCAGTGCGCTCCATATCTTAGGTTACACCACCACTTACTATCAGGTAGTATCGTAGTTTAGCACTGGCATAGTGTAATAAAAAAAATAATGTTTAACAGTTATGCCGATTTTATTACGATATCTTACTTTATTACACATACATACATGGTATATCAGCACTTAAAATTGCTTAAATTGCTTACATTTTAAATAATGCGACTGAGAGGCGAGCCTTTTAATCACTAAATATATAAATTCTGCCAGGTGCTCATAATCTACTGTTCCATTGGCACGGGAATTTGCTGCTTGACACTTGGCTCCCAGATCCAGCTACATTGGGGCCCGAACTGGATCACATGTGTCTTAATTTACCTATATAGCATCTTGTATATATGCGGCGCGGGAACAGTGCCGCTCGTGCTGGTTGCTGAAGTGTTTTTACCAGAGGTAAATTTTAATAATTTATTATATTACTCACCACTAAACGCGTCACCGTACATTTTATCAGTTATTTTCTGCCAAGAACGAAGAATTTACTATTAATAGTAGTTTTTCCGAACCGAACGAAAAATTTTAGGGACCTTCTAGAAAAGAGCCTACTCCTTTTTATAACATCAGCAGTACACCTTTAATGTGTTGCTTACACTCATCTCATCCGTAGATTGTTACATCCTATCAAATCCCTGATGAGCATGGGCTTCCTTCATAAATTTCATCATTAGCTATAGTTGCCTCGCTCATCAGAGATGTTGGTAAGTACAGTTTTTATAATTATGTTTATTAAACTTTATCGAGAAGTACGCTACTACCCATCTCCTGTTTGAATTTTTCTCTGTCGCTTCTTACGATAATTACGAGAAGATGTGGACTAAATGGAATACCTGGTTACCAGAAAAAAGGTTTTCCGATTTGCTTCATTTACCATACGAAACACTACGGCGTTTTAGTATTACCTTACTCTAGTATTCTGTAAGTTATGATTATGATATTTTTATTATGTTATTGATGCAGGTGGCCCAGGACCGTGCTTTGTGGCATTATTTAAGGAAGGGGAGTTCAGTAAAGGACTTACGAAGAGATATAATGTTGCGATGATGATATGATTCTGTAAGTGTGGTTTTTCCTCAGTTAAGCTGACATATTGCAGTTAAAACATAGCTGCAGTGTGGTTTTCAAACAACAAACGTAAATTATTTAGGTTTATTAATAGAATCATACATTATTTTTCTGA
Source organism: Parnassius mnemosyne (assembly GCA_963668995.1). Classification (NCBI taxonomy): domain Eukaryota; kingdom Metazoa; phylum Arthropoda; class Insecta; order Lepidoptera; family Papilionidae; genus Parnassius; species Parnassius mnemosyne. Next base: position 31,191,155 of record CAVLGL010000086.1, read on the forward strand.
AATCTATTTTATTTATGATATTAAAAATGAATTGGCTTAGATTTGCGTAATAAGATAAAATGATGTGAAAAGAACGCCCGTCTTACCGTCTAAGCTTTTTATATGCGTGAGTGGGTAGGGGTCTTCTTCGCCTGCTGAGGATAAAGACGTCCTTCGCTGGCGCTCTCTATACTAGCCACACCTTTCCCTTAACCGACCCTACTCCCCCCTCCCTTAGTATTGGTCGACATCAGCGTAGGTGGTTGATCCGAGTCGAGATTAGAATGGACTGCACAGAGTGCAGGTTACTAAGAACCCATTTCTTCTTTCCTGCGTTGAAGCGTGAAGCCATGTGGTAAGCCTGGTAAACTTGATTAGCAATATTATAACATTTTGATATTTTATGATTTTGCGTAAAAAAAGCACATGTAAACTTAAACAAACGCATATTACTGGACCTACTGTTATGCGAAAATTTCTTCTTATTCTTCGTCATCAGCCTGCAATAGTCCACTGTTTGACATGGACCTCTCGCGTTGTAGGAAGGATCGGCCATAATCATCACCCTTCGCAGATCGATGATCGTATTCCCGACGTCTTTCACCTTTGACGCTGCCGTCGGTCCCAGTACATGAATAATAAAAATGGTTAAGAAATATTATTTTAAATCCACAGATAAAGAGTTGGTTGTCAATGTTATCTATGGAATGGATGACCATCTGCAACTTCATGATCCTGTTCATCTTCAACCCACTTGTAAATATCATAGGACTGGCTCCAGTGTTCTACATCTTCGCTGCATTCGGCATTGTTACAGCCGTGATCGGCTTCTTCTTTCTGCCAGAGACGAAGGGACTAACCGTTAACGTTATACAGACAAAATTTGATAAAAGTTACATACAATAATTATATAGTATATTAAATTATTATTAAGTCGTTGAAATATTTTTACAGTAATAATTAGGATACAAATAATGTGAGTCAGAAATAAAACAACGCATTTTATAGCTGTATATAGCAAGCAAAGAAAACTGCAAGATCATATTATTTATTTATCTACAAGTTTATCTACCTATACGTTCTATTATTGTAAGAACACACAGAACAGTAGACCATATTTACACTTTTTTATATTTCATTTCAAACGAATTATTCTTTAAAAAAGAAAATTTTAAAATTATTATTCTTTGTATTACCTTGAGTTTGAGCACTGGCCGAGCCGATTTAAATCAATTTTTCTGTACGTGATGAGCCATCAGTGCTTACGCCCATATGCTCCTCAAGCTTGTAGTAGTGTACCTATCATTGCGCGGTTCTATGAATATAAATCTTTATCTCTGTACGGTTTCATTGTTCATGAGAGGACATGACAATGGTGAGGTAAAAATAAATTGAGGATATGTATTCAGATTCAGGAAATGTATTCAGAATAAATTAACAAAGACGCATATGCCTACGAGCAACACTCACTAGATATTGCGATATACTAACTTTGCTCATTATTTTTGTCTTTTTTTTTAATACATTTTTTCTGCATCTTTACTTTATTTACTGTAAAATATTCCTCAATATGAACAAATTATAGGAAAGAAATGAAATAGGTGCCAATGAACTTCAATTTAAGTATGCTAATGTTTTTTTTTAGAATATGGGTGAAAAACGTGCACAAAGTTCACCTGATGATATGTGGATATTGTGGCCTACAGATATCTACATCTAATCCTTAAGCCAAAAAAAGAATGTCACGTTTCCACTACTCTACATTGACCATAAGAAACACAGCAGTGTTAAGTTACTATTTTACGCTGGTATACTGTGAGAGCGTGGTCCTTCCGCGGTCGAGCTGACCCATTTATGGTACAACTATACCACTAACATAGCTGGGGCATGGTTCTACCACGTATACCAAAAACGTATACCAAAATATTATTTTATTTATGTACATAAAATACCATGTCGTCACACTGACTTAATGTAAGTTTTGTAAAATATGTATTAAAGTTATTATTAAGAATGAGAATGAGTTTATTTTTCGAAAGATGCCACTCAGTCATGACTAGTATGACGCTTTGAACGTTAAGTGTACTTAAAAAGTGTCAAAATTTTTATAAATACTTCTTATGTTTCGAGTCATCATCATCACAATAATTACAGCCCTTCACAAGCTCACTGCTGAACACTGGCCTCCCCCAAGGAATGCCACAAAACACAGTCCTGAGCAACCTGCATCCATCGACTTCCTGCATGTCTTACCAGGTCGTCACTCCATCTAGTGCCGGGACACCATATACTTCACCTGTCGGTACGAGGCAGCCACTCGAGAACCTTTCTTCCCAATCAGTTGTCGGTTCTTCGAGCTATATAACCGGCCCACTGCCACTTCAGCATACGGCCCATCCCACTTTAGCGTACTAATTCTTTGGGCTATGTCGGTTACTCTGGTTCTACTGCGGATATACTCATTTCTAAGTCTATCATGCAGAGTAACGCCGAGCATTGTCCTTTCCATAGCTCGCTGAGCGACTTTGAGCTTCCTCATACGGCCAGCAGAGAAGGACCACTTCTCAGATCCGTAGGTCATCACTGGCAACACGCACTGGTTGAACAATCTAGTTCTAAGAGCCTGAGGTATGTCTAACGAGAAGATATGTCGTAATCTCCCGAACGCTGCCCAGCCGAGTTGAATCTGTCGATTGACCACTCGGTCGAAGTTGGACTTACCTAGTCAGACTATTTGTCCCAGGTGAACATATACGTCAACAACTTCGAGCTAAGTGCTCCCAACATTTACCGGCATAGGTCTGACATGGACGTTTAACATGATTTTTGTTTTGTCCATGTTTATCTTAAGACCTATCCGTTGGCAGGCACTATTAAGGTCATTAATCATAGAGCTAGGTCCTCCAGCAATTCTGCCATAAGGACTATATCGTCGGCAAATGTTTTGAGTGAGAATGGTTAAATGGTTAAACGTAGTTATAAAAAAAAGGAAATATTTTCTTTACGTTCGTTCACTTTGATAACTTCAGATTCAAAAACTCTAAATTTTACAGGAAAAATTAGAGCAACTATACTTTGCAAAACAACAGCCGTTTGATCATACGTCGACAGAGTTCCGTAACCACTCGGGAGTCAAGGGTCGCAACGCGTGCGAGAATAGTGGTGTTTTTTGGTCGCGCATCAACGCTACGCGAACTGCGGTACGAACCGCGTACTCGTTTATATGTATTGGCTCTATGCTCCGACGCTGTCTATTTCTTTCATTCCAATAGTTTAGTGTATAAAGACAGAGCTAAAAATAAAATACACAAGAAAACCAACTGTCGACTAAAAACTAATAGAGAGATTAGTTTGTGTGTGTTAGGTTAAATAAAAGATTTAGACAGTGGATTTATGCATGAGTTACATAAGTTAAACAAATTTGTATTGTACTTAAATTGTAGTATTTGTAATACGTGCATATTTTTACATATAAATTGAGGTTTAAAATAGACGAAGTGTAAAAATGGCGCCAATACCCTAAGTTTTATTGTAATTACCTTTTTATTTTCTCTTAGTACATTGTTAAAATACAATTGGATTGTGTGGGTCATATTATAAACTATTGTTTTAAGCATGATTCGTGACTGACAACAAAGAAAAGTAATAAAAGTAAAACCGTACTGTCAGGCGAGAATGTTTAACTAAAATTTAACGATAGAGTTCTAAATTTAACGATACTCATTTTTTAATTACTAAAAACCGTAAAAATAACCTTAGGTATATTGTGCTATTTGATTGTGCAATAGTACTTCGGTAGTTAGTCGCGTTCAACCACCTCATATATATATGTCTGACTACAGTTATGAGTCTCCAGCAGAACTTTTTTAAATGTATATGAAAAAAATCAACCACCTTGGTTATATACCAGCGTAAAACAGCAGCTTAACCCTGCTGTGTTTCGTATAATGAGTGTCGAGGAAAGGGCCCCCTTTTTACTGAAAATGAGGCATTCCATCTTAGTCCTCACGGCTGGAAACGTATTTGCATTTTGTTTGATGTAGATATCTATGGGCCGAAGCAACCACTTACCATCAGGTGGACTGTGTGCTCGTCTGTCACCCTTATCCTATATAAAAAAGGGCATCCCTCCACTAGATGAAGTGAAGACCTGGTAAGACATGTAGGAAGTCGATGAACGCAGGTGGCTCAGGAGCACGCTTTGTGGCATTCCATGGGGGAGGCCTATGTTCAGCAGAGGACTTGTGAATAGGTGTATTGATTACATAATGATGGTGCAAATCATAGCCCTATTATGGAGTTACCGATTGCATTGAGCTTTTGATGGAAATAACCGTTGCTTTCCTGAGAAAACCTTTAAAGCGAAGGTGGAGGTAGTAATGCGAGGACACGCACCACCTACTTTAATGTGTTGTGTTCATGGCGGAGTCTATTTTCTGGGAATGGACGGGTGGGACCAAACCTCTTCTAGAGAGTGGAAGATGGGAAGGTTTCACGGCTCACCCAAGAGCAGGAGTCTTGTCTGGTTCTGTCAGTTTGGATGAACAGGTGACAAGGGTCATCATCACTGTTAGCAATGAGTACGAGTAGAATTGTTTCGTTTCTTGGGCGAAATTGTATCGTGACCTCGTGACTTTACTATCCTTAATTAAGTCTATAGTTGGATACGAGGAGTGCCGGTGTTACCTTCTGCGAGCAGGGAATGTCGAGGACGGAGGTTGCACAGAGGGACATGGAAAGGACGGGACATATTTAATCCGCAGGCAGAGATTATCGATGACTTCTTTCTGATCGGCTCGATTAACTGGCGCTGCGAAGAAGTGTTACGTTCCATTGCATTTTCTATTGCATTTACTACCACTAAAAATTTGTCGAATTAAATTTAGCCGCCTAAATTTACTTTACCATCTATATCAAAACTCACGTTACCACCTATATCATCAGGATGCTTGTCAGATCACTACTGTGAGATTTAATAGTTTTCTTTCTCGCACTTCTTCTTTGTGGAGTTGAATTTACCTTTGAGAAATAAGCTTACTCCTTTTTAAAAGGAGGGCAACGCACATGCTGCAATTCCCCTGTTGTTTCAGTTGGTAATGGTGTGACTACTTATTATTTTAGGGGTATCTATATAGTTTTCTCATCTGGTTGGGCTGTATAAATATATAATTGTAAATGAAAATGATAAACATACATACATAAATAAATAAAAACCCAATCAGATGGAATGGATGGAATGACTACTTATTATTATTAAATATTAAATAATTATTAAATTATTTACAAAGTCGTCATACACTATTAGATAATTAATATTCTCAACATATAAAGTGCAGTATAAAGCGAAGCGATTAATTTCGAAGTTGGTATTATATTTAAGTAAAGGTTTAAATATTGGTCTTAAATTTATTAAAAACCCTTCTTAAAATATCCAAAAGGTATTAAATAATATAAATATAAGGCTATTATATTGTAATAATAGAGATAAATAACTTTTTATAAGTCTTATATTATAATTGGGCAATGGGTCGAAATATTTAAGTTATGTGAGTGTGTTCACGCAATGCTTGAATCTTATTTTCATAATATCTCAAAAATTAATGGTCCAAATATAAAAATTATAATTTTCTGAGTAACTGGTGCACTGGTGTACGCTGATTCTTGTCATGCTTTTATAAGCGATTTGCCACCAGTCTGAAATAACATATTATGAGGTGATCGATCGCGAATGACTACCGGAGTATTGTTGCAGAATGTGCTAGTCTCATATTAAGAAATTTTGATAGTAAGCTCTATGAAACCAAATCAATAATATAGAAGGTCTTTTAAATTCATAAGCATTATAATAGCAGAGTTGGGGCTTTGAAGCCCCATATATAAGTGACTTATTATGACAACAATGTCTATGAAATAAAGGTCTCACATACGTAAAATCATTATATTGATAGCATTTTTATCAGGACAGGACAGGAAAATAATTATTATAGTGTCGCGTAGACTGCCTTACTATGGCCGAGACCGCAGTAAGCGTGAACTGCATAACCTATTGATTTATATATTACACACAACCGATATGCCATAGGCATATAATCTTAGTGCCGGTGGTGAGCGGGTATATTGTAGAAATACGGCTTGCCCATGGACATCGTGCACCCCTACTATTTGTGGCCGCAAATTTTTATTTTTATTTTAGTTAGTTACTAATACGTAGATTAGGTGCAGTGTAGTGGTGGTTAAGAATATCCACTACCGCATATCTTCCTGCGGGTGTCTTAAAAGGCGACAGTGGGAAACAGGCAGGAGATGGGCAGCATCATCTTTGTGATAACATCAATATTACAATAAAAATAATCTCTCTTAATCTTTTTAAATTGCTTAAAGCTATTAGAGCGCAACTAAATGGCAACAACGAACGCAAAGAACCATGCCCACTTTTCATACATTTAAAACCCTGATAGTGAAAGTTTATGTCTCTGAGGTATAGTAGAAAAAAATCCTGTAAGTTTAGAAAATAATATCATATAGTCATTTTTACGATTTAAACGCTACAAAGCCAAAAAATATTAATGTTACTCTTTAGGTTAGGATTTGCCGTTACCAAATAGGTAATAAAGAATGTGCTAGAACTTATTATTACCGTTCGAAGTTTAGATAGGAATATTTACCTAGCTATGGTTAAAAATGTCGTTTTAACTTTGCGAATTCCTTGAAACCAACTGCCTCAATTTATAGGACTGCCTGTCCTATAAATTGAGTGTCGAACACTATCTGCTGTTTTTCCAGCACACATAAGTACTTACTAACAACATTTTAGTAAAAAAACGATAGATAGTTTCTTTATCTCTAAAAAGTCTAACTTAGTTTTTGTGTTGTCAAAAGTGATCACTTATCTACCAAACACATTTTATTGGTCTACGGTACATACTTATATACATACCTGATGAACAAAATTGGAAAACAAATAATACACTACATGTTGAAGTTGAATGGTTTATTAATTAACAGCGTTTTCATCTAAATCTCTTACAACTACGTCATCCAGAAATTCTGCTGGAGCAGAGATATTTTCTTGATACCTATCCTATCCAAGCTACCACACTAACGCCATAACGTGAGCGCAACGTCCAATAGTTTGTAGATCGACCAAACAATTACAACAATATTCGACTATACCTGCTCTGCCAGACACATTATTTTCTATTAAAATGTATACGTATGGTATACGTAATATTGTTTTCTTGAAATGTGCATGGACTTAACTTTTCTCTTATTAAAATTCTATCACCACTTCCTCTGAGATTATACCTACTGAAAGAAATCTTGTGTATTCCTATATATTTCTGTTCTATATGATCCATGAAAAACACACAAAACGGCACAGCACACAACGGGACTCAAACGCAACAAAGAAGAACTCATAGATAAGCTAATATAAGAAGAACTGCGCCGATGCCAATCGCAGAACTGTCAAATGTAAAAAAATCCGTCAAATGTCAAAAACTCAGAAACAGAGTTTAAATAGCGTTTGTAAAATGGAACGTCCTATGAAAAGGGTAGTCGAGATGCGTTCAAAGTATGGTAATACGTGGCTCCGTGGCGCAAAAAGGTATTTGTATGGCCTGTAAATAATTGTTCCGGGTCTGGATCCCTGTGCAATTTATGTGTATAAATTGCACAGGGACAAACATCCATGTATATATTTTTTTTCAACAAAATTAAATGAAACGCTCATGAAGCGTGCACTTTTGGATTTTCCAAACTATATTTATTATTACATTCGGTATCGATCTACGATATTAGATAAGAGACGATCCCGCTAAGTCTTACTGTTTAATCGGGCAGTAGTACACAATTTCCTAGAGGAGCTGAACGTGGACGTCGTTTTATTCCTATTCTTCCCAACAAACTTACATGTGATATCCATATCAGCGGGGTACATAAAAACATAGTAATATCTTTTGTAGTTTACCATATTGCATTTGGAGTAAATCAATTTTATTTTCGTATTCTTCTCAGCAAATTTTTCATTTGATACCCATATCATGGGAGTGTATAAAAATAGCTAGTTCGCCATATGGAATGACGTAACTTTGCTAACTTTGCATTGTCATACAAACTAAGCTTATATGCAAAATTTCAGTTCAATTTGTTGAAGATAATTACATTCAAATTCAGTTTCAAAAGAGCCGAACGAACAAACAAACATTACAAGTTAAATAAAAGCTTGCAAAAAATATATACGTCCTTATATATCCTATTTTTGTAACAAAAAAACGTTGTGCAAGCGGATGCGAATTGACTAAGTGTAAAATAAACTGTTACTTTATGCTTCTTTGTTACTTTATGTTACTTTATGTAAAGGAGACGGGGATTTCTGGGCCCAATTGTAATATGTTGAAATATGGTTTAAAAATAACGTTACATTTTTCTATTTCAAAGTATAAAAATATTTGCCCAATTCACAATCTTGAAAATATAAGACGAGAAATCTTGAAAATAAATTGATGTCACGAATAAAATAGGAATTCGATTACTTTAATCGATTAATGTAAATGAATTTTAACAATTAAACACAAAACAACTTACATCAGATGATAGATTCAATCAAAGTAAATAGATACGTTACAGTATATTAACATAGTGTCAATAGTTTAAAAAATCACAAATCAACATAATAAAAATGAATCTTAAAATCGATTCACGTTTACAGTTCGATTTATTACTTTTGTCAACTGTATTTTTAATCTGTGCTGAGTGACAGTTCCTGCCTGACTCAACTCAATATATGATCACACATTTCGTATCGTTTAGTCCGTGTGTGTTTTAAGTGTTTCCCGTTGTTTTATTGATTTATATTGCTCGACCACTGCTTTCTTTCTACGGACTTCTGATCTCACTTAATTTGTACGACCCTTACTAACATACCGAACACCGATAATCTTGTTTACTCGTTTGACTTTGGCTCGTTGTATGAATGTATGAAAGTGTATCAGTCTCCTTTAATCACTCTGCAATATTTAACTTAATATTAATGAGACAAGTTGCTGGCGCTCGATACGAAGTGTGTACGAAGTGACCGTGATGTCCCGCCGCGACCGGCCGGCACCGGCGCGCTTGGCTTTACTTTATTAACTTTCTAACAAATCAAATCAGATCTGGAGTATCAACCACTTCTTTATCACTATCAGCAGAATCTGTTTCATAGCTGACAGAACTTTTGTACGGCCGCAATTACTCAGCTACGTAACTCTTTAATCTCCTTTAGAATACGAATCTTGTAACGATCGTCAAGACCGTTATCGTTACAGCCTATTAAAGTCCAGTTCACTGAACTTAGGTATCCCCCACAGACTGCCTCTTAGAGGGTATAATGAACATAGTTATCGTGTATTAATTTTGCAGCCTTGAATCTTAGAAAGAAAGGCCTTTGTGGAAGCACATAAGCAAAATCTATTAAAGCCGTTATGTACCAATGTTTTTAATAGTGAAAATAAAAATACTAGCTATATGTTCCGCTGCTAACTCTTAGTCAATCATTTACGAAGAAAGCTAATTACGTAAGATGAGCGGCAAACAAAAAAGAGCATCGTCAATTAGGTAGATAGAGGTTGCAGCAGCCAAAACATAATTAGAAAACTGTGACTGACAGTTTTATCTTTATCCGTATCAGCGATATATCCATCTATGTGCTTCATATAAGTTATATTGCAGTCACTGAACCAGGTGAAAAAATCGAAACAGCACTATATATAAAACTTATACGCATCGATTTTTTATGAATCAAGATATTCAATTCTACTTTATAAAAATTAAATTCTATTTTTATAATATTATCAATCTCATTTCAAAATTGTATGACGTATGTAATTTTGCCGGTTTATTGTACATTATTCTATACAAAGTAAGAATTATGAATTAAGGTGTTACATAAAAAGATATTGGTTTTATTTGCATCAAAAGAGATTAAGAAATTACGCCCCCTCAATACATTTTTTCATACAACATTTTTTTTAATATCTACCTCCTGTTACGTGGCTAAACAAAAACATGTTAAAACAATCGAAAATGTTCAATTCGAAAACGGTTGAAAACGTTACATTATGGCCTTCTCTTTAATCTATGTTACTCAAAGATTAAAACAACGTTTTATCTTTGAACAATATTGATTAAGTACAAGGCGTGTTTAATTGCCAAATGGGCACACAGTGTCGGCTGACACACGGGCATGCATTTGCTGTCAGCCCCCTGCGGGCGTGGATACAGGATAACCGCTATAGAATGAATAAGAATAATTTATAGGACAAGGGTTAAACCAACGATCACACAGTCGACCTGATGGTAAGCGGCCCATAGACATCTACATCTATCCTCTATTACAAATCAAAATGCAGATCCGTTGTCACCCGTGAGGACTAAAATGGAATGCCTCAATTACAGTATAAAGGATATCAGGTTCTCTACACTCACCATACGAAACACAGAAGCGTTAAGCTGCTATTTTACGCTGGTATTCTGTGAGAGCGTGGTCCTTCCCTGGTTGAGCCGACCCATTCGTGCTACAACTATACTACTAATACGGCTCCGTGGCGCAGTGGCTTAGCAATGAGTTGATGCGCCGGGGGCCACGGGTTCGAATTCCGTACGGAACGAATATTTGTACGGCCTATAAAAATTGTTCCGGGTCTGGAATGTGTGTCTTCGTGCAATGTGTGTTTGTAAAACTGCCTCCACGATACAGGAAAAAATCCTAGTGTGGGGGTAACATATTTTAACAAATAAAAAATTGCTGCAGCATGGCTCTACCACGTATAAATGGATATGTCCTGTAATGCCCGATAATTGGATAATATGCAAAAACTGATCTAGAAATCAAACTATATACAGGCCATAATACAGGCTTGCATTCTGCCACCGCTGGACTACGCAGTGGTCCCACTGCTACCGAGGTAAAGCGCAATGAACCTGAGTAAAATCGAAAAACAATACATAATGGCACTCAAGAGTGCTGCCCAACTACCGAAAATAATATCCACAGAGGCGCTATGGGAGATGGCGAACATAAAAACCTGGCGCCTCCGCACCGAGGATATAAATCAGAAGATGTTGGACAATATTGCTCAGCTGGAAATACAATACCTAGAATCCTCCAGTGACGCCTACATGGTGCACGGAGAATTCAATCCCCTCAGGACCAATTACGGAGTAGGTGAAATTGTATCCGATAATAAAAAGAAAAATTATAAACGATGGCCCACCGACAACAAGGGAGCCCCGCGCCCTCTTAGAATAATATAATTAAGGCTAGCAAATAAGTACACAAAACAAATGAATACATAATAATTTGATTGTATAAACTAATTATGAACAAGCAAAACACAGCAAACACATATACATCTAGGACATAAGTTAGTTGACTCACCCTCGCACGGCTCACTGGCGAATGCAAATGTATATACACAAAGTAAAGTAAAGTCAAGTAAAGTAAAGTTGCAGCCTATTTCCGTTCCACTGCTGGGCACAGGCCTCCTCTCATTTCTGAGGGGATTTTAAGGCAAGGAAATGTCCGCCGCGCTGCCCCAATTGGCGAACTTCACATGTCTTCGAAATATTTTTTTTCTTATTTCTCAGACATGCAGGTTTCCTCACGATGTTTTCCTTCACCGCTGAGCACGTGGTAAATCAGCACTTAAAATAGTGAGTAGAGTAGCTCAGATGGTTAGCGCTCACTCTAAGTTTTACAGTACTCGAGCAACCCGGGTTCGTTCTCCGCCGGCACGTAATACACAAGTAGGCAAATAAATAATTTCTGATTCCGATTCACTTAAGACCTATCCGTTGGGAGGCACTATTGAGGTCATTGAGCATAGTGCTTGGGTCCTCCATTGGTAACGTGGCAACCGTTGTTGTTTAATTGCTTAAGATCTGCTTATTATATTTTCTTGTATTTTATCTTGTGCGTACGCATATTTGCACCATACATCATGAGTGCATCTGAGGATGATCCTCTTTCACCTTCATTTATATATGTGTATATATTACATAACATAATTTCTAGTCCAGTAGCTTGAAAACGTTTTCCAATGCAGCATTGAAGAGTTTCGGGTATATAACGGCACCCTGTCTTACACCTCTCTACGGATGGATAGGTTTCGTACTCTGGTCCTCTATTCGGATAGCCATCGTAGCCCTACTGTACAATTACTCTAGCACTTCAATATACCAACAGACAACTTGGCATCGCTAAAGGGACTGCTTTGACAGTTGGCTCTTTTCTAGACAGATCTCTGGCAAAGACTTAATTCTGCCAAAAAAGCCAGATTCTTTTCGATCGTTTCTTCGGTACGAGTTGTATTAAAGTAAGCGTGTGTCCCGCCGCATGCATTTGGAGACCCATCTGTTTAGTTTCCTGTATGCTTTTATATCTACTGAACACTGCAGAATCATTTCATGTCTAACAGCCATGAGATTAAAAGTGTAGTCGGAAAGTTTATGGAATCTTCTGCAACGGGTCTTGTAGAACTTAACTCCGACCGCAGGGGCAGCTTCCGCGAGCTTGTCATACATATCGTTCACTGTATTGCAGTCTTCTAGGCACTGAAAATGAAGAAACAGTGTATCATAAAGAGTTCCTCTTTCTCCGTGATGTCAGCCAGCTGCTGACTCCTTAGGTTCTGTTGCATATCTAAAATTTCTCTATCCTCTGCTCACCTTTCTCTCTTGTGCCTAGTTTCTCGTTGAAGTCTCCCATTAATAATGTATGATGGGTATGGGAAGAATGCACGACTATAAATTATAAACCCTCATAAATTTTCTTCACCTCATCATCGGGGTATGCCGTGTTCGGTGCGTTAACCTGTATGAACTTCAACAAATACCGTTGGTGATTCTGGGGATAAGGTAAGCAACGCAACCCTTTGTCAACACACTCGCAACCCCCAACTCCCAACGTTGTTAACGAGAGACTCGTGGACGATAAGTCCGAAACCTACTCGGGACCGACGGCCCCTCTCCCGGTGATAGACAAATTGCCGGATTCGAGGATAGCCACGGCCCTCCTCCTTTCTTTGGAATTCAAATAATCTTATAATATCCAAGCACGACTTGTCTATCTCTTTTTCCAGCTCCAGGATCTTCTTTTCAGTTCTCAGAGAGCGCGCGTTAAATGTTGCTTGGTTGAGTCATTTTAAGTGGCAACTGAACTTCCACAGGAGATTTTTAGCACTCTCTGCCTCGCCGTTACCATGGTCGCCATTGTAGCCAAAAGTAGCGGGGCTACCGAAGATTCAGGGCAGTCTCTATGTAAATCTTACCATGGGGGGTATATTGCCATAGTTAAAACGTTTGGCGAAACGGGTTGGCAACCGCAGTTTTTTATTGTAGTTTTTACTGTTATCAAAAAGATGCTACTGCTCATCTGCGGCATCAGTTTCTCTCTGTCGCCTCTTACTACACTCACGGAAAGATATGTGGTAGTGGATATTCTTAAACTGCCACTACACGATTATAATATTTACTTCTTAAGTATAATATTTATTCCTAATGCTTAGGTATGTAGGAAATATTATTTTTGACATACCTAAGTAAAAAGCAGTTTTTAATACACAAAGAAAGAAACAGGAATGAACTTACTTAAAAATTTCCACGAGGATAGTTTAAGGTTTTCGTTAAGGTCAGACTTTAGTTCCTCTTCTTCAAGCGTAAAATCTATAAATTAAATTGGACTAAAAAAGGAGTTGGTTATCAATTCGACTGTGTGGTTTTTTTTTGTATGCATGGTACCCGATATCTTTTCAATTATGAAACAATTTTGATGATATTTTTTTTTATTAAAAAGGTTCTTACTTAAGGTTTACATTATGATTATGATATGCCTTAGTCCACTTAAAAGGTTAAAATAACATTTAGTCTTTTAGATGTTTTAATTCAGGGCTTTAATTATTCCATACAATAAGTTTCAGCATCAACTTAACAATGTAAAATTATTACATTTTTTAGTTGCTTGGAGTCGGCTTTTACTTTTTTCTATTAAATTTGGATTTTTAACAAGGAACGTTTGATTTTATTGTGCAGGTAGAAAACGTGTAGAAAGGCGTGTTTTATGTTCCGGCATGCTTTGTCTAAGGAGGATTAGAACATAAAAAAAAATCCATAACCCAGGGTTAGAATATAAAAGAAAAAAATATTTCCATAACCCTTAGAACGGATCGCTGGATCGAATCAATATGTATAGAACGGTTATGATTTTTTTAGTTTATGACAAACATATTTGTATAGAATTGAAGTGACCAACTCAGATATGCTGTGTTCTGTTGTGTTTAAGCGTCAGTAGCCTAATAGGCGCTAACCTCGAACTCGAAAGGTCGTGGGTTTGAATCCGCTATTCGACTACTGTAGTGAACCACTTCTAACACAAGCATTTTAAGGTTAAAGGGAATATTAGTAATATTTTAATAGCATTACTAGTATTTAAGAAAAATAGTCTGATTTTATATAGAACAGAAAATAGCATTGCACGCGCTACTGCTTTTCGGCAGATATAGGTAAATGCTTGTACCCACTTAGATGGACTCCTAGGCGGAAAAGTAGACTACCTCTTAGAAAACTTTCTCACTCAGATTATTCTGTTGTCTATAACCTTGGTTTAATATTTTGACCTAGGAAATTGGTTAGCGATGGGAAGGCCTACGTCCAAATTTGGATTCTGTGTACTTATTGATATTTTCAAAAACTACGACTATTTTTTCTTTGATATCTACCCTCCAAATCCGGATAAAGCGCCCTTCGAAGCGGTTTCAGTTATTCTTCAACGAGCTTAGAACTAACAGTATTGCCACTTTAGAATGCGATTGCTCGTGCAGCCTCCTGAAAATAGTAGAAATTATATTCATAGGTGTATAAACTCGCCATGCGATGTTGGCATGAGGGACAGTGGCGCCAGTATGGGAAAAAAGGCTGGCCATCCGGCGCTGTAGAATTTAAATCTATAGTGTCCAGTGAAGGATGGTCATACGGATCGTACGAGAGTACCGCACTATATTATTTGAGGTGGCATCAAGCCTGGCTCGCTTTCCACTACTTAACATACGAGTGAACATGGGCGCAAGGGTGTACGACCGTATCCGTACCCTCCACCAGAGCAGTGGTAGTGAGTCAAAAGAGGCGCTCTAATCAATGAAACGACCAGGAACGACATAACGCTTTGGTGACATGTATCACTCGACTCGAGGAACGCTATGAACGCAAACGTGTCACTGGAGCAATCCTGTCATTTTTCGAATCCTGGATGCAGCGAAAAGTAGGCAGATTTACCTACAGACCGGGCACGGGTGCTTCGGTAATTATCTGTGTAAGATAGGACGCAGGGTAACAGCGGACTGCTTCAGTGAACCTTTATGTCCAGCATGGGAGAAGGAGTAGACGATCCTGAAAATTTGGATCGGACAGAACCTCTCTATGCGAGGAGTCGTGTCGGCGATGCTGAGCATGTATTTGAAGTGGAGGGCTGTAGCCACCTTTTGTGAATTCATTCGGCTCCGACGGCTCCGTGGCGCAGTGGCTTAGCAATGAGTTGCTGCGCTGGGGGGCGCGGGTTCGAATCCCGCACGGAACAAGTATTTGTATGGCCTACAAATGATTGTTCCGGGTCTGGATGTTTGTCCTTGTGAAATTTGTGTTTGTAAACTGCCTCCACGATACAGGAGAAAATCCTAGTGTGGGGGTAACGTTTTTTTTTATTAAAAAAAAATTAAAAAAAATTAAACAACATTATGATTCAGAAGGAGGCTGCTGAGTGGGATCAGAAGAGAGAGAATGCCGCTCGAAGGCGACGTCTCCAAGGTGTTCGTCACGGCTCTGCTCTTGAAGCTGGTCGTGCTACCAGAAACTGGACCTCTGGTGTTGTAGACACTCGGGGCGGGAGCCTCAAAAGCCTAGTTATGTAACCTTTTTTATATTTCTGCTATAGTTGACCGGGGAAGGACCACGCTCTCACAGAATACCAGCGTAAAATAGCAGCTTAATGCTGCTGTGTTTCGTATGGTGAGTGTAGAGAAACGGAGACCCTTTTTACTGGAAACGAGGCATTCCATCTTAGTCCTCACGGGTGACAACGCATCTGCATTTTGATTCCTCATCAAGGATAAATGTAGATGTCTATGGGCCACAGCAACCACTTACCATCAGGTGGACTGTGTGCTCGTTTGTCACTCTTATCCTATAAAAAAAACCTTTGAGGAGGACGATGACCTTGAAGTGCTCTCGAGGCACCGTTGTAGCGCTGCGAGGGTGCTGGTGGCAGTACTGCCCCTGAGACGTGCTATTAGTGCAGCAAAGCGATGGAGAGGCTTCGGTTGAGTTCCAAACGGAGATCTCGGGACCCCTCATATACGCCGATGATTTCTCTCTTTCCATCTGAAGATAAAAATAAGTCCTGATTAAGTATTCAAACAAGAATATTGTAAAATTTTACTACATATTATATATCTGAAGTAGGTAGTAAATTTAACATACGTAACGATATGACGTACTTTTCTAATGACAATTAAATCTTGTTGAGTCATTAGCATGCGAGAGGATGCACGATAAGGTTTAATTTTTATAATCATTGTTTTAAGTTTATAAGATCTTCAGTTTTCCTATTATTGTAAATAGGATCTCTAGTTCTCGTCTTTCTTCTCTGTCAGTCCTTTTAGTCTACGGCTGAACATTTGCTTCTTTTATTGTAGTATATTATTAAGGCTATGGAATAAATTACCTCCCCATATCAGGAAACCGACTTCTGTTGCAGCTTTTAAAAGAATGGTGACTGATCACTACCTTTGCTCTTTTGTTTGACCTTCTTAATTAAATGTTTCTGTATAATGAGTATTATAAATTACTTAAGTTGTTTTTGTATAATATGTTTGTATGTACGTATGCTTAAAATGTATGTATTATGTATTGTTTAAAATTATGTATGTTTATGTATCATGTATAGAGTATAGTATTCATGTTATTTGTAGTTATATATATTTATTTTTGTATTTATGAGTATAATATGTATATGTTTATATTTACATTCACGTATATATTCTCAAGTTTTTATGGCACCTGCTTAAGTTTCTCTGTTTAGCCCGTGGTTGACTGGTAGAGAATGCCTAAAGGCATTAAGTCCGCCAATTGTACATCTTAAGTGCAATAAAGATTTTTAAATAAAAAAAAAATAAAAAAATATTATTGTAGGAAGCTTTATTTACTTAACTAGCAGGTCTGGCGACTGTAGTATCAGATTTCTTGCACCTTTGACGCTGCCCCCTGTTGCCAGCCTTGTTACCTTACATTCTAGATATACATAATGGTAAACTGCCATCTGTAGAAGGCTTCCGATATATGATAATATAGTTAATAAAGCTAGATAATTTCTTCAGGCGTATAATACCCAAACTAACTACAAGATGACGGAGAGTTATTATTATAAGAATAGGTTCTAATGTTGTTATAAAGTTCGTCACTTACTATAAAGGGTTAATTTTCAAATGTGAATGGCAGATTTTGTACTGCATACTTTTTTGTTGTTCTGTTATAGAATTTGTACCACATATTAAGGCAACTTCGGATTAATTAATCAATAACAACATTTTAATAAATAGGCGTAACTAAACGCAGTCATGTTTTTAGAAGTTATATATAAATCACAATATTTAACGATTTATTTTATAGGAATGATTTTCGTCATCAATATTTTTGTTCATATGGCAATTATTTTTTGACAGGTAAATAAAATCTGTCTTTAGGTTTATTTCAGTTATTTGCTGCTGTTTTGGATTATGGTTTGTGACTACAATTACAAAAACAAAGTACTGTTTTATTTACCTACACTCAAAGTCCCATTAGAACTCCAGCATAATCAAACTGTTGCAGTCCGCTGCAGGTACGGTGCAGCCTGCCGTTCGCCTTCCAACGATGTATTGGAATCAAGTATTTACAACTGTTAGCTATTTAAAGTAATTAACTATTTACAATAGCGAACTATTTACAACTTAAATATGCAATCACTTAAAATAAAACAAACTCATATTTGACGTGGATCATCGTTATTGTTCAGTGCTTACATACTTTGGTAATGGAATGGGTGATATCCAAAAGAATTCAGTAGTTTTCATACGTACTGACATAATCAATAATAATAATTGGTGCTAGCGCGGGGGTTTTCGCTCGAAAAACTCGATCACTGCGTTTTTGACAGCCGGGCTCATTACCGAATGGCGACAATTACATTAGATTTAATAGATCACAAATTATCGCGATAGAACATCGATTCCTGCCAAGGATGATACGTGAGGCTATTGTTATTAAAAAACATCCTAATTTCAATAGAGAGGGAGGCTGGGTATTACCACCTGCTTGGGATCCTGTAATTAATAAAATTAAAATTAAACCCAAGCATACCACTGCAAGACTTCAAGACACAGTAAGTTCATTCTGCGTAGATCGGAAATAATAATTAAAAAGCAATAATTAAAAAGCTGAAGGTATTCTGGGTTAACTCTGACATCGGGACGTCAATCATCCCAGTCCCCCGTGTCCATGGGTGCTGGAAAGCACCACAAATGTCCTGTATTTAAAAATAAGTATGTGATAAAATTCGTAAAAGTAGTTTTATTAAATTAATTTTTTGGTTCGTACGAGTATTTTATGCGCTGCCATACCGTTCATCAGATTGCGCTAAAACTTCGTCAACATATTGCATGCACTTCCACAAAGATTATAGGCATAGTACAATTAACTTACACACTAGGTGGCGCGCGTGTCATACTGACAAATTAATTTGAAAATTATATGTCATTCAACTGGAATTAATGTTTTATCATTCCAAATTAAATATATCTATATCTAATAATTCAAAATTTAAAACGATATTTCCGAAATTATCTATACTACAACAGCAACGCGCTGGATACCAGATAGTATTTAATAAAACAAGGTTCTTTTTTTATTCTATTTTTATTTTCGACACGACTAGGGAGAAGTCAGGCACAATAACAAAGCTTTCCGATGCATGGGGGTGAAACAACGCCGACTTCCTGACTCCGGGATGCTAGTGAGAATACCTTTACAGAAAATATGATAACTGGTTTTGACTTAACGCGGGGCCACTGGTTTAGCAGTCGCACTTACAACCACCAACAAGGCAACCAAAAGCAATAAATTACCTTCAGTTGTTGAAACTACTTAATAAAACATAGTCATCTTCTACTGTTTTACACTCCTTATCTGAATTTTCACACACTTTTTATTCTTAGTTGCACGACTGTCGAACGCGGGACTGATTTAGAAATGTCTCAGCAAAAACTCGCCTTTTTTATTGTTCTGTTTATCGGACTGATATATTAATGCAAACAGTAATTTGAGGATTATGTATAAACACAGAGAAAAAAAGTGTTTAAAAAATTATATAAAAATATTTAGATTTAGAAATGTCTCAGCAAAAACTCGCCTTTTTATTGTTCTGTTTATCGGTCTGATATATTAATGCAAACAGTAATTTGAGGATTATGTATAAACACAGAGAAATAATGTTTAAAACATTATATAAAAAGATTTTAATTAAAATCAAACAGAGACAACAGTTTGGTGAAATTGACGTATTAAGCCGACTCCAAAAAAGGGGGAAGTTGTTAACTCAAATGTTTTTTTTTAGGATATATGTTACGCGATATTTTCGCCGACCGTGAATCGATTTGAAAACAATGCTCGAGGGTGATTCGATTTAAATTTAAAGAAAAATACCCAAATCATCAAGTACCCATACGTGCGGAAAAATAGGGGATAAAATTTTGTATGTACATTATATAAATATAAATGCATAGACAGAGATTATCTCTCTATCATCTCTGGGTATCTGGGTGATCCCCAGAGGTAGCGATTATGAACTTCCATTTAACATGATCCTGACACACCTGTCTCGCTTCCATCACATCCATATACATATATATATACATAATACGATGATACGATGATTAAAGCTTAACTACCATCAATAACAATCGTTTTAGAGAGCCCTTTGACCGATCACTCAGCGGTTATAACGTGTATAATCTTAAATTACAAAACTAGCGTATTAAAAATAATGCTCACAGTAAAATTAACTATAAAGGAATTACTGAGGAACTTAAAACTAAACATTTTGATGATTTATTAAATCCTAATAATGTAAGTTGGTCAGCCGAACAGTTGGTCAAAGTTTTAAATACTTCAATTTTAAATAACACACTTAAAATCTTACCACCTAGAATAGTACGCTGTATAAAGCCATGGATCACACCTAGCCTTGTCCGTTGTATAAAGAATCGAGATAGAATGCATCTTAAATTTAAAACTGACCCTAATAACATAATACTTAAAATTACTTACACAAGGTACAAAAATTATTGTAATAATATACTAAAACTCTTAAAAAGAAACTTCGAAAGAAATGAATTAAATAAATATGCTAAAGACCCAAAACTGAAATGTAAAATAATTGATAAAATAACTAATAGAAATATTCAGAAAGTACCACCTATTAATCTACTTAAAATAGAAAATACACCAGACGCTGCTCTAGACAAAGTTAACAACTATTTTGTTAATGTTTCAAAAGAATTATCTGATAAAATTACACTTGAAGGCAACTCAAATATTCCCAAATGTAAACCAGTACACACACCTGTTAATTCGATGGTTTTGTTAGAAACAACAGAGCAAGAGATTGAATCTACACTAATGAGTTTGAGATCAGATAGTGTAGTAGGTTGGGATGGTATTTCTTCAAAATTATTAAAAATTATCAATAACATTATCGTCCCACCTCTAACACGTATCTTGAACTTGTGTATTAAAACAGGTACTTTTCCGGACGTATTTAAAATATCAATAATTCATCCTATCTACAAGGGACGAAGACAATGCGTTAATAATTACCGCCCTATTTTAGTACTCCCCTCCCTATCCAAAATCTTTGAAAAGATTTTGAACAAAAGACTAATATTGTATTTAGAAAAAAATAATATCTTATCCAACAATCAGTATGGTTTTAGAGCTGGTAGTTCAACAGCTGATGCAGTTTCTGATCTTACCGACTTTATAGTTAGTCAAATAGATAGTAAAGTTAAATGTATTGGAGTGTTTTTAGATTTGGCAAAGGCCTTCGACACAGTGTCTATTCCAAATTTGTTGAGTAAAATGGAAAAAGTCGGTATCAGAGGTATGGCACTTGCTATATTCGAGGACTACTTAAAAAACAGGATCCAGAGGGTAACTATTAACGGCCATTTTAGTAATAATGCTCCTATTAACTATAGTGTACCTCAGGGTAGTGTACTCAGGCCAACATTATTTTTAATTTATTTTAACGATTTATGTAACCTTAAATTAGATAGTTACAAAATTTTTACTAACGCTTATGATACTGCACTAATCATCTTTGGAAAAAGTTGGGATGAAGTAAAGACTCATGCTGAATTAGAAATGCAAGCAACGTTAAAGGCTCAGTCAAAACTTACTCTGAATATGTCTAAAACTAAATTTATGTTGTTTGCGAATACTAAACGAGCACTTACTACTGAAAATACATTTAAAATCAAAATACACACCTGCAAAAACAAAAGCTCAACTCAATGCAATTGCACATCTTTATACCGAGGTGACACAGTAAAATACTTAGGCGTAGTGTTGGATGAAAATCTGACATGGTGCCCTCATATCAATCAGTTAGCAGGGAAACAAGAAGCTTGGTATACATATTCAAAAAACTAAGACACGTGACAGACTATTCTTTACTGAAGACTGTTTACTTATCATTGGCACAGTCTATCTTGTCTTACTGTATTACCTCATGGGGTGGAGCTGGTAAAACTCATCTCAATTAGAAAGAGCGCAGCGTATATTACTCAAAGTAATGAAATTTAAACCATTTAGCTATTCCACAGATAAATTATATTCAGAATGTGACGTATTGACAGTTAAACAATTATATATTTAAGACGCTGTTATATTTCAACATGAAAAACTTACATATAATCACGAATTAACAATTAATCGCCGGAAAGATAAGGTTTGTTCTACCGACCATTTTAAAACATATTTTATAACTAAATTTCAATGCTACTTAGGTCCTATGCTTTAGAATAAAATAAATAAAATTCTACAAATTTACCGGCTTAACAAATATCAATGTAAAAAAACTACTATTATCTTGGTTAAAACTCTAAATACAGAAGAAACTGAAAATTTCTTGGTCACTTTAAAATAATATTACATCAAAATAATATATAACTACTAAAACTACTCTAATTATAATAATTAAAGATTATTACACTTGTATAGCTTCTAATAATACTATATTTAACTAAGTAAAAGTATAATTTAAAACAAAAAAATTAAAAACCTTTGCAAAAGCCATGAATTAAATAATTATATAATATGTGTATGTCTGTTCACTGTACATTGCATAACTTTTGTTAAATACCTGTAGAATTGCTAAAGTTATACATCGTGCCTCGTGACAACAATAATCATTTATTGCATTTTAAATTAAGAAATTAATAAATTTCATAAAAATTTCGTAAAAGCAAAAAAGTGGTACGTAATGTATTTGCGAATTTGTAACGTAATAGATTAAGTAAATCATAATATGCCGTATACTTTTATAACTGCAAATAATGGTGTCATTGGAAGAGACTAGTGTCTAAGATACAGGCTCGGCCTAGTTTAGACGCTAGTGCATAAAATTGTATAGATAAATTATAACTCATATGTTCAAATGCCTTAAGGATAAATAATGTAAATCTTATTTTGTGCCAATAAATATTATTATTATTATTATTATTACATGCTCATCGTTTAGTATACATTTAATTTTGACCGCCTTTAGTATATTATCGCCAATTTGGTTATTTAAGGTCGGTCCACTCAATAGGGTTTTTTTATAGTATAAGGATGACAAACGGGCACACAGTCCACCTGATGTTAAGTAGTTGCTGCGGCCCATAGACATCTACATCTATCTTTGTTTGCGAATTAAAATGCAGATGCATGTCAGCCGTGAGGACTAACATACAATGCCTCTTTTCCAGTAAAAAGGGTCTCCGGTTCTCTACACTCACCATAGGAAACACAGCAGCTTTAAGCCGCTATTTTACCCTGGTATTCTGTGAGAGCGTGGTCCTTCCCCTGTCGATCCGACCCATTCGTGCTACAACTATACCTTTAATATAGCAGCAGCTCTACCACGTTTAAAACAAAACTTAAAAAAGGTATAGTCTTTAAAAATTAAAAGTTATATAATTGCCACATAATTTAATCTATTATATAATATAGTATAGTACTTACTTACTTACTTACTTACTTACTTATCTTCACGCACAATCCCTGACGGGGTAGCCAGAGAGAACAGATCACCAAGTGTCACGATCCTTACAAACCTCTTTCGCTTCTTTCAGATTCATTATCTTCTTCATGCATGCACGTCTATACGTAATATACTCGTAGTATAGTCCGGGCTTATATTCTCCGACAATTGTCAAGCGCCGATTTCAGAAGCTATTATATTATGTGGGAATTAATTTATACCTTTTAGTTATTTGAGGTTAAGAAATATAACTATTACGGATTAATTTATTTAAATTATATAGTAAAATTATTACGGATTTTTTATGAAATAAAACTAATTTAGCGGAAAATTAGTTCGGGTAAATTTAAGAAGTCAATATAGTCTGTAGTCAGTATTTATTCTTTTTTTTTTTAATTTAATTACTGACCAAACCACGTTGTAGTGTACTCGTATTATGGTTGCAGCACGTCACTACATGGGTCGACTTGACTTGGTAAGGGCCACGCTCGCCCAGAATACCAGCGTGAAATAGTAGCATGATGCTCCTGTGTTACGGCGTGTAGCTGCCTATCTAATAGTAGGATCCTCCCGGCCCATGAAGGAAGAACCTACAGGCAGGTGCAGGTCGGGCCTTCTAAGGCCAAAGTGGAAGGTCTCTAATTACAATAAACAATAAGGGGGAAAGCCAGTAAAGGGAAGGCACTTACCTGCTTCTGGAGCGGAGACGGTTCACCAGGATCTGCCCGGCTTATGGAAGTGTAGTGAATGTATGTGTTCTTTGTATGAATCTGTGTGAAAGTGGCCTGGGCTAGATGACACAATACTGTCCTGGAGAAGGTATCCGCCGGTAGCCCCGGAACTATTCCCTTCTTGAGGCACTTTTTCCGTTTTGTCACGTAATTGTACAGCCAAACGAAGAACTTCAAAGGAAAATCACTATCGGAGTTGCACAATTAATTTAACAAAAGTTAATAAGTCCTAAGAACAATACGTGTTCTCGTCGACGCAACGATTTAAGCGGGTTCTATACGTTCGTAACAAATTAGGCGCTAATCACTAAGACGTCAGTCTGGATCGCAAAAAACTTTACAATGCTTCTCGAGAAGTCCGTCCGAGACCGCCCGTGGAATGCGACCGGGCGGGGGGCGGGTGACCTTGCTATCGATGCTACGCTTCTAACGTACGTTTAAAATTCACGTTTCAAATGTTTAATATTTTTGCCTAAACAAACCCCTGCCCCGGACATAAGGAATTATGTCCGCGAGTAGATTGGCAAACGGGACAAGGTCGCTACGGCACGTTGCAAGACCGAATCTCCGACCAAAACCTTGGCCACTCTAGTCACCCCATCCGCTCCATACGACAACTTAGCAATGCGCCCACGGCGCCAATACAAAGGCAAAGCGTTGGGTTCTTTAACCAACACGAGGTCTCCCACCCGAGGAGGATCCGTCTTGTCAGACCACTTAATGCGCTGCTGCAAAAGATGTAAGTACTCCAGAGACCATCGGTGCCAATAGCTCTGAGTCATCTGTTGCAGCAAGTCAAACCTGCTCAGCCGCGAAGTGTTCGTTTCCCTGAAGGGGTACTCGGGCAGAGCGTTAAGCGGCTGGCAAATTAGGAAGTGTCCCGGGGTTAGAACCTCCATATCATTCGGGTCGGATGAGAGGGGACAGAGGGGCCGAGAGTTGAGTACAGCCACAATTTTACAGAATACAGTGGCGAGCTCCCCAAACGTCACAATAGTTTAACCAATAACGCGACAGAGATGATTTTTTTCCAATTTAACCACCGCCTCGAAAATACCGCCCCAGTGGGGACACGTCGGAGGGTCGAATTTCTACTGGATGCCCGTTTTCGACATAGCATTGCCTAAATAAGTTCTGTGTCTGGACAGAAATTCGACGACCTCTTGTAGATACCTATCCGTGCCCTTATAATTCGTTCCGCAATCCAACTGGATCCAGTCCGGCAAACCGCGCCGCGACACGAAACGGCCAAGCGTGGCCAAGAAGGCTTCCGTGCTGAGGGCGCTTACAAGTTCCAAGTGAACGGCCTTAGTGGAGAGGCACACGAAGACACAAAGATAGGCCTTATGCGAACGCGCGTTACGAAGGTTAGAGGACTTGACGAGAAAGGGGCCAGCAAAGTCTATTCCGACTCCAGCGAATGGTCGGATGGCCCTGACGCGGTCGGGCGGTAAGTCACCCATCAGACGCTGCGATATGGTGGCCTTCAGTTTATAACAGGATATACACTTAAAGATGACGCTCCGAATGGTGCGTCGGCCAGCCAAAATCCAAAACTCCCGCTGCAAAATAGCCGAAAAAACGTTACATCCAGCGTGGACATTCTTAACATGGTGGTGGGCTACCAGCAACCGGACAAGGGCGCCGTCCTTAGGGAGCAGCAACGGGTGTCGAGCCCCGTACGGCAGTTAAGAATTATTCAAACGTCCGCCAACGTGCAGCATCCCAGCGTCGTCCAGAAAGAGGTTCAGGCGGGCCAGAGCGCCCTTGATAACGGAGCCACGCTTCAAGTTTTCAATAACGGGCTCAAAACGCTCCGTTTGGACCAGACGGGTCCAATGCATCAAAGCTTCACGACGCTCGCTAGGGGACAAAACGCAATCAGAGAGTCGGTTGGACGGGTCTCTCGAATTGCGGACAAAGCGGCGCAACCAAGCAGTCACTCCAGAGCTTATCGAGAGAGCTGTACCGTTCCAGAAGAGAGAGATCCCTAGTGGGCTTATCCTTGCCCACTCCTACTCGGGCTCGTAGGCCCGGCAATTCGGTAGGTTCGGAGTAATTACCCGGGGGCCAGAATGACTGAGACTCAGATAACCAACCGGGACCCCACCACAGTGGGTGGTCAACCAGCGAAGGGGGCCTCACAGCCGCGAGAAGCGCAGTCTGCGGGATTCAACTCCCCTGGGACATCCAGTTGAGAGAAGTCTCAGAAATCTGGATTTGAGACACGCGGTTCGCCATAAAGACCTCAAGATTGTGAGGTGCAGCTCGGAGCCAACAAAGTACTATTTCACTGTCCGACCATGCGTAGACGTCCCTAATGTCGATTACAGGCTTTAAGGACGAGTGAACGTGGTTGAGGAGTCGCGTGAGAAGAGCGGCACCGGACAGTTCCAATTTAGGGATAGTTAAGCGGGACCTAATGGGAGCAACCTTACTTTTAGTGAGTACGAGATGGACGGCAGTATGACCAGAGGAACTCACAGTCCGCAAATATACGACAGCAGCATAGCCCTTCTCAGAGGCGTCGCAAAACCCATGTAGGGTACCCCTGCGTTTCCCTGGAGGGAGGAAGCACCTTGGCATGGAAACCCGGTTGATGTCCGGAAGGGAGGAGAGCATGGAGAGCCACTCTCGCAAGAGGACTCCGCTAATAGGCTCGTCCCAACCCAACCCGGACATCCAGAGCTTTTGAAGAAAGCACTTAGCCAAAAAGATGACTGGGGTGATCCATTAATTAGGGTCGAAGGTGCGGGCTACGGTAGTAAGCACGGAGCGTTTGGTCCATGCTTTGGGAGGTGGGTCAAGTTTTACTCTATACGTGAAGGTGTCCTGAACAGGCTGATATTGAATGCCCAGCACAGTCAACAAATTAGGATTCTCAGGGTGCTCGAACAGATGAGGGTCTTGTTGATCCTCTCCTGGGAGGTCCTTCAAAATATGAGGGGAGTTCGACAACCACTTGCGCAACTCATAGCCTCCGGACTTCAAGATGGCAATTAATTCGTCTCGCAAGACAAGAGCCTCCTCGACGGTGGAAGCGCCCGTACAAATGTCGTCCATGTAGACCGAAGTCTCCAAAATAGAAGCTCCCCGAGCTTATCTCAGGCGCTCTCTCTCAACGAGTTCAAGGAGGGTTCGCATGGCGATATACGGGCTGGACCGGAGTCCGTATGTGGTGGTGTTCAACTCAAACACCTGTATAGGATCGCTGGGCTTCTCGCGCCAAAATATCAGCTGATATCGACAGTCATCACGATGGACCACTGATTGTCGAAACATCATCCGAATGTCCGCTACAAAAACCACTTGGTGTCGCCGGAATTGGGTCAAGATGTCGGATATGTCCTTGATCAGTTTAGGACCAGAGTGAAGACACTGGTTCAGGGACACACCATTTGATGTGGGGGCGGAACCGTCAAAAACTACCCTAACCTTACTCTCAGGGGTCCTCAAGACCGCATGGTGAGGGAGGAAGTAGTGCTCCTGTGAACGCCATTCGAAGTTGGACGGTGACATCTGACCCAGTTCTTGATACTCGCGCATGAACTCGACATATTTGTCGCGAAAGGCTGGGTCGCGCCGCATGCGGCGCTCCATGAAAAGCAACCTCTTCTCGGCTAGTGCATGGCCCAAAGAAGGACGTGAGTCCAGAAAGGGTAAGCGAGTGACGAAACGACCTTCGACCCGACGGTCGGTATTGTTATGGAAGAACAACTCGCACTCACGGTCCAGAGGGTTGATTCGAGCCGCATGTGGTGGTTCCTCAATTTCCCAGAACCGCTGGACGGGACAAGGACGGGACTGAAAGGGACACGCCCACAACGGAGAGCGGGTCGGCCGTCGGAGGGGGAGGAGACCACATAACCGGTAAAGAAGCTGTGCCCAAATATCGTGGACATGGCTGACAGGCCATCGGGCTGTAGAGTTCGTATCTCACCTAACAAGATGACTCCCAGCGTGTCGGCTCCCAGTAACAAATCTATAAGCCCAGGTTGGGCCCACCGAGGGTCTGCCGGTCTCAAACCCGACGCACAGCGAACCGCGCTGTCATTTATACAAACGTTAGGGAGAAACCCTACAATGTCATCGAGGACATTTACCTTGACTAAAATGCGAAGGTGTTCGCTGGCAGGGCTGAACACCAACTCCGCTTGTCCCCTAGGAGCAGGAGGCTCGGCTCCCTTGATACCTACCATCGGACGTGATTCAGAGCTCCAGAGGAGCCCCAGTCTTCCCACCAACCAAGTGGAGGCCACACTAAGTTGGGAACCCGAATCCAATAGAGCTCGAACCGTTAAGCGGCCGCCGCTCGGATTGTACACCTTCACTGAGACCGTCGGCAATAGAACAGTTTGACAGGTGGACTGCTGACGGCTCAAAGACTCAGTGGATGCGGCCATGGCATCCTGTGTTTCGTATGGTAAGAGTTGAGAAGTAGAGACCCGTTTACTGGCATTCAATTTTAGTTCTAACAGAGGATAGATATCAATGTCTCTCTACCTTAGCATGAACTTCTTCATAATCATCATAGTCACAGCCCATCACAAGATTACAGTTGAACATACTTTCCCAAGGAACGCCACAAAACTCGGTCCTGAGTCATCTGCACCCATCAACTTTCTGCATCTATTACCAGGTCGTCACTCCATCGAGTTTAAGGTTGCAATCGCTTAACGGTATGAGACTGTTACTCGAGAACCTTTCTTCCCCATCGGTAATGGATTATTTGAGCTACATGCCACTTTAGCTTACTAATCTGTAACGCAACATGAATTTTACGTCAGGTAACTGGGAGCTCGTTTTTCAGTTTTATTTTCATTAATAGGAATTGTAGCACCACTGTTTTAGAATGTTTCCTTATATTTACGCGAAGACTACACATTAAATGAAATTAATTTTTACGGGGTGACCATGGGTGCTCTAAAGCACCCGAAACGTCGGGAATTAAAAAAGAGTTAAAATTAAACGCGATATAATCTTATTTATGTCTAATCTATTATTTGACAACTTTACCTTAATACAATGCACAGTAGTGTGCATATACTCGTATTTCTGATGATTTTAAATCATGATGGCATTGTTATTCAAGAGACAAGCAAACTTAGATTTAACCTGATGGAAAGTGTACTTTTAACAAGCTACGACGCATTTTCTGTCCCCGTTCTCTTGGGGGGGGGGGACGTATCTGTCTTTAAATTCTACACTTACCATCATGAGGACGTGGACGGTATGAGCTTCTTTTTTTTCACTTAGGTAAGGTGACTATTAAGGTGACGCAGATTTTTCATTTTGCTGCCTTTTAAGTTGCATGAACAATTCGAAATTCAAATTCAATAAACTTTTTTGTGGCCAGCATTCTAAAAGAAAAGTTTTTACTGTGTGACAATACTTATGACCTGATTAGGTATATTAAAGGACACAGAGATGTAAAATTTAAAAAAATATCATTAAATCAGTAGCAGAGGAAAAAGAGAATACCCATTAATGTACCATGTTGCATCAAAATCAAACTTTGGTTTTTATAGACTACACTGATCATATTAACTCCAACAAAAGATATTTAAAAAAACCGGGACAAAATGGGGTGACGATAGGTATGGATATTTTCATCTAGTTCATATCGCATGATCAGCGTTTAATCTGATATTAGTTATTACTTAAGTACTTAGTAATAATTAAAGTAAATAAAATAGCGTTCTACAAATACGGGGAAAGATTAGAAATTTCATCGCACGTGGAATTTACGCTCATAACCTTATCTTTATTACGGCGCATATAATGTTTTTGTGAGAGGATGATAATTTATGATTTAATTTAATGGTTTTTATCACGATGTTATGATGTTTAAAATAACTTTGGTCTTGCACCGTTTATTGTAGAGTGAAGATACGTTTACGACGCTATCTGGCGACATCGTAACAGAATCCTCTAATTCTTTTTTAATCCATGGGTGATGTAAGAGCAGACTATGTGATATGACAGAAGAATCTTACGGCTTCGTAAGACTTCTTAGAAGGATAAAATTATAATATATTTTTCATGATTTCTCAGACATGTAGGTTTTCTCACGATGTTTTCCTTGACCGCCAAGCACGTGTTAAATCAGCACTTAAAATTGCAAATATTAATTCCATTGATGCCGGTGGGGATCGAACTCGGGTTGCTTGCTTACTGTGAAATTTACAGCGAGCGCCGAGCCCCAGAGCTACCACAACTCTTCATTAAGCTAAACAGCCGAAATATATATTAAGTATGCAACATTTTTATAAGGGTTGTGTATTGGCAGAGTCCTACCTCTGGGACTTGTAGATGGAATGTCTTGGGTATATGTACATATCTATGAGTGCTCAGATTTGAAGCTTTTCGTCCGATCTTGGCACTGTCTGAACTGCTTATAACTGGGTGAACAAGCGGCACGGATCATTGATCTTCCATCTGATGCAAGTGTTATCTAGGCAAGAGTTCTTTGGTAATTAACTGTGCTGTTTAGCTGGAAGATAGCCAACAACCCAGTTCACCCAATGTTTTAGCGATTTCATGGCTTTACGTGAGTTCACATATTAATTAATAATAAACATATGCCCCCCCCCCCCCCAAAATGCATCGACTTCCTGCATGTTTTACTAGGTTATAGAACTTTGCTTAACGAACGAGGCGGTAACTCGATAGCCATATTTCCCAATCGGTTGTCGTTTTTTGAACCTATAAAGCTGGCCCACTGCGACTTCAGCTTGATCAAAAAATAATCATTCAATAGAGCTAGAATATAGGGGTCCGTTTTAAGTAAGCTTCTATATTAGTTGGTTATTATTCACCTTTCTATTTCTGCCAAGTAGCCGAGCACAACTACAATAATCATTTTGATAGGCATTTTATACGTGGTAGAGCCATGCTGCAGCTATATTATGGTTGTAGCACGAATGGGTCGGTTCGACCGGGGAAGGACCACGCTCTCACAGAAAACCAGCGTAAAATAGCAGCTTAACGCTGCTGTGTTTCGTATGGTGAGTGTAGAGAACCGGAGACCCTTTTTACTGGCAAAGAGGCATTCCATCTTAGTCCTCACGGGTGACAACGCATCTGCATCTTGAGTCTTTATTGAGGATAGATGTAGATGTCTATGGGTCACAGTAACCACTTACCATCAGGCGGACTGTGTGCTCGTTTGTCACCCGATCCCGAAAAAAAAAAAAAAAAAAAAAAACGAGAGCGAGTATAATTATGGACATTTAGTAACTACGAACATATTTTAAAGGTAACAACGCATCTCGGGTCTCCTTTATTTTTTTATTTTTTTTTAACAACAGATTGGCTGTTGCAATATAGTTGCTATATTATAATAAAAAAACAAAGATTCAGGAAACTATGAAGCATTTTCAGGGATTACATAAATCGTAAAAATTATATTACATTTTAAAGCCCGCGAAATATTTCTCCATTTTATAAACATGTGTACACTAGACGCAAAGCAATATGAAAGCGATGCTTTAACGTAGAGATTAATAGTGGAAATGTAACGATAATATTATTATTTAATTTTTGGTTTGTGGTGGCAGCATAAGACAGTCTATTTATTTTGTTCCTTGTCCTGGGGTAAAGTTCTAAATACTTCCCAAAGGTAGCAATACAATACCTATATATATCGTTTAGAGCAGACGGAAAATACCTAGACCGACGATGAGAAAGAGTCTCAAGTACGAGATGTTTGGTACTGTGTTCGCCAAGCGTGTAGAGGCCCATAACCACCAGTGGACTTTTGAAGAATAAGGCAGATTTTTATCATACTAGTATTAGTAATTAAGAATAAAAGAAAGAAGAAAGAAAGAAAAATATAATATTCGTCGTGGTATGAGCATGTAATAAACACAGACTTAAGATTATAAATTAACAATATTACGTTTAATTTTTTTTATAAAACTGAAGCGCCACACGAAGTTACAGTCCATCGAAAGTGGCTACTGCAGTCCATGGACGCTTGCAGTCAACTTCAATTAAAGAAGTCCACATATGCTTCGTCGCCTCTGAGGACTAAGGTGGAATGCCTCAGAGTTTGTTATTATCGTTACACCTTGGACTGGAATGCAGCATGTATTCACTTAATTTTGGCAAGAGGAAAAAACAAAAGGGTGTTGGTACCCACCTAGATGGATTTTTAGGCAGAAAAGTACTCGTACAAACTAGTATTATTATAAACGTAATACCAACATGAACCGGTGATACTTGACTACTATGTCAAGTTATATCTATATCTTTCGGACCGGAACCCAGCAGTGCAAACGCTACCATTTGGCGACAGAAATAGGTATGGAGATGGTACCTGATCAGACGGACTCCTACGAAGTTAGTGAGTCCTACTATCTAGTGTGAACAGTCTCTTTTCAATAATTCGTAAATATACATCTTCAATAGCTTGCTTTTAATAGTGTGTATATTCCTAAGGCTTTTCTCTTAATCCGTAACGATATTTCTTTACATAAGAAAATTTTAAATATCTTCATCTATAGACAGTTTAAATCAGTTCTGTGTTGGAAGGCCGAGTGTTACAAAGGGCTTGTATAAGATCTTCAGTGCGTGGGGAGTCGTGTTTTAAGAAAACTTGAGAATGGACAAAAACTAAACGAAAAATCTATTCTCTTTTTATTACTTTATAAAATAAAGTTGTGTATTATTTAAAGAAATAAATTTGCAACCGGCAAGATGACAATCCTATATCAAGCGATCTCGACGGCAATTGGTAATGTTTGACTGTTTGATTATTTGACGTTGTCACAATAGCTTACAGAATTATTTAGTACTATATTTTTAATAAAAACTACTTAAATTGCATATTATAGGCATTACCACTTTTACCCATTATTTACATGCCAATACTCTTTCTGTACGAAAATCGAACATTTGGCCGCGAGCGCCATAGTAAAATGCAAAACAGATAGTTATTGAGTCGTTTATTCCGATCTTTCAGAAAGAGCTTAGGGTAACTAACAACCTGTATTATACGAGTATGTGGTAGAGTCAAGCTGTATTTTATTATAGTAGTAGCACGAAAGGTTCGGTTTGATCGGGAAAGTACTACACTCTCACAGAATACTATCGTAAAATAGAAGTTTGATATTGCTATGTTTAGTGTAGTGCAACGAAACCCAAGGGGCCAGAAGCTGGTCGACTTCATGGAGAAAGAGGGACTCTTTATGATGAACTCTTTCTTCCAGAAGCGGCCCCACAGGAAGTGGACCTGGTCGAGCCCCGACGGTTCGACAAAAATGAGATTGACTTCATTATGACGACCAGACGACAACTGTTCAGTGATGTCTCAGTGATCGCGAGGGTGAAAACCGGCAGCGATCACCGAATGGTTAGAGGCACACTGAAGCTAAACGTTAAGTTGGAGAGGTCTCGTCTAATGAAGTCAACGCTCCGTCCCCCTCGTGCTCTAATCCAGGGTCCCGAAACCTTTCAGCTCGAGTTACAAAACCGTTTTCAGTGCCTAGAAGACAGCAATGAAGTGGACGATTTGAATGACAAGCTCGTGGAAACTGTCCATGCAGTCGGAGCTAAGTTCTGCAAGACCCGCCGCAGAAGAATACAAAAACTCTCCGATCACACTGTTAATCTCATGGCTGTTAGACGGGAGATGAAGATATACATTCTTCAACAGATTTGACAGCATACAGGCAACTGAACAGACAGATCTCCAAATGCATGCGGCGGGACTTACGTAACTTCAATACAGCTCGCATTGAAGAAGCGATCGAGCGGAACCAAGGCTCCAAAGTCTTTGCCGGAGATCTGTCTGCCAGAAAGAGCCAACTGTCGCAGCTGAATACCGAATGTGGCAGCATCGTTTCCGGGGCACATGAGATTTTGAGTGAGATTGAGAGGTTCTATGGGCAGCTGTACACGTCATCGTTGGAGCCGCACGCAAGTGTGAGTAACGATCCAAGAGCGAGTCTTATCCGACATTATTCCGATGATATCCCGGACGTTAGTCTAAACGAGATTAGAATGGCTCTCCAGCAACATAAAAACGGCAAGGCCCCAGGCGAGGATGGAATTACAGCGGAGCTTCTGAAAGCGCGTGGAAAACCGGTACTTGAAGTCCTTCAGAAGCTCTTTAATTCCGTCCTCCATGGTGGCATTACACCGGAGGCGTGGAGCAGAAGTGCGGTGGTCTTGTTCTTCAAGAAAGGCGACAATGCTCTCTTGAAGAACTACAGACCGATTTCCCTTCTGAGCCGCGTCTACGTGCTGTTTTCGAGAGTCATTACGAATCGTCTCGCGCGCAGACTTGACGACTTCCAGCCTCTCGAATAAGCCGGTTTCCGAAAAGGCTTTAGCACCATAGACCACAAACATACCCTTCGGCAAATTGTACAGAAGTCCGAGGAGTACAATTTGCCACTATGTCTGGCGTATGTGGACTATGATAAAGCCTTTGATTCCGTCGAAATTTGGGCGGTGCTGCAGTCCCTTCAGCGATGCCAAGTTGACTGTTGGTATATCGAAGTGTTGAAGTGCTTGTACAGTAGGGCTACGATGGCTATCCGAGTACAGAACCAGAGTACGAAACCTATCCAATTGCAGAGAGGTGTAAGACATGGTGACGTCATATCCCCGAAACTCTTTACCGCTGCATTGGAAGATGTTTTCAAGCTTCTGGACTGGAAAGGATACGGTATCAACATCAATGGCGAGTACATCACTGACCTTCGATTTGCCGACGATATAGTCCTTATGGCAGAATCGCTGGACGACCTAAGCACTATGCTCAATGACCTCAATAGTGTTTCCCAACGGATAGGTCTTAAGATGAACATGGACAAAACAAAGATCATGTTTAATGTCCATGTCACACATATGCCGGTGGTTGTTGGAAACTCTAAGCTCGAAGTTGTTGACGAGTATGTTTACCTGGGACAAATAGTCCGACTACGTAAGTCCAACTTTGACCGAGAGGTCAATCGACAGATTCAACTCGGTTGGGCAGCGTTCGGGAAATTACGGCACATCTTCTCGTCAGGTATATCTCAAAACTTGAAAACGAGACTGTACACCCAGTGCGTGTTGCCAGTGATGACATACGGAACTGAGACGTGGTCCTTCACTGCTGGCCGGATGAGGAAGCTCAAGGTCGCTCAGCGAGCTATAGAGAGGGCTATGCTCGGAGTTTCTCTGCGTGATAAACTCAGAAATGAGGATATCCGCAGTAGAAACAGAGTGACCGACATAGCCCAACGGATTAGTAAGCTGAAGTGGCAATGGGCCGGCCATATAGCTCGAAGAACCGAGAACCGATGGGGAAGAAAGGTTCTCGAGTGGCAGCCTCGTATCGGCAGGCGAAGTGTAGGGCGTCACCCCACTAGATGGAGTGACGACCTGGTAAGATATGCAGGAAGTGGATGGATGCAGGTGGCTCAGGACCGTGCTTTGTGGCATTCTTTGGGGGAGGCCTATGTTCAGCAGTGGACTTGTGAAGGGCTGCAATGATGATGATAATGATGATGTTTAGTGTGGTGAGTGTAGGGAACCGGAGAACCTTTTAACTGGAAATGAGGAATTCTATCCTTGTCATCAGAGTTGACAATTTATCTGCATTTTGTATTTTAATCGAGGATAGATGCTCTTAACATCAGGTGGTCCTATGCTCGTTTGTCACCCTTATTCTCAGCCCTCCTAAAATTAGGTGGATCTTAATTGCTTGGTTAAATTTTTATGTATACAGTTACAGCCTATTAAGGTCCACTGCTTTGTTTGTTTTGCTTTGTTTAATAGTTTAATCTTCTTATTATTATTGGAGAATCATGTTTAGTTGTTTCTATTAGTCATATATATATATATATATATATATATATATATATATATGCGTAGACAATATTGGCACAAAATTACTCCACACACAGTGTGTAGTCTAGTCTCCACCAAAACGTTTCATTTTCGTTCATTTACTAGGTGGGAGCCCTAAATTTCTTATCTGTCTGAGTTCAAACACAAATACCTATCGCTTAACCGTAGGCATATCTATTTGAGATCGATTAATCGTTAAATCACTAAGGGTTAGAAAACCGACCTTGTAGATTGATCTGGATCAATTTAACAAATCGATTCCATCCTCAGATTTCGGTTTCATCTTCGTTACATTACACGCAGGGAAAAATATTGTATTGCAGAAATATTTTTAATATGTTTTGTTTCAACTAATTATGAACATTTTGAATTATTTTAGTATTCAATAGTTCAATCTTAGTAAATTAACTAAATTCTTGTTCAATTTCAATGATGTCATCTGTCCTATAATTATTCTCTTGATGATAATTACATTAATTAATTGGTTAAGTATATTTATGTTTTTAATTCCGTTAAAAATTAATTAATTTTATTACTAAAGATGTATACTAGATTTACGATATTTAGTGAAACTTATGCTTAGGTCCCGACACTTTAGCACTGAATTACCTTTGTTAGTGGGACAAAACAAACATTTATATCTGGGATTAGTTCTTTCGATTTTATCGTCATAATTACATCTATAATTTAGACAGCGTGTGTATTTTAACATTTTATTGAGACTATATTATGTGTAACGTTTTGTTTACTAGTTCTTATTCTATCCGCAAATTCCCTATGCTACAAGAAAAATCCCCAAAATTCCAAAAAATCACTTGGCTAATTGTGTAAAAGTCACCTCCAGTTTTAGTTTGGTTTTGCTATTGTACGGATGTTTATGTATTATGATTCCTAAATACGTTATTTTATTTAATAATTGCACATCTATAACTGAAATAACCTCTATTCTCACCTCTATTAATGGACCCTCTGTAAATGAGATAGATATAAATTTATACCTGGATATCTGAGACACGACACCTCTTTAAGTGAGACAAATTTGCAGATCCCTTAAAGTCCCAGTTATCCAGGTTTCACTGTATATATAATTTATATAAATATTACTAAATATCAGTATAGACTAACAAAGCATATAAATGATATATTTCAGTGAGCTACGTTTGCCTGACGTTGGGCATAATGTACACATGGCCATCCTCCACCCTGCTACTTTTCTCGTCCGAAAACACAACGCTGAACCGGCCCATGACAGAAACCGAGGTGTCACTCTTCGGTAGCCTTTCCTTTATTAGCGCTATGATCAGCACACCTTGCTCCGGATACCTTTTGGATAAGTTGGGCAGAAAATACAGCTGCATGTTGTTCTCATTGCTTCAAGTGGTAAGTTAATGACTGATTGCAATATTAATATTGTAAATAAAAGATTATGTAATCGTAACACTTTCTTTGGAGGCGTGTATGATTGAACTACGAGACCTTGGGATTAAAGGGATGGAATGGTTTAGCCTACACACCACTCTGCGGTTATATGTTGGATTCAGCACAAATGGGTCGATTTGACCGCGGACGGACGCTGGACAGTAATGTAGAGAATCGAAGACTCTTGTTCTGGTATGGAGGCATTCTACCTTAGTCCTTAGGGGTGAATACGCTCATATATTTTAATTCTTAATCGAGTATAGTAAATATAGGTTCCACAGTGTCAACTTACCATCAGACGAAATGTGTGCTTGTTTCTCACCCTGACTATAAAATATTTTTTTTTATTTTGCCCGCTCAAATGAATGTGCATTATAATATATTCAAATTAAAACCGTGTAGTGGCGGTTAAGAATATCCACTAACCCATATCTTCCCGAGGATGTCGTAAAAGGCGACAATAGGAAACAGGCAGGAGATGGGCAGCAGCATGTTCCTGATAACAGAAATAAAGCAATAAATAAAAACTGCGGTTGCCAACCCTCTCGCTAAGCGTGGCAACTATGGCAATATACTCACCAATGAAAACAGTTACGAAAAGACGGCCCCCAGTCTCCAGCGGCCCCGCTATTACTGGCTACAGTGGCGGCCATGGTAACGGCGGGGCAGGGGGTGTTAAGAATCTCCGGTATAGGTTAGGTTGCCACCTACGACGACTCGACTTGGCAACTTATAACGCACGCACCCTGAGGACTGACGAGAAGATCCCGGAGCGGGAAGAATAAATAGACAAGTTGCGCTGGAATATTATAGGATTATCCGAGGTCTGAAGAGAGGGGGAGGAACGGTAATCCTCGAATCCGGCAACTTGTTCTATCACTGGGAGGGCGACCAAGGAAGTATCAAATTTATCGTCCACAAGTCTCTCATTAAGAACGTTGTAAAGATTGGGACTGTTCGCCGAGGGTTGTGTACCTTATACTCAGAATCACCAAACGGTATTCGCTGAAGGTCATACAAATTTACGCACCAACCTTGGCATACCCCGATGAGGAGGTGAAGGAAATGTATGAGGATGTCTCTAGAGTCATTAATTCCTCCTAAACCCACTATACGGTGTTAATGGGAGACTTCAATGCAAAACTAGGCACAAGAGAGAACGGTGAGTTGAAAGTAGGGAAATTCAGAGCAGGGCAACGGAACCCAAGGTGCCGAAATATAACCAAGGTACTTCAAGGCAACTGGCCGACTTCATGAAGAAAGAGCGATTCTTTATCATGAACTCTTTCTTCCAGAAGCGGCCCCACTGGAAGTGGACCTGTTCGAACCCCGATTGTTCGACAAAAAATGATATTGAATTCATTTTGACGACCAGACCACAACTGTTCAGTGATCACGATGGTGAAAACCTGTAGCGATCACAGAATGGTGAGAGGCACACTGAACCTTAACGTTAAGTTGGAGAAGTCTCCTCTAATGAAGTCATCGCTCCGTCCCCCTCGTGCTCTAATCCAAAATCCCGAAACCTTTCACCTCGAGTTACAAAACCGTTTTCAGTGCCTGGAAAACTGCAATGACGTGGACTATAAAAATGAAAAGCTCGTGGAAATGGTCTATGCGGTCGGAGTTAAGTTCTGCAAGATCCGTCGCAGAAGAACACAAAAACTCTCTGATCACACTCTTAATCTCATGGCTGTTAGATGGAATATGAAGCTGCAGTCTTTAGTAGATTTGACAGCATACAGGCAACTGAACAGACAGATCTTCAAACGCATGCAGCGGGACTTACTCAGCTTAAATACAGCTTGTATTGAAGAAGCGATCGAGCGTAACCAAGGCTCCAAAGTCTTTGCCAGAGATCCGTCTTCCAGAAATAGCCAACTGTCAAAGCTGAAGGCCGAGTGTGGCAGCATCGTTTCCGGGACACCTGAGATTTTGAGTGAGATTGAGAATTTCTATGGGCAGCTACACACGGCATTGTTGGAGCCACACGCAAGTGTGAGTAACTATCCAAGAGCGAGTCTTACCCGACACTATTCCTATGATATCGCGGACGTCAGTCTGAGCTAGATTAGAATGGCACTCCAGCACCTTAAAAACGGCAAGTCCCGAGGCAATGATGGAATAACAGCGGAGCTTCTGAAAGCGGGTATAAAACTGGTACTTGAAGTCCTTCAGAAGCTCTTTAATTCCTTTCTCCATGGTGGTTCTACTACAGAGGCGTGGAGCAGAAGCGCGGTGGTCTTGTTCTTCAAGATAGGCGATAACGCTCTATTGAAAAAAAAAACAGACCGATTTCCCTTTTGTCCCGCGTCTACGTGCTATTTTCGAGAGTCATTACGAATCGTCTCGCACGAAGACTTGACGACTTCCAGCCTCCCGAACAAGCCGGTTTTCGAAAAGGCTTTAGTACCATTGACCACATATACACCCTTCGGCAAATTGTACAGAAGACAGAAGAGGAATCACAATCTGCCACTTTGCGTTGCGTATGTGGACTATGAGAAAGCCTTTGATTCAGCATGGCTCTACCACGTAATAAAAGTCCCCTGATGTTCATAAATTCACGGATAGCGTGGCAGGCAGGGGTCGTCTTGGTCATAGATTCTAAGCGAGGGATACTCTGACACCAGGGGTGCTGGTACCCTCCTGGATTAGTGTCTTATTTAACTACGCTAGCATGTTAAAAGAGGGGAGGATAACTGAACCTCCGGCCACCTGCACTAACCAAGCGAAACGAAAAAGTAAACATCTACTTCACGCTGGTATTCTTTTTGGTCGTGGTATCACGCCGATTTAAGCCGGCCCATCTGTGCAACAGCAAAAACTGCCGCGTGGCTCTATGACTGCTAAATCAAAATCAAAATGTCGTAAAAAGAAAAAGCAAAGGTTTCCGCATAGTCTTCATACGCACAGCAAAGTGTCAGATTGTACCTTCAGTCTTCTGTACAATTTTCCGACGGGTATACATGTGGTCTATGTTACTAAAGCCTTTTCAAAAAGCGGCTTATATGGCAGGCTGCAAGTCGTCGAGTCTTTTTGCGATATGATTCGTAATAACTCTCTAAAACAGCAGGTAGATGCGGCTCAGAAAGAAAATCGGGCAGTAATTCTTAAAGACAGCGTTCTTGCCTTTCAATAAGAACAAGTCCAACGTGCTTCTGTTTCATGTCTCCGGAGTAGTCCTACCATGGAGGATGGAATTAAACAGCTTCTGAAGGACTTCAAGTACCGGTTTTCTATCGGCGTAAATTCTGAAAGCACCTGCTTTTGCACAGCATTGCAGTCTTCTAGGCACTGTAAATAGTTTTGTATTTCGAGCTGAATGTTTTCGGGATTTCGGATTAGAGCAGAAGAGAGACGTTGCGTTGACTTCATTAGATGTGACCTCACCAACCCAACGTTAAAGTTCAGCGTGATTCTAACTATTCGATGATTGCAGGCAATTATCACTCTTGCGATCACTGAGACATCACTCAACAATTGCTCTCTAGTCATCATAATGAAGTCGCTACTTCCTGTGGGGCCGCTTCTAGAAGAAAAAGTTCATCATAGAGAGATCCTCTTTTTCCGTGATTTCAGCCAGCTGCTCGCTCTTTGGGTTCCGTTGCCGTATTCCAAATTTCTCATAAACATCGTATTGCAGGAATGCATGGCTTTAGAGATATCCTTATACATTTTCTCTATGTTCTCATCGGGATGTACCAAATTACGTGCGTAAACCTGTAAGTTTAAGGTACGCAACCCTCGTGGTATATAATCACAATCTTTACAAATTTGTTAACGAGAGACTTGTGGACGATATGTTGCCGGATTCGAGGATAAACGTATCTTACCCCTCTATTCCCCCTATAATATCTTAGAACAAGCCCCCTGCCATGTTGTTACCATGTTCACCACAAGAACTTAAACATTTCAATATATAAGTAAATAGTAAAAAAAAAAAAAACACTTTACCGGCATTTTCAATTGTTTTTATGTTTACCAAAATGAGTGAATCCAACGAAGAAATTCGATACATTTAGAAGTTTTATTACAAAATAGGGAAAATGCGACTCAAGCCACGAAAAAAAATTTGTGAAATTTTTGGAACTAATGCAGTGTCACAGTACGAGTAGCCAACTTTGTGGTTTAACGGTTATTAGGCCAGGAATTTTGATTTCAAAGATGCAGCTCGCTCTCGTCAAAGGTCAAATTGTGTATATTTTCTGGAATTTTGTTGTAAAAGCGTATACATCGCCCTAAGATTGAATCCGGAGACACTGTAGTGTCTCACGCCAAGTACACGTTCAACATAATATGTATATTTGTGTAAACGTATAGGCGTGAGACTACAGTGTATATATTCTCGAATCAGATGTCAACAAAACCTCACCAAATTTTTAACTCCATATATTTAATTATTAACGAAACGTCAACATTTTATACAGTAATTTATCATTTTGTTTATCAATTGTTTCCATAAAACATCATCATCATCATCATCATTACAGCCCTTCACAAGTCCACTGCTGAACATAGGCCTCCCCCAAAGAATGCCACAAAGCACGGTCCTGAGCCACCTGCATCCATCGACTTCCTGCATATCTTACCAGGTCGTCACTCCATCTAGTGAGGGGACGCCCTACACTTCGCCTGTCGGTACGAGGGTGCCACTCGAGAACCCTTCTTCCCCATCGGTTGTCGGTTCTTCGAGCTATATGGCCGGCCCATTGCCACTTCAGCTTACTAATCCGTTGGGCTATGTTGGTCACTCTGGTTCTACTGCGGATATCCTCATTTCTGAGTTTATCACGCAGAGAAACTCCGAGCATAGCCCTCTCCATAGCTCGATGAGCGACCTTGAGCTTCCTCATCCGGCCAGCAGTGAAGGACCACGTGACGTGGTCCTTCCATATAAAATTAAAAATTATTTCTATCTATCAATTATTTCATACTTTTCAATATCTAAATTTTTGCATGCGCACTTTTCCGATTCCACAAATGATTTTATTAATTTCGGTGGAATTTTTTATCTTTTTAAAGATTGTTGCTTGAATGCTTGTCTTTTAAGAAATGTTTTCATTTATTTATATTCAAGACTTTTGGCTTGGATGCTTGTCTTTTAAGCCATGTTTTCATTTATCTCTGCATTAAATGATTATAATCCTTTATAATACATTGCTTAACAATATGTTGATGCGTTACATTGCGCAGCCCTTTGGTGATTTCGACGGCAAGTTGAGCCAGCAGATAGTTGGCAATATTATCTCAAGGCGTCTAAGCAGATTGACACCTTATATTGAAAATATATGTATGGCGGTAGGGATGCAACATCGCTCATAAAAAAGCGATATTAGAACCTCGATATTTTCGGAAGTGAAACATCGATTTAAAAA
The DNA here is from genome assembly GCA_963668995.1 of Parnassius mnemosyne. Taxonomy (NCBI): domain Eukaryota; kingdom Metazoa; phylum Arthropoda; class Insecta; order Lepidoptera; family Papilionidae; genus Parnassius; species Parnassius mnemosyne. The sequence goes on from CAVLGL010000086.1 coordinate 31,233,874, forward strand.
AAAGGGTTATTATAGTATAAATTAATACACGGTTGATAATAACCCCTGGGAATGAGGTGGTCGCTTCAAAGCAGTTTCTAAAATAAATTTTGTAAATAGTTTGTAATCATTTTGTATTGTAAAATTTATTTAAAAAAAAAGTCTCGCTGGGCTTCTTGTTGGTTCTTCCTAGGACAGAGGGTTACAGTAGTAAAGTAAAAAATGACTTTCAATAAAAATTACTCATGTAATGTATATTGAATAAAAAATTATTCTATTCTATTCTAAAATATATATGTACTATAATATAGCGATATTTTTGATGTTTTTTATCAGCATTTAAATAAATATATATATCGAATAAATAATCATTTTGAAGAGATCCGGAAATACTGTAGTGTCTCACGCCAAGTACACGTTCAACATCCTTATTGCATGCCGTAAGCAATTAATATAATATAATGCAACGCGCGTAGGTATGTTCTATCTTGAGAGTATTGGTATGGCGGTAGGGATGCAACATTGCTCATAAAAAAGCGATATTAGAACCTCGATATTTTCGAAACTGAAACATCGATTTTAAAAACATCAAGGTATATAAATAATATATCAATATTTTTGTTTTTTTTTTATCACTATTTAAATAAATATATCGAATAAATAATAAATATAAATAATGTCCTGCGCAAAGCGGTTCGAATCGTCGACGACCGAGTTCTTTCTGATCGGCTAGATGCTATGCTTTGCTATGTATATGCTGAGACACTGTAGTGTCTCACGCCCAGTACACGTTCAACATATTATATGTCTGTAAACGTATAGGCATGAGGCTACAGTGTATATATTCTCGAAATAGATGTCAACATTACCTCACCAAAATTTTAACTTCATATATTTAATTATTAACGAAACGTCAACACTTTATACAGTCATTTATCATTTTGTTTCCATATAACACTAAAAAGATTCCACTATGAAGTGAAGAGTAGAAGGAGGACCATCTCTGTATATGAAAAGTGTCCCTAAAAACGCGTCCAATAAGGGGGGCGCTGCAGTAGCATAGGATAAATTTAAAAAAGCGCCAAAATTAATTAAAATAAGATGGAGAAATAAGCAAGGACCGACCAATCCGCTTGGTTTTGTTTTACGTAAATAGTTGAGGTTTTGTATACTTGCATTTTACTAACTACTCTAGTTATGAAATTTTTTAAATATATGAATTCAGTTGACTTCACTCCGTCTAAAACAGCTATATTCATATCTTTGTTTTTCAGACACCAGCGCTATTGTGGTAGGTTTTGGAACCTCTATTTTCAGTATATAGTGGGACGCTTTTTCAACTTTCACACCTTATAAGATGGTTATCCTTCTACTCTACACTCCATAGTTTTACTCCACAGTTCACACTACAGACTAACTAGTAGATTATACTTAGTCTAGTTACGCCCTAGTTACTCGACTCCACCGAGTCAGTAATTCATTATTGGGTCGATGATATACGCTTTTACAACAAAATTCCAGAAAATATACAAAATTTGACCTGCGCAAAGATCTAAAACTATTAAACTAAGTTTGTATAAAAAGGGTTATTATAATATTAAGGAATTTATGGATGACAATAACCCCTGGGAATAAGGTGATCACTACCATACTATTTCTAATGTGTTGTGTAGTTAATTGTGTACATTATTGTAAGCTGTTAATTAAAAAAAAAGTCCCGCTGGGTTTTTTATTAGTTCTTCCCAGGAAAGAGGTATTTTTCCGAACCAGTGGTAATTAAACAAAAGAATGACTTTCAATAAGTATCATTTATAATCTATATTGACTAAAAAAGTTTCTGTTTCTGTTTCTACCGAATGTGCACACGATACTTTTCTACTTGGATACTCTGGTACAGTTGTAAAAAAATATGTAATTGTTAGTAGAGTTTTATTCAGAGTTACATTGAAATTCAAAGTTAAAGTTTTATACCTAAGTTGACTGTATAATGAATGGAGACTTTTTTCTATAAAAAAACATCACTATTGTTATGAAATAAGTACCTATTTAATATAATTCTTAAAAAAATTAACAAAACCCGGTCTCGACACGTCAAATTTTTCGAGAGTTATCGTGACCATGTAAAAAAAAATCCGGACGTCCACGAAAATTTTTTCAGTTTTCTTAAAATAGCAAAATAAAATTGATTTATACTCGTACAAAATATGAGATAGATTGATTAAATTTTCTTGAAATAAATCTACTCATATTATCTTATGAGTGCAAATCAGTTGTTGTAGAGGTAGTTACAGAGCAAAAAAATTCTTGATCTTGACGTGTTGAGAGTGAAGCACAAACTCAACCGCTTCGCGGTGTGAGGTGTGCGATATTTGAAAAAAAAAGAAATTGTGTACATTCCAAAAATATATGAAATCCGAACAAAAACAGTTTCACTGTAAAGTATCGCGCCAAGTAAACTTTCAACAATAGTTATAAAAATAATAAAATATATTTTTACAAAAATTGTAAAATAAAAAAACCAAGTAAATAACCGTTTTAGATTCGAAAAACAATTTTGGTGAAAAAAGTAATAATAAAAAAATTGTGTACCTGATGTGCGTGATTAAGAGTATCGATCACCCAATTTGACATTGGAAGTCGTTTTTTTATAACTTTTTTGAGTTATGCTCGTGCTATAAAGTATAACGCACACCAAGTACATCATTTTTTTATTATTACTTTTGTTGTATTGTATTAGTACTTGGTTTTTTTTATTTTATAATTTTTTGTAAAAATGTAATAATTATTTTTATAACTATTGTTGAAAGTTTACTTGGCGCGATACTTTACAGTGAAACTGTTTTTGTTCGGATTTCATATATTTTTGGAATGTACACAATTTCTTTTTTTTTCAAATATCGCACACCTCACACCGCGAAGCGGTTGAGTTTGTGCTTCACTCTCAACACGTCAAGATCAAGAATTTTTTTGCTCTGTAACTACCTCTACAACAACTGATTTGCACTCATAAGATAATATGAGTAGATTTATTTCAAGAAAATTTAATCAATCTATCTCATATTTTGTACGAGTATAAATCAATTTTATTTTGCTATTTTAAGAAAACTGAAAAAATTTTCGTGGACGTCCGGATTTTTTTTTACATGGTCACGATAACTCTCGAAAAATTTGACGTGTCGAGACCGGGTTTTGTTAATTTTTTTAAGAATTATATTAAATAGGTACTTATTTCATAACAATAGTGATGTTTTTTTATAGAAAAAAGTCTCCATTCATTATACAGTCAACTTAGGTATAAAACTTTAACTTTGAATTTCAATGTAACTCTGAATAAAACTCTACTAACAATTACATATTTTTTTACAACTGTACCAGAGTATCCAAGTAGAAAAGTATCGTGTGCACATTCGGTAGAAACAGAAACAGAAACTTTTTTAGTCAATATAGATTATAAATGATACTTATTGAAAGTCATTCTTTTGTTTAATTACCACTGGTTCGGAAAAATACCTCTTTCCTGGGAAGAACTAATAAAAAACCCAGCGGGACTTTTTTTTTTAATTAACAGCTTACAATAATGTACACAATTAACTACACAACACATTAGAAATAGTATGGTAGTGATCACCTTATTCCCAGGGGTTATTGTCATCCATAAATTCCTTAATATTATAATAACCCTTTTTATACAAACTTAGTTTAATAGTTTTAGATCTTTGCGCAGGTCAAATTTTGTATATTTTCTGGAATTTTGTTGTAAAAGCGTATATCATCGACCCAATAATGAATTACTGACTCGGTGGAGTCGAGTAACTAGGGCGTAACTAGACTAAGTATAATCTACTAGTTAGTCTGTAGTGTGAACTGTGGAGTAAAACTATGGAGTGTAGAGTAGAAGGATAACCATCTTATAAGGTGTGAAAGTTGAAAAAGCGTCCCACTATATACTGAAAATAGAGGTTCCAAAACCTACCACAATAGCGCTGGCGTCTGAAAAACAACGATATGAATATAGCTGTTTTAGACGGAGTGAAGTCAACTGAATTCATATATTTAAAAAATTTCATAACTAGAGTAGTTAGTAAAATGCAAGTATACAAAACCTCAACTATTTACGTAAAACAAAACCAAGCGGATTGGTCGGTCCTTGCTTATTTCTCCATCTTATTTTAATTAATTTTGGCGCTTTTTTAAATTTATCCTATGCTACTGCAGCGCCCCCCTTATTGGACGCGTTTTTAGGGACACTTTTCATATACAGAGATGGTCCTCCTTCTACTCTTCACTTCATAGTGGAATCTTTTTAGTGTTATATGGAAACAAAATGATAAATGACTGTATAAAGTGTTGACGTTTCGTTAATAATTAAATATATGAAGTTAAAATTTTGGTGAGGTAATGTTGACATCTATTTCGAGAATATATACACTGTAGCCTCATGCCTATACGTTTACAGACATATAATATGTTGAACGTGTACTGGGCGTGAGACACTACAGTGTCTCAGCATATACATAGCAAAGCATAGCATCTAGCCGATCAGAAAGAACTCGGTCGTCGACGATTCGAACCGCTTTGCGCAGGACATTATTTATATTTATTATTTATTCGATATATTTATTTAAATAGTGATAAAAAAAAAAACAAAAATATTGATATATTATTTATATACCTTGATGTTTTTAAAATCGATGTTTCAGTTTCGAAAATATCGAGGTTCTAATATCGCTTTTTTATGAGCAATGTTGCATCCCTACCGCCATACCAATACTCTCAAGATAGAACATACCTACGCGCGTTGCATTATATTATATTAATTGCTTACGGCATGCAATAAGGATGTTGAACGTGTACTTGAAGTGAGACACTACAGTATTTCCGGATCTCTTCAAAATGATTATTTATTCGATATATATATTTATTTAAATGCTGATAAAAAACATCAAAAATATCGCTATATTATAGTACATATATATTTTAGAATAGAATAGAATAATTTTTTATTCAATATATATTACATGAGTAATTTTTATTGAAAGTCATTTTTTACTTTACTACTGTAACCCTCTGTCCTAGGAAGAACCAACAAGAAACTTTTTTCACCAAAATTGTTTTTCGAATCTAAAACGGTTATGTACTTGGTTTTTTTATTTTACAATTTTTTGTAAAAATATATTTTATTATTTTTATAACTATAGTTGAAAGTGTACTTGGCGCGATGCTTTACAGTGAAACTGTTTTTGTTCGGATTACTGACTCGGTGGAGGCGAGAAACTGGTACTACTATGTTGTGTCTATTCCAAGTATTTACATAATGAATATAACATATTTTTGTAAAACTACTTTTGTTTTTGTGTACGTACATTACCTTTTTATAATGCATTGATAAGCCAAAGTTAATATATTAATTTCCTTAAAGTGTTATCGCAGCGAGCAGCGACTCTTTAGGCGCTATAAATTGTATATATTATTTAATTATAAATTGCCCTTATGGCCCTCTGCTGTAAAAAAAATATAAGTTCAGTGTCAGCTGCGTGTCCCCATAGCAAAATACCATACGACATAAATTAGTCTAGTTTTTTCAACACTGGTAAGATTTCTAATCGTTTTTACAGCATTTGGTGCGGAACTAAGTCTGCTTAACTAGTTTTGATATATGGGGGCTCCATTGAAGATTCGCGTCTTTTATGATTCCAAGAAAAATGATGGTATCTACAAGACTCAGTTTCCCCCCCCCCCCCCATTTAAAATTACATTATTATTTAATTGTTTTACATTTGGAGTAATTAATTTCTTACATTTCGTTTCAGTGCCATTTAAATTACACATTGCCGGCCGATTTTGATTTGAGATTTATTTATCCGTTCGGTTGGTTACTCATGTAGGCCGTCCTATAGTCGACTTGCCAATTTTTAAACTACTATAATCCATTATTTGACTACAATACTACCTGATGGTATGTGGTGTTGCATAAGATGTTGGTAAAGTGGACTGAATCAGCTTAAAAAAGCTTATTTGCTCTTGCCTTAAAGACACCCACAAATGTTAGCAACCTATTCCATTACTTTTAAAATTCGTTTACGTGTAGTATTTGAATAAGACGTGAATGACATACAAATATAATTTGTTACAGCTTTCCTGGGTAATTGTGACAGTTTGCTACAAAGTGGAGGCAATCATCGCAGCAGTCGTCTTGTCGGGACTAACTGGCTGTATGTTGCTCGTAGTGCCCATCTATATAAGCGAGTTCTGCCAGGAGTCCATCAGAGGGACGATGACGTCAGCTGCCATGGTCTTCTACGGGATAGGGATGCTCGTTTCTTACCTCATGGGCGGATATTTAGCTTACGACACGATGAATTACTCCTGCTTGTCCATGACTGTACTTGGGGTGGTGTTACTTATGCTTATGAAGGAGTCGCCGATACATCTGATGTCGAAAGGTCTAGAAAAGGTTTGTAGTGTAAATTAATGAAATGAGGTAAAGTCTTGTATTCTATTCTTGAAAATATAATATGATAGAAAAATAAAGAAAAAATATACAAAAAAACATTAATTAATAAAATAATGTATTTTAATATATATTTTATTATAGTAATCATTAGCCATTTCTTACTAGGAAGCCGCAAGAGTCATTGCATACTACAGAGGTGTTAAAATAACTTCCAAAATAGTTGAAGAAGAAATGCAAATGCTTCGGAGGGCGCTGAATCCGGAAATGGACGGTAATAATATTTTTAAAATATCAAAGATTTTGTAGAATGAAAGTGTAAATTTACTATACTAAAATTCGTTACCCTAAGACTCCAACTTACCATCTAGGGTTTTATCAACAGTTACTACCAGGTAGGATTGTAGTTAACTACTATTGTTTATACAACTGACTTATACTAGATATAAAAACAAATAAGCACGGGTCGGTGGTATTAACGGTGATTATTCACTCTCATCTACTCTGCTGATTTCAATCTTAACATTTTTTCTATCAGCTTGTGAAATTCTACCGCTAGATTTGGGCTCTATGGTGAGGATTTGACTTATCTGTAGTAAAGATCAACCGTATATTGACATACCATTGGCATGGTAGAATGTAACCTTTCTTTAATAAATAACAACATCATTATATTATAAACAACATTCTGGCATTGTATAAAATTTAATTGAATTGAATTGAACTAAATTGATATGGGGTAGTGAATACTATTATAAGAACACATCGTCTACTGGGTTTCGAAAGAGGTGACAGAGGGAAACAAACTGGGAGGTAGGTAGCAGCGTCTTCATATTAACCTGTGACCCGTCTTGTAATTTTTTTGGGAAATGTCCACCCTATGATGCAATTTATGAGAGTTGCATATGTTTAGCAGTGGTCTAATAATACGCTGCATCGGTAACGGTGAATCATCCCTATAATAAAAGCAGGCAACTGCAGTACCAGACGTATCGCACCTTTGACTTAACTACCAGTCGCTGGTCTAAGTATTTTACGTCTGACTTAAACGAGATGGTTATTCGGCTATCCATCGGTTATGAGACTTCTGGCATTTTCCACAAACGCTTCTCCCATGAGATAAAATGGACTGATGGATTATGTTACGCCGCCGAATCAGGGCTATTTAACTTTCATGTGACTACATATATTGACGGCTCCGTGGCGCAGTGGCTTAGAAATGAGTTGTTGCGCTGGGGAACGCGGGTTCGAATCCCGCACGGAACAAGTATTTGTATGGCCTACAAATAATTATTCCGGGTCCGGATGTTAGTCCTCGTGCAATTTATGTTTGTAAACTGCTTCCACGACACAGGAGAACATCCTAGTGTGGGGGTAAAGTTTTAAAAAAAAATAACGAAGATATATTCTGCCTGAAATAGCTGCGAGTACTTTTTAAATGTATTAGGGCGACAGACGAGTATACAATCTATCTGATTAATAAATAGTAGAGCTACAGAGCCACACTGCAGCTTTATTATGCTTGTAGTACAAATGGGTTATCTCGATCGAGCAAGGACCACGCTCTCGCAAAATAGCAGCATAAGATAGCAATTTAATGCATGATTATGAAAAATACGAGTATTTTACGGTGGTTTCTATGAGCGAATAGTACTAGAATAATAGTACGTATTTGATATACTGTATGTAACTGTATGTAATGTATATGTGTGTGTGTGTGTGTGTGTGTGTGTGTGTGTGTGTGTGTGTGTGTGTGTGAGTGTGCGTGCGTTTGTGTCGCAAAATACATCAGTATAGCGTTAATTATTAAAAATAATAAAAGTGTGAGAGCGTTCAACTTGGGAGCCATGCTGCAGCTATATTCGTAGTATAGATGTAGCGCGAATGGGTCGGCTCGACTGGGGAAGGACCATGCTCTCGCAGAATACCAGCGTAAAATAGCAGCTTAACACCGCTGTGTTTCGTATGGTGAGTGTAGAGAACCGGAGATCCTTTTTACTTAGTCCTCACGGGTGACATTTTCATTGTTTATTGAGAATATATAGGTATGTAGATGTCTATGTGGACTGTGTGCTCGTTTGTCACCCTATTCTATAAAATGTTCTTGTCCGTAATGATTTTTATAAACTATTCGCAGATTTAACCCCCGAAGTGGAAAAACTACAGCCCTCACTGGAGAACAAACCCAAGATGTCTGTGTGGAAGTTCATTAGTAAGTTGTTTTGCAGATGGACACAGTTAATTTATAATATATATTAAATTGTTTTATTTTTTAGATTATACTTGTTGACTCTCTCAGATTTTCAGTTTCTCTCACAATGTACACATCTGAGCATGTGGTTAAATTGAACATAATATAGAGTGGCAACTATTCTCTCGAACAATTTGCCAATTTTATCCGACAGGCATATGGATGATCTAAATCCTAGGTTTTGATCAAAAACCTTATTTTACCATAAACCTGCGACATATGAGTATATAAATTTTGATTCTTCGATTATATTGTCCATTTTGCGGATGGAAAAACTGTTCAATATATGAAATTCCTTTCGAGTGCAGGCAAAATCCCTGGTGTTTTTTAAACAAACACTAAAATAATACCGGGACAAAAAAGTTAACTACAAATTTTACGTTACAGAAAAATCTCGATCAACCCGACAAGCCTTAATGGTGTCCATCGTTTTGTACACATCTGCGGTCTTTCAAGGTCTAATGGTGGTACAGGTGTACGCAGAGCCTTTGTTCGCGGAAGCGGTTCCTACCATGTCCCCGGTTATCTGCAGCGTTGTATCCGCTGCCGTGACAATCGTTTCCGGTTTCATTGCTGCCTTCTTAGTCGAATGGGCAGGGAGACGGGTTAGTATAATTTAGAATCGTCAATATTACTGTAAGGTGTCGAAAAAATTAATTACTGTTTTTCGTTTCTCGGTTGTCGTACGAAGCGTATATTGATAGTGGCACAAACGTTATATCTTCCGATAGATGGCAATATAATTCCATTTATCCAAAACTTAAAATATGCTTAGTCCGGCAACGGAGGGTTACCTCAAAGATACGACATACATAGTATTGCAATCGTCAATTAGGAAGATTGTCTAGCTAATCCCGTTTCATTCTGTGGGTGTCGTAAGAGGCAAATATGGTAAACACCAGAAAAATATTACGACTTTCGATAGATGGCAGTCTAACGAATTTGTTTATCTCTATGCTTATTGTATATTGCGTCATAGGGAGAATCTCTATGATGATTTGTTATAGTGAGGATCTCTATGATGATTTGTCATAGTTCCCACATTTTTTTTTATAGGATAGTGTGACAAACGAGCACACAGTCCACCTGATTGTAAGTGGTTGCTGTGGCCCATATACATCTACATTTATCCTCGTTTGCGAATCAAAATGCAGATGCGTTGTCACCCGTGAGGACTAAGATAGAATGCCTCCTTTCCAGCAAAAAGGGTCTCCGGTTCTCTACACTCACCATACGAAACACAGCAGCAAGAAGCTCCTATTTGACGCTGGTATTCTGTGAGATCGTGGTACTTCCCCGGTCGAGACGATCTATTCGTGCTACAACTATACTACTAATATAGCTGCAGCATGGCTCTACCACGTAACACGTTTGGTTGGCTCGCAACTGTAGTGTATGTTTTGAGTCATTGTCAAAACGATGCTGCTGTCCATCTCTTGTTTAATTTCCCTCTGTTGCCTCTTACAAAATCACCAGGATGATATGTGGTATTGGATATTCTTAAACCGCTACTATACAGTTATACATGCATGACCCATTCATTATAAATTCTTACAATATGAAGTATTTTAATTAACTTCTTTCTTGCAGTCGCTGATGATCTACGCTTCAATAGCATCGGGTGTGTGCTGCCTGATTCTCGGGACCCAGATACATCTGCACTGGGGCCCGCACTGGATGACAGCGTTGTTCATCTACTTGTTCGTAATTACATACACGTGCGGTGCTGGCACTGTTCCTTACGTGCTGGTCGCTGAGGTGTTCTTGCCTGAGGTTAATTAATATTCATTATTGTTAGAAGTAGTTGAAAAAAATTCTTCCGTTTTATAGAATTATGAAAAGTCAATGCTTGACTTCAAGAAACTGTAGTATCTTTTAACGTTAACAGTGGCAGAGCTAAGCGGTAGCTTTTGCTGTCGCACGGATGGGCCAGTTAGAACCGGGGTGGTACCACGACCTCACAGAATACCAGCGTGAAGTAGAGGTTTACCTCGGCGTTGCGCTTGGTGAGTGCAGGTGGCCGGAGGCCCAATTCCCCCCCCCCCCCCCCCCATCAACATGGTAGTGGAATTAAATACAAGACTACCCCAGGAGGGTACCAGCACCCCTGGAGAATCCCTCGCTGAGCATCCACGACCAAACTACTTCACTCCTGAGCGTGGGTGCTCAGGCTGCCCCGCGTATTCTGGGGGGGCCAAAATTCCACTCGTGACTAATGCTGCTCGGGGCAAGCGGAGCATTACAACCAAGGCGACCCCTGTCACGCTATCCGTGAATTTTTGCAACATCAGGGGACTTCATTCCAACCTTAACGCTGTCCATTACCATCTAGAGACGGCGAAGCCGGCCTTGCTCTTTTTAACCGAGACTCAAGTGTCCTCTCCGGCTGATACTTTATATCTCTCCTACCCGGGATACAAATTGGAACACTCCTTTGTGCCCCGGGCTGGAGTTTGTGTATACGTCAGAGAGGACATCTGTTTTCGACGCCTCGGCAGCCTTGAAGGTACGGACCTGTCCATCCTATGGCTGCGCGTAGACAGCGACGACCATCCCCGCGTCTACGGGTGCCTCTATAGGTCCCATAGCGGTAATGCCGACACAGACCGACTCATCGACCACGTCAAAATGGCTGCAGACTCCGTGCTACATCAGGTCCCATCCGCAGAGATCGTGATACTCGGTGATTTCAACGCCCACCACGCTGAATGGCTTGGTTCTCGTTTAACCGATCATGCGGGTAGATCTGTGTACGACTTTGCTTTGGCATATGGTCTAACACAACTGGTTACTTCGCCTACGCGGATCCCAGATGTAGAAGACCATGTACCTTCCCTGTTGGACCTTCTGCTGACCTCTCATCCGGACGGATATCAGGTCTCCGTCGATGCCCCTCTGGGCTCTTCGGACCATTGTCTGATCCGGAGCACGGTGCCACTCACGCTCCAATCGCAGTTGCGATCTGCAGCTTGCCACCGTGTTTGGCACTATAGGTCAGCTGATTGGGACGGGATGCGGTCTTTTTTTGCATCCTTCCCTTGGGGCGGGTTTGCTTCTCGCCGGAAGATCCCAGCGTTGTTGCCGATTCTGTTGCTGATGTGGTACTTCAGGGTATGGAACTTTTTATTCCATCCTCTGTGGTGCCCAATAATTTAGGTTTTTTCCGAACCGATACGACTTAGGAACCTTCAAGAAAAGAGCTTACACCTTTCTAAAAGGCCGGCAACGCATCTGCAATTCCCCTGGTGTTGCGGTTGTTCATGGGCGGCGGTAGTCACTTACCATCAGGTGAGCCGCAAGCTCGTTTGCCCCCTATTCTATAAAAAAAAAAAAAAACGTAAATCAGAACTCAAATTTATAATTAAAAGCTGAAGATTGCTCGGATTTATTAAGAGAACTGGATTACATCTACTATGTGAAGAAAGTTGGTGCAAAGCGTTCTAATTATGAAAATCGAAATGTGATATATTGTAAACGCGTTAAAATAATGAGGATACAGGTATGGACTGAGCATTCAATTATTCACCATTAGATAAAGCAAACCAAAGTTCACTGCTGAACATAGGCCTCTCCTTAGTTTGACTTAGACGCTTGGCAGGTGAGATGCTTACCGAAACTATTTTTTTAGTTGTTATAAGGAAGATGTGTCATAATTTCCCGAACGCTAATCAGCCGAGTTGAAGTCGGACTTACAATTTACTATTTGTCTCAGATAAAGATACTTATCAACAACGTCGAGCTTTGTGCTCTCAATAACTACCAGCATAGGTGTGAGATGTACGTTACACATGACTTTCGTTTTGTTTATGTTCATCTTAAGACCTATCCTTAGGGAGACACTATTAAGGTCATTGAGCATAGCGCTAAGCTTCCAGTTATTCTGCCATAAGGACTATATTACCAACAAATCGAAGGTGAGTGATGTACTCACCATTAATGTTAGTACCGTATCCTTTCCAGTCCAGTAGTTTGAAAACGTCTTCCAATGCAGCGGTGAAGAGTTTGGGGGTATTACGTCACTCTATCTTACACCTCTCTGCAGTTGGATATTTTTTGTTATCTGCTTCTGTACTCGGATAACAATCGTATACGTAGGTATACGATGGTTATCTGGAGTAGTCCAAGAACACTTCAGCACTTTGATATAGCAACATTCAAGATGGCACCGCTGAAAGGACTGTAGCACCTCCTAAATTTCGACGGAATCAAAGGCTTTCTCATACTCCACGTACGCAAGATATAGTGGCAGGTTGTACTTTTCGGTTTTCTGTATAATTTGCCGAAGGGTATGTGTGGTCTACGGTAATAAAGCCTTTTCGGAAACCGGCTGTTTCGGGAGGCTGGAAGTTGCCAAATCTGCCTGCAAAACCATTTGAAATGCCTTTGGAAAAAAGCACGTCGACGCAGCTCAGAAAGGAAATCGGTCTGTAATTCTTCAAGAGAGCGTTTGTTTTGATGAACAAAACTACCGCAATTCTACTCTTTACTTTCAGAGTAGTGCCAACATAAAGGATGGAAAAAAAGAGCCTCTGAAGATCTTCAAGTTTTGGTCTGACACCCGCTTTCAGAAGCTCCGCTTTAATTCCATCCTTGCCTAAGGAGTTTCCGTTTTTAAGGTGATGGAAAACTATTCTCAGAATGACGTTCGCGATATTACCAGAATAGTTGCTTTTGGATTATTGCAAACATATGCTTATGGCTCTAACGATAACGTGCACAGCTGCCCGTGGAACTGAGAGGTTACCTCTCTCAAAAGCTCAAGTGTCCTGGTAACGATACTACCACATTCGGTCTGTAGCGTCGTCAATCGGTTCTTTCTGGCAGACAGATTCCTAGGACAGATTTTTCAATACGAACTATATTGAAGTTGTGTAAGTCTCGCCGCATGCATTTTTATATCTGTTTGTTGAGTTGCCTATATTCTGTCAAATCTGTTGAAGAATGCAGCTTTATTTCCCGTCTAACAACTAAAAGATTAAAATTTGATCGGAGAGTTTTTGGGTTCTTCTGCGATGGGTCTTGCAAAACTTATATCCGACCGCATTGACGAACAACTGTATTGTAGTTTTCTAGGCACGTTGTCTGGTCTGTTAGGTCGCGCGTTGTCTTGCAGGAGCAGCGGGGACGAGCGATTGATCAAGAAAAGTGCGAGCTACTCCATCATTGTATTCAGTTCTTTACAGTACACATCTGCAATAATGCTATTCTCGTTTGGTAAGAAGCTGTGATGAACCACACCGGCGCTAAACCATCAAACAGTGACCATCACTTTTCTAGATATAAGTTTTCCATTGCCATTGTTTAGGTGCTGAACCAGGTTCCAACCAACTTGCTGAGCACTTGCCACTGTCAAACAGAATTCAGTTTTCGTGACAAGTAACAAGGCGGTTCAAAATTTCTTCGTTTGTTTGCCTGTTGAGCAGTGCGAGGCACGTCTCTACACGTACTTCGCGCTGGCGATCATTGAGTTCACGGGGCACCCATTTGTCAAGCTTTTTTAACTTGCCAATTTGAGCAAATTTCACTCAAATGCGGCTGCTAATTCAGCCGTAGATTGACTATCATCAGTATGCAGAATCACCTTTAATTCGTCATTGTCGACCAAAGTTTTCGGGCCACCACGGGGTTGATTTTCACGACGAAATTTCCAGAACAGAAGCGGGCAAACCAATACCAGGTGGTGCGTTTATTTGTAGTATTTGCTCCGTAAACGCCTTTATGTTGCGTGCCGCTTGTGCCGCGTTGTGCCACGACGGTACTCATATTATATAATTACTGGAATATTTAACGTATCTATGATAACAAAAAAACTTCAATCCGAAAACATAACGCTAATCAATAAACAAATTACTAATTTTGAAAAATATTTTCCATGTTTTTAAAATAAAATAAATATGAAATTAGAAGCCGTAACCAAAAAAAAGTTTATTTTGATATGAAATGGTTAGTACTGCAGAACGCCTAGTTTGAAAGGTAAAGACCTATTATATACATATATACATTAATCATAACATGAAATTATTCTGATTATGAAACAATGTCTTGTCTCAAAAGGCGTTCACGAATTAATCTCTTGAACAACCATTTGCTTGGCGCTTATCGTATGTCTTCGGGTAAGGAATGCCAAAGTCAAGTAGTCTGAACAGTAAATGATTTCCTGGAGAATCCAGTGACAGTAGTTAGAACACTTACCGAGTATCGTAGAACTCTGTCATGAGTTGAAAAAAGAAAATGAAATCTGGACCTAAGATATAAAGGAGAAGCTGAATTATTTAATATATAAAAGAGTACAAACGGAATTCTAGAATTACTCTTCTGTTTGATTGGGACCCATTTGAGGCGATTACGATATGGAGAAACATGATCATACTATCGAATTCCGTATTTGTACCCAATGCAATTATAAAGGATACACTCTAGCTTGTTGCCAAGATATTGGTCCAAATCTAGGTTACAAACATCCGCATAATCAAAAATGGGTAAAATAAGTGTCTGCACAAGCATTACTTTTGTGTTTACAGGTAGAAAATTCTTTAGACGACAGAGAGAATGTAAGGTGGTAAAGACTATGTAGCTGTTTTAAGTAACATGTGTATCCCGTTCCAATGTACTGTCCAAGCCTAGATTTTTCACAAAGTTAGAAAGGCGTATCAAGATGTGATTGTAATAGATCGATAAGGGTATAATTACACCGTAATAAATTTTTTATACACAGGACACTAATGCTCAGCTGATGTATGCTGTGCCCCATAGACGTCTACATCCATTCTAGATAAAGCATTCAAATGTCATGTCCGTCCCCTGAGGACTAAGAAGGAATGCCTCGTTTCTAGTAAAAAGGATCTTGGATTCTGTATATTCACCATACTAAACATAGTAGCATTAATCTGCTCTTTCACACTTTTAATATCTAAGAGCGTGGTTCTTTCCTGGTTAAGCCAACCCGTTCGTGCTACAACTATAATGTAGCCGCAGAATGGCTTCTTCGATTTTATAATAATAATAAGATTACAAACTTAAACAATATAGTAGATGGTTCTCCTAGTAAGTTTAAGAAAACCTGTGTCCGGAGTCTTTCTTCGCTATGACAGTCTTAAATAGGAGAGCATTTAATTAATCAATTACATTTCAAAGATATGATATGGACTTATATTTTATTTAATTTTCAGATAAAGAGCTTGGCTTCTATGATAGCTGTGGAGTGGAACTTTATTTGCAGCTTCGTCGTGCTTTTCATATTCAATCCGTTAGTTACGGCCATCGGGTTGGGTCCAGTCTTCTATATCTTCATGGTCGCCTGCTTCCTCTCAGCTATATTCTGTTTCTTCTTCTTACCGGAAACTAAAGGCCTGACTGTCGACGTCATTCAGAATCTCTTTGCAAAGAAACGTACTCAAGAACACTGACTTAGTTTTAACTTTAACAATAAGTAACTATAATGTAAGATTTACAATTTAGAATAATATAAATGAATACTTTGTATAAAATGCCTTTCATATTAATTAGTTAACTTTAAGCGTTATCGTTTTTTTTTGTAACGGCTGTAAGCATTAGGATAAAATTTATCTTTCCAAGTTAGTTAACCTAGAAAATCTGTGGTGACGTCGCTGAGATCTTGTTTAAAGAAGAGCGAAGCTTGGTCACTCAAGGACTGATTATAATTGATGAACATTGATAGTCTTTAGCTTTAGATGGACAAACGATAACAGATCACCTGATGGGAAGTGGAGGCTGTGACACATAGTCACAAATATCCATATTTGATTAAGATTTCAAATGTGACTGAATTGAATAAAAACTAATTTTACGTATTTTATCGCATTTAATTATACTAAAACGCGATAAAATCCACAAACGTAGCTTTATTCAATGTATAGTGTTCGCGTTTATATAAGAAATCATTATGATATTGCATTATTTACCCTGTGAAATCAAACATATGTCTTCTTATAAGGTTCCCCAGTTCACTACACTCACTATTTTTCACGCTAGTGTTTTGTGAGAGTGTGGTCCTACTATGGTCAAGCCGATCCATTCGTACTTCAAATATAACATGGCTGCAGCGTGGCTCTACCACGTAAAAACGAGTATTTAGTCCCTACATTATACTGTATATATCAAATATAAATTATGTCAATTGTTTTTGTCAGTTGTTTTGTCTTTATTATAAGAAATGTTTTAAAATAAGAAGAGAATAAAGAACTTGAGAGTTTCAGATTGTATATTGTTTTAATGTTAAATTTCTCTTATATTATTGGTATTTTGTGAGAGCATGGTCTTTATTTGGTCGAGCCGACTCATTCGTGCAAACACAAATAGTATTTAGTCACTGCGTTTTACTGTATATATCAAATAAAATTTGTGTCAATTGTTTTTGTCATTTCTTATGCGTTCCTTATAAGAAATGTTTAAAAATAAGAAGGCAGTAAAGAAATAAAGATTTTCAGATTGTATATAGTTTTTAATTTTAAATTTCTCCCATATTTAACTTCGGCGTTCGTGATTCGGTACGTCACGGACGCGTCGGTGCACTGGTAAGTTTTTACTTATAATTGATTAAATAATATTGCAAACGCAATATTTTAGCTAAAAATTTATTTATTAGACAACTAAAACAGAATATTTTTTATTCGATATAGATTATAAATAATACTTATTGAAAGTCACTCTTTGTTTAATTACCACTAGTTTGAAAAAAAACCTCTGTCCTGCGAGAAACCAGCAAGATACCCAGCGGAACATTTTTTAAAAAATAACAACTTACAATCATGTATGATACACAAATTAACAACACATCAAATTAGAAATAGCTTGGTAGCGATAACCTCATTTCCAGGGGTTATTATCATTTTTTTTATAGAATAGGGGGCAAACGAGCATGCGGCTCACCCGATGGTAAGTGACTGCCGCCGCCCATGAACAACCGCAACACCAGAGGTTGCAGATGCGTTGCCGGCCTTTTAAAAATGAGTAGGCTCTTTTCTTAAAGGTCCCTAAGTCGTATCGGTCCTTCTTCTCTTCTTCTAAACCGCACAGTGGTGGACCGCCAACCATCTAGATGGTGTGGATGGTATCGGGAGTTCTGCCGCGATGTTCGTTCGTGAAATTTGGCGGCTGGGATTAATACGAACAATTCCTCAGAGCACTCCCCGTGGTAAATGCGAAAGAAAATGCAAAGAGATGCAACATCTCTTCGCAGTGCCAATGAATCGAGCCGATCGGAAAGGACTCGGTCGTCGACGATTCGAGCCGCTCTGCGCTGGATGCGGTCAAGTGGAAGGAGCTGGCACTGTGGAGCCCCTACCCAGAGATGGGAACAGTATTCCATGTGAGGCCGAACCTGCGCCTTGTAAAGTTGCAGGCACACCAAGCTTTTTAGAGGCCAATTTGGCCTTCTCTTCCAAGTGACCACAAAAGTGTCACTGGATATAACGACTCCGAGGATTCCGATACTGGCTGAGGCAAGAAGGGGAGTGCCTTGAAACTTAGGAGATACGACAAAGGGGTTCTTTGTAGCGGTAAACGTGCAAACTTGTGTCTTCTGAGGATTAAACTGGACTAGATCTAGTCGCCTCTAATCCGGGACTTAGTTCATCAAACACTCGACTTAAGATATAAGTTTGTTTCAGTACTCGGCGACGTTTTCACGAGATATATTGGCACGGCCGGTGTATAGAGCATCACCAGTGCTGTCATCCGCATACCAATGAATGTTACTAGTTTGCAACATATCATTGATATGCAGAAGAAACAGCGTTGGTGATAGCACACAGCCTTGTGGAAAACCAGCGTTAATAGGCTTGTAGTCGGAGCATGCACCGTCTACAACAACCTTGCTCCGATCTGCAAGGAAGCTGGTGATCCAATTGCACAATTTCTCGGGAAGCCCATAGGAAGGGAGCTTCGAAAGAAGCGCTTTGTGCCAAACCCGATCGAAGGCCTTCGCAATGTCCAAACTAACGGCCAATGCCTTCCACTTGGACTCTACTGCCTCCGCCCATCTATGAGTAAAGTAGACCAGAATATCACCAGCTGATCGGCCCCGACAAATACCGTATTGGCGGTCACTAATCAGCTGGTGATCGTCAAGGTACTGCATGAGGTAGCAATTTATAACGGATTCCATTATTTTGGAGAACAAGGGGGTGATGGCGATAGGCCTGTAGTTAGACGGGTCTGAGCGGTCGCCTTTTTTAGGGATCGGGTGGACAAAAGCTAACTTCCATGATTTTGGGACTACACCTAGGGAGTAGGAGTACCGTAAAAGATGGAACACACATCCTCAGCACAATTGGGGGGATTCCGTCAGGCCCACTCGACTTGTGTATGTCTAGGGAGGGGAGTGCTTTCCAAACCGATCGCTGTGAGAACCGCACATCCGGCACTCACAGCGCTGGATGGTCGGTGGTGTGTTCCCCCCATCATCAAGAGTCGAGTTGGATGCAAACAGGGAGCCTAAAGGATCGGCTTTCTCTTTTGCGGCGTGGGCCGGTGAGTAGTCCTCCCTGTGCAGAGATGGCAGTGATGGCTTACAGAAATTCCCTTGGACATCCTTGGCGAGAGACCAGAATGTACGAGTTCCCGAAAGAAGGCTAGTTAGTTTCTCGCCTATTCTGCCTATGTGCTCTGACTTTGCCTTGGCAATAACTCTTTTGAAGGACCTGGAGGCGAAATTATACTTCCTTTTAAGGATGCTGGTGTTTACATTCCGAGCCGCTGAAGCCTCAGCCTAGGCTTGTTAGCACTCCTGCTTACTGCGTGGTGCATTCTTATAGGAGTGACCAAACCAAAGCCGAGATCTGCCTTCGATGGGTACCACAGATGATAGAGTAAATAATAATGGGGTTGTTATAAACTAATTTGCTTAATTCCGCGTAAAAAAAGAAAATGATGTGTCCTGCCCAGTCTTAAGGGGACCTCCCACCCTCCCTCAATCGCGCGCATTATACCCTTCGCCGTTAATCACAGCACTACCACCCCGAACACCACCACACTAGGCACGACACACCACTCCCGAAAATACGACACGTGTTTCGCCTCTACACGAGGCAACCTCAGGTGAAGTAGACTCTGCGGAGGCTGGCCGCTAAGCTTAGCGGCTAGCCTCCGCAGGGTCTACTAAGCCGAAGTCTACTATGTCCAAATTGAGCAAATTAGTTTATAACAACCCCATAATAATGGATTTCCGCAAAGTAACGCCTGATTCTATCAATTATGGAGTAAATAATTCCATTTCCTGTAGCACCACAGAGGCAACAACAGCGCTAGGATCATCTGGCGAGAAGCAAACCCGCTGCCATGGGTAGGAAGCAAAGAAAGACTGTATTCCATCGCAATCTGCAGACCTGTAATGCCAAATAGGGCGCCAACCTGCAGAACGCAACCGCGAGGGGAGCGTGAGTGGCACCATACTCCGGATCAGGCAATGGTCTGAAGAGCCGAGATCATCAGCATCGACGGAAATCTGATATTCATCCGGATGACAGGTCAGCAGAAGGTCCAACAGGGAAGTTGTATGATCCTCCACATCTGGAATCCGCGCGTGTAACCAGTTGTGTCAGACCATATGCCAAGGCAAAGTCATAAACAGATCTCCCCGCATGATCGATTAAACGTGAACCGAGCCGTTCCGCGTGGTGGGTGTTAAAATCGCTAAGGATCACGATCTCTGCGGATGGGACCTGATGTAGCAAGGAATCTGTAGCCATTTGGGCGTAGTCGATGAGTCGGTCTGTTTCGGCTTTACCACTATAGGAGCTATAGAGGCACCCGTAGACGCGCGGATGGTCGTCGCTGTCTACGCGTAGCCAAAGGATGGACAGGTCCAAACCTTCAAGACTGCCGAGGCGTCGAGAACAGATGTCCTCTCTGACGTATACGCAAACTCCAGCCCGAGGCACAAAGGAGTGTTCCAATTTGTACCCCGGATAGGAGAGATACGAAGTATCAGCCGTAGAGAACATCTGCATCTCAGTCAGAAAGAGCAAGGACGGCTTGGCTGTTTTGAGATGGTAGTGAACGGCGGTTAGGTTCGAGCAAAGTCCCCTGATGTTGCAGAAATTCACGGAGAGCTTGGCAGGGGTCGCCTTGCTCTTGTTGCTTAGTTTGCCCCGAGCAGTTATTGTGTTTATTGGAATCCCCCCCCCCCTGGGGTACTCTATGATATAATTTCGCTGCCATGTTGATGGGGGGGAGGGGAAATTGGGCCTCCGGTCACCTGCACTCACCACACGAAATGCAGAGGCAGAGCTTCCACTTCGCGCCAGTATTATGTGAGGTAGTGATAGCTTTTGCCTCGAGTTGGCCCATACGTGCAACAGCAAAAGCTGCTGCGTGGCTCTACCACCGTCCATAAATGTTTTAATATTATAATAACTCTTTTTATACAAACTTACTTTAATAAAGTTTTTGAACTTTTGGCAGGTCTAATTTTGTATGTATTCTGGAAGTTTGTTGTAAAAGCGTATCCATCGCCATCTTCATACAATTAAAGATTTGTAAGCTACATTTTAAATTAATTTAATTATTAGAACTGCTAGAGATTACCTCTATTGTCTGATTTTCTAATTTAAATTACTTGGAACTGATTCCAAATTACATATTAAGTCATTATACTGCTCAAAAGAAGCAGATTTTGTGTAGCCAAGTCCTTGGCTGAGTTAATATATAAACAATAAGATAGCACATTTGCTATCTGTCTTAAATTACATTTAGATATGTAATACCTATCTCTAGTCAAAATTAATTAAATTTATTATTTATTAAATTATTTATGTCTATTAAATTAATTATTTTATTAATTATTATAATTATAACAATTAAATGTCAAGTTTAAATTATTATTACATGAAAAGTTATTCATTAATAAATTTAAATCATATCTTATTTTATTTTCATGCGGTCAACCCTATATGTAAGGCAATGTAACAGGATAATTTTATGTACATTGAAAGTATTTAAATTATCAATATATTTTATTAATTGATGTTTATTTACATTGCCTTTTCTCCCAACAAGAATTATTAATGTGCTATTAGGGCAAAACTTACGAGCTAAAACTTTATTAATTATCAGCCTTATTAATATAAATTGCTTATTCCAAGTTTAATTCGCAGGAACACTTGGACTAGTTAATCTCAGAGTAACTGAGTATTAACTTCTTTATTACAATGTTATTAATAAACATGGAGTAACCTCTTCTTCACAATACATTCCTTCCGCCGATATTAAGTATTTCCTATATACAAAAGTACTCTGTGATTAAGTAAAATGAGTGAGTCAGTGAATGAGTGGTGAATGAACTCAATGCTTGATGATTACATTAATGACAGTGACAGGCAACATTTTGAATTTGACAACTTGACAAGAGTTGAAAATGGTTGAAAAATACGCGTTACGTGTTGTTCCTCGTGTTGTTTTCGGTTCATCTTCTGTACTTACAGGTTTAATGAGTTAAATAGCCGACATCGACAATTAAGTCAGCTTAAAATACAGTGAAAAACTAAGAAGGTAAATGCTCCGATGAAATATAGCACCTACAAAAAAGAATTGACTAAAACAGGTGGTGAAGCAAGACCTGCAACTCCTAATGATGGAGTAATAGAAATCAAAGATTTGTTCAATCCTGCAGAGGTATTGAGGGATCATAATATACATGATTCAGATTGGATTGTGAGTACATTTTTTATTCTTTAGTTTCTTAGCAAATGTATACATACATACTGCTATACTGCTTATAACATTTTAGAAGACTAATTCCTCAATTCATTTATTCATCAATCATTCCTTTTCTATTTAATTATGTAAGCAATTATTGTTTTTCTGTTTATGTAGTGTATGTTATTTTTATCAACAGTAATATTTTTAATAACTGGTTTTCATTTACAGAACCATGATGACTATATAAACAACATGATAAGCCATAGCAAAATTTTGAAAGAGGAAGCACAAAGAGACGTTTAGAAATGGCTGAAGAGGAACATGCAATTAAAATTGGAGAATAAAATGGAAATACATAAATAATAACTAAAATGTGCAATACTCGAAATAGATATTTTAGAAATAAGAAAAGTGTGTGAAGAGCAAAATAAATTTAAATAAGAAAAAATATATATACTTATCCTGAAAAAATAAAACAGAAACAGAAACTTTTTATTCAATAGAGATTATAAATTATACTTATTGAAAGTCACTCTTTTGTTTAATTACCACTGGTTCGAAAAAAAACCTCTGTCCTGGGAAGAACCAGCAAGAAACCCAGCGGGACATTTTTTAAAATTAACAGCTTACAAACATGTATGTTACATAAATTAAAAACACAACAAATTAGAAATAGCTTGGTAGCGATCATCTCATTTCTAGGGGTTATCATCATCAACATGACTTGAAATGTGCTGTACCCTGCATCTTTCCCTGTAACCATCATTTACGGCCTAAATAAAAGCACTTTACTCTTAAAATGAAATATTATCACATTACTTCCCTGGATTTATTCGATATTGATAAAAATTGTATGTAGTCGTTATGCTTTGACAGTTGACAATGACCCAGCAGAAATATTTTCTTTTATAAATGAGTATTGTCTGAAATCAAAAATTATTATTATAATAACTGTCTTATATATTTACTTTTTTAGCCGTGTAGTGGCGGTTAAGAATATCCACTACCCCATATCTTCCCGTGGGTGTCGTAAAAGGCGACAAAGGGAAACAGGCAGGAGATGGGCAGCAGCATCTTCCTGATAATAGCCAAAATTACAATAAAAAAACTGCGGTTGCCAACCCGCTCGCCAAGCGTGGCAACTATGGCAAATACCCCCCTATGAATGTAACAAAGAGACGGCCCCCAGTCCCCGGCGGCCCCGCTATTCCTGGCTACGGTGGCGACCATGGTAACGGCGGGGCAGGGGGTGCTAAGAATCTCCGGTGGAGGTTCGGTTGCCACCTTAGACGACTCGACCAGGCAACGTACAACGCACGCACCCTGAGGACTGACGAGAAGATCGTGGAGCTGGAAGAAGAGATAGACATGTTGCGCTGGCATATTATAGGATTATCCGAAGTCCGAAGAGAGGGGGAGGACACGGTAATCCTCGAATCCGGCAACTTGCTCTATCACCGGGAGGGCGACCATCTGTCCCAAGGAGGTGTCGGATTTATCGTCCACAAGTCTCTCGTTAACAACGTTGTAAAGATCGGGAGTGTGTCGACGAGGGTTGCGTACCTTATACTCAGAATCACCAAACGGTATTCGCTGAAGGTCATACAGGTTTACGCACCAACCTCGGCACACCCCGATGGGGAGGTGGAGGAAATGTATGAGGATATCTCTAGAGCCATGCATTCCTCCAAAACCCAATATACGGTGTTAATGGGAGACTTCAATGCAAAACTAGGCACAAGAGAAAGCGGTGAGCTGAAAGTAGGGAAATTTGGAATAGGGCAACGGAACCCAAGGGGCCAGCAGCTGGCCGACTTCATGGAGAAAGAGGGACTCTTTATGATGAACTCTTTCTTCCAGAAGCGGCCCCACAGGAAGTGGACCTGGTCGAGCCCCGACGGTTCGACAAAAAATGAGATTGACTTCATTATGACAACCAGACGACAACTGTTCAGTGATGTCTCCGTGATCGCGAGGGTGAAAACTGGTAGCGATCACCGAATGGTTAGAGGCACACTGAACCTAAACGTTAAGTTGGAGAGGTTTCGTCTAATGAAGTCAACGCTCCGTCCCCCTCGTGCTCTGTTCCAAAGTCCCGAAACCTTTCAGCTCGAGTTACAAAACCGTTTTCAGTGCCTAGAAGACTGCAATGAAGTGGACGATTTGAATGACAAGCTCGTGGAAACTGTCCATGCGGTCGGAGCTAAGTTCTGCAAGACCCGCCGCAGAAGAACACAAAAACTCTCCGATCACACTCTTAATCTCATGGCTGTTAGACGGGAGATGAAGCTACATTCTTCAACAGATTTAACAGCATACAGGCAACTGAACAGACAGATCTCCAAATGCATGCGGCGGGACTTACGCAAATTCAATACAGCTCGTATTGAAGAAGCGATCGAGCGGAACCAAGGCTCCAAAGTCTTTGCTAGAGATCTGTCTGCCAGAAAGCGCCAACTGTCAAGGCTGAAGACAGAATGTGGCAGCATCGTTTCCGGGGCACCTGAGATTTTGAGTGAGATTGAGAGGTTCTATGGGCAGTTGTACACGTCATCGTTGGAGCCGCACGCAAGTGTGAGTAACGATCCAAGAGCGAGTCTTATCCGACATTATTCCGATGATATCCCGGACGTCAGTCTGAGCGAGATTAGAATGGCTCTCCAGCACCTTAAAAACGGTAAGGCCCCAGGCGAGGATGGAATTACAGCGGAGCTTCTGAAAGCGGGTGGAAGACCGGTACTTGAAGTCCTTCAGAAGCTCTTTAATTCCGTCCTCCATGGTGGCATTACACCGGAGGCGTGGAGCAGAAGTGCGGTGGTCTTGTTCTTCAAGAAAGGCGACAACGCTCTCTTGAAGAACTACAGACCGATTTCCCTTCTGAGCCGCGTCTACGTGCTGTTTTCGAGAGTCATTACGAATCGTCTCGCGCGCAGACTTGACGACTTCCAGCCTCCCGAACAAGCCGGTTTCCGAAAAGGCTTTAGCACCATAGACCACATACATACCCTTCGGCAAATTGTACAGAAGTCCGAGGAGTACAATTTGCCACTATGTCTGGCGTATGTGGACTATGAGAAAGCCTTTGATTCCGTCGAAATTTGGGCGGTGCTGCAGTCCCTTCAGCGATGCCAAGTTGACTGTCGGTATATCGAAGTGTTGAAGTGCTTGTACAGTAGGGCTACGATGGCTATCCGAGTTCAGAACCAGAGTACGAAACCTATCCAATTGCAGAGAGGTGTAAGACAGGGTGACGTCATATCCCCGAAACTCTTTACCGCTGGTGATAAACTTTTCTATTTACACCAAGCAGAAGTATATATAGCTGCAATTTGGTTGACCTTTGCCTTAAAAACGAGTGTTTTTTTATAGGATAGGATGACAAACGAGCACACAGTCCACTGATGGTAAGTGGTTGCGGTGGCCCATAGATATCTACATTCATCCTCGTTTACGAATCAAAATGCAGATGCATTGTCACCCGTGAGGACTAAGATGGAATGCCTCTTTTCCAGTAAAAAGGGTCTCCGGTTCTCTACACTCACCATACGAAAGACAGCAGTGTTAAGCAAATATTGTCTAGAAGTTCAAATGTCTAATTATGGATCATGAGACTTTTGAAGTTATCCTAAAAGGTAACAATTCATCAGCTAATGGGCTACAACTAGCAGGGATCTTACAATCTACCTGATAGGAACCCCTTAACGACAAATGGGTTGTTAGTGCGTAGACGCTCTTATATAATTTAAAAAACCTTCAAGGAACTGTAAAGCAACTTTCAGGTATTACATAAATCGTAAAAATTTTATTACATTTTATAACACGAGGAATCATTCTCCATTCTAAAGGCGAGTGTACAATGGACGCGAAGCGTTATGAAAGCTGTTTTAACGTACAGAAATTTAAACTACTAATTACAATCATTTTTTGTGCGTGAAGAGAATCTTAAGAATCTACTTATTTTGTTCCTTGGGTATAATAGTAAAAGGTAACCATGAGAAATATCAGAAAGTTTTTAAACTTCCGATAGGTGGCGGTATAACTGTAACTTTTAGGACAAACGGAAAATACCTACATACCTTGACTTCTACGCCGTAGGTCTAGCGAAATTTCTGGTACTTTAATCTCTAATCCACCTGTCAAACTTGGCGATTAAGATAAATTTAACCCAGCAGGAGAGGCCTATGACAAAATGAACAAAACTAATGTTGATTTTTATTGTACTAGTATTCAATTCAAGAATGTGAAATAGAAGAAAGAGAGAAAGAAAACTGCAGCCTAATATAGCTCACGGCTGGTAATGAGACTCGCTCTCTATATTTTTTAGACCGTAACAGAGTTGTGCAAGCTCTGCTATTTGGCAACAGAAGTAGGTATGAGGATGTTACCTACCCAGATGGACTCCTACACAGTAAACGAGTGCTAACATCTAGTGTCAACCGTCACCTTTCAACCACTCATATATATATATTTTCAATGGCTTGCATTTAATAGTGTGTACATTCTTAAGGATTTTCTCCTAATCCGTAAGTTACGAATTTTGTTTACATAAGAAATTTTAAATATCTTCATTAATAGACAGTTTAAATCAGTTCTGTGCTAGAAAACCGAGTGTAACAAAAGGCTTGTATACGATCTTAAGTGTTTTGGGGGCCTGCGACTTCGTGGTTTAAGAAAATCTGAGAATGGACGAAAACTAAATAAAAAAATATCCTTTTTATTTATTCCAAAAATCGAGATTGCGAATTATTTAATAAACGAAATTTTGTTGCCGAAAAGATGACAATCCTATATCAAGTGCTCTCGACTGCAATAGGTAATGTTTGGGATTAAATTTTTTTATTTGGTGTTGTTTAAACTAGCAGAACTATTTCCTACCCTTATATTTTTTATAATCTATACATGTAATAAATCTGTAGAAAAGTCGTGTCCGTTATTATAATATTTTCAGGAAAAAACAAGTTTAGTCAAGACTTAATAAAGTTCAATGAATCCAAATTAGTGGTTTTTAGAACTTTTGTCTGTATGTCTGTCTGTGTATACGCTTTCACGCAAAAATTACTACACAGATTTCCATTATAGTTTGTTTACCGATTATGGAACTTAAAAAGGAGGGTTATTTATGTTTAAACGGTGGTAGAGCCCCGCAGCAGTTTTTTGCTGTTGCACGTATCGGCAGGCTCGAGCCGGGTTGGTACCACGACCTCACAGAATACCGGCGTGAAGTAGAGGCTCTGCTTCTGCGTTTCGTCTGGTGAGTACAGGTGGCCGGAGGCCCAATTCCCCCCCCCTCCTCCCCCCATCAACATGGTAGCGGAATTACAAAGTAGACTACCCCAGGAGGGTACCAGTACCCCTGGAGAATCCCTCGCTGAGCATCCACGACCATGTTATTCCAATCCTGAGCGTGGGTGCTCAGGCTGCCCCGCGTATTCTGGGGGGGGCAAAATTCCGCTCAAAAACAAAACTGCTTGGGGCAAACTGAGCAACAATACCAAGGCGACCCCTGCCACGCTATCCGTGAATTTCTGCAACATCAGGGGACTTCACTCTAACCTAAACGCCGTCCACTACCATCTCGAGACGGCGAAGCCGGCCTTGCTCTTTCTGACCGAGACGCAGGTTTCCTCTCCGGCTGATATTTCGTATCTCTCCTGCCCGGGGTACAAATTGGAGCACTCCTTTGTGCCTCGGGCTGGAGTTTGCGTGTATGTCAGAGAGGACATCTGTTCTCGACGCCTCGGCAGTCTTGAAGGTTCGGACCTGTCCATCCTTTGGCTACGCGTAGACAGCGACGACCATCCGCGCGTCTACGGGTGCCTCTATAGGTCCCATAGCGGTAATGCCGAAACAGACCGACTCATCGACCACGTCCAAATGGCTACAGATTCCTTGCTACAACAGGTCCCATCCGCAGAGATCGTGATCCTTGGCGATTTTAACGCCCACCATGCCGAATGGCTCGGTTCACGTTTAACCGATCATGCGGGGAGATCTGTTTATAACTTTGCTTTGGCATATGGTCTGACACAACTGGTTACTTCGCCTACGCGGATTCCAGATGTGGAGGATCATACACCTTCCCTGTTGGACCTTCTGCTGACCTCTCATCCGGACGGATATCAGGTTTCCGTCGATGCCCCTCTCGGCTCTTCGGACCATTGTCTGATCCGGAGTATGGTGCCACTCACGCTCCCTTCGCGGTTGCGTTCTGCAGGTTGCCGCCGTGTTTGGCATTACAGGTCGGCGGATTGGGACGGAATGCGGTCTTTCTTTGCATCCTACCCATGGGGGCGGGTTTGCTTCTCGCCGGATGATCCCAGCGCTGTTGCTGACTCTGTCACTGATGTGGTGCTACAGGGAATGGAACTATTTATTCCATCATCTGTGGTACCCATCGGAGGCAGGTCTCAGCCTTGGTTTGGTCGCTCCTGTAAGACTGCATTGCGCAGAAAGCAGGAGTGTTATCAAGCCTGGGCTGCGGCTTCGGTGACTCGGGATGTAAACACCAGCACACTTAAAAAGAAGTATAACTTCGCCTCCAGGTCCTTCAAAAGAGTTATTGCCAAGGCAAAGTCAGAGCACATAGGCAGAATTGGCGAGAAACTAGTTCGCCTTCCTTCGGGAACCCGTGCATTCTGGTCTCTCGCCAAGGCTGTCCAAGGGAATTTCTGTAAGCCATCACTACCATCTCTGCACAGGGAGGACGACTCACTGGCCCACGACGCAAAAGAGAAGGCCGACCTTTTAGGCTCCCTTTTTGCGTCCAACTCGACTGTTGATGACGGGGGGAACACACCGCCGACCATCCCGCGGTGTGAGTGCTCTATGCCGGATGTGCTATTCTCACAGCGCTCGGTTCGCAGAGCACTCCTCTCCCTTGACATCCACAAGTCGAGTGGGCCTGACGGAATCCCCCCAATTGTGCTGAGGACGTGTGCACCGGAGTTGGCACCGGTTCTAACGCGTCTTTTCCGGTACTCCTACTCCCATGGCGTTGTCCCGAACTCATGGAAGACAGCTTTTGTCCACCCGATCCCTAAAAAAGGCGACCGCTCAGACCCGTCCAACTATAGGCCTATCGCGATCACCTCCTTGTTCTCCAAAATAATGGAATCCATTATTAACTGCCAGCTCATCCGGTACCTTGAGGATCACCAGCTGATCAGTGACCGCCAATACGGTTTTCGTCGGGGTCGATCGGCTGGTGATCTTCTAGTCTACCTGACCCATAGATGGGCGGAGGCAGTAGAGTCCAAGGGGGAGGCGTTGGCCGTTAGTCTGGACATTGCGAAGGCCTTCGATCGGGTTTGGCACAAAGCGCTTCTTTCGAAGCTCCCTTCCTATGGGCTTCCCGAGAAATTGTGCAATTGGATCACCAGCTTCCTTGCAGATCGGAGCATCAAGGTCGTTGTAGACGGTGCATGTTCTGACTACAAGCCTATTAACGCTGGTGTTCCACAAGGCTGTGTGCTATCACCAACGCTGTTTCTTCTGCATATCAATGATATGTTGCTAACTGGTAACATTCATTGCTATGCGGATGACAGCACTGGTGATGCTCTATACACCGGCCGGGCCAATATTTCTCGGGAGAACGTCGCCGAGTACCGGAACAAACTTGTGTCTGAAGTCGAGTCTTTGCTGGACAAAGTCTCGGATTGGGGGCGACTAAATCTAGTCCAGTTTAATCCTCAGAAGACACAAGTTTGCGCGTTTACCGCTAAAAAGAACCCCTTTGTCGTATCTCCTCAGTTTCAAGGCACTCCCCTTCTTGCCTCAGCCAGTATCGGTATCCTCGGAGTCGACATATCGAGTGACGTGCAGTTTCGTGGTCACTTGGAAGAGAAAGCCAAATTGGCCTCTAAAAAGCTTGGCGTGCTCAGCAGAGCGGGACAGTATTTCATGCCGGCACACCGCCTGCAACTTTACAAGGCGCAGGTTCGGCCTCACATGGAATACTGTTCCCATCTCTGGGCAGGGGCTCCCCAGTGCCAGCTCCTTCCACTTGACCGCATCCAGCGCAGAGCGGCTCGAATCGTCGACGACCGAGCCCTTTCCGATCGGCTCGATTCATTGGCACTGCGAAGAGATGTTGCATCTCTTTGCATTTTCTTTCGCATCTACCATGGGGAGTGCTCTGAGGAATTGTTCGGATTAATCCCAGCCGCCAAATTTCATGAACGCACATCGCGGCAGAACTCCCGATACCATCCACACCATCTGGATGATTGGCGGTCCACCACTGTGCGATTTAGAAGATGTTTTCTTCCTCGCACGACTTCCTTGTGGAATCGATTACCATCAGCGATTTTTCCGGACCGATATGACTTAGGGACCTTCAAGAAAAGAGCCTACTCCTTTTTAAAAGGCCGGCAACGCATCTGCAATTCCCCTGGTGTTGCGGTTGTTCATGGGCGGCGGTAGTCACTTACCATCAGGTGAGCCGCATGCTCGTTTGCCCCCTCTCCTATAAAAAAAAAAAAAAAAAAAAAACCTTCTTCAAGATGTTAGTTTCTATTTTGTGTGATTGATGTTTTTTTTAAATAAATAAAATATTTATAAATAAAGCCTCAAAATAGATTTAACCGTTGCGTAATTTGAATTACGCCGACAACCTAAGTTTCACTTTTTTAAAACATTTCCATCAAACTTAAATACAAAAATTATTATTATTATTATTATTTTGCCTCCAGTTACTAATAAATTAAATAATTTAAATAACTTACATTTATATGTTTAAATAATGAAATTCATAATTGATTTAAAAATTCCATCATTTATTTTTCGGTCCTTTTATTTCATTTTAGTAGGAATAAATACATTTTATAGTACCTAACTAATTACTACTTAAATAGATAAAAGTTACATGTTTCGGTAATTATAAAATCTGAGATGTTTCCGATTTTACACTGACAGAATTCTATCAAGAGAAGCCATAATTTAAAAGAAGAAGACGAAGAGATGTTTCCAAGTTTAATTTCTAATCTATAAAAAATTTGAGTTCTTATTAGCTTTTAATCTATACATAAACTGATAAAAACTGATATTATTGCAAAACTTTCATTATCCTTAAAGTTTAAATAAAGATATTTCATATTATAATATGTATTGGCCAGATCTTAGAATTAATAAGATGATAAAATTGCGTAAAACGGTGACGTTTCATAAAATTTAACGCTGTTTGTTAACTATATCACGATATAGTCAACAAACAGTGTTAGAGCTTGACCAAATTAATGAATAGAGATCGTTTGCCGATATCAAAAACTAAACGCAACATTGTTATAAATTTCTTGATAATATTTATATCGTAAAATGTTATTATTACACACCGCTAGCAGCGCTAATAGCGTATTATTTACAGAAGAATTAAAAAAAATCTAAATCACTTTATGCATAATTTATGTATTATATAAATGTTTGCGGCTTCGTTGTGCGATGGGACCATCCAAGACACAACTCAACTTATTATCGCTTAGTACTAGAGGGTACAGTTTTAATTTTCATAGTTTTATTCTGATAAGAGTGCCGTCTAGTTACTGCCTAATAGTAACTGATGAAATTAAAGAGAGTTCTATTGAATACTTATTCTTGCAGCTTCAAAAATTGTCACTCTTAAAATAAACAAACCGATGTCGGGTTGATTTATCGTAATTGTCACTTTTAGCAATATTACTAACAAAACTGTGATTAAGAGAGAAGTTATTTTGTTGAATATGTTGGGTGTCTATCGGCATAGCAATATTTCACCAATTTCTTTTTGTATCAAGTTCGTGAAAAGTGAAAAGCTTTAGTTCAGTTTAATTAGTTTTATTTAAACTAATACGAGAGCCATGTAGCTCGCCGTGTAAGACAGAAAAAACGTGTACCAATGAAACCATGAATGAAACCAATGAAACTGGCAAGGAAATTTTATTTGCTTATTTTCCAAGTGCTCAGTGAAGTGGTGAAGAATAAATACGCGGGGATACCTTGATATCTGAGTAGTTTAAAAAAAATCGTGTACTTGAAAACCGCTATTTCGCACTGTGGGTAATTAGGAGCCCAGTGCAGAAGTAAGACGTATGTAAGCTGCTTATTTTCTTTTACTTTTAATCATACATGTAAAACACTTTGTCATATTATATTAAGATAGCTTTCATACTTTCAGACGTATTAAGATTCTTGTGACAGTTCCGGTTTCATAACTCACCTGAGTAAATAAACAGGCTCTTGCGAAAAAGTACTATAAATATCAAAGACAGCAAATTTTAAACATAGGTTTATTTTTCTTTTAAATATAAATGGAACTGCACTGACAGAATCTTGAAAGCCATCTGTCAAAGCCGGTAATCTAACCGATCTAAACGCATATTTTTTTTTATTTTTTTATTTTTTTTTATAGGATAGGGTGACAAACGAGCACACAGTCCACCTGATGGTAAGTGGTTGCTGTGGCCCATAGACATCTACATTTATCCTCGTTTGCGAATAAAATTGCAGATGCGTTGTCATCCGTGAGGACTAAGATAGAATGCCTCCTTTCCAGCAAAAAGGGTCTCCGGTTCTCTAAACTCACCATGCGGA
The DNA here is from genome assembly GCA_963668995.1 of Parnassius mnemosyne. NCBI lineage: Eukaryota > Metazoa > Arthropoda > Insecta > Lepidoptera > Papilionidae > Parnassius > Parnassius mnemosyne. Next base: position 31,266,780 of record CAVLGL010000086.1, read on the forward strand.
ACACAGCAGCATGAAGCTGCTATTTGACGCTGGTATTCTGTGAGAGCGTGGTCCTACCCCGGTCGAGCCGACCCATTCGTGCTACAACTATACTACTAATATAGCTGCAGCATGGCTCTACCACGTAATAAATAGTTTCATAGTCCGTAAGCAAACCAAATTCGATTCTCACCGGCACCACTCGTATTTTAATTGCATTTTGAAGTGTCAATTTACCACGTTCACGATGATGAAGCAAAACATCGCGAGGAAACCTGCATATCCTAAAAGTTTAAAAAAATTTTGGAAATTGTTTTTAGGTATATATGAAATCGGTCATCCCAAGTTGTAGTCACCTCAGTCAACCCTTTTTTGTCCTAATACTCGCTGCGGCCTATGCCTACTAGTGGGATGTATGAAGGCTGCTACTTTTTTAATTTTAATATTACTATCCACTGCTGATCATAGCCTTCCCCCATTGTTTGGCCGGATATTTGCAGTAGTAGCCACGCTTGGCAAGCAGGTAGGCAAACGAGTTTTTACTACTTTGCGCTGTTATCAGGAAGATGCTGCCACCCATCTCCTGTGTCAGTTTTTTTTATAGGATAGGGTGACAAACGAGCACACAGTCCACCTAATGGTAAATGGTTGCTGTGGCCCATATACATCTACATATATCCGCGATTGCGAATCAAAATGCAGATGCGTTGTCACTAGTGAGATCTAAGATAGAATGCCTCTTTTACAGTAAAAAGAATCTCCGGTTCTCTACACTCGCACTACGAAACACAGCTGTGTTAAGCTGCTATTTTATGCTGTTAATCTGTGAGAGCGTGGTCCTTCCTCAGTCGAGCCGACCCATTCGTGCTACAACTATACTACTAATATAGCTGCAGCATGGCTCTACTACGTAGAAAATTCGCTTTATCTTTATAATTAAAATTTATCTTAATAATACAAATCCTTCTATCGCCTCTTACGACACTTTTCTTTTTCTTCGTCTCATCATGGATAATATATTTCTACTCCCGTTAAACAAGTTGGATATTTGCCATAGTTACCACGTTTGGCAGTCAGGTTGATAACTGCATCGTTTTCAGGCTGCTCGCTGTAATCAGGAATATGTTGCCTATCTTCTGTATAATTCTGCTCCCGTTCTTGAGTATAGTTCTTCTCACACGTGTAACGTAAATACAACTTAAAATTCAAAGTATACTCAAACCTAAAAAAATACCGGCATCTATTTTATGCCGCCAATCAATATCCAATGGGGCCAATGATTTGAATCAAATATCGCAAATAAACACTAAGCCGCGTATTAATAAAAGACCATGAATTTAACTTTATTTTGTCAAAACTAAATTAACATAAATTAGAATAAATGTAAATAACGCATTTCTGATTCCAGGATAATTTACCCTTAACAAACCTTCTTATGGGCTTCCCGAGAAATTGTGCAATTGGATCATTAGCTCTCTTGCAGATTGGGGGATCAAGGTCGTTTTAGACGGTGCATGCTCCGACAACAAGCCTATTAACGCTGGTGTTCCACAAGGCTGTGTGCTATCACCAACGCTGTTTCTTCTGCATATCAATGATATGTTGCAAACCGGTAACATTCATTGTTATGCGGATGACAGCACTGGTAATGCTCTATACACCAACCGTGCCAATATTTCTCGGAAAAACGTCGCATAGTAACGGAACTTGTGTCTAAATCTAGTCTAGTGTAATCCTCAGAACACAAGTTTGCGCGTTTACCGCTAAAAAGAAACCCTTTGTATTATCTCCTGAGTTTCAAGGCATTTCCCCTGTTGCCTCAGCCAGTATCGGAATCCTCATCGTCGACATATCGAGTGACGTGCAGTTTCGTGGTCACTTGGAAGAGAAGGCCAAATTGACCTCTAAAAAGCTTAGCGTGCTCAGCAGAGCGGGACAGTATTTCATGCTGGCACAACGCCTGCAAATTTAGAAGGCGCAGGCTCGGCCTCACATGGAATACTGTTCCCATCTCTGGGCTGGGGCTCCCCAGGACCAGCTCCTTCCACTTGACCGCATCCAGCGCAGATCGTCGACGACCGAGTCCTTTCCGATCGGCTCGATTCATTGGCGCTGCAAAGGGATGTTGCATCCCTTTGCATTTTGTTTCGCATTTACCTCGGGGAGTGTTCTGAGGAATTGTTCGGATTAATCTCAGCCGCCAAATTTCACAAACCCACAACGCCGCAGAATTCCTGATATCATCCACAACATCTGGATAATTGGTGGTCCGCCACTTTGCGATTTAGAAGATGTTTTCATTGTTGCACAACTTCCCTGTTGAATCTATTACCACCAGCGATTATTTCGGACCGATACGACTTAGGGACCTTCAGGAAAAGAGCTTACTTCTTTTTAAACGGCCGGTAACGCATCTGAAATTCCCCTGGTCCCCCTGTTGTTGCAGTTGTTCATGGGCGGCGGTAATCACTTACCATCAGGTGAGCCGCATGCCCGTTTGCCCCCACTCCTATAAAAAAATTGATAGTGATGTAGTGTGGATCACCCCATATAAAAATACTTATGTGGTAGTTATGTTTCGAGCCTATTGGAATGAATACGCATAACTTTAATTTTTTCATAGTTATTAAATCCACATCGTGTGCCCATTTACAAAGAAGGTTGAAATGTTTTCACATTAGGTTTATGTCATTATTAAAATCTATGTCGGCTATTAAAAACGTGTATCTGCAAACTGGTTTATAAACTAGTAATACAAAACCTTCTTCAAATACATTATACTACATATCATTGCAGTGTGACAAATATTTGGTTGGACCGAGTATGAACGCCAGCGCTATGTCGAGATCAGAGATAAGGTCACTGTCTACATAATCCATTCTGTGCGCTGTATATCAATATAAATCAATGTTCAAATATGTATTAAATGTTCGTGGTGTGGTGGTGTTGTAAGAATACCCTGTACCACTGGTGTCAATTTGTTTACTAAATTGAAATGCTACTATCAAATGTTTGTGAGAAATGTTAACTGATTATGAAGCCGTGCACTGAGAGCTGCAAACGAGTTCGTTCCTGGACAGCATACTGGTTAATTTTTGAGTCACCCTTCTTAAAACCCTGATTTGGCACCGTGTGACTTCTTTTCGTTCCTTAAAATAATACAGGTACAGTCTTCATTGCTGGAAGATGCGCTAGCAGTGTTCAAAAAGGCCATTGAAAATTTGTCTCAGGTGGACTGGAAAACTGTTTCGAAAAATAGTTTTAGTCATGATAATTTGTTTAGCTGTTAGTGGAATGTTCTATAATTAGATAAAAAATATTAACTTAAGGGAAATTTAATTAAATAAAATAATTTTTTTGTTTCACAAACCATTCTGAGTGCGTATACGTGAGCATGTATGTATATTCATTTTTTATATGATAAGGGCGACAAATGAGCACACAGTTGACCTGATGGTAAGTGGTTGCCGCGGTCGACATATATCTACATCTATCCTCGATTACAACCCAAAATTAAGATGCGTTGTCACTCGGGAGGACTAAGATGGAATGCCTTGTTTCCAGTAAAAAGGGTCTCTGGTTCCTTAACATTCATCATACGAAATACAGCAATGTTAAGCTACTATTTTACCCTGGTATTTTGTGAGTCGTGGTTCTTCCCCAGTCGAGCCGACCCATTCGTGCCACATCTATACTATAATTATAACTGCAGCATGGCTCTACCACGTAAAAATCATAACTATTATTTTTATAAAGTAAAATAAGTAAAGAAAAACTCAATAAAAATATTTGGCAAGACCCGGGATTCGAACCCGAGACTTCATGGTCTAGAGCTAGACCAACGAGGCAGTCAAATTCGTGAGTTTACTTGTAGATTGTTATCCACTTTTTTGAAAAAAAAAAGTGGTACTATATCTATATAACTTTGTAATAAACGATAGTTTAAACGAACCGACTGTCCAACTGATGATAAGTTGCTACTTCACTCACACACACACACACGCACACACACACACAAACTCCGCATGCTTGCACACACTAATACAATTAAGATTATCGTTTTTCTTTTATTATTTTTTTTTGAAATTTTAGAACTATCAAACTTAGTTATGGAAGAGCGGGGACTCCTGACACAAGTATATATATAATACTTAAAAGGTTTGGCCCCAACCTTTGATTGTTATAAAACAACTGTCATTGCTATTGAAATAAACATTTTTTGATTTTTTTTTTTGACGTCAGTTCATAAACAACTTCAAACTAAGAAGACTACATATTATGCGTTGTCACTTCTGAGAACAAAGATAGTGATGTAGAGGCCTCACATCCTGTAATCATACTGACTCTCTACCTTTTGCAGTGCACGCACTGCTACTTGGCAACAGAAATGGATATAGGTTGGTACATTAAAAGATGGAATCCAAACCAGGAAAGGAGTCTTTCCACCTCGTATGTAGGATGTATTATTGCAGTGACTTGTATATTTCATATATTATTCTAGTTTATTATTATAGGACTAGGGCAAACAAATCTGCCGTATGTCAGACGAGATTTGATCCAAAGCTGCTACCAAGTAGGGAGTAAAGCGTGCAACCAACCAATAGATAATACGATGGAGGCAGTGAAGAGAGGCCTTTATTCAGCTATAGGATAGTATAGGTTAATAATGGATATGTTGTATATTACAGTGAGCTACGTTTGCCTGATGATGGGCGTCATGTTAACGTGGCCATCATCCACCCTGCTTCTGTTCTCGTCTGAAAATACCACACTGAACCGGCCCATGACAGAAACCGAGGTGTCACTCTTCGGTAGCCTTTCCTCTATCAGTGCTATGATCAGCACACCTTGCTCCGGATACCTTCTAGACAAGCTTGGTAGAAAATACTCCTGCATGTTGTTCTCATTGCTTCAAGTGGTAAGTCACACTTACACTTTCTATGTAGATAGTACGATTAAACAGCGAGATCTTGACAACGCCACGCTGCAGCTATATTATGGATGTAGCACAAATGGATCGGCTCGACCGGAAAAGAACAGCGTTAAAGAGCCGCATAATGCTGCTGTATTTCGCATCATGAGAGTAGAGGAACCGGATACTTTTTTCACTGGTAACTAGCCATTTTATCTTAGTCTTCAGGGGTGACAACGCAACTATATTTTGATTCTTATCGAGATTTAATGTAGGTGTTCATAGGCCACTGTATCCATTTACCATCAAGCGAAATGTGTGCTCTCATTCTATAAAAAATGAACCATTTTTATATTTTGTCAATTTCAATAAAATTATATTGTATGTAGTTGTAATAAAGTCGTTTCCTTTTTGCAATATCAGAGTAGTCGAAAGCAAGAACACGCGCTTTCTCCGACAATGATTTTAAAAATTACAGTTTGTAGGTATTGTGGTGGTGGTTTAAGCGAGTTCGTCCTTTGGGTGGCATAAGTTGCTATGACAAATTTATTTAGTTGGCGCTATAACCATCTCGTTTACACCGCGCATCAAAGGTGCAACTAATTCGCCTGCTAAACGTAGTGCCCAAAATATTATAGGACAGTATGTTCAGCTGTGGAGCATTAAGGGTAAATCATAAAGAGAAGTATAAAAGCAACGAATCATCTATTTTCTGTGATGTTTGTGCTCTTACAGATTCGTATGGCACAGTGCTATTTCTAAAAGCTAAGTATGCTACGTCTGTAATCACAGGGTAGCAATGGGATATTTATGGGCTAGTGACGAAGAACTGACATTTCCTAAACATCCTAAAAATATCTTTATCACCTGGTACTAAATATCTATAAGCATCCTGACCATCATCATTACAGCCCTTCACAAGTCCACTGCTAAACATAGGCTTTCCTCATTGAATACTACAAAACTCGGTCTTGAACCAGCTTTGTCAATAGAATCTCTTTATTTAATATTTTAAATTAATTTGTACTGGGAAATTACAACTTATTTATTCAAGATATCATCTTACACTGATTCTTAGTCAAAGTAGTATCACAAGCGGTGAGACGTGAGAGAGTGAATACTTAACTATCTTTTATTATTGTCAATGATTATTACGTCAGATTATTTAAGGAATTTTCCTTACAGTCGATCATAAACTTAATCTTTTATATCAACAGTTATGTATTACTCGTGCACGATAAGAATGTTAAACGAACGCTAGACTTCACATTGCGTGTTTACTTCAAGCGCTTTGTGATTTTGTGAAGAAAATCAAACAAAACACATTTAATTTTTTTTTCCAACTTTAAAAAAGGAGGTTTTCAATTCAACTGTATGTTAGTAGGTTGTGCTTCAGTAAACTACTATTTAAATCTAAAGAATAAATTACAATACCCAGGGTGGAAAAAAGGCGATAAATCTATACAAATAAATAAAATTAAAGTGTCTGTTTATAATGTCAAAATTACGGCTTTTTACTAAATGCATATGAAAGTATATACGATACTTATAACAAAAACACAATTTTTAAAATTTTGTCTGTCTGTCGGTCTGTCTGTCTGTCTGTCTGTCTGTTTGTTCTGGCTAATCTCTGAAACGGCTGGACCGATTTTGACGGGACTATCACTGGCAGATAGCTGATGTAATAAGGAGTAACTTAGGCTACTTTTATTTGAGCAAAAGAATTAGGGTTCCGTGCAAAAAAAACTAAAACCCCAAATAACACGCGGGCGAAGTCGCGAGGATCAGCTAGTTGTTTAATATAAATGGACTAGTTATCATCTTATGCTTGTGTTATTGTTTAATTCATTCAAAGCTTTAAATATTATTGTTTAATTCATTCAAACCTTAAAAAAATTAAAACCTTATTCATTAAACTAAATAGAATAAAATGATTTGCACATATTTTAATAGCTTCTGAAGTCGGAGCTTTAATTCTACTTGTGTTTTGAATTTGCCTTCTTTTTTATTTTATTTTTTACCTTTTTTTAAATTCATAGAGTAATATGTGCGAGTTTTTTGCAATCGGCGAACATATCGCCTAGCATGCGCATAAAAATACATTCTAATTTAGAACCACCTACTTTGTGTTGTGTGTAAATTAAATGACGTATAAGAATTATTCTGCTAGGTATATTGAAAAAAATGTCTAAATCATACTGTATCACCTGTATAAAATGTATAAATAATTCCAATAATATTTGTTAGGTTCAGCTGTTAAGGAAAAATTTAAGTTAAATGTATTAAGACCAATAATAGTCACATAGTATGGAAAAACCTAATAACTCTGGCCTGTGCCTACAGCACTAATACCCGTACTATCAAAAATATTTAAAAGGGCTACGTTTATGAGGCAAATGAAATCAAAACAGTTTTTAAAGGGATAAGTCGACAACCTTAGCAGCTTTAAAACTTACCAACACTATTTCATGTTATGTAGATAAATCATATTATTCTTTGATATCTACTCATATCAAAGACTTTTGCTAGGAGTAGTCCATGTCATACGAGGCTTTCGATCTTACGACTGGCTCAAATCTTACTTATCCAAAAGACTACAAAACGCGGAAGTGGCTAACATAGAAAATAATCTTGATAAAACGCTCTTTATCGAGCATACAAACTAAAGATTGTGGTTTGCCAATAGGCAGTATTCTTGGCCCATTATAGTTCCTCTTACACATTTATGATCTTCCAAAAACCACATATCACTTTCGTATACTATTTGCTGATGATATTATATCAGTGGTAATACCAAATTCTCATAGATCCTCTACGGAATATTATAATGCAATTAGCAGAATATATCGGACTATAAAATGGTAAAATAATAATTTAAATAATATGTATTTTTTTATAGGATAGAGTTATAAACGAGCACACAGTCCACCTGATGGCAAGTGGTTGCTGTGTATATAATATAGCTGCAACATGGCTCTACGTAAACGTGTTAAAATACTTAAAATAATTACCACCTTTACCATCATCATTAGAACTTAGACCACAACTGAACATATTCTTCACCCAAGTAATGCCACAAAGCCCGGCCTTGAGCCATCTGCAACTATCTATTTCCTGCATGCCTTACCAGCTCATCACTCTATCTAGTTCGAGGCCGCCCTATACTTTACTTACTAGTACGACGCTGCCATTCGAAAACATTTTTACTAATCGGCTGCTGGTTCTTCGAGCTACATTACTGGCCCATTGCCACTTCAGTTTACTGATCCCTTCGAATAGATAAGTTGATCACTCATCTAGATATGTTGTTCTATACTCCACTTGCCAATTTAAAAACCACTCGAAGCCAGTACTTGACTACAACCTCACCTGATGGTATGTGCACTGACTTAGCTTAAAGATTATTTGCTCTTGCCTTTAAGATACCTATAAATGCTGGTAACCTATTCCAATACTTTAAATTTTCCTTAATGTTTAGTATCTGAATAATAAATGGATATCATAAAATATACTTTGTTACAGCTTTCCTGGGTAATTGTGACAGTTTGCTACAAAGTGGAAGCAATCATCGCGTCAGTCGTCTTATCAGGACTAAATGGCTGTATGTTGCTCGTAGTACCCCTCTATATAAGCGAAATCTGCCAGGAGTCAATCAGAGGGACGATGACGTCAGCTGCCATGGTGTTCTACGGGATAGGGATGCTTGTTTCTTACCTCATGGGCGGCTATTTAGCTTACGACACGATGAACTACTCCTGTCTGTCCATGACTGTACTGGGGGTGGTGTTTCTTGTGCTTATGAAGGAGTCGCCGATGCATCTGATGTCGAAAGGTCTAGAAAAGGTTTGTGAAGTAAATTTATGGAATGACTTGACATCAAATAGTTTAGCCTTTTTACTACTATTAAGACTAAGTATGATAGTAAAAACTTAAAAAAATAATAATTACCTCTTATTCAATAATGTATTTTATCTAAATTTTACTAGCGTAATCAATCTCCATTTCTTAACAGGAAGCCGCAAGATCCATCGCATATTACAGAGGTGTTAAAATAACTTCCAAAGTTGTTGAAGAAGAAATTCAAATGCTTCGAAGAGCGCTAAATCCGGAGCTGGACGGTTACATTTTTATATTTTTTATAATGTTATTTATTTTGTAGAGTGAATATGTAAAGTAGAAATATGTACATTATTTAAATTAAGATCAAAATTCTATTTAAATTATTGAACCTTTTTTATAGAAGAGGAGGCAAATGAGCATGCGGCTCACTTGATGGTAAGTGACTACCGCCGCCGATGAACATTCGCAACACCAGGGGAATTGCAGATGCGTTGCCGGCCTTTTAGAAAGGTGTAAGCTCTTTTCTTGAAGGTTCCTAAGTCGTATCGGTCCGGATAATTCTCTGGTGGTAATCGATTCCACAAGGAAGTCGTGCGAGGAAGAAAACATCTTCTAAATCACACAGTGGTGGACCGCCAATCATCCAGATGGTGTGGATGGTATTGGTAGTTCTGCCGCGATGTGCGTTCGTGAAATTTGGCGGTTGGAATAAACCGAACAATTACTCAAAGCACTCCCCGTGGTAGATGCGAAAGAAAATGCAAAGAGATGCAATATCTCTTCGCAGTGCCAATGAATCGAGCCGATCGGAATCTCGGTCGTCGACGATTCGAGCCGCTCTGCGCTGGATGCGGTCAAGTGGAAGGAGCTGGCACTGTGGAGCCCCTGCCCAGAGATGGGAACAGTATTCCATGTGAGGCCGAACCTGCGCCTTGTAAAGTTGCTGCTGAGCACACCAAACTTTTTAGAGGCCAATTTGGCCTTCTCTTCCAAGTGACCACGAAAGTGTCACTCGATATAACGACTCCGAGGATTCCGATACCGGCTGAGGCAAGAAGGGGAGTGCCTTGATACTGAGGAGATACGGCAAAGGGGTTCTTTTTAGCGGTAAACGCGCAAACTTGTGTCTTCTGAGGATTAAACTGGACTAAGTTTAGTCGCCCCCAATCCGAGACTTTGTTCAGTGAAGAGCTTCGAAAGAAGTGCTTTCTGCCAAACCCGATCGAAGGCCTTCGCAATGTCCAAACTAACGGCCAACGCCTCCCACTTGGACTCTACTGCCTCCGCCCATCTATGGGTCAGGTAGACTAGAAGATCACCAGCTGATCGACCCCGACGAAAACCGTATTGACGGTCACTAATCAGCTGGTGACCCTCAAGGTACCGCATGAGCTGGCAGTTAATAATGGATGCCATTATTTTGGAGAACAAGAAGGTGACGGCGATAGGCCTACGGGACTCCATGAATTCGGGACTACGCCTTGGGAGTAGGAGTACCGGAAAAGACGCGTTAGGACCGATGCCAACTCCGTAGCACACGTCCTCAGCACAATTGGGGGGATTCCGTCAGGCCCACTCGACTTCTGGATGTCCAGGGAGAGGATTGCTTTGCGAACCGAGCGCTGTGAGAACAGCACACCCGGCATGGAGCACTCACACCGCGGGATGGTCGGCGGTGTTTTCCCCCCGTCATCAAGAGTCGAGTTGGACGCAAAAAGGGAGCCTAAAAGATCGGCTTTGTCTTTTGCGGCTTGGGCCAGTGAGTCGTCCTCCCTGTGCAGAGATGGTAGTGATGGCTAACAGAAATTCCCTTGGACAGCCTTGGCGAGATACCAGTATGCACGGGTTCCCGAAGGAAGGCGAACTAGTTTCTCGCCAATTCTGCCTATGTGCTCTGACTTTGCCTTGGCAATAACTTTTTTGAAGGACCTTGAGGCGAAGTTATACTTCTTTTTAAGTGTGCTGGTGTTTTCATCCCGAGTCGCCGAAGTCGCAGCCCAGGCTTGATAACACTCCTGCTTACTGCGTAATGCAGTCTTACAGGAGCGACCAAACCAAGGCTGAGATCTGCCTCCGATGGGTACCACAGATGATGGAATAAATAGTTCCATTCCCTGTAGCACTACATCAGTGACAGAGTCAGCAACAGCGCTGGAATTATCCGACGAGAAGCAAACCCGCCCCCATGGGTAGGAAGCAAAGAAAGACCGCATTCCGTCCCAATCCGCCGACCTGTAATGCCAAACACGGCGGCAACCTGCAGATCGTAACCGCGAGGGGAGCGTGAGTGGCACCACACTCCGGATCAGACAATGGTCCGAAGAGCCAAGAGGGGCATCGACGGAAACCTGATATCCGTCCGGATGAGAGGTCAGCAGAAGGTCCAACAGGGAAGGTGTATGATCCTCAACATCTGGAATCCGCGTAGGCGATTTAACCAGTTGTGTCACACTATATGCCAAGGCAAAGTCATAAACAGATCTCCCCGCATGATCGGTTAAACGTGAACCGAGCCATTCGGCGTGGTGGGCGTTAAAATCGCCAAGGATCACGATCTCTGCGGATGGGACCTGTTGTAGCAAGGAATCTGTAGCCATTTGGACGTGGTCGATGAGTCGGTCTGTTTCGGCATTACCGCTATGGGACCTATAGAGGCACACGTAGACGCGGGGATGGTCGTCGCTGTCTACGCGTAGCCAAAGGATGGACAGGTCCGAACCTTCAAGACTGCCGAGGCGTCGAGAACAGATGTCCTCTCTGACGCCGTCTCAAGATGGTAGTGGACGGCGGTTAGGTTCGAGTGAAGTCCCCTGATGTTGCAGAAATTCACGGATAGCGTGGCAGGGGTCGCCTTGGTCTTGTTGCTCAGTTTGCCCCGAGCAGTTATTGTGTTGAGCGGAATTTTGCCCCCCATCCCCCCAGAATACGCGGGGCAGCCTGAGCACCCACGCTCAGGAGTGGAATAGCATGGTCGTGGATGCTCAGCGAGGGATTCTCCAGGGGTACTGGTACCCTCCTGGGGTAGTTTATGACGTAATTCCGCTACCATGTTGATGGGGGGGGGGGATTGGGCATCCAGTCACCTGCACTCACCAGACGAAACGCGGAAGCAGAGCTTCCACTTCACGCCGGTATTCTGTGAGGTCGTGGTACTAACCCGGTTCGAGCCGGCTCATACGTGCAACAGCAAAAGCTGCTGCAAGGCTCTACCACCGTTTAAGGTGCTAATTTTATTATTATTGTATTCTTAATTTTTACTACCCCATATCGTCCTGTGGGTTTTTTAAGAATTGGCGAAGGGAAAGAAACCAAGAGATGGGCAACAGCGTCTTCCTAATAACAATTAATATTTAAAAAAATTTAGCTGCCACCCGCCGAGTAATTTTTTGCCTTAGGCAACTATGGCAAATATCCACCATATGTAACAATCCATGTGGGTGGTTTATGTTTAGCATTGGACTATTAATAGGCAGCAAGGTAACGGTTGATCCCTATAATCTAAGCAGGCAGTACCAGACAGCTGGCACCTTCGATGCAGCTATCAGTCGCCGCGCCTGTCTACGTCCAGTTTACGTTTGTCTTAAACAAGATAGTACATAACCTGTTCATATGAATGTAAAGGCTTGTTAATAGACAAAGCCAGATAAAAAATAATTTTAAATTTGTAATTCGTTGATGAATTTGAATTATCTTCAAATTTGTCAACGAATTACAGTCAAAAATCGTCAATAAATCGCACCGCCGGAGACCCGGGTTGTCAATTCCAGCAAAAAAATTGACACTTCTTTGTGTATAAGGGTGACAAACATACAATCCAACTGATTTATACGCATAAAGCCACACAGCCCCACTGCAGCTATATTATGGTTGTAGCACGAATGCGTTGGCTTGATCGAAGAAAAAACACGTTCTCACAGAATACCAGAGTAAAATAGGAGCTTAATCCTGCTGTGTTTCATATAGTTAGTGGAAAGAACCGGAGATCCTTTTTACTGGAAACGAGGCATTATAGGGTGATAACGCGTCGATATTTTTGATTCTTAATCGAGGAGTGATGTAGATGTATATGAGTCACAATATCCACCTACCACCAGGAAGACTGTTTTCCCGTTTCCGCCTTCAACTTGACTTTACTCTATATGAAACATATGCTATTTTACGCTGGTTTTGGTGAAAGCATTTTGAAAGTACTTTGTTCTTGATGTTTGTGTTCATGATAATTTTTGTTATAAAATATTTTCGCTGCGTTTAAAAACCTATTTATCTTTTCGCAGATTTAACTCCCGAAGTGGAAAAACTACAGCCTACACTGGAGAAAAAATCCAAGATATCCGCGTGGAAGTTCTTTAGTAAGTTGGTTTACAGATGAAAATAGTTCAGTTATGAGATATTTATAGATGTTCGTCCACCGCATTGCTAGTGTAAGTGTTGACACAGTTTCGTCACAATTGGACACTCTGGCGGATCATATATATGAATTAGATTATACACATGTGTTGAGGGTTTTAGCCAGTAGAACGGCGGCATAACATTTTCGTTGCACCCGCAGTGGAACGTATCCATGAGGGTTAAACCACACTAAAAAAAGGTTTTCTCACAATGTACACTGGCGAGCATGTGGTAACGTTGCATATAAAAAATAAAATAAGAATTTTTGGTAGTGCCAGCGGGGAAACTGAGAATTAAATATGAAAAAACTTCTATGAAAAATCATAGCTGTTTTATGGCATTTTATGACTTTTTATAACGCATGTGTTACGGCGTGCAGCTGCCTATCTAATCGTAGGATCCTCCCGGCCCATGAAGGACGAACCTATAGGCAGATACAGGTCGGGCCTCCTAAGGCCAAAGTGGAAAATCTCTAATTACACTAAACAATAAGGGGGAGCGTTCCATACTACTTCCATTCAACAGGGAGAATATTAAACGGAGCTTACTTACCTATATCCAAGGCGACCGGTCCCTCAGGATTCGGTCAGGTCGCATGTGGTTGTGTGGTGCAAGGGAAATAAGGTGCTGTGATGTGTATTGGGGTGTGACTGGTCGTGATTGACCTTATTAGACCTTTGCCGTCGGCAGCAGCCCAAACGTGAGCACCGCTCCAAATTGAGGTAATCTTTCGCGGCGCCGTCCACAGCCACTTTCTTCGTTCGTGACGATGACAGTCCATTAACTCTATCGTACGATTAACTAACTTACTGAAGCCACTAACTCTCGTTTATTATAAGCTTAACGCACAAAACGAGCACGGAGTGTCCGGATCAAAGGTCACTACCGTTTCGCGTAGCAACAGTTATTTCTAGAATATCAAAGGCCGCACTAGCTAATATTGTCGAGTGCACTTATACAGTTTCTGAGTCGGACCCAATAAGTCCCGGGAAAGGCTATCCAACAAGGAATGCGCGTTACAAATCCTAGACAGGATATTTACTAGACGCCTAAACTATTCCGCTGTTCCCGTACAAAAATTGACAGCGTGCTGACGTTAGCACAGCTGGCAGACGACTCGTATTTTTTCTCGCGCGTTCTACCCACCGCTCGACCGACGTCAAACCGGCATGGCGCTGAGCCGAGCGCCCTCTAACGTCGATTCCGAAACCAGCGTTCGGGCGTAAACAGTATGTAAAAACAAAAGTCAGACTGAGCCTATGTAATTCGCAATCGCGGCAACCTGGAATTATCACTTAAATGCCTTCGTGGTTTCACTTCAAAGGACTAAGATGAAATGTCTCATAGCAAGTAATTGCACTGGCTCTCTAGTATAATTAATGTCTTTCAGACAGTATATAGGTTACAGCAGCCAGTCTCGACTAAGACTAGCCATATGCGACAGGAGAGGATTGAAGTACACGCCTATATGCGCAAACAAAGGTGTACTTTCTATTCCCTCACTATGGGACCGCAATCCAACACGACCCGAGAGCTTTAAACGTGCTTTCCGAGGCTATTAAGAATTTCTTGGCAGAAAAGCCTAATAACTGATTTTGCCCGACCCGGGATTCAACCTGGTATTCGGGACCTTAAGATCGGCAGTCGCGTTAACGGCCACGTAAAACGGTATTTAAAATGCTTTCAGTGTATTGGAAAAATTCCGGGCTATTCTTTTTGAACAAGACTAAAATAATACAGCAATAGAGAAGGCAAAAAATACATTCATTTACATAACATAATATACAATATTTTATTTTATTATATACAATATAAAAAAAGATAGAAAAGTAAATTACATATTTTACGTTACAGAAAAATCTCGATCAACTCGGCAAGCATTAATGGTGTCCCTTGTTTTGTACACGTCTGGGGTCTTCCAAGGGATGATGGTAGTGCAGGTGTACGCGGAGCCTTTGTTCTCGGAAGCCGTACCGACTATGTCCCCGGTTATTTGCAGCGTTATATCCGCAATCGTGGGAGTCATTTCCGGTTTCATTGGTGCCTTCTTAGTCGAGTGGGCAGGCAGACGGGTTAGTACTATTTAAAATTAATCTTCTTACTGTTTGATAGGGAAAAATTCATAATTTCGTTTTATATCGCGGGTTTAGTCTATAGAAATCATCATGGCTTTCGATAGATGGCAGTATAGACAATCCGTTTATGCCAGACTTAAATTATATCCAGTTTAGCGACGAAGAGCAACGTCAAAAGTGTGACACATCTAGTGTTGCAATCGCCAATCAGGAAGATTATCCAGCCAATCCAGTACTCTGTTTCGTACCGTGGTTTTCGTAAGAGCCGACTGTGGAAAGCACCAGAAAAGTCTCTAGTATGATAATTTTGTATACCGTTACCGTTACCGTTACCGTTAACGTTACAGCCTATCAAAAGTCCACTGCTGAACACAGACCTATGCCATAAATGGCCTCACAGCAAAGCTATTTGCCTTAGGCTACGCTTGGCAAGCAGGCAACCCAATTTTAATTTTTGGGTTATTATCAGGAAGATGCTGCTGCCCATTTCCAATTTATTTTTCCCCCTGTCACCACCTACAACACCGGAACGGAATAATATTGGATAGTTAGTATTCTTACACGATTATAGGTACACACGACACGTTCATTATAACTATTTATACTATTATAACTACTTATGAAAATTTTAATTGATTTGTTTCTTGCAGTCGCTGATGATCTACGCTTCAATAGCTTCAGGTGTTTGTTGTTTAATCCTTGGGACCCAAATTCATCTGCACTGGGGCCCGCACTGGATGACAGCATTGTTCATCTACCTGTTCGTATTCACGTACACGTGTGGTGCTGGCACTGTTCCTTATGTGCTGGTTGCCGAGGTGTTCTTGCCTGAGGTTGGTATTAATTATTGTTAGTAATAGTTTATCGAAAAGCAATCCTCCTTTTTTATATATAGAACAATTTTTAAAGTAACACCTATGACTTAAGTTATATAAACTGTATTATATTTTTAAGTAGATTGGTACTCAAAGTTAAAGATAGCTTGGATTCACTTTAACAACAGGACCTTCCTATGTAACCATATATATTATAAAGCGACCAAAGTTCGGGAATTAAAATAAGTTTAATTAAACGCAATAAAATCCGTAATAATGAGGGTATAGTCTGTCTGATCATTCATTCACCATTCATTATAGCCTATCAACGTCCAGTGCTGAACATAAGTCTCGTCATAAGGGACATGAATAGTTACCACACTTGGCAGGCAAGTTTTTTTTATAG
The DNA here is from genome assembly GCA_963668995.1 of Parnassius mnemosyne. Classification (NCBI taxonomy): domain Eukaryota; kingdom Metazoa; phylum Arthropoda; class Insecta; order Lepidoptera; family Papilionidae; genus Parnassius; species Parnassius mnemosyne. The sequence goes on from CAVLGL010000086.1 coordinate 31,283,196, forward strand.
GACAGGGAGCAAACGAGCATGCGGCTCACCTGATGGTAAGTGACTACCGCCACCCATGAACAACTGGAACACCAGGGGAATTGCAGATACGTTGCCGGCGTAGTCGTATCGGTCCGGAAAAATCGCTGGTGGTAATAGATTCGACAAGGAAGTTGTGCGAGGAAAAAAACATCTTCTAAATCGCACAGTGGTGGACCGCCAATCATCCAGGTGGTATGGATGGTATATATGGCAAGTTCTGTAGCGATGTGCGATGGTGAAATTGAGCGGCTGGCATTAGTCTGAACAATTCTTCAGAGCACTCCCCATGGTAAATGCGATAAAATAAGCAAAGAGATGCAACATCTCTACGCAATGCCAGTGAGTTAAGCCGATCGGAAAGAACTCAGGCGTCGACGATTCGAACCGCCCTGCGCTGGATGTGGTCAAGTGGAAGGAGTTGGCACTGGGGAGCCCCTGCCCAGAGATGGGAACAGTATTCCATGTGAGGCTGAACCTGCGCCCTGTAAAGTTTCAGGCGGTGTGCCAGCATGAAATATTGTCCCGCTCTGCAAGCACGCCAAGCTTTTTAGAGGCCAATTTGGCCTTCTCTTCCAAGTGACCACGAAACTGCACGTCACTCGATATGTCGACGCCAAGGATTCCGATACTGGCTGAGGCAACAAGGGGAGTGCCTTGAAACTGAGATGATACGACAAAGGGGTTCCTTTTAGCGGTAAGCGCGTTACCTTGTGTCTTCTGGGACTAGATTTAGTCTCCCAAAATCCGAGACTTTGTTCAACAAAGTTGCGACTTCAGACACACGTTTATTCCGGTACTCGGCGACGTTTTCCCGAGAAATACTGGCACGGCCGGTGTATAGAGCATCACCAGTTTTGTCGTCTGCATAGCAATGTATGTTACCGATTTGCAACATATCATTGATATGCATAAGAAACAGCGTTGGTGATAGCACGCAGCCATGTGGAACACCAGCGTTGCAATCGGAGCATGAACCATCTACTACGACCTTGATGCTCCGATCAGCCAGAAAACTGGTTATCCAATTGCACAATTTCCCGGGATGCCCATAGGAAGGAAGATTCGAAAGCTTCTTGTCATCAAATTTTTTATTGTTTAGTTGACTATGAAGATGCCCGTCTCCTAACTCTTTTTTTCTACACTTCTTAGGACACAATCGGGACGATGTAGGGTAGTGAATATTTTTTACATCCTTACTACATTTTTAGCGAATAAGGGTAACAAATAAGCATACAGTCCACCTAATGTATGGCTTTATTAATAAGGCACACTGCATCAAGCTCCTATTTGACGCTGGTATTCTGTGAGAGTGTGGTCCTTCCTCGGCCGAGCCGATGCAGTCGTGCTAAATAGCATACCATAATATAAATACTGCATGGCTATACAACGTCAAAGCATAAGGTTAATTTGGACTGATGTTTAATTTAATTTTCAGATAAAGGGCTTGGCTTCTATGATAGCTGTGGAGTGGAACTTCATTTGCAGCTTCATTGTGCTCTTCATCTTCAATCCATTAGTTACGGCTATCGGGTTGGGTCCAGTCTTCTATATCTTCATGGCTGCCTGCTTCCTCTCGGCTATCTTCTGCTTCTTTTTCTTACCGGAAACTAAAGGACTGACTGTTGATGTCATTCAGAATCTCTTTGCAAAGAAACGTACGCAAGTTAGCTAAGTTAGTTAAGTACTTTTACTAACGATAATTATTGTAATACAAGATGTACAATATAATATAGTAAAACGATTATATATAAAATGTCCTTTATATTAATATTATAAGTGTAATTGATTTCTTGAAAACGGCTCTAACCATTTGAATGATTTTTGTATATTTATTTTTCCATGTTTATGTAGAAGTTTAAGTAGGCGACATCGCCTATTTTTTTTTTACGAACATCAAAGCTTATTCATTCTGCGACTAATAATAATTGACCAAAATTGATAGTCTTTAGCTTAAGCCTGTTATGATGGCTGATGGTAAGTGACCATACCATCAACATTTATATATGATTAAGAATCAAAATGTTGCTGCACTATTTACTCTATTGACTCAGACGAATGCCTCTTTACAAGTAACAAGGATTTCCAGTTCTCAACACTCAGGATATGAAACAGTATCTATATGCTGTCATTTTATGATGGAATTCTGCGTGACTGTCAAGCTGACCCATTTATGCTGCAGTCCTAATACAGCTGGCAGCGTGGTGCTACCACGCTAAAATAGGAAGTGTTATTGGTTTTATGAACTTTTGTAATATTAAAAAGTAATTCCATTATAACTGCACTGTCCTAATCTATATCTATTCAATCTATTATTATCTGTTACAAATAAATAAAATTGAAGTGTTTGTTTGTAATGTTAAAATAATAGCTTTTTCTAAATGCATATGACTTTCATATGCATTTAGAAAAAGCTATTATGGCACTACTATTACTATATATGGCAATAATAACAAAAAAAATCAATTTTAATTTTTTTTGTTTGTCTGTTTGTCTATCTATCTGTCTGTTTGTTCCGGATAATCTCCGATATGGCTGGACCCATTTAGACGGGATTTTCACTGGCAGATAGCTAATGTTTTAAGGAACACCTAAAGATAGTTTTATTTTAGAAAAATAATTAGAGTTCCGCGCAAAAAGAAATTAAAACCCATGAAATCTTAGTAATTTCCACGCGGGCGATGTCGTGGGGTGGAGCTAGTTAGATAATAAAAATCTACATATCGGCTCAACCGGGTAAGAACCATGCTCTCACAGAATACCAACGTAAAATGGCAGCTTAATGTTGCTGTTCCGTATAGTGTGTGTAGAGAATCGGAGACACTTTTTACTGGAAACGAGCCATACAATATTATTCCTGAGGGGTGACGACTTATCTGCATTTTCATTAGCAATTGAAGACACATGTAGATGTCTATGGCTCACAGCACCCATTTACCATCAGCTATGTGAGTAGAATGAGTGCTCGTTTGTGAGAGAGTCTATAAAAAATTACTCTAACCAACTGTATTTCATATCAACTGCTCATATCACTTATTAAAATTGAAGTAAAATTGAAGTGAAATGCTTAAAAATAAGAAATAGTGACTCCATTTATTATTTTTAAACATTTCTAATAAATACAGATATAAATAATTTCAAATTAAAAATTTTGTACAGCCGACTTCAATATAAGTTATTTAAGAATAACTTAAAAACTATTTGTCTGACCTTGATCAAATTCATATGGGACCACACGAGAAGTACCAGCTTTCAAATAAAAAAAGAATCATCGAAATCGGTTCACCCAGAAAAAAGTTCTGAGGTAACACACATAAAAAAAAACGAAAAAAAAAAAACATACAGTCGAATTGAGTACCGGCTCCTTTTTGGAAGTCGGCAGAAAATAAAGAGTTTTACATTGAATGAATTAATGAATGAAATACACTTTATTGTACACCAAAAAATACATATGAGAAGAAAAAGGAACATAATTTATTTAAAGGTACAATTGGCGGCCTTATCGCTTGGGAGCGATCTCTACCAGGCAACCACATTGCAGAGGATAAAATGACCTGTGAGAAAGGGTAAGGGTGTACGTAGGTTGATAGAAAATACACACGAAATATAGAATATAATCCATAAATACATACATCTATGATATAAATAAATACATTTTAAATACAAAAATATATACATACATATACGAGAGCAGAAAAGATTAAGCAAGTGAAGTTACACCGCTACAGTCTGTAACTTATCGGCAGATCTTACGGCAAGACAATCCAAGCGGCCGCCGAACACATGGTCCTTTGGTGCTGTAAATGAACGTCTGAGGCTTGGTCGGCTTTCGTAGATTTTGCACAGTTGCCTCCTTCCCTTTGAAATATGTGATGGTATCCGTCTCTACACATAGTTTCTGTTTTTTGCAATGTTTTCAAATGTCATACAGTTGGCGTTTCTTAAGAGAATGTGTGATGAATTTTGGAAGCTCGGAATTCCATGGTTCGCAATACATTTATCTCGATTTCTTTTAATTTTGCAAAGCAGTGCGACGATTCGCTAGCGCTAGTACGGCGCGACTGCTTGCTGGCGCGAATGTGGCACGAACGCAGCAGAACGAAAAGCTGTAGTGCGTTTGTCTGGAGGTAGCCATATCGGCGCGTTCCAGACTTAAATGAAGTCTGGAATGTTCGACCGTTGTAATATTTAACAAGAGTTAATATCTGTTAGCAGGTGGTGATAACTGATAGACCGTATGCTGTTCACTGTCAACCGCACAAGGACGTGCGACAGTCAGAGGTAGCAGTGTCTGTGCATCTAGAAAATTCTAGAGACGTTGCAATACTCTAGCGAAGTAATTATTCTAGTGCAGGAAAGGAACATGAAGTTGCAGGTCTGTGCTGCACTGGGATATGTGTCGAGTTGCTGTTGGTTTACATACTTAGGTGTTATCGTGTCACTACGCCCCTCACGATACACTTTTGTGTGATTGTAACGGGGACATGTTTGCGGTATGGTTGGTCTGTAACTGTTCTATACTGAATTGAAAAAAAAAAAGAGAGTAAGAGAAAAAAATGTGGTTCTTACTATCATTGCAGGGCGTTTGCCGGTCCAATGATATAGCTAAAGGGAATAGTGATTCCGGACTAGCATAAATAGTACTTGAAAAAAAAAGCGTAAGAAAAAAAATAGTTCTTACTATCATTGCAGGGCTTTGTGCCGGTCCAATGATATGGCTATAGGGAATAGTTATTCCGGACTAGCGAAAACAGTACTTGAAAAAAAAAAAAAAGAGAAAATAGAAAAAGCTACAGACTAATCATTCCGATCTAGCATAAAGGTGATTAAAGTTTTGTAGGACTTACTGCCGGGACAAAACTGACTGTCACCCGAGTCTGAAGGGTCAATATAGACCGGACCAGACGCTGTTTTGTCAGGAGAATCGAACGATTTTTTTCTGTCTACAGATAACTAAGATTGTGATGGAGCGCGTGCGAGGACGCACGCATGTCAGTATGGCCGTGACGGCACGTACACCTTTGCACGTACGGCAGCATCGGTCTGGCTAGACAGAATTCTTGTAAACAACACGTGTACCGCACACCTGCGGCATTGTACCTACTTTGCCACCCGTCCTGCTTGTATAAAACGGACGGAGCGGCCGTCGTTAGGACAGTCTTGGCTCTGACGTGGAACGGTACACTTGTCGTATTCCGTTACTAGTTTATCCTCGACTCATTGGATAATTAATTCGTGTAAACGAATTAATTATTATTCCTAGCTACAAAATTAGTCTCTGTACTATACCCACTATACTTCCTACATGTTTAACTTATGATAATCCGCTTTACGAAATAAATTTATTTTGTTATTATATGGTTTCATTGGAGGTATCGAAATGTCTGTAAGACACATCTCAATCGCTGGATGACACACATCCTCCTTAACTAATGGACATTGGCTTTTGTCCATTATTATAGGCACATTGGAAAATACTAAATCTAGTACATTTCCGTATGCATTCTGGAAATAATTATATTGAGATAAACCAAAGTAAGATGTTAAATTTAACAATTCACTTGCCGCGTTTTGAATTTGGACACATCCCCGTTTTAATACTGTTGCATACTCAGTTTTCCAATCAATACAGGGTAGGTTAAAATCACCGGCTATAATAAAATAATCATTTGATTGAGAATTGAATAAGTATGTCAGTAATTCAATAAATTTACTAATTCGCGATGAAAGGGCTCGGTTTGGAGAAATATAGATGCAAATAATATTTAAATTGTGCTGACAACTGATTGCATGCGCAGGTACAGTTATGCAAATGCATTCGAGATCTTCACGGTCTAGGTCAGTACGCCTGCGCGCCCCAAGCCGAGATGCGCAAGCGACCATCACTCCTCCGCCTAGCGTCTCACGGTCACGACGGAATAGATCGTACCTATCTAAGCTGCACAGCTCAGTGTCGAGAATGCCGTCGCACAACCACGACTCAGTGATAAATGCTATGTCAATATTCGATTCGACGAAGAAAGATTGTTAAAAAATATATTCGTTTTTTACGTAAACCACAAACATTCTGATAAAAAAGTTTTAAATTATTATTACTGTGCATATCCGTCGTAGTTAAGATTTAAAAATAGTAATTTTAAAAATAAAAACGTTAAAAACTCGTAAAAATCTATTGCTTGTGGTAGCAATAATTACACATAGATGATTTTTATTGTAATTTATAAAAATGATAACTAAATTAATTAGTACGGGGTTTACGTACACCATAAATACGATATTAAATATTAATACGTGATATTGCCATAACATAGTTATTAGTAATAAGTTAGGAATAAAAATTACATAACAATAAGCAAGCTGTGTTTGTGTGTGAGTATGAGAGTTTTGTGTACAGTACGATTTGTGTGGTAGGTTGTATCCAGTGTGGTACAATATGTATTTAGTGTACGAAGTAGGTGTGTATTTAGTGTAAATGCGTACTTTAATGTATGAGTTAAGCACAAAAAAAATTAAGCATTAGAGATAATATTTATAATATTAAGCCAATCTTCGCTAAGTCGGTTAAAGTTATGATAGGAATGGGTGGCGAGGTATCGTTCCGACGGGTATAAATACAACAGTTTTTTGTCCAGACAAACTTAAAGTTAGCTTCTTTGGCCTTTTGCTTACATTCCTTAAGTAATGTGCGGTTATATTTGGTTAAGTGTTCATTAATATAAATATGAGCGTTGCTTACGTTTTTAGTTTTGACAGTCATATTGGTCATACCCATATCCAAGAGTTTTATACCACGGCGCTTACGTGAGGCGGTAATAATCAAGTCCTTAGTATGTCGGTGACGGAGGCGGGCGCTGATGGTACGGCTGATGGCTGTGCCAATTGGCCGCCGTGGCTGCACCCGATGAGCAAACTCCACTTCGCGTCTTTCAACGGTTACACCCACTTCTTTGGCAACCTTTAAAACAATATCCACAGTATCTTCTTCATTGCATTCAGGAACGCCGACAATTTCGATATTTTGCAGTCGATTCCACTGCTGCATGCGAGATATTTCCTCTTCTAGGCGATGTATATGCAACGAATTGCTGTCAATATCTTTACGAAGACGGGCATTCTCATCCTTTAAACACTTCATATCGGCAACGGTGGTAGTTATGATTTTTAAGAGATCATCGTATTGCGTGCTTATGAAGTTTAACGTGGTTTCTATTGTGGATATCTGGTTTTTTAAGGTACTTAATTCGCTTTTAACGGCATCTTTCAAAAGAAGTGGAAGCTCTTCCTTGAGAGAATTTAAAAAATCTGACCGAGCTTCTAGGGAGTGATCCTGCATTTGTCCTCCTTTAGATGAGTCTGGTTTCCTCGTAGTTACATTTAAACTATAGTTGAAGTTATCAACAGAAGGAGACTCCTCGCTGTGGCATTTTACAGGGGTGTTAAAAGGGCTTGTATTGGTCTACTGATAGTGACGCCTTTTATTTTAAGATAACTATTCCCGTTGATGTGACGTGCACTAAGCGCTCCATCTTATCTACTATCGCCCGCCTGTGTGACTTAATGGGTTTCGTTGCCCCTACAGTCACGTATGCTAAGTTGTTAATAAAACAGCTTTGGAAACTTAATTAAGATTGGGACAAGATACCGTCGCCGCTCATTGTTAAGATGTGGCAGACATTTGTTGCAAATCGCGCTGTTCAGATCACTGACAATATTACCGCTGGTGTGAAGAGCACTAAGTCGCGTACGGCAAGTTGTTTACAAAACAACTTTGGCAACTTAATTTTGATTGTTAAATTATTACTTCGCCGCGTCACTACTGTAGTGACTGCTGATGATCTCAGTTTCTCTGAGATTATAATGCTACGCGCCCTGCAAAAGCAACACTTTGCAGCGGAATATTTAAATATTAAAGGTAACAAACTTTGCTCACCCACTTTCAATCGTTTAAGGCCTTTCATTGCCAACGGATGGATCCGTGTAGGCGGTCGCCTTTCTAACTCCGCACTAATATACACTCAAAATTATTCAATCGTACTTCCGCGCAGTGATCATGTAGTGAACATGATCATTGATTATTATCATATTAAAAATTTACACGCCGGGCCTGAGTTATTATTGTCATTACTCCGTCAGAAGTTTTGGATTCTTTCCGCACGCCGCACTGTGAGACATAGAGTCCACAAGTGTAATATATGTTTCTGGCTTAGACCCCATCCAACTTACCCTTCGATGGCTGATCTTCCCCAAAGTCGTACGCGACAGGTTATTAAAGCATTTACTCACACGGGCTGCGATCATGCTGGTCCTATCGCCTTCACTCCTGTACGTCGTCGTGGTATACGCAGCGAGAAGGCGTACTTATGTATTTTCACATGCCTCACGACTCGAGCTGTGCATATAGATATCGCTACTGATCTTAGTACTTCCAGTTTCCTTGCCGCGCTGAAACGTTTCCTCTCTAGACGAGGGCCGATTCAGTTTTTGTATTCGGATAACGGAACGAATTTTAAAGGAGTCGCTTCGTACCTTCGCGATCTCTATAAATTTTTAAATGTCGAATATCGCCCAAAGCTCGAGCAGGAGTGCGCTTAAAGTCGTATTACATGGAAGTTCATCTGTCCCAACTCCCCTCATTTTGGAGGCGCATGGGAGAGTATGGTCAAGGTTGTGAAAGCACATCTGTTCCGAGTTATCGGACAGCAGTTACTTTCATACGAAGAACTTAATACTATTCTTTCGCACATTGAACGCCTGCTGAACTCGCGGCCCTTGACAGTGTTAAGTTCTGATCCCGCGGAACCCTCGGCCCTTACATCGAGTCATTTTTTGAATACCGCGCCTTTATTGTCATTACCTGCGGCTGAAATCAAATCTGATAGTCTGTTACACAGACATTCCCTACTGGATAAATTAGTCCAGTCGTTTTGGGATCGGTGGAGGATGGAATACATTCATGGATTACAAGTTCGTCAGAAGTGGAACACTCCGTCTACGCCTATCGCACCAGGCACGGTTGTAGTTGTGATTAACGATAACGCACCTGCCCTTGCTTGGCCATTAAGTATTGTTGAGTCTGTTCATTCTTCGAAAGATGGTCTAGTTCGAGTAGTAACCGTGAGAACTTCTAAGGGAACCTACCTCCGTCCGGTTGTTCGTATTTGTCCTCTCCCAAAACAATAAACCACGAGTATCATAATTATAATTACTTATTTTAAATTAGTAATTAAGTTTATATATCATCTTATAAAATATTAAACCGCTATATTAAGTATAGGTACGCATTTTCTCGCTTGCCAATCAAGCTTAGTTAATCAAATATTAAGCGCATTGAGCGCACTCTCTGAATCTACATACCGCTCTATTTGCTTACTATAAATACTCATAACTATACATATACCGCAAAACTTTTGTTTTATTTTTTTTTTCTTTATCTTACGGTTGTCTTTTAAAGGTGACCCTTTAAGAGCGGGAGGAAATGGTAACGCCAGTTAACAATCTAATTATAAATCTAAATAGAATACTTGGTACATAACCTTGACCTCTCCCTTCTTTAACCCTTTTCATATGTACGCACGGCCGTTGGACGCGACAAAAACGCCACGCAGCGGCAAAACAGTTGCATTCGTATAGTAACCGCAAACAAACCACACGAAGGGCATTGAGTCCTTCGACCACGCCTTAATATTAATTTAACACCGGACCTTATAATTCCACAAATGTGAAGCGTCTTCCGCGAGTACAATAAGTCGAGAGTCGAGGAGTGTGGTATATCAGAACTGATCCAGAGTGCGCGCGCCGGACCACGTGGTGACCTGCAGTTAGCTGACACCCCGGGAGGAAGAAGGCGTGGCAGCCCTTCACAAGGTTAGTGCGTGCATTCCACTCTCATCCATTTTCCTTGCTCTGCTCGTTGTATGTACCAAATACAGTCCACAAAACTTTATCGAAAACTCAGTTGCTGGCGCGTCCACAGCACATTGCCACTTTAGCTTACTAATCCGTTGGGCTATGTCGGTTACTCTGGTCCTACTGCGGATATCCTCATTTCTAAGTTTATCACGCAGAGAAACCCCGACCATAGCCCTCTCCATAGCTCGCTGCTCGACCTCATACGGCCAGCAGTGAAGGACCATGTCTCAGTGCCATATGTCATCACTGGCAACACGCACTTGTTGTACAATCTCGTGTTCAAGTTTTCAGGTATACCTGACGAGAAGAAATAATAAATAATAATAATAATAATAATACATATTATTATTATTTGGGTTATCTATAAAGTTTTCTCATCTGGTTGGGCAGTATAAATATATAATTGTAAATGAAATTGGTAAACACACATAAATATTAATGAAATAGAATAGATACATTACAAATACATACATATATAAAATCCCAACCAGATGGAAGCCCTAGGCAGGGGAGACTAAACCCAAATACCCCAACGGGCATAGTAACGATAGTGGTACTCTTAAAATTACAGAGGCATCAGCTCTTAGTCGCCTGTGCGATAATTTATACTGCTTAAACATGTGCGAGATTACCATTCTACCTTCATTTGTTCGTATTTCCTTTTATTTTTTTACCCTTATAAACAATATAATAATATTCATAGAAGTTTGAGAGAAAAGATATCAAAATCTTTTAAAACTGAATTTAAAAAATGGCTATTACAGAAATGTATTTCTATACTTTAAATTTATTTTTCAGTGGTAATTAGGACTAGTGATTTTGTATTTACTGATGGCACAGTATAATAATAATACAGTAGGATGACGCCTTTGATCTCGTGGTAAATGCCGACAACGTCTAGACAGCGTATGGAGGTTAGGTTGTCACAAATTAACAACGTTTACTAATTTAATTATTTATTTTAGATCTACATCGTCATCAACAGTATGATTACTAACATATAAAATAAGTAACAATTTGTTCTTAGATTTTTCCTGAAAGTACTCAAAACGTTACTTGCATGCCTCACAACGTGAGGGAGTGCTCTACTCTCGATATGTGGCCATTCCTCAATTTCGCTACATAAAATCGTTCTTATACACTTAGCTAGATATCAAATCCATATTATTACTAAAGGTACAATAACTAGAGACATTGAATTATTAGTTTATTTTATAATTGATTCTTTAGGCTTTCGAACGTTCTTCCAACTGAATCAGGTCTTTCAATAACTTCATCCGTAATTTGCATCTGAAATTTTTAAATACAATATTAATTAATAAAATTTCATAATTATCACCCCCAGAAACCTTAAATCTGACATCCATATTGTATTATTTAAAAAAATCCACCATCTTGGATATGAAAATTGATGCCGTTTTCGTAATTGGCACTCCAAGAAACCTCGAAATTGACATACATAACATTAAAAAAAATTGTCAACCATCTTGGATTTAAAAATGAATTCCATTTTCGTAATCAACACCACAAGAAACCTCGAAATTGATACCCATATCATATTCTTAAAAAAATGTCCGCCATCTTGGATATGAAAATGGATGCCGTTTTCGTAATCAACACCTCCAAGAAACTTTGAAATTGACATCCATAACATTAAAAAAAAATATCCACCATCTTGAATTTAAAAATGAATACCATTTTTGTAATTAGCAACCCAAGAAACGTCGAAATTGATACCCATATCATATTACTAAAAAAATGTCCGCCATCTTGGATATTAAAATGGATGCCATTTTCGTAATCATCATCACAACAAACCTTGAAATTGACATCCATATCATACATATATTAAAAAATGACCGCCATCTTGGATTTAAAATAACTACTATTTTCGTAATTAGCACCCCGACAAACCTAAAAATTTACCCCTAAATCTTAATATTTTATATAAAACTTAGAAAGACCGAAGACGAGGCACTATAGTATGGTCTAAAACGTTAGCCTGTCCAACCACACGATTTAGATGAAGAAAAAAATTAAACTTCGAAACAGTAATGCCCAGCGACTAGTACCAATTTTTTTTCCGCCATTTTTTCACGTTGGCATTTTGGCACGACATCACAAAATATACATAATGTAAAAAATTATAACAATATTTATTTACTTTTCTTCCGTGTGCGGGATTTGGTGAAATCGCAGATCTTTATTTATGCCACTTGTAATCTCTCACAGTACACGTCGTATGAACCATTTTAATTATAAGTATCAATACTAAATTTATAAATTATAAAATCAAACGCGCGTTAACCCTGGAAGTCGTGTCCCGAGCTACTAATACGATTGGCATGAGCTACTCGGGCTCGTCCTTCCCGCGTCTCACCCTTCACACCCCGCACGATTGCCCCGTCTAGACGTCTTCGTCAGACGACTGTATGGATTTATAGACAGTGCTGATGGTATATTAATATAACTATAAACTATAACCTTATACCTTTCTAATTGCATTTGTGTTTTTTTTTTATTTTGACCATATATTTCTAAATTTGACCTGTTCTTATATGTAGTGTTGATACATTCTGACATTATTTTGAACTTTACTCGTAATAATTGATATTAGCAATGTCATTTTTATTTATTGTTAGGGCATTGCCATGAAATTTTATTTAAGTATGTTGTTATTAAATTTGTAATACCTTTTATTATGATTTAACTCTACTTGATAACGTCCAGTAAAGTCTCATAATTATTATCACTAGTCCTATGATAATATAAATTGTAATGTATAATTATATCTTTAGTAATATTATCTGTCCTCGGAAAACTCTCTCCATAATGTGAAAATCATTTATTTATGAAGTTTGTCTACAATCAGAATAATTTGTATTTTGCATGCCATTTTGATCAACATTATCATTTTCCTTACTAGTAGATGCAACATAACCATAATAAGCATTGCATGTTGCAAGAGTATGTTTTTACACCGCTTCCACTTCCTCTTCATCAAAGTGCACTTCATAAATATCCGAGATCTGCACTGTTATTTCAACGAAATTCACTTTCACCTCGAGACTGGCAAGCCATAATAAATTCTTCTTGACAGAAGCATATCAGAAATCTTTTGAATGCGGCGCACCTTTGCAGAATAAGAGTCTGTGTGTACTTCTCCAACGATATCTGTTTTTACATGTTTTACAAAATTTAATTTACATGCAGCAAGAAAAGAACGAAATTCGAAGCTAAATAGAATATAATTGCTGTTCGGATCATGTACTAAAGTATGATATTATGATTTTGATCAACTAATAGATAGATGTTCGTAGTCATTTGATGACAATAATAAGTTGTAAAATATGGTAATATCAGCTTTTTACTCGTAAAGGGTAATGCATAGCACTTGTTACCAATTACACATTTTGAATATAGTAACCTGGCAAAAGTGTACAATAAGGTATTATTATAAATCATAATTATTTTAAATATACCTTAATAAACTATTTCAGAAGTAACACAAAAACATTTTTAGAGATATAAATTAACTAACTAACAAAAATCGTACAATATTATTAATAAAAAATAAATAAACTAAAGATACTTAACAAGGTAATAAGATATTCAACAGAAAATTGAAGATATTTCAAATAATTTTTTTTTTTAAATTTAGATTATATTAATATTCAACTTTTTAAAATGATTCGGGATTCAACCCTACTTTGAATTCATACCACATGTTCAGCAGTTGTGTTTAGGACCACAATACTAACGAGACTGTCAAGGTGCATACTAAATCGGCTACAGGTTGTGGCGAATAAATTCAATAATAATATATAATTATCACCCAAGTCTTAATCGGCCGGAATGTTCTGATTTTGAACAAAATTCATTCCAAATTTGACAATATTTTTGAATGAACGAATGAATGATTGCATGAATGAATTAATGAAATTTACCTTATTGTACACCAATAAACATGAAAATAAACTTTGGTGCCAACAGTACTTATTTTATCAAGTGTAAGTTTTCATGGAGTAATCCAGAAATAAGGAAAATAAGTATTGAAAATCAAATATTTATTCTCAAAAGGACTATAAAACAATTTTAAGTAAGAATATGTCACTAAAACATTATTGACTGGACCTGATTTATTTGAATAGAACCGACAAGTAATTGCATTTTATTTTATCACATTTTTAATAAAATATTTTTGTCGGCTAAGTCTGAAATTATATTGCATCTGGAAATCACATTAGCATACACTTTAGTATAATATCATAAATATTCAAATATCAAACAATAACTAAAACAATTTTATCTAATTAATTTAATTTAATCACTATATATTACAATAAAAGCAACAAACATTGTATCTGAGGACACTGGCATGTGATTTTACAAAGTGTTTTTCTCCTTACCTAATGTACTTAAATATATTATACTATACAATAGTTTTAACATAACATGTTTGACATTGGAAGTTAGAAGTAATGCTTCTAATACAAATAATGTAAGGAGATAATATTACTTTACTACATAAAAGAAATATAAAATAAATAAAACCGTCTCCAAGAGATCATTCAGTTTGTACATATTCATATAAAACAATTACAGAAGGGAAGATTTTTTATACTATAACCATTGCCTTATATTTTGAATCAATTATCTATATACCACACGCTGGCCACACTTGATAAAATATATAAAACCAATTGGTCGTAACAACTTACCACACACACATGCTTAGGTTTTGTGTGTGTGTGAATTAAACTATAAATTTATATATCACGTCCCTTCACTTAGAGCATATACAATCAAGTGTTTATTGAAATTGGAGCGGTACTACGACCGAATGGTCGCAGAATCCACTTACCATCAAGCGGATTGTATGCTTGCTTGTCACCTTATTCTATAAAAAAAAACATACACATTATCCAGATTAGAAAACCAGAATAATTATTTAAAAGCCCCACAAATACTTGTCCCGTGTACGCCCTGCACTTTCGAGCCATCAAAAGTCATACAGGTAATACACTATTATACACAACACTTATATATATAACAAAAACGCCGTTTTAGTTACATTGAGGTCTAGAGGCGGCAAAGCAAAACATTTAGGTGAAGAGAAGGCGTTTTATATTTTATTTTGTTATCACAAAGGTAGATACATAGCTAACGTATTATGAGAATACCTGGGTTACTTTTAGCACATACAAAGGTAATTCTTAGTTTTCTCCCTGATAATGAGCCTAGAAGATTTTTTTTCGATAAAACTATCACTGCCATGTCATTAGGTATAGTTGTGTTTTTCATTAATTATTATTTTAAAATCTGGAAACCTAAAATTACTAAAACTAGTAACAAGGTCTTTAAAGTTAGATAGCAAACAAATTTAATAAATTTTTTTATAAAACCGATTTCTGTCACAGCCATGTTGTCAGGTTTAGTTTTTTTTTCATTCATTAATTATTTTAAAATCTAGAAACCTTAAATTACTAAAACTATTAACAACGCCTTTATAAGTTATATAGCAAACAAATGTATTGAACATAAAAATAAATAAAAAATCTTGCAAATATACTCACAATTCTTGTAAAAATACACAATTATTCTTAAAATAATGTAATCAGGTGGAATTATGGGTTTATATTGGTAATTTAGTAAATTTTTCATAGGTAAATTTTTGCAGTCCGGATATTCTCATTAGTTTTAAAAGTATCATGATGCAAGCAATACTGTATGCACTTAGTATACTAGAAACAGGGCTTGATTAAGTCATAAAAGGCACCACTAGGCGATGCGCTGTTGGGTCTGATCCACCTTTTTCCAACTATCTACATTTTCTAAAATACTTATTTGTAAGATCGCAGGGTCCTTAAGTAACGCAGGGTTCACAGACAGTTGCCTACTTTACTTTTAGAAATAATTGATAATTGTATTGGTAAGGAATTAAGGTAATCTAACGCAGTTATTTAGCTTTTAAAATGTAATTTCTGTATTGACTACATGACGTTGTCGAACTATTCTCTTTGCGAAAAGGATTTGAATAACGTCCACAGTAAGACCCTTCGTTTCCGGTAAGAAGAATTTACAGAAGATAGCGGAAAAAAAGCAGGCAAATGCGAAGAAATAGAAGACTGGACCCAAGCCGATTGTCGTGACAAGTGGGTTGAAGATGAAGAGAACGATAAAACTGCAGACGAGGGACCACTGGATGACTATCATTGATGCGATGCTTTTGATCTGAAATACGGTTTATAAAATTGAAATGACAAACTTCAAACAAAGCTACAGATGCGTTATCACATTTGAGGACTACGATGGATGCCTCACAGCCTGTAATCATATCCACCAAACCAGAAAACAGCAGTGCAAGAGTGTGCATTTTATTTATGGCTGTGGAGCCGGATTGAGAAACTGGATTTAACCAGAGAGCTTTTTCAGTGGAAACGAAGCATTCTATCTAAGTCCTTTTGATTCTGAATCAAGGATAGTGGTAGATGTCTATGAGTCATAGCGTCCACTTACTATCAGGTGGACTGTACTTGTTTGGTCGCCTTTATTATTCAAAAAAATTGTTTTCTTTTTACAAAAAATAATTAGTAGCTCTTTTGGAAAAATATGCAAATTAAAATATACATTTTAAATATTGTGAAGACTGTGGCGACGTGGCTAAGGGACTTGTGACTAACACTTGCTTAAACCTGAGACTATCGACCCATCCATTACAGCCTATAAAAGATCACTACTAAGCACACGTTTCCCCTACATATACATCCGAAGATTTGTAGTTTTATAATGGTTCCATATATTTCTTTTATTTATAAATTGATGGTTGTTGACAAATGATAAGTGATAAGTAAATATGAATAAGATGGTTTTTGAATATTTTACATTTTTAATATTTTTCATTTCATAAGTTCAACAGAGGACTTATGATAGGCTATATGGTAATACGATAATGATATGATTTACTTTTATTGCAGTTGCTGTGTAACAGCATCCAGCAACAGGCCGTGTCGTAAGAGATGACAGAAGTAAACTGAAATAGTAGGTGAGCAGCAGCGTCTTCCCGATCAAAACTCTATAATAGTTAAAATAACTGAGGCTGACAACCCAACCGTCAATCATGGCAACTATGTCAAATATGGGGGATATTATGGGGCAATCTATGAGAGAGGCTTATGTTCAGTTTCGAACTTTTGATATGCTATATTGACTGAATGTATGTATTTATGTAATACATAATTTATATTATAGGTTTGATCACTCGTTAAAAAAATTAACATCTTTACCAACCTCTGGTAAAAATATCTCTGCAAGCAACACGCAGGGAACGGTCCCCGATCCGCACGAGTAAGTCACGCCGAATATGTACATGAACATTGCGGTGACCCAGTGCGGCCCCCAGTGCAGCTGAATTTGGGTACCCAAGACCATGCAGCATACACCAGTAGCAAAGGAAGCGTAGATCATTAAGGGCTGAAATCGGTAAACTAATTTTAGTTTACTAACTGGAATTCGTGTAATGGCGGCATAAGAGTATCCACTAACCTATATCATCACATATGGTGGTCATAAGAGGCAACAAGGGTAATAAAACAGATAATGAACAGCAGGATTTTCCTAATTCTAGCTTTATAATAGTAAATAATTCGGTTTTTTTTTTGGAATAATTATATAGTTATAGCAAATATCCGCTTTATGAGTGGGCAGACCCATCAGTAGTGGACTTTTGCAGATGATAATAATGGCAAATATGTGGCGTGTTGGTACTAATAATTAATAGAATCAGACATTAATTAGCAGTAATTATTAAATATCTGCCGCTTTCATTACGGCGTGGATCGGTTTTTGTACCTTGTGATAGCGCACGTGTAAAGGATAGGGGTTTAATATTCTGTACCTACCGTCTTGGTAGGCGGCGCGTGGAATACGGGTACTTCTCTTTCATAATTCGTGGAATATATATTCATTTATATATATTCTATTATGAAAATATATAAATGATTCTGTGCTGTGCTTTTTTTTTGCAAATACAGTAGACAAGGTTTATTTATGTGCACAGCAAGGTTTTGACAGGGTTAATAAATGGCTCCAACAAAACATATTAACACTGAGTACGGACAAAACCAAATATAAACATTTTTCTATGCGCAGCTCAACTAAGCACAGTCGCAGAGTCTAAATGTTACTGCCCAGTTATTTTTAATACAAAACTATTAAATACCTTGGAATAATTATAGATTATCCTTTTATATTTAAAAACTACATAAACCACTTGTGCAAGAGTCCGTAAACTAATGTTTGTTTTTAAGAAGTTTCAGTCTTTTGCTGATATTAAGGTAGTAAAGCAAGTATATTTATGTCAATCACTTCTCGCCTATTGTATAACCTCATGGGGAGGAGCATCTAAAACTACACTGCTACCACTGGAACGCGCTTAATGAGCTATATTAAAAGTCGCAGCATTCTGGCTTGTTTTATTCCCGTCCCATCTCTTATGTAAATTCTATAATGTCCTCTTAGTGTACCAGTTATTCGTTATGAGTACATTACTAAAACAGCACTTAAAATTATTAACCTACAGAAGAGAGGTAACTGATAAAAGACGCAAAGTTAAAGTAATTGAAACTAATATTAGAATAAAGCATTCCTTCATGCATAGATTTTTTATATTCCTTGGCGCTTTTCTGTATAATAAAATAAATGCAAGTTTGTGCATGTATCCATTAAAAATCGCAGATTGTAAAAATGTAATTCGAACATGGCGAGCATGGTTACAAAATTTATCGTACGATGATGCGGAAAAGTTGCCGATAGTTTTAAGTTAATCCGGGAGAAAAACCAGCGACTAGGTTCGCCATCCGTCATGTCCTGTCTCCCGGAGGGGTAAAAAGTGGATTTCGGAGGCCCATCTGGCTACGCTGAATGTATGTGGAGGAATAAATGATAAGATGGATGAAGTATGCGAAATTATGAATGATAGAGGAATAGATGTGTTATGTGTAAATGAGACGAAACGAGATGGCATGTATACCGCTTACTGGTCTGGTGTAGACGAGACCGAGTGGGCATGCTAGGGAGTCGGTGTCATCCTTTCAGAAAGAATAGGTCAATGTATGAAAGAGTATGAATGTGTAAGCCCAAGGCTGCTGTGGATACGAATGAAAGTGGACTTAAAAAAGTTGTTTGTTCTAGGGGTTCTAGGGGTGTCCCAGATATGTCTAAGCCCACTTATATCCGAGAGCAGTTTTTTCCTCTCTCCCCCCCGGACCGCTTAGTAGTGCGCACGTATTAATATTTCCGTGTTAATTCTCTAAATTAAATATATAATTGTATTATTAAATACCATACGCAAAAATAGGAGTGCATAGAAACACAGGAGTAAAAATATTGTTAACATCAAGTCAACGCTTACTACGTTTCAACGCGGCGGATCGCTTCTATTTTGGCAAACAAGTACGTACCTATAGTCACTCTACTCAACTAAAACGCATATTTTAAGGAAGAAACAAGAAACACTCTAATTATCATACCCGCTGTAGGATAACAGTAACGCCAAGAGACTTGCGCTGCGCGGTGACTGAGCGCAATTATTTTTGCCTTGTCTAATTGCTGCTCGCCTAGTATTTTACCGTACCAACTTACCTACGTCACTAAAGAAGCTGCTGTACATCGAATAATTAAATCCTTATTTAATACTGTCCTGGTAATACATAATATAATTCTGTTGACATTGGACGGTCATTTGAAAAATTGAGTGACAAAAAGTTCCTTGATATATTTCTGTTTTCCTGGTACAATTCTGTATTAAATTGAATGACATTAAAAACAATAAAATAAAAGATACAGTGAACTAAAGTATCTTACAGTATCTGTTCTCCTTATACTTATTTTGGAATTTTATTAAAAATACGTCACAGAATCACTGACTAAGCAGAAGATTCTCTTTCTTTCTAAAATAGCTCCATAGCTCCACTCCTTATAAATTCAAAATATATCCGAGTTTTTTTTTATACTTCAAATATACCAACTTAAATATCTGTACTCCTAGTACCAGGGTGCGTTATATTTTTTTTTTAAATTTCTCTAAGTTTATACCTCTATAAGTAAGGTTCTACGAAGTACTGTTCTCCGAGTCCTCTTCTGACAGTTTTCCTTATTTTCCCTAAAATGCTTAGATCACCACCTCGTGATTCTTTACGAACAGCCTCCAATCCTGAATTAGCGTCTCCCAATATCGCACAACGAGAAAATAAACGACGGCGAACCAGCGACGCTGATAACGAAACTGAAATAGTCTCTACGGATGCTATTAACGAGCTAAAAACAATGTTGGAAACCTTCGTTAAAAATCAAAATTCAAGATTAGACAATATAGAAAAAAAATTAGCACTTGTTACAAATCAAAACGTAATCATTCAACAAACCAATTCTGAAATAGAAAAGTCTATAAACTTCGTCTCAGACAGAATAGATAATTTGCAAAGAGATGTCTCCAATATGGAAAATGATCGCAAGGCCCTTGAGTCACAAATAAACATAATAAATACCAAATAGGATGTATTGGAGAGGTACATTCGCAAGACAAGTATTGAGATACATAATGTTCCGAAAATAAAAGGTGCAAATAAGGAGACTTTATTTAAATATATACTCACCCTAATCACGAACTTAAGTGTAACTATAGAACAAAATAACCTTCGTGATGTCTATCGTTTGCCAAGCAAGACTGATGCAACATCCTCTACAATCGTAGCAGAATTTGGAAATAGTCTACTAAAGAGTCAGGTCATTGATGCAGTAAAGCGTTATGTTAAAAAAATCCTAAAGATTCACTTAATTGTTATCATATGGGAATTATGAACGTTGAATCACGAATTTACGTAAGTGAACATCTGACAAAAAGTCTAAAAGACTTTACTTCCTTGCAAGAGATATAGCCAAAACCATGGGTTACTTATATTGTTGGACGTCAAACGACAATGTGTACTTGCGCCGCAAAGATGGAGATCCACACATTCTCATAAAAAATGAAGCCCAACTCTCAAAACTTAAAAATGCTAAATGACTAGATGTAAGATTTGTCATAATATTAATTATACTAGAATGTTGTTATGCTAATTTAGTTAAGAAATTATACTCTAAGCTATCTTTTTTAATAAACACATACACTTTTACATACTCACTCCCACACATAACTCATAATTATTTAATACACACCTCAACTTGTTTACTTAAGATCAAGCTTAATCAACAATCACAATTTACTCACTTACCTACAAAGCGAAGACCATGCAACGCAAATTATATTATGTTTCATAATTTTTACATTGTCAGGAACTATAAAAAAAGAATATTGTATAAAATAACTTATTACAGTTTGATTATTTACATTTTAAGACCGAAAATAATTTATAATGGATTTACTATTCATACGATGCTGTTTAAAATATTTAGCCATCCTAAGACTAATAGTATGACGCTGTTACAAACATTTTGTTACGTTATAATAAATATATATAAAATTCACTAATATAAATGAAGTATCGAATAACCTAGATGATATAACGAATTCGGAATTTTATATTTGCAACCCTCGAGATTTATGCTCTATAATAAGCCAACCTAATAACTACACAAACATTTTATGTCAGAATATTCGAAGTATTAAACGAAACTTTGATGGTCTGACTGTGCTAATGAAAAGGATGAATATAGATTTTGATCTCGTTATACTGACTGAATGTTGGCTGTCCTGTTCTGGTTCTATACCTTTGTTAGAATCGTATTCTTCTCATGCCACCAAGCAAACTTTCAATCAGAACGACGGTGTGCTGATCTATATTAAAGATAACTTGAAATGTACTGTTGAAGAGCCCCCTTTTCAAGACGCTAACTGCTTGGTAATTAAATTTGGAACACATACAGTAGTTATAGGGATTTATCGTCCACACTGCTTTAAAAACGATGCAAACAATTTTTTTTCATCCTTGAACCAACTTCTCACTGAACTAAAAGGCTTCAAAAATATAATTCTAATGGGAGACATCAATATAGATATTTCCCCTGACAATATGGACCAGCAAGCCGAACAATATCTTAATTTGATAGCATCACATGGACTTCTTCCTGCGTTTACATCATCCACCCGAATGTTCACATGTATTGATCACTTATTGCTCAAAACACGTCTGCCCGCTAAATCATTTGTTATACAAACTTGTTTTACTGATCACGAAGCTGTAAGCCTTAGTCTTGAAATAAAACAAACTAGATGTTATTTCAACAAAATGATTAGAAAAATTGATCATGTTGGACTTAAAAAGTTTTTATTAGACGTTAATTTCGATCAAATGTATGGAAATAACAATCCTGAAGAAGTAGCAAGTTTCTTAGTGGAAACTTTATCAAAAGCACTGGAAAACAGCACTAAAAATATTAGATTGTCCCATCGTAAAACCACATTAAAACCATGGATAACTCCTGGCATCTTAAGATGCATGAAAAATCGTGATAAGCTACATAAGAAACTTAAATTAACACCTGATAATGAAACACTAAAAATAACATATCGTAGATACCGCAATTACTGTAACGATATTCTAAAAAAAAAAAATACAGTATCAAAGCAGTGAACTTAAAAAAGCTGGCAATAACAGTAAAAAAAATTTGGGAAGTAGTAAAAAGTGTAACACATCTGAATAAGCATAGAATAGAGGCAAACGACTTGCTGGGAAAACACTCCACTCGGATAAAATCTGTTAATGAAGTTAATAAATATTATATTAACGTCGGTGCGAAATTAGCCAACAAAATCCTTATAAGTAATTACAGTAAACCTGATATAAATCAAACTACGAACAAATCATTTGTTATGCTAGATACTGATCACGATGAGATACATAACCTCATTATGTCATTAAATAATAGTTGTACTACAGGATGGGACGGTATATCAAGTGACTTACTAAAGACCTACAAAGATATACTTGTTCCCCCGATAACATACCTGTGTAACATCTGTCTTTCTTCTGGCATCTTTCCTCGTGCTTTTAAGAAAAGTATTATTTGCCCAATTTACAAAAGTGGTGACAGAGGCATTGTCTCCAATTACCGACCCATATCAATTTTAACATGCCTATCAAAAATTCTGGAACGCATGATCAATAAAAGACTTGTTAACTACCTGGAAACAAACAAGCTTCTTTCGGAGCAACAACATGGTTTTCGTGCAGGCAGGTCCACAGATGATGCGGTTCACGAGCTCACAGATTGTATAATTAGGGGAATGGATGACGGTAAAAAGTGCCTCGCAATATTCCTGGACTTAGCGAAGGCGTTCGACACTGTCTCTATCCCGCTTCTAATAAATAAGCTGGAGAGACTAGGGTTCAGGAATTTGCAGCTAGATGTGTTTAAAAGTTACCTGACAGGTAGAACACAGTGTGTTCAAATTGGAGAGCACACCAGCGAGGAAGAAACAATAACGTACGGAATACCCCAAGGCAGTATATTGGGCCCGACTTTATTTTTGATTTACATCAATGATTTGTGTTCAATGAAGGTATCTAGTGGGAGTATTCTGTCCTTTGCGGATGATACAGCATTAGTTTTTAGCGGAGATAATTGGAAAGATACGTTTGCTTATGCACAATCTGGATTAAATAGAGTTCTTAAGTGGTTAAATGGGAATCTACTAACGATTAATATCGACAAAACCAAATTTATTACATTTGCCATACGTAATGTCTCTCTCCCTTTAGATAAAAACCTTTCACTCATAGCATACATGCGATCTCGTAAATATATGTAGCTGTACCAGATTAGAAACTGTTACCAAAATTAAATACCTGGGCATAATCATTGACCAGAACTTATCTTTTAGGCATCATATTGAACAACTTACGGCTCGTGCACGTAAGCTCATATACGTTTTTAGAACACTTCGTCAAATTGCTGACTTCAAAATTATACGCAGCGTCTATTTTGCTCTTTGTCAATCTATATTCTCATATTGTATTTCTGTATGGGGAGGTGCACCTAAATCCTATTTAAGATCTCTGGAAGTGGCCCAAAGAGCCATCTTAAAGGTTGCAAAGTTTCACCATTTCCTTTATCCGACTAGGGACTTATATAAGGAATGGAATGTACTAACAGTTCGTCAACTCTTTATACTGTACATTGTCTTAAAACAACATTCTAAAACTTCGTACGACCCTTCGACACAACGCTTAAGGAGAAAAGACATTGTCTGTCTGTATATCATATCGGTACTAAAGCTTACTTACTTACGTATCTTCACGCACAATCCCTGACGGGGTAGCCAGAGAGAACAGATCGCCAAGTGTCACGATCCTTACAAACCTCTTTCGCTTCTTTCAGATTCATTATCTTCTTCATGCATGCACGTCTAGGTATCCGAGTACTCTTGACCCTACCCTCTTCGAGCAATTTGCTCACATGGTCTTCGAAAGTTAGTCTCGGTCTACCTCGACACCTTTTAATATTAACTTTCGTACTAACTTTCTTTCCTGCACTACTAGCCCAGTCATGAGCTCATCATTTAAAGATATGCCATTATTGGCTTTGCACGACGCGTCAAATACAACTCTGATTTTAGTTGTCTCCTTATCTCTTCGAATAACGGCATGATGTGGTAAATAAACAGAACGATTGTTTACCTCATCTTTTGGAACTTCTTCCATATGTCCCATTGCTAAGTATTCTTCTAATACCTTGTCGTACTGATACTGTGTCCACCAAAGATTTAGAACAGCATTTGCAAAGAGGTTTTTTAGTTTTATTGGACCGTTACTACATAATAAGTTAAACCGTATACTGGCTATATACTCTTTAACAAGAGCAAATTTACACCTTAAAAACATGGTTACTGACGAAAGACTATGATGAAACTGAGGCACTTATCAAAACAATGTGATCCACTTGAACATGCTCTCACACCCACACCATCGTGTACACACACACACACACAAACACACACACACACACACACACACACACACACACACACACACACACACACACACACACACACACCTCCTTTTTGCTTATTTATCTCTTTTTAAATATATTATATTTCCTTTTCAATACATTCTTCATCAGAATATACATTACACGTGAGTTATTGTCCGGTGGTGGAGGCCTGGTGGCTGTAGCACAGGGAATCCTAGTATCGTCACCAGTCTCTACAACTAGCATTTGTAAGTTACTTAATATTTAAATGTAATGATATTTTGTAAATGTTATTTTGTAGAGAGAAATAAAGTTTATTATAATTATTAAAAAAAAAACATGGTACCGCCGGTGTTGATGAAATGTAAGGAAAATAAAAATATTATTATGTTAGGAGATTTTAATGGAAGGGTTGGGGTGAAGAGGTCTGGTTATGAAAGGATATTAGGAACGTTTGGCGATGAAAGCATAAATGAGAATGGTGAAGACCTTCTCATTGTATGTGTGGAAAAGAATATTTTTGTAATGAACACTTTCTTTCGCCATAAGAGGATTCGCATGTATACATGGAAAAGAGGGGATGATAGACGCATGATAGATTAAATAATTGTGGATGAAAGTATGAGTAGCGCAGTGGTAGATACAAGGATTTACCGGGGCTCCAACGTAGGGACGGATCATTACTTGGTATTATGCCGAATTAATGGTCTATAAATATATACGTTGGCGGCATCGGAAATCTGTGTCTTTCACTGCGTTATAGCGTATATAGTAATAGAGAGTTTACAAGATGAAGGTGTGAAAGAGAAGTATAAATGTAGAGTGAGGGAAAATATAAGTGGTTTAAATTAATTATGTATGAAAGATTTAGACTTGAAGACTGTATTGAATAATGTTAAGGAAATTTTGGTGGATGCAGCCACCGAAGTATGTGGTGTAAGTAAGAAAACAAATAAAAGGAAAAGTAATACGTTGTGGTGGGATGATGAGGTACGGATGGAAGTTAAAGCAAAGAAGAGAGCGTGGCTAGATTTACTAGTAACCAAATCTGACAATTCTGGTGGTATGAATGATGAGACTGAAAGAAAAAAGGCAGACTTTAGACGTATAAATAAGAGAGTAAAAGAAGTTATTGAAAGGAAAAAGCAAGAAAGGATGGATAAGAATGATAAAAGGATATCTGATACCTTCCAGGCAAATATTAAAATATTCTAGAAACTCGTAAGAACTGCCAGGGAATTTCAAAACAGCCTAGAATGAATGCTATCCGCGAATGATGAAGTTTCGAATTTAAAGAGATGGAAGGAAAGCGTGTTTAACCGCTCGTCTGTCCAAACGCCATATTCTGGCGTGTCAAATAATATGCGCATCTGTCATAATCTGGCGTCGTTTTACTGCGAAGCTTTAGAGATCAATGTATATCGGTTCTACTAATCCTCTCTCTCTCTAACTTTACTGTAATCAAGAGAATAGAACAAGGGTGTAATAAAAGTCCAGTGTAAATGTCGGGAAATTCGGAATTAGATTACTTAGATACGGTCCAGTGTAAATACGGGATTTAAATGTAAACATCCCAATTTTTTTCCCGATTTCGAGTAGAGCTAAGTGAGGCCCATTGTTCTCAACCTTGTCCTGAACAAAAAATATATGAAGAAGTTTCTTTGTTTTAATTATTTATTGTTAATTATGCTTTTGACGTACAAGTAAAATAAATAGTAATTTTTAAGGCTTTTATTTAAAATTATTAAACCTTTAATGCAGAAAATTGGGGAAAAACTCTTTTCTTACTTTCACTTTCGAATTAGTTTCACTTTTGAAGTAAACCTATATTCAAATTATACATAATCTAATAGCTTATTTAATAAAGTTTCTATTGATATGTGACTTTAATAAATTTTATACAAAATGTCTAGGAAATAGTCATTTTACTGAACAGCAGAAAGTAGTCTAGAAGTAATTCAGGAAGTGCTCGACAGAGGCGCCATAAGGGCCAAAATGGCCAAAACGGCCAAACGACAGGCGAGTGGTTAAGAGTAAAGAGTCGTCTGAATTAAGTGAAATAGAAGTTCCGAAAAAAGTGGAGAGAGGTAGGGAGATACTCGTAAGAGTAGATGAAATAATGAAAGCAATGAAAAGTACGACAGCAGGTAAGGCAGCCGGATATGATAGAGAATCACTCGAAATGCTAAGGACTGGAGAGGGTGTGGTTGCAGGTCTACTGTACACCTTGTTTAATTTATGTTGGGAACTGAAGCGGGTACCGGTAGACTGGTACAAAGCCGTTATAGTCCCAATATATAAAGGTCACAGCAAGACTGTAAAAACTACCGTCGTATCAGCTTGCTCAGCATTGTGGGTAAACTGCATGCTAAGCTAACAGCTTAGCATGCAGTTTGATTGAAAGAGTTATTGAAGAAATTGATTGAAAATTTTGGGATGTGCAAGCGGGATTTAGAAAGGGGATCAAGTCTTTTCCATGCGCATGATTGCGGACAAGTTTTTGGCCAAAAACTAGAAAGTTTTTGTGCGTTCATGGACTTGGAAAGGCTTATGACAGAGTTGACAGGAACGTGTTATGGCAAACACCGAACTCATTTCAGTTGAGCGTTGGTTTGATACAGACATTAAGGTCTCTTTACTCTAGTGCTTGTGTCAGGGTCAACGAGGTCTACTCGGACTGGTTTGGCATTCAAAAAGGTGTCATACAGGGCTGTGTTTTCTGTGCTTCCCCGTGGCTATTTAAAGTATTTATGGACAGTTGTTGGCAAACTTTGAAAGTTGAAGACTGTGGGTTGAGAATAGGTGAGTTAACCGTCAAATGCCTTTTGTATGCCGATGATCAAGTCATATTTGCATCGTCGGAGACCAAGTTGCAAACTATGGTTACTTTAATGAACTGGTCATTAAAAGAAAGGGGTATGAAAATGAACTCAAGTAAGACGAAAGTGATGGTTTTTGATAGAGAAGAAAGTAAACCATTACGTGAAATAAGAATTCTCAACTGATTGACCAAGTGGATGAGTTTGTATATTTGGTATGTTTATTTAGCAGGGCTGGTAGATATGATAAGGATATAGAACGACGAGTGAACGCAGGAAATAGAGCGAATAGGGCTCTTACGGGCTATTATGAAGTGTCAGAATGTGTCAAATAAGGCACGTATGGCAATTCATAATGCTGCGTTAGTCCGTACTTTAATGTATGGTAGTGAGAGTTGGGTCTGGCAGAAGAAGCATGAGAGTAGAATAAATGCTGTAGAAATGCGGTCATTAAGGAGTATGCTGGGGCTGAATCTGAATGACAGAAAAGTGTTTTGCAAGATGACGTTGTGACCAGGATTAAGACAGGAATGCTTCGGTGGTTTGGTCATGTAAAAAGAATGAACGAGGAAAGAGTGACAAAGCAAATTTATGTTGCAGAAGTGAACGGCAGAGTCGGGAAGGGACGCCCTAGACGAAGGTTTATCGATCAAATCGGCGATACATTGAAAATGGGCCAGAATAAGAGTTACCTTAACCGATGAGCGTGTATGCATAAATATATGGATGTAAAGGAGGCGAGAGAGGTGTGTCAGGATCGCGCCAAATGGAATTCCGTAGTCTCTGCTTACCTCTCTAGGTGACAGGCGTTATTGTTTGTGTGTGATTTAAGTTAATTAAATTGATAAGTAAATTAATGATAATATATTTTGGCGAATCAAACCCAATTACTTGGTATGTTTTTAATTTTATAAAATAAACAGGAAATATTTATAAATGTATTTATTAACACATACACCTGAGATACAGGTTTATCCTAGTTCATCATCATCATCATTACAGCCCTCCTAGTTCAGGTACCTGTTATTTAGGCTATTTAAATTAAGACATTATTTAAATTTATTGTAAAGTTTATTGAAATAAAAATTATTATTATTATTTAGAACATTAAGTCTTAAATTAAAGTAAAGGCTTAATTCCGACCCTAAAAATTTATTAAATTTACTAAAAATCTGTTTAAAATTTAAAAAAAGAATTAAATAATAAAATTATATGACGATTAAAATAATAAAGATACATTTATAACTCTAATATTATAATTGGAAAATGGGTTAAAATATTTAATAAGTAATATAAGTTACATGGCGTGCTCATGCATTGCATACATTTCATTTTGTTAATATTACAAAAAAAACAATGCTTTTAATTTAAAAATTATAATTTTCCGCGTAATGATTCATTGTATAGAACTTCCGTACAATGTTTGAACCGAGTTTTTCCTTAAATTATTCGAGATCTGCAGGATATGCATTACAGTCCGACATATATAGGTAGTATTTTTTTTATAGAAATAGGGTGACAAACGAGCACACAGTCCATCTGATGGTAAGTGGTTGCTGTAGCCCATAGACATCTACATCCATCCTCGTTTGCGAATCAAAATGCAGATGCGTTGTCAGCCTTGAGGACTAAGATGGAACGCCTCTTTTCCAGTAAAAAGGGTCTCCGGTTCCCTACACTCACCATATGAAACACAGCAGTATTAAGCTGCTATTTTACGCTGGTATTCTGTGAGAGCGTGGTCCTTCCTCGGTCGAGCCGACCCATTCGTGCTACAACAATATTATAAATATAGCTGCAGCTTGACTCTACCACGTTTAAAAGTAAGGAGGTGGATCGCGACTGACTAACGAAGTACTTTAGTATATTGTAATAGTCCCATAATAAGGACGTATGATCGTAAGTACTATGCAACGATAGTAATAATATTGAAGATCTTTAAGATGGATTAAGAAAATAGCAGAGTTGGAGCTTGAAATCCCATATATGTATAAAAGACATATGAAAGAAAGGACTATGAAATAAAGCAAATATGTGTAAGGTCTCCAAAAACATAAAATTGATAGGATTGTGAAAATGATTATCGTATTGTCGCTTAGAATGCCTTATCCTGACCGAGATCGGTAAACGTGTACTCGATAACTGATATGTCCTTTGCATATCATAGTGGTAGAACCATGCTGCAGCTATATTATGGTTGTAATTGTAGCGCGAATGGATCGGCTCGACCAGGGAAGGACCAAGCTCTCACAGAATACCATCGTAAAATAGAAGCCAAATTGTATGTTTCGTACGGTAATTTGGCGTTTTAGCGCGTTGCGTTTTGATACGTCGGCTACCTTATGGATTAGGGATAGTGTGTTTGGTAGCACTTTTACGCAGAGTAGCCAGCTTTTCGGTATTCTATACCGGCGGGTCTTCATCCCTTTGTTGTCGATATTCCACGCATTAGAACCAAACGCTTTGCTTCGTCTTTTGTAATGCATACAGCAAAGGAGTAGAATAATTTGTCGGCGTCGATCTTTCCGTCCGAATACAATTTATGTGGTCTATCAAATCTGATGTACATCGTGTTCACAGGCTGTAGACTTACCGGGGCAGATTTTTAATCTGAAGGTAGCCGTCGTTAACGGCAGAGACCATCGAATTTCTAAAACTTTTAACATATCAGTAACTTATAACTTATAATATATCAGTCCACTCCGTAAAGTGCTTGAAACGCAGGAAATGGTGCTAGCATTAGTGTGGGAGTATTCAGTGGTGACGGGGATAGTGCACACAATTGATTGAGGGCGGAAGGTGCTCTTCAAACTGGGTAATACACATCATTTTATTTAATCGAGCGGATGTACGCAAAGTAATTTGGTAAAACTTTAATATAATGGATTTCCGCAAAGTAACGCCTGATTCTATTAATTATAAATAAATATGATATTACCTTGTCCTTTTGGCTTTAATGGTGTTTAAGGTATGATAACTAATCAGTTAATATATTTTAAAACAAAGTTTACACACTGCGCCTATACTAATCAACCAAAACATATTAAAACAAAGTCTTGACACTGCGCTTGTCTGTCTGTCTGTTCCATTATTATTAGACTACTTTGGAAATGATGATTTACAATGATAAATACAGTTGCTTTATAATTTGTGGTAATATTATAAATGGATATATTATCCCTTAGTCATCTTGGCTTTAATCAAATACTTTAATGGTATTTGGGATGTATACCTACAATCAATCAATTCATGTAAAAATATTATATTTTGCCGGAACCACTAAAAGGATTTTCCATTGATCTTAAAGTACCAATAAATGCTGAATGTACCTACAACTTTGTTTTATTTCATTAATTTTTGAACAGTGCACTATTTTAACTTATAATACTGGTGAAAACTACTAGACAATAATATTTAGTTTATGTTTAGGTTATTGTACGATTCATAATTTGATTGTTAATTTCTCGGTACTCTGTTTACTCGTAGATACCGTAAAATTAATATTACTATTTTATTCTAAAGATTATAAGAAATAAAACGACATGTATTTCATTAAGTGTCGCAAAAATTTGTGGTAGGCCCATTCTCCATACAAAAAAAAATTGTCTTCTTTGGCCTGTTATTGTAAAATAAGCCTGTATATATTATATTTTATTATTTTGGTATTTCTACAAAAGATCATTTATTTATATTTATATATTCAGTATGAAAAAGATGTACAGTACAATCAAGCCAAGTCATGCCAATCTAGCAATCGCAGATTTAGAGCCACATTAAAGTATATAATGGCCGAAGCAAATGGGTCGGCTCGACTGGGAAAGGACCACAGGATACCAGTGATATAATAAAATTACTAAGCTACTACTTTTCGTATGGTTTTATTTATTTTTTTACTAGAAATAAGGCTTTCTATCTTAGTCCTCAATCTTATTCGTGGATATAATATGTAGATGTAGAAGTGGACTTTGTGGTCTGTGCACGAGAAGCAAAACCCTTTTTACTGGTAACGACGCATCTTATCTAAGTCCTCAGGATGTATTTGGATTCTTAAATGATTATCAATAATGTCTTTGGTCTATAGCATTTTCTTACCATTAAATGAGCTGTGTGCTTCAGCACAGTTTGTTACTCACTTACTTCTATACCTTTAAGTACGTTAAAACAGGAAGATAGTTATTTATAAAATCTTGTCTCACCCGTCTACCGGCCCGTTCAATCAAGAAGGCGCCAATGAAACCCGACGTTATTGTCACTAAGGTGAAGATCACGCTGCAGATAGTTGGTGACATTGATGGCACAGCCTCAGCGTAGAGAGGCCCTGCATACACTTGCACCACTATCAGACCTTGGAATATCACTGCTGCGTTTAACACTAATATCATGAAGAGAGCTCGTCTGGTTGACCGTGATTTTTCTGTAAAGGAAATAATTGTACAGAAATAATTTAAGTGGAAGAGCCACACTGCAGATATATTATGGCTGTAGCATGAATGGGTTGGCTAGAGATAAGAACACACTCTCACAGAATACCAGCCTGAAATAGCAGAATAATATTTTTTATTTTTTATTTATACTCTTTATTGCACATAAAACACTACACAACACAGCAAACTTAAATTTATCAACGAATGTACAATTAGGTGGCCTTATCGCTAAACAGCGATCTCTTCCAGGCAAACCTTGGTGAAGGAGATAATTTTCATTTAAATATATAGAAGTGTGCATAAATAGTAGATAAACAAGCATATACTAAAAATAATATTATATATATATCTATACACATAAACAAATATATACATACACACATACATATACACATATACCTACATATACATACATAGAATACATACACTTTTATAAATATTTCTGTAATACATTATAATTATATATCATATACATAAACCTTATCAAGAAAAGTAGATATGACAATAAAATATATTAAGTAGAACACATATTTAAATAATAATCTTTAACCACATTTTTGATAGACTCAATGCTTTGGGCTTTTTTAATTGTTAAAGGAAGCGAGTTCCATAATTTGATTGCTTTGACACAAAAGGAGGAATCAAAAAATTTTGAGTTGTGAGCGGGCATACGCAGTTAAAGTTTATCAGCTATTCTGGAATGATCTTTATTTGCGCCCATGAACCTAAATTTTTCTTTAACATAACTCGGTGTTTTAGGATCAAATAGTACACAGTACAGTAGAGATAGAATATGAGTATTCCGACGGAGCCTGATAGGGAGCCACTTGAGCTTAATACGGTACTCTGAAACGTGATCATATTTGCGAAGGCCAAATATGAACCTGATAGCGAAATTCTGAAGACGCTCAAGTTTATTTAAATGATCCTCAGTAAGATTGGAGTAGCATGCATCAGCATAATCAAGGATAGGGAGTATCAAAGACTGTGCCAGTGAAATTCTAGTAGGAATGGGAAGCGAGTTACGCAAACGTCTTAAATAAGATGCTGCCGCAAACATCTTTCTGCTGGACTCCTTAATATGCAGGGACCAAGAAAGATTCTGATCAATATATAATCCTAGGTCTTTTACAGATTTACTAAAAGGTATCACAACACCATCAACAACAATAGAAGGAAGGTTACCCCAAAAAATTCTCG
Source organism: Parnassius mnemosyne (assembly GCA_963668995.1). Lineage (NCBI taxonomy): Eukaryota > Metazoa > Arthropoda > Insecta > Lepidoptera > Papilionidae > Parnassius > Parnassius mnemosyne. The sequence goes on from CAVLGL010000086.1 coordinate 31,316,536, forward strand.
AGATTAGAGTGCTATTTCCAACAATAATGGCTTGGGTCTTTTTGGGATTTAAATTAAGCCCGAACGACCTGCTCCAATCAAGTATTGCAGCAAGATTCGTATTGGTGTTATTGATGGCATTGGTAAGATTCTGGAGTGATGTATGGGAGTAAATTTGGAGATCATCTGCATACAAATGATAGAGAGAAGTAATTCGTGAAGTAATAGAATTAATAAATACAGAAAAAAGGAGAGGAGACAACACGCCACCCTGTGGTACACCAGCAGTTAGTTCACACCACGTAGATGTGGCACCCTCTACCATAACACGCTGCCGGCGGCCACGCAAAAAGCTTTGAAACCATTCAATTGCCGCTGGAGATATGTTAATAGAACGTAGCAGATTCAACAATACGTCAAAATCGACGGTGTTAAAAGCGTTACTGAAATCCAGCAACGTAAGAATAGTGAGCTGCTGTTGGTCCATACCCCAGCGAATATCATCAGTGATTTTAAGTAAAGCTGTAATAGTACTATGACCAAGTCTGAACCCTGATTGAAAGGAGTCAAGAAGGAAGTTTTTATTTAGGTAGTGGTTAAATTGTGCAAATACCAAACGTTCAAGAACTTTTGAAAGGAATGGAAGGATAGATGTAGGTCGATAATCTGAAGGAGAACTGTTGTGTTTTGTATGGTATGTGTAAAGAAACGGAGACCCTTTTTTACTGGATAACGAGGCAATTCATCTTAGTTCTCAGGGGTGACATCGAATCTGTATTTCGATTCATTATAGGATAGATCTATATATCCACATGAATATATATCACAGCTTCCAATTACCCTATGGTGGTAATAGGTAGTCATTCTATAAAAAAATACGGCAACATTGTTCTTATAGAGAAGTGCAGTAAGAGGTAAATATCAGTTTCAGCTGGCATGCATAATGTCCGTTTCTATGTATCTACTCATACATTACCGCCTATCAAAGTCTACCGCTTTATAGCAACCTCCCCCATAGATTACATATACATAATATTTTCCATAGATGACTTATTATTTTCAGTTGTTATCAGAAAGGCAATTTTTCTTAGTGGAATCCCTTATGCCACCACGACACAGCATAGATTTTAGCAAATGAAATCTTATTCAATTTGTCATAATTGCTCAAGGAACAATCTCCATCGTTATATCATAGTATTTGTAGAATATTCTCCAATTATTAATATTATTATTATTAATTCGGTAAAGTAAAATAAGAGTCTGAAGATAGCCGGGGTAAACTATGACACCAGGACGTTGAACACCTTAGTTTTCCCGTGACCAGGGGTGCTGCAAAGCACTCATGTCGAGATTTAAAATAACTAAATAAGTTTAAACTGAATGCGATAAACTAAATAAAATTTGTATCTATCCAAACTTGTTTTGTTTTTATATTTTTCAATAGTTCAATAGTTCAATATTTAATAGTTTTTTTACAATTCAATAGTTTTTACGTGCAGTGTTCGATCATTGTGGAAACAAGTGTTCCACCTCCGTCGCATTTTGGCAAGTCCACAGGAACGCTTCACATACATTCGCGACTTTACCAGCGTCGGCCGCCCCATGGTAGTCCCTTCTCATAAGAGGACTTCTCCCTTTTCCGACATGGCGGACTGCCTAAACCTAGATTAGCCATCGGAGTTGGACAGGATTATATTTTTTCAATAGTGTATGCGTTAGCACAGGTGTACTCTCTATCCCCTCACTGTCATACTCTGATAGAGCGGCAATGCAATTCGACCGGAGAGATATCAGGCGCAGAACCAACTGCTTTAAGTGCACTCCAAGGCACGGGGTTGAAACATCGCCAAAATCCTAATTCCGGGCTGCTACTGATAATTTCTTTACAGAAAAACTCAATAATTATTTTCGACTCCATCCGAGATTTGAATAACATATCACCTGATCAGCAGTCACGTTTACAACCACAACACTAAAGAGATAGTCACAAGATATTCTAAGAAATCATTAAGGTACACAGTATGCAGATATGATGTTACAGCATTTAATCTTCTTTAAAATTATAATATTTTCTACTGTAATATTTTGTACATATCTAGGTAAGAAGTAGTAACTAATTTATACATAAAGGATAGTGGGAATGTACTTACTTAGAAATTGCCACGTAGAAAGTTTAGGATTTTCCTTCAGCTCAGACGTTAGTTTTTCTTCTTCAGGCGTAGCATCTGTAAATTAAATTGGACTATTAATTAGTTTTTGGTGACTAGCAGTTTTTTTTGTAATAATAATAATAATAATAATATTTTATTTGCATAAAACATGGTATATAATAGATTTTACAAAACTTTTCAGATCAGCATGTTTTGCTACGGTTATTCATAGCATGCAAATTTTTTTTTTTACATTAATATTTTTGGCTACAAAAATCCTTAACACTATAGAAATTACAATTATTTAGCCACTGATATAGTTTTAATTTAAATGATCTTGTATTTAATATTTTTAAGTAATTAGGTATCTTATTATATAACTGAACACACATAAATAAACAACTTTTATTATATTTTCTTATTCTAGGATTATCGTTTAGTATAAGTCTATATGGATCTCGATGACTGCGGGGATTTACATCATCTATCGTTGTAAACAACGTTTTGTGCTTCTGTACAAACATACATACTTCATAGATGTAAAGTGATGGTAGTGGTAATAAGCCAAGTTTTTTAAACACTGGTCGACACGATTCATTCGGTTTTAACCCACATATAGCTCTAATGCATTTTTTTTGCGCGACAAATGCTTTATTTTGATCAGTGCTGTTGCCCCACATTATAAGACCATACCGCAGTAAAGATTCTACGTATGCATGGTAGGACATGACAGCGGTTTTTATGTTTGTTATGTTTTTTATTTGTTTAAGTGCATACACGAATTTATTTATTTTGATAGAGACATCATTAACATGTGGTTTCCAATTTATATCGTCATCTATAATTAAACCTAAAAATTTTGTATGACTAGCTGCTTTTATTTTTGGAATGTTAAGTTTAAGATTATGTTTATTATTAGTGCATTTATTAAATTGTATATATAAAGATTTGTCTAAATTAATTTTTAAATTATGTATGTCAACCCAATTTATTAAAGTATCTATTGTATTATTCATGTCAGCTTCGTGGTCACTCATATTATTAATTTTTTTATTGGAAGTCACGATTATGGAAATGTCATCAGCAAATAGAATACATTTATGCTTCGTCATATTGACAATGTCATTTAAGTACAATAAAAACAGAATTGGACCGAGAACACTTCCCTGTGGAACGCCATATTTATTGTTTCGGTATTCGGACGAGTACGTTATTATGTCCCCATTTACATCTGCTTTAGTAACAATAACACATTGTTGCCTATTATAAAGATATGATGTAATCCATTGAAGTGGTGGTCCTCTAATTCCAATTTTTTCCAATTTCTGTAACAATAGGTCATGTGAAACTAGGTCAAAGGCTTTAGATAGGTCAAAAAATAGTCCCGTGGTAAAATTATTATTATTGATATTTGAAAGTACTATTTTTATGAGTGAAAAAATTGCCAAAGTTGTAGATTTATCTTTTTGAAAGCCGTACTGTTCGTTTGATATAATGTGATATTTATTACAAAATTCAAGAAGTCTTTTATACATGCATTTTTCATATATTTTTGATATAACGGATATTAGGGTTATAGGTCGATAATTATTAATATCACATTTCTCTCCTTTTTTAAACAGTGGCTTAACTATTGATAGTTTTAATGCATCTGGAAAGATTCCACAAGAAAATGAAAAATTAATTAAATATGTCAAGATTTCAATTAATTCCATTATACATTTTTTAATTATTTTTGTGTTTATGTCATCGTAGCCTTCAGAGCTAGTATTTTTTAATAGCATTATTTCCCTTGTAACCTCATTTTCAGACATAGGTCTAAGAAACATAGAGTTGATATTCGCGCTGTTAATAGTTACTTTTTTCGCTGTAGTGCGTGTTGTTGATTCACAGGTCAAATTAATAAAATGATTGTTAAAAGCAGAAGCTATATCTACAGGATTCGTAAGAATATCTACAGGATTCGTAAGTGTATGCATGTCACGCGTCATATTTGTCAATTGTACACTGATTTTGATTTGATTTTTGATATCTTTATAGTAACGACCCTTCGAGCTGCGCGGATGCCATAACCAATGTGATACGTCAAGCGATGGAGCATTTCATCCCCTTTGCTGACGTGCCCATTGGTGGTAAAGCTCGCCCATGGTTTAACACCGAGTGCGCTCGTGCTGAAAAGTACAAGCATATGGCGTACTTATCGTGGGTCGATGCTCGAGACCGGAAATCTCCGGATGTTAGCCTTAAGAAGAAAGCCTTTAACCAAGCCGCCAAGTCCTGCAAAAAGGCATTACGCCAAGCCAGTTTCGACCGCATTAAACGCATCAGCACAAAGCTCTCTGTCAAACCATCTGGCAGTAGAGCTTTTTGGTCTCTCGCCAAATCGTTCGAGACAAAATTCTGTCGGTCTACACTGCCTCCGCTGGTAAAACCAGATGGCTCCCTGACGCATGCACCTAAGGAGAAAGCGGACTTATTTGCTTCTCTTTTTGCTTGCAATTCGCGTCTGGATAGTAGCAACAGCGTACCATCTCAATTACCTCACTGCGGTACTTCTATGTCAGAGGTCTGTATCAACAACAAGGAGGTTCTTAAAACCTTGCGAAGTCTAGACGTGAACAAAGCTAGTGGACCTGATGGTATACCAGCTATAGTTCTAAAGGTCTATGCACCTGAGTTATCTCCTGTGTTGACACGCTTGTTCCACTTCTGATTCAGGACTGGAATAGTACCTAAATCTTGGAAACTGGCCAATGTGCAGCCTGTGTCTAAAAAAGGTAGCCTTACCGACACTGCCAACTATCGGCCAATTTCAATCAGCGTATATTGAGCGTATACTGAACACCCGCTTAATGGTATACCTAGAGCCTGATGACCTCCTTAGTGACCGGTAATACATGTTTAGTGGACCTTCTAGCGAATGCCACACACGTATGGGGCGAGTCACTCGAGAACAGTGCGGAAGCACTCGCTGTTTCCCTTGATGGCTCGAAAGACTTTGACAGAGTTTAGCACGCCAGCCTTTTGGGTAAACTTGCAGCGTACAGTATATTCCCTGGTCTGATTGAATAGGTAAAGGACTTTTTGAGTGAATGGTTTCTTCGGGTTGTCGTGTATAGCTGCACATCTGATCCTGTGGCGACTAATGCCGGTGTTACTCAGGGGTCTCTTCTCTCCGCAACTCTTCTCCAGCTGCATGTTAATGATCTGCTTATGCTCGGTATCTATGGGCAACTAAGTCATCGGGCCAGTTGGGATTAAATCCAGTCCGAAATAGAAGCTATGTTAGAGCGTGTAAATCTCACACTACAGACAGTCTCCGAATGAGGCGATGCCAATCTTGTGAAACTTAACATCTCGAAAACACAAGCGTGTCTCTTCACTGCAAAAAGCTCACCTTGGTGCCTTCTTTCCGAAATGGTATACACCGACCGCCTTCAGTTATTAGGGGTTGAGATATCCTCAAATCTTGACTACTGGCGGTTCAATGAGTCCAAGGCAAAAAAAAAGCAGCTGAAAGGAATCTAGGAGTTCTTGCAAAGATGCGGCGATACTTCACGCCGAGGCAGTTGCTTACTTTATATAAAGCGCAAGTCCGGTAGTGCATAGAGAATTGCTGCCATATATGGGCCGATACTGCTAAATGCCACCTAGCAGTTTTGGGCTCAATGAAAAGTCATGCTAAGAGGCTTATTGGTGACTCGAATTTAGTTAAAACCAATCTTACCAGCCTCAAACATAGACGCAAATTAGCCAGCCTTTCGGTTTTTTACAGGTTGCGTTTTGGGGAGTATACAAAAGAACTGCATAATTTAATTCCTCCCTCACCCTTCCCATCATACAACGAGACGTTTGGCCAGTCTCCACACTTTTGTCATTGACTTACCTCGCATTCAAACCAAACGGTTTGCTGCGCCGTTCATCATGCGTACAGCAAATGAGTAGATTAATTCGCCAGCATCTGTCTTTCCATCCGATTACAGTCAGGGTGTTTTCAAGGCAATAGTGAATAGGCTTTTGTTAAATCAGTGCGCTTCACCATCTTAGGTTATATCACCACTTACAATCAGGTGGGGTTGTTGTTAAACGCTGGCTTAGAATAATATTAAAAAAATGCATTGCACTTGCACTTAGGCTGGATGCCGCTTGTCTTCACACATATAACATTCACAGAATATCGCGAAATATAGCTTTATTGCAAATGTCTATACACTTTTCTACGTTCTTGTATATTTCCATATTTAAAACATACAAAGGCGGAAGCAATCACGCGAGATGTAGGTGATGCAGCTTTTTTGCGTGTTTTGCGAGCTTGTGAGAACCCCTTTTAAACACCAGAGTGCACATGCTAGGCATAAAAGATGTTAGATAGGAAACCTGTGAATGGGCCTTGCAGTATTCTCAATGGATAACAATTAAAGCATCTAATAAACGTTAGGTAGTGGCAAAGCAGCGCGAACACTGTTCCTTCGGCATATCAATGATATTTTGCAAACCAGTAGCACTCATTGCTATACGGATGACTGCACAGTTGATGCTTTCTACACCGGCCGTGCTAATATTTCTCAAAATCACGTTCATTAAGTACCTGAACAAACTTGTATCTGAAGTTATGTCTTTATTAAACAAAGTATCGGATTAGGGACCTTTAAATCTAGTCCAGTTCAATCCCTAGAAGACACAACTATACTCTTAAAAAAAATATTAATGACGTGCATTTTTCAAATTTATAAAATATTCTCTACATGATTGCCTCTGGTGTATGCGAGATATTATTCCAATTGCTCTTTTTTGTAGAATAAACGCTTTTTTTATATTATAGGCATAACTATTTCCACAAAACTTAACACTGTATCTTAAGATTTTGTGTACTTATTGATATACTATAGAACAACGACTAACTTTTATAATCTCTACCGCCCAAATCCGTATTAAGTGCCCTTCGAAGCTTTTGCAATTCTTCTTCAACCAACTTAGAATTGACAGAAGTGCCTCGGTAAAATGCGATTGCTTGTGCAGCCTCCTGTAAATAGAAGAGAACACATTCGCGCATAAGTTTACCATGCGGTGTTGGGGTTAAGGGACAGTGGCAACTTTAGGGCGAGGTTACTTGGGTGACCACCCGGGGCGTCAGAGTCAACAGAGCACAAGAGAGCCAAAGAGTGTCCGGGCGGTGTGAATGAATCTGATATCATAGCCAACCCAGGTCGCAATCAAGGACTACAATACTTATTAAATCATCAGGTGAGATTGTAGTCAAAGACTGGGTTATTAAGTAAAAAGGCGCAAGCCGAAGGAAGCCAGGATGCCCATACCATCCCGTGTTTAACGCTAAAACGGGTTTAAGAGGAACTCGTAAAAACTTTTGATCTAAGATATACGACGGTATAACCATCTTGTATTTGTGCTAGATATAAAATATTTTACACCGTTACTACGTGGTTAATCCACTACCCATATCATCCCGTAGTTGTCGTAAGAGGCGACAGAGGAAAACTGAATCAGGAGATGGGCTCCAGAATCTTACTGATAATAGCTGAATAAAAATAACAAATTGCGGTTGCCCATCTGCTCACCAAGCATGACAACTATGGCAAATATTCTTACTTTGGGGCAATTTAGGCACTACTGAACTAGGAGGCTTATGTTCAGCAGTGAACTTTTGATTAACTATAATGGAAATGAAATCTCTAGACTGGCGACGAGATTAGTGTCATTGTTAAAATATGGGCCTGTGACTTATTCACTGCTGGCTATATGAGGGACCTCATGGTCTCACAGCGGGCTATGGAGAGGGCTATAGTCAGAGTATCTTTGTGTAATAGAATTTTTAATGAGGATGTCCGCAGTAGAACCAGAGTAATTGAAATAGCCCAAAGGATACATAGCTGGATGAACCGACAAACTTTGGGGAGAAAGGTTCTTGAATAGCAGGCTCGTACAGGTAAAGGAAGTGTGGAGCAGCCTCTCACTAGATGTAGTTACGAACTAGTAAGAAATGCAAGAAGTTTATGGCTGCAGGTGGTGTAGGACCGTGCTTAGTGTCATTCTTGAGTGGAGGCCTATGCTCAGCAATCGATTTGTGATAGACTGTTATGAAAGTGATGATGGCGACGGAAAAATGCGTCAAAAGCACGAGGTGCCTAATAGTGCAATTGCTAATAATTCTGCAAAGTCTGGCATTGGTGGCAAATCATTATCATTATCAAAACCATGCGGAGGAGTATATTTTTTATAAATGTAAGAGTGACAAAATATTTAAGAGTCCATTTTACAGTAATGGATTCCGTGGCGCATGGACACCTACATATATCCTCGATTAAATGTAAAAATGCTGAGGTGTTTTTATACATGAGGTCTTAGATGGAATGCTTAGTTACCAGTAAAATGTGTCTATTGTTCTCATTGTCGGTATGGTTAACCATAGCAATCACGCCAGCACTTTGCTCCTATTTTTCGCTGATGGTCTGTGATAGCACTCAAAACCGATCGAGCAGATCTACTCTTACTGTAATTAAAGCTTAGCTACAACGTGGCTTTCTACCGTAAAACACGCAGTTTTTAATAAAAATTTAGAAACCATGTCTGCTGTGATGCTAAAATAGGAAGTACGCTAGAGAGCAGTGTCTAAAGCACAGGGGCAACCACAAATAAGTATGCTCCAAGACAATAGTTTTGTTTGCAAAAAATTTGGCTGCAATCATAATTTTTTCTAGTTTCACTTATATGGCATAATGAATCTTCTTTATAGAACTGTACATAATTCAATTCAATTCAGTTTATTTATTTATTTCTTCACAACTTACTGGCTGATTAACAATATCGATATACATAGTAAGGACCTAGCGTTGTGAGAGACTGGTGCCTATTATAAGTTTTATATTAAAAACCTGAGTTACATGTCACCAGCCCCCCCCTCGCGGATAGGTTACATATAATACAAAGAGGAAATATAACATAATAAACTTCTTGAACGGGGAATCTCATTTATATGACGTACAATTTTTTCGAACGTGATGTCTCGCCTTCGCCAACTCGAGAGGAATGATAACTGACGTGATAATTTGAGGTATGTGCATCTTCTTTATCAGCTCGATAAAACCCACTATTGGACAAGGACCTTTTCCTTAAGAAAATATTTATCCTGATCGCCACGCGTGGCAGGATTGACGATAACAGTAATAGATGTCTAGGTACTTAAAGTGTCACCAACTTATCTGTTCAGGTGGACAAAATTGGAACTAAGGCCGCAATTTTGTAAATGACATTTTACTATCAGTTATTATGTATTCTCAGAGCTTTCAGGTGAGTGTTTTTAAAAAGTGCAAATAAAATGCCTAAAGCTTTTAAAAGTGATGCGCGACAGATTATCCTGAAAGTTTTATTTTTTCTGAAAGAAGAGAAACGTGTACAAGGCCCAACTATGCCATTTGAAAAGCTGTATGAACGCGTTGCTGCCGCGACAGGTTTGTATTGCCAAATATGGAAAATTAAAATCACCAAATAATGTACTTTTGAAACATACTTAATAAATTATCTAATATATAATTACTGTAAAACTGTTGGAAAATCTAATGTTCTAATGCCCCAATTAATTGAAGATGCATTCCATAAAATTACACCGGTGTAGTGGAAAAACATTTGTAATCATGTGAAAAAAAAGAATAAAATACGCATATTTAGATGAACCCTTTATTATATAGTGTCAGAGCGGTAGCCAAAGCGATTACAGTGACTCAGAAGATGAATTATTGGAACCAGTAGCTAACGCGGGTACATCTTTCAAAATAAAAACTCCTGGAGTTCGGCCGCTTGAACTCCGAGATCACGACCACAATAATTTTTATAAAATATAAATAATATATATAATAAAACAAATTCTCACTAATTTTAATATATTAACAAGAAATTTGTTTTAATTTATATTATGTGTAATGAATAGGTAGTCACATATTTCCTCGGTGAATTTCTTAAATGGCAATAGTAAGCGCTCCACTAGCGACTCTGTCAACTGAACAGATAAGTTGGTGGCACTACACAATCAGGTGGACTGAAAATTCGTTTATCATTAAGTTTTCAAAAAACTTCCAAGCGGTTAAGCTACTCTAACCTTCAATTAGATGTGACCATAACCAGCATCATTGCTGTTACGCACTAATAGTTATACGTAGTAGAGCCATGCTGCAGCTATATTAGTGGTATATTTGTAGCACGAATGGGCCGGCTCGACCGGGGAAGGACCACGCTCTCACAGAATACCAGCGTAAAATGGCAGCTTAACACTGCTGTGTTTCGTATGGTGAGTGTAGAGATCCGGAGACCCTTTTTACTGGAAAAGAGGCATTCCATCTTAGCCCTCACGGTGACAACGCATCTGCATTTTGATTTGTAAACGTGGATAGATGTAGATGTCTATGGGCCACAGCAACCACTTTCCATCAGGTGGACTGTGTGCCCGGTTTTCATCCTATCTTATAAAAAAATAGATAACAACAAAAAAAACCTAAAATGGTTTTTTTTTTCATTGAACTTACTTTCTTGTGGCCTTTCCTCATCAGATGCATAGGTGACTCCTTCAAAAAATATAAAAATACCACTTCAAGCACTGTTATGGATAAACAGACGTAGTTCATGTTGTCATAGCTCAAATAGCCTCCCATGAGGTAAGATACGAGCATCCCAATCGAGTGGAAGACCATCGCACCTGACGTCATCATCCCTCTTATGGAGTCTTGGCAAATCTCGCTGACGTAGATCGGTACAACCAGTAACATACATCTGCATAGTCCAGACAAAAAAATTGCGGCGAGGATGGCTTCCACGTTGTAGGAAAAAGTTATAATGACCCAATTGATCTGTGGAAAAAAATAAGTCCTGACTAAACAATAATATTGTAAAAGCGTACAACATTTTTTTATATATTAGGTAGCTAATTATAACTACGTAGATTAAGAATTAAAATGCATATGTGTCGCCAGCCCTAAGGACTAAGATGGAATGCCTATTTATTAGTAAATTGAGTTCTGGTATCGTTTCGTATATAAGGCAAGCAGTATCAAGCAGTGGGGCTGAGTGTCCCATATCACTTACATTTACTACCACTATTCCTTTTTAATAACCATTATGTCGTTTAGTATAATTATATTATAATTATTAGTCTGATTAAATCAAACACTACGTGCAACTCGCATTTTAATATTATTATTTTCAGTTGTTTTATTTATATTTCGTTTATATTTTGTACATGAATATCAATTATTAATTTATTAATAGGAACACTACGAAAACTCGCACTAGCTGATTAAGTAATTAAACAATTAAATTGATATCTATACAAATAAATAAAATTGAAGTGTCTGTTTTGTAATGTCAAAATAACAGCTTTTTACTAAATGCATATGAAAGTATTTACGGTACTTATAACAAAAAATCATTTTTACAATTTTTGTCTGTTTTTCTGTCTGTCTGTCTGTCTGTCTGACTGTCTGTCTGTTTGTTCCGGCTAATCTCCGAAACGGCTGGGCCGATTTTCACGGGATTTTCTATGGTAGATAGCTGATGTTATAAGGAGTAACTTAGACTACTTTTATTTAAGTAAAAGAATTAGGGTTCTGCGCAAAAAATAAAACGCATGAAATCCAATAGTAACGCGGGCGAAGTCGCGTGGAACAGCCAGTTTTTAATATAACCAGTGATGTACGCGTACTGTTATATTATAGTGAAATAATTATACGGGTACTGATAGAATAACAGCGTTGTAGATTCTTTGCAACACTGTTTGTTGAGTCAGAGCCCTTTTATTGTCCTTCTTAAAATATTATGTTTGTATTGATTTAATTTTTTAATGTTTTGTTATTTTTGATGAATGAATAAATATTTTATTATTATAATTATTAAAATTATGCTGCTTTTTCATGCTGACATTCTGTGAGAGCTTGGATCATTCTTGTTCAAGCCGGTCAATTTCTGTTGCAGCCATATAATCAGCCTAATCAAGTTTAGAACAAAGGTATGTAGATTTTTTTTTATATCCATGTGTTGGTAGAATGTGCATTCTTTTAAATTTAAAATGTATGTAAAAATTAAAGAAACGCTACTCATACTGTAAATAAGACAAAAAGATGCACCACTACAAACTGTCTAAAATAAAATTAAGCCCTAGTACCTATTAAAATAATGATTTAGTCAACAAATTGTATAAGTTTTGTTAATACGTGGTAGAGCCATGCTGCAGCTATATTAGTAGTATAGTTGTAGCACGAATGTGTCGGCTCGACCGTGGAAGGACCACGCTCACACAGAATACCAGCGTAAAATGGCAGCTCAACACTGCTGTGTTTCGTATGGTGAGTGTAGAGATCCGGAGACCCTTTTTACTGGAAAAGAGGCATTCCATCTTAGCCTTATGTCTATGGGCTACAGCAACCACTTACCATCAGGTGGACTGTGTGCTCGTTTGTCTACCCAATCCTATAAAAAAAATTCATTCATTACAGTTCGTCAAAAGTTAACTACTTATTACCATAGGGCGGGTATTTGCCATATTTGCCACTCTTAGAAAATTGATTGGCAAACACAGTTTTTTATTACTTTGAGCTGCTGTCAGGAAGGTGCTGTTGTCAGGAACATGCTATTGTCAAGAAGATGCTACTGTCCATCTATTTCTTTCCATTTCCCTTTGTCAACTCTTACAACATCCATTCAATGATACGGGGTAGCGGATACTCTTGCACTGCCAATGCCCTGCGTTGTATTAGTTTTCGATGTATTATAAACTGTGACACTATAATTCACGGCTCCGTGGCGCAGTGGCTTAGCAATAAGTTCCAGCGCTTGGGGCTGCGTTTTCGAATCCCGCACGGAACAAATATTTGTATGGCCTACAGATAATTGTTCCGGGTCTGGATGTTTGTCCTTGTGCAATTTATGTTTGTAAATTACCGCCACGATATAGGAGAAAATCCTAGTGTGGGGGTAAAATATTTTTTTTTAAGAAAAGAAAAGAAAAAGAAGGAATACTGTTACCTCTAATTCTTTTGACTAGGATATAGTTTATTACTTGTTAGTGTTTATTGCTTTATGTTGTTACCTTGTGGTGATGGCACTTGATATTTCATCATCCCATTTTGTTCCGCCTTATTTCTCCCGACAGATAGTGGTATAACCATCTCGTTAACGCCAGGTATAAAATAACCAGACCAGTGGCGGGAAGCAAGGGTGACTATTGAGGCAAATTTTCTCTCCCATTAAATTTATGTCCAACAATAGACTTGCCCTGAGTTGTTTAACATTGATATAAATTATGCGTTGACAAACATTTAGATCCAGAGCAGTTGTTTGTAGACACATAATTGGTTTCTACTACTCTATCTTCTCTATCTTAGGAAGGATCGCTTTCAAAATCTCTCCAAAGTTCTATCTACAAATTATACTTACTACTTCAAGCATTGAAAACAGCACACAACAATACTTTCTTCCAAGTGTTTCCATAACGTAGCTGACAAAAGTTGTGCTTATCAAGCCGCTGATTAAAGGTAGGCTGCCTAAAAGAGAAACTTCGGTCTCCGTCATTGGTCGGTTGAGGGTCGTGTTGGTCGAAGAGAAGAGCATCAGAGTGGACGATGGCCAGGTGAACATGATGCCCATTGACATGCAGAGGTAGCTAGCTGAAAATATTAAGAATATTTTGTCGAGGGTTTCATGGATCGATGTTTACCTGCACACTCAAAACGCGTAGAATATAAGAAATGTGGGTATCATAGATGTCGTAAAACGGGGTGTATAGAAATTGCGGGGTGAATAAAAAAATATCAAAAAAGTTCTGAAGGTTAATATTTGACTATTTTAATTGAAGGATTTGGTAGAATTTTAATATATTACACAACAACATTTTTTCTTTACCTTAGCAACAATTTTTAAATGTCAAAATCGATATTTATCCTTCAAAACTTACTTCAAATTCTACCTTCTGTGAACGCGTTTAATTTAACTGCGTCAACTCTTAATTTTAGGTGTTAAAATAAGTGAATTGTGTTGTTTTATGTGCGTATCTTATTAATTGCGTTATAAATTTTAAAAATTCAGTGAAGGTAAGTGAGAATCCGTTATTAAACTTCAAAATTTGTTAAAATCACAGTACGTGTAAATTTATTGCTTAAAAGGGGCTAATAGAATCTGTTGAAGGGGGAATAGAACAGGAATAGAATAGTAGTATAAATGTAATGGAAACATTGTAGGGAATAATAGAAACGCTGAATGTGTGAATAGAAACTAATGAGGGGTCAAGAGAGATAAATAAATAGGGTTGTTAAAAACTGTTAACATAACTATGTAACTATCTTCATAGTTTTAGTATTAATAAATAGTAAAACTGTGGAAGAGTATGTAACTTCTTTAAATGTTAAATTAGAAGAAGTTGCTAAAAATATGGCATACACAAATCGGTGTTGAGTCGTCACAGTACCCATGATATGAAGCGACAAGAAGACCAAAGTGTTTTATCCAATGAGACTAAAATGTGCTTAAGAGAAAACATAAACAAACGCGCAGAATGGGGTTATCCCCTAGATGCTATGGATCTCATATACATAATAAAAATGTATCTTGGTAAGATATGTATAGACCATAAGAGATTTAAAAATAATTTTCCAGGATTGGATTTTGTGCAGAGCATCCTATTAAGACACAAAAATGAGATTACTCAAAGAGTTTGTGAAAATGTCAAGCGTGTGAGAGCTAAGTTATGTCCAGATACGATTAAAGAATATTTCATCGAACTTGAAAAATCTTTAAATGGAGTGCTTTTAAATTATGACGAGAAAAATTTGTTGGACGACCCTGGACGGAAGAAAATATTGGTCAAGTGGGGATGCAAGTACCCTGAAAGGGTTTTAAACCATACCAAGGCTTCCGCATCTACTATGATGGCTGGTACCACAGATGGTAAAATGTCACCGCCATATGTGATATAGAAAGCAACTCATTTATGTGATTGCTGGGTCCAACAAGGTCCTGACGGTACTCGATATAACAGGTCGACATCTGGATGGTTTGATGGAACCACTTTTGAGGACTGGGTGCAAAATATGGTGGTCCCTTATTTAAAGGATTTACCAGGCAAAAAGTACTTTATTGGAGACAATCTGTCTTCAAATTTATCAGCAGATTTGATCCAAATATGAAAAGTGCACAATATCGATTTTGTATTCTTACCAGCCAACTCAACTCACCTGATGCAACCGCTGGACGTGGCATTTTTTCGTTCAATGAAGCATGCCTTGAGACAATTATTATTAAAATGGAAAATGATAGATGGTCGACAATTTCCCATGATTCCAAAAGGTTGTTTTCTAAACCTATTAAAATTGTTAATTGATGAGCTTAATATAAATGATTCAAGGAATATTATTGCTGGATTTAAGAAAACAGCGATTAGCCCTTTAAATGTACATGAAATATTAGCTAGACTTCCCGACAGAGACTTAGGTACAGACAATCAAAGTGCTGTGGAAGATTCTGTTGTAAAACTCATCAAAGAAATGAGCTATGGTTCCATGAACATCATGAAACCTAAAAGAAAGGTAAATCTCAGTTTACTCCCAGGTAAAAATGTTGCTGCAAAAGAAATTGAAGGTCATGCAGAAACTGATATTGATTACAGTATGGAAAGTCAGAAAAATAATACACTACAAGTACTAGTGGTCCATCAGGATTAAATAATAAAAATAAAGAAAAACGTAAAAAATAAAATGACAAACATGAAAATAAAAGTGAATGAAGAAAAAGTAAGTTTCCCCGAGAATATAGAACCTAACAAAGGAAAAGGTAAAGGGATTGGATAAAAAACTAAGATACCCTATTTAGAAGTAAAAGAAATACAAGATAAAGAAAATTTCAAAAATTATATAGAAAACAATAAGACTAAAGGAAAATATATTGAAGAAATAACAAAACAATCAAGTTTGGAAAGAATAGAAAGAGAAGACCAGGACAATAATGATAACAACAATAATGAAAGGAAGGAATAAGATAACAACGCAGGCCAAAAAAATACGAAAATACAAGACAGGAAAATTACGATAATGTCACGGCTTACGAATATTATTACGATAATAACATAGAAGAATTACAATGCAATATACATAATGATTTAGATATCAAAACTCTACCCATTTTTGATAGCTTATGTGAAGAGTTTACGATCTCTGAAAAACTGCTGATGACAATAATATTATGGATAATAAAATAAAAATTATATGAAATGACATAGTGAATGACGGTCAGTACAACAAAAAATACAAATTACCTATTATAAAAAAGCAAGACTTTAGCCGTACAAGATCTTGCCAATTGCCAAGGAAAAACCTAATAAATAATTATTACAATAATAGTGACGAAATATTAAAAGTTCTAGAAGAGGATTATGTGAACTAGAAGATCTAGATAGTTTAGTTTGGTAACCTTTAAGAATTTTTATTATTTTTACAGAGTAGTGCTAGTTCTATACCAATCTATAACGTAGGCTCAAGTTGATTACCTGTGATATCTTTGTTATGATAATTGATAAGTTTAGAAGATTTATAATTATTGTTTTTCGTCGTATATTCGACTTTTAATTCAGAAAATTGTTTTGTATTTTGTTTTATTTCATTCAAATAGAAATACGAATAAACTATTAAATTCCGTAAAAATGAAATCAGTTAAAATACAAATATATTTATTTGTATTTAAAAGTTTAAATCACAAAATTTGAAATTCATTTAGCATTTACAAGACAAAAAAATTTTTGAACACAGAACCTTACGATTTTGCATGTTTGATAAAAGTTATTTGTGACAGTCCTAACAGTTTTTCCATTTAACCCTTTACGCGTGTCTATTGACCCCAGTAGTTGAGTGAATATAAATGGTAAATATTTTACAAAGTTTCTGGAAAACCTATGCTTATAAGTAAAAAAAAATATTGTTGTAGCTTTTTTTACATGGTACCGGACATGATACAATACACATGGTAAAAATAATAACTAATTGACAACAAATTCTTTGGACAAAGTTGAAAATTATTGCTATTCACCCCAAGTTTATGGCAATTATTATTATTTATTTATTTAATTATTTCGACCAATAAGGATTCAAGCCCACGACTCTCTGACTTTGCGGTCCGCATCTACCATTAGGCTACTGTTGATACGGTGCTTGGCCAAACCCCATGCCCAGTCGGTCTGTCTGTCTGTCTGTTTGTTCCGGCTAATCTTCGAAACGGCTGGATTGATTTTGACAGGACTTTCACTGGCAGATAGCTGATGTCATAAGGAATAACTTATTCTGCTTTTATTTTAGAAAAAGAATTAGGGATTCACGCAAAAAAATAAAAACCCTAACACGCGAGCGAAGTCGCGGGGAACAGCTAGTAATAAATACAATTGACTAAAAATAATATAAGTTATATTTTTAACAATTAAAATGTGATAGTAAGCATATAGTTAAAATGATGTACTATACTAAATGCATATTTTGGCTTTAACGCTTCATTAAATTTACATAAAAGCATGCTTAAAATGTGTTCAATCGGAGAGGTCAATCGACGGATTCAAGTCGGTTGGGCGGCGTTCGGGAAATTACGGCACATCTTCTCGTCAGGTTTACCTCAAAACTTGAAAACGAGACTGTACAACCAGGGCGCGTTGCCAGTGATGACCTATGGTACTGAGACGTGGTCCTTCACTGCTAGACTGAAGCTCAAGGTCGCTCAGCGAGCTATCGAGAGTGCTATGCTCGGAGTTTCTCTGCGTGATAAACTTAGAAATGAGGATATCCGTAGTAGAACCAGAGTCACCGACACAGCCCAACGGATTAGTAAGCTGAAGTAGCAATGGGCTGGCCATATAGCTCGAAGAACCGACAGACGATAGGGAAAAAAGTTTCTCGAGTGGCGGCCTCTTACCGGCGAACAAAGTGTAAGGCGTCCACCACTAGATGGAGTGACGACCTGGTAAAATATGCAGGAAGTCGATGGATGCAAGTGGATCAGGACAGTGTTTTGTGGCATTCCTTGGGGGAGGACTATGTTCAGCAGTGGACTTGTGAAGGGCTGTAATGATGATGATGATGATATATTCATATCTCCATCAGTTACATATCATAATATGTGAATTGAAAGCCTGTTAGACAAGTACTTCTATGCTTATATTTCAACTAATTTTTCAAAGCATCAATGTCCAACTATAGAATTAATTCAAACAAATTAATCACCGATGCACATAGTTCAACTTGCAAATTAAATAAAACAATAAACGTAAGGGACAGCCCTACTTCTCATTTAAATAACTTAGACAGTGACAACAAAATGTAAACCAAAGGAGAATTGACTTTTAATTACCTCGGCACAAATAGGGTTATCTAATTTCAGCCTTCTTTTTCACAAAGCAAAATGATTAAACACTATCACAAAACATATACATAATTTTTTCAAATGAATTCAAATTTTCTTTTCAGCAACCAGGCGCAACAATCAAATGCAGTGATTAAATATATTTACAAAACATATGCAGCATCATTTAAAGGAGTAGATTAAATTCAATTCTTTTAATCACAACCGCT
This sequence comes from Parnassius mnemosyne, assembly GCA_963668995.1. Taxonomy (NCBI): domain Eukaryota; kingdom Metazoa; phylum Arthropoda; class Insecta; order Lepidoptera; family Papilionidae; genus Parnassius; species Parnassius mnemosyne. The sequence goes on from CAVLGL010000086.1 coordinate 31,335,263, forward strand.
ACAAATACGAAAATTTCGCGGAAAGCCCAAAGCATTTTTTAATTTTAATTCAAAGAATTTTTAGCTAAGTGCTCGACCAAATCAAATCTAATACCCCTTGACAGCGTGATTCAACGCTCCAGGAGGGCCCTAATCTTCCCACCACCAAGGGGAGGCCACACGGCGTGAACCCGAGACCAATAGAGCGCGAACCGCTAACAGTCGCCACTCGGGTTGTACGCCTTCACTGAGGCCGTCGGCAACAGAACATTTTGACAAGTGGACTATTGACGGCTTAAGGCTCAGTGGAGGCGGCCGTGGTGGGAGCTAAGGCGGCAGCTAGCCAGGGCCGCCTCCTTGAAATGGGGAACAGTGGTACACCAGTCGCGGCCACTCAGCTAACGGAAGTGAGAAGGGTCCAACGCACCGATGAGTGGCCGTGAAGTTCCTCTCCACACGCTGGGGGGTGATGACACCCCCGCCCCTGGGGGAATTACCCCCCGACTGGTCGGGGGAGAGACCCCTTCCAAACCTAGGGGCCCGGTGGCTGGCCGGCGGGCGCCGAGAGTCGCCCGGCAGAGGGCGTGGCTGAGCGCCCCCGCCCGTGGGGTTCGAGGGCCTGGCAGAGCCCTGAGAGGAGACGCCGTTCGCACCCAGGCACAAAACTGCATGGTGATTGGCCTGGCAATGCAGACAGGGCCGCCGATGCGGACAGTCTCGCTGGAGGTGCCCTTCCAAACATGAGCAGCACCAGCGGCGCTCTTTGGCGATAGTTCGCCTCGCCGAAACCGGCTTACCTAATAATTTCGGGCACGACGTTACCCGGTGATCAGATGCTCGACAATAGGAGCAGGGGGGGGGGGGTTGACGACGACTTGCCTGGCGGATTCAACCTCTCACTGGGAACGGCTCGTAAGTCGTCAACGGTGCCCGTCGCGTTCTCGATCTGCCGGCACTGCTCCTCCAAAAATCGCAGCAGGTCATAGAAGGGCGGAATATAGGAGGCCTCGTCCCCGCCGTACCTCTCCGCAAAATGGATTCGAAGGTCGAGAGGTAGACGGGACAGCCCGATGCGGAGCAACAAAAAGGCCCATTCGCCCACTGGTAAATCCAGCCGCCTCAACGTATTACAGGCCATCCAGACTGGATCCAACAGGTCCGGACGTAGTCTGGCCCGGTCCCTAAGCAAAGGGAGGCTTAGAAGCTGCTTAACATGTTCGTCCGCAATTCACCGGACGTTTGCGTATCCTCTGGCTAGGAGGTCCCGAGCAGTCTGGTAGGCGTCGTCTGACAATCTCAAGTGGTCGACGACGTCCAGCGCCTTCCCCTCCAGTGAGGCCGGAAGGTACGCCATATTTTGGCTCGGGGTCAAGTCACTCCGGGCGTCCACTAGGCTGTCGAAAAGACCAACGAAAATCAGCCATTCGGAAAGGGAGATTCGAGAGAACTCGGGCAGGTCACTCATCCGAGCTTCACGCGCCTCCTCGGCATACCTGCCTTCAGCCTCGATCAACTCGTCCGTGAGCGAAAAGAACTGCTCATAGTCCGCGAAGCAGGAGTCCAGGACTCCCTTCTCCACATCCGAATCCTCGAGCTCAGCGTAAGCCTCCTCCACTGTGGCCCTTCGAGCATCCACCTGCTCGAACCGCTTCATCAAGTTATGGACCCTATCCGGTCGACCTTTCAAAGCATGGGTGCTTGTGGCCCAGCGCAACTCAGTCCGCAGATACTTCTTGCTACAACAGGTCCCCTGTTGTAGCAAGAAGTCTGCAGCCATTTGGATGTGGTCGATGAGTCGGTCGTGTAGGTATTACCGCTATGGGACATATAGAGGCACCCTTAGACGCGGGGATGGTCTTCGCTGTCTACGCGCAGCCATAGGATGGACAGGTTCTTAAGTGTCAGTAGCCTAATGGCAGGGCGCGGACCGCGAACTTGGAAGGTCGTGGGCTCGAATCCGCCATTCGACTACTGTCGTGAACCACTTCTAACACAAGCATTTTAAGCTTACCAGAAGTGGTTAGAGGGAATATTAGATAGATAGATAGATAGATTTATTTATTTCCCACAATTTGATTGTACACAGCTTAAAACAGTGTACTTGGTCCACTTTTGTTTTTATTTTATATTAATGATATCTCTTATGTAACGAATAATTTATTGACTTTATTTGCAGACGATATTGCTATGCTAATGACATGTAACAAAAAATCAGACATTGGTAAATTTGTAAATGACATTAATATTTCTTTGAAATTTATAATTGAATGGTTAGAACATAATAATTTACATATAAATATAAGCAAAACCAAGTTAATACAATTTTTTAATAAAAAAAATAATGAAACAAAGCTAAATATTGTATACAATGGCGAACAAATAAAACAAGTAGAAGAAATTTGCTTTCTCGGTATACATATGGATACATTTTGTAACTGGAAAACCCACATAGAAAAAATATGTAATAAACTTAACCGCTTTGTTTACATATTACGGAACCTTACAAAGACGGCATCGCAATCAACAGCTCTTATGGCGTATTGCGGATACGTTTATTGTATACTTAGCTACGGTATAATAATATGGGGAAATTCTGTAGACATCAATAAAGTTTTCATTGCGCAAAAAAAATGTCTACGTGCAATATATAATATGGCCCCACATGAATCGTGCAAACCAATATTTATAAATTTAAAAGTGTTAACACTTCCTTGCATATACATCCTTGAAACAGCAAAATTTGTGAAAAATAATTCTGAGCTGTTTACAACTGCTGGAGATATTATCAAGTCCAAACCCTTAAGGAATCCAGATAAATTAGTCATTGATAAAATACCAAAAACAGTAAATTATCATAGAAATTGCTATGCAATGTGCATAAAAGTGTTTAACGCAATACCCAATAATATAAAATTACTACCAAGGAAGCGTTTCGGGAACGAGTTGAAAAAGTGGCTAGTTAATAAATCTTTTTATTCGGTTAACGAGTTGTTGGAAAAACAATAATTATCTTTATTTTTTTTTAATAATAATATTTTGGTAATTACATATTATAATGTGACATGAAATTAAAAATATTAATGATATGTTAATGCAAATAGTAGTAAATGGTTTTTTTTAATTAGGTCACATTAATTTTTTTGTTTTTGCTATTTATTATGCAATGTACGTATTTTTTTTTAATTTTAATTCGTAATGTCATACTTAATGTTTATAAAATTTAATAATTTTGTACACCAGAAATGGTTAATGTGTTGTACTATATTTTCTATAACAACTGTAAAACACACACATTATGCAAAATAAATAAATAAATAAATAAATAAATAAATAAAAAAAAAATAAAAAAAAAATATACAAATGTTGTGCGGGGGACTGGTGTCCAAACTAGGTACAAACAAAAAAGATACGAAAATTATGGATCACCAGGCCTCCACCCCTTTGATAAATACAATCTTTGTAGTATGGAAATACAAATAAGAGATAAATAATGCAATTGCATGTTTGTGTGTGTGTGTGTGTGTATGCGTATGTGTGTGTGTGTGTGTGTGTGTGTGTGTGTGTGTGTGTGTGTGTGTGTGTGTGTGTGTGTGTGTGTGAGTGTGTGTGTGTGTGTGTGTGTGTGTGTGTGTGTGTGTGTGTGTGTGTGTGTGTGTGTGTGTGTGTGTGTGTTCTGTTTACCCTACGCCAATTACTTGGGATCAGTTATCAGATTATAAGGATCTTAAACCACAAACCGAAACACTTATGTTGTTTAACATTATAAGAATTAGCAATTAACACTTAGCAAGTTTTCTGTCATATCATAATCCAGCGTCTGCAACTATTTGGAGACATTTCTTTTACAACAGTTTTTTGTTTGTGGGAAGAGATTTAAAATTTTATTAAGTTTATTATATAAATAACCTCCCAAGAAAGTAAAAGATTTTTTTGCGAAGCTCGAATGAGGTTTTATTTTACATATAGCATCCTTACGTCTTTTTCCTTTTAATATTGATGAATCATAAGGTAATAGAGAACGTTGCCTGTTTACGGTGTATAAAATATAAAGCTGTCGAATCGTGAGGACTCGACATTTTTTATATAGATCGCGCGTTGGAAATGTGTACGGAAGGGAACGTGATGTTTTGAGTAGAGCGCGTTGAGCTCTGTCCAGTTTTATGAGAATAGATTTGGATGTTCCTCCCCAAATTGTGGTTCCGTAAATTAATATGGATTGGCATAGTGTTAAATATAGCATTCTAATAATGTTTCAATTAGCTACGTTGCGTAACCTCTTAAATATATACTTAATTAATTTATTTACAAGTTCTACTAGTAAGCATATCTATATGACTGTTAAAGCTTAGGTTATTATCTAAGTAAATTCCTAAATATTTAATACTATTAACGGACTGCAATTTTGGACAGTTTCAGTTTTCCTTCTCGCTTAAGACAGAACAGTTATGAGAAGTAATTGAAAGATTAATAGTTGGCTTTTTTCCTTTCTTATTAAATATTATATACTTTGTTTTATCAACATTTAATGTTAAAACATTATCATGTAACCATTGAGTAACTAAGTTAAAATCATTTTGTGCATAGCGGAAGAGATCTTCATAATTGTCAGCGCTAAAAACTAGAGAAGTGTCATCTGCAAATGATGTAATTTGACAATTTGGTATCTGTAATTTACATAGGTCATTTATGTAGACAAGAAAGAGGGTAGGACCTACAATACTTCCCTGCGGTACACCATAGGTAACAGGTAAATCCTTACTTATAATATTTCCTATCTTTATACGTTGAGTGCGGTTTGTTAAATAGTCAGTAAAGAGTTTTAGTTGTGTACCCCTAACTCCAACCTTTTCAAGTTTCTTAATCAGAATTGGGATAGAGACCGTGTCGAATGTCTTGGCTAGATCTAGGAAAATTGCCATACACTTTTTATTATTGTCAAGTTCTTTGAAAATATAGTTTGTAAGATCATGGACCGCATCTGTTGTTGAAAAACCAGATCTAAATCCGAACTGTGCCTTGGAAAAAAGTAAATTCTTTCCAAGAAAACAGGTTAATCGGTTATTCATGATCTTTTCAAGAATCTTAGATATTGATGGTAAAATAGATACTGGACGATAATTATTTACGCGGTCTCTAGCTCCATTCTTATAAATAGGAAGGATAACAGATTTCTTAAAAGCAGAAGGAAATATGCCATTTGTTATGGCTAAATTACAGACATGTGTTATAGGATTTGCTATTATATGTTTGTATAATTTTAATATGTTAGCACTGATACTATCCCATCCAACAGCATCGCTTTTTAGTGACATAATTAACCTTTCGACTTCTGTTATTTCAGTAGACATTATTACTAAAGATCGGAGATTATTTACCACTTTGCTAGACGACGAATCCTCGTCTTTTGAACTTCGCGTTTCTTTAAGTATATTCTCGGCAAGATTTTATCCCACGTTTGCAAAGTATTCATTTATGTGTTCAATGTTAACATTTGGAACTATACAGTTGGATATAAGTCCAGTTGCAGGTGTTTCTACTTTTTGTCTATCTGTTATATCATTAATGGTTTTCAATAATAATTTTGGATTACTTTTGGCCTTAATTAGCTCTTATTCTTTGTATTCTCTCTTTATTTTTCTACGTAAGTTATTGCAGAAGTTGCGATAACGGGTGGGATTATTTTTTAGCTTTTTGTGAAGTTTATCTCTATTTCGCATACATCGTAGTAGACCTGGAGTGATCCACGGCATTTTAATTCGGTTACGTTTAGAAAGAGTGATGACATAAGAATTGGATTCTATCGCCTGAGAGATTGATTCAATAAGATAGTTTGCAGCATAATTTACATCACTGGATTCAAATAGTGGTTTAAAGTTAATATTACTTAAACTTAATGCAAGACCTTTGTGATTAATACGCTTAACGGAACTTTTAAGATTTTCAGTTTTTGTTTGTAGATCAAGGTAAAATATTACAGTTTCGTGGTCAGTTAAGGTTGTTTGAGCTACATAAGTAAATGCATGTTATATGGTTTTTAATAAAATGTGGTCGAGGCAATTTCCATGACGCGTAGATAAGGAATGTGCTGGAAGTAAGCCATGGTAAGCTACTAGTTCTAGATATTCGCATGCATTTGCGTCTAAGTTATTACCTTTAATATTTATATTTATGTCCCCTGTTAAAATAACATTCGTGAATGTGGCAAATTTAGAGAGAATTTTATTCAATGAGTTTAAGAAAAGGGAGATATTTCTGAAGGAAGGAGGGCGATAAATTGCAATAATAACAACATCAATATTAAGTTTTAATATAAGACAATTTGCTTCAGAAAACTCTGGTTCCTCCATTACAACTGTGAGATAATTTTTAGTATAGATTACAATGCCTTCATTTTGTGAACTGTTAGAGGTTGTCGCAAATGTACGATAACTGTGCAATGAAGGTACGTTAGCATTAGCTTTGAGCCAACATTCGGTCAAGACAATCACATCCCAGTCAGTTTTTGACCTAGCCATGAGGGTTTCTAATCCAGATATATTTCGAGATATGCTACGAATATTTTGGTTCAAAATTTTTAGGTAATGATTGGGGCTATTTATAAGGGACCGGCCGTCATCTATATCAATTTTAGCAAATTCTGATTCGGAAAAGGAATCAATATTTCTTTGTAAATCTATTATTTGATTCGTAGCGAATATTTATATATTATACTGTGCGTCATCGTCAGATAATAAGTTAAGCTCATAGACATCCTATAAATGTTGTATGTGCTCAAGTTATTATAAACAGTATGAGTAATTAAGATCTTGTTTAATTAAGATATTATGTAATTTAATATTTTGTATTCATTCAACTCAAGCCAAGAAACAGGCAGTATGTATAGCAGAAAATCACTTGTATGATTATTAATGTTAGTGCGTAAAGGTTTGTGTGTAAATAGTGTTATTGTAAAATTTTGTTCACAATATATTTTAAGTAAAGTAATTAACAAACTATATAAGTTGAATAGTTTAAGTAGGTTACTTAAAAGTTATAGGTAACAAAAGTAAAATATTGTATACTTATAATAACTAATGTATGTTAGTCATTTTTCTTTTTCCAGCTTAATAAAATCAATCGCCGAATTAATTCTAATGCGTAGGTCGCCGTCATTTTTCCGTAGGTATACTTGGCCATAGGATATCCAGCAATATTTAAATTTGTTTTTCGTAGCAAATTCTTTAGCTGAAACAAATAGTTTTCTAGTTTTACTGGTAAGATTTTCAGATATATATACAGGTGTTTTTACTCCATGTATACCCAAGTGCGTAGTATTGAGTTTGTTATCTTTGCTTTGTTTCCTATTAAATAAAATGACCGACTTTAACAATGTATCCTTGAGTATTGTAGAGTTTAATTCAGCTACGATTGACGTTTTACCAGTTTCGTAATTGGGACGAAAAACATCTTTTAAATCATTCGGCTGAATTAGGACATCAACTGCTTTTCCCACCTTCATTATAATATCCGTTAATGCTTCTTTGGATTCCTTACCAGTAATCGGTACATTTCTTATTTCTAAACTCGCACATCGTGATCTTCTTTCCAATTGTTCGATTCTTTCCTTCCGGATTCTTGTACTTCCGGTCATTTAATCTTTCTTCGTCTCTCTAAAATTTCAACATATTTTATTGACATAAATTTCACCGATTCTTGAAGTTTTGCGTTCTGTGCCATTAAGTCTTCTTTAACAGCTTTTAGCGAATTTGAGTGTAAACTTGACCCGCTTTAAGTTCTTTAAACATATTAAAAATTTCGCTTTTAATGTTATTAAAATCAATGTTGTATTCGTATTCGTCTTCACGCTTTCGCTTAATGCGCTGCGAAATAAATGCGGGTGACTGTGAATCTACATCGCTTGAGGCGCTTAAGTTTGGGTCGGAGTGAGAAATATGCGCAGTTGAGGTCGACGGCGGGTTCGTTTTAAAGGCATGTTTATTATCAATTGTACCAGGCTATCATAAATATTGTTATTTGAGAGTAGCACTGAGGTCTTAATATGTTGGTTGCTATCGAGGAATTCAAGCTAAAAGACTTTCCGTCCCGTATATCTTGAGCTCTCAGTTATTATTTAATAAAAGTATTTTTATCTCTTTTTGCCTTCTGTTCTTTAAAGTAAGTAGTCTAGGTTTATGAATTATGCTAGTTTGTTAATATGTAAAGGGACTCACACATAGAATGATGTTGCGTCGGATATTTTCAATCCTCTTCTAATATTCTGTGCGCCTATTATTTGCACTGGATTATTTATGCAGAAATTATATTTCAATTTGTTTAAAGTTTAGGACAGACGTCTGAGTTTCGTGACTATCCGGGTTAGAGAGGGAGTAATTTTTTAATAAGATTACTAATTTTTTAAAAAAATAACTAAAACAAAAGGTCCGTACCTTGAAGGCTGCCGAGGCGTTGAAAACAGATGTCCTCTCTGACGTACACGCAAACACCAGCCCGGGACACAAAGGAGTGATCTAATATGTACCCTGGGTAGGAGTGATACGAAGTATCAGCCAGAGAGGACACCTGTGTCTCGATTAGAAAGAGTAAGGCCGGCTTTGTCATCTCCAGACGTTAGTGGACAGCGGTAAGGTTTGAATGAAGTCCCTTGATATTAAAGAAATTCACGGAAAGGGTTTGCCTTTGTCTCATTGCTCCGCTTGTCCCGAGCAGGTTAGCCGGGAGTCTAAAGATAAGTATCAAAATAATAAGAGCAGGGTTCCTGGTAATAATAATAACAGTAGTAAACACAGTCGTCATTTAAATAAAAACTACTACCTCTGTAAAAAAATGTTATACAGAGCATGGCCCGGGAATATGCCCTGCTCATGGGAAAAAATGTTTAAAATGTAACAGGATGAACCACTTCAAAATAATGCCTATAGGAAAGGTCACTTTGAAGGTATAATACAATTGAATCTAATGATGAAAGTTTCAATATTATGGAGTTTCTGATTGTTGAAGAAGGAGTGAGATCAATCCTTGGTTTGAGTTCACTAGTACAACTAAATTTGCTAAATATTAATAATGTAAACAATTTACAAATTAATTGCACTTATAATACAGACAGTATTGTTAATAATAATATTAAACTATTTCAGGGCGTTGGGGAATTTCAAGATCCGCTGAAGCTGCGCATTCAGCCAGGAGTGGAGCCAGTAATGTGCTCCCCGCGCCGGGTGCCTAACGCACTCCACCAGCGCCTCGCTGACAAGCTGGGAGCCCTGGTGGAAAATCAAGTCATTGCGAAGGTTGAACATCCCAAAAGTTTTGTAAGCAATTTAGTTGTCATTGAAAAAAAAGATGGTTCTTTAAAAATTTGTTTGGATCTTATCGTCTTAATAAGGTTTTAGTAAGGGAGCACCACTTAATTCCCACTTTAGATGAAATTGTACCCAAATTGTGTAACAAGAAGTACTTCTCCGTACTGGATTTAAGATTACAGACGGGTTCAATAACATCAAACTATCTGACGAGTCCAGTGATCTATGCACATTTAATAGTTTAATAGTTTAGGTGCTACAAATTCCTAAGATTACCTTTTGGGATTTCAATAGCCCCAGAAATTTTCCAAAAATACAGTGAACGAGCCTTCGCTGATATTCCGTACTGGAGCAGATTATTTATATATTGTGTTTTTTGTTTCCTAATTTGTCGTATATAATAACAAGTAGAAGGCAACACAATTTCGAAGATAGTATTTTTTTATATTTCTATTAAATTCATTGGGTTAGCGATCAACTGTTTTCATTCTGAATGCAGACATAATCTTGCGGGTTTTGGCTCTCTGTGCGACACAAGCGCCACATCAATTGGCGGGAATTGTGAACAGTATAATTTAAACTACCGACGCGCGCACATACAAATAATTTCGTGTTACTCAAGCTCATCTCTCAAGATATCTTTCACCTGGAAGTGTTGTGCTTGTAACCTATGGACTCTTGTGCGATACACTCTGCTGAACTTTGATACTACTATCATTGGAACGACTGCCCCGAGCTCCTTTAGCCAGCCCCTGGATTCGTGGTTGCAGGGAGATTGCAGCGGTAAGTCACTAAACCCAGTAGAATATCGTACAGATGACATTCCCGGTGTTGTTGTGTATTGTGACAACTTACTAATTTGTGCTGAAAATGAACAAGAGCATGATGCAATACTCGTATTAGAAAAAGTTTTTGATCGGGCCAGAGAACATAACGTGCGTTTTAATAAAAGTAAATTTCAGTATAAGTTAAAAAAAGTAAAATATTTTGGTCATATCTTCTCAGAAAAAGGCATGAAAATAGACCCCAAACGTCTACTACTAGTAACTGCCATTACTAATATGAAAAGCCCTAGTACAAAGAAAGAATTGCAAGTGTTTCTGGGCATGGTAAACTATCCAAGAAAATTTGTACGTAATATGGCTAATATTCCATCACCTCTGCAACTTTTATTAAAAAAAGAAGTTACCTGGTTGTGGACTGACCATCATGAAAGTGTTTTTAATAATATTAAGAAAAAAAAAGCGAAGCCCCAATATTACAAAATTTTAATGCAAAATTACCCATAGTCATACAAAGTGATGCGTCTCAAAATGGCCTAGGCTGTTGTCTTCTCCAAAATGGTAAACCAGTGTACTTCGCATCCAGAAGTTTAAACCCATCTGAGAGAAATTTTTCGCAAATTGAAAAAGAACTTTTAAGTATTGTTTATCTTCACCATCATCATTACAGAATTTCATAAGTCCACTGCTGAATATAGACCTCGCCCAAGGCTCTACTGCAGATATACTCATTTCTAAGTTTATCACGCAGAGAAACTCCGAGCATAGCACTCTCCATAGCTCGCTGAGCGACCTTGACCTTCCTCATACGGCCAGCAGTGAAGGACCACGTCTCAGTACCATAGGTAATCACTGGCAACACGCACTGATTGTACAGTCTCGTTTTCAAATTTTGAGGTATACCTGACGAGAAGATGTGCCGTAATTTCCCGAACGCTGCCCAACTAAGTTCAATCCGTCGATTGACCTCTCGGTCGAAGTTGGACTTACCTAGTTGGACTATTTGTCCCAGGTAAACATACTCGTCAACAACTTCGAGCTTAGTGCTCCCAACAACTACCGGCATAGGTGTGACATGGACATTAAACATGATCTTTGTTTTGTCCATATTCATCCTAAGACCTATTCGTTGGGAGACACTATTGAGGCCACTGAGCATGGTGCTTAGGTCCTCCAGCGATTTTGCCATAAGGACTATCTCGTCGGCAAATCGAAGGTGAGTGATGTACTTGCCATTGATGTTAATACCGTATCCTTTCCAGTCCAGAAGCTTGAAAACGTCTTCCAATGAAGCGGTAAACAGTTTCGGGGATATAACGTCACGCTATCTTACACCTCTCTGCAATTGGATCGATTTCGTACTCTGGTTCTGTACTCGGATAGCCATCGTAGCTCTACTGTACAAACACTCTAGCACTTCGCTATACCGACAATCAACTTGGCACCGCTGAAGGGACTACAGCACCGATCAAATTTCGACGGAATCAAAGGCTTTCTCATAGTTCACATACGCCAGACATAGTGGCAAATTGTACTCCTCAGACTTCTGTTTAATTTGTCAAAGGATATGTATGTGGTCTATGGTGCTAAAGCCCTTTCGGGAACCGGCTTGTTAAGGAGGCTGGAAGTCGTCAAGTCTGCGCGCGAGATGATTCGTACCGACTCTTGAAAACAGCACGTAGACGTGGCTCAGAAGAGAAATCAGTCTGTAGTTCTTCAAGAGAGCGTTGTCACCTTTCTTGAAGAACAAGACCACCGCACTTCTGCTCCACGCCTCCGGTAGGGTGCCACCATGGAGGACGGAATTAAATAGTTTCTGAAGGACTTCAAGTACCGCTTTTCCACCCGCTTTCAGAAGCTCCGCTGTAATTCCATCCTAGCCTAGGGCATTGCCGTTTTTAAAGTGCTGGAGTGCCATTATAATCTCGCCCAAACTGACGTCCGGGATATCTTCGGAATAGTGTCGGATAAGACTCGCTCTTGGATCGTTACTCACACTTGCGTGTAGCTCCAACGATGACGTGTAAAGCTGCCCATAGAACCCCTCAATCTCACTCAAAATCTTAAGTGCCTCGTAAACGATGCTGCTACACTCAGTCTTCAGCTTCGACAGTTGGCTCTTTCTGGCAGACAGATCTCTAGCAAAGACTTTGGAGCCTTGGCTCCGCTCGATCGCTTCTTCAATACGAGCTGTATTGAAGTTGCGTAAGTCCCGCCGCATGCATTTGGAGATCTGTCTGTTCAGATGCCTGTATGCTGTCAAGTCTGTTGAAGAATGTAGCTTCATCTCCCGTCTAACAGCCATGAGATTGAGAGTGTGATCGGAGAGTTTTTGTATTCTTCTGCGGCGGATCTTGCAGAACTTAGCTCCGACCACATGGACAGTTTCCACGAGCTTGTCATTCATGTCGTCCACTTCATTGCAGTCTTCTAGGCACTGAAATCGATTTTGTAACTCGAGCTGAAAGGTTTTAGGACTTTGGAACAGAGCACGAGGGGGACGGAGCGTTGACTTTATTAGACGAGACCTCTCCAACTTAACGTTTAGGTTCAGTGTGCCTCGAACCATTCGGTGATCGCTACCAGTTTTAACCCTCGCGATCACGGAGACATCACTGAACAGTTGTCGTCTGGTCGTCATAATGAAGTCAATCTCATTTTTTGTGGAAAAGTCGGGGCTCGACCAGGTCCACTTCCTATGGGGCCGCTTCTAGAAGAAAGAGTTCATCATAAAAGTCCCTCTTTCCCCATGAAGTCGGCCAGCTGCTTGCCCCTTGGGTTCCGTTGCCCTATTCCAAATTTCCCTACTTTCAGCTCACCGTTCTCTCTTGTGCCTAGTTTTGCATTGAAGTCTCCCATTAACACCGGATATTGGGTTTTGGAGGAATGCATGGCTCTAGAGATATCCTCATACATTTCCTCCACCTCCTCATCGGGGTTGCCGACGTTGGTGCGTAAACCTGTATGACCTTCAGCGAATACCGTTTGGTGATTCTGAGTATAAGGTACGCAACCCTCGGCGACACACACTCTCAATCTTTACAACGTTGGTATCGAGAGACTACTGGACGATAAATCCGACACCTCCTTGGGACAGATGATCGCCTTCCCGGTGATAGAGCAAGTTGGCGGATTCGAGGATTACCGTATCCTCCCCCTTTCTTCGGACTTCGGATAATCCTATAATATGCCAGCGTAACTTGTTTATCTCTTCTTCCAGCTCCACGAACTTCACGTCAGTCCTCATGGTGCGTGCGTTGTATATTGCCAGGTCGAGTCGTCTTAGGTGGCAACCGAACCTCCACCGGAGATTCTTAGTACCCCCTGCCCCGCTGTTACCATGGTTGCCACCGTAGCCAGGAATAGCGGGGCCGCCGGGGACTGGGGGCCATTTCTTTGATACTGTCATCATAGGGGAGTATTTGCCATAGTTCCCACACTTGGCGAGCGGGTTGGCAACCGCATTTTTTTTGTTGTAAGTTTGTTTTTATCAGGAAGATGCTGTTGCACATCTTCTGCCTGTTTCCCTTTGTCGCCTTTTACGAAACCCACGGGAAGATATGGGGTAGTGGATATTCTTAACCGCCACTACATGGCGAGTATAGTTTATGCGACGCTAAAATTTCATTGTTACATATATGGACATAAGGTCACTGTTGTTAATGACCACAAACCTTTAGAATGCTTACTAAAAAACACTTACATGAGGTCCCGTCACTAAGGTTACAAAGACTAAAACTTTAATTGCTAAAATGTAACATTGAATTTTATACCTACAAGGAAAATTTATATACATAGCGGATTTAATATCGCGTGCATACCAGGATTGTAGTGACACAGATGATTCTTATATGTATGAGGTCATTCACTGTATATGTCAGGACCAATATCTAGAATGTACTGAGGAACAAAAAAATAAATTAATGTTGCTCACAAGATGAAGAGTTAGCAATATTAACTGAATATATTCAGAAGGGCTGGCCTGAAAATAAAAATAACATTCCCGATATTGTAAATTCTTATCACAAATTAAGGGGTGAACTCAGTGCAGATCAGAAACTAGTATTTTTTATTGATAGGTTTATTATACCAAAAAGTTTGAGATTATATTTTATTAAACAATTACATTTAGGCATGACCAAAATGAAACAGCTGGCACGAAGGTTATATTACTGGCCTCAAATGAATAGTCATATTGACGAATTTGATAGAAAATGTTTCAGCTGTCAAACATATCATAATAATAATATTAAGGAGCCGCTATTACCACATGACATTCCTAGGTGTCCATTTGGAAAACTTGGTATTTCTATAATGGACTTGAGAAATAAGAGCTATTTTGCACTCTACGATTACTTTTCTAAATGCTTGGACATGAAATTATTAATTAATAAAAGTGCCAAAGCGGTAATTAATGTTTCGATAGACGTGTTTTGTAATTTTGGCATACCAGGTGAAACAATTTCAGATCATGTACCATTTGATTCCAGGGAATGTAAACAATTTGCATCATCTTGGGGATTCAAATTCACTTATACTACTCCGAGATATGCACATTCAAACAGTATGGCTGAACTGGGTGTTTATATAGCTAAAAAAATGTTGTAAAAATGTTATGAGGACAAGACTGATTATAGAATATCTTTACTTCAGTATAGAGCCTTACCTGTCGCTGGCACTCAGTATTCTCCTAGTGAATTACTTATGAATAGAAATTTGAAAACAAAACTAGTAGTCAATCATAATTATTTAAAACCAAAAATTAATAATAAAGTTCACCAACAATTGGATAACACAGTCAATAGGAATATAAGAAATTACAAAAAGTCTTCTAGATTTAAGAAGCGTTTTGATATTGGACAAAATGTTTGGTTCAAGAAAGATATTGATAAAAATGTATAGCTAGAAGGTAAGATCGTTAACTATAAGGGTTTCATGTCTTATACGATTTTATGTAAAAATAATGAAAATTACACAAGAACCTCTTATCACATTCGACCAGCTTATTTGGGACTTGATTTACTATCAGTGAAGGCATACCACTCGGGGCTCGGGTTGAATGTGCAGCTTTAGTGATGTAAATTGTTTATATATATAAAAAGGGATGATAAGTGGGTAATTTAGTTATTAAGTGGAATATGAGAACTAACATTTGTACAAAGTTTGAGTACATGAAAATTTGTAATTAAAATTTATGTTTCGTTTTGGTTACTGTATAACTTGTAAAATTTGAGTTGTATAATTTTATACATATTTTTTTAAATTCTTTAGAAAGGAGATGATGTAGTATCAGAACGCAGCTTTATCAGAACGCAGCTTGTCAAAGTCAGAATAATCACCCCTCTCTTTTTTGGCGGTCGCTATCCCGCTCTCTTGTAAGTGAACCGACAGGACATTGTAGCTTGCGATAATAAATAATATTAAAAAAACAACCATTGTAAGAAACAGTATAAATAAACCCAAGAAGATCTAAACACTAATCTTTTATTTACTATAATACAATACGTGCAAAGTCTGGAATAAATTTTCGGTAGTTACACATCAAGCCAAAAAACTGCTTAGTTTCCTTACGTGTTCAATTTAAGAGCAATTTATGATTTAAAGCTTAGGCTTTAAATCATAAATTGCTTTGAATAAAACTATTTTTACGGATTTTTTCGCGTTTAATTTACTTATTTTATATTCCCGACGTTTCGGTTGCTTTCCAGCAACCGTGGTCACGGGGGACTGAGGTGATTGACGTCCCGATGTCAAAGTTAACCCGGAGTACCTTCAGCTTTTTAATTATTAATTTTGGTCCGATCTACGCAGAATGAACTAACTGTGTCTTGAAGTCTTACAGTGGTATGCTTGGGTTTAGTTTTAATTTTATGAATTACAGGATCCCAAGCAGGTGGTAGTACCCAGCCTCCCTCTCTATTGAAATTAGGATGTTTTTTAATTTCAATAGCCTCACGTATCATCCTTGGCAGGAATCGATGTTCTTTCGCGAGGACTTGTGGTTTATCAAATCTAATGTAATGACGGGGGCCGTGTAGGATATGATCACAAACTGCAGACAAAACAAAACAAAACGTCGGGAATATAAAATAAGTAAATTAAACGCGATAAAATCCGTAAAAATAGTTTTATTCAATGTGTAGTGTTCGCGTAAATATAAGAAATCATCATAAATTGCTCTTAAATATAACTTACTTTTGTAAAACTACTTTTATTTTTGTGTACGTACATTATATTTTCATAAATGTAAAAAAAATTTAAGGAAATTAGTATATTAACTTTGGCCTCTCAATACATTTATGAAAATGTAATGTACGTATACAAAAATAAAAGTAGTTTTACAAAAGTAAGTGATATTCATTCTGTAAATACTAGGAACAGATACAAGCTAGTAGTACCAGTTACTCGACTCCATCGAGTCAGTAATTCATTCTTGGGGCGGTGTATACGCTTTTACAACAAAATTCCAGAAAATATACAAAATTTGACCTGCTCAAACTTCAAAAAATTTATTAAACTAAATTTGTATAAAAAGGGTTTAATATAATATTAAAGAATTTATAGATGATAATAACCCCTTGAAATGAGGTGATCGCTACCAAGCTATTTCTAATTTGTTGTGTTGTTAATTTGTGTAACAAACATGATTGTAAGCTGTTATTTAAAAAAGTCCCGCTGGGTTTCTTGCTGGTTCTTCCCAGGACAGAGGCTTTTTTTTTCGAACCAGTGGTAGTTATACAAAAGAGTGACTTTCAATAAGTATTATTTATAATCTATATTGAATAAAAAAGTTTCTGTTTCTGTTCTAGAAAGTAGGTATTTCTGAATGGCATAAATTTTATCAAGAATCGGTTTTATACCATCCGTACTGATCAGGTGTCCGAGATAAGCAATTTCTAGTTTAAGGAGCACCGACTTGTCTAACTGGATTTTAAAGTTTGACTTTCGAAGTCTCTGTAAAATTTTTTTTTAGATTGATCATTAGTTCTTGAAGAGATGTGCTGAATACAATGATGTCGTCCAAATAGACCAAATACACGGTTTTTTGCAGATTTTAAGCACGTTATCTGTTATACGTTGAAGCGTTGATGGGAAATTCTTTAAGCCCATCGGCATGCGCAAAAACTCGTAGTGGCTATTTTCTACGTTTAAAGCGGTCTTTAGTATGTTCGACCCCTCTCCTATAAAAAAAGAAATACTAGTATCTTAGACAACAAGTAATATAATATGATCACGAGGGTAAAACTAACTACCGGGGCATAAATGAACGTCATTTAGCTTTAAGTCGTCGCTATCACTGGCCAAAAAGGAAGGAAGATATTGCAAAATTTATTAATGTCTGCGGTCAAGCGAAATACTATCGAAATCCCATTAGGCAACAATTTAATTTAGTTCCCCCGGCAACGAAGCCTGTTGAAATCATTCATATAGACCTTACAATTCAAGGCGAAAAATATTTAACAATCGTTGATGTATTTTCTAAGTATGCGGAAGCATGCCATATTCGCGACGGAACTGCGGTTATCATTTTACACGCTTTACTCAAATTTAAGATTAAAGATCAAGGTTGGATTAGGATATGCCGAAATTTTAAAAAAAATTGCTTGAGATACTCGTATTATCCCAAGCAACTGTACATTTTGTTTTTATATTTATTATAATACGTTCCACTTCTTCAACATCAGTAGATAAGGATACAAACGAGTCTCTTCTTGTGTCAAGGTTAATTTGTAATAATTCTTGTTTTTGTATAATGCAATTGCTGGTATCAATTTTTTCTGCGATTTTTTCCCTACATTTGCAAAGAAATTATTAACATTATTTAAAGAGTCTTTAATACACCCAGTTTCCAGAGACGAAGATTTCTATTTAGATGCGTGTGTATACTTTTAATAGCTTCCCAAATTTTTTTATTGTTTTTACCTGCTAATTCTAATTGTATTTTCTCATAATCTCTGTTAAGTATTTTTTCCTTCGTTTTTTGTTTTGATTTCTGTATCGAGTATATGTGAGTTTAAGTATTATGTTTTCTGGTGAGCGTTATTCACATGCATCGTATTAGGCCAGGGGTAATATATCTATCTATCTATCTATCTATATATATATATATATATAATGGTTTAATGTTTTTTATTCGCCTAGATGTTTGAATTATTACTGTATTTTGTTCTATCACAGTTTTGAAACTTGTAACTAAAAATTCTATGCAAAAGTTAGCATCATACTCGTATGATCTATAAATTAGTTCAAAATCTATATTAACTATATCCGTAAGTAATGTTTCATTATTTATTTGGTTGTATGTTTTAAAGAGGACTTTTTAATTTCATTTCGATCTAAGCACAGGAGTACTGTTTGACGGACAGTTAATGTAAAAGTAATCACTAATGTATGTGCTGCTTTTTTTGTTTTGAGCAAAACATGGTCGAGACATGTTGTATTTTGTCTTGTTGGGCAAGAGTTGGCAGAAAATAAGCCATGGCTAGCACAAAGATTAAGATAATCATTAGCCCTTTTATCTCTATTTTCTGGTCTAATATCTATATTTAGGTCACCTATAATAGATTTGTTTTTAAAAGTAGATAAGTTCGACAAAATACAGTTAAGATACATATAAAAGGAATCTAAGTTACGGTACGGTTGGCCGTGTAGTGGCGGTTAAGAATATCCACTACCCCATATCTTCCCGTGGGTGTCGTAAAAGGCGACAAAGGGAAACAGGCAGGAGATGGGCAGCAGCATCTTCCTGGTAACGGCAAAAATCCAAAAAAAAAAAAACTGCGGTTGCCAACCCGCTCGCCAAGCGTGGCAACTATGGCAATATACCCCCCATGATGAAAGTTACGAAGAGACGGCCCCCAGTCCCCGGCGGCCCCGCTATTCCTGGCTACGGTGGCGACCATGGTAACGGCGGGGCAGGGGGTGCTAAGAATCTCCGGTGGAGGTTCGGTTGCCACCTACAACGACTCGACCTGGCAACATACAACGCACGCACACTGAGGACTGACGAGAAGATTGTGGAGCTGGAAGAAGAGATAGACAAGTTACGCTGGCATATTATAGGATTATCCGAAGTCCGAAGAGAGGGGGAGGACACGGTAATCCTCGAATCCGGCAACTTGCTCTATTACCGGGAGGGCGACCATCTGTCCCAAGGAGGTGTCGGATTTATCGTCCACAAGTCTCTCGTTAACAACGTTGTAAAGATTGAGAGTGTGTCGACGAGGGTTGCGTACCTTATACTCAGAATCACCAAACGGTATTCGCTGAAGGTCATACAGGTTTACGCACCAACCTCGGCACACCCCGATCAGGAGGTGGAGGAAATGTATGAGGATATCTCTAGAGCCATGCATTCCTCCAAAACCTAATATACGGTGTTAATGGGAGACTTCAATGCAAAACTAGGCACAAGAGAGAACGGTGAGCTGAAAGTGGGGAAATTTGGAATAGGGCAACGGAACCCAAGGGGCCAGCAGCTGGCCGACTTCATGGAGAAAGAGGGACTCTTTATGATGAACTCTTTCTTCCAGAAGCGGCCCCACAGGAAGTGGACCTGGTCGAGCCCCGACGGTTTGACAAAAAATGAGATTGACTTCATTATGACGACCAGACGACAACTGTTCAGTGATGTCTCAGTGATCGCGAGGGTGAAAACCGGCAGCGATCACCGAATGGTTAGAGGCACACTGAACCTAAGCGTAAAGTTGGAGAGGTCTCTTCTAATGAAGTCAACGCTCCGTCCCCCTCGTGCTCTAATCCAAAGTCCCGAAACCTTTCAGCTCGAGTTACAAAACCGTTTTCAGTGCCTAGAAGACTGCAATGAAGTGGACGATATGAATGACAAGCTCGTGGAAACAGTCCATGCGGTCGGAGCTAAGTTCTGCAAGACCCGCCGCAGAAGAACACAAAAACTCTCCGATCACACTCTTAATCTCATGGTTGTTAGACGGGAGATGAAGCTACATTCTTCAACAGATTTGACAGCATACAGGCAACTGAACAGACAGATCTCCAAATGCATGCGGCGAGACTTACGCAACTTCAATACAGCTCGTATTGAAGAAGCGATCGAGCGGAACCAAGGCTCCAAAGTCTTTGCCAGAGATCTGTCTGCCAGAAAGAGCCAACTGTCAAAGCTGAAGACCGAATGTGGCAGCATCGTTTCCGGGGCACCTGAGATTTTGAGTGAGATTGAGAGGTTCTATGGGCAGCTGTACACGTCATCGTTGGAGCCCCACGCAAGTGTGAGTAACGATCCAAGAGCGAGTCTTATCCGACATTATTCCGATGATATCCCGGACGTCAGTCTGAGCGAGATTAGAATGGCTCTCCAGCACCTTAAAACGGCAAGGCCCCAGGCGAGGATGGAATTACAGCGGAGCTTCTGAAAGCGGGTGGAAAACCGGTACTTGAAGTCCTTCAGAAGCTCTTTAATTCCGTCCTCCATGGTGGCATTACACCGGAGGCGTGGAGCAGAAGTGCGGTGGTCTTGTTCTTCAAGAAAGGCGACAACGCTCTCTTGAAGAACTACAGACCGATTTCCCTTCTGAGCCGCGTCTACGTGCTGTTTTCGAGAGTCATTACGAATCGTCTCGCGCGCAGTCTTGACGACTTCCAGCCTCCCGAACAAGCCGGTTTCCGAAAAGGCTTTAGCACCATAGACCACATACATACCCTTCGGCAAATTGTACAGATGTCCGAGGAGTACAATTTGCCACTATGTCTGGCGTATGTGGACTATGAGAAAGCCTTTGATTCCGTCGAAATTTGGGCGGTGCTGCAGTCCCTTCAGCGATGCCAAGTTGACTGTCGGTATATCGAAGTGTTGAAGTGCTTGTACAGTAGGGCTACGATTGCTATCCGAGTACAGAACCAGAGTACGAAACCTATCCAATTGCAGAGAGGTGTAAGACAGGGTGACGTCATATCCCCGAAACTCTTTACCGCTGCATTGGAAGATGTTTTCAAGCTTCTGAACTGGAAAGGATACGGTATCAACATCAATGGCGAGTACATCACTCACCTTCGATTTGCCGACGATATAGTCCTTATGGCAGAATTGCTGTAGGACCTAAGCACTATGCTCAATGACCTCAATAGTGTTTCCCAACGGATAGGTCTTAAGATGAACATGGACAAAACAAAGATCATGTTTAATGTCCATGTCACACCTATGCCGGTAGTTGTTGGGAACACTAAGCTCGAAGTTGTTGACGAGTATGTTTACCTGGGACAAATAGTCCGACTAGGTAAGTCCAACTTCGACCGAGAGGTCAATCGACGGATTCAACTCGGTTGGGCAGCGTTCGGGAAATTACGGCACATCTTCTCGTCAGGTATACCTCAAAACTTGAAAACGAGACTGTACACCCAGTGCGTGTTGCCAGTGATGACATACGGAACTGAGACGTGGTCCTTCACTGCTGGCCGGATGAGGAAGCTCAAGGTCGCTCAGCGAGCTATGGAGAGGGCTATGCTCGGAGTTTCTCTGCGTGATAAACTCAGAAATGAGGATATCCGCAGTAGAACCAGAGTGACCGACATAGCCCAACGGATTAGTAAGCTGAAGTGGCAATGGGCCGGCCATATAGCTCGAAGAACCGACAACCGATGGGAAAGAAAGGTTCTCGAGTAGCAGCCTCGTATCGGCAGGCGAAGTTTAGGACGTCCCCCCACTAGATGGAGTGACGACCTGGTAAGATATGCAGGAAGTCGATGGATGCAGGTGGCTCAGGACCGTGCTTTGTGGCATTCTTTGGGGGAGGCCTATGTTCAGCAGTGGACTTGTGAAGGGCTGTAATGATGATGATGATGAAGTTACGGTACGATGGTGAACGATATATCGCTATAATTGCAGTTTCAAGACCGAGCTTCATAATAAGACAATTCCCTTCTGGAAATGTCGGTTCTTCAAAAGTAATTTTGCTTTCGGATTTGACATATACCACGATTCCATCATTTTGCAATGCATGTTATGTTGTTGCATGACTTCCATATCCATTTATAATAGGCAAAAAGGGATTAGAACCAATCCAGTTTTCTGTCAGAATAATAATGTCACAGTCAACCTCAAGTCTCTTCATTAATACTGTGAAATCGTAATAATTCTTATTAATACTGCGAATATTTTGATTAAGAATGATGAGGCTTTTCGGTTGTTTGTGTAGCATTAGTTTAGTTTGCTCA
Source organism: Parnassius mnemosyne (assembly GCA_963668995.1). Lineage (NCBI taxonomy): Eukaryota > Metazoa > Arthropoda > Insecta > Lepidoptera > Papilionidae > Parnassius > Parnassius mnemosyne. Next base: position 31,357,509 of record CAVLGL010000086.1, read on the forward strand.
ACTTCACATATGGTAGATTAAGATACAGAAATTTGATCAAGTTCGTCAACTATATCTTCATCCATTTTTATAAATTATCCGGCATTGAGGCTCTATTTCACTTAGTTCTGCAAGGTAAGTTAAATTGATCAGAGAGAGCGTAATAAATTGAGATTAAAGCTATTGTTTAAATAAAGAAAATTTGTGTAAGTATTACTGGGAAGCCGCAATCTAGAGATGGCAGCAGTATTCTATGTGCCAACCAACCTGTGCCTTGTAAAGTTGCAAAGAAAGAGCGTAGCAAATCGGCGTTTTCCGTAATGCCATGGTCCAGTAAGTTATCTTCCCCGTGCAGAGATGAAAGAGATGGCTGACAGAAGTTCCCTTGGCAAGAGACCAGAATTCACGGGTTCCCAACGGGAGGCGAACTAGTTTCTTGCCTATTCTGCCTATGTTTTGTGACTTTTCCTTGGCAAGGACTCTCTTGAAGGACCTGGAGGCGGAATTATACTTCTTATTAAGGGCGCTGGTGTTCACATCCCAGGACGTATATGCGTCAGCTCAGGCCATGTTGCACACTTGTTTATAGCGTATTGCTATTTTACGAGAATGACTAAATCATGGCTAGATCTGCCTCCAATGGGCACCACAGAGGAAGGAATCAGTGACAGAATTAACTAAAATATTGGGATTATTCGTCAAGAAGCAAACCCGCCCCCAAGGGTAGGATGAAACGAAAGACCGAGCTTTATGATGAAAGATCATATAATAGTAGTGTTATATTTAGAGATTATGTAAAAACATATTCTAAAATATTTAAAAAAGTGTGCTCCACTGCTAAGGCTTTACATTTAAGCAACAAAATTAAAACTGCATCCGACAAAATTAAAATGACCTGGAGAATAATAAATAGTGAAACGGGCAAGGTCAAACCGCGCAACTCGGATTTTCAATTGAATATTAACAATAATTTAACGCGATCTGATCAAGAAGTTGCTATGGCTTTTGAGAAACATTTTACTGATGTTCCTTTTTTGACAACAAAATCATTAAATTCTTCTCCTGCTGTCGCCGAATCATTGCTCAAACAAAATGTAAAGGCTTGTTCAAATACTTTTAAATTCCATAGGGTACTGCCAAAAGATATCGTTAAATATTTTAAAACTATTGATGTTAAGAAAACGGCAGACTTATGGGGGATTTCCGTTAAAGTTATTTTATCTATCATAGATACATTAGCACCTTATCTAGCCACTATATTTAATATAAGCGTCGAATCTGGTGTGTTTCCTGATTTAATGAAACATAGTAAAGTCATACCTATATTTAAATCTGGTAGTACATTAGACCCCGCCAATTTTAGACCAATTTCTGTACTACCAACATTAAGTAAAATTTTTGAAAAAATTATTTTAGATCAGATGTTAAGTTTCTTTAATATTAATAAATTGCTACATAATAATCAATTCGGTTTTACAAGGGGTCGCTCGACAACTGACGCTGGAGTTGAGCTTATTAAACATATTTTTTGTGCATGGGAGAATTCAGAGGATGCTTTGGGTATATTTTGTGACCTTTCCAAGGCCTTCGACTGTGTTCACCATGAGACATTAATCAGGAAGCTACAGTACTATGGTGTCAAGAACACAGCGCTTAAACTTATTATTTCATATTTAAGTAATAGAAAACAGAAGGTTATTATCAATGGTAAAAGTTCTTCCGGGTCACCTGTACTAATGGGTGTACCTCAGGGCTCGATTCTCGGCCCATTCCTGTTTCTGGTGTATATTAATGACTTACCTCACCTTGTAGGGGATAGTCATGATATAGTATTATTTGCTGATGATACTTCCTTGATTTTTAAACTTAAACGTCAATCATATAAATGTGACGAAGTGAATAATGCTATATCAAAATTAGTGCATTGGTTTAACGTTAATAATATGCATTTGAACGGAAATAAAACTAATTGTGTTAAATTTACAACAACGAATGTTCAAAATCTGAATACCAATGTGTTTTTAAATGGGGAGGAATTGAGCCCTGTTGTATCCACTGTTTTTCTTGGCATCACTCTTGACGCAAAGCTCCAGTGGGGCCCCCATATATCCAAATTAGCAAGCAGACTAAGTTCTGCAGCCTATGCTGTAAAAAAGATTAGAGGTCTCACTAGTGTCGAGACAGCTAGATTAGTTTATTTTAGTTATTTTCATAGCATAATGTCTTATGGGATTTTGCTATGGGGAAATGCGGCTGATTCAGAAACTATTTTTGTTTTACAGAAGAGGGCCATTAGAGCTATTTACAATCTAAAACCGAGAGAGTCTCTTAGAGATAAATTTAAAGAAATTAATATATTAACTTTGGCCTCTCAGTATATTTACGAAAATTTAATGTATGTTCACAAAAACAAAGATAGTTTTAGTAAAAGAAGTGATATACATTCTGTAAACACTAGGAACAAACACAAGCTAGTGATACCAGTTTCTCGACTCCACAGAGTCAGTAATTCATTCTTGGGGCAATGTATACGCTATTACAACAAGGTCCCGGAAAGTGTACAGGTTCTCTCTATTACCAAGTTTAAATGTTTTACTAAGCTGAAACTGTATAAAAAGGGTTATTATAGTATAAATGAATACATGGTTGATAATAACCCCTGGGAATGAGGTGATCGCTTCCAAGCAGTTTCTAAAATAAATTTTGTAAATAGTTCGTAATCATTTATATTGTAAAATTTATTTAAAAAAAAAGTCCCGCTGGGTTTCTTGCTGGTTCTTCCCAGGACAGAGGGTTTTTTTCGAACCAGTGGTAAAGTAAAAAATGACTTTCAATAAGAATTACACATGTAATGTATATTGAATAAAAAATATTCTATTCTATTCTATTCTATGCCAATCGGCCAACCTATAGTGCCAAACAAGGCGGCAGCCTGCAGAGTGCAACAGCGATTTCAGCGTAAGTGGCATCACTCTTCGGACTGGACAATGGTCCAAGGAGCCAAGAGGGGCGTTGACGGAGACTTGATATCTGTCCGGATGAGAGATCAGCAGAAGGTCCAACAGGGAAAGTGTATGATCCTAAGCATCTGGAATCCACGTTAGCGAAGTAACCAGTTGTCTCAGACCATTTTTTTACGGGGGGAAATCCTAATGGACTACCTCCGCCTGGGGAAAGGCGGAGGGGCGTGCCGGACTCTTTCCGTCTAAAACCATCCCCGGTGCCTCCTCACACGTGCGCGTGGGACCGCAGGAATCTAAATTCTTCCGCAGCCCCACACTAGTGCTGTCTCGGTCAGTCCGGGCCTTTTTTTTATAGGATAATGGTGACAAACGAGCTCACAGTCCACCTGATGGTAAGTGGTTGCTGTGGCCCATAGACATCTGCATTTATCCTCAATTACGAATCAAAATGCAGATGCGTCGTCACCCGTGAGGACTAAGATGGAATGCTTCGTTTCCAGTAAAAAGGGTCTCCGGTTCTATACACTCATCATACGAAACACAGCAGTATTAAGCTGCTATTTTACGCTGGTATTCTGTGAGAGAGTGGTCCTTCCCTGGTCGAGCCGACCCATTCGTGCTACAACTATACCAGAAATATAGTAACAGCATGGCTCTACCACGTATAGAAGATCACTCCTCTCCCCCCGCGGCATCACCACCACCGCATCAACGGTGCGGCCCCGTTTGAGTCGCGAAGGAAAGGGCGAGTGGCGCATCGCCATACCAACGCTCCTCTTCCTCCGCGACTCCACCTCGGCTGCAGCGGTAGAGGAAGCGGATACCCCTCTCACCGCAGCCCACCGACACACATCCGAAGTGGGCTCGTCAAGCCCACTTGGAGTGGCCACCTCGGGCCGGCCTTACAACACCAGCCAGCCAAGAGGTTCCTCTTTGTTCACTGCGGGTGACCAAGCCACGGCTACTAAGCCCTCCCGCCACGACAAGGCGGGAACCCGTTCGGGTGGGGGTGGGGAGGTCATGCCAAACAGATCTCCCCGCATGATCGGTTTAATGTTCGGCATGTAGGTGTTAAAATCGCCAAGGATCACAATCTCTGCAGATGGGATCTGCTGTAGTAAGGAATCTGAAGCCATTTGGACGTGGTCGATTAGACGGTTTGTTTCAGCATTTCTGCTATGGGACTTATAGAGGCACCCGTAGAAACACGGATGGTCGTCGCTGTCTACGCGTAGCCAAGGTATGGACAGGTCTGAACCTTCTATACTGCCGGGGCGTCGAGAACAGACGTCCTCTCTGACGTATACACAAGCTCCAGCCCGAGGCAAAAAGGAGTGTTCCTATTTGTACCCCGGGTAGAAAAGATACGAAGTATTAGCCATAAAGGACACCTGGGTCTCGGTAAGAAAGAGCATGTACGGCTTCGCCGTCTTGAGATGGTAGTGGACGCCGTTTAGGCTCGAGTGATGTCCCCTGATGTTGCAGAAATTCACGGATAGGGTGGCAGGGCTCTTTTTGCTCAGGTTGCCCCGAGCAGTTATTGTCTTGAGCGGAATTCCCTCCCCGCTATCCTTCCTTACTTATTATCTCTAGATTGCTATAGTAATATTTGTTTTACCATATCTAAAGGGAATGCCGAGAAATTAACAATGAAACGGCAACCTCACTATAACCAAAAATCTCAAACGGGCGACTTTTTTATAGTTTTCATCGATATTCTATGTTATAATAGTGCACTGTTAATAATAAAAAGTATAAAAAGTTGTAGGTTCTACAAAACCTTAAATACACTTAGTGGGTACTTAAGATTTCCCGGGTTCGTTCCACAGTCACTTTGAACCATGTTATATGATATTAGCTAACACTTTTAGAAATAGGATTAAATACGAAGTTCTCAGTGGTGGCTATTTTAAGTAATAAATATATTATATATTATATAATAAGGTCTATTTGTATAAATATATTTTTCTTTTAATAGAAACTACAAAAATGATCTATTACACGCCCCCCCCCCCCCCCCCTAATTAATCACAAAACGATTATCAAACAACTAATATTTTTCCAGATTTTTGATTCCGTTTAGATTTTCATAAAATGTGTAGGCCATTTACTATAATAAATTGGTATCTTTTCTTTTGTCTGTAATACCATTAAGGGTCGTTAAAATTTCTAGTGGGCCCAAAAACGACTGTCTCCTTTATATTACAAAAATAATCGATAATATTCATTTTTACTTTCATGCCGAAGACTATCTTGTTCTATTTTATTACGGTCAAATAATATTTAATAAGGTTGCAAAACAAATATTTACAAATGTATTTATTATTTTAGCTTACATTAGAAATTCTATTCTACATCTAGTGGGGGGACGCCCTACACTTTATCCGCCGGTACGAGGCCGCCACTCGAGAACCTTGTTCCCTATTGTTTGTCGGTTCTTGTAGCTATATGGCCGGCCCTTTGCCACTTCAGCTTATTGATCCGCTGGGCAATTTTTTTTAGGAGAGGGGACAAACGATACGGCTCATCCGATAGTAAGTGATTACCGCCGCCCATGAATAACTGAAACACCAGGGGAGTTACAGATGCGTTGCGGGCCTTTTAAAAAGGAGTAGGCTCTTTTCTTGGATGTCCCTAAGTCGTATCGGTCCGGAAATATCTCTGGTGGTACCCAATTCCACAAGGAAGTTGTGCGAGGAAGAAAACTTCTTTTAAATCGCACACTGGTGGACCGCCAGTCATCCAGATAGTATGGATGGTATCGCGAGTTTTGTCGCGATGTGCGAAGGTGAAATTGTGCTGCTGGAATTAGTCCGGACAACTCCTCAAAGCATTCAACGTGGTAAATGCGATAAAATACGTAAAGAGATGCAACATCTCTTCGCAGTGCCAATGAGTCAAGCCGACCGGAAAGAATTCGATCGCCGACGTTTCGAACTGCTCTGTGCTGGATGCGATCAAATGGAAGGAGCTGGCACTGGGGAGCGCCAGCCCAAAGATGGGAACAGCTGTAGTAATAGTTATATTATAAAAGGACATATTATCCCTTAGTCATCTTGGCTTTAATCATATTACTTTAATGTTATTTGGGGTGTATACTCACAATCAATGGATACATGTATACAATTGTATTCATACCACATTTGTGCACAGACAGGCACTATATTTTGCTGGAACTACTTAAAGGATTTTCCATCGATCTTAAAGTACCTATAAATGGTGAATGTACCTACAACTTTGTTTTATACCATTTGTTATTGAACAGTACACTATTTAAACTTAAAATACTGGTGAAAATTACCAGACAATCGCTTTTAGTTTCTTTAGGGAGGATTGTGAAGTGCCGATACGCGATGCGAGTAGGTATTTTCAAAAATGCTATCTGTTTCATAACGCACGCTCCGCCTCCCGCCAGGCTCCGGGCGTGAACAACACAAATACAACATATTACACTAATTCTCACGCACACTACCGATACCAGCAGCAGGAGCGTTCATTCATTCATAGCCTATATTTGCGTACATTTACGACAAGTTACATAATGAATTTGTTTGTGTTACTTTGCAGTTTTATTATATTGCATAGTCTATTTAGACGTGGGGACTTACTACATATACATTTTAGAAGTGGGCTGTTATTTTTTTATGTAAGTATCTACCTATATACTATGTGAGTGTACTTTGTTTTATTTTTATGTATGTTCACCGATTTCTCCGGACCGATTTTGAATACTTACCTATTCTTTTCTTGTTCACAGTTGGTCTCATACAAATTTTATGGAAACCATTTCAACCATTACATATATTATATGTTGTAATTGAGTGTTATTGAAATCGGTTGTACCAAATTTTTAATGTTGCGACTTGTCCAGTAATAACATTAGTCCGTTAGAAGAAGTTGTTCGTATCACTGTTACTGTGGAATTCCGATGATTCCAAGGAAATGCTAAAATTTTCGAGATACAAAGATTTGATTAGTAAAATTTCTATACGTGGTATAGCTATGCTGCAGCTATATTAGTAGTATAGTTGTAGCACGAGTGGGTCGGCTCGACCGGGGAACGACTACGCTCTCACAGAAATTTAAACGATGAACCGAATTATATAGGTAAACTAGCTTTTAACCCACGACTTCGCCCGCGTTAGTTAGCCAGTTAAATATAATTTAAACCATTATGCTTCTATTTATTTTTCAGTGACTCTGAGATAGACAAATAATTACCAGACAGTAATGTGCAAGGACGATGTACTTCAGTTGGCGAAGGAATCGAATCTGACAAAGAGAATCAAAAATAATACAATAATAATAAGTCATGTATATATATATATATATATATATATATATATATATATATATTTATATATATATATATATATATATATATATATATATATATATAATACATAACCGTCTTTGACTGTCGAGCTAATTATTGAACCAGAGTTAGTCAAGATTGAGTCAGATAAGTTGTATGGGCGAAGAATTGTAGAAATAAATCATTTAGCAAATAATAAAAAATATTTCGATTGCAATTTCATTAACATTTTGCAAAGAATCAAGATTAGGAAACATAATTTAAAGTTTGGGAGTGTGGAATGTTTATTGATTCCGAAGATTATTATTTAGGGACAACTCCCGATGGGCTTATTGGACGTAATACTCTAAATGAAAATGTCTTATTTCCATCTCTTATTCTCTCCTTATTGCCATAACTAAAAACAGATCAAATTTTGTTTGATACAAGAAGCACAAAAAGAAAAAAGAAACCATGATTACTATTATCAGGTCCAGGGATAATTACATGTCACTGGTAGGCAATTTTGTTTTTTCGTAGTATTTAAGTACGAAAACATGAAAAGTTGTGTCGAACTTTTTCATGTTTTCGTACTTAATTTAATAAACCATGTGGTTCGGCGTAGGAAAAAAATAAATACTATGATCACTTTTGGGCAGCAAAAATGCAACCAAAACTTTACTCATTTCATTTTTAATGTTTATTACCAGAAATGATTGACCTTCGAGTTCCTAGAGAAATAGCACTTCGAGAAAGAGTGTAATTAAGTAATATGTAATAATAAACAATGATAATTTCTTCAAGTTGTTACTTTTTATATATTTGCCTACCTACTTTATTGTAAACTCAAAATATTTTTAATTTAATGTCCTTATTCAATCAAGGCTAAATTAATAACTGAATAATCAATAAACACTGAATAATCATTACACAGACATTAACTTTTTTATGAGAGGTATTATCTTTCTAGGTTATCGATATTATTTTCTCCTCTCTAGGCGATAATAATATCGATAACACCTCTAAAACTTACAGCCTATATACACGTCCCACTGCTGGGCACAGGCCTCCTCTCATTTCTGACAGGGTTTTAGGGCAAGGAAAGGTCCGCCGCGCTGCCCCAATGCGTGTTGGCGAACTTCACATGTCTTCGAAATATATTTTTTTTTCTTATTTGTCAGACATGCAGGTTTCCTCGCGATGTTTTCCTTCACCGCCGAGCACGTGGTAAATCAGCACTTAAAATTGCAATTAACAATTTCATTGGTGCCAGCGGGGATCGAACCCGGGTTTCTCGCGTACCTACTGTGAAACTTATAGCGAGCGCTAACCATCTGAGCTACCACGGCTCCAACACCCCTAACGTCACTACAATATGCCCCTGCCCCCCGACCCGTATCGTGCGATAGAGAGAGTTGCAAGTCTTGAAGGCAATTGCCTACATTTTCTTTCTGAAATATTGTTTCCGGCGATAACATTTTTACCCCCCTAAAACTTTACAAAAGAAGACAATTTTGGTCTTATTAGATTAAGTACACTTTAATCTAGGCCTGTACGTTTTGCTTTTTTAGTAATCAGTTTAGTTTAATTAAAAAAAAATAAAAACGCTCGAGGAAGTTTTTAAGTCAAAAATATAGATATTTAGATGCTAATAACTTATATTGTGTACAATATTTCTTTAAAATAAAAACGTACGGGCCTAGTTTTTTGTCATATCTACAACATTTCCAAAATTTATTAAAATTGGACTATATTTACAAGGGGGGGGGGGGGGGGGGGGACGTTATCGCTTTTTGTATGAAAATTTACAGCTTCACAATCCTCTTAAGTTAATTTAAGATTCATTTTTTTGTGTCAGGATCGCGCCAAATGGAAGTCCGTAGTCTCTGCCTACCCCTCTGGGTGACAAACGTGAGTGTTTGTATTGTATTGTATTTATTAATTTCCTTGTATTCCCTATATAAATTTTGGAAATGTTGTAGATATGACAAAAAACTAGGCCCAGTTTTTTGTCATATCTACAACATTTCCAAAATTTATTAAAATTGGACTATATTTACAAGGGGGGGGGGGGGACGTTATCGCTTTTTGTATGAAAATTTACAGCTTCACAATCATCTTAAGTTAATTTAAGATTCATTTTTTTGTGTCAGGATCGCGCCAAATGGAAGTCCGTAGTCTCTGCCTACCCCTCTGGGTGACAAACGTGAGTGTTTGTATTGTATTGTATTTATTAATTTCCTTGTATTCCCGTTATGATGCGAAAAAACTAATATTAATATTGTAATCTATAGATTATGAGGAATATATTGACGTGCATTTCATTAAATGTCGTTAAAATTTGCGCTCGACCCATTATCCACACAAAAGGAAATTGTCTGCTTTGGTAGAGAATACGCATAGATTACGCGACCTTGATACCAGAATAATATTTTATTTAATATAAAATTTCGATTTAACTTTAATTTTATTTAATATAAAATTTAAAATTGCGGAGCTATTGTGATTAGGGTTACAAAAGCAAAATACAAAAGAATTTCCTTACACATTATCTCGATGATTGTATACGAAATGATTTCTAATCAAATGTATCAAGTGTCAACCTATACAAGTCGCAACTTGCCGTGCGCAGAACGCGGCGGAACAGCGCCAAACGTGACACAACAGGGCTGAACGCTATGATATTTCTCTGTGTTGGAAGTTTATAGTCTATATCAAAGAGAGTACTGCTTAAGAACTTAGAATATGATGTTAATATCATTCATCTAAGAGAGCTAATATGTACATAATCGCATAAACGTATGCCAAGAATTCCAACAAATAAAAACAGAAAACTGGTTGTGGATAACAGTAGCAATAATTATGTAAATTTATATTTATTTAACTTATCGGGTGACCTTTATCACTTTACTTAGAAACAGGAAATATTTATCTAAAATATTGTTGTCACTATGTTATATAATTTATTTTAATTAAAAAAAAAACAGCTTTGGAGAATCCATTACCCTGTTTCGTCCTGTGAATGATCTAAGTGGCGATTATGGCGATATTCCAGAAATATCTTGTGGGTTAGGTTATGTGTGTACTGTGTGTGACTGTGTCTTTGGTTAAGTGGTAATAAACGTGAACGCCAACCTGGTCCCGTGTTCGAGTTTAAAAAAAAACATTAATTGCATTGATTACAAAACTGATATAAATCAAATAATGCATTATTTCCAGGACGGCTAAAACAAAATTTACTAAACAGCTGTATTTGAGTGGGTCCATGGATGTTTAAGATTGACAATAAGATCCGGTAGGTGGCGCTGTTGTCGAGATTCAGTAATCAGCCATGCTAAGCCGGGCTGGATCGATAGTTCAAAATAAATACTCATTTTTTAAAACTATGCTAGCGTCTCTAAAACCGTTTTATTGATTTCTCGATATTATATAACAGAATCAAATTTGCACAAAAAATATAGATAAATTTTAATGAAATATAATATTTTTTATTAAATAAGATTCCCTGTCCTGAGAAGAACTAACAAGGAACCTTTTGGAAATATTTAAATATTTACTAACAATAAATATGGTGTGTACAATTAAAAATTAAAACATTTAGAAGAACCATGAAATTTTTAATAGTGTACCCGTTTAAGCAACTTGTTTTTTTTAATTTATATATTTTTAATAAGCTCTATAAATAAATATTAAAGTATTCTTATTAAGACTTCTTATTTAGACGTGGTATGCTGTAGCTATATTAGAAGTATAGTTGTAACACGGATGGGTCTGCTCGACCGGGGAAGGAACACGCTCTCACAGAATACTAGTGTAAAATAGCAGCGTAACGCTGCTTTGTTTTGTATGGTGAGTGTAGAAAACCGGAGACCCCTTTAACTGGACACGAGGCATTCCATCTAAGTACTCACTGGTGACAACACATCTACAATTTGATTCATAATCGAGGACAGATGTAGATGTCTATCATCATTACAGCCTTTCACAAGTCCACTGCTGAACATAGGCCTCCCCCAAGGAATGCCACAAAGCGCGGTCCTGAGCCACCTGCATCCATCGACTTCCTTCTACTGCAGAAATCCTCATTTCTAAGTTTATCACGCAGAGTAACTCCGAGCATAGCCCTCTCCATAGCTCGCTGAGCAACCTTGAGTTTCCTTATATGGCCAGCAGTGAAGGACCACGTCTCAGATCCGTAAATCATCACTGGCAACATGCACTGGTTGTACAATTTCGTTTTCAGGTTTTGAGGTATGTCTAACGAGAAGATGTGTCGTAGTTTCCCGAACGCTGCCCAGCCGAGTTGAATCCGTCGATTGGCCTCTCGGTCGAAGTTGGTTTTCCCTAGTCGGAGGATTTGTCCCAGGTAAACATACTCGTCAACATCTTCGAGCTTAGTGATCCCAACAACTACCGGCATAGGTGTGACATGGACGTTAAACATGCTTTTTGTTTTGTCCATGTTCATCTTAAGACCTATGCGTTGGGAGACGCTATTGAGGTCATTGAGCATAATGCTTAGGTCCTCCAGCGATCCTGCCATAAGGACTATATCGTCGGCAAATCAAAAGATGTACTCGCCATTGTTGTTGATACCGTATCATTTCCAGTCCAGTAGCTTGAAAACGTCTTCCAATGCAGCGGTGAAGAGTTTCGGGGATATAACGTCACCTTGTCTTACACCTCTCTGCGTTTGGATAGGTTTCGTACTCTGGTTCTGTACTCGGATAGCCATCGCAGCCCTACTGTACAAGCACTTCAGCACTTCGATATACCGACAGGCTTTCTCATAGTTCACATACGCAAGGCAAAGTGGCAGATTATAGTCCTCTGTCTTCTGTACAATCTGCCGCAGGGTATGTGGTCTATGGTACTAAAGCCTTTTCGGAAACCGGCTTGTTTGGGAGTCTGGATGTCGTCAAGTTTGCGTGCGAGACGATTCGTAATGACTCTCGAAAACAGCACGTAGACGCGGCTCAGAAGGAAAATCTGTCTGTAGTTCTTCAAGAGAGCGTTGTCGCCTTTCTTGAAGAACAAGACCAGAGGACGGAATTAAAGAGCTTCTGAAGGACTTCAAGTACCGGTTTTCCACCCGCTTTCAAAAGCTCCACTGTAATTTCATCCTCGCCCGGGGACTTTCGGTTTTTAAGGTGCTGGAGAGCCATTCTAATCTCGCTCAGACTGACGTCCGGGATATCTTCGAAATATTGTCGGATAAGACTCGCTCTTGGATCGTTACTCACACTTGCGTGTGGCTCCAACGATGACGTGTAAAGTTGCTCATAGAACTCACTCGAAATCTCAGGTATCCCGGAAACGATGCTGCCACACTCGGTCATCAGCCTTGGCAGTTGGCTATTTCTGGCAGACAGATCGTCTTTGCCAGGACTTTGGAGCTCTGGTTCAGCTCGATCGCTTCTTCAATACAAGCTGTATTGAAGTTGCGTAAGTCCCGCCGCATGCATTTGGAGATCTGTCTGTTCAGTTGCCTGTATGCTGTCAAATCTGTTGAAGAATGTAGCTTCATCTCCCGTTTAACAGCTATGAGATTAAGAGTGTGATCGGAGAGTTTTTGTGTTCTGCGGCGGGTCTTGCAGAACTTAGCTCCGACCGCATGGACAGATTCCACGAGCTTGTCATTTATATCGTCCACTTCGTTGCAGTCTTCTAGGCACTGAAAACGGTTTTGTAACTCGAGCTGAAAGGTTTCGGGACTTTGGAACAGAGCATGAGGGGGACGGAGCGTTAACTTCACTAGACGAGTTCTCTCCAACTTAACGTTTAGGTTCAGTGTGCCTCGAACCATTCGGTAATTGCTACCAGTTTTCACCCTGGCGATCACGGAAACATCACTGAAATCTGGTCGTCATAATGAAGTCAATCTCATTTTTTGACCAGGTCCACTTCCTGTGGGGCCGCTTCTGGAAGAAAGAGTTCATCATAAAGAGTCCCTCTTTCTCCATGAAGTCGGCCAGCTGCTGGCCCCTTGGGTTCCGTTGGCCTATTCCAAATTTCCCTACTTTCAGCGCACCGTTCTCTCTTGTGCCTAGTTTTGCATTGAAGTCTCCCATTAACACCTTATATTGGGTTTTGGAGGAATGCATGGCTCTAGAGATATCCTCATACATTTCCTCCACCTCCTCATCGGGATGTGCCGAGGTTGGTGCGTAAACCTGTATGACCTTTAGCAAATACCGTATGGTGATTCTGAGTATAAGGTACGCAACCCTCGTCGACACACTCAATATTTACAACGTTGTTAACGAGAGACTTGTGGACGATAAATCCGACACCTCCTTGGGACAGATGGTCGCCCTCCCGGTAATAGAGCAAGTTGCCGGATTCGAGGATTACCGTGTCCTCCCCCTCTCTTCGGGTCTCGGATAATCCTATAATATGCCAGCATAACTTGTCTATCTCTTCTTCCAGCTCCAAAATCTTCTCGTCAGTCCTAAGGGTACGTACGTTGTATGTTGCCAGGTCGAGTCGTCTTAGGTGGCAACCGAACCTCCACCGGAGATTCTTAGCATCCCCTGCCCCGCCGTTACCATGGTCGCCATCGTAGCCAGGAATAGCGGGGCCGCCGGAGACTGGGGGCCGTTTGTTTATTGCTCTTATCATTGGGGGGTATTTGCCATAGTTGCCACGCTTGGCGAGCGGGTTGGCAACCGCAGTTTTTTTATTGTAATTTTGCTGTATTCAGGAAGATGCTGCTGCCCATCTCCTGCCCGTTTCCCTTTGTCGCCTTTTACGACACCCACGGGAAGATATGGGGTCGTTGTCGACTATTACCGCTGGCTGGCAGAGTGCTAACGCTTATTGGTTGTGTGTGAATGTGAATATTGGGTAGATGATTATACCGTGTTGTAGGATATGAAGATAGCTGAATAACAGGTTCTACAGCAGACGTCTGGGTTATTGTGAAATATCAGTCTCATATTTTTACACTTTTTCATACTTTCCTGCTCAGGCCTGCAGTGGAAGTGTTGTAACTTTGGTTCGTAAGAATTAATATGCCATGCGAAATTATAACCGCTCATCAATCACTTATTAATTTTTTAATATTTTTGTCATAAAATACCATATTATGGCTTATGTATAAGAAATAGGCCTAAGGTATCACAGACATTTTTTATGGAGCAAAGATTATTTTTGTAGAACATAGCATACATACATATCACTAACCATTACACCAGCGTACGCATAAAGCAGTTCTTAACAGCGACTTGCTTAACAAAAATCAATATTTAAGGCTAGCTAAGAGCTGTAACCTAATGCTAGATTGTCTATTCTATTTCTTGTGGATCTAGCTATCATATACAAAAAAAGAATTTTTCAAATCAGATTAGAAGTTCGAGAGATAAGCATATATAAACAAGCAACAAAACCTCTTCCTCTTTATTATAGCTCGTTCTATCCTATACATTTATATATTTGTTTGTTTTTAGTGTCGCTTCTTTATTTTCTTGAGATTCATATCACAAAGATGCTAAAGAAATTTTTACTTCAAAAATCCATGCTGGTCTGTAACTTATAAGTACCATGTTTATTTGGGAAGAATCTACCTACCATAGCTATGAGTTACAGCTCTGATGGCAGCGGATTCGAATTTCGCACGGAACAATTATTTGTATGACCTACAAATCGTTTCGGGTCGGGATGTTTATCCGTGTAAAATTTAACTTTTATACCGCTCCACAATACAGCAGAAAAGGTAAGTGTGGGGTAACCATTTAAAAAGAAGAAAAAGAAAAGGATTATAATTATTATATAAATACTGAAGCAAAAAATATTGAAAAACTATTTGCTCTATACTTAATTGTGACCTGTTTGTTCCTCACCCCAAGGAATTGCATATAAATAATGTGTACTACATAAATTGCATATTTATGTCCTATTTATGTAGCACCTATATAAATAATGGGTGCTAAATAAATTGTATACGGACATACATATGCAATTTATGTAGTATCTATTATAAGAAAAATACAAATAGATTTTTAAATAATTAAACAAAATCAAACAATAAACATGAAATCCCAAACATTACCAATTCCCGTCGAGATCGCTTGAATTAGGATTGACATCTTGCTGAGAATAAATTCTTTTTCAAATAATTCACAATTGTATTTTTTTACTTTTTGTCCTTTCTCAGGTTTTCTAAAGCCACAAAATCCTAGGTTCTAAATCACACTTAAGATCATAAGTAATTCAAGCCCCTTGGAATACTTGGCTTCCCAACACAGAACTGACTTAAACAAAAAAAAATATTTAAAACTTCGTATGTAAGCCAAAGTCGTGGTTAACTTATTAATAGAAAAGCCTTAGCAACGCACAAATATCTGAACAATAAATTAATAAAGACTGAATCGTTAGCAATCGCGACGTAATAAGTGAAGACCGGTGTCAGCTTTGTGTGCGTGACTTAGTGTGACAGATTTGCGCATGTGTGCTAGAGCAAAATTTTGCAAGCTATCAAGTGTAGTGTTACGAGACTCCACTGCAATTAGATTTACTATTTATTACTGCATTATTTGGTGAGGAAAGTTTTATAATTAGTTAGAAAGGTGTCTTATTTATGTCATGTTTGTATGAAATGTAAGATAATTTAGTTTAATAAGGGTTATTTACTATTATCAAAATTAAGAATAATCTAACAAAACTTATTTAATATATAGTAATGAATACCCCTTATTTTGTGTAATTTTTTTAAGTTTCTGGCGTTGGCGGGAACATATAAGTAATAAAGGTACCATTTAAGTAAAATATTTTTATTAATAGGTATTTATTTATTTATTTACTCTTTATTATATAAAAGATATTAATAAAAAGGATCGACAAAGACACACTAGAATTAAGTAATAAAGATTATAATATTAAAACGATAATAAAAGAGACCCTCCCTCCTTCACTCTGACACCTTTTACAACACTCACGGGAAGATTTGGGGTAGTGGGTTTTCTTAGCTGTTTCGTTTTATACGTATTTGTTAGATAAAACACCTTCTTGACATTATGACCGTTGGCAGTATCAGTGACTAACAGGTTCTTTTAAGCAATAACTAATTTGAGCTGAGTATCATTTTAAATTTTTACGTATTTTTATAGAATAACAAGGGTTTTTATAGGGTGACAAACGAGCACACAGTCCACCTGATGGTAAGTGGTTGCTGTGGCCCATAGACATCTACATCTATCTTCGTTTGCGAATTAAAATGCAGATGGGTTGTCAGTCGTGAGGACTAAGATGCAATGCCTCTTTTCCAGTAAAAAGGGTTCCGGTTCTCTACACTCACCATACGAAACACAGCTGCGTTAAGCTGCTATTTTACGCTGGTATTCTGTGGGAACGTGGTACTTCCCCGGTCGAGCCGACCCATTCGTGATATACTATTAATATAAGCTGCAGCATGGCTCTAAGAAAAAAAGTTTATTTATTAAATGTAAACACTGACACATTTCGGTGAATATTAAAAAAAAATGTTTCTTAGGAGAAAAATGTGAAACCTATGTCGTAAAATATTTTTTTTATAGGATATGGGTGACAAACGAGCACACAGTCCACCTGATGGTAAGTGGTTGCTGCGACCCATAGACATCTACATCTATCCTCTGTTACAAATCAAAATGTAGATGCGTTGTCACCCGTGAGGACTAAGATGGAATGCCTCATTTCCAGTAAAAAAGGCCTTCGGCCACCTGCACTCACCAAGCGAAACGCAGAGGTAAACCTCTACTTCACGCTGGTTTTCTGTGAGGTCGAGGTACTACCCCGGTTCAGCAAAAGCTGCCGCGTGGCTTAAAATATAAAACAATGTAGTTTTTGTCAGCTTTGAAAGTTTCTTTTAGCAAATAACAATATAAACTTATAAAGTACGACATCGTAACGATTTCTTCATAACTAAGTAGCGTTCGGAAGTAATAAAAATTACAACATGCTTTTTTTGGTTTTTGTAATGAAAGTAAAAAATGTCAATATCATTTATGCATATGCAACATAAAAGTATCATTCAATTCAAAACAGGAGTTCAGTTCAGTAGGTTTGTTATAGTCAGGAGCAGGACAACAAACATTTTCTACAACCATAATAAAAATAAATTATCAGTAATAAGGGCTAATAATCTAACACCCACCAGATGTCGCTTGTTGGGACAAAAAGACATACAGACAGTTAGACAATTATAAAATTATAGAAATATAATCATTTATTTTTAGTTCCTCTCAATCAGTTTTGTTACTAAGCTATAAAATGTGCAGACATCTGCTATTTAACTTTTTTTTTTATTATATGTTAAGATAGATGTGTGAATTTTTGGTTGGTATTTGGTATTTTAAAAAACAAGTTCAAAACCTAGAGTTATCTCGCCGCAAAAAGAAACATAACATGGGCATAACTACAATTAATCTCAACAAATAAGTAAAGGGAAGTGAAGTGAAAGAAATAAATGGAATTGACTGTATTTAATAGAAATGAACATACCATTTATTATTGCGCAAGATTAATATAAATTAAATCTTGTGCAACATGTGTTAATCGTGAACGATTTGGTCATTTGACTCGGATCGCGTAAAAGTGATAATAATAGCAACCATATTTTTTGAACGATCCGGAACAAGTGATTGACAAGGAATGTATAAACTGAGACCTATGATTGACTGTTTTGCATAGGACTGTTTTGTGAATGTGAATATAAACGCGAAAATTATTTTTTCTACATATTATTTGAACAAAGCATAAAGTAGTGAGGGATATTTATATGGATCACCTCGCTTCATCCGCCCCTTGCGTCAACAACGGAGTTGATATCGCCACTCAACTAATCCAAATGTTCCGCCGAGGTGGATTCGAATTGGTTAAGTAGACAAGTAACTGCAAGGAGCTTTTACAATATTAATTGTGTGCATAACACGACAAGCAATATTGACTCGTTTTATTCATCTATACTCTATGACAGTACTATAAAAAAAGAATATAAATCTAAAAAGAAATTCAGATAAGGAAAAAAAAAGTTTTATTTTTTAATTGTGTATAGTGATGATATAGGTAAAAATTTAGGAATATCATTAAATAAATATTGAAAATGGCAACATATAAGTAATTATTGCATGCCTGAAACATCAATAGGCCAAATAATGAATAAAATTTTAACTATTCAATTTTGCTCTTATACTATGTTAAACATTTAGTTACATGTTGGAAGAAGGGGTAATGTGAACAAAAGTCAGTTATTAAAATATATTGACTATCAATTAATAGAATCAGGCGTTACTTTGCGGAAGTCCACTATATTAAATTTGTCAAAAAATTACTTTGCGTACATCCGCTAGATAAAATAAAATGATGTGTACCTAGTTTGAAGAGCACCTTCCGGCCTCCCTCAATTGCGTGCACTATCCCCGTCACCACTAATCCCAGCACCACTACTCCCAACACCACTACACTAGGAAAGACACACCACTGACGACAATACGACACGTGTTTCGCCTCTGAGCGGTTAGCAACCGTAGAGTCTATATCACCTGAGGATGCCTCGTGTATAGTGCAATCAAATCTAAAAACAATTACAAAAATTGTATACACCCGGTGCATCAAAATATGCAAGCCACTTTTGGCGAAGAATTACAAATTGAATTGTTTTTAAATAGTAACAACATACATAATTATTTCTTGTATAACTGAACATTGGTTAAAAGATTATAATTATAATAGGTTTAATTTTAGTAAACAACAGGTGGTCAGTTGCTTTAACACAGAAAAAAATTACGCGGTGGCTCCTTAATGGCTTATAAATTATTAATAAGTAAAGAACACAAATATATTGTGAGCCTCTCTGTTGAGAAAACCGTAGAAATGGCGTGTGTTGAGTTTGAGCACTTCATTGTTGTCAGTGTTTGCAGACCCCCACATTCTATATATGATTGTTTTGAAAAAATAATGGAGGAAGTTTTGCTTAAACTTAATAAACGGAATAAATCTGTCGTCGTACGTGGAGAATTTAATATCAACAACACTTTAATATCAAAGTCTCACTTCTTCCACGAGTATTAAGTTTAAATCATTACTCAAATCATACAACTTGTTAATTTATTCTTTGAGCTAACAGGTATTGCAAAGCCTAGTGCATCTTGTATAGATAATATTTTACTGATGTTGAGCCCTTACATAAATTAATTATTCAAAATTCAAGTTCTGATCAATGTGGAAAGTTAGTCTCGCTACCTCACATGCACAAAAAAACAGAAAGTTTAAGAAAGTTGTGTTTGTTCCAATAAATGAACATCGCTTAGAGAGATTTAGAAGTAATGTAGTCAAAAAGCTACCATTTCTTTATATGGATCATTATTTAAACTAATAAGTCTTGAATTTAATAAAATATTTACTTCCTAAACACTCTCTTTACACAGTCGCATATCGTTTAATCAGTGGGCGACAGTAGGAATCCATAGGAGTATACAAAATTTATATGATTTTTACAATGAAAGATTATATAATCTTGCTATGGGGTAATGCGATTGACATTGAAACTATATTTATTTTGCAAAAGAGAGCCATGAGAGCATTTTACAACCTGGGTCCGAAGGAATCACATAGAGAAAAATTTTAGGAATTAATATATTAACTTTGGCCTCTCAATATATTTACGAGAATTTAATATATGAACACAAAAACAATAATAGTTTTATTAAAAATAGTGATGTACATTAGTGATGAACACACATTGAATAAAACTAATTTTTCTATCGCGTTTAGATTACTTATTTTAAATATAAGAAATCATCATGATGTACATACATGCATATAGAGTCTACTTCTGTGTGAAGACCCTAACTTATTTATTGAACAGCTTACTCAAAAATTAAAAGAATCGCTGGATGAGGCTAAATTTACTAAGTATCTTTCAAAATACCAGCGAACTATAAAGCCTTGAAACAGTACAGGTATTTTGAACAGAAACAAAATGCAGCTTAAACTAAAGTCTGACCCAGATAATAATATTCTAATAATAACATTTAAAAGATATCGTAATCATTGCGACAAGTTGATAAAATAAAACTAAAAAGAAAAAACAAACGCGCACAAGTTATTAATGCTTCTAAAAATTCAAAAAATCTTTGGAAAACCATAAATACTATTACTTAATACAAAACCCAAAGACGCATAGTAATGAACTCCTTACAATAAAATCATCTCCTAATGAATCATTTAATTTTGATGGTGAATTTTTTGCTAACATTGGAAGAAAACTAGCTAATGACATCAATATAACCTATATACATATACTATTACACAAACTTGTCGACCCTCAAAATACAAGTCTTCATTTGAGATCATTCGTTCTTTTTGACACTGATCCCCAGGAATTTGTCCTTACTATTGATAGTGTCACAACTGATAGTGCTGCCCGTTGGGACAATATTCCTACAAAGTTTCTGAAATGGTGTAAGTTCTTCATCGCATAAATCACTTGCATAATCTTTGTTGTCGTACAGGTTTTTTCCCCACCTCATATAAAAATAAAAAAAACTTTAATTACTCCTGTTTATAAAAGTAGTAAAAGAGATGATATCAACAACTATCGGCCTACCTTAATATTTACATCTATTTCATTTTTTTTTAAATTATTAATATTCGACTCATTAAGTATTTAACTAAATATAACAAATTATCAAAAAAACAATTTAGATTTAGACAAAAGTATTCCACTGAAGATGCGGTTATAGCCCTTACTTCTTTAATCATGAAAAAAATCTAAGGCTAAGGAATCTAGTCACTGGTTACACGCTTTACCATAAAGTAATCACGGCACATTACTTGATGGTGAAAGCTTGCGCATCGCCGCAGGAAACCAAATAGGAGCGGCGATTTTTCAACCCCATCTGTGCCCTTATGGTAGCAGCTTCGACAAGTTTTTGCTCCACAAATTTAAATTATATTTAATTATATTTTTGTGTACATGTAGTTGTGTCTATAGTTACAACATGTGTAACTTGTGAGTAGCATTATGGGTAGCATGATGAGTAGCACCCTAATACAGAAATGCAATATAACTATATTCTCGTATCTCGCTTTTAAAATTTGATGTTATTACCGTGTATTGTTGTCCATTGTTAGGCCTTTTTTTCATAATTATTTTATGTACATTCTTCTCTTTCTTAATATTTTGGCCTTTAGCTAGCTTTATTTATTTCATAATTTTATTCACTTATTTATTAATTTATTTATTAAATATCGGGAATCGGAGTTTTAATTCACTTTATTTATATTTTACTTCATGATAATTATCACGCGGGTACTTTATACATATGGGCCCCATTAACTTGGGTACTATATAACATTTTCATTACATTCATTTTATTTTATTGGTACATTTAATATTAATATTTATTGGCTCTTCTACACTTAATATTAATATTTATTTTCGGGTGAGGGGGGGGGGGTATACACGACACTGGTGGCTACACGACACCACAGGATGATGAGACACCTAAAGATATAAAATGCGAGTGGCTAAAAATCACAATCAAAAAAAAACTTCCCTTCACAAGTCCACTATTGAACATAGGCCTCCCTCAAGGTTATATAAAACAGACAGTGGCCATGTTGAATTACACAGATTTTGTGACACGTCGCAGAAAGCTTACGCGTGTGTTTTTATTTCAAGTTCATTTCAAGTTGAAGTTATAATAAATTAACATCACAAAGTACTGAACCAACATATGTATTCATGAAATTAGAAAATACCTTAATTTTGGCTATAAACGCATTGCAAGCGAAGCTCATAACTACCTTTGCAATAGCGGCCATAATAGTTAGTAACAAGTTAAAAGCTTATTACGTTAACAAAACAATTTATTAAATAAGGTTATCAAACTTTATTAAAGGCGTTTCAACTTTCACTTGATAACACTGTAATAATTAGTGAAACAGCCGAGCATGATATAAGGTCAATTACCGATGGATTTATATTTACCAGTTAATAACATTCACTTGAACCTATGAAAAGTTTATGGTCTTTTCACGGATTTTTTTGGATTCTCGAGGATTTTCTTATTTTTGAGGTAGCCTTTTTAGAAGGATTCTAGCGTGAATTCAAGCCAGCAGCTTCCCTTATAAAATACCGCATTCATTTCTCATTGCGCATTGAATTCAAACTTGAATTCTCCTAAAAAAGGCTATATCTCCTAAATTAATGAGTCACAAATTTTTTTTCTAAGTCACTTATATTCATCAATTCCTCACTAAATGTTGATATAGTTATGGATATCGTTTGGGAGGATTCCAAATTCAAGGACGCCTATTTAATGGTTAAACTAGTTATATATTTCCTAATTTGAACAAATGTCGTAGATTAGAACAAATTTATTTTATTTAAATTTACGACTTATTTGCATACTTACTAGTTTCCTATTTTTATTTAGTGGCACACTTGACACATATCTAAGCTCTAACGTTTTAATGCTAGTCAAAATAGATATAGGTGTATGGTCCACAACTTACATACCATCATGAAGATTTTATGCTCAATTGCGACCAATTTTTGTATTGAAAATTTCTCTCATCTCGCATCTCATCAGCATCTTTAAAGTTTATTCTTTTTTTACTAAAAAAAGTAGGCTCAGTCTTGACCTGTGGCCCGTGGGCAAAAATAAGGTCTACGATGGAGCTAGTTTGCCCAGGAGAAGCCTGTTAACACGCACCTTGAAGAGGTTAAGGTTATACGCACTCGGAAAAACAGACGCTGGCAGGGCATTCCACTCCTTGGCTCTGCGCATTATGAAAGATAACTTAAGGCGCTAAGTGCGAATATTTGGAATATCAAGCAAGTGTGGATGGTAAACTGCCGTACGCCTGATATTCCGATCGGAGAATAGAGATGGCAGTATGAGCATATGTTTAGGCTTAGCTTATTAATTAGGTATGACATTGTCGGACGTCCGTATATAGTTATGTGGCGTCGGTATATATTCGTAATTATCAAACGCCCGTATGTAGTTATCCAGCGACCATAAATAGTTATACAGCGCCCGTATCTAGTATCGAGCACCTGTATTTGCCAGATTTAAGTAAATCCTACCTTAAAGGTTTTTCTTTTTGACTTTATTGATATTCATCATCATCATCATCATTACAGCCCTTCACAAGTCCACTGCTGAACATAGCCCTCCCCCAAAGAATGCCACAGAGCACGGTGCTGAGCCACCTGCATCCATCGACTTCCTGCATGTCTTACCAGGTCGTCACTCCATCTCGTGGGGGGACGCCCTACACTTCGCCTACCGGTACGAGGCTGCCACTCGAGAACCTTTCTTCCCCATCGGATTATTGATATTACGAGTAAAGTATTACTATTATTTGAGAAATATGAGCAAGATACGGTCAATTATTTAGTGAAGTAATGATAATTATAGATGTAAAAGAGAGGGACCTAGAAAACGCTAATGAGATTAACGCCAACAATTTGCTCTGAAACGGTAAGACTAAATGTATTAAATATACAATATCTAATGTTAAACATTCGTATACCAATGTGTTCTTAAATGGGAAGGAGTTGAGTCTTGTGGATGCCACTGCTTTTCTTGGTATTACTGTTGAAGCGAAGCTTCAGTGGGGCCTCCATTTATCTAAATTAGCTAGCAGACTTATTTCTGCAGCATATGCCGTAAGAAAGATTAGAAGTCTTAACAATGTTGTGAAAGTTAGATTAATGGGGTTATTATAAACTAATTTGCTTAATTCCGCGTAAAGAAAGAAAATGATGTGTCCTGCCCAGTTGTAAGGCGACCTCCCAAACTCCCTCAATCGTCACCATTTCTTACCATTGTAATACAGAGATCCATGTTTTTAAGTCCTTAAAGCAGAGAATAAGGGACAATGAAAATAATAGAATAGAATAATTTTTATTCAATATTGATTATTAAATAATACTTATTGAAAGTCATTTTTTATTTATTTACTACTGGTTCGGAAAATACTTCTGTCCTGGGAAGAACCAGCAAGAAACCCGGCGGGACTTTTTTTTTTGCAAACATATTTCACTGAACAATAATTTCTTTTATAGAATTTTTAAATGATTTTTCATAGAACCAGCATCGCCAGCATGCTGCTTATATCACCTTATTCCCAGGGGTTATTCTCATTCAAATTATAATAACCCTTTTTGTATATTTTTTCTTTAATAAAACTTTTAAACTTGTTTATTGACAAACTTTGAATATGTTCTGGGATTTTGTTGTAGAAGCGTATACATTGCCCCATAAATGAATTACTAATTCTGTAACTGGCAATACAAGCTTATGTTTGTTCCTAGTGTTTAAAGTATGCACATCCTTATTCTTATTAAAGCTATTTATGTTTTTATTTACACACATTACATTTTCATAAATATATTACGATGCCGAAGTTAATATGTTTATTTCTTTAAATTTTTGTCTGAGGGACTCTTTACAAATTAGGCTATAAATCGCCCGAACGGCTCTTTTATGCAAAACAAATATAGCTTCAATATCAGTCGCATTACCCCATAGCAAAATTCCATAAGAACTCACGCCATGAAAGCAACCAAAACACACTAATCTAGCTGTCTCAACATCTGTGAGACTTCTAATGATCTTAAATGATCTTATTGTTACTAAAGCTGACAAGGGCAATAATGTTGTTATTAATTATGGATAATAGCGTCTATAGCCAGAAGGTTAACGATGTTATCCAAGGTGGACTTTGAGCTTTTGGAGTCTAACCCCACCAATAAGTTTACTTCGGATATTAAAGTATATATACACCAGTTTACATTTTTTTTTGCCCGACCATAACGTGTCTCGCAGCAGTCTTTTTCCAATGAATCCTCAAGCACCCATTTTATATGTGTTACCTAAAATACATAAAGAACAGGTTCCTATTCATCCAGTTGTATCACATACAGGTGCACCAGCTTATTTCCTTGCTAAAAAGTTAAACTTCCTTCGCAGGAGAAATCTGGATTCAATCCAACTTACAGCCTAAAAATAGTTTAGATCTTATTTTAAAGATTAAAGATATTCTTATTCCTCCCAAAATCCATGTTGTTATCTTTAGACGTTGATAGTCTTTTCACAAATGTCCCATCCCTAGACTGTTTGCGTATACTCGCAAATCTCTTTAATAAACGTCGTCTACAATTTTTTTTTTCTTTTTTTTTTTTACTTTATCCCCACACTAGGATTTTCTCCTGTATCGTGGAGGCAGTTTACAAACACAAATTTCACAAGGACAAACATCCAGACCCGGAACAATCATTTGTAGGCCATACAAATACTTGTTCCGTGCGGGATTCGAACCCGCGCCCCCCAGCGCAGCAACTCATTGCTAAGCCACTGCGCCACGGAGCCGTCAATTCGGGGAAACAAATGATTTTCTAAACTTAACCTCTCTCTGTATGGAACAAAACTATTTCCAGTTTAATAACCACTTCTGTCTACAAAAAGAAGAGCTACCCATGGGTTCCCCTCTAAGTCCTCTTCTGGCGGACATTTTTATGGATAATTTTGGAAAACAACACATATTTGTCAACCAATATATCTTATATTATTATCGATATGTAGACGACATAACTATTTGCTGGCACAAAGATGCACTCTGATAAAATTAAAAAAAAATCTTCGTTCTTAATTACCTCGACTTAGCAATAACAAGAAAAGAGTCGTTACATGAATTTCAAATTTATCGAAAGCCAACTCATACCGACACGGTGATTCCTGCATCATCATGTCATCCGTGGCAACATAAATAAATTTAATGTTATATTGATTGTTTGTTTACTGTGCCATTAAGCAAAGAAAATTATTTAAAAGAGCTTAATATGATTTATCGAATTGCGGTCTCTAACGATTATTCAAAGAATATGATTGACAATGTAATCAAAAAGATTCAAAAGCTTGTCGTACGCAATTCACCTCAAAGTGATCGTCGATATGTTGGCAGTTTGCCTACTTAGGTTTCATATCTGAAAAAATAGCTAATACTCTTCGACAGAGTGGTGTTTACGTGGCGTTCAAAACAAAAAAAAATCACTTAGGAATATCTGTAATAATAAAGATAAGTTAGATATTCGTCTAAAGCCTGGTGTTTATAAACTTGTTTGTGACGAATGCCAAGCCGTGTGGGTCAGACAAAGAGCATTTAGCCGCGTACAGGAATTGTAATGCCAATAAATCACATTTTGCTAAACGTCTCTTGTACACCTTTTTTTATAGGATCGGGTGACAAACAAGCACACAGTCCACCTGATGGTAAGTGGTTACTGTGACCCATAGACATCTACATCTATCCTCAATAAAGACTCAAGATGCAGATGCGTTGTCACCCGTGAGGACCAAGATGGAATGCCTCTTTGCTAGTAAAATGGGAGCCGACCCATTCGTGCTACAACCATAACATAGCTGCAGCATGGCTCTACCACGTAGACGTAGACACTGGACACAGCCTAGCCAATGACCACTCTTTTAAACTCTTACATACTTGTTATAAAGGGCTACGACTGTGCGTGCTTGAACAGTTAGAGATATTAAAAAATAATATCGGTAACGTAGCACTGCTGAATGAACAAACAAATGTTTCCCAGTCGCCTCCCTTAAACATGTTTAAGCCTGCTACTTGATGATATATAGCTTCGCAACATGGTCGTTTGTCACCCTCACGATGCGGTGGTCAGAGATTGGTTGCGTGGATGGAGGGTAGGCAGGCGGACGTTTCGCAGTAGTCTGTTTGTTAATTTTACAGCAAATATCTGCGTACGTCAGGTGGTGATTGATCGCATATCGCATGACGTAATCGCTCTCTATGTAATTAGAGCGCGGTTGTGTCAACAAGTAGTATAAACAACAGTAGTTTCGGCTCGCCACTCACTTAGCGGCCAGCTTCCGCAGAGTCTACTTCACCTGAGGATGCCTCGTGTAGAGGAGAAACACGTGTCGTATTTTCGAGAGTGGTGTGTCATGCCTAGTATGGTGGTGCTGGGAATGATAGTGCTGGGATTGACGGCGACGAGTATAGTGCGCGCGATTGAGGGAGGGTGGGAGGTGGAATTTTGCTATGGGGTAATTTGTACATATGGCGGACTTTATGCCATAGAGCACTATCTCCAACTCAACCATTAGGCTAAACGGATATAGACAAACAAGAGGCGGTGCAGTAGTAATCAAAATAGATAGGCAAAAAAATATATATACTGTAGGGAATGAGGGTAAAAAAATAATATAAAAGAAAATATGAACAAATGAAGGTAGAATGGTAATCTCCCACTTGTTTTAGCACAGGCGACTAAGAGGGACCAGTCTGTAGTTCTAAGGGTCCCCCACTGTCGTTACTCTGCCCGTTGGGGTATTCTACTAACGTGGGCAAGGAAGGTCGTGTTGCTGAGAGTCCTGATAGTAAGCAGGGCTTGTTACGGAGTAGTGATCTTTTATTTAAATACTTTTGAAGATAATTTCTAACATAAGAAGTGGAATAGTTTCTAAAATCAGAAGTGCGATAAAGATCCCTGTTACCGTCCACATATTATCTTTGAATAGTGGGAGGGTTATTACATTAGTGAAAGACTATAATGCGCCTTACGTTGATGCCTTTGCTTTTATGTTAAATGTCGTAATAAAATTTGCTGTCCTATTTTCGACATTGACATATTATTAAAGAGTAAAGTAAATGTATAAAGTGAAATGTTTTAAGCTAAAAGTTAAATCTTTTTGTTCGATATATATTAAAACTACCCACGAGGAGTTGTTTCTTAACGTACCCAAATATGTTAATAAATGTTGAAAGAAATATTTAAAAGAGGTATTACTAAATGAGTTTTAGTTTGCATCCAGTGAAAACTTAACTTGTTCGAGTTTTGTTGTAATTGATGAATGTCTAGTTTTGATTTTTTGTGAATTGATATGAAAATATGTAGCCCACGAAATAATGTAGCCCATACATTTTAAACTTCGAAATTTTAAGTGATATATCAAACAAAGGATTAACTTTAACATGCTATGAATTGAAAAAATAAATAGCTTGTTTGTATTCTAATGTGTTGATAAGTGTTACAGTTGACTCCAAATGTCATTTGGACATTGGTGTGGCCGAGCCTTGGTATGATTGAGGCTACGCCGCTGCTACCTTCTGTGTCTTGGCGGATCTTGCGGTGGTACGGCTCGGGCTTCTGCCGACCACGTGATGCTTTGGCGGGATAAATAGACGTCTGACGCTTGCTCAGCTTACGAGTGGTGAGCCATGTCAGACGGATATCTATCTGACAGAGACTACGTAATGACTATTGCAATTTGTGTGATGTCGTTTGCAGTTTGTGATATTTTACACAGTTGCCTTTTTTATATTTGCAATGTGTGATATTTGCATACAGTTGATTTTTATATTTGCAATGTGTGTTGTGGCCTACGGCTCTGCATGCAGTTGCCTTTGACAATGCGTAGATCTTGCGCAGTTGCCTACTTCCCTTTGGAATATGTGGTGGGATCAGTCTCTCCACATAGTTGCCGTTTTTGCAATGTGTGCAATGATTTGTGAGTGCCATGTCCATACAGTTGCCGTTTCTTAAGAGAATGTGTTGTGAACTTTCGAAGCGTCGAATTCTATGGTTCGCAATACATTTGTCTTCATTTGTTTTTAATTTTGGAAAAAGATTATTTACTGTTTCATGCACCTACAACGTTTTACATCTGTTTCAATCTTAAATTACTTTGAATACCTATTTTGCGAGACCTGTGTTGGATATACTTAAGTACATATTTATCTGACTTAGTTGTTTCAATGTCTCTTGCTTTTACTGTTGTGTACTTCAAATTTTACATTAAAACTACCTTGAGTAAAATCCAATACGAAACAGGTTTCAGGTACTAGTTAACGCTAACTTTGTGCTTATGTTAACAGCCACTGTGAGGTATGCAAACTTGGTGCCTATGCGTATAATGTTGAAGTTTGGACGGCTTGCTGGCGCTGATGCAGCGCAGTGGCTTGCTGGCGCTGATGTAGCGCAGCGGCTTGCTGGCAATGACGCAGCGCAGTGGTTTGCTGGCGCTGATGCAGCGCAGTGACTTGCTGGCGCTGGTGCGGCGCGACAGCTTGCTGGCACTGATGCAGCGCAGCGACTTGCTGGCGCTGGAGCGGCGCGACAGCTCGCTGGCGCTGGTGCGCCGAGACAGCTCGCTGGCGCTGGTGCGCCGAGAAAGCTCGCTGGCGCTGGTGCGCTGAAACAGCTCGCTGACGCTGGTGCGCCGAGACAGCTCGCTGGCGCTGGTGCGCCGAGACAGCTCGCTGGCGCTGGTGCGCCGAGACAGCTCGCTGGCGCTGGTGCGCCGAGATAGCTCGCTGGCGCCGGTGCGCCGAGATAGCTCGCTGGCGCCGGTGCGCCGAGACAGCTCGCTGGCGCCGGTGTGCCGAGACAGCTCGCTGGCGCTGGTGCGCGAGACAGCTCGCTGGCGCTGGTGCGCCGAGACAGCTCGCTGGCGCTGGTGCGCCGAGACAGCTCACTGACGCTGGTGTGCCGAGACAGTTCGCTGGAGCGCGTTTAGCTGAAGGGCCTGTGCCTTCAGTGTATACTACGATCTGTGCCGTATGCGCAGTGTTCCTCAGAAAAAATTGTGTTATCTAAGACGTGCGTCAAACTTTAGTAGGAAACGTTGTATTCTAAAATCTTATTTGGACGATGTTTTCAATTCTGTAAAAGTTTAGTCTGTATGAAATGTATTCAAGAGCTCACTCATTGTCTGCTGTTAAATAACGATTGGTAAAGATTTGAAAACAAGAGTTTATCGTTTCATGGTCAGAAAGGGTCGAGACGGAAAAGTTACATTAATAATTAAGCCAGTATCGTTACTTCAACCTTCACACGATGTGTGTGCTTGGCCCATGCTTACTTTGAGGGTCAGTAGTAACACATTTATCAGAAATAGGTAGCGTAGTGCTTCCTTTCTAAAAGAGTAATATTGAGATAGGCTAACGTTGTGCCTCTTTCTTAAAAGGAAAAGGCGGACAACGTTAGTTGTGCCTCTGTCGCGTCTAGCTTAAGTTATGCTAACGTCGTGCCTATGACTTAAGTAGATGTTAAGTTATGCTAATGTCGTGCCTATGACTTAAGTAGATGTTGAGTAATGCCTATGACTTAATCGGTTATTATTTTATTATTTTATGCTAACGTCGTGCCTATGACTTTAGGAGTTATTACTTTGTAAAGTTACCTATGCTAACGTCGCTTCGTGCATGTGATTTAATCAGTTATTTTGTTAGATTATGCGAACGCAGCGCCTATGACTTAAACAGTTATTTTTAACCGACTTCAAGAAGGGGGAGATTCTCAATTCGACTGTGTTTTTTTATGTGTGTTCCTCAGAACTTTTTTCTAGGTGACCGATTTTGATGGTATCTGAGCTGGTGCTTACCATGTGGTCTCATGTGGGTTTTGATCAAGATCTGGCCAGCAGTTTGTTTAATTATTCTTAATAATGTGTATTTATAAATAGTTCAATTTTAACAAAATTTTTAGTTTTACCACTTGTGTTCAGTTATGCGAACGTAGTGCCTATGACTTACCCTGACGACACGTTGTGCAAATAGTTGGCAATAGCTCTGCCAAGCGCGTCGACTGTGACTGACGCTATGCCTGCATTCCCCATGCCGTTGATGGAGGCTAATGTTTAAAGCTAAAGGGAGCCCGAGGACTGACTCCTGTCAGGAGAGGCCGTGTAGGGACTTTATGCCATAGAGCACTATCTCCCAGTCAACCATTAGGCTAAACGGATATAGACAAACAAGAGGCGGTGCAGTAGTAATCAAAATAGATAGGCAAAAAAATATATATACTGTAGGGAATGAGGGTAAAAAAATAAAATAAAAGAAAATATGAACAAATGAAGGTAGAAAGGTAATCTCCCACTTGTTTTAGCAGTATAAAGTATCGCACAGGCGACTAAGAGGGATCAGTCTGTAGTTCCAAGGGTCCCCCACTGTCGTTACTCTGCCCGTTGGAGTATTCTACTAACGTAGGCAAGGAAGGTCGAGTTGCTGAGAGGCGGCCCTGTGTTACATTGAGATGGGTGGTGATGCTGTTGGTTTGCATACTTTGGTGTTATCATGTAATTGAGGTCCTGATAGTAAGCAGGGTTTGTTACGGAGTAGTGATCTTTTATTTAAATACTTTTGAAGATAATTTCTAACATCAGAAGTGGAATAGTTTCTAAAAATACATATAAATACATATATGTACACACAATTATATATACATATATAAATATATACCTAGTCAGGTCATTAGTATTGTCACACAATAAAAACTTTTCTTTTAGAATGCTGGCCACAAAAAAGTTTATTGAATTCGAATTTAGAATTGTTCATGAAAATAAAACTGTATACTTTTTAGAATTTTACTCATTTTTAAATATGGAGTGGACGCTTAAAGAAGACCGTGTTGCAGTTATTGCGTTGCATCGTTGCGGTTACGCGCCAATTCAAATTTTTGACTTACTGAAAAATTTTAATATAACCAAAAGATTCGTTTATCGTACCATCAAACGATACGATGAAGACTCTAGTGTAGATGACAGGTCAAGAAGTGGTCACCCTCGATCTGTTAGGACTCCAGCAGTGATAAAAGCTGTGAAGGCGCGAATTAAAAGAAATCCCAAACGTAAGCAGAAACTGTTGGCCCTTCAGATGGGGTTAAGCATAAGGTTAGGCTTCGGGCATATCGAAGAAAAACAGTACATCGTTTGAATGCTCGTCTAATGGACCTGAGACTGAAAAGATGCCGCGCTTTGTTGAAGCGGTACGCGGGAAAAAATTATCGCGAAATCCTTTTTTCGGGTAAAATAATTTTTACCGTAGAAGAGAGCTACAACAAACAAAATGATAAGGTATACGCACACAGTAATGAAGAAGCGAGCAACCGTATTCCGCGTGTCCAACAAGGTCATTTTCCATCCTTGCTCATGGTATGGTTGGGAGTTTCTTATTGGGGCTTAACAGAGGTACATTTTTGTGAGAAAGGTGTAAAATCGAATGCAGTTGTGTATCAAAATACAGTCCTGACGAACCTTGTGGAACCTGTTTCTCATACCATGTTCAATAACAGGCACTGGGTATTCCAACAAGATTCGGCGCCAGCTCATAGAGCGTAGAGCACACAAGACTGGCTGGCGGCGCGTGAAATCGACTTCATCCGGCACGAAGACTGGCCCTCCTCCTGTCCAGATTTGAATTCGTTAGATTACAAGATATGGCAAAACTTGGAAGAAAACGTGCCCAAAGCCTTATCTCAATTTGGAGTCACTCAAGACATCCTTGATTAAGGCAGCCGCCGATATTGACATGGACCTCGTTCGTGCTGCGATAGACGACTGGCCGCGCAGATTGAAGGCCTGTATTGAAAATCACGGAGGTCATTTTGAATAAACTTTAGTATCATAAGAATCTATGTTTTGTTAAGTTCATTTTGGTATGTAAATGGTTACATAATGAATAAACTTGTTTCAATTATTTTATATTAAACATGTGACAGAATTTATGACATGACTAGGTACATACACGTATATATGTATACGTATAATACATATTAATATTATCTAAATCAAATCAATATGAAATATAAATAATTATGTACATAAGTGTGATGACAACATCCCAAGCGGTAGAGATTTACAAAAGAACTTATCCAGCTCTTCAAGCTTGGGCAATTCGATCTTGTCAAATGGACAAGTAATTATAACGATATTCTGGCGCATATACCTGATGATCACAAGGCTCCACAGGAGGTAGAATTTGAGAAGTCTGTACCGCAAAAAATTCTTGGCTTGTATTGGGATCGGTCGAATGATTATGTATATATATATGTACTAAACGTGCAATTTTGTCAACGGTGGCTACATTGTAGGACATAATGGGACTTGTGGCTCCATTCATTTTATACGCCAAACTCTTAATTAAACAGCTTTGGTTATTAAAGTGAAATTACGTGGTGTGGTGGTGTGTCAACACCACGTGGTTTCTGCGTGGAGTCAATTTTGTTCTGAGCTATCAGCACTCAATGGGCTTCAACTTCCTCGTCACCTTGGAGTGAACGTGGGTCACGTGGTCTTACTCCGGCTTGTCTTATGGAACATCATTTATGGTACAACGGTCCTCCATGGGCTTCTCGTAGTCCCTCTGAGTGGCCAATCAATACCTTTGATCGCAATAAGCCCATCGAAGATATACCAGAACAAAGGTCCGCCGTGCTGGTACTACAGACTTGCCCGAATCACCACTGTGTGAACTCATTAAACGCATATCATCGTGACCCAAGTTATTGCGGATAATAGTGTACGTACATCGCTTTATGTAAAAACTTCCTATTTCTAAATTTATTTCGAGTTCCGACTTACAATTTGTCGAAAATAAGCTTATATGTCACGTACAATATTTGCACTTCACTGAAGATTTGGAGAACTTAAAAAATAATTAGCCTTGTTCCTCAGCGCTTATTAAACTTAGACCTTTCATAGTCAAAAATAGTATTATTCGCGTCGGAGGCCGACTCTCAAACTCTAACGAGCACTACAACTACAAATATCCATATATCCTACCTCGTGACGATCGTGTTGTTGAAT
The DNA here is from genome assembly GCA_963668995.1 of Parnassius mnemosyne. Classification (NCBI taxonomy): domain Eukaryota; kingdom Metazoa; phylum Arthropoda; class Insecta; order Lepidoptera; family Papilionidae; genus Parnassius; species Parnassius mnemosyne. The sequence continues at coordinate 31,391,357 of CAVLGL010000086.1, forward strand.
TGCTTATTGAACATTATCATAAGAAGCATTTACATGCGGGCCGAGAATTGCTTATGTCCTTACTTAGAAATAAATATTGGATACTCGCTGCTAGACGAATAATTCGTCACATTATACACAAGTGAAACACTTGTTTCAAATCTAAACCGCGTGCAATTTTACCGCTCATGTCTGATCTACCTAGTCAGCGTGTAAATCAAGCTGAAAAGGCTTTTACTCATGTTGGGTGTAATTACTCAGGCCCATTGCAGTACACGCCTCTTTGTGGTCGTGGTATAAGAAGCCGCAAGGCATGGCTTTGCGTTTTCACATGCTTGACAACCCGCGCTACACATATAGAAGTAGCAACAAATTTGAGTATCGTGTCATTTCTGGCCGCCTTGAAACGTTTTCTTTCTCGTCGGGGGCCTATTAAATGCCTTTATACAGATAACGAGACGTGCTTCGTAGGCAGGCACGCATTCTTATTTACGAGATTTTTATAAATTTATGGATAAGGAGCTTAATCCTCGACTTCACGAGGAGCTGGCTGAAAACCGAATTAATTGGAAATTTATACCACCCGCGTCTCCCCATTTCAGTGGATGTTGGGAGAGTATGATAAAGGTAATCAAGTCGCATCTCTTTAAAGTAATAGGTCAACAAATTCTTTCTTACGAAGAGCTCTTTACGGTTTTAACGCAAATCGAGGCACTCCTCAACTAACGTCCGTTGACGTCTATGAGTTGTGATCCTGAAGAACCATCTGCGCTCACGTCTGCTCATTTTCTAAACACATTCCCATTGTCATCACTTCCAGGTTATCCCACTGACTCTACTATCTTAATCCAACGACATTCTCTTTTAGACAGTCTCGTCCAGTCTTTCTGGCAACTATGGCGTAGTGATTACTTGAATAAACTGCAGGTTAGGGCTAAATGGAATTCACCTGCGGCCCCCATACTCGTGGGGACTGTGGTAGTTATTATGACGGATAATGCACCGCCTCTATCTTGGCCCCTAGGAGTCGTGGAGAAAGTGCACCCTTCTAAAGACGGGATAGTCCGCGTTGTAACCGTTAAGACTGCTAAAGGCAGTTTCGTACGTCCGGTGGTGCGTTTATGCCCATTACCAAACCAATAATGACTGGCTGGACATTTAAATACATATTATATATTTTATTACTAATTTACAACGCAAACTGAAACTAAAATTAAATAATTGTTATGTTTTATACGCATAGGCATGTTATAAGTATACAGTCTCTAATATTTATTTGATTGTATCATATATCAGTCATAGAGATGATATTTATCTTATTTATTTTATAACTATTTATTTTAAAGGCAACCCTTTATGGCCGGGGGAATGTTGACGCCATCTTGTTTATTTTATATAATGCATTTTTTTTTAAACTTACCCTCCTTTAAGTTTATATATTTTCGGGCGTTCGTATCTCCTGACCTGCACGCTAGTATGTAATGAGAGAACGCTAAGTACAAACACGCAAGTCGGTCCATTGAAGGAGAATCAACCGCGCCGCATATAAATTCTTTATAAGACAATCAAATTAGTGATTACTGAAGTTTTGTGTCCGCAAAAGAGAGGAAGGAGCGTTAGGTCGTCTGTACTTGGTGAAACCTGCCTCCGGAGCGTGGAAGATCTACGAGGGCGGCGGTGACAAGGTAGGCGTACAATTTATTTAACGAACGCCCTTTCTCTCAACCAGCATCCTTTTACAGTCCAGGATCGAAGACCACAAGCTTCGCTAGTTTAAATTCTCTATGTCCAACCTACTTCGTATCTACGGCTTCCTCTAGAATTGGAATACCATCGGTATCTATTTCATGTGTCTTGTAAAGGTGTGTGAGTTATCAAATGTTTCGTGTGCTGAAATGGTATTACTTGTCGGTGATGGTATAGAATATGGTGATTTATTGCTCTTAGCGGACGGGGTAGATAAGGTCCTCTCCGTATCCGATAACATTTCCATCGGACTTGTGTCCTTATTTTGTAATCTTTGAATTTCTTCGATTAAGCTGTCTATGTGTCCTTGCAGTTGTTCATCCTTATCCACGTTAACCTTCATTGATGTTTGGTCTTCTTTCAGAACGTTTACCTTAACACGGGATAAGGCGTCGGCAACAAAATTTTGTTTCGTTGTGACTATCCTAGTTCTTATTCTAGATCTTTAAGCTAAATAGTAGTTATCAGTATTCACACGAGAGACCACCCGTCTTCCAGACGCAATTCAGCAATCTACGCCCACGCTTACGCTTGAATTGTGATGGTCTCCGTTGCATTTCCGGGAATACCGGGATGCATAACTAGCTTGATTTTGAGAAATTTCTTGAATATGGTATATTGGAATATGGCACTGTATGAATGAATAAGATTTTACTTGCTTGGGATTACTTGTAACTTTTTGCATACGGCGAGGTAACTCTAAGGCAGTGAACTCGCTTTCTAAAAATGCCAAATAGTCAAACATTATGGGAAATATTTAGGATGCTCTAACGAAGCCTTGTACTCGCCATGCGTCTCTGCGTCTAACTCATGTAAGACTCAAAATAAGCATTGATATAGGATACCTTGAGCCGATATTAAACCTAAGTTTCTGATGGCATTTTTGCACTCATTCGTGACATCATGTAGACGTTTAATATGACATGATGACAACTGCTGCATTGTTGGTATGTAAGGAAAAAAGTTTAAAAAGGAACGTAAGTTAAAGCAACGCATTACGTAGTTAAAAATGGTGTGCAAGCGAGATAAATTATTGTATTATATAAGTGATTATTATTGTATTATTATAGAACTAGAGTGACCGACATAGCCCAACGGATTAGTAAGCTGAAGTGGCAATGGGCCGGCCATATAGCTCGAAGAACCGACAACCGATGGGGAAGAAAGGTTCTCGAGTGGCAGCCTCGTACCGGCAGGCGAAGTGTAGGGCGTCCCCCCACAAGATGGAGTGACGACCTGGTAAGATATGCAGGAAGTCGATGGATGCAGGTGGCTCAGGACCGTGCTTTGTGGCATTCCTTGGGGGAGGCCTATGTTCAACAGTGGACTTGTGAAGGGCTGTAATGATGATGATGATGATTATATAAGTAGGTTGAAAAGAGATATTAAGTCATAACGTATAACGACAACAAGTATTTTCATTTAATCTTGTAAGATTCCTTCGTCTATGGATATTCATTAAAGTGTTGATGTGGGACGTAAATATTACTTTTAATTGTTGTATCGATGATTGAGAATATTTCAGCTTGATTAATAGTTTTTGGAATTTATTGGAAGATGTTAAATCATGCGCTCGTGTTTGCCTCTTAGTATGCTTTTAAGGAGCAGCATATTTGAGCGCTGGGAAGTGACGGATTATGATATACCGTCTCGTTAAAAATATCCGTGACTGAAATCCACTGTTGATAACTACCAAAAATGTTCAGCGTAGGCGTGAAATTTTCACGGTGCGAAACAGACCATATCTTGCCATTAATAGCTCATATTATATCGTTGTATGATACAACACGTGCACGTAGAGGTGGGGTAATCTTATATGTAAGTTGCAATATGATTGCTAGGGTATGCCCACACCCAACTGTATCCCAACTCACAAGAAGCAGTAACACTGACAATAACGACGTATAAATAGTTACATAAATAACTTCATCGTCTATTTTTCCCAACCCTTCGGGTGTAATTTTTTCCAAATTTATAATTACGATATAATAATGGATGTCGGGGCGGTGGTCGTGGAACCAAGGAACCACTCCTCGTTGACGCGGTCAATGCCAAAGTGGTTAAACGCAACCGTCGGAACTTCTCCGCCGCCTGGATAGACTACAGAAAGGCAATCGACTCGGTACCCCATACCGTGCACCGTCTCTAACTGTACAGTCAACAGACTGTACAGTTAGATACTTCCTCGGGAAGTGTATATGGCAGTGAAGTACGATTCTTTGTCATCTAGGTGAGTGAATGATGGCTGCAGTAAGCCGCAAGAGGATAAGAGGGGGTATCTTCCAGGGCGATTGTTTGAGTATAAGCTGGTTCTGCCTCTCTTTGAACCCTCTTAGTACCTTATTGGAGGGATTTCAGCAATTCAGCGGAAAAGAGGGACAAAAGTGACCCACCTTTTCTAATATCAAGTTATTCGCCTCAAGTCGCTCCCATCTGCTGTGGACGGATAGATGTACGGTGCTCCATGTTGCAAGGGGAAGGCTTACTAACTCTGAGGGCATAGACTTATCTATGACCGTCAACATATGGACCATTTCTGAGGCTGAAACATACCGATACCTGAGTATGTCACAAAATATAGGTATTGATGAGTTGGACATGCAACAATCAGTTTGCGACCTGTTTTATGGACGACCAAAGTGCTTAACAGCCTTTTGTCGGGCGTGAATAAGACACACGCCAATAACGGTTGGGTCATGCCTGTCCTTATTTTAGCTTTGGCATACTCAGGTGGACTCAAACTGAACTTAACGCCCTGGTTAGAAAAGTTTGTTTGCACTACCTTTACGTCCCATAGGGTGCTCCATTAAGAGATCGTCAGTAATGAGGCTGTACTTGCCGCGGAAACATGGTGGCTGTAGATTTATAAGCGCGCTCACCATGCATAATCGCGAAATGTGCAGCCTCTGTAAATACTACCTAACGAGATTGGAGGATTAATTCCATAAGGACATTATTTCTCTTTATATATATCCTTTATACATTTCTAAATTCAGGTAAATTTTCAAGATTATTATGATATACGATTTTATAGTACAAATTCTTAAGTTACTTTATTTATGTATTTTCGTATTTATATTTGAATTTCGTGAGTTATATTATTACTTCACTAAGTCAACATTCTTAATATTCCGGACCAAGTATCGACAGCAGAGGTACCGTGTGAAGAGAACTCTGTATGAGTTGTTGAAAAGAACGATAACTCAAGGGCGAGCAGCCAGGTCTCTTGAAGAGCTACCACATCGAACTATTTACACAGTTCCCTAACATGATCAATACTTCTCTTAATTGACTTACAATTGAACTAGTGGAAAGCTACAGCTAGTTCGCAATGAGAAGTGGAATATCTGATCAATATCAGCATTAGCTGTAATCACCACACCTAGCTAGCGGATTGGTACGATCGCAAATGCGCAAACCAACCAAGCGTGGCGATTTGGGAAACCTTTCAATTACGAGAGGGGTCGTAACTAGCAGTTTTAGAGAGATTTTAATACAAGTAGGCGTGTTGAACGAGCTTAAAATCTTCCTGGTGGTAAGTGAATATTGTGGTCCATAGAAACATATCATTTTTATTAGCGCTAAAACATTAGAGTTTGAATATGTGTCAAGTATACCTATAAATAAAAACAGGAAAACTAGTTACTACGCAAACATTTTGTAAATTTTAATAAAATAAATTTATTCTATTCCACAACTTTTATTCAAAACCGGAAATATATAAACTAGGTTAGCCATTAAGTAAATAATTCAAATGGTTCTTTTTTCTGAATTTGAATTTGGAATGCATTAATTATGTAAAAAGTTCGATAGATTTGCAGCCACTTCTAGGATTATTTTACTCTCACCATAATCAACAACGATTACAAGCGTTATATCCGTCCTTGCAGCTTAAAAGAGTGGAATAATAAAGTGAATAAAAAGTGGAAGCGGCTGTTCTAATACGCTAGCGGAAGACAGAAACGTACTCTTTACAGACGAAACATTTTTGAAGATTACTGACCCTAGACCGACAGTATCTACAGTAAAAAGTAAAAATATGTCGTCATCTCATGAAAAATATTATTCATTCTATCATCATATGAACATAGACATCTAAAGAAGTGTAAAACTTAATCCCAGGAGGATTATGTTTAAGTATCATATAATATGTTGACCTGGGTCGTCATATCAAATTTTAATAAATGTGCCCAGTAGTTTTTGCGTGAATCGTGTATACACAGACAGATATAATTATAACAACTATCATTTTGGTCCAGCATCATGTATTCAGTCCCTTAGACCTGTTTTTTGCCAGAAAATATTAGAATTAAAGTTGTGAAAATTTATTAATATGATTTTATCCGTGTAATGAAATAAAATGATGTGAGTAGACTCTGCGGTTGTTCGCAGAGTCTATTTCACCTGAGGTTTTTTTTTAATAGAATAAGGGTGACAAACGAGCACACAGTGTCGTGAAGCGACAATAAAAAAAAATAATATATAGAACCTAACCTAAGTACAACAAAACAACAAAAGTAGAGCCAGGAAACAATATATTTGAATTTATAAAAGGTATTTACAATTTTATAAAAAAAAATGATGTGAGGATGATGATGGATGAAGTGAGAATACAATTAGATTATAAAAAAAAATAAAGGTGAGAGAATAGGGAATATAGCGTTGAAGTGGGGCCTAAAAGTCGAAGCGACACACGTTGCGTTTGTAGAAGTAGGTTTCTTAGCAGCGACGGCACGCAGCGCCTGAAGCCAGCACACGCCGTTTGCGCTTGTAGAAGTAGGTTTCTTAGCAGCGACGGCGCGCAGCGCCTGGAGCCAGTACACGCAGCGTCCGGAGCCTGCGCACGTAGCGCCTGGAGAAGGGGCGCGCAACGCTTAGAGCCAGCAGTTACAGCGCCCAAAGGTAGCGCCGGCGGTAGGTGCACTCGGCGCCTGGAGTAAGTAGTAGTAGTGCCCGGAGTAGTGTGGCCCCCGCGCTTGTAGTAGACTCGAAGCGACTTCCGAGGTAGATGGAGGCTTGTAGGATTCCGGAGTGGCGCGGCCCGAGTTTGAAGAAGGCTTCGCCGAAGACTTCACGTGTAAATGGAGGCTTGCAGGATCCCGGGGCAGTGCGGCCCCGGGATAAGGCCTTTAGGAGATACTTCTAATTCGCGAACTGAAGCGAGACTGCCTTTCTTCACCGATTGTTCGGCTTTTATACCTTTCTAGAGAGAACGGAAAAATTATTTAAATTATACGCAAATTTTTTGTAAATGGTCAAGAGAAAAGAGGTTTTATGTGAAATTATCGAAATAGGAATAACAGGTCGGTAGCAAATTTGAATATAATTTCCATGGAAACGATATAAATAAGAAAGACAAAACATGTCAAATTTTTGTTTTTGGTTTATAATAAGAAAACTATAAGATTTAAGTGGAAAATGAGATATTATTGATATAGGAAAAAAGGTAGCGCAACTGCCCACACAAAGTCCAAGATTGTAGAGTTACGGAAAACTAGCTAAAAGATCGAAAAAAGGTAGACTCCATTGACACCAATTTAAAAGTGCAGATAATGTGAAAATACGAAGTAGAAATGATTTGTTATTGTGTTCTTATGGTTTAAAATCGTTACAGGATCCTATGGAAATAAAGGTGATGTAAAATATCCAGTTTTGAGGTGAATGCAGAAAATCGAAACAGAATGGAAAAATGAATTTAAAATAATGTAAAATGATACGTGAGTAGCATAACACTACAACAGTCCGCCTGTTGGTAAGTGGTTGCTGTAGCCCATAGACATCTACTTCTATAATCGTTTGCCCCACGTAGAGGCAAAACACGTGTCATATTATCGACAGTGGTGTTTCATTTCTAATGGCGATGGGAGTAGTGGTGCTAAGGTTAGTGGTGACGGGGATAGTGCACGCAACTCCGGGAGGGCGGAAGGTGCTTCATAAACAAAATACTTTTTGTTTGAAGAGCGTAAGTAACGCCTAATTATATTAATAATGTTAGAATAACAAGCACGACTTTTCTTTAGATTTATAAAATAAATAGATTCTTATAAAAAATATTAAAATAAATTTTTGGTACATGTAGTTGAACAGATATCTTTAGGATTTTGTCTATAGCAAAAGACTTTAGCTTTCATGAGTTTGATATTCTGATGTCCTATTTATAACAATTGTATGCTATTGTTTTAGGAAACTGTAAATGCCATCCTTTTTACAGACCTGTAAAGATAATTTCCAATGAGGTTTTACATGAAGTAAATAGAATAACAATGCCACTCAATTTAGATCATGAAAGTTATGTAAGATAATTTTTAATATATCACGATGCACTACCGCGTTTAATTTAAATGAATATTTATAGTAAATAGAATTTAGAATGTGCAAAAAAAAACGCTAAAAGCGATAACCAGATGTGTGCTGGTAGTTGTTGGGAGCATTAAGCTCGAAGTTGTCGATGAGTATGTTTACCTGGGACAAAAAGTCCGACTAGGTAAGTCCAAATTCGAACGAGAGGTCAATCGCCGGATTCAACTCGGCTGGGCAGCGTTCGGGAAATTACGACACACCTTCTCGTCAGGTATACATCAAAACCTGAAAACAAGATTGTACAACCAGTGTGTATTGCCAGTGATAACTTATGGATCTGAGACGTGGTCTTTCACTGCTATCCGTATGAGGACGCTCATACGGCCGCACTGTGTATAGGAAAAAGACCCATACCAACCGATATTTAAATGGTGAATCGCACCATCATCCATCATAGTTAGCTACCGTAGGAAAATCTTTGTTACAGAGAGTGCGAGGGATCGGTGACGGAAAACATATGGCCGCCAAGCTTCATCACGTCGAGCAAGTATTGCAAGACTTCGGGTCTCGCGCTTACGTCACAGTAACCGAAGCCGACCACAGTCGAGCGTGTGCCTGCTGTACTACCCTATGTCAGAGGAGTCACAGACAAGGTTGGCTACATTTTGAAGCGAGCTTCTATTTAAACATACTTCAAGCCGCCGAAGAAGATTTGTCAATTTTTACCATCCGTCAAGTGTAATATCCCTCTACAAGATGCAGGAGTGTACAAGCTTGATTGCAAACGTGGTCTCTCTTACATAGGACAAACAAAATATCCATTAAAACCTGCGTGAAAGAACATATAGCTGACGTGAAAGCACCGACGCTCTGGGAAGTCTACAGTCTGTAAGCATGTTCAAGATCATCCCCGCCGTTACATCAGATTTGATAGACCACAAATCCTCGCAAAAGAACACCGATTCCTCCCAAGGATGATACGCGAGGCTATTGAAATTAAAAAACATCCTAATTTCAATAGAGAAGATGGATAGGTGCTGTCATCTGCTTGGGATCCTATAATTAACAAAATCAAATCCAAACCCAAGCATAACACTGCTAGACTTCAAGATACTGTAAGTTCATTCTGCATGAACCGAATCAAAAATTAATATTAAAAACTGTGTAACACGAAAATTTTAGTGTACATTATTTTAGCATATTTACGTTATTACATGCGATGAACAGACTTCAGAGCGCCATCTAACGTCATTAGTCCGAAGTAACTAGAAACGTATATTGACGAATCGAGCTAGCTAATTGCATGCAATTGACCTTTCGTGTTAGTTCGAAATCCTACCACGGATCGACGGTGGCGTGTAGCCCAAGGGAGGCCTAGTTCTTTTTTTTTGGAGCGAGCCGTTGTAATGATCGGACACGCACATATATAATTTTTGAATCGAAACGCCGGAACATGAATTTGAAGTGACGACTACTTGGGCGTACGGCCCCTTAAACACAATGTCTACGGGCAGTTTAATGTGTTGAAACACATCATCCCATAAATTGGATCCTTAGTCCTTAGTCCTTAGTCCTTAGTCCTTAGTCCCTACTTTGAGTATGGTCCATTATCAAGTTTAACAATGGGAACGAGGCGAGGCAGCTTCAACGGGTGGCTATATTGGGACTGGGCGGCCAGGAGACCGCGACTGGCGTACACCTGGAGGATATCTGTTGCCTCACTGCTTCGCGGGATTGACCATAAACAGTGTAACATTGTGTAATCCACCATGTTAGTCAAAACCTCAGTTCGTAGGGTATTTTAAAGTGAAAACTTGATATTTGGAGCTATATATGTAAACCGTAGAAGGAAATAAACTACTTTTTGTCTGTATATGTATCTTAGCATTTTCATTTACTAATCATCCAACAACAGGCGCCCTGGGATACTTTTATTTTGATCCTCGAGTCCCTTGACTCTCCGATAACCGTAGCCGGTGAGTAACGCCCTAAAAAGTGTTATAAAGTGGCTACCCAACGTTGAACCTTAAGTTGCTGGATGTTAGTAGATGAATTAACCTTAATTGTAACTATTTAAGCTGTTAAAAACCCATTTAATATGAAAACTTAGTGAAATTTAATGTTAACATTTTTTTTTCTGATGTAGGTAGATTTAAGTAAGCTTGAGACCAAAGAAAGTTTAACTTGAATGTGATTTATATGTACTTAAATGAATTAAAACTTAACATAATAAAAACATTTGTGCTATTTTAAGTAGATATTTTTAATATCAACCGATTTAAGACTTTCTTATAACCGTCAGTACATTTTAACAAAATGTCGATCCACAAGTATATAGACTCATTACATAAAGATGAAATCAGATATGAACTCGCCATTATTGGTATTTCCACAGATTAAAATGTAACCACCGATGCAGTGAGGAAGCAGATCCGCCAGGTGTACAAACTCGCACGCCGTGGAAGCATAAAGTGTGAACCACTCCAGTCACCCAGTATAGCCTCTGAACTAGAGATCTGCACCCCAAAGGTCGAACTTCTGGAATCCCAGCTGCAGGCGGGTAAAGTAGATGATCGCAATTTGACTCTTAAACTGTCTCGTCGTGCAAATTATTTGATGGATAGACTAGCTCGTATCTCTGAAAGTAGTTCGCATTTGTCAGATCTACGTAGTCGTTTGATTCGCATTTTGAGTGTCATAGACGGTGAAGATAGCGACACGGATAGTGAGTACAAGGAAACCCGGGCACAGGCGTCTAACTAGAAAGTGGAAAGTAACGTGATCTATGTGAAACATAAACCCTTGAACCTAAATACATTTAACTTAAAATTTGACGGAACCACGTGTGTTCGTGTATTTATTGAACGTCTTGAGGAACTTAAAGAGGCTCGCAACATTACTGAAGCTCGCATACTTTCAGCTTTTTCTGATCTTTTAGAAAACTCGGCTTTATGTTGGTTTAGAAGTAATAAGGATAATATCCACTCATATTCACAATTATTGAAATGCTTAAGGGACGACTTTGATATTCCCGATTTAGACTATAAACTATTAAATGAAATAAGGCAGCGTACACAGGCCAGACACGAAACGATAGTAGTCTATCTTTCCATTATGCAGGGAATGTTCTCGCGACTCACTCAGCCGTTGTCGAGTAGACAACAACTCGAAATCTTGATGCATAACATTAGACCAGAGTACATGAAAGATTTAGCTTTACATGATATAACCTCTGTAGACAAACTTAAACTTTATTGCAAACAGTTAGAAATTGCGCGGTCGCGTGCGGAACAATTTAGTGAACCTAACTTGAATAACTTTAAAATTACAGCGGACTTAAATAAACAAACGCCGCGATCTCACATTAAACAAGTCTCTGTGCTGAATGAAGCTGGCTCTTCGAGGCAATTGGATAGGAAATGCTTTAGGTGTGGATTAAACACTCATTTCACCAATCAATGCAATTCGAAAGAGTTAGTGTGTTTTAAGTGTGGATTAAAAGGTGTTAAGCGTTCAGATTGTAGTAATTGCAATTCAAAAAACTAGTTAACACGGAACTATCTAACACCTTTAATAAAAATAGGTCTTATAAGTCCAATAATGAAGAGGTAGTTCTGTTTAAAAAAAATACTAGGGATATAAGACCATACTTAAAATTAAAAATATTGAACTTACAAGCTTTTGGCTTATTAGATTCGGGTGCAACTTGTAGCATTCTTGGAAATAATGCGCATTTGATCTTTTTAGAACACGGATTTCAACTCAACTGGTTTGACACTGAGCACTACGTGAGAACTGCTGATGGTACGAGATTGCATTGCTTAGGGTATATGTCCTTACCTATTGAATTTAACAATAATTTCAGAGTGATTAACTTTTATGTTGTTGCACAAATAACTTCACCTATAATTCTAGGTGTTGATTTTTGGCAGGTGTTTGACTTAGGGAGTGACCTTGTATCCGAAGTACAGTTTGACCGAAAGTCGGAGTCATCAATATGTAATAGCATAAATTCGGTTTCTCTTAATAAAGGCCTTGAAGAATACGAGTCTTTATCCATAGAACAAAAACAAATCATGGATAAGTTAGTACAACAGTTTGATACAATTAACACAGTTAAAGTAGGTTTGGGCCGTACCAATTTAATTCATCACGTCATAGACACAGGGGATAGCAAACCTATTAAGCAAAGGTACTATCCATTATCGCCTGTTAAGCAACTAGCACTTGAAAAAGAATTGGATAGAATGCTTAGTTTGGGAGTTGTGTCACCTTCACAGTCAGCTTGGAACTCACCTGTAGTAATGGTTCAGAAGCCAAATGGGGACCTAAGGATTTGTCTAGATTTTAGAAAATTAAATGCAGTTTCCAAACCCGATGCGTATCCTCTCCCGTATATAAGCAGCATATTGGACCAGCTCCGCGACGCGAAATACCTAACGTCAATAGATCTTTCCGCTGCGTATTGGCAAATACCCTATGATAGCGAGCAATCAGCTGATAAGACCGCGTGCACAGTGCCACGTAGGGGGTTATTTAGATTCAATGTAATGTCGTTTGGCCTAGTTTCCGCGTCAAGCACAATGCAGAGATTAATGGATAGGCTATTTGGTCCCGAATTTAGCAACAAAGTATTCTGTTTCCAAGACGACATAATCATAATATCCAGCACTTTCTCAGAACATGTGCAGCTCTTGCATAAGGTCTACGCAAAACTCAGGGACGCAAACTTGACTATTAGAGAACTTAAGTACTTGGGATATTTAGTTGACAAACATGGACTTAGAACTGATCCGGGAAAGGTAGATATTATATTGAATTATCCAACTCCAACTTCCGCTAAAGAGGTTAAAAGGTTTCTAGGCATGGCAGGCTGGTACAGGAGGTTCATTAACAATTTTTCGAAAATTAGTAAACCGTTGAATAAATTAACTAGCAAAAATGTCCGCTTTGAATGGACTACGGAGGCAGATGAGTCATTTAACCACTTAAAAACCGCTTTAGTGTCTGCTCCGATACTTAAATGTCTAAACTTTGATTTGCCTTTTTCTCATTGTGACGCTTCCTCAGTGGCTGTGGGCGGAGTCTTAACCCAGACTTATGACGGGGTAGAACATCCCATAGCATACTGCAGTCGGTCTCTTGCCAAAAATGAAATTAATTTTTCCACATCGGAGAGAGAACTTATGGCCGTGATTTACGCATTAGAGCAATTTAGATCTTATGTAGAAGGTACAAAGTGTAAAATAATAACCGACCACGCCTCGTTATTATGGTTTTATAATTTAAATAACCCATCAGGTCGCTTAGCCAGGTGGAGCATGCGATTGAGTCAATTTGATTTCGAAATAGAACACAGAAAAGGTAAATTAAATGTTATTCCAGACGCAGTAAGTAGGATTCAAGTTGATGCAATCGCTACGCCAGAAACCAGTGATGCGTGGTATAGACATGTATACGAAGATTGTCAGGCCAACCCTCGCAAATATCCCCACTTCATGGTAAAAGACGATAGATTGCTTAGGTACTCTAAAAATAAATATGAGTTAACGAATGAGTTTAATTGGAAGTTAGTGGTACCCGAGGAAGACAGGTTAGATATTTTAAAGAAATTTCATGATGAACCAGTTAGTGCTCATTTGGGTGTCTTTAAAACCCACAAGCGTCTTAGTCTAAATTATTACTGGCCCAGCATGTACCGAGATGTGAAAGAATATGTTAAAAAATGCGAGATATGTAAACAATACAAACCCGTCAACACGGCTAGACCTGGTTTAATGGGAAACCCGAAGGAGGTTAACAAACCCTGGGAGGCCATATGTTGCGATTTGCTAGGCCCATTTCCGGTTTCTCGCAATAGGAATATTCACTTAATTGTATGTACAGACTATTTTAGCAAGTATGTCATGTTGCATCCTATACGGATCGCAACAGGCGCTGCGGTCGCTAAGTTCATAGAAGAGAAAGTGTTCCTAGTACATGGCGTATGTAAGACTATCTATATTTACAATGGCCCACAGTATGTGTCTAATCAGTTTAGGCAACTGTTACATAAATATAACGTACCGAATATCTATTAACCCGCGTTATCACCCACAGGTAAATCAAGCCGAAAGAGCGATTAGGAACGTAGTTAACGGTATATCATGTTATGTAGGTACCGAGCATAAACGATGGGACGAGAACATCCCACAGTTGCAATGCGCACTTAATTCAGCCGTGAATGATACCACTAAGTTTACTCCGTATTTTCTTGTGCACGGACGGGAATTCATAATAGATGGAATGTTACACAGCTTAGATAGCACTCAGCCAGTTCAAAGATCACAAGTAACTCTCGGTGAACCACAAGCATACAGTAAAAAATTAGCGGAATTAGACACCATATTTAAAAAGGTACAAAAGCATATTAAAAATGCTCATTCTAGAAATGAAAAGTACTATAACTTAAGAAAACGACATGTTGAGTTAAAAGTAGGTCAGATTGTATATAAACGCACCCATTACCTATCTAATGCTCAAAGAGATTTACGGCTAAACTAGCACCAAAATTTCAAAAATGTGTCATAACAGCGAAATTATCACCTTTAGTGTATACCTTAGCCAGCATGGAAGGTAAGACACTAGGTAATTTTCACATAAAAGACATCCTTAAACAAGATCACTAATAGTTTTGTAGAATGTGAGTGATGAGTATGATTGAGTGAAAGAATGTAAGAATAATAAACATTTTCAAAATTCATTTCCACCGGTGAACTTTCTGAGATAAATAAGCTGTGATTGTATTGATGAACGAGCGATACATAACTCGTAGGTCATCTTATGTTGTGGACATCGGCGCGAGTTAGATAAGAATTTGTTCTTTATGTCCGCACTCTGGACATTATATAAGAAAATGCATACCAACCAGTGCGTAGCATTACTTAAGCTGTTTCTTTTAACTTAATATGATTAAACGTTAATTCACTTAACTTAATGCGAGATAGATATTTAACTTAACTTAATACTTAATATGATTTCCATATCACTTAACTACTCAACTTAATAAATAAGAACACGTTCGTTTTTCGACTACTTAGAGAAAAGTCGAGTCGAAACGTAAACATCGTGTGTAGGCTTAGTGCACTGTAGGTATTCGTTTCTGTCCCGTGATGTTACGTCACGCACCGCATGAATGGTAATAGACTATTCGCGCGTAGGATTCGGGAACGTAATTATTCATAGGCGGTTGTATTTCATTATTGTAAAAACATGTAGGAATAAATGTAAATAAAGTTGCATGTCATTAGGTTAATATAGGTATAACAATTAGTGTAGTATTTTCTAACTTACAACACAAGTAGGTAAATTTGTGGGAGTGTTTTTTTTTTTTGTGTTAACAACACAAGTAGGTAATTACATTTTGAGGTTAAATTGTTTAGTGGAATATAATGTTACTAGGTATATAGATACAGAAATGAAAATTAGGTAATAAGTAGAGTAATAATGAGCCTTGTGTAAGATTAAACGTCGTAATTAAGTGATTAAGTGATGGCTTGGTACTTGTTAGTTGTTGGTGCATGGGTGACTTGGAATTTACTATCCGTGCGAATGTTTTTAGCCAGATTGGATTAGAGACGCATTACAACTTCTTCACTGTCTTTGGCATTCAGTCGTTGTTCTGCAGGTGGTACGAAATGTCTTCGGAAAAAGTATCTTCATTACGAAGAACTTTTTAACCCAAGCAAAGGGGATGTGTAACACGAAAATTTTAGTGTACATTATTTTAGCATATTTACGTTATTAAATGCGATGAACAGACTTCAGAGCGCCATCTAACGTCATTAGTCCGAAGTAACTAGAAACGTATATTGACGAATCGAGCTAGCTAATTGCATGCAATTGACCTTTCGTGTTAGTTCGAAATCCTACCACGGATCGACGGTGGCGTGTAGCCCAAGGGAGGCCTAGTTCTTTTTTTGGAGCGAGCCGTTGTAATGATCGGACACGCACATATATAATTTTTGAATCGAAACGCCGGAACATGAATTTAAAGTGACGACTACTTGGGCGTACGGCCCCTTAAACACAATGTCTACGGGCAGTTTAATGTGTTGAAACACATCATCCCATAAATTGGGTCCTTAGTCCTTAGTCCTTAGTCCTTAGTCCTTAGTCCGTACTTTGAGTATGGTCCATTATCAAGTTTAACAATGGGAACGAGGCGAGGCAGCTTCAACGGGTGGCTATATTGGGACTGGGCGGCCAGGAGACCGCGACTGGCGTACACCTGGAGGATATCTGTTGCCTCACTGCTTCGCGGGATTGACCATAAACAGTTGTAGTGTTATACTACTTACGTATCATTTTACATTATTTTAAATTCATTTTTCCATTCTGTTTCGATTTTCTGTATTCACCTCAAAACTGGATATTTTACATCACCTTTATTTCCATAGGATCCTGTAACGATTTTAAACCATAAGAACACAATAACAAATCATTTCTACTTCGTATTTTCACATTATCAGCACTTTTAAATTGGTGTCAATGGAGTCTACCTTTTTTCGATCTTTTAGCTAGTTTTCCGTAACTCTACAATCTTGGGCTTTGTGTGGGCAGCTGCGCTACCTTTTTTCCTATATCAATAATATCTCATTTTCCACTTAAATCTTACCGTTTTCTTATTATAAACCAAAAACAAAAATTTGACATGTTTTGTCTTTCTTATTTATATCGTTTCCATGGTAATTATATTCAAATTTGCTACCGATCTGTTATTCCTATTTCGATAATTCCACATAAATCCTCTTTTCTCTTGACCATTTACAAAAAATTTGCGTATAATTTAAATAATTTTTCCGTTCTCTCTAGAAAGGTATAAAAGCCGAACAATCGGTGAAGAAAGGCAGTCTCGCTTCAGTTCGCGAATTGGAAGTATCTCCTAAAGGACTAATCCCGGGGCCGCTCTGCCCCGGGATCCTGCAAGCCTCCATTTACACGTGAAGTCTTCGGCGAAGCCTTCTTCAAACTCGGGTCGCGCCACTCCGGAATCCTACAAGCCTCCATCTACCTCGGAAGTCGCTTCGAGTCTACTACAAGCGCGGGGGCCACACTACTCCGGGCACTACTACTACTTACTCCAGGCGCCGAGTGCACCTACCGCCGGCGCTACCTTTGGGCGCTGCAACTGCTGGCTCTAAGCGTTGCGCGCCCCTTCTCCAGGCGCTACGTGCGCCGGCTCCGGACGCTGCGTGTACTGGCTCCAGGCGCTGCGCGCCGTCGCTGCTAAGAAACCTACTTCTACAAACGCAACGTGTGTCGCTTCGACTTTTAGGCCCCACTACAACACTATATTCCCCTATTCTCTTATCTTTATTTTTTTATAATCTAATTGTACTCTCACTTCATTCATCATCATCCTCATTTCATTTTTTTATAAAATTGTAAATACCTTTTATAAATTTAAATATATTGTTTTCTGGCTCTACTTTTGTTGTTTTGTTGTACTTAGGTTAGGTTCTCTATTTTTTTTTAATTGTCGCTTCACGACATTTGGCGCCCAACGTAAAAGTCCTCTTTCTCTCTTAATTCTTCACCTTTACTGCGCCTTGTCCATTCCCTTTTGATTTAATTGCTCTCCCTTTCGTTCTTAACCCATTATTCATCATTCATTTATTCATCCTTTTCATACCTTCCAAATTCTAAAACAACACTTCATCTAGTGTTTCAACTTATCTGGATTAAATTTAGACCTACATTTCACACAACACTTACATTCATCACTTTAATATTTTTATTCTAGAACAAAACTTCATCTAGTTTTTCAACTTATCTAGATTATATTTAGACCTACATTTAACACCTTACTTACATCCATCACTTTAATATTTTTATTCTAGATAACTTAAAGAGGTATAATTTTTAATTAAATTTTTATTTCTTAAACTTAACTTTACACATAATTATAAAAATGAAAAGGGTTATTAAGTACGAATTCCTTAACAAGGCCGAACTCGAATACGAAGTGAAGATTAGATATGAGGAACCAGCTAATACTGTTTTACTTCTAAAAAAACAGGTTTTGCGTTTAGTTGCGAATTCTCACCCTGAAGATATTCTGACTTCTCCAATTCCGATTGAGGATGACTTGTCTCAAATTGATTCTACTTTGACCTACTTGGACTGTAAAATTAAAAAATTTTTACAAGGCGAAACCAAATACTTGCGACTAATAGAAACTTTTATTAATCATATCTTTTACAGATTGGAACGAATAGATACTGACTTATATCCAGACTTTAAAGCTATTTTCGATACTTTGAAGATGAAATATGACGATATTACTAAACAATTTGAATCCTTGATTCCAGCTCCAACTGAAAATGACCCTCCATCACTTGACCCTCCTGTTGACCCGACTGTCACGGTTGACCCGACTGTCCGGAACTCCCTCTTGTTTCTCAAAATTCTATTCAGGTCCATACCCCGTATCCTCCACCACCACCTCAATCTTTTTCTCCAACCAACGTCTTCAAAGATCTGAAAAGAGACACCTTCAATGGTAAAAGCTGTCCAAGATCCTTTCTTCAAAAACTGGAAGAATACTGTATAGCTCGTGGCTTGTCCAAAGACTTGTTGATTTCACAAGCGTTTGAAATTTTCACTGACAATGCTCTTCATTGGTTCAGATTTAAATATAATCAGAATCCAAACTTAACGTGGAACCAACTTTCTTCGTTATTAATCAAAGACTTTGGTGGTTTTGATTATGATCACAAACTTTTAGAAGCGATTAGGAATCGAACTCAGGGTCGAGATGAACCTATTGTCATCTATATTTCCATCATGTCTGGAATGTTTTCTCGTCTTTCAAAGAAACTTTCTGAAACAGAACAGTTGGAGATTATTTTAAGGAATATTCGCCCATGTTATTCAGTCTTCGTAGCTCTAAAATACATTGACTCTATCGACTCTCTTCTGGCTACTTGCCAAAACTATGAAAAATTCCTAGACAGAGACAAACAATTTAAAGAACCAAATGTACAACAAAGTCCTCTTATTTCTGAATTCAACTACAAGCATTCCACTTCAAGTTCAGTTGACTCTCCAAATTCTTCTAATAACTCACGACCCTCTCCTCCCCTCATGAATAAATTCACTCCATCCTACAAATACCCTTCTAGACAAGTTAATAGTCTCTCTCAAACTAAAGCTCCTCAACAAACCTCCTTTTGTGTTCGCTGTCGTAAACAAGGACATTCTTTGAACACTTGTACTCAACCACGATTCGTGATTTGTTTCAAATGTGGTCTTAAGGGTTTTAAAACTGCAGATTGCCCTACTTGTTCTCCCAAACCTAATACTAGTTCAAAAAACTAACTACTGACTTGAAAAGTAACTTAAACTTTGATAACGACGATTGGACTAATTGAATTAAAACAATTCAAAACTTCTTTTCTTGTTACAGAATCTCTTCTACACTCTACTCCAAGGAACAAGATCTTAATCGTCCATTCGTTAATGTCAAAATTTATAACTTAACTTTATCTGGTTTACTAGATTCTGGCAGTTCAGTAACTATTCTGGGTAATAATTCTCATTTGGAAATTCTTAAACTGGGCTGCAAACTTTTCAAGTCAGATCTTATTACTGTCTCTACTGCTAATAATCAAAAAGTTAATTCCTTGGGTTATTTTGACTTACCTATTCATTTTAATAATCAAACTCATTTAATTAAAGCTTACGTTTTCCCTGAAATTTTTCCTTCGCTAATATTAGGTATTGACTTTTGGAGAAAATTTAATCTTTTACCTAGTGTTTTATCTTCTCTTAACTTTACAGAATCTAAATGTTCTGCTATCGAAACTAAAGATACTAAAGTTTTACCTTATGAGCATTTAACTCCTAATCAAAAGAACATCGCTAATGACATCATCCAACGTTTCAAGACAATTTCTTTTGAAGAAAAAGGTGTCCTGGGATGCACACACTTAATCACCCACAAGATTGACACTGGTGATTCTCTTCCAATCAAACAAAGATGTTACAGACTGTCTCCTGAAAAACAAAAGGCGTTAATTAATAAGGTTGACAAGATGCTGCGATGGAACGTCATTGAACAATGCGAAAGTCCTTGGTTATCTCCAGTTCTCATCACTCCGAAGAAGAATGGTGAATGGCGGTTCTGCGTAGACAGCAGGAAGCTTAACTCAGTTACACGTCGTGATGCTTATAGTCTGCCACTAATAAGCGAAATTTTGGACAACTTGAGGAATGCCAAATACTTATCAAGCATCGACATTGCGAAAGCATTTTGGGAGATTCCCTTGAATCCTGCCGATAAGGATAAAACTGCATTTTATGTACCTGGAAGAGGTATGTTTAGATTTAAGGTAATGCATTTTGGTCTTTCTAACTCACCTGCAACTCTACAAAGATTAATGGATATGCTTTTTACCCCTGAATTTGAGAACAAGGTATTTTGCTATCTGGACGACATCGTTATCATTAGCGAGACTTTTGATGAACACATATCACTCCTCATGAAAAACTTTCATATGCTAATCTGACTATTAACTTTGAGAAGAGTCAATTCTTCAGGAAAGAACTGAAATACCTTGGTTTTCTAGTGGACAAGTACGGTCTACGTGCTGATCCAGATAAAATAAAAGCTATATTAGAATATCCTGTACCTACTTGTAGAAAAGAAGTGCGAAGATTCATAGGCACCTGCAGCTGGTTCAGAAGATTCATTCCAAACTTTAGCACTATTGCCTCTCCACTCAATCAACTAACCTGTTCCGGGAAGAACGCTCCTAAATTTCTTTGGAATTCTCAAGCTGCAGCTGCTTTCCAGAAACTTAAAGAAGCTTTGGTAACTGCTCCTGTCCTTGCTTGTCCTAACTTCGAACTACCCTTCTCTGTACATTGTGATGCATCAAACTATGGCATAGGAGCAATGCTTACTCAACATCAAGATGACAAAGAAGTCGTGATTGCTTACATGAGTAAAGCACTAAACAAAAATCAACAGAACTACTCAACTACTGAAAGAGAAACATTGGCTGTAATAACTGCGTTAGAACATTGGCGATGTTACCTAGACAATGGTAAAGAATTTACAATATATACTGACCATGCTGCACTTAAATGGTTTCAGAACTTATCGAATCCATCAGGAAGACTTGCTCGCTGGACTTTACGCTTATCTTGCTTTAACTTTGTCCTGAAACATAAAAAAGGAAAGGATAACGTTGTTCCAGATTTATTATCAAGACATAAGAATCAAGAACGTCCTGATACACGAGAAATTTCACCTCAAGGCGTACACCCTATTACGATTGAAGAACCACCTGATCGTAAACTTGAGCACTACAACAAGATTTTTCTCGGATGCTCCAACAACCCAGACTCATATCCCAACTATACTATCAGGGATAACAAACTTTACCGCTGCATCCATTCTCCCGATCGTCTAAACGATGACTTTATTTGGAAAGAAGTTCCACTACCTCAAGATAGACATGCAATTATTGAAGTTAACCATGGTTCCCCTTCAGAACTCCATCTTGGTATCTTCAAGACATTCAAGAAAATATCTTTAAAATACTATTGGCCTGGTATGTTTAAGGATATTGCCAATTTAATCTCAACTTGTGAAACCTGCTTAACCTACAAACACCCTA
Organism: Parnassius mnemosyne; assembly: GCA_963668995.1. Lineage (NCBI taxonomy): Eukaryota > Metazoa > Arthropoda > Insecta > Lepidoptera > Papilionidae > Parnassius > Parnassius mnemosyne. Next base: position 31,413,049 of record CAVLGL010000086.1, read on the forward strand.
ATCATTCTCCCTATGGTCTTATGGGTAAACCTAAACTTTGCTCCAGACCTTTTCAAACTATATCCTTAGATCTTATGGGTCCATTGCCTATGACTCGAAGACGAAATCAGTATATTCTAGTAATTAACTGCAATTTTACTAAATTTACTATGATTTTTCCCCTTAAACGTGCTACTTCAGCTAATATTATTAATGTTTTGGAAAATTCAGTTTTTCTAGTTCATGGCATTCCCCAAACTATTATAATGGACAATGCTGTTCAATTTCAGTCGCGAGAATTCCACTCATTCTTAAATTCTTATAACGTTCCTTTTATTTTTCACACAGCTTTATATTGTCCTCAGGTTAATCCTACGGAGAAGTTTAATAGTACAATTATTACAGCTCTAGCATCTCTAGTAGGAGACGATCATAGATCATGGGACAACCATCTTACTAAAATTCAGTACGCAATGAACAGCGCTAAAAATGTAGCTACTGGCTTTACTCCAAACTTTTTAGTCTTTGGTAGGGAAACAATACCTTGTGGTTCCTTCTATACTCCAACTCAGAACCTCGAGGAATTAATATTTATGCCTCGCGATATTTACGCGTCTAATGCTGGTCTCCTCTCATCTATCTTTCACAAAGTTCAAACTAAACTTTACATAGCGCACGCTAAAAATAGCGCTCGCTATGATCTTTGCCGGGCTTTTAAAGAATTTAATGTGGGAGATACTGTTTGGCGTAAAAATCATTGTTACGGCCTACGGTTGCTCCCTTAAAGGATTCAATCCCCTGGGGCCCATCAGCAGAAGACTTCCCGAGCAAACGTAGGTCGGGCCTCCTAAGGCCACGTGGAATCTCTCTAATTACACTAAATATATGGGGGAGCGTTATACTACGGCCAGTCGACCGGAAGGAATTTGGCGGAGTGCACTTACCTCTATCCAAGGCGACTGGTCCCTCCGGAGTCGTTCAGGTCGCATGTGGTTGTGTAGTGCAAGGGAAAGAATGGTGATGTGGTGTGTATCTGGGTGTGACTGATGGTGATTGAACCTAGACCTTAGCCGTCGGCAGCAGCCCGAGCGTCGACACCGCTCCAACTTGAGGGGGGCCTTTCGAGGTTATCCACAGTCACTTTCTTGGTTCACCACGATGACAGTCACTTAACTCTATCGTACTATTAACTAGCTTACAGAAGCCACTAACTATCGCGGGGTATAAGGTTACCGCACAAAACACGCCCGGAGTTTCTGGGTCAAAGGTCACTACCGTTTCGCGTAGCAATAGTTAATTCTAGAATCAGAGGCCGCACTAGCTTATATTGTCGAATGCACTTATACAGATTCTGAGTCGGACCCAATAAGTCCCGGGAAAGGCTATCCAAACAGGGAATGCGCGTTATAATTCCTAGACAGGATATTTACTAGACGCCCTAACTATTCCGCGGTTCCCGCACAAAATTAACAGCGTGCAAACATTAGCACATCCGGCCGATGACTGACTCGCTTGCGACCCGCGCGCCACTGCCACGCCCCAGACGAAGTTCAAACCGGAATCGCGCCGAGCTGAGTGACATCTGGTGTCGACTCCGACATCAACGTTTTGCGCGAACAAACCCCCGTCCCGGACATAAGGATTTAGGTCCGCGAGCAAACCGGTCAGCGGGACAAGGTCGAGACTGCAAGTTGCAAGACCGAATCTACAACCAAACTAGGCCACCTTAGGCAACCCATCAGGTCTTGCAACCCTAACCAGCGCCTCAAAAGATAGCCCTAACGTGGCAAGCCGGAGGGTCAGCCTCCACTGGATGCCCCTCCTGGGCATCGCAGCACTTTATCAAGTCCTGTATTGGACAGAAGTCCGACGACCTCTTTCAAACACCTATCTGTGCCCCTATGATTAGTTCCGCAATCCGACCGGATCAGGTCTGCAAACAGCGACGCGACACGAAGCGGCCCCGAGCGGCCTCCTAAGCTTCAGTGCAAAGAGCACCTACCAATTCCACATGAACGTCGTCTGTGGAGAGCCGAACGAAACGCACAGATAGTCCCTAGTATGAATTTTCAACAAGTAGGCCTAGCCAGGCCACCCACCATATTATCATTTACTAAAATAGTGCGGCAGCTGATTTCAATCTGATAATCTCCAAAACTAGCTAGCCTGTTAGGCAAGTAGTCCTTTGCTCATATTTCTACTAATTTTTCAAAAGCATCAATGTTCAACTACAGAATTAATTCAACCAAATTAATCACCGATGCGCATAGGTCAACTTGCAAATTAAACAAAACAATAACGTAAGGGACAGCCCTACTTCTTCGAAAACAAAAATGATTAAACACTGTCATAAACATAAACATAATTTTTCAAATAGTGCGCCATTCCATTTCAGATGAATTCAAATTTTCCTTTCAGCAAACAAACGCAACAATCAAATACAGTGATTAAATATATGTACAAAACACATGCAGTAGCATTTAAAGGAGTAGATTAAATTCAATTCTTTTAATTTAAACCGCTACAAATAGGAGAATTTCGCGGAAAGCCCAAAGCAATTTTTAATTTTAATTAAAAGTATTTTTTTTGACTAAGTGCTCGACCAAACCAAATCTAATACCCCTTGACAGCGTGATTCAACGCTACAGGGGGGCCCTAATCTTCCCACCACCAAGGGGAGGCCACATGGCGTGAACCCGAGATAAATAGAGCACAACCTTTAACAGTTGCCACTCGGGTTGTACGCCTTCACTGAGGCCGTCGGCAACAGAACATTTTGACAAGTGGACTGTTGACGGCTTAAGGCTCAGTGGAGGCGGCCGTGGTGGGAACTAAGGCAGCAGCTAGACAGGGCCGCCTCCATCAAATGGGGAACAGTGGTACACCAGTCGCGGCCACTCAGCTAACGGAAGTGAGAAGGGTCCAGCGGACCGATGAGTGGCCGTGAAGTTCCTCTCCACACGCAGAGGGGGGGTGATGACACCCCCGCCCCTGGGGGAATTACCCCCCGACTGGTCGGGGGAGGGACTCCTTTCAAACTTAGGGGCCTGGTGGCTGGACGGCGGGCGCCGAGAGTCACCCTGCAGAGGGCGTGGCTGAGCGCCCCCGCCCGTGGGGGTCGAGGGCCTGGCAGAGCCCCGAGAGGAGATGCCGTTCGCACCCAGGCACAAAACGGCATGGTGATTGCCCTGGCAATGCAGACAGGGCCGTCGATGCGGGCAGTCTCGCTGGAGGTGCCCTCCCAGACATGACCAGCACCAGCGGCGCTCCTTGGCGATAGTTCGCCTCGCTGGAACCGGCTTACCTAATAATTTCGGGCACGACGTTACCCGGTGATCAGATGCTCGACAATAGGAGCAGGGGGGGGTTGACGACGACTTGCCTGGCGGGTTCAGCCTCTCACTGGGCACGTCTCGCAAGTCGTCAACGGTGCCCGCCGCGTTCTCGATCTGCCGGCACTGCTCCTCCAAAAACCGCAGCAGGTCATAGAAGGGCGGAATATAGGAGGCCTCGTCCCCGCCGTACCTCTCCTCAAAATGGATTCGCAGGTCGAGAGGTAGACGGGACAGCACGATGCGGAGCAACAAAAAAGCCCATTCGCCCACTGGTAAACCCAGCCGCCTCAAAGTATTACAGGCCACCAAGACTGGATCCAACAGGTCCGGACGCAGTCTGGCCCGGTCACTAAGCAGCGGGAGGCTTAGAAGCTGCTTAACATGTTCGTCCGCAATTCGCCGGACGTTGGCGTATCTTATGGCTAGGAGGTCCCGAGCAGTCTGGTAGGCGTCGTCCGACAATCTCAAGTGGCCGACGACGCCCAGGGCCTCCCCCTCCAGTGAGGCCAGGAGGTACACCATCTTTTGGCTCGGGGTCAAGTCACTCCGGGAGTCCACTAGGCTGTCGAAAAGACCAACGAAGGTCAGCCATTCGGAAAGGACCCCGGAGAACTTTGGCAGGTCCAGAGTTGGGAGTCGTCCCAACAGCTCCGGCTGAAGCCGCTTCAGAGAGGACTCGGACAAGTCACTCATCCGAGCTTCACGAGCCTCCTCGGCATACCTGCCTTCAGCCTCGATCAACTCGTCCGTGAGCCACAAGAACTGCTCATAGTCCGCGAAGCAGGAGTCCAGGACTCCCTTCTCCACATCCGAATCCTCGAGTTCAGCGTAAGCCTCCTCCACTGCGGCCCTTCGAGCATCCACCTGCTCGAACTGCTTCATCAAGTTATGGACCCTATCCGGTCGACCTATCAAAGCATGGGCGCTTGTGGCCCAGCGTAGCTCAGTCCGCAAACAACGGATCAGTAGCTTGGGTGATGTCATCACTATTAAATGCAAATTACGACGCGGCTTGAGCACAGTTTACAAAGATAACAAATAAAAAATACAACAAAAAATTAACAGTTAATAAATGCAGTTCCTATCAAATCGCGTTGAATAGAAATTACACAAATACGAACTACTTGCTACGTATCAACCAAATACAAGTTAGCACAAAAAAGACACAAATCAAATTAACAAATAACAAATACTAGTGCGATCGAATCAAGTTAAATTCAAATTGCGCAAATACAAATTACTACTATTTAGTTCAAATACAACTTACAGTATAAACGAAGATACACATCACGGTCGATCAACAAAAAATGCCTAGCTCGGAAATCGAACCTTCGATAAGTAATCCACTACAACTCTCCGACAACGATAATTAACCGATTACGTAAAAATAACCATCTACCTACATGACGTATATCTCTAGAAAATCTCCCGCTTGCACAACCTAGGGCGCGGCTTTTCAAATTACCCTCTAACCAAAAAAAGGCAAGCAACAAAGCAACAAAGGAAAATAATTCTATTATTACGTACAAAAAAAATATTTTTACGTATTACGGACGGGCGTGATTGTAGATGCAAATTAAACCAATCACACCAACGCTCCCTGCCACCAAAATTGTTTAATGTTTATCAAACACTATAGTCGGGATCGACCGGGAATCGAACCCGGAACCACGCTCTGCTACCAGTTTGTTACGGCCTACGGTTGCTCCCTTAAAGGATCCAATCCCCTGGGGCCCATCAGCAGAAGACTTCCCGAGCAAACGTAGGTCGGGCCTCCTAAGGCCACGTGGAATCTCTCTAATTACACTAAATATATGGGGGAGCGTTATACTACGGCCAGTCGACCGGAAGGAATTTGGCGGAGTGCACTTACCTCTATCCAAGGCGACTGGTCCCTCCGGAGTCGGTCAGGTCGCATGTGGTTGTGTAGTGCAAGGGAAAGAATGGTGATGTGGTGTGTATCTGGGTGTGACTGATGGTGATTGAACCTAGACCTTAGCCGTCGGCAGCAGCCCGAGCGTCGACACCGCTCCAACTTGAGGGGGCCTTTCGAGGTTATCCACAGTCACTTTCTTGGTTCACCACGATGACAGTCACTTAACTCTATCGTACTATTAACTAGCTTACAGAAGCCACTAACTATCGCGGGGTATAAGGTTACCGCACAAAACACGCCCGGAGTTTCTGGGTCAAAGGTCACTACCGTTTCGCGTAGCAATAGTTAATTCTAGAATCAGAGGCCGCACTAGCTTATATTGTCGAATGCACTTATACAGATTCTGAGTCGGACCCAATAAGTCCCGGGAAAGGCTATCCAAACAGGGAATGCGCGTTATAATTCCTAGACAGGATATTTACTAGACGCCCTAACTATTCCGCGGTTCCCGCACAAAATTAACAGCGTGCAAACATTAGCACATCCGGCCGATGACTGACTCGCTTGCGACCCGCGCGCCACTGCCACGCCCCAGACGAAGTTCAAACCGGAATCGCGCCGAGCTGAGTGACATCTGGTGTCGACTCCGACATCAACGTTTTGCGCGAACAATCATGTTTTAAGCAATGCCGGCGCATACTTTAATGCTAAACTTGCCCCTAAGTTCATCAAGTGTAAAGTGATAGATAAACTGTCACCACTAGTCTATGTACTTGAAGACCCTAATGGAGTTAGAGGCAAGTGGCACATCAAAGATGTAAAATCATAAATTTTCTTAACTTTTATTAACTATTAATTTGTATATATGTATAAATATCACCATCATTCTCACCTTATTATTTTTATTTCTTTTAATTTGTTTGTTTGTTTGATGATCCAGTGTTCTTCAACACATCTTGCTTTAGGACCTCGAACTTTCGTTGGTTAATCGTCACTTTTTATTATTATTTCAGACACATCTCGTTGGTGATGTTGCTGTTTTCTGGCTTTGAGCCCTACCGCTCTGGCCGTTCTTAATCTTTACTTAAGTCATAGCGACTAAAGCTTACTTGAGGTATTTCTTTATCTTTATCTTCACTTGGGAGCGGCTGATTACTCCCTTAATAATTTTTTTTTATCTTCACGCAGGAGCGGATGACAACTCCTTAAATAAGCCTGAATGTCCTTTCGAAAACACACTTTTAAGAGTGGTGTTTCTTCGACTAATTTATTTTTTTTTCCACGCAGGAGCGGATGACTACTCCTTAAATAAGCCTTAATGTCGTTTCGAAAACACACTTTTAGAGTGGTAGTCATTGAATGTGAACTCCACCCTTACCTGAATGGCAGATGCTGTATGTAAGAGATAGTATATCTGATTTTGCCTGGTGATGTCTGTTTCTGCAAAGCTGTGTTTTTATGGTTTATTTTAGAATGTATATATCAAAATTTTTGCTGAGTCAAAAATTTTCCAGGGTCGGGGGGAAAATGTAGTGTTATACTACTTACGTATCATTTTACATTATTTTAAATTCATTTTTCCATTCTGTTTCGATTTTCTGCATTCACCTCAAAACTGGATATTTTACATCACCTTTATTTCGATAGGATCCTGTAACGATTTTAAACCATAAGAACACAATAACAAATCATTTCTACTTCGTATTTTCACATTATCAGCACTTTTAAATTGGTGTCAATGGAGTCTACCTTTTTTCGATCTTTTAGCTAGTTTTCCGTAACTCTACAATCTTGTGTGGGCAGCTGCGCTACCTTTTTTCCTATATCAATAATATCTCATTTTCCACTTAAATCTTACCGTTTTCTTATTATAAACCAAAAACAAAAATTTGACATGTTTTGTCTTTCTTATTTATATCGTTTCCATGGTAATTATATTCAAATTTGCTACCGATCTGTTATTCCTATTTCGATAATTCCACATAAATCCTCTTTTCTCTTGACCATTTACAAAAAATTTGCGTATAATTTAAATAATTTTTCCGTTCTCTCTAGAAAGGTATAAAAGCCGAACAATCGGTGAAGAAAGGCAGTCTCGCTTCAGTTCGCGAATTGGAAGTATCTCCTAAAGGCCTTATCCCGGGGCCGCACTGCCCCGGGATCCTGCAAGCCTCCATTTACACGTGAAGTCTTCGGCGAAGCCTTCTTCAAACTCGGGTCGCTCCACTCCGGAATCCTGCAAGCCTCCATCTACCTCGGAAGTCGCTTCGAGTCTACTACAAGCGCGGGGGCCACACTACTCCGGGCACTACTACTACTTACTCCAGGCGCCGAGTGCACCTACCGCCGGCGCTACCTTTGGGCGCTGCAACTGCTGGCTCTAAGCGTTGCGCGCCCCTTCTCCAGGCGCTACGTGCGCCGGCTCCGGACGCTGCGTGTACTGGCTCCAGGCGCTGCGCGCCGTCGCTGCTAAGAAACCTACTTCTACAAGCGCAAACGGCGTGTGCTGGCTTCAGGCGCTGCGTGCCGTCGCTGCTAAGAAACCTACTTCTACAAACGCAACGTGTGTCGCTTCGACTTTTAGGCCCCACTACAACACTATATTCCCCTATTCTCTTATCTTTATTTTTTTATAATCTAATTGTACTCTCACTTCATTCATCATCATCCTCATTTCATTTTTTTATAAAATTGTAAATACCTTTTATAAATTTAAATATATTGTTTTCTGGCTCTACTTTTGTTGTTTTGTTGTACTTAGGTTAGGTTCTCTATTTTTTTTTAATTGTCGCTTCACGACACAGTGTAACATTGTGTAATCCACCAGGTTAGTCAAAACCTCAGTTCGTAGGGTATTTTAAAGTGAAAACTTGATATTTGGAGCTATATATGTGAACCGTAGAAGGAAATAAACTACTTTTTGTCTGTATATGTATCTTAGCATTTTCATTTACTAATCATCCAACAACAGGCGCCCTGGGATACTTTTATTTTGATCCTCGAGTCCCTTGACTCTCCGATAACCGTAGCCGGTGAGTAACGCCCTAAAAAGTGTTATAAAGTCGCTACCCAACGTTGAACCTTAAGTTGCTGGATGTTAGTAGATGAATTAACCTTAATTGTAACTATTTAAGCTGTTAAAAACCCATTTAATATGAAAACTTAGTGAAATTTAATGTTAACATTTTTTTTTCTGATGTAGGTAGATTTAAGTAAGCTTGAGACCAAAGAAAGTTTAACTTGAATGTGATTTATATGTACTTAAATGAATTAAAACTTAACATAATAAAAATATTTGTGCTATTTTAAGTAGATATTTTTAATATCAACCGATTTAAGACTTTCTTATAACCGTCAGTACATTTTAACAAAATGTCGATCCACAAGTATATAGACTCATTACATAAAGATGAAATCAGATATGAACTCGCCATTATTGGTATTTCCACAGATGAAAATGTAACCACCGATGCAGTGAGGAAGCAGATCCGCCAGGTGTACAAACTCGCACGCCGTGGAAGCATAAAGTGTGAACCACTCCAGTCACCCAGTATAGCCTCTGAACTAGAGATCTGCACCCCAAAGGTCGAACTTCTGGAATCCCAGCTGCAGGCGGGTAAAGTAGATGATCGCAATTTGACTCTTAAACTGTCTCGTCGTGCAAATTATTTGATGGATAGACTAGCTCGTATCTCTGAAAGTAGTTCGCATTTGTCAGATCTCCGTAGTCGTTTGATTCGCATTTTGAGTGTCATAGACGGTGAAGATAGCGACACGGATAGTGAGTACAAGGAAACCCGGGCACAGGCGTCTAACTAGAAAGTGGAAAGTAACGTGATCTATGTGAAACATAAACCCTTGAACCTAATTACATTTAACTTAAAATTTGACGGAACCACGTGTGTTCGTGTATTTATTGAACGTCTTGAGGAACTTAAAGAGGCTCGCAACATTACTGAAGCTCGCATACTTTCAGCTTTTTCTGATCTTTTAGAAAACTCGGCTTTATGTTGGTTTAGAAGTAATAAGGATAATATCCACTCATATTCACAATTATTGAAATGCTTAAGGGACGACTTTGATATTCCCGATTTAGACTATAAACTATTAAATGAAATAAGGCAGCGTACACAGGCCAGACACGAAACGATAGTAGTCTATCTTTCCATTATGCAGGGAATGTTCTCGCGACTCACTCAGCCGTTGTCGAGTAGACAACAACTCGAAATCTTGATGCATAACATTAGACCAGAGTACATGAAAGATTTAGCTTTACATGATATAACCTCTGTAGACAAACTTAAACTTTATTGCAAACAGTTAGAAATAGCGCGGTCGCGTGCGGAACAATTTAGTGAACCTAACTTGAATAACTTTAAAATTACAGCGGACTTAAATAAACAAACGCCGCGATCTCACATTAAACAAGTCTCTGTGCTGAATGAAGCTGGCTCTTCGAGGCAATTGGATAGGAAATGCTTTAGGTGTGGATTAAACACTCATTTCACCAATCAATGCAATTCGAAAGAGTTAGTGTGGATTAAAAGGTGTTAAGCGTTCAGATTGTAGTAATTGCAATTCAAAAAACTAGTTAACACGGAACTATCTAACAACTTTAATAAAAATAGGTCTTATAAGTCCAATAATGAAGAGGTAGTTCTGTTTAAAAAAAATACTAGGGATATAAGACCATACTTAAAATTAAAAATATTGAACTTACAAGCTTTTGGCTTATTAGATTCGGGTGCAACTTGTAGCATTCTTGGAAATAATGCGCATTTGATCTTTTTAGAACACGGATTTCAACTCAACTGGTTTGACACTGAGCACTACGTGAGAACTGCTGATGGTACGAGATTGCATTGCTTAGGGTATATGTCCTTACCTATTGAATTTAACAATAATTTCAGAGTGATTAACTTTTATGTTGTTGCACAAATAACTTCACCTATAATTCTAGGTGTTGATTTTTGGCAGGTGTTTGACTTAGGGAGTGACCTTGTATCCGAAGTACAGTTTGACCGAAAGTCGGAGTCATCAATATGTAATAGCATAAATTCGGTTTCTCTTAATAAAGGCCTTGAAGAATACGAGTCTTTATCCATAGAACAAAAACAAATCATGGATAAGTTAGTACAACAGTTTGATACAATTAACACAGTTAAAGTAGGTTTGGGACGTACCAATTTAATTCATCACGTCATAGACACAGGGGATAGCAAACCTATTAAGCAAAGGTACTATCCATTATCGCCTGTTAAGCAACTAGCACTTGAAAAAGAATTGGATAGAATGCTTAGTTTGGGAGTTGTGTCACCTTCACAGTCAGCTTGGAACTCAACTGTAGTAATGGTTCAGAAGCCAAATGGGGACCTAAGGCTTTGTCTAGATTGTAGAAAATTAAATGCAGTTTCCAAACCCGATGCGTATCCTCTCCCGTATATAAGCAGCATATTGGACCAGCTCCGCGACGCGAAATACCTAACGTCAATAGATCTTTCCGCTGCGTATTGGCAAATACCCTATGATAGCGAGCAATCAGCTGATAAGACCGCGTTCACAGTGCCACGTAGGGGGTTATTTAGATTCAATGTAATGTCGTTTGGCCTTGTTTCCGCGTCAAGCACAATGCAGAGATTAATGGATAGGCTATTTGGTCCCGAATTTAACAACAAAGTATTCTGTTTCCAAGACGACATAATCATAATATCCAGCACTTTCTCAGAACATGTGCAGCTCTTGCATAAGGTCTACGCAAAATTCAAGGACGCAAACTTGACTATAAACATGGATAAGTCTATCTTTTGCCGTAGAGAACTTAAGTACTTGGGATATTTAGTTGAAAAACATGGACTTAGAACTGATCCGGGAAAGGTAGACATTATATTGAATTATCCAACTCCAACTTCCGCTAAAGAGGTTAAAAGGTTTCTAGGCATGGCAGGCTGGTACAGGAGGTTCATTAACAATTTTTCGAAAATTAGTAAACCGTTGAATAAATTAACTAGCAAAAATGTCCGCTTTGAATGGACTACGGAGGCAGATGAGTCATTTAACCACTTAAAAACCGCTTTAGTGTCTGCTCCGATACTTAAATGTCCAAACTTTGATTTGCCTTTTTCTATCCATTGTGACGCTTCCTCAGTGGCTGTGGGCGGAGTCTTAACCCAGACTTATGACGGGGTAGAACATCCCATAGCATACTGCAGTCGGTCTCTTGCCAAAAATGAAATTAATTTTTCCACATCGGAGAGAGAACTTATGGCCGTGATTTACGCATTAGAGCAATTTAGATCTTATGTAGAAGGTACAAAGTGTAAAATAATAACCGACCACGCCTCGTTATTATGGTTTTATAAATTAAATAACCCATCAGGTCGCTTAGCCAGGTGGAGCATGCGATTGAGTCAATTTGATTTCGAAATAGAACACAGAAAAGGTAAATTAAATGTTATTCCAGACGCACTAAGTAGGATTCAAGTTGATGCAATCGCTACGCCAGCAACCAGTGATGCGTGGTATAGACATGTATACGAAGATTGTCAGGCCAACCCTCGCAAATATCCCCACTTCATGGTAAAAGACGATAGATTGCTTAGGTACTCTAAAAATAAATATGAGTTAACGAATGAGTTTAATTGGAAGTTAGTGGTACCCGAGGAAGACAGGTTAGATATTTTAAAGAAATGTCATGATGAACCAGTTAGTGCTCATTTGGGTGTCTTTAAAACCCACAAGCGTCTTAATCTAAATTATTACTGGCCCAGCATGTACCGAGATGTGAAAGAATATGTTAAAAAATGCGAGATATGTAAACAATACAAACCCGTCAACACGGCTAGACCTGGTTTAATGAGAAACCCGAAGGAGTTTAACAAACCCTGGGAGGCCATATGTTGCGATTTGCTAGGCCCATTTCCGGTTTCTCGCAATAGGAATATTCACTTAATTGTATGTACAGACTATTTTAGCAAGTATGTCATGTTGCATCCTATACGGATCGCAACAGGCGCTGCGGTCGCTAAGTTCATAGAAGAGAAAGTGTTCCTAGTACATGGCGTATGTAAGACTATCTATATTGACAATGGCCCACAGTATGTGTCTAATCAGTTTAGGCAACTGTTACATAAATATAACGTACCGAATATCTATTAACCCGCGTTATCACCCACAGGTAAATCAAGCCGAAAGAGCGATTAGGAACGTAGTTAACGGTATATCATGTTATGTAGGTACCGAGCATAAACGATGGGACGAGAACATCCCACAGTTGCAATGCGCACTTAATTCAGCCGTGAATGATACCACTAAGTTTACTCCGTATTTTCTTGTGCACGGACGGGAATTCATAATAGATGGAATGTTACACAGCTTAGATAGCACTCAGCCAGTTCAAAGATCACAAGTAACTCTCGGTGAACCACAAGCATACAGTAAAAAATTAGCGGAATTAGACACCATATTTAAAAAGGTACAAAAGCATATTAAAAATGCTCATTCTAGAAATGAAAAGTACTATAACTTAAGAAAACGACATGTTGAGTTAAAAGTAGGTCAGATTGTATATAAACGCACCCATTACCTATCTAATGCCTCAAAGAGATTTACGGCTAAACTAGGACCAAAATTTCAAAAATGTGTCATAACAGCGAAATTATCACCTTTAGTGTATACCTTAGCCAGCATGGAAGGTAAGACACTAGGTAATTTTCACATAAAAGACATCCTTAAACAAGATGACTAATAGTTTTGTAGAATGTGAGTGATGAGTATGATTGAGTGAAAGAATGTAAGAATAATAAACATTTTCAAAATTCATTTCCACCGGTGAACTTTCTGAGATAAATAAGCTGTGATTGTATTGATGAACGAGCGATACATAACTAGTAGGTCATCTTATGTTGTGGACATCGGCGCGAGTTAGATAAAAATTTGTTCTTTATGTCCGCACTCTGGACATTATATAAGAAAATGCATACCAACCAGTGCGTAGCATTACTTAAGCTGTTTCTTTTAACTTAATATGATTAAACGTTAATTCACTTAACTTAATGCGAGATAGATATTTAACTTAACTTAATACTTAATATGATTTCCATATCACTTAACTACTCAACTTAATAAATAAGAACACGTTCGTTTTTCGACTACTTAGAGAAAAGTCGAGTCGAAACGTAAACATCGTTGCACACGTAAACTAATTGCATGCAATTGACCTTTCGTGTTAGTTCGAAATCCTACCACGGAGGCAGCTTCAACGGGTGGCTATATTGGGACTGGGCGGCCAGGAGACCGCGACTGGCGTACACCTGGAGGATATCTGTTGCCTCACTGCTTCGCGGGATTGACCATAAACAGTGTAACATTGTGTAATCCACCAGGTTAGTCAAAACCTCAGTTCGTAGGGTATTTTAAAGTGAAAACTTGATATTTGGAGCTATATATGTGAACCGTAGAAGGAAATAAACTACTTTTTGTCTGTATATGTATCTTAGCATTTTCATTTACTAATCATCCAACAACAGGCGCCCTGGGATACTTTTATTTTGATCCTCGAGTCCCTTGACTCTCCGATAACCGTAGCCGGTGAGTAACGCCCTAAAAAGTGTTATAAAGTGGCTACCCAACGTTGAACCTTAAGTTGCTGGATGTTAGTAGATGAATTAACCTTAATTGTAACTATTTAAGCTGTTAAAAACCCATTTAATATGAAAACTTAGTGAAATTTAATGTTAACATTTTTTTTTCTGATGTAGGTAGATTTAAGTAAGCTTGAGACCAAAGAAAGTTTAACTTGAATGTGATTTATATGTACTTAAATGAATTAAAACTTAACATAATAAAAATATTTGTGCTATTTTAAGTAGATATTTTTAATATCAACCGATTTAAGACTTTCTTATAACCGTCAGTACATTTTAACAAAATGTCGATCCACAAGTATATAGACTCATTACATAAAGATGAAATCAGATATGAACTCGCCATTATTGGTATTTCCACAGATGAAAATGTAACCACCGATGCAGTGAGGAAGCAGATCCGCCATGTGTACAAACTCGCACGCCGTGGAAGCATAAAGTGTGAACCACTCCAGTCACCCAGTATAGCCTCTGAACTAGAGATCTGCACCCCAAAGGTCGAACTTCTGGAATCCCAGCTGCAGGCGGGTAAAGTAGATGATCGCAATTTGACTCTTAAACTGTCTCGTCGTGCAAATTATTTGATGGATAGACTAGCTCGTATCTCTGAAAGTAGTTCGCATTTGTCAGATCTCCGTAGTCGTTTGATTCGCATTTTGAGTGTCATAGACGGTGAAGATAGCGACACGGATAGTGAGTACAAGGAAACCCGGGCACAGCCGTCTAACTAGAAAGTGGAAAGTAACGTGATCTATGTGAAACATAAACCCTTGAACCTAAATACATTTAACTTAAAATTTGACGGAACCACGTGTGTTCGTGTATTTATTGAACGTCTTGAGGAACTTAAAGAGGCTCGCAACATTACTGAAGCTCGCATACTTTCAGCTTTTTCTGATCTTTTAGAAAACTCGGCTTTATGTTGGTTTAGAAGTAATAAGGATAATATCCACTCATATTCACAATTATTGAAATGCTTAAGGGACGACTTTGATATTCCCGATTTAGACTATAAACTATTAAATGAAATAAGGCAGCGTACACAGGCCAGACACGAAACGATAGTAGTCTATCTTTCCATTATGCAGGGAATGTTCTCGCGACTCACTCAGCCGTTGTCGAGTAGACAACAACTCGAAATCTTGATGCATAACATTAGACCAGAGTACATGAAAGATTTAGTTTTACATGATATAACCTCTGTAGACAAACTTAAACTTTATTGCAAACAGTTAGAAATTGCGCGGTCGCGTGCGGAACAATTTAGTGAACCTAACTTGAATAACTTTAAAATTACAGCGGACTTAAATAAACATTTGCCGTGTAGTGGCGGTCAAGAATATCCACTACCCCATATCCACCCGTGGATGTCGTAAAAGGCGACAAAGGGAAACAGGCAGGAGATGGGCAGCAGCATCTTCCTGATAATAGCCAAATTACAATAAAAAAACTGCGGTTGCCAACCCGCTCGCCAAGCGTGGCAACTATGGCAAATACCCCCCTATGAATGACAGTAACAAAGAAACGGCCCCCAGTCCCCGGCGGCCCCGCTATTCCTGGCTACGGTGGCTACCATGGTAACTGCAGGGCAGGGGGTGCTAAGAATCTCCGGTGGAGGTTCGGTTGCCACCTTAGACGACTCGACCTGGCAACGTACAACGCACGCACCCTGAGGACTGACGAGAAGATTGTGGAGCTGGAAGAAGAGATAGACAAGTTGCGCTGGCATATTATAGGATTATCCGAAGTCCGAAGAGAGGGGGAGGACACGGTAATCTTTGAATCCGGCAACTTGCTCTATCATCGGGAGGGCGACCATCTGTCCCAAGGAGGTGTCGGATTTATCGTCCACAAGTCTCTCGTTAACAACGTTGTAAAGATCGGGAGTGTGTCGACGAGGGTTGCGTACCTTATACTCAGAATCACCAAACGGTATTCGCTGAAGGTCATACAGGTTTACGCACCAACCTCGGCACACCCCGATGGGGAGGTGGAGGAAATGTATGAGAATATCTCTAGAGCCATGCATTCCTCCAAAACCCAATATACGGTGTTAATGGGAGACTTCAATGCAAAACTAGGCACAAGAGAGAACGGTGAGCTGAAAGTAGGGAAATTCGGAATAGGGCAACGGAACCCAAGGGGCCAGCAGCTGGCCGACTTCATGGAGAAAGAGGGACTCTTTATGATGAACTCTTTCTTCCAGAAGCGGCCCCACAGGAAGTGGACCTGGTCGAGCCCCGACGGTTCCACAAAAAATGAGATTGACTTCATTATGACGACCAGACGACAACTGTTCAGTGATGTCTCCGTGATCGCGAGGGTGAAAACTGGTAGCGATCATCGAATGGTTAGAGGCACACTGAACCTAAACGTTAAGTTGGAGAGGTCTCGTCTAATGAAGTCAACGCTCCGTCCCCCTCGTGCTCTGTTCCAAAGTCCCGAAACCTTTCAGCTCGAGTTACAAAACCGTTTTCAGTGCCTGGAAGACTGCAATGAAGTGGACGATATGAATGACAAGCTCGTGGAAACTGTCCATGCGGTCGGAGCTAAGTTCTGCAAGACCGGCCGCAGAAGAACACAAAAACTCTCCGATCACACTCTTAATCTCATGGCTGTTAGACGGGAGATGAAGCTACATTCTTCAACAGACTTGACAGCATACAGGCATCTGAACAGACAGATCTCCAAATGCATGCGGCGGGACTTACGCAACTTCAATACAGCTCGTATTGAAGAAGCGATCGAGCGGAACCAAGGCTCCAAAATCTTTGCCAGAGATCTGTCTGCCAGAAAGAGCCAACTGTCAAAGCTGAAGACAGAATGTGGCAGCATCGTTTCCGGGACACCTGAGATTTTGAGTGAGATTGAGAGGTTCTATGGGCAGCTGTACACATCATCGTTGGAGCCACACGCAAGTGTGAGTAACGATCCAAGAGCGAGTCTCATCCGACACTATTCCGAAGATATCCCGGATGTTAGTCTGAGCGAGATAAGGATGGCTCTCTAGCACCTTAAAAACGGTAAGGCCCCAGGCGAGGATGGAATTACAGCGGAGCTTCTGAAAGCGGGTGGAAGACCGGTACTTGAAGTCCTTCAGAAGCTCTTTAATTCCGTCCTGCATGGTGGCATTACACCGGAGGCGTGGAGCAGAAGTGCGGTGGTCTTGTTCTTCAAGAAAGGTGACAACGCTCTCTTGAAGAACTACAGACCGATTTCCCTTCTGAGCCGCGTCTACGTGCTGTTTTCGAGAGTCATTACGAATCGTCTCGCGCGCAGACTTGACGACTTCCAGCCTCCCGAACAAGCCGGTTTCCGAAAGGGCTTTAGCACCATAGACCACATACATACCCTTCGGCAAGTTGTACAGAAGTCCGAAGAGTACAATTTGCCTCTATGTCTGGCGTATGTGGACTATGAGAAAGCCTTTGATTCCGTCGAAATTTGGGCGGTGCTGCAGTCCCTTCAGCGGTGCCAAGTTGACTGTCGGTATATCGAAGTGTTGAAGTGCTTGTACAGTAGGGCTACGATGGCTATCCGAGTACAGAACCAGAGTACGAAACCTATCCAATTGCAGAGAGGTGTAAGACAGGGTGACGTCATATCCCCGAAACTCTTCACCGCTGCATTGGAAGACGTTTTCAAGCTTCTGGACTGGAAAGGATACGGTATCAACATCAATGGCGAGTACATCACTCACCTTCGATTTGCCGACGATATAGTCCTTATGGCAGAATCGCTGGAGGACCTAAGCACTATGCTCAATGACTTCAATAGTGTTTCCCAACGGATAGGTCTTAAGATGAACATGGACAAAACAAAGATCATGTTTAATGTCCATGTCACACCTATGCCGGTAGTTGTTGGGAGCACTAAGCTCGAAGTTGTTGACGAGTATGTTTACCTGGGACAAATAGTCCGACTAGGTAAGTCCAACTTCGACCGAGAGGTCAATCGACGGATTCAACTCGGCTGGGCAGCTTTCGTGAAGCTACGACACATCTTCTCGTCAGACATACCTCAAAACCTTAAAACGAAATTGTACAACCAGTGCGTGTTGCCAGTGATGTCTTACGGAACTGAGACGTGGTCCTTCACTGCTGGCCGTATGAGGAAGCTCAAGGTCGCTCAGCGAGCTATGGAGAGGGCTATGCTCGGAGTTTCTCTGCGTGATAAACTTAGGAATGAGGATATCCGCAGTAGAACCAGAATAACCGACATAGCCCAACGGATTAGTAAGCTGAAGTGGCAGTGGGCCGGCCATATAGCTCGAAGAACCGACAACCGATGGGGAAGAAAGGTTCTCGAGTGGCAGCCTCGTACCGGTAGGCGAAGTGTAGGGCGTCCCCCCACGAGATGGAGTGACGACCTGGTAAGACATGCAGGAAGTCGATGGATGCAGGTGGCTCAGGACCGTGCTTTGTGGCATTCTTTGGGGGAGGCCTATGTTCAGCAGTGGACTTGTGAAGGGCTGTAATGATGAAAATAATGATGAAATAAACAAACGCCGCGATCTCACAGTAAACAAGTCTCTGTGCTGAATGAAGCTGGCTCTTCGAGGCAATTGGATGGGAAATGCTTTAGGTGTGGATTAAACACTCATTTCACCAATCAATGCAATTTGAAAGAGTTAGTGTGTTTTAAGTGTGGATTAAAAGGTGTTAAGCGTTCAGATTGTAGTAATTGCAATTCAAAAAACTAGTTAACACGGAACTATCTAACACCTTTAATAAAAATAGGTCTTATACGTCCAATAATGAAGAGGTAGTTCTGTTTAAAAAAAATACTAGGGATATAAGACCATACTTAAAATTAAAAATATTGAACTTACAAGCTTTTGGCTTATTAGATTCGGGTGCAACTTGTAGCATTCTTGGAAATAATGCGCATTTGATCTTTTTAGAACACGGATTTCAACTCAACTGGTTTGACACTGAGCACTACGTGAGAACTGCTGATGGTACGAGATTGCATTGCTTAGGGTATATGTCCTTACCTATTGAATTTAACAATAATTTCAGAGTGATTAACTTTTATGTTGTTGCACAAATAACTTCACCTATAATTCTAGGTGTTGATTTTTGGCAGGTGTTTGACTTAGGGAGTGACCTTGTATCCGAAGTACAGTTTGACTGAAAGTCGGAGTCATCAATATGTAATAGCATAAATTCGGTTTCTCTTAATAAAGGCCTTGAAGAATACGACTCTTTATCCATAGAACAAAAACAAATCATGGATAAGTTAGTACAACAGTTTGATACAATTAACACAGTTAAAGTAGGTTTGGGACGTACCAATTTAATTCATCACGTCATAGACACAGGGGATAGCAAACCTATTAAGCAAAGGTACTATCCATTATCGCCTGTTAAGCAACTAGCAATTGAAAAAGAATTGGATAGAATGCTTAGTTTGGGAGTTGTGTCACCTTCACAGTCAGCTTGGAACTCACCTGTAGTAATGGTTCAGAAGCCAAATGGGGACCTAAGGCTTTGTCTAGATTGTAGAAAATTAAATGCAGTTTCCAAACCCGATGCGTATCCTCTCCCGTATATAAGCAGCATATTGGACCAGCTCCGCGACGCGAAATACCTAACGTCAATAGATCTTTCCGCTGCGTATTGGCAAATACCCTATGATAGCGAGCAATCAGCTGATAAGACCGCGTTCACAGTGCCACGTAGGGGGTTATTTAGATTCAATGTAATGTCGTTTGGCCTTGTTTCCGCGTCAAGCACAATGCAGAGATTAATGGATAGGCTATTTGGTCCCGAATTTAACAACAAAGTATTCTGTTTCCAAGACGACATAATCATAATATCCAGCACTTTCTCAGAACATGTGCAGCTCTTGCATAAGGTCTACGCAAAATTCAGGGACGCAAACTTGACTATAAACATGGATAAGTCTATCTTTTGCCGTAGAGAACTTAAGTACTTGGGATATTTAGTTGACAAACATGGACTTAGAACTGATCCGGGAAAGGTAGACATTATATTGAATTATCCAACTCCAACTTCCGCTAAAGAGGTTAAAAGGTTTCTAGGCATGGCAGGCTGGTACAGGAGGTTCATTAACAATTTTTCGAAAATTAGTAAACCGTTGAATACATTAACTAGCAAAAATGTCCGCTTTGAATGGACTACGGAGGCAGATGAGTCATTTAACCACTTAAAAACCGCTTTAGTGTCTGCTCCGATACTTAAATGTCCAAACTTTGATTTGCCTTTTTCTATCCATTGTGACGCTTCCTCAGTGGCTGTGGGCGGAGTCTTAACCCAGACTTATGACGGGGTAGAACATCCCATAGCATACTGCAGTCGGTCTCTTGCCAAAAATGAAATTAATTTTTCCACATCGGAGAGAGAACTTATGGCCGTGATTTACGCATTAGAGCAATTTAGATCTTATGTAGAAGGTACAAAGTGTAAAATAATAACCGACCACGCCTCGTTATTATGGTTTTATTAATTAAATAACCCATCAGGTCGCTTAGCCAGGTGGAGCATGCGATTGAGTCAATTTGATTTCGAAATAGAACACAGAAAAGGTAAATTAAATGTTATTCCAGACGCAGTAAGTAGGATTCAAGTTGATGCAATCGCTACGCCAGCAACCAGTGATGCGTGGTATAGACATGTATACGAAGATTGTCAGGCCAACCCTCGCAAATATCCCCACTTCATGGTAAAAGACGATAGATTGCTTAGGTACTCTAAAAATAAATATGAGTTAACGAATGAGTTTAATTGGAAGTTAGTGGTACCCGAGGAAGACAGGTTAGATATTTTAAAGAAATGTCATGATGAACCAGTTAGTGCTCATTTGGGTGTCTTTAAAACCCACAAGCGTCTTAGTCTAAATTATTACTGGCCCAGCATGTACCGAGATGTGAAAGAATATGTTAAAAAATGCGAGATATGTAAACAATACAAACCCGTCAACACGGCTAGACCTGGTTTAATGGGAAACCCGAAGGAGGTTAACAAACCCTGGGAGGCCATATGTTGCGATTTGCTAGGCCCATTTCCGGTTTCTCGCAATAGGAATATTCACTTAATTGTATGTACAGACTATTTTAGCAAGTATGTCATGTTGCATCCTATACGGATCGCAACAGGCGCTGCGGTCGCTAAGTTCATAGAAGAGAAAGTGTTCCTAGTACATGGCGTATGTAAGACTATCTATATTGACAATGGCCCACAGTATGTGTCTAATCAGTTTAGGCAACTGTTACATAAATATAACGTACCGAATATCTATTAACCCGCGTTATCACCCACAGGTAAATCACGCCGAAAGAGCGATTAGGAACGTAGTTAACGGTATATCATGTTATGTAGGTACCGAGCATAAACGATGGGACGAGAACATCCCACAGTTGCAATGCGCACTTAATTCAGCCGTGAATGATACCACTAAGTTTACTCCGTATTTTCTTGTGCACGGACGGGAATTCATAATAGATGGAATGTTACACAGCTTAGATAGCACTCAGCCAGTTCAAAGATCACAAGTAACTCTCGGTGAACCACAAGCATACAGTAAAAAATTAGCGGAATTAGACACCATATTTAAAAAGGTACAAAAGCATATTAAAAATGCTCATTCTAGAAATGAAAAGTACTATAACTTAAGAAAACGACATGTTGAGTTAAAAGTAGGTCAGATTGTATATAAACGTACCCATTACCTATCTAATGCCTCAAAGAGATTTACGGCTAAACTAGCACCAAAATTTCAAAAATGTGTCATAACAGCGAAATTATCACCTTTAGTGTATACCTTAGCCAGCATGGAAGGTAAGACACTAGGTAATTTTCACATAAAAGACATCCTTAAACAAGATGACTAATAGTTTTGTAGAATGTGAGTGATGAGTATGATTGAGTGAAAGAATGTAAGAATAATAAACATTTTCAAAATTCATTTCCACCGGTGAACTTTCTGAGATAAATAAGCTGTGATTGTATTGATGAACGAGCGATACATAACTAGTAGGTCATCTTATGTTGTGGACATCGGCGCGAGTTAGATAAAAATTTGTTCTTTATGTCCGCACTCTGGACATTATATAAGAAAATGCATACCAACCAGTGCGTAGCATTACTTAAGCTGTTTCTTTTAACTTAATATGATTAAACGTTAATTCACTTAACTTAATGCGAGATAGATATTTAACTTAACTTAATACTTAATATGATTTCCATATCACTTAACTACTCAACTTAATAAATAAGAACACGTTCGTTTTTCGACTACTTAGAGAAAAGTCGAGTCGAAACGTAAACATCGTGTGTAGGCTTAGTGCACTGTAGGTATTAGGTAGGTAGTGGAATATAATGTTACTAGGTATATAGATACAGAAATGAAAATTAGGTAATAAGTAGAGTAATAATGAGCCTTGTGTAAGATTAAACGTCGTAATTAAGTGATTAAGTGATGGCTTGGTACTTGTTAGTTGTTGGTGCATGGGTGACTTGGAATTTACTATCCGTGCGAATGTTTTTAGCCAGATTGGATTAGAGACGCATTACAACTTCTTCACTGTCTTTGGCATTCAGTCGTTGTTCTGCAGGTGGTACGAAATGTCTTCGGAAAAAGTATCTTCATTACGAAGAACTTTTTAACCCAAGCAAAGGGGATGTGTAACACGAAAATTTTCGTGTACATTATTTTAGCATATTTACGTTATTACATGCGATGAACAGACTTCAGAGCGCCATCTAACGTCATTAGTCCGAAGTAACTAGAAACGTATATTGACGAATCGAGCTAGCTAATTGCATGCAATTGACCTTTCGTGTTAGTTCGAAATCCTACCACGGATCGACGGTGGCGTGTAGCCCAAGGGAGGCCTAGTTCTTTTTTTGGAGCGAGCCGTTGTAATGATCGGACACGCACATATATAATTTTTGAATCGAAACGCCGGAACATGAATTTAAAGTGACGACTACTTGGGCGTACGGCCCCTTAAACACAATGTCTACGGGCAGTTTAATGTGTTGAAACACATCATCCCATAAATTGGGTCCTTAGTCCTTAGTCCTTAGTCCTTAGTCCGTACTTTGAGTATGGTCCATTATCAAGTTTAACAATGGGAACGAGGCGAGGCAGCTTCAACGGGTGGCTATATTGGGACTGGGCGGCCAGGAGACCGCGACTGGCGTACACCTGGAGGATATCTGTTGCCTCACTGCTTCGCGGGATTGACCATAAACAGTTGTAGTGTTATACTACTTACGTATCATTTTACATTATTTTAAATTCATTTTTCCATTCTGTTTCGATTTTCTGTATTCACCTCAAAACTGGATATTTTACATCACCTTTATTTCCATAGGATCCTGTAACGATTTTAAACCATAAGAACACAATAACAAATCATTTCTACTTCGTATTTTCACATTATCAGCACTTTTAAATTGGTGTCAATGGAGTCTACCTTTTTTCGATCTTTTAGCTAGTTTTCCGTAACTCTACAATCTTGGGCTTTGTGTGGGCAGCTGCGCTACCTTTTTTCCTATATCAATAATATCGTATTAGGAGGGTAGGTGATTTGAGTAGTACACATTTTTGACATCTTAGATTTAAATATATTTTAAAAATAGTTACAGTTTGAATTTCATGTTAATTATTTACATGTAATAAATAACTACCTACCAGCACTTATTTCCAAGTATTTTCTCTAATATCACTGCACTGCACAATTATTTTCACCTTGGAAGCACTGAAAGGTTCACTAATTGAGATGTCAAAGTCATTCCAAAGTCAAATGGATGACTTTCAACGGGAACTGCAACAATCTAGTTCTGCTGCCTCAACTGCATCTTCCCTACCTGGTGATTTTAATGCATTTAGAAAATTCATCTTGGCTGCTTTAACATCTTTGCATAACCAAGTAGATCTTCTGGGAAGAGAGCTAGATCGTACTGAAATGCGTCGCCGCAGGAAGATGATCCTACTCCATGGAGTTCCTGAAGAAAAATCTGAGGAGACTGCCACCGTCATAAGTACACTTATCAGCACGAAACTACAAGTGTCAGGTTTCAGTAAAACATCCATAAGCCGCTGTCATCGTTTGGGACGCCCTTCCGATAAATCTTCCAGGCCTGTGGTTGTCAAATTCAGTGATATTGTGATGCGAGACAAGGTTTGGTTCTCCAAAACCAAACTTAAGGGCACAGGTATAACTCAGTCGGAGTTTCTTACAAGGAGACGCCACAGTGTTTTTCTTGAAGCTAGGCGTAGGTTTGGCGTAACCAAGTGTTGGACCAGGGATGGAGTTATTAATATTTTAACTCCTGATGGCACAAGGCACCAGCTTGAGACCTCGTCTGAGCTTGATACAATATGCAACGGGTCAATTTCTGCCACACCCGGTTATCCAATGGTGGTTGAGGCAAATAAGGCCCCCGAAGATAAAAGTGCACCACAGCGTTCTAAGAGGGTCGGTAAAAAATGAACTTTCTTATTTAATATTATCATTTTATTAATTTTGTAATCCTTATTGCTATAACTTTACTTGTTTTTTTCTTGCTTGTTTTCTATCATCATTATTTGTCATTGTTAATCGTTAATTAGATAGTAAAATGTAATGATTAATAATATCTCTTTGGAATGTTTATAATTTCTTTTTTTTTTCTGTAAGGTATGTTATTATTAGTATAATGTTTCATTGGAATGTTTATTATTATAAGTTTTGCAAGGTATGTAGTTAATTGGTAAGTTAACGTACTAACGTATTGTCACTTTTTGACATTTTGACTCATCTGACATTGACACCTCTCACTTTTTGTGTCTATGGTGCGTTAACGTTCCGTTTCTTCATTTATTGTTAAGTTAATTATAGATTTCTTTCAATACTGCTGGCAGGTAGTTTACTGATGACTTATTTATTTTTGAATTTATTTATTTTATATATACATATACATAATTTATATATATATATATATATACATATATATATACTATATATATACTTATATACATACATTTAGTAATCAGGTATAATTTAATATGATTTCTTCAGATGATAGTGTTCGGAGTTCCAATTCCTTCGCCTTTGATTCTGCTTCTGATGGATTAAGCAGCATTGATAGCTTTGAAAGCATTGCACCCTTAAATATTATGTTAGATTCAATTTTTACTGAATGTAGCAAAAACTTTAATGCTATTCACATAAATGCTCAAAGTATTCCTGCTCATTACCCCGACATGTTGTCAAGTTTTAATAGCAAAAATATACACGCTATCCTTGTCTCGGAGTCATGGTTAAAACCATGTCTTCCATCAACATCCTACTCGCTTCTAGGTTTTCATTTGATTCGTAACGACCGTACCGATCGGGGCGGTGGCGGTGTTGCTATTTATCTACGCTCTCATATACCGTATTCAGTAATTCAGGTTTCAACTGGTTCTCAGACTGGAGGCGAAGCTGAATTTCTCTTTATCGAAGTTCTTCTCGGTCATACCAAATTACTTCTCGGAGTCTTTTACAGCCCCTCTCTCACTGTTGACTACTTCACCACGTTAGAAAATATTCTTGAAAATCTTACACCTATCTATTGTCATAGTATAATTATGGGTGATTTTAATACTTGTCTTTTAAAAACCAACGCCAGATCAATTAAACTAAAATCTGTTATCGAAGCAGCAAATTTAAAACTTCTTCCTACTTCTGCCACACACTTTTTCCCGAACTGTGCCCCTTCTCTTCTCGACATAATGTTTGTGTCTTCACTTGACCTTGTTAATAAATTTGGGCAATATGCTGCTGATTCTTTTTCCTATCATGACCTTTTATACTTGTCTTACAAAATCCGTCCCCCTAAAGCTAAGTCAAGGATCCTACTTCAGCGTAACTTTAGTGACTTGGACTTGAAGCAGCTTTTAAATGACGCTCGAAAAATTGATTGGAGTGTAGTCGTCAATGCTTCCACTGTTGATGAACAGGTAGCTTTGTTCAACTCTTTGTTAATTCAGCTTTATGACGTTCATGCTCCTGTTCGTCCAGTGCGTGTAAAGCATCCTCCCTCTCCTTGGCTGACTGATGATATAAAAAAAATCATCCACATTAAAAATTGTGCCAAAGCGAAATACAAGTCAGTTCCTAGCGACCTGAATCGAGAGAAGTATAGATTAGTACGGAATCGTTGCAACAATCTGTGTAGAAAAGCACAACGACGCCATATCCATGAATCAGTACAAGATCCTGACCCTGCTAGGGTCTGGAAATTTCTTAAGTCTTTAGGAGTTGGGAAGTTACGACAAAATTTCACTCACCTTAACTTTGATCTCAATCAACTTAATTTGCATTTCTCATCTTCGTCTTGCATTAACGATAAAGCAAAACACAATACTTTGGATTCCCTTTCAAAAGCTCCCGCTCCAGACACCTCTGCTTTTAATTTTAGTCAATTTAACAGTTGTGATGTTATGAAGGCCATAATGTCCATCCATTCAAATTCAATTGGTAGTGACTGCATTAGTCGGAAAATGGTCATCCCTCTCATTGATCTCCTTTCACCTGTAATCACTTCCATCCTGAATAATTCACTGAATTCTTCTATTTTCCCTTCAGCTTGGAAAGATGCATTTGTAGTTCCTCTTCCGAAAAAGTCGAATCCGTCTAGTTTTTCTGATTATAGACCTATCTCTATCTTGCCTTTCCTTTCCAAAGTTCTTGAACGTCTTGTGCACAATCAATTAAGCATCTATCTCTTAAAACATAATCTTTTAAATCCTTTGCAATCCGGTTTCCGTCCTGGCCATAGTACGACTACTGCACTTTTACAAATCACTGATGATATTCGGTATGGTATGGAGAAACAAAAGCTTACCATTCTTACGTTACTTGATTTTAGTAATGCATTTAATACAGTAGATTTTGATATCTTGTTGGGCATCCTGCGCTTTCTTAACATATCTCTAACTGTAGTTGACTGGTTTCGAAGTTACTTGTTTGGTCGCCGACAGCGCATTCAGGTGCAAGATGTTTTTTCCACCTGGACTACTACAGCGGCTGGCGTACCACAAGGTGGCGTGTTGTCTCCTCTCCTGTTTGCAATTTTCATTAACTCTATAAGTCATAATCTGTCCTCTTCCTACCACTTGTATGCTGATGATCTCCAAATCTATACTCAATCTTCTCTTGAAGATTTGTCTAAATCAGTTGACACTATTAACGCTGATCTGACTTGTATTTCGAATTGGAGTAAACGTTATGGTTTAACGATTAATCCCAAGAAAACTCAGGCAATTATCATCGGTAGTTCTAGATTAATTGGAAAAATTGACTGGTCTTCCCTACCTCCTATTTTACTAGACTGCACTCAAATTCCTTACAGTAACAAGGTTAAAAACCTGGGGTTGTATCTCGACTCTTGTATGTCTTGGACCTCACAGATTAATGAGGTTAGTAGAAAAATGTTTGCTGCTTTAAGCTCTTTACGTAGATTACGTAATTTTCTTCCCACAGTAACTAAAGTTACGCTCGCCCAGTCTCTACTTCTACCTATGCTGACATATGCTATCTTGACATTACCGAGGAGCAGCTTAATAAGCTTGAGCGCATTCAAAATTTATGTATTAGATTCATATTTGGGCTTCGCAAATATGATCACATCTCTGAATTTCGCAAACAGCTCAAATGGCTCCCGATCCGCCTTCGCAGGAATACTCACATTCTCTCCACTTTGTATAGCGTGCTGTTTAATCCTTCTACTCCTCATTATTTAAAAGACCGTTTCCAGTATCTTTCCCTTACCCATAATCGGTTCCTTCGATCCTCCGTCAATCTTTCTCTCTCTACTCCTTCGCACTCTTCCTCCTTTTTTAAGAAATCCTTTACTGTAACTGCTGTACGTTTGTGGAACTCTTTACCTCTCCACATTCGTCGTGCTCAATCTCTTCATTCTTTCAAATGTCTTGTTAAATCGTATTACTTAGAACGCTATTAGATAAATCACTTTTCCTTTTTCGTACTCTTTTCATTTAATCTATTATATTATATCATACATTATCTTCACTTGCCTTTATTTGTATGTACTTTATATTTTTTTTTTTATTTTGTACGCCCCCTCTATTTTTAACTATTGTTTACATCAGTTCTATACACTAAGGTTGTCTGGAAGAAATCACTTTCAGAGTGATAAGACCGCCTGTTGTACATTTTCTAATTTAGATTTAATTGTATTCGTTTTTGTTTTGTTTTTGGTGTACAATAAAGAGTAAATAAATAAAATAAATAAAAATAATATCTCATTTTCCACTTAAATCTTACCGTTTTCTTATTATAAACCAAAAACAAAAATTTGACATGTTTTGTCTTTCTTATTTATATCGTTTCCATGGTAATTATATTCAAATTTGCTACCGATCTGTTATTCCTATTTCGATAATTCCACATAAATCCTCTTTTCTCTTGACCATTTACAAAAAATTTGCGTATAATTTAAATAATTTTTCCGTTCTCTCTAGAAAGGTATAAAAGCCGAACAATCGGTGAAGAAAGGCAGTCTCGCTTCAGTTCGCGAATTGGAAGTATCTCCTAAAGGACTTATCCCGGGGCCGCACTGCCCCGGGATCCTGCAAGCCTCCATTTACACGTGAAGTCTTCGGCGAAGCCTTCTTCAAACTCGGGTCGCGCCACCCCGGAATCCTACAAGCCTCCATCTACCTCGGAAGTCGCTTCGAGTCTACTACAAGCGCGGGGGCCACACTACTCCGGGCACTACTACTACTTACTCCAGGCGCCGAGTGCACCTACCGCCGGCGCTACCTTTGGGCGCTGCAACTGCTGGCTCTAAGCGTTGCGCGCCCCTTCTCCAGGCGCTACGTGCGCCGGCTCCGGACGCTGCGTGTACTGGCTCCAGGCGCTGCGCGCCGTCGCTGCTAAGAAACCTACTTCTACAAACGCAACGTGTGTCGCTTCGACTTTTAGGCCCCACTACAACACTATATTCCCCTATTCTCTTATCTTTATTTTTTTATAATCTAATTGTACTCTCACTTCATTCATCATCATCCTCATTTCATTTTTTTATAAAATTGTAAATACCTTTTATAAATTTAAATATATTGTTTTCTGGCTCTACTTTTGTTGTTTTGTTGTACTTAGGTTAGGTTCTCTATTTTTTTTTAATTGTCGCTTCACGACATTTGGCGCCCAACGTAAAAGTCCTCTTTCTCTCTTAATTCTTCACCTTTACTGCGCCTTGTCCATTCCCTTTTGATTTAATTGCTCTCCCTTTCGTTCTTAACCCATTATTCATCATTCATTTATTCATCCTTTTCATACCTTCCAAATTCTAAAACAACACTTCATCTAGTGTTTCAACTTATCTGGATTAAATTTAGACCTACATTTCACACAACACTTACATTCATCACTTTAATATTTTTATTCTAGAACAAAACTTCATCTAGTTTTTCAACTTATCTAGATTATATTTAGACCTACATTTAACACCTTACTTACATCCATCACTTTAATATTTTTATTCTAGATAACTTAAAGAGATATAATTTTTAATTAAATTTTTATTTCTTAAACTTAACTTTACACATAATTATAAAAATGAAAAGGGTTATTAAGTACGAATTCCTTAACAAGGCCGAACTCGAATACGAAGTGAAGATTAGATATGAGGAACCAGCTAATACTGTTTTACTTCTAAAAAAACAGGTTTTGCGTTTAGTTGCGAATTCTCACCCTGAAGATATTCTGACTTCTCCAATTCCGATTGAGGATGACTTGTCTCAAATTGATTCTACTTTGACCTACTTGGACTGTAAAATTAAAAAATTTTTACAAGGCGAAACCAAATACTTGCGACTAATAGAAACTTTTATTAATCATATCTTTTACAGATTGGAACGAATAGATACTGACTTATATCCAGACTTTAAAGCTATTTTCGATACTTTGAAGATGAAATATGACGATATTACTAAACAATTTGAATCCTTGATTCCAGCTCCAACTGAAAATGACCCTCCATCACTTGACCCTCCTGTTGACCCGACTGTCACGGTTGACCCGACTGTCCGGAACTCCCTCTTGTTTCTCAAAATTCTATTCAGGTCCATACCCCGTATCCTCCACCACCACCTCAATCTTTTTCTCCAACCAACGTCTTCAAAGATCTGAAAAGACACACCTTCAATGGTAAAAGCTGTCCAAGATCCTTTCTTCAAAAACTAGAAGAATACTGTATAGCTCGTGGCTTGTCCAAAGACTTGTTGATTTCACAAGCGTTTGAAATTTTCACTGACAATGCTCTTCATTGGTTCAGATTTAAATATAATCAGAATCCAAACTTAACGTGGAACGAACTTTCTTCGTTATTAATCAAAGACTTTGGTGGTTTTGATTATGATCACAAACTTTTAGAAGCGATTAGGAATCGAACTCAGGGTCGAGATGAACCTATTGTCATCTATATTTCCATCATGTCTGGAATGTTTTCTCGTCTTTCAAAGAAACTTTCTGAAACAGAACAATTGGAGATTATTTTAAGGAATATTCGCCCATGTTATTCAGTCTTCGTAGCTCTAAAATACATTGACTCTATCGACTCTCTTCTGGCTACTTGCCAAAACTATGAAAAATTCCTAGACAGAGACAAACAATTTAAAGAACCAAATGTACAACAAAGTCCTCTTATTTCTGAATTCAACTACAAGCATTCCACTTCAAGTTCAGTTGACTCTCCAAATTCTTCTAATAACTCACGACCCTCTCCTCCCCTCATGAATAAATTCACTCCATCCTACAAATACCCTTCTAGACAAGTTAATAGTCTCTCTCAAACTAAAGCTCCTCAACAAACCTCCTTTTGTGTTCGCTGTCGTAAACAAGGACATTCTTTGAACACTTGTACTCAACCACGATTCGTGATTTGTTTCAAATGTGGTCTTAAGGGTTTTAAAACTGCAGATTGCCCTACTTGTTCTCCCAAACCTAATACTAGTTCAAAAAACTAACTACTGACTTGAAAAGTAACTTAAACTTTGATAACGACGATTGGACTAATTGAATTAAAACAATTCAAAACTTCTTTTCTTGTTACAGAATCTCTTCTACACTCTACTCCAAGGAACAAGATCTTAATCGTCCATTCGTTAATGTCAAAATTTATAACTTAACTTTATCTGGTTTACTAGATTCTGGCAGTTCAGTAACTATTCTGGGTAATAATTCTCATTTGGAAATTCTTAAACTGGGCTGCAAACTTTTCAAGTCAGATCTTATTACTGTCTCTACTGCTAATAATCAAAAAGTTAATTCCTTGGGTTATTTTGACTTACCTATTCATTTTAATAATCAAACTCATTTAATTAAAGCTTACGTTTTCCCTGAAATTTTTCCTTCGCTAATATTAGGTATTGACTTTTGGAGAAAATTTAATCTTTTACCTAGTGTTTTATCTTCTCTTAACTTTACAGAATCTAAATGTTCTGCTATCGAAACTAAAGATACTAAAGTTTTACCTTATGAGCATTTAACTCCTAATCAAAAGAACATCGCTAATGACATCATCCAACGTTTCAAGACAATTTCTTTTGAAGAAAAAGGTGTCCTGGGATGCACACACTTAATCACCCACAAGATTGACACTGGTGATTCTCTTCCAATCAAACAAAGATGTTACAGACTGTCTCCTGAAAAACAAAAGGCGTTAATTAATAAGGTTGACAAGATGCTGCGATGGAACGTCATTGAACAATGCGAAAGTCCTTGGTTATCTCCAGTTCTCATCACTCCGAAGAAGAATGGTGAATGGCGGTTCTGCGTAGACAGCAGGAAGCTTAACTCAGTTACACGTCGTGATGCTTATAGTCTGCCACTAATAAGCGAAATTTTGGACAACTTGAGGAATGCCAAATACTTATCAAGCATCGACATTGCGAAAGCATTTTGGGAGATTCCCTTGAATCCTGCCGATAAGGATAAAACTGCATTTTATGTACCTGGAAGAGGTATGTTTAGATTTAAGGTAATGCATTTTGGTCTTTCTAACTCACCTGCAACTCTACAAAGATTAATGGATATGCTTTTTACCCCTGAATTTGAGAACAAGGTATTTTGCTATCTGGACGACATCGTTATCATTAGCGAGACTTTTGATGAACACATATCACTCCTCATGAAAAACTTTCATATGCTAATCTGACTATTAACTTTGAGAAGAGTCAATTCTTCAGGAAAGAACTGAAATACCTTGGTTTTCTAGTGGACAAGTACGGTCTACGTGCTGATCCAGATAAAATAAAAGCTATATTAGAATATCCTGTACCTACTTGTAGAAAAGAAGTGCGAAGATTCATAGGCACCTGCAGCTGGTTCAGAAGATTCATTCCAAACTTTAGCACTATTGCCTCTCCACTCAATCAACTAACCTGTTCCGGGAAGAACGCTCCTAAATTTCTTTGGAATTCTCAAGCTGCAGCTGCTTTCCAGAAACTTAAAGAAGCTTTGGTAACTGCTCCTGTCCTTGCTTGTCCTAACTTCGAACTACCCTTCTCTGTACATTGTGATGCATCAAACTATGGCATAGGAGCAATGCTTACTCAACATCAAGATGACAAAGAAGTCGTGATTGCTTACATGAGTAAAGCACTAAACAAAAATCAACAGAACTACTCAACTACTGAAAGAGAAACATTGGCTGTAATAACTGCGTTAGAACATTGGCGATGTTACCTAGACAATGGTAAAGAATTTACAATATATACTGACCATGCTGCACTTAAATGGTTTCAGAACTTATCGAATCCATCAGGAAGACTTGCTCGCTGGACTTTACGCTTATCTTGCTTTAACTTTGTCCTGAAACATAAAAAAGGAAAGGATAACGTTGTTCCAGATTTATTATCAAGACATAAGAATCAAGAACGTCCTGATACACGAGAAATTTCACCTCAAGGCGTACACCCTATTACGATTGAAGAACCACCTGATCGTAAACTTGAGCACTACAACAAGATTTTTCTCGGATGCTCCAACAACCCAGACTCATATCCCAACTATACTATCAGGGATAACAAACTTTACCGCTGCATCCATTCTCCCGATCGTCTAAACGATGACTTTATTTGGAAAGAAGTTCCACTACCTCAAGATAGACATGCAATTATTGAAGTTAACCATGGTTCCCCTTCAGAACTCCATCTTGGTATCTTCAAGACATTCAAGAAAATATCTTTAAAATACTATTGGCCTGGTATGTTTAAGGATATTGCCAATTTAATCTCAACTTGTGAAACCTGCTTAACCTACAAACACCCTAATCATTCTCCCTATGGTCTTATGGGTAAACCTAAACTTTGCTCCAGACCTTTTCAAACTATATCCTTAGATCTTATGGGTCCATTGCCTATGACTCGAAGACGAAATCAGTATATTCTAGTAATTAACTGCAATTTTACTAAATTTACTATGATTTTTCCCCTTAAACGTGCTACTTCAGCTAATATTATTAATGTTTTGGAAAATTCAGTTTTTCTAGTTCATGGCATTCCTCAAACTATTATAATGGACAATGCTGTTCAATTTCAGTCGCGAGAATTCCACTCATTCTTAAATTCTTATAACGTTCCTTTTATTTTTCACACAGCTTTATATTGTCCTCAGGTTAATCCTACGGAGAAGTTTAATAGTACAATTATTACAGCTCTAGCATCTCTAGTAGGAGACGATCATAGATCATGGGACAACCATCTTACTAAAATTCAGTACGCAATGAACAGCGCTAAAAATGTAGCTACTGGCTTTACTCCAAACTTTTTAGTCTTTGGTAGGGAAACAATACCTTGTGGTTCCTTCTATACTCCAACTCAGAACCTCGAGGAATTAATATTTATGCCTCGCGATATTTACGCGTCTAATGCTGGTCTCCTCTCATCTATCTTTCACAAAGTTCAAACTAAACTTTACATAGCGCACGCTAAAAATAGCGCTCGCTATGATCTTCGCCGGGCTTTTAAAGAATTTAATGTGGGAGATACTGTTTGGCGTAAAAATCATTGTTACGTCCTACGGTTGCTCCCTTAAAGGATTCAATCCCCTGGGACCCATCAGCAGAAGACTTCCCGAGCAAACGTAGGTCGGGGCTCCTAAGGCCACGTGGAATCTCTCTAATTACACTAAATATATGGGGGAGCGTTATACTACGGCCAGTCGACCGGAAGGAATTTGGCGGAGTGCACTTACCTCTATCCAAGGCGACTGGTCCCTCCGGAGTCGTTCAGGTCGCATGTGGTTGTGTAGTGCAAGGGAAAGAATGGTGATGTGGTGTGTATCTGGGTGTGACTGATGGTGATTGAACCTAGACCTTAGCCGTCGGCAGCAGCCCGAGCGTCGACACCGCTCCAACTTGAGGGGGCCTTTCGAGGTTATCCACAGTCACTTTCTTGGTTCACCACGATGACAGTCACTTAACTCTATCGTACTATTAACTAGCTTACAGAAGCCACTAACTATCGCGGGGTATAAGGTTACCGCACAAAACACGCCCGGAGTTTCTGGGTCAAAGGTCACTACCGTTTCGCGTAGCAATAGTTAATTCTAGAATCAGAGGCCGCACTAGCTTATATTGTCGAATGCACTTATACAGATTCTGAGTCGGACCCAATAAGTCCCGGGAAAGGCTATCCAAACAGGGAATGCGCGTTATAATTCCTAGACAGGATATTTACTAGACGCCCTAACTATTCCGCGGTTCCCGCACAAAATTAACAGCGTGCAAACATTAGCACATCCGGCCGATTACTGACTCGCTTGCGACCCGCGCGCCACTGCCACGCCCCAGACGAAGTTCAAACCGGAATCGCGCCGAGCTGAGTGACATCTGGTGTCGACTCCGACATCAACGTTTTGCGCGAACAAACCCCCGTCCCGGACATAAGGATTTAGGTCCGCGAGCAAACCGGTCAGCGGGACAAGGTCGAGACTGCAAGTTGCAAGACCGAATCTACAACCAAACTAGGCCACCTTAGGCAACCCATCAGGTCTTGCAACCCTAACCAGCGCCTCAAAAGATAGCCCTAACGTGGCAAGCCGGAGGGTCAGCCTCCACTGGATGCCCCTCCTGGGCATCGCAGCACTTTATCAAGTCCTGTATTGGACAGAAGTCCGACGACCTCTTTCAAACACCTATCTGTGCCCCTATGATTAGTTCCGCAATCCGACCGGATCAGGTCTGCAAACAGCGACGCGACACGAAGCGGCCCCGAGCGGCCTCCTAAGCTTCAGTGCAAAGAGCACCTACCAATTCCACATGAACGTCGTCTGTGGAGAGCCGAACGAAACGCACAGATAGTCCCTAGTATGAATTTTCAACAAGTAGGCCTAGCCAGGCCACCCACCATATTATCATTTACTAAAATAGTGCGGCAGCTGATTTCAATCTGATAATCTCCAAAACTAGCTAGCCTGTTAGGCAAGTAGTCCTTTGCTCATATTTCAACTAATTTTTCAAAAGCATCAATGTTCAACTACAGAATTAATTCAACCAAATTAATCACCGATGCGCATAGGTCAACTTGCAAATTAAACAAAACAATAACGTAAGGGACAGCCCTACTTCTTCGAAAACAAAAATGATTAAACACTATCATAAACATAAACATAATTTTTCAAATAGTGCGCCATTCCATTTCAGATGAATTCAAATTTTCCTTTCAGCAAACAAACGCAACAATCAAATACAGTGATTAAATATATGTACAAAACACATGCAGTAGCATTTAAAGGAGTAGATTAAATTCAATTCTTTTAATTTAAACCGCTACAAATAGGAGAATTTCGCGGAAAGCCCAAAGCAATTTTTAATTTTAATTAAAAGTATTTTTTTTGACTAAGTGCTCGACCAAACCAAATCTAATACCCCTTGACAGCGTGATTCAACGCTACAGGGGGGCCCTAATCTTCCCACCACCAAGGGGAGGCCACATGGCGTGAACCCGAGATAAATAGAGCACAACCTTTAACAGTTGCCACTCGGGTTGTACGCCTTCACTGAGGCCGTCGGCAACAGAACATTTTGACAAGTGGACTGTTGACGGCTTAAGGCTCAGTGGAGGCGGCCGTGGTGGGAACTAAGGCAGCAGCTAGACAGGGCCGCCTCCATCAAATGGGGAACAGTGGTACACCAGTCGCGGCCACTCAGCTAACGGAAGTGAGAAGGGTCCAGCGGACCGATGAGTGGCCGTGAAGTTCCTCTCCACACGCTGAGGGGGGGTGATGACACCCCCGCCCCTGGGGGAATTACCCCCCGACTGGTCGGGGGAGGGACTCCTTTCAAACTTAGGGGCCTGGTGGCTGGACGGTGGGCGCCGAGAGTCACCCTGCAGAGGGCGTGGCTGAGCGCCCCCGCCCGTGGGGGTCGAGGGCCTGGCAGAGCCCCGAGAGGAGATGCCGTTCGCACCCAGGCACAAAACGGCATGGTGATTGCCCTGGCAATGCAGACAGGGCCGTCGATGCGGACAGTCTCGCTGGAGGTGCCCTCCCAGACATGACCAGCACCAGCGGCGCTCCTTGGCGATAGTTCGCCTCGCTGGAACCGGCTTACCTAATAATTTCGGGCACGACGTTACCCGGTGATCAGATGCTCGACAATAGGAGCAGGGGGGGGTTGACGACGACTTGCCTGGCGGGTTCAGCCTCTCACTGGGCACGTCTCGCAAGTCGTCAACGGTGCCCGCCGCGTTCTCGATCTGCCGGCACTGCTCCTCCAAAAACCGCAGCAGGTCATAGAAGGGCGGAATATAGGAGGCCTCGTCCCCGCCGTACCTCTCCTCAAAATGGATTCGCAGGTCGAGAGGTAGACGGGACAGCACGATGCGGAGCAACAAAAAAGCCCATTCGCCCACTGGTAAACCCAGCCGCCTCAAAGTATTACAGGCCACCAAGACTGGATCCAACAGGTCCGGACGCAGTCTGGCCCGGTCACTAAGCAGCGGGAGGCTTAGAAGCTGCTTAACATGTTCGTCCGCAATTCGCCGGACGTTGGCGTATCTTATGGCTAGGAGGTCCCGAGCAGTCTGGTAGGCGTCGTCCGACAATCTCAAGTGGCCGACGACGCCCAGGGCCTCCCCCTCCAGTGAGGCCAGGAGGTACACCATCTTTTGGCTCGGGGTCAAGTCACTCCGGGAGTCCACTAGGCTGTCGAAAAGACCAACGAAGGTCAGCCATTCGGAAAGGACCCCGGAGAACTTTGGCAGATCCAGAGTTGGGAGTCGTCCCAACAGCTCCGGCTGAAGCCGCTTCAGAGAGGACTCGGACAAGTCACTCATCCGAGCTTCACGAGCCTCCTCGGCATACCTGCCTTCAGCCTCGATCAACTCGTCCGTGAGCCACAAGAACTGCTCATAGTCCGCGAAGCAGGAGTCCAGGACTCCCTTCTCCACATCCGAATCCTCGAGTTCAGCGTAAGCCTCCTCCACTGCGGCCCTTCGAGCATCCACCTGCTCGAACTGCTTCATCAAGTTATGGACCCTATCCGGTCGACCTATCAAAGCATGGGCGCTTGTGGCCCAGCGTAGCTCAGTCCGCAAACAACGGATCAGTAGCTTGGGCGATGTCATCACTATTAAATGCAAATTACGACGCGGCTTGAGCACAGTTTACAAAGATAACAAATAAAAAATACAACAAAAAATTAACAGTTAATAAATGCAGTTCCTATCAAATCGCGTTGAATAGAAATTACACAAATACGAACTACTTGCTACGTATCAACCAAATACAAGTTAGCACAAAAAAGACACAAATCAAATTAACAAATAACAAATACTAGTGCGATCGAATCAAGTTAAATTCAAATTGCGCAAATACAAATTACTACTATTTAGTTCAAATACAACTTACAGTATAAACGAAGATACACATCACGGTCGATCAACAAAAAATGCCTAGCTCGGAAATCGAACCTTCGATAAGTAATCCACTACAACTCTCCGACAACGATAATTAACCGATTACGTAAAAATAACCATCTACCTACATGACGTATATCTCTAGAAAATCTCCCGCTTGCACAACCTAGGGCGCGGCTTTTCAAATTACTCTCTAACCAAAAAAAGGCAAGCAACAAAGCAACAAAGGAAAATAATTCTATTATTACGTACAAAAAAAATATTTTTACGTATTACGGACGGGCGTGATTGTAGATGCAAATTAAACCAATCACACCAACGCTCCCTGCCACCAAAATTGTTTAATGTTTATCAAACACTATAGTCGGGATCGACCGGGAATCGAACCCGGAACCACGCTCTGCTACCAGTTTGTTACGGCCTACGGTTGCTCCCTTAAAGGATCCAATCCCCTGGGGCCCATCAGCAGAAGACTTCCCGAGCAAACGTAGGTCGGGCCTCCTAAGGCCACGTGGAATCTCTCTAATTACACTAAATATATGGGGGAGCGTTATACTACGGCCAGTCGACCGGAAGGAATTTGGCGGAGTGCACTTACCTCTATCCAAGGCGACTGGTCCCTCCGGAGTCGGTCAGGTCGCATGTGGTTGTGTAGTGCAAGGGAAAGAATGGTGATGTGGTGTGTATCTGGGTGTGACTGATGGTGATTGAACCTAGACCTTAGCCGTCGGCAGCAGCCCGAGCGTAGACACCGCTCCAACTTGAGGGGGCCTTTCGAGGTTATCCACAGTCACTTTCTTGGTTCACCACGATGACAGTCACTTAACTCTATCGTACTATTAACTAGCTTACAGAAGCCACTAACTATCGCGGGGTATAAGGTTACCGCACAAAACACGCCCGGAGTTTCTGGGTCAAAGGTCACTACCGTTTCGCGTAGCAATAGTTAATTCTAGAATCAGAGGCCGCACTAGCTTATATTGTCGAATGCACTTATACAGATTCTGAGTCGGACCCAATAAGTCCCGGGAAAGGCTATCCAAACAGGGAATGCGCGTTATAATTCCTAGACAGGATATTTACTAGACGCCCTAACTATTCCGCGGTTCCCGCACAAAATTAACAGCGTGCAAACATTAGCACATCCGGCCGATGACTGACTCGCTTGCGACCCGCGCGCCACTGCCACGCCCCAGACGAAGTTCAAACCGGAATCGCGCCGAGCTGAGTGACATCTGGTGTCGACTCCGACATCAACGTTTTGCGCGAACAATCATGTTTTAAGCAATGCCGGCGCATACTTTAATGCTAAACTTGCCCCTAAGTTCATCAAGTGTAAAGTGATAGATAAACTGTCACCACTAGTCTATGTACTTGAAGACCCTAATGGAGTTAGAGGCAAGTGGCACATCAAAGATGTAAAATCATAAATTTTCTTAACTTTTATTAACTATTAATTTGTATATATGTATAAATATCACCATCATTCTCACCTTATTATTTTTATTTCTTTTAATTTGTTTGTTTGTTTGATGATCCAGTGTTCTTCAACACATCTTGCTTTAGGACCTCGAACTTTCGTTGGTTAATCGTCACTTTTTATTTTTATTTCAGACACATCTCGTTGGTGATGTTGCTGTTTTCTGGCTTTGAGCCCTACCGCTCTGGCCGTTCTTAATCTTTACTTAAGTCATAGCGACTAAAGCTTACTTGAGGTATTTCTTTATCTTTATCTTCACTTGGGAGCGGCTGATTACTCCCTTAATAATTTTTTTTTATCTTCACGCAGGAGCGGATGACAACTCCTTAAATAAGCCTGAATGTCCTTTCGAAAACACACTTTTAAGAGTGGTGTTTCTTCGACTAATTTATTTTTTTCTCCACGCAGGAGCGGATGACTACTCCTTAAATAAGCCTTAATGTCGTTTCGAAAACACACTTTTAGAGTGGTAGTCATTGAATGTGAACTCCACCCTTACCTGAATGGCAGATGCTATATGTAAGAGATAGTATATCTGATTTTGCCTGGTGATGTCTGTTTCTGCAAAGCTGTGTTTTTATGGTTTATTTTAGAATGTATATATCAAAATTTTTGCTGAGTCAAAAATTTTCCAGGGTCGGGGGGAAAATGTAGTGTTATACTACTTACGTATCATTTTACATTATTTTAAATTCATTTTTCCATTCTGTTTCGATTTTCTGCATTCACCTCAAAACTGGATATTTTACATCACCTTTATTTCCATAGGATCCTGTAACGATTTTAAACCATAAGAACACAATAACAAATCATTTCTACTTCGTATTTTCACATTATCAGCACTTTTAAATTGGTGTCAATGGAGTCTACCTTTTTTCGATCTTTTAGCTAGTTTTCCGTAACTCTACAATCTTGTGTGGGCAGCTGCGCTACCTTTTTTCCTATATCAATAATATCTCATTTTCCACTTAAATCTTACCGTTTTCTTATTATAAACCAAAAACAAAAATTTGACATGTTTTGTCTTTCTTATTTATATCGTTTCCATGGTAATTATATTCAAATTTGCTACCGATCTGTTATTCCTATTTCGATAATTCCACATAAATCCTCTTTTCTCTTGACCATTTACAAAAAATTTGCGTATAATTTAAATAATTTTTCCGTTCTCTCTAGAAAGGTATAAAAGCCGAACAATCGGTGAAGAAAGGCAGTCTCGCTTCAGTTCGCGAATTGGAAGTATCTCCTAAAGGCCTTATCCCGGGGCCGCACTGCCCCGGGATCCTGCAAGCCTCCATTTACACGTGAAGTCTTCGGCGAAGCCTTCTTCAAACTCGGGTCGCTCCACTCCGGAATCCTACAAGCCTCCATCTACCTCGGAAGTCGCTTCGAGTCTACTACAAGCGCGGGGGCCACACTACTCCGGGCACTACTACTACTTACTCCAGGCGCCGAGTGCACCTACCGCCGGCGCTACCTTTGGGCGCTGCAACTGCTGGCTCTAAGCGTTGCGCGCCCCTTCTCCAGGCGCTACGTGCGCCGGCTCCGGACGCTGCGTGTACTGGCTCCAGGCGCTGCGCGCCGTCGCTGCTAAGAAACCTACTTCTACAAGCGCAAACGGCGTGTGCTGGCTTCAGGCGCTGCGTGCCGTCGCTGCTAAGAAACCTACTTCTACAAACGCAACGTGTGTCGCTTCGACTTTTAGGCCCCACTACAACACTATAATTCCCATATTCTCTTATCTTTATTTTTTTATAATCTAATTGTACTCTCACTTCATTCATCATCATCCTCATTTCATTTTTTTATAAAATTGTAAATACCTTTTATAAATTTAAATATATTGTTTTCTGGCTCTACTTTTGTTGTTTTGTTGTACTTAGGTTAGGTTCTCTATTTTTTTTTAATTGTCGCTTCACGACACAGTGTAACATTGTGTAATCCACCAGGTTAGTCAAAACCTCAGTTCGTAGGGTATTTTAAAGTGAAAACTTGATATTTGGAGCTATATATGTGAACCGTAGAAGGAAATAAACTACTTTTTGTCTGTATATGTATCTTAGCATTTTCATTTACTAATCATCCAACAACAGGCGCCCTGGGATACTTTTATTTTGATCCTCGAGTCCTTTGACTCTCCGATAACCGTAGCCGGTGAGTAACGCCCTAAAAAGTGTTATAAAGTGGCTACCCAACGTTGAACCTTAAGTTGCTGGATGTTAGTAGATGAATTAACCTTAATTGTAACTATTTAAGTTGTTAAAAACCCATTTAATATGAAAACTTAGTGAAATTT
Source organism: Parnassius mnemosyne (assembly GCA_963668995.1). Classification (NCBI taxonomy): domain Eukaryota; kingdom Metazoa; phylum Arthropoda; class Insecta; order Lepidoptera; family Papilionidae; genus Parnassius; species Parnassius mnemosyne. Next base: position 31,454,540 of record CAVLGL010000086.1, read on the forward strand.
AATGTTAACATTTTTTTTTCTGATGTAGGTAGATTTAAGTAAGCTTGAGACCAAAGAAAGTTTAACTTGAATGTGATTTATATGTACTTAAATGAATTAAAACTTAACATAATAAAAATATTTGTGCTATTTTAAGTAGATATTTTTAATATCAACCGATTTAAGACTTTCTTATAACCGTCAGTACATTTTAACAAAATGTCGATCCACAAGTATATAGACTCATTACATAAAGATGAAATCAGATATGAACTCGCCATTATTGGTATTTCCACAGATGAAAATGTAACCACCGATGCAGTGAGGAAGCAGATCCGCCAGGTGTACAAACTCGCACGCCGTGGAAGCATAAAGTGTGAACCACTCCAGTCACCCAGTATAGCCTCTGAACTAGAGATCTGCACCCCAAAGGTCGAACTTCTGGAATCCCAGCTGCAGGCGGGTAAAGTAGATGATCGCAATTTGACTCTTAAACTGTCTCGTCGTGCAAATTATTTGATGGATAGACTAGCTCGTATCTCTGAAAGTAGTTCGCATTTGTCAGATCTCCGTAGTCGTTTGATTCGCATTTTGAGTGTCATAGACGGTGAAGATAGCGACACGGATAGTGAGTACAAGGAAACCCGGGCACAGGCGTCTAACTAGAAAGTGGAAAGTAACGTGATCTATGTGAAACATAAACCCTTGAACCTAAATACATTTAACTTAAAATTTGACGGAACCACGTGTGTTCGTGTATTTATTGAACGTCTTGAGGAACTTAAAGAGGCTCGCAACATTACTGAAGCTCGCATACTTTCAGCTTTTTCTGATCTTTTAGAAAACTCGGCTTTATGTTGGTTTAGAAGTAATAAGGATAATATCCACTCATATTCACAATTATTGAAATGCTTAAGGGACGACTTTGATATTCCCGATTTAGACTATAAACTATTAAATGAAATAAGGCAGCGTACACAGGCCAGACACGAAACGATAGTAGTCTATCTTTCCATTATGCAGGGAATGTTCTCGCGACTCACTCAGCCGTTGTCGAGTAGACAACAACTCGAAATCTTGATGCATAACATTAGACCAGAGTACATGAAAGATTTAGCTTTACATGATATAACCTCTGTAGACAAACTTAAACTTTATTGCAAACAGTTAGAAATTGCGCGGTCGCGTGCGGAACAATTTAGTGAACCTAACTTGAATAACTTTAAAATTACAGCGGACTTAAATAAACAAACGCCGCGATCTCACATTAAACAAGTCTCTGTGCTGAATGAAGCTGGCTCTTCGAGGCAATTGGATAGGAAATGCTTTAGGTGTGGATTAAACACTCATTTCACCAATCAATGCAATTCGAAAGAGTTAGTGTGTTTTAAGTGTGGATTAAAAGGTGTTAAGCGTTCAGATTGTAGTAATTGCAATTCAAAAAACTAGTTAACACGGAACTATCTAACACCTTTAATAAAAATAGGTCTTATAAGTCCAATAATTCTGTTTAAAAAAAATACTAGGGATATAAGACCATACTTAAAATTAAAAACATTGAACTTACAAGCTTTTGGCTTATTAGATTCGGGTGCAACTTGTAGCATTCTTGGAAATAATGCGCATTTGATCTTTTTAGAACACGGATTTCAACTCAACTGGTTTGACACTGAGCACTACGTGAGAACTGCTGATGGTACGAGATTGCATTGCTTAGGGTATATGTCCTTACCTATTGAATTTAACAATAATTTCAGAGTGATTAACTTTTATGTTGTTGCACAAATAACTTCACCTATAATTCTAGGTGTTGATTTTTGGCAGGTGTTTGACTTAGGGAGTGACCTTGTATCCGAAGTACAGTTTGACCGAAAGTCGGAGTCATCAATATGTAATAGCATAAATTCGGTTTCTCTTAATAAAGGCCTTGAAGAATACGACTCTTTATCCATAGAACAAAAACAAATCATGGATAAGTTAGTACAACAGTTTGATACAATTAACACAGTTAAAGTAGGTTTGGGCCGTACCAATTTAATTCATCACGTCATAGACACAGGGGATAGCAAACCTATTAAGCAAAGGTACTATCCATTATCGCCTGTTAAGCAACTAGCACTTGAAAAAGAATTGGATAGAATGCTTAGTTTGGGAGTTGTGTCACCTTCACAGTCAGCTTGGAACTCACCTGTAGTAATGGTTCAGAAGCCAAATGGGGACCTAAGGCTTTGTCTAGATTGTAGAAAATTAAATGCAGTTTCCAAACCCGATGCGTATCCTCTCCCGTATATAAGCAGCATATTGGACCAGCTCCGCGACGCGAAATACCTAACGTCAATAGATCTTTCCGCTGCGTATTGGCAAATACCCTATGATAGCGAGCAATCAGCTGATAAGACCGCGTTCACAGTGCCACGTAGGGGGTTATTTAGATTCAATGTAATGTCGTTTGGCCTTGTTTCCGCGTCAAGCACAATGCAGAGATTAATGGATAGGCTATTTGGTCCCGAATTTAACAACAAAGTATTCTGTTTCCAAGACGACATAATCATAATATCCAGCACTTTCTCAGAACATGTGCAGCTCTTGCATAAGGTCTACGCAAAACTCAGGGACGCAAACTTGACTATAAACATGGATAAGTCTATCTTTTGCCGTAGAGAACTTAAGTACTTGGGATATTTAGTTGACAAACATGGACTTAGAACTGATCCGGGAAAGGTAGACATTATATTGAATTATCCAACTCCAACTTCCGCTAAAGAGGTTAAAAGGTTTCTAGGCATGGCAGGCTGGTACAGGAGGTTCATTAACAATTTTTCGAAAATTAGTAAACCGTTGAATACATTAACTAGCAAAAATGTCCGCTTTGAATGGACTACGGAGGCAGATGAGTCATTTAACCACTTAAAAACCGCTTTAGTGTCTGCTCCGATACTTAAATGTCCAAACTTTGATTTGCCTTTTTCTATCCATTGTGACGCTTCCTCAGTGGCTGTGGGCGGAGTCTTAACCCAGACTTATGACGGGGTAGAACATCCCATAGCATACTGCAGTCGGTCTCTTGCCAAAAATGAAATTAATTTTTCCACATCGGAGAGAGAATTTATGGCCTTGATTTACGCATTAGAGCAATTTAGATCTTATGTAGAAGGTACAAAGTGTAAAATAATAACCGACCACGCCTCGTTATTATGGTTTTATAAATTAAATAACCCATCAGGTCGCTTAGCCAGGTGGAGCATGCGATTGAGTCAATTTGATTTCGAAATAGAACACAGAAAAGGTAAATTAAATGTTATTCCAGACGCACTAAGTAGGATTCAAGTTGATGCAATCGCTACGCCAGCAACCAGTGATGCGTGGTATAGACATGTATACGAAGATTGTCAGGCCAACCCTCGCAAATATCCCCACTTCATGGTAAAAGACGATAGATTGCTTAGGTACTCTAAAAATAAATATGAGTTAACGAATGAGTTTAATTGGAAGTTAGTGGTACCCGAGGAAGACAGGTTAGATATTTTAAAGAAATGTCATGATGAACCAGTTAGTGCTCATTTGGGTGTCTTTAAAACCCACAAGCGTCTTAGTCTAAATTATTACTGGCCCAGCATGTACCGAGATGTGAAAGAATATGTTAAAAAATGCGAGATATGTAAACAATACAAACCCGTCAACACGGCTAGACCTGGTTTAATGGGAAACCCGAAGGAGGTTAACAAACCCTGGGAGGCCATATGTTGCAATTTGCTAGGCCCATTTCCGGTTTCTCGCAATAGGAATATTCACTTAATTGTATGTACAGACTATTTTAGCAAGTATGTCATGTTGCATCCTATACGGATCGCAACAGGCGCTGCGGTCGCTAAGTTCATAGAAGAGAAAGTGTTCCTAGTACATGGCGTATGTAAGACTATCTATATTGACAATGGCCCACAGTATGTGTCTAATCAGTTTAGGCAACTGTTACATAAATATAACGTACCGAATATCTATTAACCCGCGTTATCACCCACAGGTAAATCAAGCCGAAAGAGCGATTAGGAACGTAGTTAACGGTATATCATGTTATGTAGGTACCGAGCATAAACGATGGGACGAGAACATCCCACAGTTGCAATGCGCACTTAATTCAGCCGTGAATGATACCACTAAGTTTACTCCGTATTTTCTTGTGCACGGATGGGAATTCATAATAGATGGAATGTTACACAGCTTAGATAGCACTCAGCCAGTTCAAAGATCACAAGTAACTCTCGGTGAACCACAAGCATACAGTAAAAAATTAGCGGAATTAGACACCATATTTAAAAAGGTACAAAAGCATATTAAAAATTCTCATTCTAGAAATGAAAAGTACTATAACTTAAGAAAACGACATGTTGAGTTAAAAGTAGGTCAGATTGTATATAAACGTACCCATTACCTATCTAATGCCTCAAAGAGATTTACGGCTAAACTAGCACCAAAATTTCAAAAATGTGTCATAACAGCGAAATTATCACCTTTAGTGTATACCTTAGCCAGCATGGAAGGTAAGACACTAGGTAATTTTCACATAAAAGACATCCTTAAACAAGATGACTAATAGTTTTGTAGAATGTCAGTGATGAGTATGATTGAGTGAAAGAATGTAAGAATAATAAACATTTTCAAAATTCATTTCCACCGGTGAACTTTCTGAGATAAATAAGCTGTGATTGTATTGATGAACGAGCGATACATAACTAGTAGGTCATCTTATGTTGTGGACATCGGCGCGAGTTAGATAAGAATTTGTTCTTTATGTCCGCACTCTGGACATTATATAAGAAAATGCATACCAACCAGTGCGTAGCATTACTTAAGCTGTTTCTTTTAACTTAATATGATTAAACGTTAATTCACTTAACTTAATGCGAGATAGATATTTAACTTAACTTAATACTTAATATGATTTCCATATCACTTAACTACTCAACTTAATAAATAAGAACACGTTCGTTTTTCGACTACTTAGAGAAAAGTCGAGTCGAAACGTAAACATCGTGTGTAGGCTTAGTGCACTGTAGGTATTCGTTTCTGTCCCGTGATGTTACGTCACGCACCGCATGAATGGTAATAGACTATTCGCGCGTAGGATTCGGGAACGTAATTATTCATAGGCGGTTGTATTTCATTATTGTAAAAACATGTAGGAATAAATGTAAATAAAGTTGCATGTCATTAGGTTAATATAGGTATAACAATTAGTGTAGTATTTTCTAACTTACAACACAAGTAGGTAAATTTGTGGGAGTGTTTTTTTTTTGTGTTAACAACACAAGTAGGTAATTACATTTTGAGGTTAAATTGTTTAGTGCAATATAATGTTACTAGGTATATAGATACAGAAATGAAAATTAGGTAATAAGTAGAGTAATAATGAGCCTTGTGTAAGATTAAACGTCGTAATTAAGTGATTAAGTGATGGCTTGGTACTTGTTAGTTGTTGGTGCATGGGTGACTTGGAATTTACTATCCGTGCGAATGTTTTTAGCCAGATTGGATTAGAGACGCATTACAACTTCTTCACTGTCTTTGGCATTCAGTCGTTGTTCTGCAGGTGGTACGAAATGTCTTCGGAAAAAGTATCTTCATTACGAAGAACTTTTTAACCCAAGCAAAGGGGATGTGTAACACGAAAATTTTCGTGTACATTATTTTAGCATATTTACGTTATTACATGCGATGAACAGACTTCAGAGCGCCATCTAACGTCATTAGTCCGAAGTAACTAGAAACGTATATTGACGAATCGAGCTAGCTAATTGCATGCAATTGACCTTTCGTGTTAGTTCGAAATCCTACCACGGATCGACGGTGGCGTGTAGCCCAAGGGAGGCCTAGTTCTTTTTTTGAGCGAGCCGTTGTAATGATCGGACACGCACATATATAATTTTTGAATCGAAACGCCGGAACATGAATTTAAAGTGACGACTACTTGGGCGTACGGCCCCTTAAACACAATGTCTACGGGCAGTTTAATGTGTGTGTCCCATAAATTGTAAGTACTTAATGTTTTTGTCTTCTTAAAAGCACATGTGCTCTAATTAACGGTACACGGTGTTTCATAGATTCTTTTGCCTTGTCATAGGGGTCCTTAGTCCTTAGTCCTTAGTCCGTACTTTGAGTATGGTCCATTATCAAGTTTAACAATGGGAACGAGGCGAGGCAGCTTCAACGGGTGGCTATATTGGGACTGGGCGGCCAGGAGACCGCGACTGTCGTACACCTGGAGGATATCTGTTGCCTCACTGCTTCGCGGGATTGACCATAAACAGTGTAATATTGTGTAATCCACCAGGTTAGTCAAAACCTCAGTTCGTAGTGTATTTTATAGTGAAAACTTGATATTTGGAGCTATATATGTGAACCGTAGAAGGAAATAAACTACTTTTTGTATGTATGTGTATCTTTGAATTTTCATTTACTAATCATCCAACAACAGGCGCCCTGGGATACTTTTATTTTGATCCTCGAGTCCCTTGACTCTCCGATAACCGTAGCCGGTGAGTAACGCCCTAAAAAGTGTTATAACTGAAGGTAGCCGGGCTAACTGTGACATCGGTACGTCAAACATCTCAATTCCCCCCGTGATTATAGGTTGCAAAGCACCCGAAACGTCAGGAATTAAAATTGTAAATTAAACGGGATAAAATCCGTAAAAAATAGTTTTATTTAATGTTTCATATCCGCCTCACTGAAAACCTATGTTCTGTCACATAACCAGGTATCGGTATGTTTCAGCCTCTTCTCCTTATATTGATGAGCATAGATAAGTCAATATCCTCAGAGTTGGCGACCCCCCCACTTTCGACATGGAGAACCGCACACTTATATGTCCCCAGCTCCATTCTAATAGAATTGCTAAAATCACAAGTGATGTTTGGGCAATTCCACAAGATGTGAGCGATTGGAGGCGAATAACTTGAGATCATCCATATAGAAAAGGTGAGTTACTTTTGTACCTTCTCTCCGAATCTGAAATCCTCTCCCGGAACCCTCCAGTAAGGTACTAAGAGGGTTCAGAGAGAGGCAGAACCAGATTGAACTCAGGAAATCGGCCTGGAAGATACCCCTTATTATACTTATGTGGTTCTCCGCAGCCGTCATCCGCTCGCCTAGATGACAAAGGATCGTAATCCACTGCCCCATATACTGCAATGACCGCGTCAATGAGGAGTGGTTCCTTTGTTCCACAACCACCTCCCCTACATCCATTCTGAGCGCGCGAAATCACCTGATTTGAGTTCAGATGATGAGTGATTCTCGCGCTTAAAATGGATAATAGTGTCTTGTATATCGTGCGTAGACACGAGATGGGACAGTATTTGCTCGGGTCTGTGGTATCTCGGTCTTTAGGAACCAAATGAGTTTTCCCAGTAGTGAAGAGGCTTGGGAGCGACTTCTGGTCGCGAGCCTCTTGAAATGGTCGGGCGAGCACAGCGTGACACACCACGAAACCCTTCAGCCAGCAGTGATGCAGTCCGTTGAGTCCCGGACTTTTCCAGTTCGGAGCCCTAAGAACCGCCTCAGCTACGTCATCCGGCGTTATGATGATGGAGTCCATAGGCGTAACATTCGCACACTGACTCGCCACAACTTTCGTCCAAGGGCCCTCGCTGTTTTTGACGGGCTCTGACCACAGGCAGCGCCAGAATGCGATAGTATCGGCCTGATTCGGTGCTGGGCCCGTTCCACATACAATTGGTCGCTCCAATGATTCATAGAGCGTCTTCTGATCAATCTGAAAGAGACAATTCTGGTTGAACCGTGTCGACTCCTCGGTATATCGCCGAATCCGCTTCCCCCAAGCAGCGATTCTCCGCTTCACAGGTCGTCTATGCGTTCCGTCAGTTTTTGCGTTATATCTAGCTGGGACAAACTGATATTTGTCCCAGCAAACGCCATGCTGACGGTGTGCACAATTCTCGGTCTATTAATCCCGACCTGAAGCTTGTCAGTCTGCCGATTAGGGCTCTTGCCTTTGCGATACGGTTCTTAATTCTTTTTCTCCTGGCTGGGATGGCTCTACTTTGTGTAGTAGCACGTGCAGCCGTGGGGAGTTTGGCGCCAATAATAGGGCATACTGCCAGTGCGGCGCCAAAAAAATTGAGTCCTTATCGCAAAGGTCCCGGCTGGTATCCAAAGAAGTCACCAGCATTAGGTTTAGAGACCTCAAGACAGCTTTTTAGAGAAACACCCGATTCCGCTTGCTTAGGGGTATACGGGGAAGTCGCGGTCGATTCTCGAGAGACGTACTGCGCGTTTCCCTAATCGCCTAAGCCAAATGATTATCAATTGTATTAAATACGGTCACGTGTAGAAGATTGCACAGAAAATGGTGGCAATTGTGTTTTGATCTGGGTTTTCTGGTTCACATTGCAGAAACTTTCTAACAAGTCTACATGTGTTTAGTATTGCGGTCTTCTGCAGCAAATGATAGGTATTTGTAGGTAAGTTGAAGGAATTAAGGGAAACCAGTCCCTTAGTTCCCAAAGTTGTTTCGATATTACTCCTGTTGTAGACAATACTATTGGTATTATTGTAATTTTTTGCAGATACCAGAGTCGGCTACTTCATCTTTTAATTCAATGTATTTGCTTAGTTTTTCTGCTATTGTTGTCTGCAAGTTACGGGTATTTGGTATAGCAATACCTATTAAATATCCAGATTTGTTTATCTTGTTTATAAGTGTAATATCTGGTCTATTGAAATGGATTGTCCGATCGGTAAGAATGACGCGATCAAAATAGTTTTGTTGAGGGGTTCTCTAATATAGTTTCTGGATTATATTTGAAGAATCGTGTAACGGAATCTATAAGTTTGTATTGGTGTGCTAATTTTTTGTGTATAATGTTGGCTACTTGATCATGTCTATGTTTGTAGTCTGTTGGGTTATTGACTTGCACGCACCTGTGATATGCTGAATCGTTTCTGTAGATCTATGGAATATCCTACATGTGTCATTATTTAAATTCTTTATGATAAACTTTCCGTCATTTTTGGTTTCAATTACCTGGTCCTGTATATAAGCATGAACCCTTTAGTCTCCGGGAAGAGTTCGCCTCGATTTAACCACGCGTTCGACGCCTCTTTGTCAACATTTATCTGGCATAAGTCTTGGCGATGTCTTCCGTGTAGAGATTTCTGGGTCCATTCTGAAAGCTGGGTTTTGTCCTCAATTGCTTTCTCAATTTTCTGTTCAGTTGTATCTTTTAAATTTAGGGGTTTCAATTTTTATTCGTTCTCTGATGTAATTTTATAAAAATAGAGGTTTGGGTTTTTGAAAAAAGTATTGTCATGTGCTTTTATCTGTCTATTGTGTAAGTTTAGGATATCAATGAGTCCTCTCTACCTCCTTCTTTCGGTGGCAGTGTTAATCTCTGCAGACATGATCGTGGGTGGTGTTTGCGAAATTTGGTGATTGTGGTATTAATTTTTCGTTGAAGGTTTTTCAGATCGGTTTTGGTCCAATTGATTATCCCAAAAGAATATGTGAGAACCGGTATAACAAAGATGTTGATTGCTTTAATAGTATTTCGAGAATATAAATGCGTTTTCACAATTGTGTTTAGTCTATGTTGAAATTGTAATGTTAATTTTTGTTTAGTTTCTTTACAGTGTATCTGTCGTGATTTTGTGTAGCCTAGGTATGTATAGCTATATTGTTCTTCTAATGGTTCTATCTGTTCTCCTGTTCCTTAAGTGTTTTGATGTTGGTAATTCTATCTTGTTCTAATTGAATTTATTTTACATTTATCTATGCCGAATTCCATTTTAATATCGTTTGAGAATTGTTCTGTCAAGTTCGCTTATTCACAGAGTTGAGTCTCAATTTTGGCGTATAGTTTGATATCATCCATGTACAACAGATGATTTAATTCTATTGTTTGAATTTCATTTTATGCTTCGGTACTTGTATTTTTAAGGGAATTTCTAAAGTAGTCACGTTCAATATATTAGATAGGGGATTTGGAGCTAGACAGAATCACATTGGGCTTAAAGCATCTCCTGAAAGATCCCTCTCTGAATTTTTATTGGGATGGTATCTACTATTTCAGTAGGGGAAGTAAGTATTAATACAGTGGTCCAGGTTGTCATCCATGACCTTCAGGAACCATACTATACTTGGATGTAATTTGTATATATTTAAAACCTTGTATATCTTTAAAACCTTGTATATCCCTTAAACGTCGCCGAGTACCGGAACAAACTTGTGTTTGAAGTCGAGACTTTGTTGAACAAAGTCTTGGATTGGGGGCGAATAAATCTAGTCCAGTTCAATCCCCAGAAGAAACAAGTTTGAGCGTTCACCGCTAAATGGAACCTCTTTGTCGTATCTCCTCAGTTTCAAGGCACTCCCCTTGTTGCCTCAGCCAGTATTAGAATCCTCGGCGTCGACATATCGAGAGACGTGCAGTTTCGTGGTCACTTGGAAGAGAAGGCCAAATTGGCCTCTAAAAGCTTGTCGTGCTCAGCAGAGTCGGACAGTATTTCATGCCGGCACACCGCCTGCCAATTTATAAAGCGCAGGTTCGGCCTCACATGGAGTAATACTGATCCCATCGCTGAGCTAGGGCACCCCAGTGCAAGTTCCTTCCACTTTAGCGCATCTAGTGCAGAGCGGCTCGAATCGTCGAGGATCGAGTCCTTTCCTATCGGTTCGATTCACTGGCGCTGCGAAAAGATGTAGCATCTCTTTGCATTTTCTTTCGCATTTACCACGGGGACTGCACTGAGAAATTGTTGGGACTAATTCCAGCCGCTCAATTTCACCTTCGCACATCGCGACAAAACTTGCGATACCATCATACCTGGATGATTGACGGTCCACCACTGTGCGATTTAGAAGATGTTTTCTTCCTCACACAACTTCCTTGTGGAATCGGTTAGGAACCTTCAATCGAATCGTTGACGACCGAGTGCTTTCCGATCGGCTCGTTTCATTGGCGCTGCGAAGAGATGTTGCATCCCTTTGCATTTTGTGCTCTGAGGAATTGTTGGGATTAATCCCAGCCGCCAATTTTCACCAACTCACATCGCGGCCGAACTCCCGATACCATCCACACCATGTGGATGATTGGCGGTCCACCACTGTGCGATTTAGAAAATGTTTTCTTCCTCGCACGACTTCCTTGTGGAATCGATTACCATCAGCGATTTTTCCGTACCGATACGACTTAGGGACGTTCAAGAAAAGAGCCTACTCCTTTTTAAAAGGAGTAGGCTCCTTTATAAACAATACATATAAACAAATAATATAAAAATACATATAATATAAATAAACATACCTACATAATGAATAAAAACGCATGACTTTAACCTTGGTTACATTTCATATAAGTATTTTTTCATTAGCGGGGAATCGAACCAGTTATTTGGGTTATTTAACCTGTAAATTCGGATTAAAGTAGCTACGTGGAGACAAGCACAGTGGCAAAATAGTAGGTTAAGTAGATAAGTTAGGTATTTAGACAAGTGTTGTAAATTATTAGGTATTGTGGTATGGCCCGCTAGTTGCGGGCCGCGCGTATTCGCGTTTGCGCGTACATTGACCTCTAGTCAGCTGATATCAATTCAGTAATTCCACTGCTGGTTTTATGTTTCAGTATTTTCATGATTTTTTTAATGAAATTATCGTTTTATTTAGCTGTACTAACATGATAGAGAATGAATAAAGCTAATAATAACTTGTGAAAAGATCATTTTTCTTTCATCAGAATCGATTTTATATTCAACTCAAGATCAAAGGTATAGTGGGTACTGTCGTCTGTCTTTGTTTTCGTGAGCGTTCCAAAAATACCCTTTTTTTTTTGCGGATGGAAAATAATCAAATGACGCCTTTCGCTCTGGGTGGAGCGGAAGGGAGTGTCAGACTTTTACTGACTAAAAACCATCCGTGTTCCTTCAGTGCCCTTACGTTCCGGAGCCGCGGTATCTCTTTCGAACAGCCCGCAGCCCCGGCAGGCGTCGGCCCTTGCGGGCCCCTTCACGCTGCTGACAGCTCCTTGAGGCGCGCGTGGAACAAAACGCGCCGTCGACACGGCCTGTCGTCGTTAGACGGACGGACGGCGAGCTACCCATTGCTCGCCGTCCATAGGCCCGCGCCTACGGTGGCCGGGGGCCACGACGTTGCCCCCGACGCCCCGGGCGTCTCCTGCGGCGGCCGGGAAGGAAAGCTGCTGCACTCTCCTTCTCCCGCTCCGCCACCTCCTTCGCTAGCATCACTGCTTCGCAGAAGGTGGTGACGGCATCCCATTCCGTCTCGCTCTGGACCATGGCTTCGACCAGGGCCGGATTCCTTGACGAAGATGTTTCTGGCAGAGTATTGAAATTTCTTAAGTCTTTTAGTGTTCAAAAAGCGAGTCAAAATATTAGTCCGATACATATTGGTTTAAAGCAGCTTAATCAGCATTTCTCTTCCTCTTGTGCCCTAAATGATGCCACAAAATACGAAATAAAAATCAAATTTCAGCGTTACTCAAATCTAACAACCTTGCTTTTATCTTTAGTCAATTCGCTGATAGTGATGTTAAGAAAAGCATTGTTGAGGTCAATTCAGACGCCATTGGTACAGATCATATAATTCGTAAAATGATAATTCATATTATCGATATCTTGACTTCTGTTATAAAATCCATCTTCAGTTACTCTATTACGTCAGGAAATTTTCCCTCTTTCCGGAAAAAAGCTTAGATTATTTCTATACCAAAAATCCAAAATACCTTTTTCCAAAATTCTTTACCTGTTTCTCTGACCTATATGCATAATTCCATTCCTTTCAAAAGTTGCGCCTCTACTTATCTCGGTGGAGTCTTTTCAATCCTTTTCAATCCAGTTTCCGTGTTGGTCATAGTACAACTACTACCTTTGTTAAGATTAGCAAGGATATTGGTCTTGGTATGGATAAACTGCAAGTAAGAGTGTTGACCTTACTTAACTTTAGCAATGCATTAAAATTTCGATTTAGATATCCTGCTAGCTATCTAAGCTTCTCTTAACATATCTGCTGAATTGATTGACTAGCTTCATAGTTACTTATTTGGTCGCCGGCAACGGACACCTGTTGAAAGCTCGTTCTCTAACCGGTGCATAATCAATGCCGGGGTAACGCAAGTTGTCGTATTGTCTCCTGTCATCTTTTCAATCTTCATAAGTTCGATTAGGCTCCAATTATCTTCTTGCTATCACCTGTATGCAGATGATATCCAAGTATTTGTGCATGCATTGGTGGTTTTAACCAATACGGTAGATTTATTAAATAAAGATCTTGACTAAATTGTGGATTGGAGTGAATTGTGTCATCAAAATATGTAATATAGATATAGTATATCCATCAAAACCAAAACCAATAATAATAGGTTATCAAAAATTGGTTACTCTTATACATTTTCCTACTCTACCTGGTACTGTTTTAATGGGACTCCAATCATTACCAATCTTAGTGTCACTTTTTACAAATTTTTATTATGGGCTCCGCAGGTAAGCGACATGAGTACGAGGGTGTTTGCGTCAGTTGGACCTCTCCGTAGATTAAGAACTTCCTTCCCATACCAACCAAAATTCCACTAGCGCAATCACTCCTTTTACCGATTCTCGAATATGCTGACAAGTATTATTTCAATTTAAATGAGGAGTTGCTTAATAAACTTAAGCACATTCAGAACCTTTGTATGAGGTTCATATTTGGACTTCAAAAATATGATCATGTTCCGCATTTCGTGAAAAACTCAAATTGGTTGCTATCCGTCTTCGCAGGGATACTCACAATTTTTTCTTTTACACTGTATTTTATTCAATCCCACTTCCCCTGCTTAACTCTTCTTTGTGATAAAAAACTCACCTTAAAAATTCCGTCCCATAATACTTCTTTCTATTCTAAATCCTATAATTTCTATTGAACCTGTCTGGCTCTGGAACTCCTTACCGCCGCACATTAAAAATGCTCAATCTACTGAAAAGTTTAAAAAACTTGTCAGAGCGCACTACTTTTGTCCTTAAATAGTCATTCCTCTATCTCTCCTTGACATCGTCAATTTAAAAATTACTGCATATTTTCCCTAACGTTAAGAGTTTTATTTCACTTACTTTTTTATTCCTTTTTGCTCTTGTATATGTATTTTTATATATTTTTGCAATAAAAATGTATTTATTTATTATATTATTATGTCTGTACTTATCGAATATAAAATTATATTTTGTCGTGTATATTTTCTAACAACATACGCACGCCCTTACCCTTTCTCAAATGTCATTATATTCTCTGCAATGTTGCCTGGTAGAGATCGCTTCTAAGTGACAATGCCGCCAATTTTACCTTTAAATAATTTGTATTTTTTTTTATCTCATATGTTTTTCTGATGTACAATAAAGTATGTTTCATTAATTTCATTCATTCACCTGTCATACTCAATACAACCAAGACTTAAATAAAACTCTACCTAATAATAATACATCCTTTTACTAAATTATATTCCATGCTCTGGGGACACACAGTACCGATTGCGAGCTAACATTTTTCTCTAGCAGACATGCGCGAATATTACCGTTTCTTACGCAGAGTCCTGCACACAAAGCCAACACTAGTCTTTACTAATTTAGTCGCGATTGTTTGCCGTGAATCTGTTTTTACTTTATATTGGTCTGAGCACCTATTGCCATCAGTAAAATAATATTAAAGCTAAAATGACTTGTAAAATCACACAATCATCATACCATGTTGCATGCGTAGTCTCTTTAAAAAACATTCTTAACATAATATTAGGAATTACTACATCGTGGAAGCTTTTCACCTACATAAATTTTACACATTACATTTTTTCAAGTGGTAGATTCACACTGCAGCTATACATAGTTTCAACTCTAATGGGTCAGCTTAACCGAGGCAGTGACACGTTCTTACTTAAAACCAGAACGTGAAACAGCACAATAATTCTGCTGTCTTTCGTAAGGTTAGTCTAAAGAAATGGAGACCCTTTATACTGGTAATGAGGCATTCATTGAGGGTGACAATGCATTTCATAATGGAGCAAGATGTAGATGTTTATGGGCAGTAGCATCAACATACTATCAAGTGGACTGTGTGCTCACTTTTCACCCTTATTCTACAAAAAAAAAATACACAATCAACTATATTCTAGCCCAGAATAATTATTTATAAGTAACTCAAATACTTGTTTGTCTCTGCCCAACGCTCTGCTATTTTGAGTCCTTAACAGAAAAACACTTCTACTGTACTCTTAAATAGTAGTGTACTAGTCACAAAAATTAAGAGATATATAAAAATATTAATTTTTGGGTGATTTTCAACAAGCTTTAACTCCAAGGAAAATGATCGTACAGCATAAAAACAAATTGGAGCTCCAAGTGGCTAGTGTCTAGATGGTAATTTTTTATCTTCTTTGGTTCTGGAGTCATCATTATCATTACAGCCCTTCACAAGTCCACTGCTGAACATAGGCCTCCCCCAAGGAATGCCACAAAGCACGGTCCTGAGCCACCTACATCCATCGACTTCCTGCATATCTTACCAGGTCGTCACTCCATCTCATGGGGGGTCACCCTACACTTTGTCTACCGGTACGAGGCTGCCACTCAAGAACCTTTCTTCCTCATCGGCTGTCGGTTCTTCGAGCTATATGGCCGGCCCACTGCCACTTCAGCTTACTAATCCGTTGGGCTATGTCGGCTACTCTGGCTCTACTGAGGATATACTCATTCCTAAGCTTATCACGCAGCGAAACTCCGAGCATAGCCCTCCCCTTAGCTCGCTGAGCGACCTTGAGCTTCCTCATACGGCCAGCAGTGAAGGACCACGTCTCAGTACCATAGGTGATTACTGTCAACACGCACTGGTTGTACAGTCTCGTTTTCAAGTTTTGAGGTATACCTGACGAGAAGATGTGCCGTAATTTCCCGAACGCTGCCCAACCGACTTGAATCCGTCGATTGACCTCTCGGTCGAAGTTGGACTTACCTAGTCGGACTATTTGTCCCAGGTAAACATACTCGTCAACAACTTCGAGCTTAGTGCTCCCAACAACTAGTGGCATAGGTATGACATGAACATTAAACGTGATCCTTGTTTAGTCCATGTTCATCCTAAGACCAATTTGTTGGGAGACACTATTGAGGTCATTGAGCATGGTGCTTAGGTCCTCCAGCGATTCTGCCATTAGGACTGTATCATCGTCAAATCGAAGGTCAGTAATGAACTCGCCATTGATGTTGATACCGTATCCTTTCCAGTCCAGAAGCTTGAAAACGTCTTCCAATGCAGCGGTGAAGAGTTTCGGGGATATAATATCACCACACCTCTCTGCAATTGGATAGGTTTCGTACTCTGGTTCTGTACTCGGATAGCCATCGTAGCTCTACTGTACAAACACTTCAGCACTTTGATATACCGACAGTCCACTTGGCACCGCTGAAGGGACTGCAGCACCGCCCAAATTTCGACGGAATCAAAGGCTTTCTCATAGTCCACATACGCCAGACATAGTGGCAAATTGTACTCTTCGGACTTCTGTACAATTTGCCGAAGGGTATGTATGTGGTCTATGGTGCTAAAGCCTTTTCGGAAACCGGCTTGATCGGGAGTGGTTCTGGAGTGATCCTAAGGAACTAACAAAAAATTCGAAATTATTATTCGTCTTAAAAAGGTACGAGCTCCAAAAACTTTTTTTTTTAATTATTTCACTAAAAAGCTTTTTTACGAAATTTTATGCCCTTGAACATCTTCACTGTCAAAAGTCATTTATAAGCCTCATCGGGAATGTCAAACAGTTTATTGACTTAATAAAATCAAAAAGTCGCAGCGGTGTTTGAGAAATATTTCACTGATATTCCTATCTTGACAACAGAGTCATTGAATGCTTTTCCAACTGTCGCCGAGTCATTACTCAAACAGAATGTTCATACCTGTTTAAAAGAATTTAGATTTAAAAAAGTATTACCCCAGATTTGTGGGCGATTTCCTGTACTGTTATTGCGTCCATAACAGATTTAATTGCACCTCATCTTGCTATTATTTTTAATACTTGTATCGATTGTGGTGTGTTTCCTGATTTATTGAAGTAAAGTAAAGTAAAACCTTTATTTAAATCTGGTAGTACATTGGACCCCGCTAATTTAAGACCTATTTCTGTCCTACCAACTCTCAGTAAAATTTAATAAAAAAAATTTTTGGATCATTTGTTAATTTTTTTTTAATACAAATAAATTACTTCATAAAAACCAATTTGGTTTTACAAGGGATCGCTCGACGTCTTACGCCGGTGTTGAGCTTATGAAATATATTTTTAATGCCTGGGAGAATTCACAAGATGCCTTAGGTATTTTCTGTGATCTTTCCAAGGCTTTCGATTGTGTTCATTATGAGACATTAATCAGGAAACTACAACATTACTGTGTAAAAAATTTGCCGCTTAGACTTATTACTTCATATTTGAGTAACAGAATTCAAAAAGTCGTTATCAATAGTAAAGCTTCCTCCGGATCGGTAGTATCAATGGGGGTTCCTCAGGACTCGATTCTTGGCCCATTCCTGTTTTGAATCTAAATTAATGACTTACCTTATCTTGTAGGGGGCAATCACGATATATTATTATTTGCTGACGATACCTCCTCCTTAATTTTTTAACTTAAACGGCAGTTAATTAATTATGACGATTTAAATAATGCTCTATCGAAATTAGTATATTGGTTGAATGCCAACAATATGCTCTTAAACGGCAATAATTGCTTATTGCCGTTTAAGAGCATATTGTCAGACAAATATTTAAAGAAATAAACATATTAACTTTGGCATCGCAATATATTTATGAAAATGTAATGTATGTACATAAAAACATAAATAGCTTTAATAAGAATAAGAATGTGCATACTTTGAACACTAGGAACAGACATAAGCTTGTAATACCTGTTACTAGACTCCAGAGAATCAGTATGGGATATAATCAGTATAATCCCTTTCTATGGGCTTCCCGAGAAATTGTTCAATTGGATTTCCAGCTTCCTTGCAGATCGGAGCATCAAGGTCGTTGTAGACGGTGCCTGTTCTGACTACAAGCCTATTAACGCTGGTGTTCCACTAGGCTGTGTGCTATCACCAACGCTGTTTCTTCTGCATATCAATGATATGTTGCTAACTGGTAACATTCATTGCTATGCGGATGACAGCACTGGTGATGCTCTATACACCGGCCGTGCCAATATTTCTCGGGAAAACGTCGCCGAGTACCAGAACAAACTTGTGTCTGAAGTCGAGTCTTTGCTGAACAAAGTCTGGGATTGGGGGCCACTAAATCTAGTCCAGTTTAATCCTTAGAAGACACAAGTTTGCGCGTTTACCGCTAAAAAGAACCCCTTTGTCGTATCTCCTCAGTTTAAAGGCACTCCCCTTCTTGCCTCAGCAAGTATCGGTATCCTCGGAGTCGACATATCGTGTGACGTGCAGTTTCGTGGTCACTTGGAAGAGAAGGCCAAATTGGCCTGTAAAAAGCTTGGCGTGCTCAGCAGAGCGGGACAGTATTTCATGCCGGCACACCACCTGCAACTTTACAAGGCGCAGGTTCGGCCTGACATGGAATACTGTTCCCATCTCTGGGCAGGGGCTCCCCAGTTCCAGCTCCTTCCACTTGACCGCATCCAGCGCAAAGCGGCTCAAATCGTCGACGACCGAGCCCATTCCGATCGGCTCGATTCATTGGCACTGCGAAGAGATGTTGCATCCCTTTGCATTTTCTTTCGCATCTACCATGGGGAGTGCTCTGTGGAATTGTTCGGATTAATCCCAGCTGCCAAATTTCACGAACGCACATCGCGGCAGAATTCCCGATACCATCCACACCATCTGGATGATTGGCGGTCCACCACTGTGCGATTTAGAAGATGTTTTCTTCCTCGCAACGACTTCCTTGTGGAATCGATTACCACCAGCGATTTTTCCGGAGCGATACGACTTAGAGACCTTCAAGGAAAGACCGTACTCCTTTTTAAAAGGCCGGCAACGCATCTGTAATTCCCTCCCTGGTGTTGCAGTTGTTCATGGGCGGCGGTAGTCACTTACCATCAGGTGAGCTGTGGTGGGTACTTGTGTACGACTACGTATAAGTATAATTGGACGTAGTTAAGCAGAAAGGACTCAATCCACACAGTGGTCAAAATTGAGTTAAGTATGCCATCGTACTCCTGAGGATCGAAACTATCATGTAGTGAAAACCCTATTTTTAAAATGTACACGGAAGCTGATTTTTTTCGCTACCCCGACTCAACCCACAGTATAAAGAGCACACAAAATGTATTCGCTGAATTAATTCAATCCGCTTGAATTGTTTCTAAGTAATGCATTTCTATGAGTATGTACTTAATGTCGAAAAACCAGGATGGACTCAAACGGTTTGGATCCTTTCTGAGAAATAGTTTTGATCAGAAATATCATTTTACCAAATAACTGAAATGACTCAAACAGGTTGGGTCATTTCTGCGTTATGAGATTACTGAGACAAATAATTATTTTTTGTTTATCAGAAAAGACTCAAAACACTTGGTATGTTTCAGAGAAACGGTTTTAGTTGAACAGTTCACATTACCTAATAACCTAAATAGACACAGACGGGCTAAGTCTTTTGTAAGCAATAGATTTAATGACGGATACAAATGCTTGTAATGCATCTGAAATAACTTAAAACTTTTGGCTTATATCTGTCTAATGAGTATTAGTAATATTGAATCAATTTTATTTTAGTTGGAACGACTAAAACAATGTATCCTCATTTTGTGAAACAAGTCAAGCATTTTATGGAGTAAATTTATATGTTTTGCATTGTTTATACATGGCATGGGTGAAATGAAACTATAACTAATTATTAATTTCCAGATATTTTCTAAAGTGGCCACTTTTTGTCGGTAAATTACTCTCAAAAACTGGTAACTCTGCCATATTCTCGCACACTGATTGGTGAAACACGTGTTTTGTTTTATTTCGATAATTTTTCACCACTACCTCCGATGTCACCAAATGCATTAGAGATGATAGAAACCCTTTGTCGAAAATTTTCTACAGTTGAACATGAGTATATTGATATTTCAAAAAGACGGCGCAGTAAATGTGTGAGTTACGAGTATAGTGATTCTAAACAAGATGGAGACTGACGCCGATACAGATTCTGATTATGTACCCGACAGTGGAGAGGAAACTGATATTCCGCATTCATCTTTAAAGCAAAATAATCGAAACAACGTTCAGGTTCTCGAGAGCGACAGTTCGGACGAAGATATCATACAGAGGGGTTTGATTTCATCTTATATTGCTGCACGATAATCAAACTATAATTGACAGAACTACACAAATGCGACGCATTGAAAGCCCGCTCATTGTTTCAAATGGCATTTGCAACGACACAACGGTAGATGAACTAATTTCAATGTATCAAGGCTCAGATATTGAAGCAGTTCATGCTGAAGCCGAAACTATTCGTCGCGTTACTAAAAATAATGATGCACTGCAAACTTTGGCCACTCCAAATGTGGATGCAAAAGAAGGTACCCAAAATATTGTCTCTCTGAGAAGAAAAAAAATATATGATAAACTAGTAAGACCGAAAGTATTCCATGGTTATTCGTGCACCTGCAAGCAACGCTGTTTCTTACTTGTACTAAAAGAAAAACGAAAACAAGAGTTTTATAAGTTTGTAGCATTGAGGTCGTACGAAGCTCAGCTGTTATACATTTTAAATAATGTTAAAGAATCTAAAAAAGCTCTATCATATACTTCCACCAAAACCAAAACCAGTAAGAAAAAACCTTGACAGTACAGAAAAATATTTGCGAGAATGTCGTACTATGTAAGGAATAGTTTTTGAAACACTTTTAAATCTCTTCTAAAAGAGTTGACATGTGTATGGCCAAAAAACGATCAGAGGAAACTTATGAAGACATGGTCAAAAATATGGTGGTTGGAACAAAATCCCTGAAGAAGATATAGATTTCGTGAGAAATGTCATTAATCGCCTCCAAAAATACGAATCTCACTACAGAAGAGAACGATACAGAGGCACTCAATATTTAAAACTAGGTATGCCTATCCAAAAAATTTACGACATCTATCTTAAAGAATTCAAAAATGTGTACGGCAGCGAAAAGAAATACGTCTCTTTTGCTATACGCGCGTATTTTATGCGTATTTCAATTTCTGTTATAAATCCTTGAAGAAGGATACTTGCAAAAAATGAGATTCATTAGCCCTTCAGATAAAGAAGTGTTATGTACCAGAAGAAAAATAATTATTGATCCAGCAAAGATATATTTATCAAATAAGAGCGGAGGATCTTCGTAATCAAATGTCCTAAGACTTAGCGCGTGCTAAAACAGATCCCAAATTTTAATGTGTTAACTGCGATCTCGAAAAAACCCTATATTTGCATAGCATTTTAAAAACGTAAGTTATGGATTTATAACGCTGGGATACACGTTGGCTCTAACGATCAAAGACGATGCAATGTGTGGGTTGAAGGGGAAGCCGGAAGAGAAGCTCAAGAAGTTGGCTCGTGTCTCTTTAATTTTATTAAAAACCATTTGAGGGATGGCGTAGAGAATCTACTTTTTTGGAGCAATTGCTGCGGGGGACAAAATAGAAATACAAAATGACCAATACTTAAAACGATAACTTTAAAATATTTAGAGACTGGCATGTGAGTTTAAATATCACGAACGGATTTACACCGCAGAAGAATACATAAATATCATGAAGATCTCTAATAAGAAAAAACCTCATCACGTTACTAGAATGAAAACACAAGATTTTTTAAGTACAAAATAGATAGAAAAAAAATGTACAAATAAAGATAAAGTAAATTGGCTGAAAACTAATCAAATTTTGTTGAAAAAAGAAGATCAATACTTAATTACTATGACATCAGAGAGTGGATATATTCAAAAGCTAGATTTGTCGAAAAGAAGCAAAGGTAATTTAATACAATTTTCAGAAGAAGATTTTGATGTCCTTTGGTCCCAAGGAAAACCCATACGTAGAGCAAAGCTTGATGATCTCAGATCTATGTTTAGTTTAATACCTGAAGACTGTCATACATTTTACAGTAACCTTAAAGGAAACAGCAATATCAGAGACGATGTTGATGGATATGGGCCAACTCTTTATTTTGAATTAGAGGAGAATGAGAGAAATTGAGACAAAAATTTGACAAAAATGAGGCCCGTTTTACTGGAAAAGAGGCATTCCATCTTAGTCCTTAACGCATCTGCATTTTGATTCGCAAACGAGGATAGATGTAGATGTCTATGGGCCACAGCAAGCACTTACCATCAGGTGGACTGTGTGCTCGTTTGTCACCCTTTCCTATAAAAAATGATAAAATTTCTTTTGATTCATTTTTGCGCTGTTTTTCCCTATTTTTTTTATTATTATAATGGTGTTTTACGTGATTTTGCTAGTCTTATATTCAAGGATAATTAATATATAATTTTACTCATTTTGAATACTTTAATAAGTTATTTTCTAGTCGAAGAGTAGTTTTGAGTCCATTCTGAGAAAGTAAAAAAAAACTACCTGTCTTTACAAACTTATGTTTAATTGTAAGGACTCAACCCACATTTCACTTAATATTTCGAAATCTATTGCAAAATATGTCATTATTTTGACAGACAGATAAAAATATTGACTATCTTCTTGATTAAGGGGCAAAAAATTAAAAATATAACTTTTTCTTAGACGAAAAATTACAACTGAAACTTCAAACGCCTCTAACTCAAAAGTGAATTTGTGTGGATTGAGTCCTTTCTGCTTAACTACGTCCAATTGTCATAGTTAAGAAATAAATCAGTGTGTTACTTGCAAGCAGTAGTTTCACTCGTGCCCCCTATAATGCATACTTACCAGTGGCGACGAATACCCACATATAATTTTTTTAAAATGGCCACAACGCAGTTCGGAATTTTATCAATTTTGACCACAATGTGCAGTCATGGAATGCGTACAAAGGCCGCCTCCTGCAGTGGTTCATTGCAAATAATATTACTTCTGCAACTGATGTACGAGGGGAAAAAAGAAGAGCGATACTCCTGAGCGCACTCTCTGACGGTACATACCAACTAGCGTCAGATCTTGCACTGCCTAAGGAAGTCCAAGAGGTGCCATTTGAGGATATCTTGAACATCCTGGATAGACATTTTACACCAAAGCGTCACGGGTTTAGTGAAAGAAGTACGTTTTACTCGGCAAAGCAACATCTAGGCGAATCACATGTTCAGTGAGCCGCAAGGCTTCGTGGGTTGACAGCTCACTCCTCATTCAGCAATGTAGAAGAAGCATTACGGGATAGATTTGTAATGGGGATGTTGCCGGGACCCGAGCGCGAGAAGTTGTTCGCTCAGGAACTGGCAGAGTTATCTTTGACAAAGGCAGTCGAACTGGCAGAGACGGTACGGTGCGCGCGCATCGCCGCATCCACCTCCGCCTCAGGATATGCAGCAGCGGTGCTCCTTGACATCAAAGAAGATCAGCTTCTTAAGATCACTGAAGGTGCACCCAATTCCAGACGAGTGGAAAAGTGTTCCGTGTGTGGACGTTCTAACCACAGTTCAGCAAAGTGTCGGTTTGCACAGTATAAGTGTAAAAAGTGTAATAAAAAAGGTCACTTACAAAAAATGTGTAAATTGAATTACGTTGAAGTTAAGGAGGTGGATGAGAGCGGGGACGACGGTAAGTTGTTTAACGTACATTCTAGGAATGGAGAACCCATAATTGAGCTGGTGACAATTAATGGCATTCCGTTAAAATTTGAAATTGATAGTGGGTCGGCGGTGTCAGTAATATCTAAAGACACATACGATTTATATTTTAATAGCATTCCCTTGCAGCGAAGTGCTAAAAAATTGACATCTTACACCGGTAACAATATTAATTCCGCAGGACTAATAAGGGTGCCGGTAATATACTCGGGGCAAACGGCCGAACTTAATGTTTTCGTAGTGCCCGGCGGCGGACCGCCGTTATTGGGTCGTGATTTTATGTCAACTTTTAAAATTAAATTAGTTAAGTGTAATTTTGTATCGAATACGGAAAACATTATGCTGATATTTCAACAACAATATCCTGAAGTGTTTTCCGACAATCTTGGTGCATTCATTAAATATAAAGTAAAGTTACAATTAAAACCAAATTCACAGCCTATTTTTTTTTAAAGCACGGCCAGTAGCTTTTTCACTTAAAAATAAAATAGATTTTAAAACCCGTGGAATATTCCGAATACGCCTCTCCTATAGTACCGGTATTAAAACGAAACGGTACTGTAAGACTTTGTGCCGATTATTCAGTAAGTATTAACAAGCAGTTAATAATGGAACAATATCCATTGCCGTCAATAAACGAGTTATTTGCGAAATTACACGGCGGACAACAATTTTCCAAAATAGACTTGTCGATGGCGTATAACCAATTTATTTTGGACGACGATTCACAAAAAATCACATGTGTCAACACTCATCGCGGGTTATATAAATATACGCGCATGGTGTTCGGACTTTCCTCTGCGCCGTCGATTTTCCAACGTGCGATGGATTGTGTACTGTCGGGGTTAGATGGAGTGCTATGCCTTTTAGACGATATTTTAATCACAGGAAAAAATGATACCGAGCATCTCGAGAGGTTACACGCGGTGTTTAATAGGCTAAGGGATGCAGGCCTAGTAGTACAAAAAGAAAAATGTGAATTCTTTCAAGAAGAAGTAAATTACTTAGGATACACTATTGATAAATACGGGTTAAAAAAGTCACATGAGAAGGTAAAAGCAATTGTAAAAGCACCGGTTCCAACTAACACAAATAAACTGCAGTCGTTTTTAGGGATGGTTAACTATTATAGAAATTTCGTAAAAAATGCATCTAGCATTCTAAGTCCGCTATACGATCTTTTGAAAAAAGGTACTCAGTGGTGTTGGTCGCGTGTACACAGTGACGCTTTTAATAAAATAAAAAAGTGTTTAGCGTCCGAGACAGTCCTAGTGCATTTTAACCCTAATAATAAAATAATTTTAACTGTCGACGCTTCCCCGACTGGGTTAGGAGCGGTGTTATCACAGGTAGACAGCGACGGAGTTGAGAGACCTATTTCTTTTGCATCGCGCACTTTAAATACCTCAGAAAAAAGGTACTCTCAAATCCAGAAGGAGGCAACTGCAATTATTTTTGGTGTGAGACGTTTCCATCAATATTTATATGGAAGATCGGAACCATTTATTTTACGCACTGACCACAACCCACTCATAACTATATTCGGTCCTTACAAAGGTATCCCGGAGGTGTCTGCGAATAGGCTACAAAGGTATGCGTTATTTCTTAGTGGCTACAATTATCGCATACAATACATCCGTAGCGTAGACAATTGTGCGGACTATTTATCGCGAGCGAGCTTGCCCGATATCACGGGGGACGCGGGGAGCAGTGCGAACAGCGACGGCTCAAGCATACACATAGGCGCTGACACACTCGACCGCGCGTCTTACATTAACTTTGTCACAGATGGTAGCCTTCCTGTGACACGTAACATATTACGTGACGTCACGAGTAAGGATAATGTTCTAAATAAAGTAAAAAAATATGTGATGGACGGGTGGCCTAGAAAACTGTATGATATAAACATAAAACCTTACTTTTTATGTAAAACACAGTTATCTTTTGAAGATGGATGCTTAATGCGAGGGCACAAAATAGTTTTGCCTGAGCGGTTGCGGTTTAAGATTCTGTCTGAGTTACACAATTCCCATCTTGGTGTAGTAAAAACAAAAGCGGAAGCTCGGTCTAGGTTTTGGTTCCCGGGTATTGATACAGCCATAGAAAAAATGATCGGTTCATGCAAAATATGCACCCAGCTGCGTCATTCCCCACCACGAACGCCTATATCACCATGGAAATATCCTCCATTACCATTTTATAGGATCCATATGGACTTCTTAGGACCATTTCATGGTCATATGTACTTAGTAATTGTGGACGCTTATACAAAATGGGTGGAAGTATACGAAGTACCGTCTACTTCGTCGTCTGTGATCGAAAAACTCTACGAGTATATATCGAGATTCGGATTACCTCAAACTATCGTGACCGACAACGCAGCTACATTTACTTCATACGAGTTTAAAAATTTCTGTATGGTTAACGGTATCATACATGTAACGTCACCGCCGTATCACCCCGCTAGTAACGGTCAGGCTGAATGGTACGTTAATATAGTGAAAAAGGGGTTAAAATCATGTTTACTTTCAATTAATAACAATAATAAAAAAGAATATAAATTAAAATTACTTAAATTCTTATTCGATTATAGGAACTCCTTACATAGCACAACTTCTTTGTCACCTGCTCAATTAGTTTTCGGTCACAAGTTGAGATCACGTTTGGACTTAATGAGCCATGTTATACCGCCTTCATCCACATCCTTGGAAAATAAAGTCCAAAACAAACAGTATTTGCAGATTAAGGCACATGGGGGAAAATATGCGAAGCCTTTTGAAACCGGGGCAAAGGTTTTGTATAAAAAATTTAAAAATAATAATACATATAATTGGTGTCTTGGCGTTTTAATAAAAGAATAGGCAAAATCACGTATATAATAAAGGATATATAAACGTCAGCAAGTGTAAAAAAACACAAAAATCAAATCATGCGTGACCAAGGAACATGTCACGATGAACAACAAAATTTCGACATTGATTTTGACCGTCAAAATTTAACTGATAACACCAGGAAAGAAAATATCACTATGCCGGCTTCAGACGAGCCGCAAACTACCTGCGGGGAAGAGGAATTGGTGCAAAATGACGTAAACTCAACTAACGTAAACAATGAGTCTAACATATCGTCGGAGCCAGTTTCAATGGACACTGTGGCTAATCAGCCTATGGCCACCATTGCACGTAACAACCCCGTTTCTAGGGTTTGTTTACGCCCATTACCCAAGGTGAACTATCGTCGTTTCCTTTAATTAAGTTATGTATTTGTTAACTAGGGGGAGGAAATGGTGGGTACTTGTGTACGACTACGTATAAGTATAATTGTCATAGTTAAGAAATAAATCAGTGTGTTACTTGCAAGCAGTAGTTTCACTCGTGCCCCCTATAACGCATACTTACCAAGCTGCATGCTCGTTTGCCCCCTCTCCTATAAAAAAAATAATCATTTATGGGGCAATGTGCGTATACATCAAAATCCCAGAACATATTCAAAGTTTGTCAATAAATAAGTTTAAAAGTTAAAGAAAAACTGTACAAAAAGGGTTATTATAATATCAAGGAATACATGAATGAAAATAGCCCCTGGGAATAATGTGATTGCGACCATGCTGGTTCTATGAAAAATCATTTAAAAATTGTATAAACGAAATTATTGTTAAGTGAAATATGTTTGAAAAAAAAAGTCCCGCTGGGTTTTTTGCTGGTTCTTCCCAGGACAGAGGTATTTTCCGAACCAGTGGTAAATAAAAAATGACTTTCAATAAGAATTATGTAATAATCAATATTGAATAAGAAATTATTCTATTCTATTCTATTATATTTTCCTTCCCCTTTCAATTTCCTATACAATCATAATTTCCGGAGTTATTGATCATCAAACTTAAAAACCTATTTTGCTTTGATTGACGGTAACTCCGCGGTATATCATTGTACAGGCTTTTTGGTTACGTCAAATTAAAGGCCATTAAATTTCCTAAAATAGTGATGTAATAAAAAAAAACTTTTCTTAGGATTACTCCAGAAACAAACATGACAAAAAAATTTCATGGCCAGATCTAAAAACTAGACACATAAACTACAATTTGTTTTTTTTTTTTCTGTAAGATTATTTCCTCGGAGTAACTGCGAGCTTGTTGAAAATCCCCCAAATATTTAGTTTTTTTTTTATATCCCTTAACTTTTGTGACGGTGTACAGAGAATACTTCGTTTTAGCTACATTGGGGAGCAGTGGAGGCAAAACATGGTCACTGAGGCGACGAGAAAGCATTTTATATTTTATTATGTCATCTCAAACGTAGTTATATAACTAATGTGTTAAGAGGATATCCGGGCAACGTTTAGTTCATATTATATAAAAGTAATTCTCAGTTTTTGACCTAGATAATGACTCTAGAACAAGTTTTTTTTTTACAATAAAATCGATGTCTACCACTGACATGTTCCTGAATTATGTTATTTTTTCATTATCCAATTTTTTTTTTAAATCTGGAAACCTATATTTAATAAAACATAGGCGTTTTTAGTTATTCAGCCTAAGAAATTCAACGAACACAAAAATAAAAGAAAAACTTACAAATATTGCCACAATCTTTATATTATTTTTAAAATATTGTAGTCAGCC
Organism: Parnassius mnemosyne; assembly: GCA_963668995.1. Lineage (NCBI taxonomy): Eukaryota > Metazoa > Arthropoda > Insecta > Lepidoptera > Papilionidae > Parnassius > Parnassius mnemosyne. The sequence continues at coordinate 31,482,915 of CAVLGL010000086.1, forward strand.
AAGTTTTAGAGTAGAAAACAATAAATAATATATAAAAAAGCGTATATAAAATAAACTATTATTATATCATCGGAGTATACATTAAATAAACTACCGTAAACTGGGGTGAATAGAAATCACATCATTCACCCCTATGTTGTATCTATTAACCCGGGATTTCCGGTATATAGAAACAGACTACTTTTTCTAAAATACAACGAATTTGCATGTTTTTACTCGTTTGCATCAATAATAATCGCTAAACCACAACAAGACTCACAACATTAAAGTGTTTTATTATCAGCTTATATACAATATATGTAAGAAAAACAGTGTAGAAGTTGAAAGTTGTATCTATTCACCCCATTTTACGGTATTGAAGAAACAGTGAAAAAGGCCCGTAATCTAGGAGTTTTAATTAACCCTGACTTCAGCTTCTTAGATTATCATATTTAGATTAATCTAGTGTCGGGAACACAACAAGTATATCACGAGTGTTTCCTCTTGTATATTTAGTGTCCCTCGGCATATTTACTCGGCCTTTAGAGGTAGTTACAATAATGCAGCCAACCGTTGCTGGAATAGTATACCTCCACCGTTACGTAATCTAAAGTCATTAGGGAATTTCTTTATACATTTAAATAAATTTGAATCAAACGAACAGAATGGACATATAAATTATTGGACACAGCAAAATTTTTTTAAACAGAATAATGGTGACAAACGAGCAAATAGTCCGATGATAAGTAGATGCTGTGGTCCAGAGAAGCTAGATCTATCTTTAATTAAGAATCGAAATGCGTAGTGATATTTTCAAAAGTATACTCAATCCCAGCTGCAGTTATCTCTCTCGGTTATCTCGATTATTAAACGTTTTTGTACTGTCCATTTTTCGAAGAGGGTCTGAATAACGTCTACAGTAAGACCCTTCGTTTCCGGTAAGAAGTAGGTACAGAAGATGGCGGATAGGAAACAGGCACACGCGAAGAAATAAAAGACTGCACCTAAACCGATTGCCGCGACGAGTGGGTTGAAGATGAAGAGGACGATGAAACTGCAGACCAGGCACCATTCGATGACAATCATTGATGCAATGCTTTTGATCTGAAAAGAAGGATTATATTATGAAATTGCAGTAATAATCTTACAGTACATCTGGCGGTAAGCGGTTACTACAGTTAAATACCTTACCTCCTGTAATTATACCCTTCAAACCAGAACACAACAGTGCAATTAGGTGCATTTAATGTGTAGCAGTGGAGCCAGATTAACGAATCTGATTTAATCAGATATGGTTTTCTAAAATAAAGCTGCAGTCTTCAGTGGATATGACAGCATACAAGCTGAATATACTGATCTCTACACGCATGCAGTGGTATTTACGCAACATAAAACTCGTGTTGAAGAAGCGATCGACCACAAACAAGAATCCAAAATCTTCGCCAGAAATCTGTCTGCCGGAAAGAGCCAACTGCCGAAGCTGGAGACCGAATGTGGCAATATTATTATAGCGTTAGAAATTTTGCATGATATTGAGAGTTTCTACCAGCAGATATACACGTCATCGTTGGAGCCACACACATGTGTGAGTAATGATCCAAGAGCAAGTCTTATCTGACACTATACTGACGATATGCTGGAAGTAAGTTTGAGCATGATTAGAAGGCCCTCCAGCACCTTAAACTGGCAAGGCCCCGGGCGAGGGTGAAATTACAGTTAAGGTTGAAAACCAGCCTTGAAGCTTGAAATCCTTCAGAAGCTCTTCAATTCCATCCTCCATGGTGCCACTAATCCGCAGGCGTGGAGCAGAAGCACGTTATTCTTGTTCTTCAAGAAAGGCGGCAACGCTCTGTTGAAGAACTTCTGATCGATTTTCCTTTTGAACCGTGTTTATGTCTTAATTTCCTGAGTCTAAGGCTTGACGAGGCTTAAGTACCATAGGCCACACACATACCCTTAGGCAAATTGTTGAAAAGACCGAAGACTACCATTTGCCACTTTACATTTCATATGTAGACTATGAAAGAGCCTTTGATTCTGTCGAAATATGGGCGATGATACAGTTTACTCAGCGGTGCCAATTTGACTGTCGGTATGTTGAAGAGCCTCGTACCGGTAGCTGAAGTGTAGGGCGGCCTCCCACTAGATGGAGTAATGACTTGGTAAGACGTGCAAAAAGGGGATGGAGTCGTCACTTCCCTACGCCTTTATTATTATTATTATTTTGTTTTGTGGTCTGTATAAATATATAAATATAAATGAACTTTTATTACTATTATTAATAATAAAAAAGTATCTGTTTCTGTTTGCCCAACATTCCTTGCATATTTGACACAAAACTTTCACATAAAGACAATCATAAAAATTGTATGCACCAGGTGTATACAATTTTTATGATTCTCTTTGTGTGAAATTATACAGTTAACTATTTGTGGGCTGCACTTCGGATAATTTAAATTGTTGTTATTATTGCTGCAGATTACCATATTGTCTCATTTTCTAATTTAAATTTCTTGGAACTACGAGTAATTCAAAATTCAACTTACAGTGATTATACCGCTCAATAAAAGTTACGGTCTGGGTAACCAAATCCTGAGTTTAAATATAAATAATGGCTGAGTTTAAATATAAATAATGAGATAAAATGGTTAATATACTATTAGGTCAAAATTTATTACAAAAACATTTTTTCTTAATATAAGTGAATGATGCCTTATAAATGCAGTAATTTACTTATGTCTTGCACTTTTAAACAGTTATTTAATGGTATTCCCAAAGTTTTGCCTATATTATCACTAAACACAGTAACATCTTTTTTACAATAAGAACTACTTTTTAAAGAACAATGGCAGACTTTCATACAAAAATTAGTTGAGAAGAAATTGTAGCGTCTATATATCAAAAATATCTTAAAATGTTAAGCGTCAGTCCCTTATTTAGATTTGAACCTTTTTAGGTTATGTCCTATGTCACTTGGAAAAGTCATGCTTCCTGTGGTTGTTTGATGTTAGCTTAATACATAATTGAGAGTTTTTAGATTATTGTATCTGTATTATATATTTGCATACTATAAATGTATATTTCTGGCATGGCTCCAGGGCCTTTGTATCATAGTGACATTCTCAGAAGGGCTAGAACCCAGAGCCGTAAAGCCAGTAAAAAAAAACGAGTGACATTTTGTTTTAACTAGTGTTGGCATAACATTAAATGGAATTGATACATAGTACTATGATTGAGATAATGTACTATTGTAGGAAATTCTTTGTAAGAGACTTATTCTCAATCATTTCACTTTTATTTTTATTATTACTGATAGTATAGTTATTACTAATAATAGCTTAATATAAAAATATTTTGTGTGTTGTGTTGGTAGTCTTACAAAGTGTATACGAAAATAGTATGAATATACTAAATGGCAACACTTGAATAGAGTAAAATGATTTAAGTCATTTGATATTCCCAAAAATGTTAGTCTTTTTCTGTGGCTTTAATTAAAATACATTTTTATTTAAAAAATTATAGAAAAATAATAATACTCATTTTATATATAACTTATTTCTAGACGCGATAATTTTTGTCAACTATTTTTCTGCCATTGCTCTTTATCTTCTTTATTATAGCACTTTCAGAGAGTATATGTGAAGAAAATGAGGCATTATTGATTGCTATAATAATACATGTGGTCCCTAAAGAACCCGGCAATGAGCGCTGATATTTATTTTGATATTTTAATAGGAAGTCAAAACGTTTCTTGTTTTATTTAGACAACCAGGTTATCCATGGCCAGTATGAATAGAATAGAATAGAATAGAATAGCATGCAGCAAGAAACCCAACGGGACTTTTTTTTTTTCAAACATATTTCACTTAACAGTAATTTCGTTTATACAATTCGTTAATGATTATTCATAGAACCAGCATGGTAGCGATTACCTTATTCCCAGGGGTTATTTTCTTTCTTTTATTATTTGATATTATAATAACCCTTTTTGGACAGTTTTTCTTTAACAAAACTTTTAAACTTATTTATTGACAAACTTTGAATATGCTCTGGGATTTTGATGTATACGCACATTGCCCCATAAATGAATTACTGATTCTGTGGAGTCTAGTAACAGGTATTATAAGCTTATGTTTGTTCCTAGTGTTTAAAGTATGCACATCCTTATTCTTATTAAAGCTATTTATGTTTTTATGTACATACATTACATTTTCATAAATATATTGCGATGCCAAAGTTTATATGTTTATTTCTTTAAATTTTTGTCTGAGGGACTCTTTAGAATTTAGGTTATAAATCGCCCGAACGGCTCTCTTTTGCAAAACAAATATAGCTTTAATATCACCCCATAGCAAAATTCCATAAGTCATTACGCTATGAATGTAACTAAAATACACTCATCTAGCTGTCTCAACATCTGTGAGACTTCTTATCTTTCTTACAGCATATGCAGCAGAACTAAGTCTGCTTGCTAATTTAGATATATGGGGGCCCCATTGAAGTTGCGCATCAATAGTTATACCGAGAAAAACAGTGGTATCCACAAGACTCATGTGTTCTTTTATTTCATTCTCTGCTGATTTATATTTATTTGACATTAATGAGGTTATAAGTGATACAATTTCTGAACGATGTCGTAGCTAGTCTCTATTTCAATCTTATAACAAATGTTTCGTGTTTTCTACCTCTCACCTCTCACATATATAAATGTAAAAATTAATTTTAGCTTTGACTGATCTTTTCATTTTTAGATATATTTTCTTAATTTCCATCTACTGCCATAAATTATTTCTGCTGTTTTTAACGTCGCAGAATCAATATTAAATCTATTTTTGTGGAGGGTTGCAACGTGTTATAAGATTAACATTTAACAAGCTCATTGAGCAGACTCTAAGCTTTAGATACTTGCATGTTATCAATTAATAGAATTGCGAAATCTGCTCACTAGCGTCAGTTAAATATAAAAGCAATGCAGTAATTATTCTGTGGGCTTCCTCATATATTTTTTTGCATCGGTCAAACTCATCGACTGTACAATGGCAGCTCCTTTAAAACACTTATTTAGTCTCTATGCAACTTAACCATATCACATTTTAGTTTTGTATTTTTAGAAATTATATTTATTAATTCCTTTTCATTGTCATCTCTGTCTTTAAAAACAGCTCTTACTGGTTGAATGCCTTGAGTTTTTGGAGCGCAAGTTAATTTAAATATTTAAAAAAAAACAAAGGTGGAAAATCGTGGAATCAAAGTAAGCAAATTTCTAATTGTTGAAAATGAAATCCACAAACAGCAACAACACTTAAGAAATATATATTAAATATTAAAAGAGATAAAAAGAACTACAGTTACTTTAGAGTTCAAACGATTTTCGTCACCTGCTGTCAGTTTAAGTTGGAGACTAAGAATTTATTTATTTATTTTATTTTTTTTTTTATAGAAGAGGGGGCAAACGAGCATGCGGCTCACCTGATGGTAAGTGAGTACCGCCGCCTATGAAGAACTGCAACACCAGGGAAATCGCAGATGCGTTGCCGGCCTTTTAAAAAGGAGTAGGCTCTTTTCTTGAAGGTCCCCAAGTCATATTGGTCCGGAAAAATCGCTGGTGGTAATCAATTCAAGAAAACTACTTCTAAGTCACACAATGGTGGACTACCAATCATCCTGATGGTATGGATGGTATGCGAGTTTTGTCGCGATGTGCGATGGTGAAATTGAGCGGCTGGAATTAGTCCGAACAATTCCTCAGAGCACTCCCCGTGATAGATTCGATAAAATATGCAAAGAGATGCAATATCTCTACGCAGTGCCAGTGGGTCAGGCCGTTCGAAAAGAACTCGATCGTCGACGATTCGAACCGTTCTGCGCTGGATACGGTGAAGTGGAAGGAGCTGGCACTGGGGAGCCCCTGCCTAGAGATGGGAACAGTATTCCATTTGAGGCTGAACCTGCGCCTTGTAAAGTTGCAAGCATGAATACTGTCCCGCTCTGCTGAGCACGCCAAGCTTTTTAGAGGCCGATTTGACCTCTTCCAAGTGACCACGAAACTTCAAGCTATTCGATATGTCGACGCCGAGAATTCCGATACTGGCTGAGGCAACAAGGGTGCCAAGTGCCTTGAAACTGAGGAGATACGACAAAGGGGTTATTTTTAGCGGTAAATGCGCAAACTTGTATCTTTTGGGAATTGAACTGGACTAGAATTAGTCGACCCCAGTCTGAGACTTTGTTCAACAAAACCTCGACTTCAGACACAAGTTAATTCCGGTACCTGACGACGTTTTGCCGAGAAATATTGGCACAGCCGGTGTATAAAGCATCACCAGTGCTGTCGTGCGCATAGCAATGAATGTTACTGGTTTGCAAATTATCATTGATATGCAGAAGAAACAGCGTTGGTAATAGCAGGCAGCCTTGTGGAACACCAGTGTTAATGGGCTTGTAATCGGAGCATGCACCGTCGACTACAACCTAGATGCTCCGATCTGCAAGAAAACTGGTGCTCCAATTGCACAATTTCTCGGGAAGCCCATAGGAAGGCAGCTTGCTTTGTGCCAAACCCGATCAAAGGCCTTCGCTATGTACAAACCAATGGCCAACGCCTCCCCCTTGGACTCCATGGAATCCAAATTCACGGAAAGCGTGGCAGGGGTGGCCTTTGTCTTCTTGCTCCGCATGCCCCGAGCAGGTTTCGTCTCGAGAGGGTTGAAAGTAGGGTAGCTTGGGCGTGGATGCCCCAGGTCCTGGGGTAGTGTTCCTTTTAATTCCGCTACCATGTTGTTGGTGGGGGGGAGGAGGGGGGGGGTTGGTTGGGGGTTATTCAGTGAGGTCGTGGTACCACCCCGGTTCGAGCCGGCCCATCCGTACGACAGCAAATGCCGCGCGGCTCTACCGCTGTTATTTTGATATTTACCACTTTTATTTGTTACACAAAACAAATTGTACGTAATTAACAATTATCACTTAAATTTGAGGTGGAAATTATCAATTCACAATATTTATTTTGACGAAATTATTTGGAAGCAAATTATTTAACAACTTGTCACTGGGGTTGCCACAGACCTATCTCCTGCTTGTTGACTTTGGCAACAAAATTGATAATGTTGTTAATTAAAAAGAACACCAACATATCATATAAATACGCTACTAAGACTCCAGTAAGCAATTACATGCATGTATCATAGAGCAATTGCCAGCTCGTTGCGAAGACATGGAGTTGAGTGTGCTTGTTGCATTAAATTACTACCAAACACAGTCTCCCTAATCCGAAAGATAGCCTATGTATCATATCACTATACGGTAAGACGCCGCTCACAATCGTTGTCATAACATTGTTGGCATAACATTAAATGGAATTGTTACATAGTACTATGATTGAGATAATGTACTATTGTAGGAAATTCTTTGTAAGAGACTTATTCTCAATCATTTCACTTTTATTTCCATTATTACTGATAGTATAGTTATTACTAATAATAACTTAATATAAAAATATTTTGTGTGTTGTGTTGGTAGTCTTACAAAGTACATACGAAAATAATATGAATATACTAAATGGCAACACTTGAATAGAGTAAAATGATTTAAGTCATTTGATATTCCCAAAAATGTTTGTCTTTTTCTGTGGCTTTAATTAAAATACATTTTTATTTGAAAAATCATAGAAAAATATATAAATATATAAATACTCATTTTATATATAACTTATTTCTAGACGCGATAATTTTTGTCAACTATTTTTCTGCCATTGCTCTTTATCTTCTTTATTATGGCACTGTCAGAGAGTATATGTGAAGAAAATGAGACATTATTGTTTGCTATAATAATACATGTGGTCCCTAAAGAACCCGGCAATGAGCGCTGATATTTATTTTGATATTTTAATAGGAAGTCAAAACGTTTCTTGTTTTATTTAGACAACCAGGTTATCCATGGCCAGTATGAATAGAATAGAATAGAATAGAATAGCATCCAGCGGGACTTTTTTTTTTCAAACATATTTCACTTAACAGTAATTTCGTTTATACAATTCGTTAATGATTATTCATAGAACCAGCATGGTGGCGATTACCTTATTCCCAGGAGTTATTTTCTTTCTTTTATTCTTTGATAATAATAACCCTTTTTGTACAGTTTTTCTTTAATAAAACTTTTAAACTTATTTATTGACAAACTTTGAATATGTTCTGGGATTTTGATGTATACGCACATTGTCCCATAAATGAATTACTGATTCTGTGGAGTCTAGTAACTGGTATTATAAGCTTATGTTTGTTCCTAGTGTTTAAAGTATGCACATCCTTATTCTTATTAAAGCTATTTATGTTTTTATGTACATACATTACATTTTCATAAATATATTGCGATGCCAAACTTAATATGTTTATTTCTTTAAATTTTTGTCTGAGGGACTCTTTACAATTTAGGTTATAAATCGCCCGAACGGCTCTCTTTTGCAAAACAAATATAACTTCAATATCAGTCGCATTACCCTATAGCAAAATTCCATAAGACATTACGCTATGAAAGTAACTAAAATACACTAATCTAGCTGTCTCAACATCTGTGACACTTCTAATCTTTCTTACAGCATATGCAGCAGAACTAAGTCTGCTTGCTAATTTAGATATATGGGGGCCCCATTGAAGTTTCGTATCAATAGTTACACCGAGAAAAACAGCGGTATCCACAAGACTCATGTGTTCTTTTATTTTATTCTCTGCTGATTTATATTTATTTGACATAAATGAGGTTATAAGTGATACAATTTCTGAACGATGTCGTAGCTAGTCTCTATTTCAATCTTACGAGTATAACAAATGTTTCGTGTTTTCTACCTCTCACCTCTCACATATATAAATGTAAAAATTAATTTTAGTTTTGACTGATCTTTTCATTTTTAGATATTTTCTTAATTTCCATCTACTGCCATAAATAATTTCTGCTGTTTTTAACGTCGCAGAATTAATATTAAATCTATTTTTGTGGAGGGTTGCAACGTGTTATAAGATTTACATTTAACAAGCTCATTGAACAGACTCTAAGCTTTAGATACTTGCATGTTATCAATTAATAGAATTGCGAAATCTGCTCACTAGCGTCAGTTAAATGTAAAAGCAATGCAGTAATTATTCTTTGGGCTTCCTCATATATTTTGTTGCATCGGTCAAACTCATCGACTGTACAATGGAGCTGATCCCTTTCCTTTAAAGCACTTATTTAGTCTCTATGCAACTTAACCATATCACATTTTAGTTTTGTATTTTTAGAAATTATATTTATTAATTCCGTTTCATTGTCATCTCTGTCTTTAAAAAACAGCTCTCACTGGTTGAGTGCCTTGAGTTCTTGGATATATATATACATATATTAAATATTAAAAGAGATAAAAAGAATTACAGTTACTTTAGAGTTCAAACGATTTTCGTCACCTACTGTAAGTTGAAGTTGGAGACTAAGAATTTATTTATTTATTTTAATTTTTTTTATAGAAGAGGGGGCACACGAGCATGCGGCTCACCTGATGGTAAGTGAGTACCGCCGCCCATGAAGAACTGCAATACCAGGGAAATCGCAGATGCGTTGCCGGCCTTTTAAAAAGGAGTAGGCTCTTTTCTTGAAGGTCCCTAAGTCATATTGGTCCGGAAAAATCGCTGGTGGTAATCAACTCGAGAAAACTTCTTCTAAATCGCACAATGGTGGACCACCAATCATCCAGATGGTATGGATAATATGCGAGTTTTGTCGCGATGTGCGATGGTGAAATTGAGCGGCTGGAATTAGTCCGAACAATTCCTCAGAGCACTCCCCGTGATAGATGCGATAAAATATGCAAAGAGATGCAACATCTCTACGCAGTGTCAATGAGTCAAGCCGTTCGGAAAGAACTCGATCGTCGACAATTCGAATCGTTCTGCGCTGGATACGGTGAAGTGGAAGGAGCTGGCACTGGGGTGCCCCTGCCCAGAGGAACAGTATTCCATTTTAGGCCGAACCTGCGCCTTGTAAAGTTGCAAGCATGAATACTGTCCCGCTCTGCTGAGCACGCCAAGCTTTTTAGAGGCCGATTTGTCCTTCTCTTCCTAGTGACCACGAAACTTCAAGTCACTCGATATGTCGACACCGAGGATTCCGATACTGGCTGAGGCAACATTGGTGCCAAGTGCCATGAAACTGAGGAGATACGACAAAGGGGTTCTTTTTAGCGGTAAATGCGCAAACTTGTATCTTTTGGGAATTGAACTGGACTAGATTTAGTCCACCCCAGTCTGAGACTTTGTTCAACAAAACCTCGACTTCAGACACAAGTTTGTTCCGGTACTTGACGACGTTTTGCCGAGAAATATTGGCACAGCCGGTGTATAAAGCATCACCAGTGCTGTCGTGCGCATAACAATGAATGTTACTGGTTTGCAAAATATCATTGATATGCAGAAGAAACAGCGTTGGTAATAGCACGCAGTCTTGTGGAATACCAGTGTTAATGGGCTTGTAATCGGAGCATGCACCGTCTACTACAACCTAGATGCTCCGATCTGCAAGAAAACTGGTGCTCCGATTGCACAATTTCTCGGGATGCCCATAGGAAGGCAGCTTCGAAAGAAGTGCTTTGTGCCAAACACGATCAAAGGCCATCGCTATGTACAAACTAACGGCCAACGCCTCCCCCTTGGACTCCATGGAATCCAAATTCACGGAAAACGTGGCAGGGGTGGCCTTTGTCTTCTTGCTCCGCATGCCCCGAGCAGGTTTCGTCTCGAGAGGGTTGAAAGTAGGTTAGCTTGGGCGTGGATGCCCCAGGTCTTGTTGCAGTGTTCCTTTTAATTCCGCTACCCTGTTGTTGGTGGGGGGGAGGGGGGGGTTGGTTGGGGGTTATTCAGTGAGTTCGTGGTACCACCCCGGTTCGAGCCGGCCCATCCCTACGACAGTAAATGCCGCGCGGCTCTACCGCTGTTATTTTGATATTTACCACTTTCATTTGTTACACAAAACAAATTGTACGTAATTAACAACTATCACTTAAATTTGAGGTGGAAATTATCAATTCACAATATTTATTTTGACGAAATTATTTGGAAGCAAATTATTTAACAACTTGTCACTGGGATTGCCACAGACCTATCTCCTGCTTGTTGACTTTGGCAACAAAATTGGTAATGTTGTTAATTAAAAAGAACACCAACATATCATATAAATACGCTACTAAGACTCCAGTAAGCAATTACATACATGTATCATAGAGCAATTGCCAGCTCGTTGCGAAGACATGGAGTTGAGTGTGCTTGTTGCATTAAATTACTACCAAACACAGTCTCCCTAATCCGAAAGATAGCCTATGTATCATATCACTATACGGTAAGACGCCGCTCACAATCGTTAAGGGTGTACGATGTCCACGGGCAAATGGTATTGCTACAACGAACTCGCTCATCGTCAGCACTGATATGATATGCCTAAGATATATCAGTTACCAAGTCCACGTTTTCCATGGACTTCGTTGCGCTGAAGTAGTCTACACGCCACTATAATAACCCTTTGCAATTAAATTTTAATCAATATAATGCTTTTACTTATTTGAGACCTTACACATATTTGCTTAATTTCATAGACCTTTTATGTTTAGGTCTTCAAGTCACAATTCTGCTATTATAATACTTATACATCTTAGAGTCCTTATTTATTATTTATTTTGTATCATACACTTTACTATCAAATTCAACTCCATAATATGGGACTATATTATATTGTCCAACAGTAACTCGGTAGTCAGCCACCTGAACACCACACATTGCAACACACGCTCTAGCATTGCTCGAACACGCTAGGTAACTTAGAAATATTTAGACCCATATCCCGAGGGTATTTATCCGTTGTTTCTGGTAGCAATTGTATACGGCCTAGTTTTTATTTGACATATCACCATGTCCTACGTAATGATAAAAGTACAACAAAGTTGTGCATTAAGACGCTAGTGCTAAGTCGGATAACGATATTTCATTGAATGCCATTTTGCACACAGAACAGAATCTAAACCCGCTACCGATAAGATATCCTTTCTTGTCACGCTACCACCGCTCACTTGTACCAAACGCGATATACTCCCCGAAACAGCTCACTTGTACCACGTTTTAATACATATCAGTTCAATAATACTTTACGCTGAATTATCAATTAAAACCTTGTGGGTTCTTAAACTTTACTGGAACGATACTCTACCCGTTAATATTGTCAATATACGACAGCTATATATTTAAGAATTACCTTTAATCTTACATTTACAGCTTTCACGTCATATAGTCGTAAAGGAAAAATGTGTGTGTTGCTAATCTCTTTCGCCGACGCCAATATTCGAAATAATCCTTCAATTATAGCCTGCCTTTTTTGGTCATTTCTGCCGGGATAAATTTATTCATTTTCTGACCCTTCGCGTCAAACTATACTTAATTAATTAACCAATATAAGACTTATAAATGTTATTTATCTTTATTATTGTAATATATTCGACTAGTATTTTTATTATTTAATACCTTTTTTAAGCAAGATTTTAGTAAATTCACTGAACTTAAATACAATATTTGCCTTTACTTTAATATAATAATTAATATTCGAAATGTATGTAGTCGTACTTTAACTTTGTGCCTATAAATGCATTTTAATTCTTCAAAATATTGCTTCTTATAAACATTAGACGACTTAATATAGAAATTAATTATTTTTATTATTATTTCGTCGTCACAATATCTATGATATGTTGCAAACCAGTAGCATCCATTGCTATGCGGACGACAGCACAGGTGATGCTTTTTACACTTGCCGTGCCAAAATTTCTCGGGATCATGTTTTCGTGTACCGGAATAAGCTTGTGTCTGAAGTCGAGTCATTGTAAAATAAAGTCTCCGTTTGGGGACGATTAAATTAAGTTTAGTTTAATCCTCAAAAGATACGGGTTGCGCGTTCACCGCTATAAAAACATCTTTTTTTGTCTCTTTAATTTTAGGGCACTTTACCTCAGGTAACATCGAAATCCTCCACGTCGATATATCGAATGACGTGCAGTTTAGTGGTCACTTGGAAGGGAAGGCTACATAGTCCTCAGCAGAGCGGGTCAATATTTCATGCCGGCACACCGCTTGCAACTTTACAAGGCACAAGTTTAGCTTCACATGGAATATTGTTCTCATATCTGGGCCGGAGTATCCCAGTGACAGCTCTTTTCACTTGACCGCATACAGCGCAGAACGGCTAACAAAACTTACTATAAAATTTTTGCACCATATAGATGCTTGGCAGTACACTCTGCGTTTTACTATGAGTTTTCTTTCTCGTATGAACTCTCTGTGGATTGGTATATCAACGGCGATTTATCTTAAATAAATGACTTATGGACCTTCAAGAAAAGAGCCTACTTCTTTTTAAAAGGCCGGTAACGCATCTGCAATTCCCATGGTATTGCAGTTGTTCATTGGCAGCGGTAGTCACTTACCATCAGGTGAGCCGCATGCTCGTTTGCCCATTCTCCTATAAAAAAAAGTAAAATTGCCCTCAACTCTGCTATGATAGTGGTAAATAGAACAATGTAATGTAAATTTTTATAATTTTGTTTTTTGAAAAACCTCTTGACTGCTCCCCATTGCGACACAATTCGTTGTGTATGAGTCCTTCCTTCAGCCACAAATGACTTTTCTGTGCCCACAATTGAATTGTCTTAGGGATAAAAAAAACAAATTGATATATATGAGTTTCATTATATGCAATTTTACTGAAATTAATATTTTGCCACAATTAATTCAAAACGCATTTCCGAAACTAAAAAACAGTTAAAAAGGTTCAAGCTTAACCCTGACAAACCCTCTAAACTGAAACCATAATTAAAATCAAGTACCAAACGTTCAATTCATAACACTAGACTAAATTGACATCCCAAGTAGCACACAAGTGATTTAACAAAGCGCTACAGTAGTCGCTTAATAAGCATATGTATGTAATACATTTATTTATATATATATATATATATATATATATATATATAGATATATATATATATATATATATATATATATATATATATATATATATATATATGTAAATAATAAATCAAACGGTTATTTAACAATTTCTCTAAAATTTTGGATATTGCCAGAAGAACTGATATAGGTCTGTAGTTACTTGGATCGCTTCTATCTGCACCCTTGTATACAGGGGTAATTATTGCCAACATCAGAGCAGTAGGAAAAACGCCATCCCTAAAGCAAGGATTATCCAGGTGTATTATTATGGCTATTAATAACATATGGGCCTGTTTTAGAAAATTGGTGGTGGTATTGTCATATGATGGGGATGTGTGTGTGTGTGTGATATATATATATATATATATATATATATATATATATATATATATATATCACGATTTTAAATAATATTTGTCTTTTTTTTTCTGTCACTAATTCTTATAATAATTATAATATAGGTATATTATGTAAAAATATATTTAAAATTCTCTAAGATTTAGTTACGAGTTACAGTCGCATCGCAATCGTGTGTAAATTCTATAAAGGCGGCACAAGAACTTCCTACATATCTTTTAGCTCCGAAAATCACATTTCGTGCACCTTTGTATCGCTTTACAAACTCACTATGCCGCTATTGTACCGCTGCTGTAGCACTGAAGCTCGTATAAGTGGACCCTTTTCACTGGAATAGAAGCGATTGAAAAGTTCTCTTTCGCTACTATAGCACTTAAATATGAGGGCAAAGCCATTAAATTTATTACATACATATACTTATTAAGCGACTACTGTAGCGCTTTGTTAAATCACTTGTGTGCTACTTGGGATGTCAATTTGGTCTAGTGTTATGAATTGAACGTTTGGTACTTGATTTTAATTATGGTTTCAGTTTAGAGGGTTTGTCAGGGTTAAGCTTGAACCTTTTCAACTGTTTTTTAGTTTCGGAAATGCGTTTTGAATTAATTGTGGCAAAATATTAATTTCAGTAAAATTGCATATAATGAAACTCATATATATCAATTTGTTTTTTTTTTATCCCTAAGAAAATTCAACTGTGGGCCCAGAAAAGTCATTTGTGGCTGAAGGAAGGACTCATACACAACGAATTGTGTCGCAATGGAGAGCAGTCAAGAGGTTTTTCAAAAAACAAAATTATAAAAATTTACATTACATTGTTCCATTTACCACTATCATAGCAGAGTTGAGGGCAATTTCACTTTTTTTTTATAGGAGAATGGGCAAACGAGCATGCGGCTCACCTGATGGTAAGTGACTACCGCTGCCAATGAACAACTGCAACACCATGGGAATTGCAGATGCGTTACCGGCCTTTTAAAAAGAAGTAGACTCTTTTCTTGAAGGTCCATAAGTCATTTATTTAAGATAAATCGCCGTTGATATACCAATCCACAGAGAGTTCATACGAGAAAGAAAACTCATAGTAAAAAGCAGAGTGTACTGCCAAGCATCTATATGGTGTTAAAATGTTATAGTAAGTTTTGTTAGCCGTTCTGCGCTGTATGCGGTCAAGTGAAAAGAGCTGTCACTGTGATACTCCGGCCCAGATATGAGAACAATATTCCATGTGAAGCTAAACTTGTGCCTTGTAAAGTTGCAAGCGGTGTGCCGGCATGAAATATTGACCCGCTCTGCTGAGGACTATGTAGCCTTCCCTTCCAAGTGACCACTAAACTGCACGTCATTCGATATATCAACGTGGAGGATTTCGATGTTACCTGAGGTAAAGTGCCCTAAAATTAAAGATACAAAAAAAGATGTTTTTATAGCGGTGAACGCGCAACCCGTATCTTTTGAGGATTAAACTAAACTTAATTTAATCGTCCCCAAACGGAGACTTTATTTTACAATGACTCGACTTCAGACACAAGTTTATTCCGGTACACGATGACATGATCCCGAGAAATTTTGGCACGGCGAGTGTAAAAAGCATCACCTGTGCTGTCGTCCGCATAGCAATGGATGCTACTGGTTTTCAATATCATAGATATTGTGACGACGAAATAATAATAAAAATAATTAATTTCTATATTAAATCGTCTAAAGTATATTAGAAGCAATATTTTGAACAATTAAAATGCATTTATAGGCACAAAGTTAAAGTACGAGTACATACATTTCGAATATGAAGTATTATAGTAAAGTAAAGGCAAATATTGTATTTAAAAGTTCAGTGAATTTACCAAAACCTTGCTTAAAAGAGGTATTAAATAATAAAAATACAAGTCGAATATATTACAATAATAAAGATAAATAACATTCATAAGTCTTATATTGGTTAATTAATTAAGTATAGTTTGACGCGAAGGGTCAAAAAATGAATAAAATTATCCCGGTCGAAATGACCAAAAAAGGCTGGCTATAATTAAAGGATTTTTTCGAATATTAGCGTCGGCGGAAGCGATTAGCAACACACACATATTTCATTTAAAAAAAATGTGAGATTAAAGGTAATTCTTAAATATATAGCTGCCATATATTGACAATATTAACGGGTAGAGTATCGTTCCAGTAAAGTTTAAGAACCCACAAGGTTTTAATTGATAATTCAGCGTAAAGTATTATTGAACTGATATGTATTAAAACGTGGTACAAGTGAGCTGTTTCGGGGAGTATATCGCGTTTGGTACAAGTGAGCGGTGGTAGCGTGACAAGAAAGGAAATCTTATCGGTAGCGGGTTTAGATTCTGTTCTGTGTGCAAAATGGCATTCAATGAAATATCGTTATCCGACTTAGCACTAGCGTCTTAATGCACAACTTTGTTGTACTTTTATCATTACGTAGGACATGGTGATATGTCAAATAAAAACTAGGCCGTATACAATTGCTACCAGAAACAACGGATAAATACCCTCGGGATATGGGTCTAAATATTTCTAAGTTACCTAGCGTGTTCGAGCAATGCTAGAGCGTGTGTTGCAATGTGTGGTGTTCAGGTGGCTGACTACCGAGTTACTGTTGGACAATATAATATAGTCCCATATTATGGAGTTGAATTTGATAGTAAAGTGTATGATACAAAATAAATAATAAATAAGGACTCTAAGATGCATAAGCATTATAATAGCAGAATTGTGACTTGAAGACCTATATATAACAGGTCTATGAGATAAAGCAAATATGTGAAATGTCTCAAATAAGTAAAAGCATTATATTGGTAGAAATTTAATTGAAAAGGGTTATTATAGTGGCGTGTAGACTACTTCAGCGCATCCAAGACCATGGAAAACGTGGACTTGGTAACTGATATATCCTAGGCATATCATCTCAGTGCTGATGATGAGCGAGTTCGTTGTAGCAATACCATTTGCCCGTGGACATCGTACACCCTTAACGATTGTGAGCGGCGTCTTACCGTATAGTGATATGATACATAGGCTATCTTTCGGATTAGGGAGACTGTGTTTGGTAGTAATTTAATGCAACAAGCACACTCAACTCCACGTCTTCGCAACGAGCTGGCAATTGCTCTATGATACATGTATGTAATTGCTTACTGGAGTCTTAGTAGCGTATTTATATGATATGTTGGTGTTCTTTTTAATTAACAACATTACCAATTTTGTTGCCAAAGTCAATAAGTAGGAGATAGGTCTGTGGCAACCCCAGTGACAAGTTGTTAAATAATTTGCTTCCAAATAATTTCGTCAAAATAAATATTGTGAATTGATAATTGCCACCTCAAATTTAAGTGATAGTTGTTAATTACGTATAATTTGTTTTGGGTAACAAATAAAAGTGGTAAATATCAAAATAACAGCGGTAGAGCCGCGCGGCATTTGCTGTCGTACGGATGGGCCGGCTCGTACCGGGGTGGTACCACGACCTCACTGAATACCAGCGTGAAGTAGAAGCTTACTTCTGCATTTCACCTAGTGAGTGCAGGTGGCCGGAGGTCCAACCCCCCCCCCCCCCCCAACAACATGGTAGCGGAATTAAAAGGAACACTACCCCAGGACCTGGGGCATCCACGCTCAAGCTACCCTACTTTCAACCCTCTCAAGACGAAACCTGCTCGGGGCATGCGAAGCAAGAAGACAAAGGCCACCCCTGCCACGCTTTCCGTGAATTTAGATTCCATGGAGTCCAAGGGGGAGGCGTTGGCCGTTAGTTTGTACATAGCGAAGGCCTTTGATCGGGTTTGGCACAAAGCACTTCTTTCGAAGCTGCCTTCCTATGGGCTTCCCGAGAAATTGTGCAATTGGAGCACCAGTTTTCTTGCAGATCGGAGCATCTAGGTTGTAGTCGACGGTGCATGCTCCGATTACAAGCCCATTAACACTGGTGTTCCACAAGGCTGCCTGCTATTACCAACGCTGTTTCTTCTGCATATCAATGATAATTTGCAAACCAGTAACATTCATTGCTATGCGCACGACAGCACTGGTGATGCTTTATACACCGGCTGTGCCAATATTTCTCGGCAAAACGTCGTCAGGTACCGGAATTAACTTGTGTCTGAAGTCGAGGTTTTGTTGAACAAAGTCTCAGACTGGGGTCGACTAATTCTAGTCCAGTTCAATTCCCAAAAGATACAAGTTTGCGCATTTACCGCTAAAAAGAACCTCTTTGTCGTATCTCCTCAGTTTCAAGGCACTTGGCACCCTTGTTGCCTCAGCCAGTATCAGAATCCTCGGTGTCGACATATCGAGGTGCATACACATACGATACAAAGGTGCATGAAATGTGATTTTCGGAGCTAAAAGATATGTAGGAAGTTCTTGTGCCACCTTTATAGAATTTACACACGATTGCGATGCGACTGTAACTCGTAACTAAATCTTAAAGAATTTTAAAATAATTTTTACATAATATACCTATATTATAATTATTATAAGAATTAGTGACAGAAAATAAATGACAAATATTATTTAAAATCGTGATATATATATCACACACACACACACACATTTAAATATATATATATATACATATATATATATATATATATATATATATATATATATATATGTGTGTTGCTCTCATCATTGGGGGGTATTGTCGATGGATGCAGGTGGCTCAGGACCGTGTTTTGTGGCATTCTTTGGGGGAGGCCTATGTTCAGCAGTGGACTTGTGAAGGGCTGTAATGATGATGATGATGATATGTGTGTGTGTGTGTGTGTGTGTGTGTGTGTGTGTGTGTGTGTGTGTGTGTGTGTGTGTGTGTGTGTGTGTGTGTGTGTGTGTGTGTGTGTGTGTGTGTGTGTGTGTGTGTGTGTGTGTGTGTGTGTAATGATTTAATTTCACTTTTTTATGTAAAATAATAGTCTTGCGACTTTTTGAAAGCTTTAATCGCCTACTATATTCGTTGCAACGGTTTTAGAAATAGTACGGCGATAGTAATAATTATTTTAGAGCCGTAAATCTACAATCACCGAAACATTGAATATTTTTACCTATTTTGAGTTACAAGAGTACTTTAAAACCATTTTACTATCGAAACATTGTGGAGTTTGTTTGTAATTTGAATTAATTTTATGTGAAGCACGCAAGACAAAATAATTAATAATTCGTGAAATTATTAAAGGTCTTATACGGACTTTACTATACTAATGGTAATACAGAATAGATTAAAAACTATTATAGCCGTCTAAAACATATTTAGCATGCCTAATCCATATGTACAGTGGCTAAATTTTCGTGTTATATTTCACAAATATACCGCTTTTGGTGTTTCTGATGAGCTATAATTCTCCAATAAGGTAAAAGATGTTTTAAGATTCTCATAAATCTATTGTTAATCTGTAGACTATATAGTACAACTTAGTATTATCTTGAGTGTTATACACAATATTTATAACTCATTTGAAGCGCTTTTGTCTTCGTTATTCCTCTTTTAGATCTCATTGTGTTATAGTACAGCTTTTCCCAGCGACTTCGCACGCGTGGAATTTTTTTGCGCGGTACCCTAAAATATAAGTAGCCTTGGTTACTAGATATAACATCAGCTCTCTGCCAGTGAAAGTCCCATCCAAATCGGATCACAGGTTTTTACGTGATGCGTGTTCACGCCAAAATAGCTCGCAGATGACAGATTTTTTTCAGACTTACATAACATTTAACATTATATTTTGGCCAATTTAAGCAAAGATTTTATGAGTTATAACTTATGTATTGTTCTGATGTAGGAGCTACATTATTGTGAAGTTTCATTAAAATTCATTCAGTAGCTTTTACGTGGAAGAGTAAGAAACATCCAGACATCCTCACAAACTTTCACATTTATAATATTAATAGGGAAGTAGGATATTTAAAACTCTACAGCTCTACAAACATCTTTTTTATCTTCAATGCTATCGTAGTCACTACGAAACTATTTATCACCGTGCTTTAAGAGCGATATAAGAATCTGTTATATACAGGTTAAGAAATATATAAACTTCCGTTAAACAGCAGTTATAAAGCAATACAGTGTGTGCTTATATTGTTTGTGTGCTACTTGGGATATTTGCGTTTCGTTATACACAAGTTTTAGTAAAATGAATTTTTATCGTCATTAATATTAATCATTAATTCAATACGCATTTCCGACATCCAAAAATAGAGCAAAAGTTTCAAGCTTAACCCTGACAAGCCTCCTAAACTGAAAAAATATTTAAAATCAAGAACCGGAAGTCAATAGCCAACCCATAATTTATATTATGATAAGTTTAATAGCTCTTTTTAAAGCAAACATCAATGTTTACTAACCTCTGGTAAGAATATTTCTGCAATCAACACGCAGGGAACAGTCCCCGCTCCGCACGCGTAAGTAGAGCTGAATATGTACATGAACATTACGGTGACCCAGTGCGGGCCCCAGTGCAGCTGTATTTGGGTACCCAGGAGCACGCAGCATACACCAGTACAAGAGGAAGCGTAGATCATTAACAGCTGAAATTGGTAATTAGATTTTAGTTAATTACGTGGAAGCCGTGTAGTGGCGGCGTAAGGGAACAACTGTACCATATCATCCCGTGGATGTCGTAAAAGGCGACAGGGGGTAAAGAAACAGAAAATGGACAGCAGTATTTTCTTGACTACAGCTCTACAATAGTTAAAAACTCAACTCGCAAAAATGTCAGTAAATATCCGCTCCATGAGCATTCTATGGGCCAGGCCTATTAGCTTTGGACTTTTGATGGGCCGTAATGATGATGATGATGATGAATATGTGACATGTTGGTATTGAGCTGGAGAGGAATTATTAAATAATTAATAGTATCAGACATTTTCAAATTATTAAAAACTATCTTTTTACCCGCGGCTTCACTCGCTTGGGCTTTAATATCATCACTTCTTCTTGCAAAAATTAGCAAATTGGATCACTTGTAGAGTCACCTCGGTGTCTATGTCTCGATATCTCTCTCAAAATAATTTTTTTCAGAGACTATTTGAAGAAATAGATAATCTCAATAGTGAAAATACTACTTTAAAATTAGAAATTGAAAAATACCGAAAAATTATAAAAACATTTAAAAAAATTACTACATATTCTTTTATTTATAGGATAGGGTGACAAACACAGACACAGTCCACCTGATGGTAAGTGGTTGCTGTGACCCATAGACATCTGCATTTATCCTCAATAAAGAATTAAAATGCAGATGCGTCGTCGCCCTTAAGGACTAAGATGGAATACCTCATTTCCAGTAAACTGGGTTTCCGGTTCTCTACACTCACCATACGAAACACAGCAGTGTCAAGCTACCATTTTACGCTGGTTTTCTCTGAGAGCGTGGTCCTTCTCCGGTCGAGCCGACCCATTCGTGCTACAACTAAACTACTAATATAGCTGCAGCATGGCTCTACCACATATTCCTCATGTAATGCGACACCTGATTTGTAAATAAGAGACGACAAACTCTGCAGATACTAGAATAAAATTTATTGTGTACACTTATAAACAGAATAGAAATATCACAACGTAATATTAACGAAATCAAAGATATTGAACAAGAACTAGTCAATAACATAGAAAAAACAGATAGTACTAAATTCATCTGCCTAACACATCATATCACAGTCAGCTAGAAAAAGAATATATTCACAAAGAACACGCGGAAGTAATCGTAACAAACACAAATATTAATACATCTTTTAATACTCCAAAGACTCAACTAGAACACACTTTGCCACATTATATAAGAGAAAAAATAACGATTACAAATTAGCCACATCTAAGATGCGAAGGAAAATAATTGTTATTGCTGACCAATAAGGGCGAAATATTTGCAAAACTCTTCAAAAATTAATTGGCGATAATTTTCTTGTAACTTGGAAACCAGGAGCCAAAATACAGGAAGTCTTACAAACAGAAAAGAACGAAATATGTAAACACACAAAAATGATTATATTGTTGTTCTTGACGGCGTGAATGAGAAAAATCCATATGAATTTGAATTTTGTATCAGGAACTAGCTTTATAATGTAATAAACACTAAGGTGATATTTACAGAAATAACGTATAATAGAAATTTAAACATCGGGAAACTTAACTATGTATAAATATTTGTATGTACAAATTTTACTAATGTTCCTTTTATATATACAAATGGTTCCACTCATACTACTCAACAAATGGCACTCCATATATACCATGTTGTTTTCTACTACGTGAAATTCTACGCCTTGACTAAAAATTTAAATTTGAGCGTTACCAAAATATAGTAATTTCCTCAAAATTTACTTCACTTCAGACTTCTAGTACACAAACTGACAATATTGAAATGTTAGACATATATACACAGAGTGACGATATATTGAAAGACAATATCATAGAGGAAATTACTCCCAGGCATGATAATATAACACATTCTGGTAAAAATCATTTTCGTATATTTTTTATAGGATAGGGTGACAAACGAGCGCACAATCCACCCGATGGTAAATGGTTACTGTGACCTATAGACATCTACATCTATCCTCAATAAAGACTCAAGATGCAGATGTGTTATCACCCGTGAGGACTAAGATGGGATGCCTCTTTGCCAGTAAAAAGGGTCCCCGGTTCCTTACACTCACCATACAAAACACAGCAGCGTTATGTTGATCATAAAATATTACTCAAAAAGCTTGAAGCCTACTGAGTATATGTGAATTGGGGCTTCTGCGTCACTTGCTCTCGCATCGCTCGAGCTACATGCCGCTGAAGACCCCAATTCTCTCCAGTAAAGGTACAAAATTTAGTTTGTCCAAATTAACGTCTACATACTCACAGTTCTATCCTGCGGAAACAAGTGTACTTCCCCTTCCAGTTGAGTTATTGAGCATTATATTCAGAGCGTTTGCGAGATACTGATGGTATTGCCGCATCAATATGATTAATTTCTAATAATACAACTTGTTCAGCTTAATTTCACTGTGGTTAGTGCTAATAAACGTTTTGAAGCTATTGCATAGCTTTCATCGCGGACTTTGAGCGTGGCGACCGAATCAAGAAATTCCGTAACGAAAAATAAACCTAAGACCCGAAAACCTAACATCGTACATCCATTACAATAAAGATATTAATTAATTTGCAACCATCTGCTTACTAAATACAATGTTGTATCTTACCTGAATAAGGCTCTTAAAATGTATGGTTTCGTGATGCGTATTGTCGTGAATTTAAAAAACCTCTGACTTATTTGCACCTCTATAAATCTTTAATAAGATCACAACTCGAAAATGCAGTAGCTATTTGGTGTCCGTATTATAATAAATATATAGATAAAATTGAATTTATTCCAAAAAAATGTTTTTACGTAGTGTAAATTACAAGTGCAGACGAGTTAAACTACCCTACTATCAATTGCTGGTTGAATATTACTTACTTAAATTAAAATCCAGACGTCAACAGATTCAAGCTATGTTACTATATGATATCTGTCATAACAGGTACGGTAGTATGAAACTAGTTAATATGATACAATACAGAGTACCATATAGGCCATTGTGTCGCAGAGTTCATACCATACATACATTTTTTACTAATAAATGTCGAACCAACATAGGTAAAAGATCCCCTATGTATATGTTGGTAAATTGTTATAATAATAATTTCAATAACATTGATATTTTTGCTCATAAGGTAGGTATTTATAAAAAGGAGTTACTTTCAGTACTCAGAGGAGAATGAGTTTGTGTAATTGGTTATTGGAATAATTATTATTTTTCATCATTTTATTAGTTGAAGACAAAAATATTGTATCAGATGAAAAATGCGCTAATCTCAATCTCAGCTTTTATTAATAGTAATTGGTGGTCAACGTTGTTGGTTGCACTATTATATTATATTTTTTGTAGTAAATGTATTTTAGATTAAGTAATATTGTGTAAACTGTTTTTTGATCCTAATAAATTAAAAAAAAATATCAGCCAGCATAAGTAATAAGCAGACTAAGTTACAAGGTGCTCAGTTCAAAAATTAGTAAGTAGGTATGTTACTTTTTAATACGTGATACGTTAAAATTAACGACAATCAATAACACATCTGCGAAACATCCTATTTATTTGTTTATTCTTTATTGCACCAAATATTTCTACAAAAGCTATATTGATGACTGCTACAGAAACTCTTAGACGAGGAAAACTAGATGTGCCGAGTTTGGGCTCGCTTTGTTAGTTATGATGAGACCTTACTTCCGGACTCGATACAGTGACTTGAAAGTGTACTTTGATGACTGCTACAGGAACTCCTCGACGAGGATAACTAGATATAATGAGTTTGGGCTCGTTTTTTTAGTTATGATGAAACCTTACCCCCAGAATTGATAGAGTGACTTGAAAATGTACATTAAAGACTGTCACTGGAATTCCTCCACGAGGAGAACTAGATGTGCCGAGTTTGGGCTCCTTTTGTGAGTTATGATAAGACCCTGCATCCGGACATAATAGAGTGACTTGAAAGTGTACTTTGATGACTGCTTTTGGAACCCCTCGACTGGGGGAACTAGATGTGCTGAGTTTGGCCTAGCTTTGTTAGTTATGATGAGACCTTACCTCCGGACTTGATAGAGTGATTTGAAAGTGTAATTCGGTGACAGCTACTGGAACTTTTTGACGAATAGAACTAAAATTTACATTTTTTTTAATTTTTTCATGATCATATGAGCATAATGAGTGGTGAATTTATGGACTTTCCAAGCTTTTTTTTAAATTGAAATTTGACATACAATAATCGGAAAATTTGAAGTATAGTAATAATTATAATAATTTTTAGTGAAAACTTGTGTTATTAAATAACTTTCAAAAATTACGCATAATCTTGTTATGCGTAATTATTTAATACGCCTAAGGCATGCATAATTAGATTTACCAATATATTTTGTTTTGTTGTTGAACTACCACGCCATTTAGGTATTCGCAGTTTTCCGTGGGAGCTCTCAACGGGTGAAAGAGCGTCGTGCACTGGCAACGGTAAGTACCTATTTTACATCGGTGGGATAGCTGTAGATCCCACACGTGCTTATAAGTAGTATTTATTTACAATATGCTAATACAGTGATTTGCTTTTATTTGTAATGTGTAATAATGGTAATTATTTCACAACTTATACAATATTGTACTGTCTCAGGAAAGGAACACCTAGAGAGAAATAAACCGGAAGAAGTTTGTGAGATAAGTGATCAAGAATCAATACACAGTGAACACTTTTCTGGTTCATAAAGCGAATGCTTTTCTCCTAGAGAAGAGGAAGAAGAAATAAGACCGTGGGAAATGTTTGTAAAACTTTCAAAGAAACTGTTTTTAGGCATTCTAAAGCTAATAAATTATTGTATGTCCTGTGAACCCAAAGAAAACGAATAGTTTTAAAGGCACATTATAAGTCTTGTCACTTTTAAATTGTTATTAGTTATTTTTATTTTAAAAAAATATTACATTCTATGTTCCTATTCTATTCAAAATATAAGGAGTTTATTTAGAAGTTAATTTTTTACTTGATTTTTATGTCATTTAATCGGTGCCTTAAAAACATATACCAAAGAGACATCTATACCAATATAATAAAGCGGAAGAGTTAATCTCTGGAACTACTAGACCGAATTGAAAAATGATTTATGTATATTATAGCCAAATTTATGTGAAATAGTATAGGTTATCTATTATCAGGCTATACCTCTCATATAGCCTTAAATATTGATTTTTGTTAAGCAAGTCGAAGAAAAACGCTCCCGAAATGATTTATCCGCGTGCGCTGGTGTTATGGTTAGTGATACGTAAATAGTTTTACAAAAATACAGATCTTTACTCCATCTAACAAAAGTCCGCGATAACATATTTTTTATAGGATAGGGTGACAAATGAGCACACAGTCTACCTGATGGTAAATGGATGCAGTGGCCCATAGAAATCTACATCTATCCTCGTTTGCGAATCAAAATGCAGATGGGTTGTCACCCGTGAGGACTAAGATGGAATGCCTCTTTTCCAGTAAAAATGGTCCCCGGTTCTCTATACTCACCATACGAAACGCAGCAGTGTTAAGCTGCTATTTTTTTATATTCTGTGAGAGCATGGGTCCATTTGTGCTACTGCTAAAATAGCTGCAGCATGGTTCTACCACGTGTATACAGTCCCATCAGCGATGCCAAATTGACTGTCGGTATATCGAAGTGCTGAAAAGTTTGTTTAGTAGGGCTATGATAGCTTTCCGAGTACAGAACCAGAGTATGAAACCTATCCAACTGCAGAGAGGTGTAAGACAGGGTGACGTAATATCCCCGAAACTCTTCACCACTGCATTGGAAGACGTTTTCTACATGTTAATACCGTATCTTTTCAGTCCAGTAGATTAGAAAGGGTACGGTATTAACATCAATAGCAAGAACATCACTCACTTTCGATTTGCCGACGATATAGTCATTACGGCAGAATCGCTGTAGGACCTAAGCACTATGCTCAATGGCTTCAATAATGTCTTCCAACATATAGGTCTTAAGATGAACATGGACAAAACAAAGATCATGTGCAAAGTCCATGTCACACCTATGCCGGTAGTTGTTGGGAGCACTAAACTCGAAGTTGTTGACGAATATGTTTACCTGGGACAAATAGTCCGACTAGGTGAGTCCAACTTCGACCGAGAGGTCAATCGACGGATTCAACTGGGCTGGGTGGCGTTCGAAAAATTACGACACATCTTCTCGTCAGGTATACCTCAAAACCTGAAAACTAATTTGTACAACCAGTGCGTGTTGCCAGTAATGACTTATGGATCTGCAACTTTTTATAAGAGGTTAATAGCAAATTTATCAAGAATCATTTCATATCTACACACTTTTCATGTATCGTGTACGCTTATCTTTAAAACTAGAAAAAACCACGCTTCTGGACACTTTATGGGACTTGGGGGAAGGGTTTGATGCTCAACAAGGAGGGGGAGAGAGATTGAATAAAATTTAACTTCGCTCTATAACGTACATATGCCGATAGATAAAAGCACTACATTAATTTTGGCTATTTTTCCATAAATTGCTATCTCAAATGCTTGAACTAGGTGTCATGTCATGTGGCCTATCGTGTTGTACCTATGTGCTCTGACTTTGCCTTGGCGATAACTCTTTTGAAGGACCTGGAGGCGAAGATATACTTCTTTTTAAGTGTGCTCGTGTTTACATCCCGAATCGCCGAAGCCGCAGCCCAGGCTTAATAACACTCCTGCTTACTGCGTAATGCAGTCTTACAGGAGCGACCAAACCAAGGCTGAGATCTACCTTCGATGGGTACCACAGATGATGGAATAAATAGTTCCATTCCCTGTAGCACCACATCAGTGACAGAGTCAGCAACAGCGCTGGGATCATCCTGCGAGAAGCAAACCCGCGCCCACGGGTAGGATGCAAAGAAAGACCGCATTTCGTCCCAATCCGCCGATCTGTAATACCAAATACGGTGGCAACCTGCAGAACACAACCGCGAGGGTAGCGTAAGTGGCACCACACTCCGGATCAGAGAATGGTTCGAAGAGCCGAGAGGGGCATCGGCGGATACCTGATATCCGTCCGGATGAGAGATCAGCAGAAGGTCCAACAGGGAAGGTGTATGATCCTCCACATCTGGAATCCACGTAGGCGAAGTAACCAGTTGTATAGTCATGACGTGTGTAACTTAAATTACTGTTATTGGTGTTTTCTATTATTTGTGAATGTTAGTGGAACCCATAATATTCCATTCTGTGATATTACTTTGCCGTATTTTCTATACAGTGGTTTATAACAATAACTTGTCTATTTACTACCAAAACGTGAGGGGCTTACGCACAAAATTGCACGATTTTCTGAAGAATATTCTGTGTAGCAAATATGATGTGGTATGTGTCACGGAATCATGGCTTAATAGTAATTTGTATGACAGTGAATACTTTGACAGTCGACACGAGGTGTACCGATGTGATCGCAACGTTATGGTTAGTGGTCGCGGGATGGGTGGCGGCGTACTGATCACAGTGCGGCGCGACTTATGCCCGTCGCAGCTCCCTCACGAGTGCCCGCTGACGCAGGCAGAAGAGGTTTGGTTATATATCCCATTAATTGAAATATTGTCGCGTGTGGGCTGTGTGACGTCATCGCACGAGTCTTACACTACTCGATCGCTGACTCAGCGCCGCTTACATATTATAACAACTTATATACTGCACGGTTGTAACCACGAATCACAATTGACATCGTTCTATACCAGAGTATGCGATTTTATAATATAAAATCCCGACGATACTTATCTAATACTGGGCGACTTCAACGTCACTTATGCTGACTGGTATTTTAATTCTTCTAATGATTTCATAGAAATATGTACAAATATAAATGGTCTCACATGTCTTACTACCGATTTTGTGAATATATCGTCACTATTACAATACAACAATCAATTTAATATAAATAATAGATTATTAGATTTAATTTTTAGTAATACAACATGTAATGTTACGCGACCTGAATGTCCGTTAGTACCAGAGGACGCGCACCACAAATCCCTAGAAATTAGTATGAATTTAAAATTCCCTGTCCCATTATACTCCGCCAAAATTAAAAAAAACTTTCATTAAGCTGACTTTGGCTCGATTAAAATTGGACTTAACACTGTTAACTGGGAGGAAGTTTTTAATACCATGACGGATATTGGTTCAATGAAGAGTTATTTTTATAAAATTTAAACAATTTGATAGATACATACGTACCTACTCAAAATCTTTGTAGCGAAAATAAATGCCCGGCGTAGTTTACTTCTTGCCTCATAAAACTAGAAAAGGAAAAGCTTAAATATCATGAGAAATGGAAACTTAATAATAACTTACGAGACTACCAGACCTTCTCTTGTCATCGGAAGAGGTTTAAGAGGATGGAGGAAGAATGTTATAAAAATTCATTGAACTTTCTGAGGATAATATTAAAGTCAGTCCAAAGTTATTTTGGTCTTTTGTAAAGTCAAAAAAAGCTTCTATTTGCATTCCTGAAAAAATGATATATAAAGGTAAAATTATTTCCACAGGCGGTGAGATATGCGAGGCTTTTAATGATTATTTTCATTCAGTCTTCATCCCTTCTACCCATCAAAGATCTGATCATACAATTTCTTACTCAGACAGTTCAGCCGTAGACATACACTCTATTAACATCTACCACGATAACGTTATCAAAGAACTGAAACAAGTAAATATTCATAAAGGTACAGGGCCCGACGGGATCCATCCTCTTCTCATATCCGAATGTGCCAAAGAACTTGCAACACCCATTACAATCATATTTCGTTTCTTTCTCCAAACTGGGACATTTCCCAGTTTATGGAAAGAGTCTTTAGCCCCATTCCAAAAAATAAGAGACGTGAATCAATATACGAATAACTATATCAAAATTTTGTATCTTTGGCAAAATCCTAGAAAAAATAGTAACCGGTCAAATGTCATACTCGTTTTGTAATCACATTTCCCAGGAATAACACGGTTTCTTTAAGTGCCATAGCGTTGACACCAATATTTTAACTTTTAGTGACTTTCTGTTGCGTGCCATGTATGATCACCTACAGGTGGATGCCGTTTACACCAACTTTTCCAAAGCTTTCGATAAAATAAATCACGATCTACTAACAAAGAAACTTGCGAGGGCCGGTGTGCATGGTAGCCTCCTTAGATGGATCCCATCCTACATAAGTAATAGGAGTCAAGCAGTCTTTGTAAAGGGTTATTCCTCACAATTTCTTCCATGCCTTCGGGTGTACCTCAAGGGTCTCATATTGGACCTTTACTATTTTCAGTCTACATAAATGACATCGGTAATGTCCTGAAACATAGTCACCATTTCTTGTATGCTGATGATACTAAGTTGTATCGAATCGTCAAATCAATTAGTGACTGCCACAAATTACAAGAAGACTTACACCGATTACATCATACTGTGAGTGCAACCATCTGTTTCTAAACAGCGATAAATGCTACACAATATCGTATACTCGCAAAAAAAAACCAGTTATATACGACTGCCACATAAATCAGAGGGCCTTGGATAGAGTAACCACAATCACGGACTTAGGCATAACTATGGATTCTACCTTATCATTTATTCCACACATTGATCACATATTAGCTTTGGATTTTAGAAATCTAGGTTTTACACTAAGAATAAGTAAACCCTTTAAACGTCCCGAAACTATAAAAATTTTATGCTTCTCTTTTGCCAGATCTTTCCTTGATTTTTGCAGCACTGTTTGTAGCCCTTGTTATGAAGTTCATATTAGGAGAATAGGAAGAGTTCAAAAATTGTTTATTAAATCCCTAAATTATCTCCAAAACATTTTAAATCAGTCATACACTGATTCATTAAAAATGTACAATTTACTTTCTCATTGCAATAGGCGTAAAATGTTTGACATAGTTTTTCTATACACAATTATTAATAACTTAGTCGACTCCTCGTTGTTATTTAGCAGATTGTCAATTATTTCCAGAATCCGTCTGCCAGTGCGCTCCTCACGTCTATACCCACTTTTCGTAACTTCACGATATCATAAAAATTATACACGTAACTCATTTGTGTATCGTTCCACTAACGTCTTGAATAAAAAATTCACGGATATTGATTTATTTAATACTTCAGTATCAAAGTTTAAATCCTCTCTCTTTCAATGTTTGGCTTGTGAATAATCACTGAAAATGATGCAGCATTCAATTCGCTAATTGAGTCTGAATTGAATCTGTCAGTGTTATAATAATCAGATTTTTAACATAGGTTTTTCTTCTCTATTTTCCTTAATTGGACACCAAATGTTAACTAGTTACCTTATCTTAGAACTTAGTGTATTAATAAATAAATTAATTTATAATGTCCTTTAGTCCTAAAAGTGGCTCAATAAGTTTAAAATATTGTAAAAGTTTAGTTAAAGGCACTATATGTCTTTAGTTATATTAAAATTTATCCATGTTTATACATAATTGTTTGTTGCCTTAAATAATTAAAAAAAAGGGTGGTCCCATATAAATTTGGAGAAAACATTTCAACCCTAAAGATAGCAAATAAATAATTTCTTATTTGGCAATTTTAAGTCGTTATTTACTTTTTGTCAAAAGTTATAATTATCTGTTCTTTAAATTTGCCATCAATCTGGTATAAATGACGAACAATGATATTAAAAACATTTTAAAGTTGTCAGTACTTTCTTAGTCAGTCAATGTTATTAAAAATATCTCTATACCCTGTTGATGTAGTTATTAGTGCACAGGTGCACTCTCTTTTCCTTCTCTCTCATACTCCGATAGGGCTACAAGGACAGCAATCCGAATCGACCGGAGTAAGATCAAGTGCACGGATTTACGTGCTTTCCGAGGCACATGGGTGAAACAACGCAACATCCTGACTTCGGGCTACTGTTGAAAATTTATTTTCTTTTAATTACATAAAGAAAGCAACGGGAATGTACTTACTTAAAAATTGCCACCAAGAAACGCTAGAGTTTTCCTTTAAAGCAGACTTTAGTTTATCTTCTTTAGGCGCAGTATCTGTAAATGAAATAACAATAATATTAACTTTTAACAAATAAAAAAAAAGAGGAAACGCTCTATTCTGTATGTTTTTTGTATCCATGTTACGCGATATCATTGTTAATTGTGAACCGATTTTAATGATTCTTATTTATTAAATAGTTAATATATTAGGGGTAGTTTCGTACAATTCTGGAAAAATTCAAAATCTAAGGGTAGCAAAACAGGGGATGGAATTTTAATGGAACTATTTGGACGAAATTGAGAAAATGTGATATTCCTCAGTCCACTCAAAAGGTTACATTATGTATTTTATTGGAGAATAAACAAAATATATAAAAAAATCATACAAAGAAAATTAAACAAAGGTAATTAGAATTGTTTTCTTCAAAATGTTTCACCGAGAAACTACATAATATGTATATTATTAAGTAAATCGTAAATTTCTATCGTCTACGCAAGGAATAGGGTGACACCAGTGGTTAGGAAGTGTCGTCTCTACAATGATATATCCCAGGACTGTCCAAATTTTGATATTCTAGGTTCAAATCCTATGTCTTCAATAGATCTATCCGTGATATTCTGAAATAATTGGTCTTATCTGTTTTATGTTTCTACTTACTTTTGTTCTAGCTTTAAATCTGTAACAGGCCTCTTGTAATCTGCTGGATGGTTGATTGCAAAGCCAATGTTTATGAAATTATTTTTAACTTCAGAAGATGTAACTCATTTTAATGTACTTCATAATCACATGTTTTGGCTCACAGTTTAGTACTTAATTATTTAATTTTAGAAAATTTTATCTCTAGAACTGTAAACTGTATTGTGTTAATAAATAAAATAAAAGTAACAAGTAGATAGTCATGTTAACAGGCGGGAAATATTATGAAAACAATTATCTTAAAAATGAAATGTACAATATGAAATATCCTTATATAATTTGTAATTCATAATTGTCACTAAAATATTTTAATTAGGTTTTGAAGGTCAAACGGAAGGTAGAGAACATCATATCGCGGCCGTTAATCATAAGACACATTCCTTATACTGGTGTTATTTTACCAATGATGGTCGTGGTTTATGGTATATCAAAAAAAATATCGTGTGTTTTTGGGTAGTTTTCGAAACCTTACCTCGAATAATAACTGAGAACACTTACTCGTTATCTCACCAATACAGATATTGCTAAAAGTATTAAAGAGCTTCGGTCCTTCGATTATAGCATATTGTTAAGAGATTTTTATACGAATCGACATGTGAATGAATGCATTCGATAATTGACAATGCGTGGGAATTTCACACATCAAATACTAGATGAAATCGGACCAATGCTTGATAAAGGCAGAGAAGAGTATTTTTGTATTTAAGTGATTTAATTATATATTTAATATATTATTTTTTATATATTTAATATTTTTTAGATGTGCCTATCTAGTGTAAGTTTCGTTAGCTTATACACTCCAAGATAAGGTATACTAGATTCTGCAATGATTTTATGATCACCTAAGTAAAAGCTTGCGTGAACTAATTTTTTTTACTATATATGTTATGTGTTTGCATTTATTATAAATCAAAAAAAAATTGTTAATTTTACAATATTTTTAAGTCTGCTAAATTGTATTTCGTCAGATTTAGTAACGGCAGAGTACAACAAGTCAAAACAAGTTTAAATGTCATTAATAAATAGGATAAAGTGAAGTTTTACAAGGATCAATTCCTGTGGTACGCAACATGTAACTACAACAAGTGAGTAAATAGAGCCATTCAGAACTGCAGACTTTGCGTTTTTTTTTAAATAAGTGGTTAACCAATGAAGAAGATGACCATTGCTACCATTGTAGGAATAATTTTTAAAGTAATAAATTATCAACTTTATCGAATGTTTTTTTGAAATCGGTGTATATACAGTTTATATCTTAGATTTATAATCCAAACTATTAAAAAGTAAGTTAGTAAAAGCAAGGAGATTTATCAGTGTAGTAGCCATTCATTCCAAGCGCCCTTAATAAGGTATTTTTTAATTACTTATGTGATCGTAAATAAGTTTCTCAAATATTTTTGGAATGGCCGAAATAATCGATATTGGACGTTTTCTTTCCACTGAGTTTGAATAGTTCCAGTATCCAAACATTTGTCAAAATAATTGCGAGCGGTATGGAAATTGTATTGCAAGTTGGCTTTAAAAACACTGGCTTTATTTTGTCAGGTTTAACGCCTTTGCTTGTATTAATGTTTTTTAAAGCTGTGCAAATTGCTGTATATATTGTGTAAAACGTATGTCACGTTATTTTATTATAGGGAATGTCCTCTAAGAGATAGGCCTCCCTCTAAGTGTTCGCCTAATGTATATGCATTGTCAAACAATAGTCTCTCTAGTAAGTCTAGTAACTTTGACAGGTGGTAAATAAGATTCAATCACATACATTTTTGTTTACAAAATTAGTATCTTTACAAGAAGAGCTGAGGTCGGAAACCAAATCAGTCTCTGATATTGTGGTATTAATTTGATCATTGTTTGCTCTGTAAAAGTTTCATCTTATCTTCTAGTTGTAGGCATACCCTTAGATTGATTTGGCGCAGACCATCAGATGACTATTTCAGGTAGTATTAGACGTACCAATAATAAAATAATAAAAGTTTGGACAAAAAAATTCAATGAACAGGATAAGCCGACTACAAGCAACATAAAAAATAAAGTAATTTCGCATTTTCCAGTCGATGCTGAAACATTTTGTATAGAAGAATTAAGACACTTAATAAAAAAAAAAGTTAGGAATATTTTCTTTTGTTGTGCTGTAAGTGAAGTTGGTGAACGTGTAAGATGACGTTCCTTGTATTCTAGTACACTGTAGAAAGGGGAATGAAATATATTTGTCATTTCCATCCTTTAAAGAGGGACGATAGATGCTATTGATGCGAATGTATGCAAAGGCATTCCCGTAGCACGAATAATGTACCGA
The DNA here is from genome assembly GCA_963668995.1 of Parnassius mnemosyne. Taxonomy (NCBI): domain Eukaryota; kingdom Metazoa; phylum Arthropoda; class Insecta; order Lepidoptera; family Papilionidae; genus Parnassius; species Parnassius mnemosyne. Next base: position 31,517,813 of record CAVLGL010000086.1, read on the forward strand.
AAAAGTAATATGCCATGGGGTTTTAATCGGTGGGAATATACATATATGGTATATACACACATATATAAATAACGTGTCATTGCTCTAGTCTCTACCTAGACGATATTATAGTTGTAACCTTGAGATTGTGTTATTGCTTAGTCCACTAAAAATAGTGCAGGAAGTCGATGGATGCAGGTGGCTCAGGACCGTGCTTTGTGGCATTCCTTGGGGAGAGGCCTATGTTCAGCAGTGGACTTGTGAAAGGCTGTAATGATGATGATGATGACTCAAAATAGTCAAATAATTAAACTTTTAAAAAATTAAAACAACGGCTACAAAAAAATTAAAAGAATAAAATAATTTTCTCATAATCCTTTGAATGGATTGCTGGATCGAATCGATGTCTTTTGAGCGCTTATGACCCTGTACGCGATCCATTTTGTCATTAGTTAGCTTCAGTGATTCATTTAATATTTTTTAATTAATTAATGTGATGAAGAAACATATAATCGACCTGATGGTAAGTATCTACAGCAGATTGTGAACTCCTTCAACTAACTTCAACAGAACAATGCAACAGGTGAGTGATGATACGAGTATCTGAGGTCTAAGGTGGAATGTCTTACAGCTTGTGATAATGCTGGCTCTCAATATCTTTTATAACAAAAGTTGGTACCTACCTAAACAAACTCCAGAAGGCAGAAAAGGAATTCTATCACCTAAAAAAATTATTTACTTGAGATATGCTGTTGTCCATAACCTTGATTTGATATTAAGACTGAATCGGTTAGCGCCCGGTTGCGACATAGCCTTACATCCAAATGCAGACTTTGCGTAATTATTGACATTTTATCAAGAACAACGACTATTTTTTTATAATCTTACCACAGAAAACGGGATTAAGCGCCCTTCGAAGCACTTGTAATTCTTCTCTAACCAGCCTTGAATTAACAGACGTGCCTCTGTAGAATGCGATTGCTTGTGCAGCCTCCTGTAAATAATAGAGATGATTTAAATACACATAATATAAGTGTTTTTTATAAACTGGTAAGCTTAAAATGCTTGAGTTAGAAATGGTTCACGACAGTAGTCGAATAGGCGGATTCGAACCTCGACCTATCGACTTCGCGGTCCGCGCCCTGCGAAGTGCCAGTGGCATTAAGCCACACTTCATCCGATCACCACCATCCGAATACCGTATGACGACACTTCGATTTCGTCATGCGGTGTTCGGATATTAAGGGAGTATCGCGACTATATATATGTATATATAGGATGGGCTATCGCCGAGACGTCAATGTCAAGAGTGTCACGTGTCCATGTGGTAACTTGACCCCGAATAAATATGATATAATTGCCATGGCGCATTAAAATCTAGGACTACATTACTTATTTTATCATCAGGCGGGATTGCAGTCAAGGACTAACTTACTATATAAGAAGATATCAAAAGTTTCTCGCCTGGATAGCTAAAACCGGCTCTTATAAGGGATGCCCATCGCATCCCATAGGTAAGCACAAATCAGGTTTAAGGAGAAACCTGAAAAATGTTTTGGCCTTCGATAAACGACGATATATACCTTGTATTTGTACTAGATATAAAATGTTTTAAATCGTCACTAAATGGTTAATCTACTTACCAAAATCATCCGTATGTATAGTAAAAGGCGACAGTGGGAAACTAAAGAACAAGATGGGCAGCAGCATCTTTCTTTCTAACAACTGAATAAAAATAATAATATGTGTTTACGAACCCGCTCGCGAAGCGTGATATCTATGTTAAATATTCTCACTATGAAGCAATCTATGGGAGAGGTCTATGTTCAGCAGCGGATATTTGATAGGCTATAACGGTAATAAAATCTCTAAACTGGTGACGGGACTAGTGTCAGTGTTGACACATGGGCTCGTGACTTAGCCTTTCCCTGTTGGCTGTATGAGAATGGATTTAGAGGCTATACGTCAAGACATTTCGTCCTTGTTACGTCGAAGTTCAGCGCCGAAACTAAATCTTTCCAAAGACGAATTTAAAGCGTTGTACAACTTACGCAACAGACCAGAGCTCACTATTCTCCGCGCGGATAAAGGAAATGCTACGGTAATAATGGACACGTCAGAGTATAATTTCAAAATACAACAACTTTTATCGGACGTAAGTACATACAAAAAGGTCAAAATAGACCCTACAACTAATACACTCAAAACAACTACTGATTTAATAAAGAAATACTCCGAAAAATTAGATCTTGACGTGAATTCGACAATACCATCATGTGCCAAACCACCGAGGTTGTATGGGTTACCGAAAATACACAAACCAAACGCTCCACTACGTCCTATAGTAAGCCAGATCGATTCACCAACTTATAAGTTGGCTCAACACTTGGCAAAAATACTGTCACCACTAAGAGGACATACCAGAGCACACACAAAGGATTCATACCATTTTGTTAGTGAGATTAAAGACCTACATCTCGCTGACAATGAAACTATGGTCAGTTTTGATGTTCAGTCACTATTCACATGCCTACCTATTGAAGACTGCATCTCAATTGTTACTAGAAAGCTAGAAGATAACAACATGCCTACAGAATATGCAGTATTACTCAAACACTGCCTCACATCTGGTTATTTATTGTGGAAAGAAGAGTTCTACATGCAAGTAGACGGAGTGGCAATGGGCTCACCTGTATCTCCCGTAGTCGCCGACATATTCATGGAGGACTTTGAGGAGAAAGCCCTTCTTACTGCTCCTGTAAATCCAAGATTCTACAAGCGGTACGTAGACGATACTTTCACAATTTTACCATCTGACAAAGTAACTGCATTTTTAAACCACCTTAATTCCATAAACCCTAAAATACAATTCACATTGGAGTTAGAGGCAAACAATACTTTAGCTTTTCTAGATGTTTTAGTCATCCGAAATCCTGATAACACTATTGGTCATACTGTGTACAGAAAAAATACCCATACCAACCGATATTTAAATGGTGAATCTCACCATCATCCTTCACAGTTAGCTACCGTGGGAAAATCTTTGTTTCAGAGAGCACGAGGGATCTGTGACAGAAAACATCTGGCCGCCGAGCTTCAGCACGTCGAGCAAGTACTGCAAGACAACAAGCTTCGGGTCCCGCGCCTACGTCACAGTGACCGAGTGAAGCCAGCCACAGTCGAGCGTGTGCCTGCTGTACTACCCTATGTCAGAGGAGTCACAGACAAGGTTGGCTACATCTTGAAGCGAGCTTCCATTAAAACGTACTTCAAGCCGCTGAAGAAGATTAGTCAATTTTTACCATCCGTCAAGTGTCAAATCCCTCTACAAGATGCAGGAGTGTACAAGCTGGATTGTGAATGTGGTCTCTCGTACATAGGACAAACAAAAAGATCTATTAAAACCCGCGTTAAAGAACATATAGCTGACGTGAAGCACCGACGTATCGGGAAGTCTGCAGTTTGTGAACATGTTCAAGATCGTCCCCGCCATTACATTAGATTTGATAGACCACAAATCCTCGCAAAAGAACACCGATTCCTCCCAAGGATGATTCGCGAGGCTATTGAAATTAAAAAACATCCTAATTTCAATAGAGAAGATGGATGGGTGCTGCCATCTGCTTGGGATCCCATTATTAATAAAATCAAATCCAAACCCAAGTATACCACTGCTAGACTTCAAGATACTGTAAGCTCATTCTGCGTAAATCGAACCAAAAATTAATATTAAAAAACTGAAGGTAGCCGGGCTAACTATGACAGCAGGACGTCAAACAACTCAGTCCCCCGTGACCACGGGTGCTGGAAAGCACCCGAAACGTCGGGAATATATAAAAATAAGTTAATATACGCGATAGAATCCGTAAAAATTAGTTTTATTTAAAATGTGTAGTGTTCGCGTAAATATAAGAAATCATTATGTAAACCAGTACGGACTGGTAATTGCAAATAAAATTCGCCGATTAGAAGATCTCATGACCAAGCGCGCAAGATATGTAACAGCATTGAACTTTCTAAAGCGGTGCCGCGATCACCATCTCATTCCAACGTGCGTCAAAATATCTACTAAAAAGGACATTCGAGGAAGCGCTAAGATCTTAAATCAGGCAAGTAAAAAGTTGTTACGAACGGTGATTCAGCAAAAACGGTTCGATTTACAAATCATAAATAATACCATAGACAATTTGTCCAGTGAGTTAAAGACAGTTTTAACGACATTTTATTTTAATAATTGCATTGAAACTTTAAACAAACGCGAAATATCAAAATACAATGAATGCAAAGACAAACAAATAGAAAAATACCAAAAATTAACTATCAAATCAAATGCCAAACATCCATGTCAACGTAGAAACGAAACGCAACAACCGTTGACCACAGACGCAAACAATAAACAACGCACGGTCTATAATTTGTCAAAAGATACACTGGACGAACCTACAATAAATGTATTGTCGAAAGGCTTAAATTTTGCTATAACGCCGCAAAAAATCCCGTATGAAGAAATTATCTGTAGCGTTGAGGATTGTCTGTTTAAGAATAATATCGGTAAAGAGGATTTAGAGGCTATACGTCAAGACATTTCGTCCTTGTTACGTCGAAGTTCAGCGCCGAAACTAAATCTTTCCAAAGACGAATTTAAAGCGTTGTACAACTTACGCAACAGACCAGAGCTCACTATTCTCCGCGCGGATAAAGGAAATGCTACGGTAATAATGGACACGTCAGAGTATAATTTCAAAATACAACAACTTTTATCGGACGTAAGTACATACAAAAAGGTCAAAATAGACCCTACAACTAATACACTCAAAACAACTACTGATTTAATAAAGAAATACTCCGAAAAATTAGATCTTGACGTGAATTCGACAATACCATCATGTGCCAAACCACCGAGGTTGTATGGGTTACCGAAAATACACAAACCAAACGCTCCACTACGTCCTATAGTAAGCCAGATCGATTCACCAACTTATAAGTTGGCTCAACACTTGGCAAAAATACTGTCACCACTAAGAGGACATACCAGAGCACACACAAAGGATTCATACCATTTTGTTAGTGAGATTAAAGACCTACATCTCGCTGACAATGAAACTATGGTCAGTTTTGATGTTCAGTCACTATTCACATGCCTACCTATTGAAGACTGCATCTCAATTGTTACTAGAAAGCTAGAAGATAACAACATGCCTACAGAATATGCAGTATTACTCAAACACTGCCTCACATCTGGTTATTTATTGTGGAAAGAAGAGTTCTACATGCAAGTAGACGGAGTGGCAATGGGCTCACCTGTATCTCCCGTAGTCGCCGACATATTCATGGAGGACTTTGAGGAGAAAGCCCTTCTTACTGCTCCTGTAAATCCAAGATTCTACAAGCGGTACGTAGACGATACTTTCACAATTTTACCATCTGACAAAGTAACTGCATTTTTAAACCACCTTAATTCCATAAACCCTAAAATACAATTCACATTGGAGTTAGAGGCAAACAATACTTTAGCTTTTCTAGATGTTTTAGTCATCCGAAATCCTGATAACACTATTGGTCATACTGTGTACAGAAAAAATACCCATACCAACCGATATTTAAATGGTGAATCTCACCATCATCCTTCACAGTTAGCTACCGTGGGAAAATCTTTGTTTCAGAGAGCACGAGGGATCTGTGACAGAAAACATCTGGCCGCCGAGCTTCAGCACGTCGAGCAAGTACTGCAAGACAACAAGCTTCGGGTCCCGCGCCTACGTCACAGTGACCGAGTGAAGCCAGCCACAGTCGAGCGTGTGCCTGCTGTACTACCCTATGTCAGAGGAGTCACAGACAAGGTTGGCTACATCTTGAAGCGAGCTTCCATTAAAACGTACTTCAAGCCGCTGAAGAAGATTAGTCAATTTTTACCATCCGTCAAGTGTCAAATCCCTCTACAAGATGCAGGAGTGTACAAGCTGGATTGTGAATGTGGTCTCTCGTACATAGGACAAACAAAAAGATCTATTAAAACCCGCGTTAAAGAACATATAGCTGACGTGAAGCACCGACGTATCGGGAAGTCTGCAGTTTGTGAACATGTTCAAGATCGTCCCCGCCATTACATTAGATTTGATAGACCACAAATCCTCGCAAAAGAACACCGATTCCTCCCAAGGATGATTCGCGAGGCTATTGAAATTAAAAAACATCCTAATTTCAATAGAGAAGATGGATGGGTGCTGCCATCTGCTTGGGATCCCATTATTAATAAAATCAAATCCAAACCCAAGTATACCACTGCTAGACTTCAAGATACTGTAAGCTCATTCTGCGTAAATCGAACCAAAAATTAATATTAAAAAACTGAAGGTAGCCGGGCTAACTATGACAGCAGGACGTCAAACAACTCAGTCCCCCGTGACCACGGGTGCTGGAAAGCACCCGAAACGTCGGGAATATATAAAAATAAGTTAATATACGCGATAGAATCCGTAAAAATTAGTTTTATTTAAAATGTGTAGTGTTCGCGTAAATATAAGAAATCATTATGTAAACCAGTACGGACTGGTAATTGCAAATAAAATTCGCCGATTAGAAGATCTCATGACCAAGCGCGCAAGATATGTAACAGCATTGAACTTTCTAAAGCGGTGCCGCGATCACCATCTCATTCCAACGTGCGTCAAAATATCTACTAAAAAGGACATTCGAGGAAGCGCTAAGATCTTAAATCAGGCAAGTAAAAAGTTGTTACGAACGGTGATTCAGCAAAAACGGTTCGATTTACAAATCATAAATAATACCATAGACAATTTGTCCAGTGAGTTAAAGACAGTTTTAACGACATTTTATTTTAATAATTGCATTGAAACTTTAAACAAACGCGAAATATCAAAATACAATGAATGCAAAGACAAACAAATAGAAAAATACCAAAAATTAACTATCAAATCAAATGCCAAACATCCATGTCAACGTAGAAACGAAACGCAACAACCGTTGACCACAGACGCAAACAATAAACAACGCACGGTCTATAATTTGTCAAAAGATACACTGGACGAACCTACAATAAATGTATTGTCGAAAGGCTTAAATTTTGCTATAACGCCGCAAAAAATCCCGTATGAAGAAATTATCTGTAGCGTTGAGGATTGTCTGTTTAAGAATAATATCGGTAAAGAGGATTTAGAGGCTATACGTCAAGACATTTCGTCCTTGTTACGTCGAAGTTCAGCGCCGAAACTAAATCTTTCCAAAGACGAATTTAAAGCGTTGTACAACTTACGCAACAGACCAGAGCTCACTATTCTCCGCGCGGATAAAGGAAATGCTACGGTAATAATGGACACGTCAGAGTATAATTTCAAAATACAACAACTTTTATCGGACGTAAGTACATACAAAAAGGTCAAAATAGACCCTACAACTAATACACTCAAAACAACTACTGATTTAATAAAGAAATACTCCGAAAAATTAGATCTTGACGTGAATTCGACAATACCATCATGTGCCAAACCACCGAGGTTGTATGGGTTACCGAAAATACACAAACCAAACGCTCCACTACGTCCTATAGTAAGCCAGATCGATTCACCAACTTATAAGTTGGCTCAACACTTGGCAAAAATACTGTCACCACTAAGAGGACATACCAGAGCACACACAAAGGATTCATACCATTTTGTTAGTGAGATTAAAGACCTACATCTCGCTGACAATGAAACTATGGTCAGTTTTGATGTTCAGTCACTATTCACATGCCTACCTATTGAAGACTGCATCTCAATTGTTACTAGAAAGCTAGAAGATAACAACATGCCTACAGAATATGCAGTATTACTCAAACACTGCCTCACATCTGGTTATTTATTGTGGAAAGAAGAGTTCTACATGCAAGTAGACGGAGTGGCAATGGGCTCACCTGTATCTCCCGTAGTCGCCGACATATTCATGGAGGACTTTGAGGAGAAAGCCCTTCTTACTGCTCCTGTAAATCCAAGATTCTACAAGCGGTACGTAGACGATACTTTCACAATTTTACCATCTGACAAAGTAACTGCATTTTTAAACCACCTTAATTCCATAAACCCTAAAATACAATTCACAATGGAGTTAGAGGCAAACAATACTTTAGCTTTTCTAGATGTTTTAGTCATCCGAAATCCTGATAACACTATTGGTCATACTGTGTACAGAAAAAATACCCATACCAACCGATATTTAAATGGTGAATCTCACCATCATCCTTCACAGTTAGCTACCGTGGGAAAATCTTTGTTTCAGAGAGCACGAGGGATCTGTGACAGAAAACATCTGGCCGCCGAGCTTCAGCACGTCGAGCAAGTACTGCAAGACAACAAGCTTCGGGTCCCGCGCCTACGTCACAGTGACCGAGTGAAGCCAGCCACAGTCGAGCGTGTGCCTGCTGTACTACCCTATGTCAGAGGAGTCACAGACAAGGTTGGCTACATCTTGAAGCGAGCTTCCATTAAAACGTACTTCAAGCCGCTGAAGAAGATTAGTCAATTTTTACCATCCGTCAAGTGTCAAATCCCTCCACAAGATGCAGGAGTGTACAAGCTGGATTGTGAATGTGGTCTCTCGTACATAGGACAAACAAAAAGATCTATTAAAACCCGCGTTAAAGAACATATAGCTGACGTGAAGCACCGACGTATCGGGAAGTCTGCAGTTTGTGAACATGTTCAAGATCGTCCCCGCCATTACATTAGATTTGATAGACCACAAATCCTCGCAAAAGAACACCGATTCCTCCCAAGGATGATTCGCGAGGCTATTGAAATTAAAAAACATCCTAATTTCAATAGAGAAGATGGATGGGTGCTGCCATCTGCTTGGGATCCCATTATTAATAAAATCAAATCCAAACCCAAGTATACCACTGCTAGACTTCAAGATACTGTAAGCTCATTCTGCGTAAATCGAACCAAAAATTAATATTAAAAAACTGAAGGTAGCCGGGCTAACTATGACAGCAGGACGTCAAACAACTCAGTCCCCCGTGACCACGGGTGCTGGAAAGCACCCGAAACGTCGGGAATATATAAAAATAAGTTAATATACGCGATAGAATCCGTAAAAATTAGTTTTATTTAAAATGTGTAGTGTTCGCGTAAATATAAGAAATCATTATGTAAACCAGTACGGACTGGTAATTGCAAATAAAATTCGCCGATTAGAAGATCTCATGACCAAGCGCGCAAGATATGTAACAGCATTGAACTTTCTAAAGCGGTGCCGCGATCACCATCTCATTCCAACGTGCGTCAAAATATCTACTAAAAAGGACATTCGAGGAAGCGCTAAGATCTTAAATCAGGCAAGTAAAAAGTTGTTACGAACGGTGATTCAGCAAAAACGGTTCGATTTACAAATCATAAATAATACCATAGACAATTTGTCCAGTGAGTTAAAGACAGTTTTAACGACATTTGATTTTAATAATTGCATTGAAACTTTAAACAAACGCGAAATATCAAAATACAATGAATGCAAAGACAAACAAATAGAAAAATACCAAAAATTAACTATCAAATCAAATGCCAAACATCCATGTCAACGTAGAAACGAAACGCAACAACCGTTGACCACAGACGCAAACAATAAACAACGCACGGTCTATAATTTGTCAAAAGATACACTGGACGAACCTACAATAAATGTATTGTCGAAAGGCTTAAATTTTGCTATAACGCCGCAAAAAATCCCGTACGAAGAAATTATCTGTAGCGTTGAGGATTGTCTGTTTAAGAATAATATCGGTAAAGAGGATTTAGAGGCTATACGTCAAGACATTTCGTCCTTGTTACGTCGAAGTTCAGCGCCGAAACTAAATCTTTCCAAAGACGAATTTAAAGCGTTGTACAACTTACGCAACAGACCAGAGCTCACTATTCTCCGCGCGGATAAAGGAAATGCTACGGTAATAATGGACACGTCAGAGTATAATTTCAAAATACAACAACTTTTATCGGACGTAAGTACATACAAAAAGGTCAAAATAGACCCTACAACTAATACACTCAAAACAACTACTGATTTAATAAAGAAATACTCCGAAAAATTAGATCTTGACGTGAATTCGACAATACCATCATGTGCCAAACCACCGAGGTTGTATGGGTTACCGAAAATACACAAACCAAACGCTCCACTACGTCCTATAGTAAGCCAGATCGATTCACCAACTTATAAGTTGGCTCAACACTTGGCAAAAATACTGTCACCACTAAGAGGACATACCAGAGCACACACAAAGGATTCATACCATTTTGTTAGTGAGATTAAAGACCTACATCTCGCTGACAATGAAACTATGGTCAGTTTTGATGTTCAGTCACTATTCACATGCCTACCTATTGAAGACTGCATCTCAATTGTTACTAGAAAGCTAGAAGATAACAACATGCCTACAGAATATGCAGTATTACTCAAACACTGCCTCACATCTGGTTATTTATTGTGGAAAGAAGAGTTCTACATGCAAGTAGACGGAGTGGCAATGGGCTCACCTGTATCTCCCGTAGTCGCCGACATATTCATGGAGGACTTTGAGGAGAAAGCCCTTCTTACTGCTCCTGTAAATCCAAGATTCTACAAGCGGTACGTAGACGATACTTTCACAATTTTACCATCTGACAAAGTAACTGCATTTTTAAACCACCTTAATTCCATAAACCCTAAAATACAATTCACAATGGAGTTAGAGGCAAACAATACTTTAGCTTTTCTAGATGTTTTAGTCATCCGAAATCCTGATAACACTATTGGTCATACTGTGTACAGAAAAAATACCCATACCAACCGATATTTAAATGGTGAATCTCACCATCATCCTTCACAGTTAGCTACCGTGGGAAAATCTTTGTTTCAGAGAGCACGAGGGATCTGTGACAGAAAACATCTGGCCGCCGAGCTTCAGCACGTCGAGCAAGTACTGCAAGACAACAAGCTTCGGGTCCCGCGCCTACGTCACAGTGACCGAGTGAAGCCAGCCACAGTCGAGCGTGTGCCTGCTGTACTACCCTATGTCAGAGGAGTCACAGACAAGGTTGGCTACATCTTGAAGCGAGCTTCCATTAAAACGTACTTCAAGCCGCTGAAGAAGATTAGTCAATTTTTACCATCCGTCAAGTGTCAAATCCCTCTACAAGATGCAGGAGTGTACAAGCTGGATTGTGAATGTGGTCTCTCGTACATAGGACAAACAAAAAGATCTATTAAAACCCGCGTTAAAGAACATATAGCTGACGTGAAGCACCGACGTATCGGGAAGTCTGCAGTTTGTGAACATGTTCAAGATCGTCCCCGCCATTACATTAGATTTGATAGACCACAAATCCTCGCAAAAGAACACCGATTCCTCCCAAGGATGATTCGCGAGGCTATTGAAATTAAAAAACATCCTAATTTCAATAGAGAAGATGGATGGGTGCTGCCATCTGCTTGGGATCCCATTATTAATAAAATCAAATCCAAACCCAAGTATACCACTGCTAGACTTCAAGATACTGTAAGCTCATTCTGCGTAAATCGAACCAAAAATTAATATTAAAAAACTGAAGGTAGCCGGGCTAACTATGACAGCAGGACGTCAAACAACTCAGTCCCCCGTGACCACGGGTGCTGGAAAGCACCCGAAACGTCGGGAATATATAAAAATAAGTTAATATACGCGATAGAATCCGTAAAAATTAGTTTTATTTAAAATGTATGAGAAAGCTCAAAGTCGCTCAACGAGCTATGGAGAGGACTATGCTAGAAGTATTTCTGTGTAATATAATTTATAATGAGCAATCCGCAGTCGAATACCAGAGAAAGACAAAGCACAACGAATAGCTAGATGGACGAATTGACAACTAATGTGATCCCCCATTTTTTCAAGGGTTATTGAGTGGTGGTAAGCTCATACCGGTAAGCGTATACCTGGTAAGAACTACTGGAAGTTGATGGGTGCAGGTGGCTCAGGACCGTGCTTTGTGGCATGCCTTGGGGGAGGACTATGCTCAGCAATGGATTTGTAACAGATTATTATGATGTTGATGATGATGGCGACAGGAATAAGGGTCATAAACACAGAAGTCTTAAAGAAAGAAGTGGTTCTTATTAATTGCTAATTATTCTGCCAAGTGTGGTGATTGTGGCAAATCTTAAAAGTGACAAATGTAGTGGACTATTTACATCCTCATGCAGAAGAGTATATTTTTCATAATAATAAAAGTAACAAACAATCTCAGAGTCCACTTCACCGTTATAGTTATTCCCATCTACAATGGGATATGACTAGGACAACTGTTTCAAACTGATAGATAAGAAGCAGAAAAATGCGAAATTCAGGTTTTTTTATTGAACTTACGTTTTCGTAGCCTTTCCTCATCAGATACGTGGGTGACTCCTTCAAAAAAGATATAAGAACAACTCCAAGCACTGTCATGGATAAACAGACATAGTTCATGATTTCGTATTTCAAATAGCCTCCCATGAGGTAAGAAACGAGCATCCCAACACAGTAGAAGACCATCGCGCCTGACGTCATTCTTCCTCGTATGGAGTCTTGGCAGATCTCGCTGACGTAGATCGGTACAACCATTAATGTACCGCTGCAGAGTCCAGACAGAAAAATTGCCACGAGGATGGCTTCCACCTTGTAGCACACAGTTATAATGACCCAAGTAATCTGTGGATAAAATTACGACTTCAGTAAATATACAAACAGTAAGGTTTATACATACATAATGACTTACCCTTAAAATTATAATTTAATCATATTATATGATTTATTAGTGTGTAAGTGGATGCACGATAAGGTTTGATTTTCTGCCGACTTCCAAAAAGGAGACGATACTCAATTCGACTGTATGTTTTTTTTTAATGTGTGTTATAACTCTCATAACTCTTTGTTGGGTGAACGGCTTTCGATGATTCTTTTTTTATTTGAAAGCTGGTACTTCTTGTGTGGTCCCATATGAATTTTATCAAGGTCAGACCAATAGTTTTTGAGTTATTCTTAATAACTTATATTGAAGTCGGCAGTACAAAATTTTTCATTTTAAATTATGTTAACGTCGTTTTATGTTAATACAACTTATTTTTTGTTTCGGAGTATTTTTTGAATTTTTAGTTTAAATTATGATTCCTTCATTACATTCTACCAAAAACCTACTGTTAAACATAGGAAGGATATTTTTCATACTTGCTACGATTGAAAGATTGATTCGTAACCGCAATTTTCAATTTTTTTTAGTTGTTAACAAGAAGATTTATTTTATTTCACTTTGTTTCCTTTACGACTCCCATGCCATGACACACTATAAACACGCTGCCATCACTGCGTTGTATTAGTTTTACCACTAACCCTTTCGACTTAGAAGGAGTTTATGACTTGTGATTATCTTGTTCTAGTGTTCTTACTATATGTGGTGCACTGTGGCACAAAACACAAGTAGTTATCGTAAGAGGCGTTTATGGAGTATGCCAAAGATCTCATGGCTTCCGATAGATAATTGTACGACGTCAAGCAGCATCAAGAGTGCAAAATGTCTCGTACTGCATTCATAAATTAGATGCCAATTTGACTATTGTAAGTCATATTTGACTAGAAGATTGACCAATAATTCCGCACAGGATTTGCTTCAATGAAAATGTTCTCTACAATTAGGAGTGGTCCATATTCAACAGTGGACTTGCTCTGCCCCACCTCCTAAAATAAGGAAGTTTCTTACATTTACAGAAATTGTACGTTCGCAAACATTTAGATTCAGAACAATTATTTGTAGGCACATTGTTGGTTTCCGCAGGTTCCATTTTGGACTCCCCTCCCATATTGCGAAACTGTTGGCATTCTTTTCTGTAATCTTATCCAGGAGCGTTTTCAAAACCTCTTCCCACTGAAAACTTATACTTACTACTTGAAGCACTGCAAACAGCATACAACAATACTTTTTTCCAATAGTTTCTATAATGTAGCTGACACACGGTATGCTTATCAAGGAGCTGATTGAAGACAGGCTGCCTAGAAACGCAACCTCAGTGTCCGTCATTGGTCGGTTAAGGGTCGTATTTGCAGACGAGAAGAGCCTCAGAGTGGAGGATGGCCAGGCGACTATGATGCCCATTAACATGCAGAGGTAGCCAGCTGAAAAATATTAGGAATATATTACCGGGAATTTCATAGAGCGATATTCACTCGCACCAGGACCGTGACATGCGTATGTTATAAGAAATGTAGGTATATTAATTTTTATTTATGTAGTTATTTCGACCAAAAGGTCCGAATCTTTTGATTTTGCCGCTTAAATTTATTGGACTTGTCTTGGATATTGTGACTGGCCATAACTCGATGCCGTTAAAAATTAATTGATATATATATAAAGTATCATCATCATTAAAGCCCTTCACAAGTCCACTGCTGAACATAGGCCTCCCCAAGGAATGCCACAAAGCACGGCCCTGAGCCACCTGCATCCATCGACTTCCTGCAAATCTTACCAGGTCGTCACTCCATCTAGTGGTGGGACACCCTATACTTCGTCCGCCGGTACGAGGCCGCCACTCGAGAAACTTTTTCCCCATCGGTTGTCGGTTCTTCGAGCTATATGGCTGGCCCATTGACACATCAGCTTACTAATCCGTTGGGCTATGTCGGTCACTCTGGTCCTTCTGCGGATATCCTCATTTCTAAATTTATCACGCAGAGAAACTCCTAGCATAGCTTTCTCCATAGCTCGCTGAGCGACCTTGAGCTTACTCATACGACCAGCAGTGAAGGACCATGTCTCAGTTTCATAGGTCATTACTGGCAACATGCCTTGGTTGTACAGTCTCGTTTTCAAGTTTTGAGGTATACCTGACGAGAAAATGTGCCGCAATTTCCCGAACGCTGCCCAACCGAGTTGAATCCGTCTATTGACCTCTCGGTCGAAGTTGGACTTACCTAGTCGTACTATTTGTCCCAGGTAAACCTACTTGTCAACAACTTCGAGCTTAGTGCTCCCAACAACTACCAGCATAGGATATTAAACATGATCTTTGTTTTGTCCATGTTCATCTTAAGACCTATCCGATGAGAAACACTATTGAAGTCATTGAGCATAGTGCTTAGGTCCTCTAGCGATTCTGCCATAAGGACTATATCGTCGGAAAATCGAAGGTGGGTGCCGTACTCGCCATTGATGTTAATACCGTATCCTTTCTAGTCCAGAAGCTTGAAAACGTCTTCCAATGCAGCGGTGGAGAGTTTCGGGGATATAACGTCACCCTGTCTTACACCTCTCTGCAATTGGATAGGTTTCGTACTCTGGTTCTGTACTCGGATATCCATCGTAGCCCTACTGTAAAAATACTTCTGTACTTCGATATAGCGACAGTCAACTTGGCATCGCTGAAGGGACTGCAGCACTGCCCAAATTTCGACGGAGTCAAAGGCTTTCTCATAGTTCACGTACGCCAGACATAGTGGCAAATTGTACTCTTCAGACTTCTGTACAATTTGCCGTAGGGTATGTATGGAAACCGGCTTGTTCGGGAGGCTGGAAGTCGTCAATTCTGCGCGCGTGACGATATTTATATATTTACATCCAGCAACACTTTTGATATTATGCACGTAGTGCAACGTTTCGACGTCCGATAACGATTCGGTTAACATTTTTTATCATCTCTCTGCGAATATTGCTTAATTGTTTGATTTCTTACTCAGTGAGGTATTTCACTTTTCTATAACATTATTTTCCGTAATAATCTTCTTGCAGTTGCGCTCAAGTATTTATGACCTCCGATCCATGATGATGTATTCTTGGCTTCCTGCATATTATATCGAGCACGATTTATCTACTGCGTCGCATTTTGAAGTTCACAGTGCCTTCGTGCGCGCAAATGTGACGTTGCCATCTTTTATTTCGTTTTCGTCTCTTTTTTAAGTTACGCACCTAAGGACCTCGACTCAGAAATTTATAATGAAATGTTTAAATATATTTTGTGGTATTTACTATTCATAGTTTTACTCCAAGGTCCGACTGAGTACCTTCTATACGTCAAGCATTCTGAATAAATTGCCAAAGGAAATATACAAACAATTCGAAAACAAAACATCTCGACAAATTAAAAGTTTACAATAACGTGGAAAAATTTAGAATGGGGGAGGGGCCTACGTATGTATCCACTACCAGACCACGAATTGTGAGCGAGTAACACATTAAATTAATCGATAGCATACATAATCTTATCACAAAAAATTTAGCGTTATTTAATGTATTAATATAAATGTATACATGGTGAAATAAATAATTTGAAATTTAAATTTATTATTTACTTGTCAGAAAACCTCAAGCCTCGCAGAAGAATCGTATTAAATAAAATGATTTTCTCCTTTAAAAAGTATAGGTACTGTTGTACTGTAACACATATTTTAACTAGGTATGTGCAAAAGTGCTTGTAATTAATGTGTGAATTTTTATTATGAATAACCACAAAGTAAAAAATGTAAATAGCCTCCATACCTATATTATTATTTGGCATCGGTATATTCCGAATAATAATATAAGCCGTGGTAACTAAGGGGCTAAGCGCTCTCTTGCAACACGAGCTCGATCCCTGCTGGCATCAATGATTACGTTGCCTTGACGTTGATTGCAATTTTAAGTGCTGATTTACCACATGTTTGGCGGTGAAGGGTAACATCGAGAGGAAACCTCAATGTATGAGAAATAAGAAAAAAAATGTTTCAAAGACATGCGAAGTTCGCAGCAGCTCGGCGGACATTTCCTTACCTAAGTATTTTCAGAAATGAAAGTAACCCTGTGCCCGGCTGTGGGACGTATATATGCTTTAAATTTTACTAATGCGTATATTATAATTATGGGACATCCGTATATAGTTACATATCTGGCGTCCATATATAGTCGTAGTTATCCAGAGTCCGTATATAGTTATAGAACGACCGTACGTAGATTTCCAGTGACCGTATATAGGTATTCGGTCCCTGTATTTAGTATCGGGCGTCTTTATTTACTAGGTTTACTTAAATCTTACCTTAAAAGATTTTTTTATTGAGTTTATTGATATTATGACATATTATGTATTAAGTAAAGGTGGGCATGATATCGTCATTTATATATTAGGCTCCTGACATCGACAGTTGAAGAAGAGAGAGACCTAGAAAATGCTACAAGTCATCTCATATGACTTGTTAGTCTATGTTTTCATATTGATGGAGGTGGTCACAGATAGAATTTCATGGATGGAAATGTATGTAGATTAGAAAAAAAAATAACCACATATAAGTAACACAGAAGCTAGATACTAACAAATAATTTAAATTATCATAAGTAAATCTTTTTTCCTATAGTTATTAGGTGTCTGTGTGTGCTTATCAGACGGTCGCTCGATAACTGACGCTGGAGTTGAGCTTATTAAACTTATTTTGTTGTGCATGGGAGAATTCATAGGAAGCTTTGGGTATATTTTGTGACCTTTCCAAGGTCTTCGACTGTGTTCACCATGATACATTAATCAGGAAGCTACAGTAAGAACACAGTGCTTAAACTTATAATTTCATATTTAAGTAATAGAATGCAGAAGGTTATTATCAATGGTAAAAGTTCTTCCGAGTCACCTGTACTAATGGCTGTCCCTCAGGGCTCGATTCTCGGCCCATTCCTGTTTCTAGTGTATATTAATGATTTACCTTCCATTGTAGGGGATAATCATGATATAGTATTATTTGCTGATGATACTTCCTTGATTTTTAACCACAACGTCAATCATTTAAATGTGACGAAATGAATAATGCTGTATCAAAATTAGTGCATTGGTTTAACATTAATAATCTACATTTAAACGGAGATAAAACTAATTATGTTAAATTTACAACAACGAATGTTAATAATCTGAATACCAATGTGTTTTTAAATGTGGAGGAACTGAGCCCTGTTCTATCCACTGTTATTCTTGGCATCAATCTCGACGCAAAGCTTCAGTGGGGCCCCCATATATCCAAATTAGCAAGCAGACTAAGTACTGCAGCCTATGCTGTAAAAAAATTAGAGCTCTCACTAGTGTCGAGACAGCTAGATTAGTTTATTTCAGTTATTTTCATAGCATAATTTCTTATGGGATTTTGCTATGGGGAAATGCGGCTGATTCAGAAACTATTTTTGTTTTACAGAAGAGGGCCATTAGAGCTATTTACAATCTAAAACCTAGGAAGTCTCTTAGAGATAAATTTAAAGAAATAAATATATTAACTTTGGCTTCTCAGTATATTTACGAAAGTTTAATGTAATTTCACAAAAACAAAGGTAGTTTTAGTAAAAAAAGTGATATACTATTATGTAAACACTAGGAACAAACACAAGCTAGTGATACGAGTTTCACGACTCCACAGAGTCAGTAATTCATTCTTGGGGCAATGTATACGCTATTACAACCAGGTCCCGGAAAGGCTCCCTCTATTACCAAGTTTAAATGTTTTGTTAAGCTGAAACTGTATAAAAAGGGTTATTATAGTATAAGTGAATACATGGTTGATAATAACCGCTTTCAAGCAGTTACTAAAATACATTTTGTAAATAGTTTGTAATCATTCGTATTGTAAAATTTATTTAAAAAATATCCCGCTGGGTTTCTTGCTGGTTCTTCCCAGGACAGAGGGTTTTTTTTCGAACCAGTGGTAAATTAAAACATGACTTTCAATAAGAATTACACATGTAACGTATATTGAATAAAAATGATTCTATTCTATTCGTTATACCATCGTATTATATCCGTATATACTAGTAGCTATGGGACGTCCGTATATTGTTATTAGATGTCCGTGTATAGATATTGGGCGACCGTATTTTATAGCTATTTGATACTTGCCTAATTTACCTAAATCCTTTCTTTACGTTTATAGTTTATTGTTACAATATGTTTTTAAAGTAATAAAATAAGATATAACTACAGGCCGATTGTTTAACTGAGACTTCACACTAAATTTGTTATTTATTATTTGGGAAACACGGATAGGGTCGAGAACTACGGAGCGAAACCTTAATAATGGCAGTTGAAGAGGGAGACCTAAAGCTTTTGATTACGAGACGACCTATTCATATATACTTGATAGTGATACATAGTGTGAAAAAAAGGTAAAAAAAAATAACTTTGGTTTTCTTTCTTTTTTTTTCTTTTTCTTCAAAACGTTACCTACACACTAGAATGTATTCCTGCATCGTGGGTATTCCTCCTATATCGTAGTTTATGTACATAAATTTCACAAAAACAAACATCCAGACCAGGAACAATTATTTTTAGGTCTTACAAATACTTGTTTCGTACAGGATTCGAACCCGTGGTCCTTAGCGCTGCAACTCATACACGCTAAACCACTCCGCCACGGAAATTTCATTTGTATGAAAACTAAAGATTTGATTTAATTTTACTAAACTTTGTACTTATAATTTGTTAAACACTACGGAAAAATGTGATAAAAAGAGGATATCTGAGTGATGTATAAATGTACATTATCGTGAATAAAACTTCATTCCTGAATATAATATTATTTGGTGGCCGCATGTGCCAATCAAATGCAAAAAAAAATTTGTAATTGGGCATATATTATGTTATCAGACGTCCGTATATTGTATGATGATATAAAAAATGCTGCAAATTTACGTTATAATTAAGATAGTGCACGTATACGAATTTAATATTGGTGGGTAGTAACTTGAGTTGGACGGTGTAGGGCCAAAGTCGCGAGAAACGGTAATGTGAAAAACTATATTGGGAATTTAATGCGTAAAAATCAACAAATATATTACAGTTATTTATATATAGCTTCCCTATCGAGAGTGGCAGGTAGTGCATACACGTCGTGGTAATATGAGCTAATAAAACAATTAGACGTGGTTTTTGTACATACAAACAGTATAATTCTGTTTAAGATCGCAGTAAAAGGTGTGTGTGTGTGTGTGGGTGGGTGTGTGATTAAAATATCGTTTAAGTTTATCGTAACGTAGTCAACTGTTTCCAATCAGTTGTTGTATGTAGCCGCAACAAGTTAAGTGTTTCACATTTATGTTTTAGATCTTTGTTTGTCTTAACTCAAGTGTCGTTATATTATATAATGTAGTAAGTGCAATTTGCCGAAGTTTACTATATGGGAACATTTAGGGATAATTAATTAAACGTGGCAAATAAGTGTAGCATTTGCGGGAAGTTCCTTTCGCAAACAGATGGTGTTAAATGTTCAATGCCCATCAGCATACCACCGTCATTGTGTAGTTATTAACCCTGACACGAATGTTAGCGCGAAGTGGATGTACAAGACCTGTAAATCTAAGGCCTCATGTTCGGGAGTAAATTCGATGCCGCGACAAAGTCCAACACATGCGGAAACAGAGGTGATAACTGAAACACATTGGATGCAAGGGTGAAGGGTTCTAACGAAGGATTATTAGCGCAGGAAATTAGGCACTTACGAACAGAATTGCAAACCCTTTCGAGAGAAATGGTTAATTTTCGCCAGGAAGTTGGGAAACTGAATGCCACAATAACGGAGTTAAACTCAAGATTAGACAGTGTTGAAAAACGCGTGACCAGCTTAGAACTTCAAGCGAAGGATGAAAAAAAAGTTGTACCTGCAAGTGAGTTGGTTGAAACTGTGGCTCAACTAAAACGTGACCTAAATTACAAAGATCAAGCTGCTTTTTTACATGACCTAAAGCTCACAGGCGTGCCTGAACAAAATGGAGAAAACCCGATGCATCTATTCTCTCTCGTCGACTAAAAATTACGAATTGAGCTGGATGAACGTGATGCGGTTAGTGTAGAGAAATCTGGTATGCGTCGTGATCGAATGAGTACGACCACTGAACCACCGCGTCCAAAACCTATCATCATTCGCTTAGCACGGCGTGCTATTCGTGACCAACTGTTGCGTGCCGCTCGCGTGCGGCGAGGAGCCGATACGTCTGGGTTCAACATTAATGCTCATACAGTGCGCTTTTATTTAATTGAACGCCTGACGTACACTAACAAGCAACTTTGCTATACGGTTAGACAGGAAGCGCTGCGAAACCACTGGCGTTATGTATGGACAAAAAACGGCAATATATTTGTAAGGCGTGATTCGATGTCGAGCAAACGACGAATTCATATGGAGAGTGATATCGGAAAGGTTTTTGTGTTGCTTAAATTTGATGTTTAATTTATTTAAATTTTGTTTTACGTTAAGTTGTTTTTTGGCTCAGGCATTGTAATATTTTTATTTTTAATTGCTGTACGTTGTGTCCTTAAAATAAACTACTATGTAAAGTTGTTAAAATTTTATTTCACTTTATATAAACTTATATTCTTGTGTGAGATTATGTTTAAAGTAGTTTTTGTCTTGTTTCACGATATAATGTATGCTGTGAATTACGTTCAGCGATACTTTATAATATTTTTGCTATGATTTGTACTAGAATTAACATAGATGTCTGTTATTTTTCCTTATGCAAATTTACGAGTATAGTGGTTAGTTAATCTAACGAATATTTGCATTTTGGAGAAGTGGACATTTTTTTATATAACATCTTGCAATCACACGTGGCTTTATTTACACGTTACACTTACGGCCTACAAATATTTAAAAGTACTTTTTTAAATGTAAGCAATATTATACAAACAAATATCATGTTTAATGTCCATGTCACACCTATGCCGGCAGTTGTTGGGAGCACTAAGCTCGAAATTGTTGAAGAGTATGTTTACCTGGGACAAATAGTCCGACTAGGTAAGTCCAACTTCGACCGAGAGGTCAATCGACGGATTCAACTCGGTTGGCAGCGTTCGGGAAATTACGGCACATCTTCTCGGCAGGTATACCTCAAAACTTGAAAACGAGACTGTACAACCAGTGCGTGTTGCCAGCGATGACA
Organism: Parnassius mnemosyne; assembly: GCA_963668995.1. NCBI lineage: Eukaryota > Metazoa > Arthropoda > Insecta > Lepidoptera > Papilionidae > Parnassius > Parnassius mnemosyne. The sequence goes on from CAVLGL010000086.1 coordinate 31,539,697, forward strand.
TATGGAACTGAGACGTGGTCCTTCACTGTCGGTCGAATGAGGAAGGTCAAGGTCGCTCAGCAAGCTATAGAGAGGGCTATGCTCGGAGTTTCTCTGCGTGATAAACTTAGAAATGGGGATATCCGCAGTAAAACCAGAGTGTCCGACATAGCCCAACGGATTAGTAAGCTGAAGTTGCAATGGGCCGGCCATATAGCTCGAAGAACCGACAACCGATTGGGAAGAAGGGTTCTCGAGTGGCAGCCTCGTACCGGCAGGCGAAGTGTAGGGCGTCCCCCCACTAGATGGAGTGACGACCTGGTAAGAAATGCAGGAAGTCGATGGATGCAGGTGGCTCAGGACCGTGCTTTGTGGCATTCCTTGGGGGAGGCCTATGTTCAGCAGTGGACTTGTGAAGGGCTGTAATGATGATGATGATAAATATTTTACAATGTATATATATGCATGTGGTTAGCTTACCCGGTGTACTTACTTATTTAATTACTAGACTGATTTATAGTTATTATTTCTCATGTGTATAACCTAATACAATGTACAGTACATCTTAGTATAAATCTTCACAATACATTCTTCTTCGCAATTTTAAAACACAAACACTTTTCACATAAACATTTTTTTTAAATATCAGACAAAATTACGTTATCCAGTTAACCTTCAAGCGGGCGCGCGTAGTCGAATCGACCGCGCTTATTACATTTTTTTTTTTTTTTTTATAGGATCTAGTAACAAACGAGCACACAGTCCACCTGATGGTAAGTGGTTACTGTGACCCATAGACATCTACATCTATCCTCAATAAGGACTCAAGATGCAGATGCGTTGTCACCCGTGAGGACTAAGATGGAATGCCTCTTTGCCAGTAAAAAGGGTCTCCGGTTCTCTACACTCACCATACGAAACACAGCAGCGTTAAGCTGCTATTTTACGCTGGTTTTCTGTGAGAGCGTGGTCCTTCCCCGGTCGAGCCGACCCATTCGTGCTACAACCATAATATAGCTGCAGGCATGGCTCTACCATTTACATTTTTGCTTATATTATTATTATTACTTATCACATTTTATTTCTCATTTCTAGTAGCCTGTCGCTATGTCATTGGAAATAAAATAAAGAATAGATAGTCGCTCGGGGCGCTCCCCCCACTCCACAGATCGCAATTTTTTTAGTCCTGGATCCCGTTGCAGTCGTTGAAAAGACTACACGCGCCTGTCGTCGAAAAGGTTATGCGCGACGCTCAACGCGACATACCCTCGTTAACGCTCGTAGTAGTTCTTCAAAACATCGTTCAATATTATTGAATTAAGCTTGGATTTTTTTATATAAAATGAGTCGTGGATGGTTACCACAAAGTCCAATACTCGAGGAATTACTAAGAGAAGACCTTATTAATTCCTCAAGTATTGCACTTTGTGGTAACCGTCCACGACTCGACGTGGAAGAAGAGAGTGAATCAGAGCTCAGCGACCAAGGCTCTGAAACTTCCGACCACATCGTTGCAGAGGAACCTCGATCTGCTGAGAAATCAAACTGCTCGGACTCAGAAGAAGATGACTTGCCACTTTTAGAAATAAGTAGCTGTTTTATAGGGCGCGATAAAGTAACGAAGTGTCAAAAATCTAACAATAACAGAGTGAGGCTTCAGGTTCAAAATATTTTCACGTAAGATGCGGGTACTCGTAGCAATGGTGTGGGGGTGACAACACTAACGCAAGCCTGGAGTTTATTCATTTCAGAGAATATTATTGAAAAAGTTGTTAGATATACCAACGAATTTATTCAAAAAAAAAGCGCACTCGTATAACAGAATACGTGACTGCAAACCAACAGATGCGGCGGAAATTCGAGCACTTTTCGGATTGTTGTCAGTGAAAAGAGTAAAATTTATACTGAATTCGGTGCGGTTATATAATGCTACTACGCGACAAGCTCGTCGTAGTCTAGACAAAGCTGCGCCAATAACAGAAGTTTTATGTATATTTACATAAAACTGTCTTTTGCCATATTCAGTGGGAGAGAACGTTGTAATCGATGCGATGATGGTTGGCTTTCTAGGAAAATATCCTTAATGATTTCTTATATTTACGCGAACACTACACATTGAATAAAACTAGTTTTTGACGGATTTTATCGCGTTTAATTAACTATACTAACTAATTAAATATTCCCGACGTTTCGGTTACTTTCCAGCAACCATGGTCTCGGGGGATTGAGGTGACCGACGTCCTGATGTCAGTGTTAACCCGGAGTACCTTCAGCTTTTTAATTATTAATTTTGGTCCGATCTACGCAGAATGAAGTTACTGTGTCTTGAAGTCTTGCAGAGGTATGCTTGGGTTTAGTTTTAATTTTATGAATTATAGGATCCCAAGCAGGTGGTAGTACCCAGCCTCCCCCTCTATTGAAATTAGGATTTTTTTTAATTTCAATAGCCTCACGTATCATCCTTGGCAGGAATCGATGTTCTTTCGCGAGAATTTGTGATCGATATTCAATAATAAATTAAATTTCGATAACCTATATGAGGATTCACGTTTTTGCCATTAAACTTTGGCGCAATACAATCTTTGATAAGAGTGCATTCGGCACCAGAATCATAATAAAATGGGTATGACTCACAAGTATTCATCAGTATACCGCTGGGATTGCCAACATAGCAAACGTCAACACGTCGCTCACTGTTCGCCGTTACAGCAGGCATAAGGCAATCCGTAATTGGCTATTAAAACAAACCAGCACACGCCATAGTTAGCTGCCATGAAGCAAGCTCACATGGCCAAAACAACAGCACAGTGCGTGCCGCACTCTAACACAGATACATCGCGCTGCACCAGCGCCAGCGAGATGCTGCGCCGCACTACGCACTCGAAGCGTCAACGAGAGAAACAGAAGCACCTGAGGGTTCACGGCATCGTCGGGGTATCCGTCATCGTGATATATAGTTTACGACTTCCGCGCACACGTAAGACTTTCGAGGCACCACCATGTACAGCATACGCGCTCCGGGATGACGCCCGCCACCCGTGCAGCATACGCGTCTGTAGAAGCCAGACCAAGCTAAAGCTGGACCCGGCAGTCTGTTCCGACCAGCAAAGCACACTCACGCACACACGTAATCATATCATACGTGCTACTGTAACACATAAAAGAAAACATATTAAAAGGATTCAATCGAAACTAGATTTTAAGAAATGCAGCGCTACTCTCGAGCTGAGCTGCGGCCACACGACAACCTCTGGTACGGTCCGATCTTCATGTAAACTTAAATAGCCTCTTCAATGTCAGAACTGATTTGCTCTACTTCAATATAGTCAGTTATGCTTTTGTTTTCCCGCATTTATCGCAGTCTTAAAAAAGTTAAACATTTATTCTTACAAAATATTTTTTAAGACAATGTTTAGGATAAATTTACTTTCCTCGTGTATCAAATGGTGATCGGTAACAGCGGAAAATAATGTGTCAGCGGCGTCATAAGCCATACAGCATACTTTCACTCAAAAGCGAGCGCCACAGCACCACGCCTTCCACATACAACATTAAATCACAATTTCGTCGAACACATAACACTCTGATTAAACTGTAACACTTGTCAACACATTAGAATACAAAAATAATACTTTTTGCTTTTAATTCACAGCACGTTAAAGTAAACATTTTTTTTTTCGGTACATCGTTTAAACATTTTGAACTTTAAAACTAGCCCATGTAAATCACACCTCGTGTATCAAATTATAACATAACTTGAGCAAGTTAAATTTCCAGTGAATGCAAACTATAACTCATTTAGAATACCTCCAACATTTCTTTCGGAATTTGTTATCAAATTTGGGTACGTTAAAAAATAATGAAATTACTTGCGGGTACTTTTTATTCTAAATCGAACAAAAAGATTTAACTTTTGGCTTAAAACAGTTCACTTTAAACTTTTACTCTATACTTTGATGATTCGTCAGTGTCGTAAATACGACAAAAACTGGATTTAAGAAATTCAACACAAGAACAAAACGCGAGGCGAATCATAGTATTTCACCCACCTAATAACCCTCACACTATTCGTAGACTATATGTGGGTGATAACAGGGACTTTATCCCACTTCTGATCTCGGAGAATACAACAGAGGATCCCAATTTTGATCTCGGAAATACATCAGGATAGCATCAATTGTTAAGAATAATAAAAGTGTGAGAGCGGATGTTCAACTTGCTCTCTTGCTTATGCAATTTATTATTATCAGTAATAAGGCAACGTAACGCACTTATACATTCAGTATAGTGAAATTACAGTTTGACCACACCGTAACACGTCTCCGCCACAATCACACACCAGTGTAACGAGATAACAGTTCAGTGTAACACAGGGCAGCCTCTCAGCAACACCAATCCTGCACTAGAAGAATTACAACAACGACCAGAACTGCAACACCATCTTAGCACTGGTAGAATAACCAAACTCGTTGAATGACTTAAGCGAAATTCCTCGCGCACGGCACCTACAGTGAACTTTATACTGCACAAACAAGAGGGGGTTTCTCGATATACCCCCATTTCCACCTCGATCCAAGTGATCTTTTATAGACGCTCCGATATATATATATATATAACTAACACCCGGTTGAATTAAAATTTAGTATAGTTTCTCGTTTTCGTAATGTCGGCTCACAAAGAACGGATTTTACGATTGAAGGACCTCCGATAGTAGTGAAAACTTAATGATATATGCGTATACATGTACATAGGCCGCTGTACGTACATGTATACGCATATATATAGTAAAGCGGCATGCATGTGACGTGAGCAAACGTCACGAGCATGTCTAGGTCATTGGTGACACGAACCCATTAGTTTTTCCCGTACCAACAATCGCTCAACGTGTCAAAAAAGTTTTCACTTCAAAAATTTTCTTGATATTTTACATCTAGGGACCGAAATAAAATATAGGACTAATCTAGGGCAAAGCCATATTTATAAAATAGGTGGAACGGCGAGATAAACAATGTCGTTTAGGTAATTTGTGACCATAACGTGATTTAATTATAAAAAAAAATTAAATTATAACAAAAGTTGATAATACTTACTTTATATTATAGTAAAGTAGGTGTGAATATGCTTTTCGCCACGCGGTGGCGCCCTAGTTGTGTCGTTCAGACAGGAAGGAATCACGTTTATTATGAGATCGCATAATACGGAGAGCATAGTAACTTTCTCACATTTCTGAATAATAATAATCTATATTGAGTGATAATAATGAGCCTAAGGCCTTTCGAATAGTTAAAACTGTTATAACAATCTTCTTTTATTATCCAGTTCATTCATCTCACGTTTTAAATGAATTATTTTTTGTTATAGCTGTACGTTTGAAAATATGGTTGCTACTACATCTTGTTCGCCGTACCCAATCCCTTTTTTTCTTACAAAATCTACTCAATAAAACTAAAAATCTAAACCCTAATAATGCCGATCATACTTCGCGTCCTTTCTTTTATTTATTTTACTTTCCTCAACTGACGTCATCTTTTTTATTTTATTTTTTAACCTCTAATTATATAATTTATATACACTTCTCTCCGACTAAACAATTATTTATGTATTACAGTTGTCTAAAGAAATCGCTTACAGATCGTAGGTGCTTGAACACCTGTTAGTTTATAATCCAAAGCTCATAATAGTGTAATCAAACATATAACTATAACATTCGAGAATTACACGCATGTCTTAGTATTTAATCTACAGTCCAAATAAAAATGTTTACTTATTTTAATTTAAAAATACGTGTTTTTATGCCCTCTGAGGTGTGATATTCAAAGATTGTTAAATAATATTTTTTTTAGTTTTCAACCTTAATCTGAAATAACAAATTTATTGAGCCTTTAAGAGGGTAAATACATACAGGTTTGATAAATAGTTTCGAGTATGGCAGTGGTCCTGTGGGATTACCATACATGAGTGATGATAGTTAGGGAAACTTCAAGTGTTCACTGTTTTTCATCGTCAGCAAAGTATCGCTTACGTAGTCATCAACAAAGCGAGGAGGGCATTTTGGTCAAAATATTTGACCACTGCAGCGGGTAGCGCTTACACAAACGATCGAGCCGATGACGGGCGCCGCAAATGCGGTTGTACCTAGCGAGAAAACAATGAGTCGCTTTACGCCGGTTCCTATGTTTACTCTGTCTGCGACAACGTTACCCACGCCTGGCCGGACAATGAGTGTATTGAATAAAAAACCCTTTTTTCTCCTATACCATCGTATTATATCAGTATGAGGTTTTTAAAGTAATAAAATAGGATATAACTACAGGCCGACTAAAGATTTAAGCCGCCGATTTAAGGATCTGTATGTGCATACATACTCGTATATTAATTTATGGCCACTTAGTAACTGACGGTGACTCAGTACCTATATAAGATCCTACAGTCACGCCGATATCTAGAGGAGAGAATAACTGTAAAAAATAAAGAATATCGTAAAAATTTTGTTCGCGCCAAACGCTAATTTCGGGAATTGGCGCCAGGTGGCGCTCAGCGCGATGATTTCCTGCCGTTTGGTGTTCGCGCGATATGACTGGTTGCGGGCGCGCGTCGGAAGAGACATAGCGGCGCAGGACTAGAACGGCAGGGTCGTCCAGTATAACCTCCATATAGTGTCAGTTTTTGTTAGCAAATTTATGCAACGATTAGGTTTTTGATGTTTGAACGATTAGAATTGAGTAATTGTGCGCGTCTAATTACTAACGAAGATTGTGTATCTAATGTCGCCTCGAATTGGTTTGTCTAATTTGCACGGTCGTGACAAGAGGCTTGTATGGAATTTGACTGAATAAAGTAATTTCGTTGAAAGTAATTGCATTAATTATATAGTGATTGCGTGTTGAAGCGCATTTGCAATATTTAATTTGCTTGAGTGGCCTGTTAATATCGTACGAAAGAACGAGAAGAAGTGAACCATCACTGGAGGATCTCAAATTTGGAGAAACGCAGCGACTGCTGATCTGCGGTCTGACTACAAAGGTTAAATCAGGTTTCACATTGTACACACTACTACACACTACTTCCATGCACCTCAATTATCACCTGATTGGTACCTTGTGGTAAACTCTACCTCCTTAAATAGGTAAGTTGTGCTTGCTTTTTTTCAGCCGTTTTAGAACATTTATCCATAGGCCATTGGGCCCCGTCCTCTGTTGCTCGACGAGGAGGCTACTATGGGCCCTAGCCCATTCGAACTTTGTAGGGGCAACTCAGGGCGTGTACAAATTTATTGTGAAACTTTTGTGATAAAATAAAAAAAAAACTTACACATAATACGGGATACGTTACAGAAAAATATTACAAATAATAAAATAATGAGTTAGTTATTAAAAAGGTTACTTGGTACCTATTATTTGGTACCTATTACTTGGTACCTTTATACCTACAAAAAAAATGAATGTCATAAAAGTTTAGGACCTGATTGACTATATACAGTTTACACTTAATCATGTTTTTGGAAACCACGCCAGTTGTAAGCAATACTTCTGTGAAAAAAATTTGTACATAAACAGAAACAGAAACTTTTTTATTCAATATAGATTATAAATAATACTTATTGAAAGTCACTCTTTTGTTTGATTACCACTGGTTCGGAAAAAACCTCTGTCCTGGGAAGAACCAGCAAGAAACTCAGCGGGACTTTTTTTTAAATAACAGCTTACAATCATGATGTTACACAAATTAACAACACAACATTATATATTGACGGCTCCGTGGCGCAGTGGCTTAGCAATCAGTTGTTGCGCTGGGGGCTGCGGGTTCGAATCCCGCACGGAACAAGTATTTGTATGGCCTACAAATAATTGTTCCGGGTCTGGATGTTTGTCCTTGTGCAATTTATGTTTGTAAACTGCCTCCACGACACAGGAGAAAATCCTAGTGTGGGGGTAACGTTTTATAAAAAAGATAAAAAAAAAAACATTTTAAATTTTGTATGTATTGGTATTGCTCATTTGTAAACATTGACATGACGATAAATATTTTAATTGAATTTTATATTGTAATATAATAAATTTAACTATAAAAAATGTATTTGCATGCTATTATAGATGGCTGAAAAAGCTGATCTACACTATTTAATAACCACCTAAATGTACCCCTTTTTCAAAGCAAATAAATCTTCATTTCATTTCATTTTATTTCAACAAATTAGGAATAGCTTGGTAGCGATCACCTCATTTCCAGGGGTTATTATCATCCATAAATTCCTTAATATTATAATAACCCTTTTTATACAAACTTAGTTTAATAAAGTTTTTGAACTTTGAGCAGGTCAAACTTTGTATATTTTCTGGAATTTTGTTGTAAAAGCGTATACATCGCCCCAAGAATGAATTACTGAGTCGATGGAGTCGAGTAACTGGTACTACTAGCTTGTGTCTGTTCCTAGTATTTACAGATTGAATACATAAAAGGATGAAAAAACAAAAGAAAAATACGCCATGTGCAAATTTAATTAAAGATATTTCATATAAAAATTATCTTGCCTATGTTTCATCAATTCATCGTTAATAAAAATAAGAACAGCTATTTTATAAAATTGTGTTTACAAGAAGCACTATCAGTTGAACATACCTATAAATGTATATTTTAATAAATCATTCCCATAATTTTTATATTATTTTTTATTTGCCCTATCTAAAACATTATCAACTCTATAGAATACATATGAAAAAATCGTTTCGGGTCTGGTTGTTTGTCCTCGTGCAATTTATGTTTGCAAACTGCCTCTACGATACAGGAGAAAATTCTAGTGTGGAGGTAACGTTTTAAAACAAGCAAGACTGACAATCACTGGAACATTTTATCTAGGTGTCCACACGTTCAGAGGGTTGTAGGGCAAGGAATCCTCCGCCGCGCTGCCCCAATGCGCGTCGACAAATTTCACAGGTCTTCGAAATATTATTTTTCTTATTCCTCAGACATGCAGGTTTGCTTAAGATGTTTTTCTTCACCGCTCACAATTGGAATTAATAATTTCATTGGTGCCGCCGGGATCGAACCCGGGTTGCTCGAGTACTGTGAGATTCACAGCAAGCGCTTAGCCCCAGAGCTACTACGTCTCTAATATGACACAGATAAATACGATTCAACAAATATAATAAAACAATTACATACATACTTAAAACTTAAACACTTGATATAATAGCTCGTGATACCTATTGAACAAAGCTACAGCAGCACACAATGCAATGGAATTGATGACGCTTAACACCCCGCACGCGACATGACTCTTAGTGATGCGCAAGCATAATAGGTAGTATACCACTTATATACTTGTTACCTCTGCAGTTTATTAATCTTTGCACTTTTCTAAATAACAGCGTAGTAGCTAGACGGAGTTGACGTCGGCTAAAATATCTGCGGTCACCGTTTCGTCAAGGTCATTTAGGCTTCTTTAATTCTTAAACAGTGAATGGGTACTGTAGAAAAGTCGTGTCTGTAAGTCTAACATGTATTCTCAGGAAGAAAAAAGTCCAGGGGACTAAATAGAAGGATAGTGAAGCCAAATTAGTGGTATTACGAATTTTTGTCCGTCTGTCTTTTTGACTATCTTTCTATGTATTTACGATTTACGCAAATACTACTGGACGTATTTCCATAAAACATTGTAAGAAGGTAGATAGTGCCCCGGTGCAACTTATACGCTATTTGGTATCGAATAACGTAATTTATTAAAAAGGAGGGTTAAGTATTTATCATACTTTATGCTTATGTTAATTTTTTTTTAAATTAATATGTTAGTTTTAAGCAGGGTAACGTTGAGTTTTCTTTAAATAAATACCATAATTCTAAATATAGTTTATAATCAGCTTTAACCGTTGTGTGAAAAATTGAAGATATGCCGACGATCTACGTATTACGTTTTCAAAACAGTGCCACCTACCATAAAATGCATACTTAATAATAAATAAAATAATATAAAGCTCTTACTTGTATATGTATGTGGAAATTGTTATATTTATAAAATAATTTATATAATTATCTTTTTTTATTAGTGTAACAATTTAAATAGATAAAGTGACAGCAACTGACGTTGAGTTTTTGCATATAAATATTATATTTTTTTTAAAGTAGGTAGCTAAGAATAAAGTTAAACCACTATTTAATTTGAAAATATGTCTACGATTAACGTTTTCAAACATCGCATTTGTCATAAAATACAAAAGTAGTTTAAATTAAATTATATAAATAAATTATATATTTAATAATATATTTTATTTCAATTTAGTAGTGTAATAATTTGTATAGATAATAGTTACCTAAAAAAAATATAAAAATTGCAGATGGTTTTAGTTTTAACAAATCTATAAATAAATTGATTAAAACTAGTCTGTCTGTGTTTATTGCAAAACTCTCATTATTAATTATATACATAGCTTACTTCAAAATATCCATCCAAAACATTTATTAAATTTAAGTAGAGGCTTAACAATACCTATATAAAATTAAGTTAAATTTATATTACATTATTAATGAGATTTGATTAAATTAAATAAAAATATTATTTTTTGATATCAATAAAATTAATATCAAATCAGTCGTAATCAAGAATAATGTGAGATTTAATAAATACAAACTACAACAGCAAATAAGAATAATAGTCAATTCAAGATACTAACATTACCAATCGGTCGTCAGAATGAAATTAAAAATGAATTATAAATAATTTTAAATGTAATTATTCTAAAATATAAAATTAGTTCAATGACAGGTAATAAGGTGCAAAATTAATGACAAATACCAATTAAAATACATCGTAATTTATTACAAAGTAGTCCCAAACAGTTAGGAAATATCTATATTTTGTAACGCTTAACAAGTTTAGAACGCTTAGAAAACGATTGGTGGGCGCGATATTAAAAGACGAGTAAAGTATTTCTTCCTTTAATTTCAAATTTAAAACCGATTTTTTTTCTATAATATAGGGGCAATCTAGCATACGGCTCAGCTGATGGTAAGTAACTACCGCCGCTCGAGAACAGCTATAACATCAAGGAAATTGCAGGTGCGTTGCAGGCCTTTTAAAAAGGAGTAAGCTCTTTTCTTTCCCTAAGTATCGGCCTGGAAAAATTGCCGATGGTAAGCAATTCCACAGAGAGGTCGTACGCGGAAGAAAATTCCGAGTAAAACGTACGGTGGTGGACCGCCAAGCATCCAGATGGTGTGGATGGTATCGGAAGCTTTGCCGCGACATGCGTTCATGAAATTTGGCAACAGGGATTAATCTAAAGAATTCCTCAGAGCACTCCCCTTGGTAAATGCGAAAGAAAATGCAAAGGGATGCAACATCTCTTCGCAGTGCCAATGAATCGAGCCGATCGGAATGGGCTCGGTCGTCGACGATTTGAGCCGCTTTGCACTGGATGCGGTCAAGTGGAAGGAGCTGGCACTGGGGAGCCCCTGCCCAGAGATGGGAACAGTATTCCATGTCAGGCCGAACCTGCGCCTTGTAAAGTTGCAGGCGGTGTGCCGGCATGAAATACACGCCAAGCTTTTTAGAGGCCAATTTGGTCTTCTCTTCCAAATGAAACCCCCTTGGAGTCCCATTGGCCAATGCCTCTCTCTTGGACTCTACTGCGTCCGCCCATCTATGAGTCAGGTAGACCAGAAGATCACCAGCTATGATGTATTGGCACTAATCAGCTGGTGATCCTCAAGGTTTTTACGTGGTAGAGCCATGCTGCAGCTATACTAGTAGTATAGTTGTAGCACGAATTGGTCGTCTCGACCGGGGGAGGACCACGCTCTCACAGAATACCAGCGTAAAATTGCAGCTTAACACTGCTGTGTTTCGTATGGTGAGTGTAGAAAACCGGAGACCCTTTTTACTGGAAAAGAGGCAATCCAACTTAGTCCTCACGGGTGATAACGCATCTGCATTTTGATTCGTAAACGAGGACAGATGTAGATGTCTAATGGGTCATAGCAACCACTTACCACCAGGTGGACCATGTGCTCGTTTGTCACCCTATCTTATAGAAAAATGGTGCCACATGAGCTGGCAGTTTATAATGGATTCAATTATTTTGGTGAAAAAGAAGGTGATGGCTATAGGCCTGTAGTTAGACTGGTCTGAGCGGTCGCCTTTTTTAGGGATCGGATAGACAAAAGCTGTCTTCGATGATTTCGAGACTATGCCTAGGAAGTAGAAGTACCGGAAAAGATGCCGGTGAGAACTGGTGCCAACTCCGGAGCACACGTCCTCAGCGAAATTGGGGGGATTCCGTCAGGCCCAGTCGACTTGTGAATGTCCAGGGAGAAAAGTGCTTTGCAAACCGAGTGATGTGAGAACCGCACATCCGATATGGAACACTCACATCGTGGGATGGTCGGCGTTGTGTTCCCCCGTCATCGAGAGTCGAGTTGGACGCAAAGAAAGAGCCTAGCAGATCGGCTTTCTTCTTAGCGGCATGGGCAAGTGACTCGTCTTCCCTGTGCAGAGATAAAAGAGATGACTGACAGAAGTCCCCTTGGACGGCCTTGGCGAGATACCAGAATGCACGGGTTCCCGTAGGAAAGCGAACAAGTTTCTCTGTGCTATGTTGTGACTTTGTGCTCTGACTTTGCCTTGGCAATGACTCTTTTGAAGGACTTGGAGGCGAAATCATACTTTTTTTAGGGGCGCTGGTGTTTACATTCCGAGACGTTGATGCGTCAGCCCTGGCCCGGTAGCACTTTTGCCTGAAGAGTGATGCGATTTTACAGGAGCGACTTAACCATGGCTGAGATCTATCTCCGATGGGCACCACAGAGGAAGGAAGAAAAAGTTCCATACCCTGAAGTACTACATTAGCAACAGAATTAGCAACAACGCCCTCAAGGGTAGGATGCAAAGAAATACTGCATCCCATCCTAATCAGCCGACCAAAAATGGCGGCAGCTTGCAGAAATCAAGCGCGATTTCAGCGTGAGTGGCACCACACTCTGGACTAGTTAATGGCCCGAAGAGCCATGAGGGGCATCCAAAACGGAGACCTGATATCTATTCGGTTGAGAAGTTAGCAGAAGGTCCAACAGGGAAGGTGCGTGATCCTCCACATATGGAATCCGCGAGGTATGTCAGACCATATACCAAGTCAAAATCATGAACAAATCTCCCTGCATGATTGGCTCGTCGTGAACCGAGCCATTCGGCGTGTGGGCTTTATGATCCCAAAAGATGAGTCGATGAGACCTGTTGTAGAAAGGAATCTACAGCCATTTGGACGTGTACGATGAATCGTTCTGTTTCGGCATCACCGCTATGGAACCTATAGAGTCAACCGTAGACGCGCAGATGGTCATCGCTGTCTACGCGTAGCCAAAGAATGGACAGGTACGAACCTTCAAGACTGCCGAGGCGTCGAGAACAGATGTCCTCCCAGACGTATACGCAAACTCCAGCCCGAGGCACAAAGGAGTGTTCCAATTTGTACCCACGCTCAGGAGTGGAGTAGCTTGGTCGTGGTAGCACAGCGAAGGATTCTTCAGGGGTGTTAGTACCTCCCTAAGGTAGTCTTTCATTTAATTCCGCTACTATGTTGATGAGGGAGGGCGGGGATTGGGTCGCCGGTCACCTGCACTGACGAGACGAAACGCAGAAGCAGAGCTTCCACTTCACGCCGGTATTCTGTGAGGTCGTGGTACCAACCCGGGTCGAGCCGGCCCATACGTGCAACAGCATAAGCTGCCGCGTGTCCCTACTACACCGCTACACTGCTTGATGACCGTTTAATGATATGGGTTTACATTATAAACGAATAAAGATTGTTTGAAGATATTAATAATTAAACATAACATTGCTATTTCACGATATAGTCGTGTCGTAAAACAGTTTCATGATTCAAACATCTTTTGCCTTAATTTAGCAACACATAATGGTAGATTTTTTCAAAATCCCTTGTTAAAAAGCCGATCTGGCTTATGTAATGAAACAAAGCTATTGTCTTAATTTCATGCTTTCACGCATATCCTAAACCAGTGGACATAGCACTGGTTTAGGATATGCGTCGGATGGTATCGTATTTACAATTATATTACAATTATCGTACTTAAAATTACTACTAACTTATATAGAATATTTTTGTACTTACTTGCACCCACATTTTAAAACTATAAGAATTATATTTAAAAAACTAAAACTTAGATGTTTTATAAATTTAGATTCAATGGCCCTGTAAAATAAATAGTTTCATACAAACTATAAAAACTTCAATCCTCTTCGGGTTTGAATTTTTCAAAATATCTTTATAGTGGGTGCCTACGTCATAAGATACTGCTATAGACTTTCTGTTTAGTGGTTTGGGATATGCGTTGATTGAAGAATAATTCAATCTGGATATCTTTTATATACATAAATAACGTGGTCGCGGGTTCAATTCTTGTACGAAGCAAATACGGGTATGGCATATGATGGGAATTTATATAGCTTTACTAGCTGTCCAGGCAGACGTTGTTCTGCCCTTTCCGACGACCCTTCCTATAAAAAATCCTTAAATTCGCAATAAAAAATATTAAAGGTCACTTATCGGGATAAAAAGTATCCTATCTCTCAAGTTGGACCAAACTGCACACAGTGTGCGAAATGTCATTGAAATCAGTTCAGTGGGTTAGGAGTTCATCGCGGACAAATAATGTGACACGTAATTTTTATATATAAAGATAAGAAAAGTAGAAGTTGTTTTGCAAGCATAGACTTAGAATATAGTGTATATAATGTTTGTAAGTTTTGAAATAATATAAATAAGTTATATTTTTAACATAAAACATTACCAATTCCTGTCGAGATAGTTTGAAATATGATTGTCATCTTGGCGGCAACAATTTTTTTAAATAATTCGCTATTTCATTGCGTTTAGTTCTTGTCCGTTCTCAGATTTTATTAAACCACGAATCCAAACAAGCACTTAAGGTCATATACAAGCCCTATGTATCACTTGATTTTCCAATACAGAACTTATTAAAACCGTCTATAGATGAAGATATTTAAAATTTATAATGGAAAGAAAAACTATACGGATTAAGAGAAATGTATTCCTAAGACACAAGTTCACATCTCAGACCAATAAATAAATAAAGACTGAGTTGGCGTACAATAGCGACTAAATAAGTGTACACTAGTGTAGGCTTTGTGTGCGTAACTTTGTTTAAAACAAGGTGAGATTTGCGCATGTGTGCTAGAGAAAAATATTGCAAGCTAGCGAGCGAGACCCCACTGCAAGTAATATTTTTTTAGAGGATAGGGTGACAAACGAGCACACAGTCCAACTGATAGTAAATGGTTGCTGTGACCCATAGACATCTACATTTACGAGTATCCTCAGTAAAGAATCAAAATGCAGATGCGTCGTCACCCGTGAGGACTAAGATGGAATACCTCTTTTCCAGTAAAATGTGTCTTCGGTTCTCTATATTCACCATACGAAACACAGCAGTGTCAAGCTGCCATTTTACGCTGGTATTCTGTGAGAGCGTGGTCCTTCCCCGGTCAAGCCGACCCATTCGTGCTACAACTATACTACTAATATAGTTGCAGCATGGCTCTGCCACGTTCTAAAATTAAGTGAAACTTACTTATTGTAATAATTAATGCTTTTTATATTTCTGTCAATTTTTTATGTTTCTGGCGTTAGTGTAAACTTTTAAATAACATAACATTTAAGTAAAATGTTACTATGTTACTTATGAAAGTAAATATTTATTTATATATTCATTTACACTTTATTGTAAAAAACGCCATAAAATGGATTGTAAAAGGTCGGAATTAATTTTTCAAATTATCTCCTAGGCAACCCAGGATGTGTGGAAATAATGTGGTAGGCGCCAAAGACAAAAAAAAACATAAAGGTAAATCAGAAAAACAACAATAGAATTACGTAATAAACATTACATTAAAACAATTAAAACTAATATACTTCGTCATCATTACCGCCATTCACAATTCCACTGATGAACTTAGGTCAGCCCCAAATAATGCCACAAACACGGTCCTGAGCCACCTGCATTCATTGACTTCCTGAATGTCTTACAAGGTCATCTCTCCATCTAGTGGGGGGGTTGCTCCACACTTCGCCTACCGGTACAAGGCCGCCACACGAGAACCTTTCTTCCTCATCGGTTGTCGGTTCTTCGAGTTATATTCCCGGCCTATTTCCACTTCAGATTACTAATCTGTTAGGCTAAGTTGAGATATCCTAATTTATAAGTTTATCACGCAGGGAAACCCTGAGCTCTAGAAGAAAGTTATCTCTCCATAGCTCGCTGACCGCCCTTAAGTATCCTCATACGGCCAAAAGTGCAAGACCACGTTTAAGATCCTTAAGTCATGACTATCCACCACTGGTTGTATTATATCGTTTTTTAGTTTTGAGGTATATCGACCAGAAAATGTGTCGTAATCTCCTAAACACTCCCCAGCAGACTTGATTCTGGGAGGCACTATTAAGTTCATTGAGCTTAGTGATTATGTCGTCCAGTAATTCTGCCATAAGGACTATTGCGTTGGCAAATCGAAGGTGAATGATGTACTCGCCATAGATGTAAATACCATAAAGTTTACAGCATTGAATAGATTCGGGGATATAAGGTCACCTTCTCTTACTACCCTCTGCAGTTGGATATGTTTTGTACTCTGGTTCTGAACTCGGATATCCATCGTAGCCCGACTGTACAATCACTTCATCACTTCGATATATCGACAGTCAACTTTGCAACTTTGAAGGAATTGCAGAACGCCCAAAGTTTGAATCAAAAACTTTGAGAAACATAGTCGATATACGCAAGACAAAGTGGCATATTTTACTTTTCGATTTTCTGTATATATAATTTGCCTTAGGGTATGTATCTGGTCTATGGTGCTAAAGGCTTTTTGGAAACCAGCTTCTTCGGGAAGTGGAACGTCGTCGAGTCTGTGTGCGAGACGATTCGTAACGACCCTCGAAAATAGCATCTAGGCACGGCTCAGAAGGACAATCAGTCTGAAGTTCTTCAAGAGAGTGTCAACATGAAGAACGGTATTAAAAACTTGTAAAAGACTTCAAAAATCGATTTCACACCCGCATTCAGAAGCTTTGTAGTGATTTCAGCGTTACTTGTGGACTTGCCGATGCTGCCACATTCGGTCTTCATCTTTGACAGTTGGCTCTTACTGATAGACAGATCTCTGGCAAAGACTTTGGAGATCTGGTTCCGCTAGATCGCTTCTTTAATACGAGTTGTATTAAAGACGTTTAAGCCCAGCCGCATGCATTTAGAGATCTGTCTATTTAGTTGCCTGTATGCTGCCAAATATGCTGAAGACTTCAGCTACATTTCCCGTCTAACAGCTCGTTTTCAGGTTTTGAGGTGACCTGACCTGAATGAGAAGATGCTGCCCAGCCGAGTTGAATCCGTCGATTGACCTTTTGGTCGAAATTGGACTTACTTAGTTGGACTATTTGTTCCAGGTAAACATACTCGTCAACAACTACGAGGATAGTGCTCCCAACAGTGGTAGAGCCAGATGGGCCGGCTCGAACCGGGGTGGTACCACGACCTCACAGAAAACCAGCGTGAAGTAGAGGTTTACCTCTGCGTTTCGCTTGGTGAGTGCAGGTGGCCGGAGATCCTTTTTACTGGAAATGAGGCATTCCATCTTAGTCCTCACGGGTGACAACGCATCTACATTTTGAGTTGTAATAGAGGATAGATGTAGATGTCTATGGGCCGCAGTAACCACTTACCATCAGGTGGACTGTGTGCTCGTTTGTCACCCTTATCCTATAAAAAAAAACAACGACCGGCATAGGTGTGACATGGACATTAAATATTGTTTACCCAACAACACGATAATACTCGATATTGTTTTAAAATATAGGGAAAAGATTGTATGACGCCTTAAGTAAAATTGAATTTTAATAATTATATAATTGCTTTCCATTACATACGATTTTAAATTGAATTATATGTAAGGATGGGAATTTAATATATGATTAATTTCAACAAAAAACTATTAAAAATCCCAATTATAAACAAACGAGTTGAATGTAAATTCAAGAAAAACAACTTCCTTCTGCGTGAATCCCATTTCTCTGGTGCCCTTTGACCTATAGGACCCAAATTCAAACTCGACCGAACTACTACCTCAAGGTATCCACATACCAAATTAAAAAAATAAAGTCAATCGGTCCAGTGGAACGGAAGTTATCGTATCGGCATACAGACTAACAGACTGCCAGCTAAAACCATTAACTTCCTTTCAATGCTACGCAGAAGGAAGTTAATAAATATTTGTCGGTTGCACATCTGTGACGAGACGGTTGAATAAACAGAACCAACGTATAACTTTAACCTGTTTTATTTATTTTGTCCAACCCCGTACCAAATATTTTAAGCGGAATACCTGAGATACTGTTATAAAGGTAAAATATAGTAAAATTAGGTAGGTACCTACCAGCACAAACCTTTGTTTCCATCACGATGAATTATGTGAAGCTGCGGAACGCAAGTAGTTTTGTAAAGTAGCAATTAGTTTGTATCTTTGTATGGAAAAAGAGATTATTACGAGGAATACAGATAAAATATAATCTTATGATATTATTATCTAAGGAAATGGTTTTGTGACAACACTTGCATATTTTTTGTAACTAGACGTCGAGACAGCTTTGTAGATATTTTACGGTATAACAAACGAGTGACAGCTGCCAGTTTTCACCCTCGCGATCACTGAGACATCACAGAAAAGTTGACGTCTAGTCGTCATAATGAGGTCAATCTCATTTTTTGTAGAACCATCAGGGTTTGACCAGATCCATTTTCTGTGCGGCCGCTTCTGGAAGAAAGGCTTCATCATAAAGAGTCCTTCTTTCTACATGAAGTCGGCTAGTTGCTGGCCGTTTGGGTTCCGTTGCCTCATTTCGTATTTCCCTGATTTTAGTTCACTGTTCTCTCTTGTGCTTTTGCGTTGAAGTCTTCCATTAACACCGTATAGTGGGTTTTCGTACGACGTTGAGTATATGTTTTTTTCAATTGTGCTTGTCTCATAAGTTGCCGTCAACCTGAATGGTGGAAAATTTACAGATATAGTTTATTATGATGTTATATAAAACGTTATGGAGGCCATAATGATATATATATATATATATATATATATATATATTAATGGGCAAACCACGATGCAGAGAGCGCCCTTGAGAATTGCGACCCGCTAAACAACCATCGCTGAGACGCAATAGTGCAAAACGTAACAAGCAATAATAAGACTTACACCATCCTAAGATTTCAGGCATACGATCCCAGCAGACATACTCACCCGCATACCTCCATGGAAGAGAACCACAAGATGCGTCGAATCAGGCAGCATACCCGCAGATCCATCACAAGATTACAAGTAAGTATCAATGCAAATATCATACGGTCGGCAACCCTTCTTAACATACCCACATGATGATCCCTATCGACTATTATTTTCTTTCAGATAATTTCTTCCAGGCTATTATAATATAATGATTTCCTATCTTTGACTTATTTTTGTTGTAAGTCAAGTAATGACTGTAAATTTGTTTTCTTTATTGAGTTTAGGTGACTGCTTAAACATGAAAAATACGACTGAGTCAGGCACATTTTGCACCGGTCACAAAATCACTACCACAGAGTAGTGTGCTTAGTTGTGTATTATTTTTAACTTATATTAAAAATAAATCAAAGCCCCTTGTAGTTTGTTTGTCGATCATGTATCTGCAATAATCCCGTTTGATGATAATAATAATAATATCAATCTATACTATAATATAGCAATCTTAATCCTGAAAAACTGTCTAGATAGTGTACTAACAGAAATTTCTAAATGGTTAAAATATCACATTCTCGTAATAAATTACACAAAACTACGATTATACAATTCAAGCTGAATCAAAAATATCCCCTGTTTCTAATTTCTCTTGCTTGTTTTGTTTCCTTTCAATATTTTTGAACGTGGTTTGTAGTTATTGAATAGCGCACGTTATTATATATTAGCTATGTATTAAAGAAGAAAATATTTTAACGAAAATGAAGTATGAACTGATGTATGATGTGACTTTTGTGTTGATCTACAAAATAATGTTCGTAATTGAAGCTCGTTAATCTTTTTTTTATTGGATACAGTGACAAACGAGCACACAGTCCACCTGATAGTAAGTGGTTACTGTGACCCATAGACAAATCTACATCTATCCTCAATAAAGACTCAAAATGCAGATGCGTTGTCACCCGTGAGGATTAAGATGAAATGCCTCTTTTCCAGTAAAAAGGGTCTCCGGTTTTCTACAATCACCATAGAATAGAATAGAATAGAATAGAATATTTTTTATTCAATATACATTAAATGTGTAATTCTAATTGAAAGTCATTTTTTACTTTACCACTGGTTCGAAAGAAACCTGCTGTCCTGGGAAGAAGCATAAATAAACCCAGCGGGACTTTTTTTTAAATAAATTTTACAATATTACGAACTATTTACAAAATTTATTTTAAAAACTGCTTGGAAGTGACCACCTCATTCCCAGGGGTTATTATCAACCATGTATTCATTTATACTATAATAACCGTTTTTATACAGTTTCAGCTTAACAAGACATTTAAACTTGGTAATAGAGAGAGCCTGTACACTTTCCGGGACCCCGTTGTAATAGCGTATACATTGCCCCAAGAATGAATTACTGACTCTGTGGAGTCGAGAAACTGGCATCACTAACTTGTAACAACTGAAATAAACTAATCTAGCTGTCTCGACACTAGTGAAACCTCAATTTTTTTTTACAGCATAATCTGCAGAACTTAGTCTGCTTGCTAATTTGGATACATGGGGGCCCCACTGAAGCTTTGCGTCGAGAGTGATGCCAAGAAAAACAGTGGATACAACAGGCCTCAGTTCCTCCCCATTGAAAAACACATTGGTATTCAGTTTTTTAACATTCGTTGTTGTAAATTTAACACAATTAGTTTTATCTCCGTTCAAATGTAGATTATTAAAGTTAAACCAATGCACTAATTTTGATATAGCATTATTCACTTCGTCACATTTAAATGATTGACGTTGTGGTTAAAATTCAAGGAAGTATCAGCAAATCATACTATATCATGACTATCCCCTACAAGGTAAGGTAAGTCATTAATATACACCAGAAACAGGAATGGGTCGAGAATCGAACCCTGAGGAACACCCATTAGTACAGGTGACCCGGAAGAACTTTTACCATTGATAATAACCTTCTGCTTTCTATTGCTTAAATATGAAATAATAAGTTTAAGCGCTGTGTTCTTGACACCATAATCATCATTATAACCATAAATCATTTATTTGCATGAAATATGGTTGGTACATAAGATGTTAAATTAAGTTATAGCACAAGACATATTTCACCCTCATTACGGGCATGCAAAATCATAGCAAATTTACAACAGTTATTTGAATAAAATTACAATTATTAGAACTATTTGAATAACAACTTATAAGAACTATTTTAATTACAATTATTACAATTTTTTAAATTATAATTATTTGAATCACATTATTACAATTACATAAATTATTGAATTATTATAATAGACTAAGTCACAGGAAATAAAAAGAAAGATCTGATATCTTAGTGGGCACCAAATTGGCAAGTGCTTTTATTCAAAATATCTTTAATAGTATAGAAACTCTCTTGGATTAACCATTTTCGCAAGGCACAACAGAACCTTTTATATGACAGGTCAGTCATTCTTTTGGGAAAATAGTTATATATTAGAGGTGCCATATAAGAACAGTTTTTTTAAACAGTTCTAGCTTAGGCACAGGCGTTTTTAAGGGCACGTTGTTAATTTTTCGTTTAAATGTATTATCGTTAGCGGTGAAGAGATGACTGTGGTATTTAACTAATTTAGCTGTTTCGTAGATGTATATGCAGGGAACAGTTAGTAGATTATTTGATTTAATGGTCGGTTCACATGATTCCGACCAATGGATGACGTATAGTGTCCTAATGCATTTTTTCTGTGCAATAAACACCCTCGTGAATTCACAGGAATTTCCCTAGACAACTATGCCATATCGTATAATGGAGCAAATATAGGCGTGATATACCATAATAGAGGTACGTCTGCTTGTCACGTCTTTTACCTTTCGAAGTGCAATAACAAACTTATTTATTTTTATGTATAAATTATTAATATGTTCTTTCCATGAAAGATGTGTATCGAGAATAATGGCTAAGAATTTTGCAGTGTTTATCTGTTGTATAACTGAATTGTTGTAACTTATATTTAATTCCATGTTTTTAATCTTATAAGTTTTGAAGTTAATTAATTTCGGTTTATCAATGTTTATTTTTAATTTGTTTATGTTTGACCATTGAATAACATCTTCTAAAGTTTTATATATTTCCGTCTCATGGGTATCTATATTTTTACAGCCCATAATGATAGTCGTGTCGTCTGCAAATAAGACACAATCATGTGTAAGTGCACGTGGAAGGTCATTGACGTAAATAAAAAATAAAAGGGGCCCTAAGATGCTACCTTGTGGCACCCCGGTACAATTAATCCTTTGCTTACTATATTATTTGTTTCAGTATAAAATTGTGTAATCCCAGCGAATTGTTTCCTGTATTTTAAATATGACTGAAACCATAACAATGAAGATCCCCTTATTCCACATTTCTCAAGTTTCGAGATGAGTATTGAATGATCAACAAAATCGAATGCTTTGCTGAAGTCTAATAGTATAGCTAATATTGCGATTTTATGGTTGATATTATTAACGATGCTGTTTATTAGGGTGAAGGTAGTCAATTGCGTTGATCGATATTTCCTGAAACCAAATTGTTCCGGTGCCAACATGTCATATTTATGTAGGAAGCTTACTATTCTTTTGATCATAACTTTTTCAAAGATTTTAGATAGGACCGGAGTTAAAGCAATAGGCCTATAATTATTTTTGTCAGATTTTGACCCTTTCTTATGTAGCGGCTTTATTATCGACAACTTAAGTTTGTATGGAAAACATCCTTGTTCGAAAGATAGATTTATAATGTGAGCCAAAGGTTCCGATATAAATAGAGCAATACGTTTCAATAAGTCGGAATTAATTTCGTTATACCCTGCCCACTTAGAATTTTTCAATGAAAATATTGTGTAAAAACTTCATTTGTATCCGTGGGTTTTATAAAATTACCGAAATCGTTACTTTTAAATTTTGATGTGGGATACTTAACTTCATTATTGGCAGAAGCAGAACTAGTAGAGTTTTGAACTACATCAATGAAAAAATTATTAAATATGTTTGCTATGTCAGATCCAGATGTAACTGTACTTCCATTGTCGACAATATTATTTGCGAATGGACCAGTCCTAGGCACAGTACCGTCAACATATCGTTTCACTACGTCCCAAGTTGCTTTACCTTTATTGCGAGAGTTGGTTATGTACCTTTGGTTACAAAGCGATTGAGTGCTTTTTATACATTTCTTAAACAATTTTGAATATTTTATATATGCTAATTTATTATTAATGCTTCTATTAAAGTAGTAGTTGTATCTTAGTGTGCTTTTGGTTCTGCAACTAATTTTAAGATCTTTCTTTGGGAAAGCAAAGTTTAAAGAATAATGTTAATTCTTCATGAAATTCATTAAAAGCCTCATTTACGCATTTATGCCACGATAGAGACATGCGAATTAACCGCAATACTACATACGCTGTATCGTCTGTATCCCCTAACGATAGGGACACGCGAATTAACCGCAATACTACATCCACTGTATCCTCTGTATCCCCTAACGATAGGGATACGCGAATTACCCGCAATACTACATCTACTGTATCCTCTGTATCCCCTTATGATAGGGACTCGCGAAATAAACGTAACACTATATCCACTGTATCCTCTGCATTCACTGTATCCTCTGCACCCACTGTATCCTCTACATCCACTGTATCCTTCACACCCACTGTACGTTCTGCATTCTCTTGTGACGCTTCATGATTATTATTAATAAATAATAATTAAATTCATTATAAAGACATTTAAAAATATCACAGAAATTATATTTTAAACAATTAAAATGCAATATTTTGAGTATAAAGTTCAAATATGTTCATTTGGAATATTGAATATTTATAGTATAGTTAACGCATAAATTGTCTCTAAAGATCTCTAAATTTATTAAAATTCTGTTTAAAATATTAAAAATGTATTAAATTATATAAATACAAGTCGACTATATTGCAATAATAAAGATAAATAACATTTGTAATATAATAGAAAAAATGGATCAAAATTTCCTAAGTGGATGAAGGTGTTCTTGTAATGTTCCCTTATAAGAGGGCGTTGCCGGAGACACATACCCAAGGTTTTACATATATATGGGGTGATCGGCTGACCGACTGTTAGTAGTAAGGTTGCGCAATGACTAGTCCTTTATTAGGGACTTAAGATAGTAAGGTCTAACGAACCAAAGCATTAATATAGAAGGTCTCTATGATGCATAAGCATTATGATAGCAGAGTTATGACTTGAAGTCCCATATGAATAAGACATACAATAGTATGGTCTATGTAATAAAGCAAATATGTAGAAGATCTCAAATATGCATTATATTGAAAGAAATAAGAGTTGAAAATGATTATTATAGTGGCGTGTAGATTGCTTCACAGCCTCCAAGACCGAGGTAAACTTGGACTCGCTAACCGGATGTGTCCTATTATATCATCTTAATGGCGGTGGTAAGCGGGTTTGTTGTAGCAGTACGACTTGCCCGTGGACATTGCACACCCCTACCGGTTGTGGGCGGTATCTTAGCGCATAGCGTTATGATACGTGGGCTATCTTTCTGATTAGGGTGAGTGTGTTTGGTACTTCTTTTAAGTGCAGCAAGCATACTCAACTCCATGTCTTAGTGCAATAGCGCTATGATACGTGGAGTTTTGGCTACTGACGTCTTAGTACCGTGCTACTATGATACGTTGGTGGTATTATTAGTTAACAATTGTGTGCCTATTGTTGCCTAACCCGTGTGACGTACATTCACTGTGGCTGGATTTGGTCGTATTCTGTATGGCGTTTACACGCATTGACATACGCGACTTCGGTCGATGTTTGTGCTTACGCACTATCAAGGGGCTAAATCCTCTTTCACTGGTTCGCCAATAATTTTGCTGCGGACTACGGTCCAGTTCCCAACTTAACGTACAATTCGGGGGGAGCGCATTCAAATGGTTGGCGCTCACCGCGCACGTCGTGTGCGGAGCCTTGTGCATCCTTCCACATTTTTATTTTAAAATGTGAGAATTAAATGCCTTGTATCTGGTATTTGATATAAATATTGTGAGCCTTTTCCAAGCGGTAAGGGATTAATTAATACGGAATTGACTGTTGTGAACCAGATACAAGTGGAATAGGGACAATTTATTGTTCTTAACTTTTTGAACTAAGACGATAATGCCATAAATTTATTAAACGGTCTATATTTGAACCTTTAGAAAGATCAATGTATGATCTTTCTAAAGGTTCAAGAAACGTTTACCCCATATCCTTGTGTATTCCTCAGTGTCGAACACTATCTTATCTCTCCTTGTAGACTTTGGCGCAACTGTTAGCCTACTGAAACGATCGTCTATACAAAAACCAGTTGTAGCGTGATGCTATTTTATAGGAGCGATTAAACTATGGCTGAGATATGCATCCGATGGGCACCACAGAGGAAGGAATAAAAATTCCACACTCTGAAGTACCACATCAGCAACAGTATTAGCAGCAACGTTGGGAACGTCCGGCAAGAAGCAAGGGTAGGATGCAAAGAAAGACCGCATGCCATCACAATCGGCCGACCTATAGTGCCAAAAACGGCAGCAGCCCGCAGATCTATTATGAACCGAGCCATTTGGCGTGGGGGGACCTGTTGTAGCAGTAACAGATTCCTTGCTACAGCAGGTCCCCCTGTTGTAGCAAGGAATCTGTAGCCATTTGGATGTGTACGATGAGTCGTTCTGTTTCGGCATTAGCGCTATGGAATCTATAGAGGCACCCGTAGAAGCGCAGAAATTCGTCGCTGTCTATGCGCAGCCAAAGGATGGACAGGTAAAAACCTTCAAGACTGCCGAGGCGTCGAGAACAGATATCCTCTCTGACGTATACGCAAACTCCAGCCTGAGGCACAAAGCAGTGTTCCAATTTGTACCCTGGGTAGGAGAGATAAAAAGTATCAGTCGGAGAGGACACCTGAGTCTCGGTCATAAAAAGCAAGGCCTGCTTAACTCTCCAGACGCAATGCAGAAGCAAAGCATTCACTTCACGCCGGTATTCTCTCGAGCCGGTCTATACGTGCAACAACAAAAGCTGTCGCGTGGCTCTACCAATTTTTTTAAGTATTTGGCAAATCTTTTTTTTTTTTAAACGTTAACCCCACACTAGGATTTTTCCTGTATCGTGGAGGCAGTGAACATATATTGCACAAGGACAAACATCCAGACCCGGAACAATTATTTGTAGGCCATACAAATACTTGTTCCGTGCGGGATTCGAACCCGCGGCCCTAAGCGTTGCAACTCATTGCTAAGCCACTACGCCACGGAGCCGTAATATGTTTATTTTATTTATTTGTAATTGAAAGTAAAATACTTAGAGTAATTTACTTTTATGAGGGGCGTATAAAAAAAAAACCTAAGTTTGTTATAATAACGAAAGTAAAAATAATTCTAAGCAGATATGTGCTTGATATTAATATAATAATTATTATTTTTATCAATAGAATATTACCTGTCTATTAATAAAATAATTGACATGTTGGTTATTACATTTTTTATGAGTAACAGTGATGAACGGGAACAAAGTTAACTTGATGTCAGCGATAGTGAGTAGTGCTGTGGCTCTTCATCGCTACTTACGATCAAAATGCAGATGTGTTTTCACCTATAATGAAATGCCTAAAAACTGATAACGCAGTTAAAAGGGTTTCCAATTCTAGGCACTCATCATAAAAAGCACTGAAGCTCTATCCTTGTATTCTGTATGAGGGTGGACTTTATTCGTTTGCCTGGCATGGCCTCCATGAATCGGCGTTTCAGGTATGCACTAATTCAATCTATCGACATGTAGGAGTATTTGTACCTCTTTCTAACTCTGTATTTTTGGAGACTAATGTAATTAAACGTGGCCGTGCCAGCCAAACGTTTTCACCACGGCAGCCGTGTAACTGTACATTGTAATTGAAAAACGTGTAATTATACATTTTGTATCAAAAATCTTCTTATTCCTATGGCACTCTATTATACGATATACTCGTATGTACCGCAACAGAAATTGTGAATTCATAGTAGAAAATGATAAATTTATGTAGGTAGGATGCAATGTTGGAAAGGTTGTCAATAAGAGACGTCTTCTTTTTTTTAATAGGATATGTGTGACAAACGAGCTCACAGTCCACCTGATGGTAAGTGGTTGCTGTGGCCCATAGACATCTACATTTATCCTCGATTACGAATCAAAATGCAGATGCGTTGTCACCCGTGAGGACTAAGATGGAATGCCTCGTTTCCAGTAAAAATGGTCTCCGGTTCTCTACACTCACTATACGAAACACAGCAGCGTTAAGCTGCTATTTTACGCTGGTATTCTGCGAGAGCGTGGTCCTTCCCCGGTCGGGCCGACCCATTCGTGCTACCACTATACCAGAAATATAGCTGCAGCATGGCTTTACCACTTATAAAATGATCCTTCTATGACTTTAATTAGCCTACTTTTATTAACAACAATTGACATTAGTACAATAAATGTCATCTGGGCTGTCCTACATCACGCTTACCACCGACAAAAAATAATAATTCGTTTCTTTGTTTTATTTATAAGCTTATTAAAATATTTTAAAATTATTTATTATGTTTAAAAATATATAATTTACATAAAAATGGAATCGACCAATTAATTTCGATTTAACAATTTTCCTACTTCCACATAGTTTCGTAACAGTCTAATAATGTTATACGTGTATATATGTTTACATATTTCCGTATAAAATATTTTTTCCACAATATAGTTGTAGTTCAATTTTTATTCAGTTCCTTAGTTATTAATTCATTTTGTCACATAAATCATCTTGTTATAACATCCACTTTTCTAGTCCGTACAATATACTCTTGTTATTCTCGTATCTTTTTTTAATTTTTCCATTGTTTTTTTATATTTTTTAACTTCATATATTTACTTCATTCTTGGTTGTTCATTATTTATTTCCTATTTTACTCCATAGCATTTTTCTATTCATTAAATAATTGTGTCATTTCGTTCACATACAAGACTCGCTATCGCTCGTTATCTTGATCAAATATGTATAGTAGACACTGTTCCTCTGCAATTATAATACATTCTCATTTCCCTTATTAACAAAGCATTTGATAAACAAAGTCCGTCCCGCATTACATCGCATCAAAACAACCTTAATAAATTAATCAGTTATTAGGTTTTAAAAACTCTCATCCGATGAGGCTGATTGTATGTGGATATGCTAACCTCCGACAATTTTCTTTATCTGACTCACACCTACACACTTTCAATAATTTTCATTTATAATTACGTATTCCGTAATACTCACTACTTTTACAAATTTATATTATATTATCTCTTATGATATTTAGGTACATAATTTTCAGTGAGGGAAGGAGGATCACAATATGACCACAACAAAATTTAAATAAATTAATTATATACACAATATGAGTTTCAAAATGGTTTATATTAAGAAAATATTTTCATAATTATTACATCATACATAATCCTCCACATCTGGGATCCGTGTAGGCGAAGTAAAGTTGTGTCATATCATATGCCAAGGAAATCATAGACAGATCTACCCGCATGATCGGTTAAACGGGAACCAAGCCATTCAGCGTGGTGGGCGTTAAAAGCGCCGAGTATCACGATCTCTGCGGATAGGACCTGTTGTTGCACGGAGTCTGCAGCCATTTGGTCGTGGTCGATGAGTCGGTCTGTTTCGGCATTACCGCTATGGGACCTATAGAGGCACCCGTAGACGCGGGGTTGGTCGTCGCTGTCTACGTGCTGCCAATGGATGGACAGGTCCGTACCTTCAAGACTGCCGAGGCGTCGAAAACAGATGTCCTCTCTGACGTATACCCAAACTCCAGCCTGGGGCACAAATGAGTGTTCTAATTTGTACCCCGGGTAGGAGAGATATGAAGTATCAGCCGGAGAGGACACCTGAGTCTCGATTAAAAAGAGCAAGGCCGGCTTCGCCGTCTCTAGATGGAAATGGACAGCGTTAAGGTTGGAATGAAGGCACCTGATGTTGCAAAAATTCACGGATAGCGTGACAGGGGTCGCCTTGGTCTTATTGCTCCGCTTGCCCCCCTCAGAATACTCGGGGCAGCCTGAGCACCTACGCCCAGGAGTGGGGTAGTTTGGTCGTGGATGCTCAGCATGGGATTCGCCAGGGGTGCTGGTACCCTCCTGAGGTAGTCTCTCACCAAGCGCAACGCAGAGGTAAAAACCTCTACTGCATGCTGATATTCTGTGGGGTCGTGGTACCACCCCGGTTCAAGCCGGCCCATCCGTGCGAGAGCAAAAGTAGTCGCGTGCCACTGTTACGATACAAAAATAAATGTCAAAGAAGTTGATGATGTGATTGACGACATAGAGCTGACACTTAATCATGCTTTTGGAAACCACGCCAGTTGTAAACAATACTCCTGTGAAAAAAAACAATACTTCTGTGGTGTACACAAGAGAATTAAGAATAGACAAAATCTTTCTTTTCAAATTTACGCCGAGTTTTAAGTAGAAGGCCAAATACGCTATGTGCCAATTTAATAAGATATATTTTATATAAAGTGATCTTGACTACGTTTCATCAATTCACCATTGATAAAAATAAGAACAGCAATTCTACAATTGTGTTTACAAGAAACACTATCAGTTGAAACTTGCAGCTTGTTCATTATTTTTATTATAAATACCTATAAATGTATATATTATTAGTGAATCATTCCCATAATATTTTGTATTATTATTATTTTGCCCTATCTTAAACGTTCTAAACTCTATAGTAAATGTGACAATCACTAGAACATTTTATCTAGGTACAAAGATGTTTTACATTTTCGTGGCCTCCACATGATATTTTTGTCAGCATTAGGTACCCTTCTATATATGAAACGAATATGAATGTTGCATATGTATACCATAAAAAAGTAAAGTAACAGGCTATGTAAGTGCCTATGCTGAGCACAGGGCTTTTCTTACTTCTGAGAGAGTTTCAGGGCAAGGAAATGTCCGCCGCGCTACCGCAATGCGTGTTGGCGAACTTCACATGTCTTCGAAATTTTTTTTCTTATTCCTCAGACATATGCAGGTTTTCCCACGATGTTTATCTTCATCGTCGAGTACGTGCTAAATCAGCACTTAAAATTGCAATTAAAAATTTCATTGGTGCCGGCAGGGATCGAACACGGCCGTAATTTACATCGAGCGCTTAGACCCTGTTGGCGACGCGCCTATATAAATATTTCATTTTATTAGTTAACCGATTACGAATAGCTTCTTAAGTTAATTATCAGGCAATAATTGTCTTATAAGAAAACACTTAGTTAAATCGTAAAGAAATATCGAATAAATAATGTAAAGGTCTTGAGTCCAATTCCCAGGTCAGACTGGTTTGTCGTTTTCTTAGTAATATTCTCTTAATAAATTCATAGAGGGATTTTTTAAGATATAATTCATGATTCCGGGTTCGGTTCCCCGGTTGAAATACTTTCCAATGTTTTATTGTAAATCTAAGGATATAATATAAAATAAAGTTAGACCAGGATTTGTACCCCGGTCGAAAAGATCACTTTGTGTATAAGTGAAATTAATGTAAAATAGTATTGCATAATATTGTCTTATGTAAGTTGAGCACATTTTGTATGAAAAAGAAAATATCTATTTTCGATATTTGATTCATAAAATGTTCTGTTTGTGTTGTCTGATAAGAACACGATAACTGATAAGAACCTTGATAACTGATAAGAATCTTGTTGGGAACTACTTTACCGACAATGAGAGTCGTGAAAAGATCAGTTCTTCACCTAGTATTGGCTAATACGAGTAGCAGCGCGTGCTAAATTTGTAACTACTTTAACGACAATTGAAAGTCGTGTAAAGATGGGTTGTTCACTTAGTACCAGATAAAAGCAGCGCGCTAATTTGTAGAATTAAAAGTCTAAATAAGTAGAAATTTAAATGTTTGTAAATTTCAGCTATTTATGTAAAATTGACTTGTAAAATGTCATACTTGCATCGTCGGCTGCCGAGTTGCAAATGATGGTTACATTAATGAACAGGACATTAAAAGAAAAGGGAATGAAAGTGAACGCAAGTAAGACGAAAGTTATGGGTTTTGAAAGAGAAGACAGCAAAACGATATGTGAAATAAGAATAGACGGGGAGTTGGTAGAGCAAGTAGATGAGTTTGTATATTTGGGATGGTAGATATGATAAGGATATAGAACGACAAGTGAATGCAGGAAATAGAGTGAATGGGGCTCTACACTCTATTGTGAAAAGTCAGAATGTGTCCAAAAAGGCACGTATGGCAATTCACAATGCTGTGTTAGTACCTACTTTAATGTATGGTAGTGAAAGTTGGGTGTGGCAGAAGAAGCATGAGAGTAGAATAAATGCTGTAGAAATGCGGTCATTTAGGAGTATGTTAGGGATGAAGCTGAATGACAGAGTGAGAAATTGTTTAATAAGAGAAGAGTGCGGTTTGCAAGATGATGTTGTGACCAGGATTAAGAAAGGAATGCTTCGGTGGTTTGGCCATGTAGAAAGAATGAATGAGGAAAGAGTGACAAAGCAAATCTATGTTGCAGAGGTGAACGGCATAGTCGGGAAGGGTCGCCCTAGGCGAAAGTTTATCGACCAAATTGGCGATATATTAAAAATGGGCCATATCAAGAGTACCTTTAACCGACGAGCGTGTATGCGTAGGTATATGGATGTGGAGGAAGCGAGAGAGGTGTGTCAGGATCGTGCCAAATGGAAGTCCATAATCTCTGCCTAACCCTCTGGGTGACAGGCATGAGTGTTTCAGGTTAACTGTATGAGCAAAATAAGTGAATTCTGTGTTGTTTTCATGTACAATATCCTTTGGAATAGGAAAATGTTGATAGTTTTGTATAAGAAATTTAAAAGTGTTTTAAATGGTAAAATGTGAGAAAAAATGTAAATAAAACTATTGCATTAGTAGTTAATATCTTAAATATTTGTATTTTCAAATAAAGAACATTGTTCCAACTTTATATGTAAGATATTTAAGAATTCTAACTTAGTACATATGTAGTAAAATAGGCATATTTTGTTGAATAAATAAAAGGTTTTTTGTGATATAAAAATGTAATGTATATCATAGTATAGATATTTTATTGAGCTATCTTTATGAATAAAATGTATAAATGTATGTTTTATACAAATAAAGATATTGGGCAATCCATGAGAGAGTACTATCACTTTCTGACGGTTTGCCCAATATCTTTATTTGATACAAATTGATGTAATTGAGTTGCGAAATCACACAGAGGGCGCGGCTCTCTTTCGGGTAAAGCGTTTTTGATACTCCATTAGACTGATTTTAATGCTAATTGTTTTCATGTGAAGCACTTTAAAATCATTAACCGGCTTCTGGGCCACGCCCCGAATGCTCGCCCATTTGGGAAGGGGGTCCCCTTCGGCCCCAGTCCGACAACGAGTACCGCAAGGTACAAAGATATCTGATTAACCGCAGTGAGGAAGACGCCACCTTCGTGTGGTATTGCTACGCCCCACTGGAGAAACAACCCACGAAGGTGGGGTTAAGAGGGCTCCCTGCTGATACAGACCCAAAGGACATATAGGAGGCCCTCATAGAGAAGGGCTTCCCAGTCACTTTTGTCCGTTCTATTCCACCGAAAAGAGGCAAAGAGGCCCGGCTGCCTCTTTCATGTAAAAATGGACGACCTAAGCCCCGAAGAGCTCAACAGGCTATATAAAATTGATGAGCTGCTTTACATGCCGGGGGTAACCATAGAGGGCTGGACAGGCAGAATTGGCCCTGCACAGTGTCACAGGTGTCAAGGGTTCGGACATGCATCCTTTAACTGCTATCGGCCCTTCAAATGTGTACGCTGTGCGGGTGATCATCACTGCGGTAAGGATCACTCCGCAAACGTGCCCAGTGTTGCAGCGAATCGCGAGGAAGAGAGGCATTAACATGCAGCCTCCCATGCCCCCGCAAGCAGCACGAGCACCGCAACGTCAACCACCTCCACCACAATGGCAATCACCGCCACCACCACCCCAACGACAACCACTACCCCCACAAAGGCAAACCCAACAACAAACCAACCAACAGCTGCAACCACAGTAGCAACCACAACATCTGGCCCTCAACCACAACAGCGACAGGTCGCAATAGCAATTTGCAATGACCAGGGCGACCTTAGCCCCACCGGTAAATGATGCCACGGAGCGCACAGAGCACCCCAAAAAAAGCGTGGAAAGAAGAAAAAGAAGAGGAAGAAGGTGACCACCCAACCAGAACTAGTGGGAGGTACATCGACTCCTTTTCCTCCACCCACCACCACCACAAAACAATAGCCACTACCACAACCGCGATATACTTTCCCCCTATTTCGAACCAGAATGAGCAAACTGTACCCCAACCCCGAGATCCACGCCCACCAAAAAGGACAATAACTGTCACACCCCAATCACAGCCCCAGGCACCAACCACCATCGAGGAGGCCCTCGCTCAACTGGTGGGAATGGTAATCATGATCTTAGGAGAGGTCTTGACTGCCATGACCACCGGTACCAACCCCCTTTCGGCCATCTTAAGTGCCTTAGCCCAACTAACTTCCGTCAGCAGGCCATCAACTTAGGATGTGCTATTGGAACCCCGGCGGCATCTCGGGGAAGGTCGCCGACCTATGATCTCTGGTCCTGCAGCACAATATCCAGATTGTGCTGCTGGGGTAAACCAAACTGCGCCCCTCTGCTCAACTAAAGCTCCCCAACTTCTTCGTGTACCGACATGACGAAATCTTCCCAGAAGGTATCGCGTACAGAGGTACCGCGGTCCTATTTTTTTATAGGTTAGGGTGACAAACGAGCACACAGTCCACATGATGGTAAGTGGTTACTGTGACCCATAGACATCTACATCTATTCTCAATAAAGACTCAAGATGCAGATGCGTTGTCACCCGTGAGGACTAAGATGGAATGCCTCTTTTCCAGTAAAAAGGGTCTCCGGTTCTCTACACTCACCATACGAAACACAGCAGCGTTAAGCTGCTATTTTACGCTTGTTTTCTGTGAGAGCGTGGTCCTTCCCCGGTCGAGCCGACCCATTCGTGCTACAACTATACTACTAATATAGCTGCAACATGGCTCTACCACGTATAAAACGTCCTTGTGAGGAGGGACGTCATGCACGAAGAAGTTGGCACCAATACAGAATTCATCGCCACTAGGACAAAGGGAATAAGGTTAAAGGTGGGGACCAAAGATACTAGGATTTTCGCCGCCTACAGACCTCCCGGCACCTCGTTTGCCCCCCAGGACATACGAACCATCTTAGACGGAACAACACCTGCTTTTATCGCTGGAGACCTCAACGCAAAACATCCTGCTTGGGGCTACGCGTTAATAACACCTCCGAGGAAGAAGTTGTACGACAACGACAAAGAGTGGAGGTACGAGGTGCTGGGCCCAGATGAGCCCACACATATCCCTACCAAACCTGAACACCAGCCCGATGTCCTAGACATAGTGCTGTTCCATCTTCTGCCATACCCAGTACAGCTGAAAGTGCTGTACGACTTAGATACGCAGCACCTCCTCGTGCTGATTACCATCGACACCAGTGCGGATGCCGTAGTGCCCAGAAGTCTCCGAATGAAGACCAACTGGACGCGCTTTCGCAGTGCGCTGGAGGGCCTCCAACTCTGCGCCTCTATCATCACCCGTGAAGATGTGGAGACAGCGGCCCTACATCTACACAGCAATATAAGAGACCAACTTCAACTCCACTCCCACCCTGTCTCCACGGGGCGCGGGAAGGAGGAACTCCCACGTAAACTGCAAACACTACTGTCCGAGAAGCGGAAGTTGAGGAGGCTCTGGGCACGGACGCAATGCCGACGGCTAAAAACCAAACCCAACTCCATGACGGAAGAGCTGTCGGAAGCAATGAGAGCGTACAGGGGAGAGGCATGGGAGAGGCGAGTCGACGAAACCTCGGAGACACCCGTCTCCCTGCACCTCTTCAACCGGCAGCTCACCAAGGCATCAACACCTGTCTGCCCACTGGTGGACAGCACGGGGAGCAGAATATACGAACCGGGCGGAACTGATGGCACAGCACCTAGAACAGCAGTTTATACCTAATAACATAGCAGAGGGGTACGCAGACCACGTACAAAGTAGTGGACCGCGTACAGGAATACCTTTCAAACCCGGCGCCGCCCTTGGGGGGCTACGACTTTATATCAGCAGCGGAGGTAAGGCGCACCATCATGCGCCTACCTACCCGTAAAGCGCCGGGATATAACGGCATCACCACCACAGCCATTAAACAGCTGCCCAGAAGGGTAATAGTGGCACTCACCAGGTTGTATAACGGCATCCTGAGGACTGGCCACTTCCCGACCATCTAGAAGCAGGGCAAAATCATCGTGCTGCCGAAGCTGGGAAAAGATAGGAGGTTCCCGGCCAGCTACGGCCCCATAACGCTATTGCCGCACATAGCAAAACTTTTTGAAAAACTTACCCTGACTAGGGTCCTTCAACATGTCCCCCTGCGGGAGGAGTAATTCGGCTTCCGCAGGGAACACTCCACCACTTCACAGCTGGCCCGCGTGCTGCACAGATGCGGCCGAATATAACTTCGGCCGCATCTGTGTGGGAGGGGGTCCTTCTCGACATGGAGAAGGCCTTCGACAGGGTGTGGCATGCAGGGCTAGTCTATAAGCTTATCCAAAATACCACCTTGCCGCCCATGCTTGTGCGGCTAATAGCATCGTTCCTAGAGGGGCTGAGCTTCCATGTCACCCTGGAAGGGGCTGTCTCGGCGGCACGACCGATTTTAGCCGGAGTGCCACAGAGCAGTTGCCTATCACCGCACCTGTACGCGGTTTACACCAACGACATCCCCACCCTCCAAGGCCATCTGGTGGAGTGGGAAGATGACGTTGTTTTAGCACTATACGCCGACGATAATGCGTACTTCGCGTCATCACGTCGGGTGGACATAGCTGCCAAGAAGTTGCAGCGGGTACTCGACCTCATGCCTGAGTGGCTGGACAAATGGAGGCTGGCGGTCAACGTCGGGAAGACCGTCGCCTTCATGACCAGGCTGGCCAGAACACCACCAACTCTGCAACTCCACGGGCAGGATGTAGGTTGGAGTAGCACCATCACATACCTAGGATGCCAGATAGATCGCTCGCTGCGCATGACCCCGATGGTCAATCACGTTGTGAGACAGGCCAGAGTCGCGCGAGCGAAACTCTATCCTATACTGGCATCCAAACTTCCAACTAAAACGAAAATTTGTATCTACAAGACCTACGTCCACTCGCGGCTGACCTACGTAGCACCAGCCTGGTACTCGTTGACTCAACTACTGGTACTCAACCACTCAACGCAGTAGGTTGTAGGCCCAGCAAAATCTTGCGCTTCGGGTGATCGTGGGAGCCGGTCGCTATGTCAGGAACGATGTCATCTCACGCGACCTCAAGGTCGAATCAATCCAAGAATTTGTGGTCCGTTCTGCGAGACGGTTGTTTGACCGCGCAGATAACGGGTCACATCCCCATCTTCAGAATTTAGCTCCTTTCTATGCCCGCCCACCTGACGGGCGACCACTCCCACGTGAACTTCTACGCTCACCGCCCGGCACAGGGGACGCCTAACTTGATGGCGCAAAGTGCGCAATACACCAACATAAAAGCTGCCAACGTAGCACCCAGGACCGGGGGGTCGTGTCCTCCTGAGATGCCGCCCATGTAAAGAGGGTCTCCTCGACACATGTAAAACCTCCACAAGGAGAAGAACCACCATACCATGCTAATCTTTCGGGACCAGCTACCAGTAGTATAATATATAATCAAAAAAGAAGAACATATAGGGAAGTGATAGGGAAAGTAATTACTCTCTCACGGAGCGGTTTGAAGATAATTGCT
Organism: Parnassius mnemosyne; assembly: GCA_963668995.1. Classification (NCBI taxonomy): domain Eukaryota; kingdom Metazoa; phylum Arthropoda; class Insecta; order Lepidoptera; family Papilionidae; genus Parnassius; species Parnassius mnemosyne. Next base: position 31,576,914 of record CAVLGL010000086.1, read on the forward strand.
GTTTTATTCCCAAGGGATCCTTCACCTTTAAAACTATAGTTCATCGCACGCAACGTAGCACATATCGAAGAATTAAGGCCTTGCGACCGGGACGACCTCGGAAGACCCGTAATCCCCATCTGAACTTTCTATAAGATAAAGAAGCAACGGACACTCTTTACGCCACATTGACCTCCCGAACTCAACGTAGGTGTCATAGGAAATTCAGAACCAAGACCAGCCGAAGGAAGACCTCTCAGTTGTCTTCTCTTGTCTGAATTATAGAATGTGGGAAGTGGTGCTTCCTTTTCAAGCGTTCCTTCGAGCCGGATGTAGGCTTCCTTTTCAAGGGGTCCTTCGAGAGCCGTACGTAGGTTGCTTCTTTTTCAGACCCAAAGCTACTAATAGGACACAAATAAATATACGATTCAACGAATATAATATAAAACTCTTACGTACTTAAAACTTAAACACTTGATAGTTCGTGATGCCTACTGGACGAAGCTACAGCACCACATCGTGCAATCTAATTGTAGATGCTTAGCCGCGATATAACTCTTATTGACAAGCAAGCATAATAGGCAGTATATTAGTTATATACTTGTCACCTCTGCAGTCTAATAATCTATGCGCTTTTCTAAGTAATACAGAAATTATTTGCTAGACGGTGTTGACGTCAGTTAAATCTCTGCGTTTGCCGTTTCGTCAAGGTCATTCAGGCTTCTTAAAACCTTAATAATATAGTCGCGCTCACTTAACAAAGTTGCTGCTCTACCGGTTTTTACCGACTTTTTTAAAATTACACATTAACGGCTTTTCGCAAAGTTGAAATAAGAAAAGTATTATAACCGTATTTACCTTTATTATGTATCTATAAAAAAGTTATTCAAAAGTTTTATTTATGACACTGATCCATATGTGTAGGAATACAAAGTATCTTAACATCTAATACCATAATTATATCATGAAAATTACGAAAGAAATCATTAAAAAAGTTAAAGTTACAGCCGATATACGTCCCACTGCTGAGCTCCAGGCTTTAGGCTAAAGCCTCCAGGTTTTAGGGCAAGGAAACGTACGCCGCGCTGCCCCAATGCGTGCGTATTTCTTAGACATGCATGTTTCCTGACCATGTTTTCCTTCACCGTCGAGCACGTGGTAAATCAGCTCTTAAAATCGCAATTAACAATTTCGAACCCGGGTTGCTCGCACACTGTCTGAGCTGTGGTAGCTCAGATGGTTAGCGTTCGCTGTAAGTTTCACAGTACGCGAAAAAGAAATTATGTTAATAAAAACATTCGAGTAAACCGTGGCACAGAACTAGCTCTGATTCGGGAAAAGCCCGAAGCGCAAGGCGCTTCCCGCTACACCCTTTGATATTATTAGTAATTTTGTTAAAATCAGTGTTTTCTTATTGAAACATTACATAACTTAATATTTAAAATATAGAATTTGTAAGTAGCTAGGCAGCTATTTTTGCTTGCCACGTGGAGCGGAGCACATAACATAAATATTAACTATTTAAATTATAGCACCAAGATTATAACACCAACTAGTAGCTGAAGGTATTGAGCATCATATAGAAAGAAAATAATACTTTAACCAATTTAGTGGTAATAGGTTAATTCGATGTTTTGCAAAGCGATCCGAGAGAAAGGAGAATGGGATTTTTGGGCCTGAAGTTAACTAATTGTTTTATACCTTAAAACATTGGCCACATTTTATTAAGTAAAATACAAAAAAGAAGCTCTTTTTAAAATCTATATTTCGAAAAAACCATAAAATAAGAAATAAGTTATAAAATCGATTAAAGTGTATTATTTATGGCAATAAATCGATTACCATAAAGAATACACTAGTGAAATTCTCGTTTCTGAACGTTATCTTCCGATCGTGGACTTCACATTTTGAAACTTGACTTGACAGTTCAAAGTTCAAACTATTTACTTTTATATTCACGATTAAATTGGGCATTTTAATATCTGTTTTCGATAATTTTTCTGTGTTAACTAGGGAGATAACAAAAATCGCGTACATATCTACAAAATAATAATAAAGATACAAAATATAAAAATTCCAACAAGTAACAGTTACAACAACAATTCAAGTAATCGATCTCAGATCGATAACCGTAATTCACTTCACTAAGTTGTTGTTTTAACTTTCGTTAATTGTTTCATTATTAACCACAGCTTTTTTGGTGATTTTATACTGATCCTGCTTTTATATCTTTAAGTAATTATAGTGAAAAATAGCCTGTTACAGTGTAATAACAGTGAAAAATCTCCTGTTACAGTGAAGGTAATAGATAATCTCACTTTTACTTATTCTACAATAACTCAGCTCCTAGATTGACAATTCTTGCCGAATTTTCAGCTATGAATTGTTTATATATACGCTTTTAAATTGGCCTATATTCATCTTGTTAACACTTGGACCCAAGAATGTATGGAGACGTCTCCTTCTCCTTTATACACTATATAAATTATATCTTATAAAACACTGAACACATCGAGCAATAAAAACATAAATGACAATTAAAATGTGGAACATCTATAACATAAAAATAAGAACAAGAACAAAATGCAAACAAGAACTCACCCAAGTCAGTTTTGACACGTGTTTAATTAAAAGTGATCGCTCCAATATTTTGGTGGTTAATGAATAAGGGAATGACTGGGCATTCTGGCTGTCTTAAGTACTTACGAACAGAGAGTAGTGTTGAACAGTTTATCCATTGCATGAGGCTTAACAGATTAAATCAGTAAGGGTCGTAATTTAGATGAGCCATTATGAGTATTCGATAGGTACAAATAAGTGTAAGTAACTAATAATATTAGATATTTTTATTTTATTACAATAGCGAATATCCATAAATCTTGACAATACTTTTAAAAACATTTATTGTTGATTTATATAAAATAAAACATAGCATTGGATATATAAGTTGGAAATGTGCATCGGCATATTATTCAGTACCTAAGTCCTAGCAACACCTAGAAATGGAATAAACAAAAAGACCAAGAGTTTAACCACATCGTGTCACCTTCAGTTCCGTCTGATGTATGTTTAAACAAGTGTCCTGGTATACATTCCAACACCTTTAATTACAAGTAAGAAATATATTATACTTTGTGTTTACAATTTAACCTGAACTAGATATAATTGCACGAAGATTCCATTCTCGAAAAAAAAAAACAATATATTAATCGCTGAGCATGGTTTACGCACACAATGTTCTTCGTACATAATAGCTTGCTTTATTATTGCTGTATTCTCACACATCTTTTTAAGGTGACCTTTTTTCAGCTCGTTATTGAAGTAAATTCTTTGAACCGACACTTTGATTTGTTATAACTAAAATATCTATTCATACACACACCGCACCGAGTTTCATTATCAAGCCAGGTAGGTATTTAGTTACTCCTCTGACATATGGTGGTAGTACAGGGCCTCTAGACAAAGTCACATTTTCATTAACGATAACGAAATTAGATAACTCCGAAATGTATGGAACTGACATAAGCTTTCGAAACATCACGTGATCGATCGTTTTCGATCGCTAATTGCTATACAATGTCAAACTACGTAACGAAACGATAAGGAAAACTAATAACACGAACGATATTATCTTAGCAATGCGTAGGCAAATGGCTCTCTTGACATTCGATCTCGCTGAGATGTCGAACCCTTTATTCGACAACTTAGCGAGCCTTGAACCCTTTAGAAAAGCAAAACAACATGGCTGATTGTTAGTCAGCTGTTGGTGTTCTTTGCATCAATTTATAGCGTGTGTAATTGTTCAACTGTGCTAATATTTGTGCCCAGTTGTTAAATATTAAGTATTGTTAGTGGTATAGACAAATACTATTGTATAAAACTTTACTAAAAGTTTAATTTGTTGCTTGGTTGGAATAGGAAACTAACCAAACAAAAAAGTAAAGTAACGTGATGTGACCAATCCTTTTGCAAGTATTTTTTCAGCCTTGCAATATTTGTATGTTTGATCTCACAACTTTTTGCGGCAGGATTCTATTGTGAGACTTACGTTTTTTTTTTGTGAGATTGATTTATCATTTAATAAAATCTCTACACAATTATACGACATTTTAAATATTTTTATTTTGTGTCATCGTTCACCTCTGCTTGTCCAAACATAATTGGGGTCAGCGGCGTTTGTGGTACTCTCCTTTCATACTCTTTCAGCCATCATCTTAATATGTACACTCTCCCACCCTATCCACGCTGGATGTGTTATTAAAATAAAAAAAATAATTTTCAAACAAAATATTATAATTATATAATTTAACTCTTCTATTTTATTAGACCAACTTTAATAATAGCTATCTAGGTACATACACTTACTTATCTACTCATTAAATAACAATATTAAACTTTAAATAAACTAAATATACTATCAATACTAAAAATAAATCTAATAAGTACTAAATTTAAAATCATTTAAAGCTGTTGATAATAAAGTACATCTAACATTATCTTAAACTAGTTTTTACGGGCGAATTTTAATACTAGCCGATATCTAAGCGTGAAGTCTTGGGTTCGATCCCCGAGTCGGGCAGTGTTATTGGGTTTTTCCATTAGAAATTTCTCAGTAGCAGGCTTGGAGTCGTAGTTTGTGTATATTCGCCCCCTGTTACGCGCAGTACACCTCTGGCTAAACCTTCGTGGAATACAGGCGTGATTTTTATATGTACATAAATCACGCCTGTATATCTCGGGTATGAACCCCGGGTCGGGCAGTGTTATTAGGTTTTTCCATTAGAAGTTTCTCAGTAGCAGCTTGGAGTCGGAGTTTGTGCCCGGTTAATGGCAATAGGCTCGCCCCATGTTATATAGGTCTCGTAACATAATTGGCGAAATGTGGGTGTACAGTACACCGTTGCCTAATCCTTAGTGGAATACAGGCCTGATTAAATGTAGTACTTATGGAATATCGTGTAATTGCTCCGTATTGTCCTTGCTCCGATAGTGGTCAAACCATGCTTGCGCAATGTCTGCAAACATGCGTAACACTTGATTACGCTCGCGGTCAACCTCTATCCTTCGAGTCTCCAGATCATATAGCTGCCTGTCCTCCTTTCTTCTCCTACCGAAAACGTAGATGTTCGATGGCAACGAACTCACCCGTCACTCTATCGGATGTGCGCGAGTGTACGCCTCCGGCACGTACTTAGTGTCGTCCGTGCAGGGGAAGCCGTTACCCCAGACCTCAGGGTTGATGGTAACCGTCGCCGGTGGAGTAGAAGGTGCAGGTTGCACCCTTGAACCCCTCCTCGCGGATCGATTTTGCAATGTTGACTGTGTGCGTGGTTGTGTGCGTTGGCTGCCAGCTAGTAGATGGTGTAGGAGTAGCAGGTGCAGGTGGTGATATTGCCACAAATTCTGTAAACAAAATGAACTTGAATTCAAATACCTACTTAATAAAGTATTTATAAAATATTTAGATGTAGGTAGCTAGACGTACGATTGGCTGTTGCGATTTCAAAATCATATATATTTAATAATATATTTATTTGTTTTTTATTTATTTATTTTATTAATAATATATTTCAAAATCAATAATTAAAATCAATAAATAATTATCACCAAGAAGATGCAAATTGCATCTTGTTGGTGCGTGGCTGGCGGTGGAGTCAGGGAGGGCCTAGACAAGTGGCAATCGCTCCGTGTCTAATCCATTTCGTAAATCGATTTCGTCTTAGCGATATCGAACGACACGTGGTAGACAAAGTGACATCGGCACACCTAACGCTAAGTCGAAGCATTATTTCCATAAAAAAACAACTTCTTGACTGTGGTCTCGAAATGAAACGTCAAATTTATGGCACGCTAAATATAAACAAACCACTTCTTATTAGATTGTGAAACAAACTATACTTGTTAACGCTAGATTAAAGTTTGCTCGGTGAAAGTGAAGTTATTGGCGTTAAAATTAACTAGTTAAGTAAAAATTCCAAGGTAAGTTACTTACCTTAGTAAAATTATTGTGAGTGCCAAAATTAGAAAAGTTTTCTGGATATCAATGATTGTGAGTATATTACATTTATAACGATAAAGAATCGGGAACTGACAGGCTTTTTTACGTTTTTAAGGATAATTACAATGGAACCACGGGTGCGAGCCAGTGGTGAACAATTTTCGACCTTTTGGAGTTCATGGAAAGGTAAAGAAGTATTCATCTAAACCATAACTTGATTAAATTCAAATCACTTGAGAATGCTTAATGTAAACAATGACGTAATCCTAACAATCCGTTGCTTATTGCCCTATTCTTTGTTCAACTGCAGTCACAGTGATCTATCTAATCCCCGATGTGGGCCTCAAGGGCGCTTGAAATCCGAGCGGCTGTGGTGCGAGTTGGCGACAATGTTAAACTCAATCGGCTGCGGAGTAAATAAATCGGCAGACAAATGAAAAAAGTAACAAATTCAACAGCTATGTATGGTAATAATCACTTTATGCTTTACTTTATTTACATTAACGATCTACTATTAATATACAAAGTTACTTATTACCTAACTTTCCTACACATTGCTTAATAAATTTCGAAGATTTAGGCAGACTGGAAGTCAAAAACAAAAAAAATAGCATAGCTAATAAGGCGTCATGCAAGTGGTACTGGTGGCGGGCCGAGTAGTTATCGGCGTTTAGTAGGCTATCGGCGGCTCTTCACGTTGGCCAACATACTGGCCAATGTATTGGCCAACAACGATGGCCATCGTGTAGAGCGGGTGTTTAAGTTACGTTGGTACGTATTGGAACGATGGCCCACAAGTTGGCGCGAGATCCGTCTGGTGTCGGTTTTTTCACAAAAGATCAGTGTTGTGGCAGTGTATTGGCCGCCGCGTCCACACGTTGGGCGCACGTTCAGTTTGCTACGAGCTCCCAGAGTGATTGCACGCACCTGATTTAAATTTTATATGCACGCATTGTAACTAGTGTCTACATAACGGCAGTAACAATGACCAATGAAAAAACTTTTCGCTATATAGAGCTCTATCAAGCCGAAAATTGTTTGTAAATAACAAGTCTTTTTAAAAAAATGTAGGTTAGGATTTTCTCCTGTATCGTGGAGGCAGTTTAGAAACATAAATTGCATAAGGACAAACATCCAGACCCGGAGAAATTATGTGCAGGCTATACAAATACTTGTTCCGTGTGGGATTCAAACCCACGGCCTCCAGGTCAGCAACTCATTGCTAAGCCACTACGCCACGGAGCCGTCAAGAAATAAAATTTATTTTTTCCATTTCTTTTTGATCACCCTTATCTTATACACATTCACGTTGTAGTGATTGATGTATTAATTTATTTATTGACTAGCTGATCCTCGTGACTTCGCCCGCGTGTTATTTGGGATTTTAGTTTTTTTTGCGTGGAACCCTAATTCTTTTTCTAAAATAAAATTAGCCTAAGTTAGTCCTCATGACATCAGCTGTCGGCCAGTGAAAGTCCCGTAAAAATCGGTCCAGCCGTTTCAGAGATTAGCCGGAACAAACAGACAGACAGACAGACAGACCGACAGACAGACAAAAATTTTAAAAATTGTGTTTTTGTTATAAGTATCGTATATACTTTCATATGCATTTAGTAAAAAGCCGTAATTTTGACATTAAAAACAGACACTTCAATTTTATTTATTTGTATAGATGTATTAATTGATTTATTGATGTATTAATGCTATGAGACTAGGTAGGATACTAAAATCAAATTAAAAAAGTAGGATACTAAAATCATCTTTTTACTGTCTTTATTATTACCTATTAGGTAGTTACTTTATTTCGTTAATAATACTGTAATTTTTAGCTATGGAAGAGCGAAGTCACCTGTTACAGGTATTATTTTGCTTACTAGGTGACCTCGATCACTGATCGTATAATGTAACTTTAATGTTTGACGAAAAAAATTATTTATTACTATTATTATTATTAAGTTTTATTCTATAATTATATAATAATAAATAAACCTTTTTAAAAAGGTTATGTTTAATAAAATTTTACAACAGTTTCATAGACAGGTTTCGAATATTTTCCAGGCCTTAGTTGTAAAAGTGTTAATTATACCTATGCCTAGGTATGTTAATGTTTATATAGTTTACTTATCTGTATAACGTTAGTGTATAATAAAGAAATATTAAAAATTTATATTAAAACTATTAAATATTGAAAATAGTGAAAATTAAATAAAAAAATAGTGGTATGCTGTGAATAAATAAACCGCCACAGCCGTTAGCGCATCAATAATCATTTTAATAAATTCGTCCGCACATTGGCCTGAACCGAAGCAAACTGAACGACCTTCCAACGTGTGGACGCGATCACAAATTCTCGGCCAATATCTCTGCCAACACATTCGCCAGTGTTTTGGCCAACGTGAAGAGCCGCCGTTAAAGGGAGGCTCTCACGTCTCAGCGACCATCGAATGCGGGCGCCGTTTATCGCAGGCGTTTTCTTATCTATCTTGCACATTTTGTAAATATAATAGATCACTTACACGGCCTATTCACAAACGGATCCGAACACCTCATCTTAAAAACTATAACCCTTTCATATTAAATGCGCGTGCAAAACTAACTATATTCCAATCTTATCACAAGTAAGATCCCTATTTACATTTTATGATACTGAAAATGTTCAAGCATATGTCTCGCGCACGTAGTCTTTGAGGTAACGTATTTTTACATTATTTAAAACTAGCTGTTCCCCGCGACTTTGCCCGCGTTTAATTTATTACATCATTGGATTTCATGGGTTCTTAATTTTTTTTGCGCGGAACCCTAAATATTTTTCTAAAATAATTAAGCCTAAGTAAATAAGTCCCGTCAAAGTCGGTCCAGTCATTTCGGAGATAGCCGGAACAAGTTCAGATTATTAAGTTTTAGTGTCTTTAGCACCATGACTTAATCTTGAGCTGAGACAGCTAGATTAGTTTATTTCAGTTATTTCCATAGCATAATGCCTAATGTGATTTTACTATGGGGATATGCAAAAACTATTTTTGTTTTACGGAAGAGGGTCATAAGAGTTATTTACAACCTGGAACCTACTCTGCGTATTTCAACGTATTTTATCTCGCGTACACCGCCTCTGAGTATTTTTACGAATTTTTAATGTACGTTCACAAAAACAAGAGTAGCAACAAAAATGATATACAGTGTCAACACCAGAAACAAACATAAGCTAGCGATGCCAGTTTCTCAACTCTACAGAGTCATTTATTCATTCATGGGGTTTAATATAATATACGAGTATACGCTAAAACAAAAAAGTCCTAGAAAATATACAAGGTCTCTAAAACCAAGTTTAATTTTTTCAAGTTTTAGTATATTTTATTAAACAAAAACTGTATAAAAAGAGGTTATTATAATATAAATGGATAAATACATCGTTGATAATAACCCCTCGGAATGAGGCAGTTGCTTCTAAGCTGTTTCAAAATAAGTTTTGTAAGTAGTAGTACAACCAGTGTTCTTACTTTGAAATTTTACTTTGAAAAAAGTCCCGTTGGGTTTCTTGCTTGTTCTTCCCAGAACAAAGAATTTTTCAGAAAAATTGGTGGAAGTAAAAAAACTACTTTCAATAGGAATTACTTGTAATTTTAATAATAACGGAACGATTACGCGATAACGGGACTACAGAAGTTGAGCGATAAAAGAACCTGTAGAAAGTATTTGTTTGCCAGCAGGGCTATTCACAATCGTCTCGGAAAGCGAAATCGACTCGGATTCGATAACTTCTCGCACCGAAACCAATAAACGCTATTAACATTTAACGTTCGCACAAAGGTCACTTAGATACATCCTATAACTATTGTATCGTCATTTAGTTACATGCATTTACGAATTTTGTAGATAAATAGGCTTTTGTATTTTTTTAGAGTAACGCCTGAACAAAAACATAATGCAATATTTTGGAGTTAGCCATTGATATCGAATATAAAAAATATATAATTTAACTATATAATAAATAACAAAAAAACTGAGATATGTCTCGTTTCTGTCGGGTCTGGGTTTTTTTCTATGGGGCGTGACCGTACTTCGTTGACGTTTGTTTTCGATAATTGTGACAGTTTGCATCGGAAACTTTACGAGAGCTCTGAGGCTGGCGAAAACTTTTCGAATATTGATGATTAGAAGAGATAAATAAACCCTTTTAATTATAAGGTAGGTAACAAAAATTAATTACAATTATCGATAAGACGTATTTTCATATAATTACTTCAATATTTGCACTTAATCGTAAAGCTGAATTTTTGTGAAAGGTGTGTTTTTATAAGTTTTCTATCACAAATATATATAATATATATATATGCTGCTTTGTGAAACGAGACATATCTCAGTTTTTTTGTTATTTATTATATAGTTAAATTATATATTTTTTATATTCGATATCAATGGCTAACACCAAAATATTGCATCATGTTTTTGTATAGGCGTTACTCTAAAAAAATACAAAAGCCTATTTATCTACAAAATTCGTAAATGCATGTAACTAAATGACGATACAATAGTTATGGGATGTATCTAAGTGACCTTTATCCGAACGTTAAATGTGAATAGCGTTTATTGGTTTCGGTGCAAGAAGTTATCGAATCCGAGTCGAATTCGCTTTCCGAGACGATTGTGAATAGCCCGGCAGGAATCACTCCGCAACAGGCATAAGTAAAGTTCAAAAAAATCACAATGAACAATCATTGTGATTTTTTTGAACTTTAATTAACCTAAATTTATTTTGTAACCCATAATAAGATTTAAATATAAAGAAGATACTGGTACATTTAAATAAAACAGTGAAACTAAACATCGTCAATAGAAGCCAAAATAAAGCCAATTAGGGTTTCAACCAGAGTTACATAATCGCATTGCCGCAGACCTGAACACCAAATTTGTTTTTGAATAACTGTTAGGCCCTGTCCGCACTGCGATATTTCACCGCGTGTTTTTTTTTTTGTACGCATAGAATCTTACGGCAGCTCTTCACGTTGGCCAACATACTGGCGAATGTGTTGGCCAACAACGATGGCCATCGTGTAGAGCGGGTGTTTAAGCTACGTTGGTACGTGTTGGTACGATGGCCCACAAGTTGGCGCGAGATCCGTCTGGTGTCGGTTTTTTACAAAAGATCAAAGGGTTGTGGCAGAGTGGATTTTCTCCTGTATCGTGGAGGCAGTTTAGAAACATAAATTCCCTATTAGTTAGGTATTTTATTTCCTTAATAATACTGTAATTTTTAGCTATGGAAGAGCGAAGTCACATGTTACAGGCATTATTTTGCTTACAATGTGACCTCGATCACTGATCATATAATGTAACTTTAATGTTTGGCGAAATAAATTATTTATTATTATTTTGGGGTATCTATAAAGTTTTCTCATCTGTTTGGGTAGTATAAATATATAATTGTAAATGAAAATGGTAAACATACATAAATACCAATAAAATAAAATAAATACATAAATATATTATAAAAACCCAACGAGATGGAAGCCCTCGGCAGGAGAGACCAGACGGCCTAGGGTTAGGGGAGAAGGGAAAGAAACCGGCGGACGATGCGGGCGGTATCGAGGAGCACCGCCTTCTGCATTTGAGCCTGAAGCGGTCCGTCACGGAGTCCCAGTCGCCTCAGATGACCCGAGAGGCTGACTGGGCTTAACCCGTTCGCAGAAACGACCACAGAAATAATTTCGGCCGGCAGACCACCCCACATGTCGGTAACCTCGTGAGCCAGGTCCAGATATTTTGTCAGCTTATCTGTTTCGGCTTTCACGAGGTTCTCGTCATAAGGAATGGTAATGTCGACCAAAAAGATCCTTGACTTTGCCCAGTCCATCAGCACAATATCAGGCTTATTCGCAAGAATAGTCCTGTCTGTGATGATGGCCCGGTCACAGTAGAGCCTGGCGCGGTCATTTTCGAGCACGGCTTCCGGCAAATACTTATAATACGGCAGTTTACGATCCACGACGCCGTATTTTAGAGCGAGCTCCTGATGTAGAATCCTGGCTACTAGATTGTGTCTGTGCAAATTCTCAGAGTAAGAAAGCGCCGAACAACCGGAGATGACATGCCTAAGTGACTCACCGGGATGGCGACAAGCTCGACAGATGTCGACGGCGCCATCCTTTAGAATGTATCTCCGATAATTGTTGGTCTTAATAATCTGATCCTGTATCGCACAGACAAAACCCTCGGTTTCCCCAAAGTGGTCACCGAAACGTAGCCAGTGAAGGGAGGCGACTGTGTCTACGAAAAGCTCATGTAGAGCCTTGTAGAGCTCCTTCTCCTTCCATACGGTCTCCCGGTCGGAAATGCACTGTACTGCTGGGTCTTGCCATTGCTCGTTGGCTAAGGATAGATGAGTAAGCCCTTTATCACACGAAATGACGTCCCTATAGAATGAATCACCCGATCTCACCAGAAAGTAATTACGGAGGCTGCACACTTCACGATTATGCATGGTGAGAGCGCTCAAAAAGCCGCGCCCACCATGTTTTCGCGGCAAGTACAGCCTCATTAGTAGGTAGATGGATATTATCACGTAATCGGATAATTATCGTTGTCGTATAATTATGGTTGATTACTTATCAAAGGGTCGGTTGTCTGAGCGAGGCATTTTTTGTAGATCGAACGGGATGTGTATCTTTATTGTATTGTGGTTCGTATTTAATCTAATAAATGGTAATAATATAAATCTAATAAATGGTAATTTGTATTTGTGTAATTTTATTTAACTTGATTTGATAGGAACGGTATTTTGTTACTCGTTAATTCTTTTTGTATTTGTTAATTTGTAATTTGAATTTGAGCCGCGTAGTAATTTGTATTTAGAAGTAATGCCATCGCGCGGCTAGGGCTATCGCCATGCCGTTTTGTGTCTGGGTGCGAACGGCGTTTCCTCTCAGGGCTCTCGACTCCCACGGGTGAGGGCGCTCGGCCACGCCCCCTGTCGGGGGTTGTTCCCCCAGGGGCGAGGGGGGGGGGGGTACGTCGGGGGTCGTCGCCGCCTCCCTCAGTATGTTGAGAGGGACTTCACTGCCACTCAGCTGTCAGCTAGACCCTTCCCGCCCCGGTCAGCTGAGTGGCCGCGGCTCAAGGCACTACCGTTCCCCCTTTGATGTAGGCAGCTCAGCTATGTAGCTGCTGCCCTAGCTCCCACCACGGCCGTCTCCACTAATTCTGTAAGCCGTCAACAGCTCACATGCCAATCTGTTCTCTTGTCGACGGCCTCAGTGAGGGTGTACCGCCCGAGCGTCGAGTATTTGACGGTACGCGCTTTATTTGTTCCGGGTTCACACCCGGGTTAGCTTCTGCTTAGTTGTTGGGAAGACTAGGGCTCCATGGGAGCGTTGAATTGCGCTGTTAGGGATTGTTAGATTAGGTTTTGGTCGAGCACTTAATTAACGATGCTTTGAATTAAAATTAAAAATGGTTTGTGCCTTCCGCGAAATGTTTCATATTGTGGCGGTTGTGATTAAAAGGGTTGAATTTAATATACTCCTTGAATACGTGTTCATATGTTTTTGTAAATGTATTTGATCGCTGTGTTTGTTTTGTTGCACGGAAAATTGAAATTGAATTGTGTGCCCTTTAAATGCTTGTGCATATGTTCTGTAAATGTATTTGATCACTGTGTTTGTTTTGTTGCCCGGAGAATTGAAATTGAATTATGTGACCTTTTTGAATGCTTGTGCATATGTTTTGTAATGTATTTGATAATTGCATCTGTTTTGCTGAAAGGAAAATTTGAATTCATTTTAAATTGAATGACGCGTTATTTGGATATTTGTATATATGTTTTGTGGATGTGTTTTGTCATGGTGTTTTGTTGAAAAGAAAATTGAAATTGGATAACCCTATTTGTGCCGAACGGAATAAGATTCAGTCCTCTTTTGGGTTTCACATTTTGTTGGCACTGTCTAAGATATTTATTTGAAATGAGAAATAGGGCTGTCTCTTCCGTTTATCGTTTTCTTTAATTTGTCAGTTTGACCTATGTGCATCGGTGATTAATTTGTTTGAATTAATTCTGTAGTTGAACATTGATGCTTTTGAAAATTAGTTGAAATATGAGCTTAGGACTACTTTTCTAAAGGGCTAGCTAGTTTGGAGATTATCAGATTGAAATCAGCTACCGCACTATTTGAGTAAATGATTATATGGTGGATGGCTTGGTTGTGCCTACTTGTTTGAAAAGTCATACTAGGGACTATCTGTGCGTTTAGTTTGGCTCTCCACAGACGACGTTCATGTGGAATTTGTGGGTGCTCTCTGTACTGAAGCTTAGGAGGCCACGCTGGGCCTCTTCGTGTCGCGTCGCTGTTTGCAGACCTGATCCGGTCGGATTGTGGAACGAATCATAGGGGCACAGATAGGTGTTGAAAGAGGTCGTCGGACTTCTGTCCAGTACAGGACTTATTAAGGTGCTGCTATGCTCACCAGGGGCATCCAGCGAAGGTTGACGCGCCGGCTTGCCATATTGGGGCTATCTTTTGAGGCGGTGGCTAGGGTACAAGATCTGATGGGGTGCCTAAGGTGGCCTAGTTTGGGTGTAGATTCGGTCTTGCAACGTGCCGTCGCGACCCTGTCCCGCTTGTCGGTTTGCTCTCGAACATAAGTCCTTATGTCCGGGACGGGGGTTTGTTTATGTCCAAATTTGGCCATGTTGAACGCCCTCCAATTGCGTTCGAGCTGTCGCGTCACCCGATAGTATGTAGGCGATTTGAGGCTGGCAGTCAGTCGCTCGACGCGTGGGCAAAGCGTCGATGCCCCGCCGCCCACGATGCGGGGAGACCGTCAAGCCCTCTTCCCTAAATTCACGGGCCCGTCGTCATGAAGATATCGTTATAATTGGGTCGTCGCGTTAGTGCCTTTTGTGTTTTGGTTGCCTAGTTAAATTAATTTGCGTGTCAACGAGGCGTATTTTGACTCTGGCGCGACGTGTTATTCTGGTGCCGAATTTATAATTTGTGATAAGTGAATCCGGGTCATTCAATGTCGAATTTTGTGCTACTGTCCTTGCCGTGTCAGATATTACGTGTTCAATTCTGCGATGAGTGTGGAATTAGGCGAATTGAAGCTAAGAGACTGAATAGTGACAGTGAAGAAAGAAGTGGTCCGGCGCTGAAGCAGTCTGGAGCGATGCAGTATTTTGGAGCAGCCTGGAGCCGCTGATGGTCGCCTATGCTTTCCAAGGCCCCACACATTCACACATCACTGTACACCACTCGCTATCTACCATTACATACACTCACGGCCTGCCCAAGCCTTGGAGCGAAGTTAGCTCCTGATACAGGTAAGTACCTTTGCTTTCTAGTTTGCTCCCATATAGTTTATTGTAATAGAACATATTCCCCGTGGCCATATTGAGGTCCGACCTGCGTCTGCTCGTGAAGTCTTCTGCTGAATGGGCCCCAGAGGATTTTACCCTTGCTGGAGCAGCCGTAGGCCGTAACAACTGTACTTTATTTAAAATTCAGAGTTAACTGATCACTGGAATATTTAAAACATGTATCTAGCTACTTATATAAATAGTTAAAATAATCAAATGGAAACCTACCTAGTTTAATGAAATGAGTAATATCACAAGAGGTATATGATATTTTTAGGTTTTTTTTATATTAATTTATCTAATACTTAACCATAACGGTTAAGTATTAGATATAATCAATAATAGATGTACTCGGATAGCCATCGTACCCCTACTGTACAAGAACTTCAGCACTACGATATACGGATAGTCAACTTGGCATCGCTGAAGGGACTGCAGCACCGCCCTAATTTCAACAGAATCAAAGGCTTTTTCATAGTCCACATACATCAGACATAGTGGCAAATTGTATTCCTCGGACTTCTGTACAATTTTTTGATGGGTATGTATGCGGCTATCGTGCTAAAGCCTTTTCGGAAACCGGCTTGTTCGGGCGGCTGGAAGTCGTCAAATCTGCTCGCGAGACGATTCGTAATGACTCGAAAACAGCACGTAGACGCAACACTGAGCAACTTATATCTATGATAGTATTATTTACATAACAAATATCTTGCACCCAATTAATTTTTTCACATCCTTTAAAAAAATCTTTTTATCTTTCAAATATGTCTTTATGGTTGTGTGAAACTCTCTATAATCAATAAAGCCCTCGCTCCATCGATACCCTCGGTGCTTTTCAATCCAGCCAATTTCTTTTTTCTCTTCAGGAGATAGTGAAGTGAATGGGTGAGGAGGTTTAATTAGAAATATATTGGTGTACTGTAGAGTTGCTATAGCAAACTCCTTTACTATAAATTTATTTTTGCTATTTTTGAAGCCTTGAAGATCGACGATTATTGTATTACTATTCATGATATTTTCTTAACGATATTATTTAGCGGTTTGTATTCAAATATACGAGTACAGTCGTTTAATATCAAGCTTTAAGCGGTTGATATAGCTCAGATTTAGAATTTCTTATAATAAATATTTTATTTATGGTTTATTATTTCAATTTTCGATTTTATCTGAATTTGAATTTAAATGATTTAGTTTTTTTTTCGAATTCAACTGAAAGCAGTAACACATAGATAAGTAACACTGATTAAACTATTTAACTCAGTTTATTATAATAAAATATAGTTCAGATTTAGAATTTCTTTATTTTATTATTTTATTTATGGGTTATTATTTCGATTTTCGATTTTATCTGAATTTGAATTTAAATGTTTTAGTTTTTATTTCGATTTTAACTGAAAGCAACAACACATAGATAAGTAACACTGATTAAACTATTTAACTCAGTTTATTATAATAAAATATAGTTCAGATTTAGAATTTATTTATAGTTGCATCAAACATAGTTGCATCAAATCTATTGTTGTTTTTTTTAAATTTATTTGTAAACGTTTAATAAGGTTACCTTAATTTTCAAAGGGATTTGTTTAGATCCTCTTAGCGACGTGTGAACTCGCAAATCGTTGCAAAGCCGTCGAAATGTGCTCTTATTCAAACTGAAATGTTCAACAAACAGTATCTCAGACATATCTTCCACTCTTTCTATTTTTTGCCGGTAATCGTATATTTTTTGACGCCTCAACCACACACTCTCATAATGTGCAGCCCTTAGTAAACGAAACGTATGCATTTTTATCAAAAGAAAAAAACCACGAATAAGAAGAAACAAACAATAATTGATGCAAACAACACCAATAGCTGACAAACAATCAGCCATGTAATTTTGCTTTTCTAAATGGTTCAAGTGTTCGCTAGGTTGTCGAATGAACGTTTAGATATCTCAGCGATTTAGAATATCAAAAGTGCCACTTGTCTAGGCATTGCTAAGATAATATCGTTCGTGTTGTTAGTTTTCCTTATCGTTTCGTTACGCAGATTGACATTGTCTAGCAATTAGCGATCGAAAACGATCGATCACGTGATCTTTCGAATGCATATGTCAGATCCATACATTTTGGAGTTATCCCTTATGCTATTTGAAAAAGAAATTTTCCCACCATAGATAATTTTGAATGATGTTGGTGGGATTACTGTTGAAATATCTATATATATATATATATATATATATATATATATATATATATATATATATATATATATATATATATATATATAATTATTAGGACTTTGAATGACAAAAAACATCTAGGAAAGCTAAATTTAAAAGATATGGCGTTAAGGTAGTCTAAAAATGCAGTTTCTTTGTCTGCTTGTAAAATTGTGAAAGTATCGTCTATGCATCGCTTGTCGAATCTTGGATTTTACATGTGCAGGAAGAAGGGCTTTCTTGTCAAAATCCTCCATGAATATATCGGCGACAAAGGAAGATACAGGTGAGCCCATCGCCACACACGGAATAATGAAATAATGTTACATAATTTTGATATTGTTTTTTTGATTAAGTATAATGTTCATTTTTTTATTTATGATGAAGACATTGAGCCCTATTTTTAAAATATTTTTGTTAAGGTGTTTTATACAATATAAATTAATATCTAATTAATAATATTAATATTATTAATTTTATACGTGATAGAGCCATGCTGCAGCTATATTTTTGGTATAGTTGTAACACGAATGGGTCGGCTCGACCGGGGAAGGACTACGCTCTCACAGAATACCAGCGTAAAATAGCAGCTTAATGCATTTGCATGTTGATTCGTAATCGAGGATAAATGTAGATATCTATGGGCCACACCAACCACTTACCATCAGGTGGACTGTGTGCTCGTTTGGCACCCTTATCCTATAAAAAAATCTATTTAGAAAAATATTTTACCTAAATAATGCACACAAAGCCGATACTAGTCTTTACTTATTACGTCAAGATTGTTTACGACGACTCAGTCTTTATTTCTTTATTGGTCTGAAATGTGAACATGTTGAAGCGTCCGTAGCCTAATGGCAGGGCGCGGACCGCGAACTCGAAAGGTCGTGGGTTCGAATCCATCATTCGACTACTGTCGTGAAGCACTTCTAACACAAGCATTTTAAGCTTACCAGAAGTGGTTAAAGGGAATATTAGTAATGTTTAATAGCATTACTAGTATTTTTATTAAAAAAAAACAGCTTTTCTCTTAATCCGTACGCTACGATTTATGTAAACATAAGAAATTTTAAAAAGGAAATACACGTGTTACAAGGGGCTTGTATATGATCTTAAGTGCTTTTGAGGACCTAGAGATTCATGGTTTAAGAAACCCTGAGAATGGACTAAAACTTAACAAATAAAATTTTGTATTATTTGAAAAAAAAATTTGTTGCTTGCAAGATGACTGGAGTTGGTAATGTTTGGGATGACACATTTTAATTGTTTGATGATAAAATATCATAGGTATTGTACTTTACGAAAATAATAATCATAATTTTAGCACTAAAAACATAAAAACAGAACATTTTGGAAGTACTATATACACAATCATTACCGACTTGTGCTATTCTGTGGACCTGTGTGCCGTGTACCGCCTTCCTAACCACAGTAAACATCTATTTCTTATCGAACTTGAAAACATTTTACAAAAATACTGCTGGTAAAAAGAGTTGTATATATTGGAGACATAAATATTGATCCGAATTTGGATAGTCCTGTAAAACATAAACACAGTAACTCAGTGTACAGCTTGGGTCTTGTGCGTGGGATTACTGATAGCACACGAATAGAAACATTGGGTGCTAAGTTAAGTAAATCTTGCATCGATCATATTTATGCGAGATCCCAATATGCAAGACCTTTTCACAGCGGCTATCCGTACGACACTAGCTAAACGAAATGGGATCCGCTACTCGTTTGACCATTAAACGAAGTGGGAGATTTATGCAGGGCTCCGTATCGTTCAAACGTGGACTTCTTCTTGACCGTAGGATAATGAAGTTAAATAAAACTATTGTTTATATGAAAACAAGAGCTGCTTGTAGAGTGTAGCTTGTTGAGGAAGTGTAGAGATGTCTGTTGAGCTGGATGCAGAGCGAACGATGAGCGAGTGACGACTGATAAACTGGTAATAATTTGGGTCGCTCACGGCATGTCTTTTATTTTGTGCGGTTGATTGCACAACTTGTGCAAGCGCCTGTGAGGCGCACATGCTCCGTTCGTCCAATCAGCGCTCAGGAGGAAGGAGTGCGGGGGTATGTAAAGTGTGACTCATAATTTATTTTACAATTATACACGTTTATACAACAATTCTTTGTAAACAATTATTAACAAGTAAGTGACACATTATAAAACACACAACAATTCTTTATAGTGCAATAAACAATTACTAATACATAACACTACAAGACATATAACAGATCTTTATTAACAATTACTAATACATATATGACAAACACTACAAAACATACAACTCTTTGTAGGTAAACGAAAACATTAATAAGCTTACGTGACTAAAACCTAAATAACTTCTTAATATCTAGGCTGTTATTTACAATCTCCCCCTCGTGTGCAAGCACTAAAAAACTGTTTTAGTCCGTTGTCGTAATTTCGATGAGGCGAGAGGCCGGGCGACGCACCAAACCCGTTGCTGTTCTTATTTCAGTTATTCGGACGCGCCCATCTGGGCCTGGGTGGACTTCCGTCACTTCGCCTCTAGGCTATACTCCTCTAGGCATTGTGCCATCACAAATTATCACGATGTCCCCAACTTTTAGATTTTTGTGTTGAGAGTTGGAGCTGGACCGGGGCATTAAAAGAGGTCTGTATTCCGCTGACCAGCGTGCCCAAAACTTGTCGGCTAGTGCTTGAGTGGCTTTCCAGGAGCGTGGGTTCAACTGTGTGTCTTTAAATGAACCAAACGGTGACATCCTGCTAGAGCGCCCAATAAAAAAGTGATTGGGTGTCAGCGCTTCTTCATTCAAGTTGGGGTTCACCGAAGTCAGTGGCCTCGAATTAATCACATGCTCGGCTTCCAGCAGTAACGTGTGCAGCACTTCGTCAGGGGGCGACCTCTCCTTTAGTGTGACTTTTAATGCTGTTTTTACTGATCTGATCAATCGTTCCCAGGCACCGCCCATGTTTGGGGCTCCGGGTGGTATCTTTTTCCAGGTGATCAGCTTTTCAGATGCGAAGGTGGTAAGGCTATGGTCGTTGATTTGCATAGCTTCAGCGATTTCTCTTTCAGCACCCACGAAGTTGGTTCCGTTGTCGCTGTATATCACGGTCGGTGTGCCCCGCACCCCATCATTCTTCGTAGGCTCATGATCATGGAAGAGGCCGTGAGGACTGTGGCCACTTCTAAATGCACAGCGCGTGTAGTGAGGCATGTGTATAAGGCACCCCACCTTTTTTCTATCCTTCGCCCGACTGTGATATGCATGGGCCCGAAGTAGTCTACTGCGGTTGCAGTGAAGGGCGGTTGATTCTGGGCCAGCCTTTCGTCTGGTAAGTCGCCTAAAGGGATTTTGATGGGATCCCCCTATAGGTCCGACACCATTGGCATTGGTTGCATATATTGCGTATAACGCTGCGTAGTCCTATTATGTGGTATCGCTCTCTCAGTTCGTTCATGACGGTCTGGTGATTGCCATGATTGAAGGTTGCGTGCGTGTGATGGACCAACAGCCGAGTGAAGCCTTCTTTGGCGTGTAGGACTGGCAGATTGTGTTCGTTCTTTATTCTGCTATCTAAACACTTAATGCCGTTGCGGTCGATCTTCACGGATAGCTTGTAGAATGGTGACTTCTAGGGTGGTCGCCGCCCAGCCTCTATAGTTGCGATGTCTTCGGCGAACGAGTTATACTGACATCTACTTATGCGCAATAACTCCGCTAGTTTTATATGGCTCGGTGCGAGTTCAACATTTGTGCCTCTTTTGAGTAGCTTGGCTTTAAATATCTCAGCGGCGAGCAAAACGGTGGCAGCGACGCGAACTAATCGGCTGTATTTTGAAAATCGTTCTGACTCGGGTAAGTAATCGCTAACGTTACGCTTAATTATTACGTGAACTTGTTTTAATATTCTTTCTTCCCCTGAAGGGGGTAACGATATTTCATTTCGTTTGTCCTGTGGCCACGTCGCGGGGTCGTTCCTTATAAACGCGGGTCCGGTAAACCACCTGTGTTCCGAATTAAAATTGGCAGGTACGCCCTTGGTTGCATCGGCCGCGACGTTATCTGAGCTGGGTACCCATCGCCATTTGGTTGGCGAGGTTAGGCTTTCGATTTCAGCCAATCGGTGTGCGACAAACGACTTGAACGTGCGCGGGTCCGATTTAATCCAAGTTAATACAGTTTTAGAGTCTGACCAATAATGACATATTAATTTTTTATAATCCGACTCGCGTTTGACCGATTCAGCTAATCGACTGCTTAACACTGCGGCTTGAAGTTCTAACCGGGGAATCGATATTGGTTTTAGCGGAGCTACTTTGGCCTTGCCTGTTACCAATCGCGACGTCTTAGTGCCGTCCGTATTTGCGCTTACGAAATATACAGTATATGAGTTAAACACCGCATATGAAAAATGTGGTAAAGTGTTATTTCTGCCAGGGATTCAATTTTTGGGTGACAAATGAGCACACAGTCCACCTGATGGTAAGTGGTTGCTGTGGCCCATAGACATCATCCTCGATTACGAATCAAAATGCAGATGCCTGAGAAATGATGAAGCGGAGTAGACCTTTGCACTCGCGTCACAGAAAATGTGTAACTCCCCTTCTCCAGATGACGTGGCAGGTATGTACCTATCTATTTCTAACTTTTTTAATAATTGTAAGTTATTTATAAATGATAACCATGTCACGTGATGCTCGGTTGTGATGGGGTCGTCTCAATCTATCCCACTACGCCATATTTCCTGTATAAGACATTTGCCTATCATCGTGATATGCGAAAGTAAACCTAGCGGGTCAATTACCGACATTACTGCGCTGGTTACCTGACGCTTGGTAGGTAGTGTGTCACCTCTAATTACACTCGTGGGTGTGTTTCTAAGATTGACATTGAAGCCTAACGTGTCGCGTTTGTGATTTCAAATAAGACCTAATGTCCTTTCCGAATCACTTTTATCTAGCGTGGTTGTGTCGCTCCTACGCGTATCAGTGACGTCGCTAACTACCTCGGGCTCGTTCGATGCCCACCCGCGTAACTCGAAAGATGCGTTTCTATGTACTTTGCACATATCATTTACTATTGACTTCGCCTCGCTTTCGGAGTTGAACGCGCCTAAGTAGTCGTCCATATAAAAGTTGCGTACTGTAGCCTTCGCGACCTCGGGATGTTGATGACGCCCCTCCATAAAAATTGTAAGCTATCACGGTCCTCTTGTATAATTTTTACTTGTAAAAAGATTTCTTTTATGTCGGCTACGACAGCAATACGACCCTCTCTGAACCTAATTAATACGCCGAATAACGACTGTAGTAAGTCAGGGCCTGATAATAACGCGTCGTTAAGGCTTTTTCCCCCGCATTTGGCTGCTGCATCGAACACTAACCTTATTTTGCCCTTCTGAGGGTGTACGACTGCCAAATGCGGCAAGTACCAGCTGCGTGGCGACGTGGCTGGGGCGACTACTTGTTCAGCATAGCCTGCTTCTATAAGGTTGTTTACCTGCTTACTATATTCGGTTTTTAGGTTTTCATTTTTATCTAACTTATTTTCTAAGCTATATAGACGACTGAGGGCTTGTTTTTTATTGTTTGGCATCTCCTCAGTGTCTGTTCGCCAGAGTAAGCCCGCTTCGTACCTATTGCTATTGTCCGTTTTTTTACAAGTCTTATCTAGAATTGCTAGGGCTCGCTGATCCGGGTCAGATGTCGGTCGGCGTGCCTCTATTCCTAGAGATTCTATGCTGAAGAAATTTCTTATGAGCTCCAATGCGGGGTCGTCGGTTTGTGTGGGCCGTACGTGATTAATTATCGCGACAGTATTACCGCGCCGTCCGTTGTGACCATGCAACACCCACCCTAATTTAGTTAAAGATGCTACGGGCTGGTTTTTATTACCGACTCGCAATTGCCTGGACGTAATTAAGTGCCAGTTGTCTTGGCCTATCAATATGGTCGGTTGCCCCTGCTCGTAACATAATTCGTCCTCTATCTCCTTTAGGTGGTTGCACTGTTGCACTAACTCTCTGCTCACCTTTTGTGGCGATCAATTTAAGTTATTTATTGTGCTCGCATTTATAGTTTCCAAGTTTCTGTTATATAAACCGCGAATGGATAATTTCACATGACATGATTCTGTGTCGTTTATTTGATTACCCCCTACCCCTTCTAACGTCAAGAGCCGTCCGCGCCCCCTAGGAACAATCGAATCTGCTATGCCCCTTTCGATCAATGTCATAGTCGATCCTTCATCTAACAAGGCGTATGTGCTTGTTGTTCCTATTGGACCGTTTATCTCGACCGGCACTATCTTTAATTAGGTGTTAGACGCATGTACGTGATTTATTGAGCTTACGTTGCCGTGGTTGATTGTCGGTTTGTTATCGCTACCGTGTAACATTTTATGGTGTGACGCTTCACACCCGTTTACACCACATGGTACGTATTTGCACTTGACCGGTCGCCTCTGTGACTTGCCAAGGCATCGAAAACACAGCCTGTTGCGTTTGGCCGCCTCCCATCTTTCGCTTACGGCTAATTTAGCAAAGTCTGCACATTTTATAACATTGTGGTTACCGAAACACATCGTGCATAGGTCATTTGATTCAACTGATAACTCGACTATCGGTCGTGATGGATGTGGTTTCGATGTCTGCCTTTTTGTATACGGTTTATTTATGGCTGCTATCGTTTTACGCGGCGAGTTCTCACTGTTTTCCGATCGGTCGCAGGAGCTGTCGCTGCTCTCGTCGCGGTGCCGTATGTGGCACTGATTTCGATCGTGGACCGTGTTCACCACGCGTGTCTTCATTTTATTAACCTTGCGGTCGTCCCGTGTTGTTTCGTATGCAAACATCGCGCCGCACTGGTCTGCCATATCGTTTAAAAATCTAGATAGCAGTTCTAACTCCGGCGCTTAGGTGCGCTTTGATTTAAATTCGTACCATTTATATTTTAAAATAATACTTAGCTTTTCTACAACCCTACTTACTATCTCAGGCGAGTAGAGATATTGCGGCTGATTGAGTGATTTTATTGCTGCTACTGTGTTAGATATTTTGCTCGCGAAACTACCTATATTGTGCCCGTCTTCAGTCATGCGAGGCATGCGTTTTATATTTTCTAATTCGGAAAGTATTAATAATTCCGGCTTTCCGTAACGCCTTTCTAACGTATCCATGACTTCGTATGGATCATATACTGTAAACAGTAATGCTCTAACAGTTTCGCGAGCCGCGCCTCTTAACGTTTTGCGTAACCTGGCTACTTTTTGTACGTCAGTTAACATGCTTACCGTGTCGTTGAAGACGGATTTGAAAGCCATCCACTCTGAAATCGCCCCGTCGAAATGAGGTAGCTCGTGGTTGTATTTCGGTGCCGTTGAGTCCGATTTGCCTGAATTTACCGCTTGAACAATCGCGTTGGCCAGCATCACCATGTCGCTACTATTGTTGTTAGTATACATCACGTCTTTACCAATGCGCGATTCGTGGTTGTTCGTGTTAGGTGGCCGTGCGTTTGGCTCCGAGGGTCGTGCTTTACCTAATATTACCGGTCTATCGTTTACATACTGCCCTGAAATCCAATCTTCAACACGCGTTTCTTCTACTCTGGACGGCGATTCAGCGTCGTTGGAATTTTCCAGCTCTATTCTGGCTATTTCTAAACGACTTAAGGCAGCTGCGGCTGCTGCCCTAGCCTGTGCTAATGTGGAATTATGTAACACTAATTTGGCTTTTAAAATAGATAATCGACTATGCGCCCTGTCCTCGGGGACATTTACTACTGTGCCCGGCGTACTCCTATCCTGCGTATTTAAATCATCGACTTGAACGGACCTATTTTCGATTACTGCTCCCGTCACGTTACTGTTACTATGCGTGCCGCTGTCACCGTTTGTATGCTCTGTGTCCGTGCTCTTACTTCACGTACTTGTTTCTGTTGAACTCGTCTGCCCCGAAGCCGACGTGGCGTCTGTGGTAGGCGTGGATTTGCCTGAACGTAATAAACGTTCGTTTTCCATTGCGCGCGAGGGTCCCTAATCCTACTAATTACTTAAATTTAACACTTTCACTTTATCACTTTCACTTAGAGTTTCTACCCTACCTACCTAACGGGTCTGCCCGGACTTCTACCGCGGTGATGCCGGACCAGGGATGTAAACTACTGAGGAAAGGAAGGTGGATACCTCCCGGTAGAGGGCGCGGGCGTTCACGGGTGCATCAAAGTGCGGTGGGAATATTCCACACTTATCGTTGTGTGCCAACCTGTGGCCCCAGAACGTAACCGCACCTTGCCGGCGGGGTCTATAATACCTGAAAGTACGTTTCTTGATGGCAGTTAACACCGCAAGTCTGCCACGTACTTATGTTGTTTGCTTCTAAGTAATTAGCAGTAGCTATGTATGACCAACAACTAACACTCGCGCGTTCTTGTTTCTTTCTTGCTTTCCGACGTGGAGAAATGGAAACTTCTTGCTTTCTTGATGCGGAGAGATTTTAACTTCTTGCTTCAGGCTTGTTGCAGGGATCCGGCTTGAAGGACCATTAAACGGAATGGGATCCGCTACTCGTTTGACTATTAAACGAAATGGGAGCTTTATGCAGGGCTCCGTATCGTTCAAACGTAGACTTCTTCTTGACCGTAGGATAATGAAGTTAAATAAAACTATTGTTTATATGAAAACAAGAGCTTGTTGAGGAAGTGTAGAGATGTCTTTTGAGCTGGATGCAGAGCGAACGATGAGCGAGTGACGATTGATGAGCTGGTAATAATTTGGGTTGCTCACTTTTATAACAAGCTCATTATTAATAAGTAAGTGCCACATTATAAAACACACAACAATTCTTTATAGTGCAATAAACAATTACTAATACATAACACTACAAGACATATAACAGATCTTTATTAACAATTACTAATACATATATGACAAACACTACAAGACATACAACTCTTTATAGGTAAACGAATGCATTAATAAGCTTACGTGACTAAAACCTAAATAACTTCTTAATATCTAGACTGTTATTTACACTAACAGATCACCGCGCGATAGTGTTTGTCTGTACAGGACGTTCCAAAAATTAAGACTTGTATTATACTCTATTCCAATTACGAAGTCCCATTTGACAAATGTCGTAATTGGAATAGAGTTTAATAACATTGCGCTAGTAAAATCGTTCAGTGAAATCGAATGACAAAATACAAATACCATGACCTGTCCGATACAAATTTAAAATTTTATAAATAATAACTTTAAACAGTGTTATAATAACAATCAGTCAATCGTTGTGTGAATACGCGTTAGAAATGTCAAGTCCGGTGAGGTCAACAACCTCCGCCGTGTTGAAGTGTGCTAGTTGCAATATAGTAATTTACGAAATATTAGCGTTTATCCAAAACAAATGTGATGTAATGGACGAGGAAGGAATATTTCGACTGTGTTCTTCAGCGTTCAAACCAGAGGAAATATGTGCAGCAAAAAATCTTCTTTACAATTCCCTCAAAACAAAGAAGAAAATTGTTACTCGCAAGCGAGAAGGCAAAACTTTACGTGAGTTAGAAGATATAATTTGTCGTGAAGCGACAATTAAAAAAAAAATAGAACCTAATCTAAGTACAACAAAACAACAAAAGTAGAGCCAGAAAACAATATATTTAAATTTATAAAAGGTATTTACAATTTTATAAAAAAATGAAATGAGGATGATGATGAATGAAGTGAGAGTACAATTAGATTATAAAAAAAATAAAGGTGAGAGAATAGGGGAATATAGTGTTGTAGTGGGGCCTAAAAGTCGAAGCGACACACGTTGCGTTTGTAGAGGTAGGTTTCTTAGCAGCGACGGCACGCAGCGCCTGAAGCCAGCACACGCCGTTTGCGCTTGTAGAAGTAGGTTTCTTAGCAGCGACGGCGCGCAGCGCCTGGAGCCAGTACACGCAGCGTCCGGAGCCGGCGCACGTAGCGCCTGGAGAAGGGGCGCGCAACGCTTAGAGCCAGCAGTTGCAGCGCCCAAAGGTAGCGCCGGCGGTAGGTGCACTCGGCGCCTGGAGTAAGTAGTCGTAGCGCCCGGAGTAGTGTGGCCCCCGCGCTTGTAGTAGTCTCGAAGCGACTTCCGAGGTAGATGGAGGCTTGTAGGAATCCGGAGTGGTGCGGCTCCGCGTTTGAAGAAGGCTTCGCCGAAGACTTCACGTGTAGGTGGAGGCTTGCAGGATCCCGGGGCAGTGCGGCCCCGGGATAAGGCCTTTAGGAGATACTTCCAATTCGCGAACTGAAGCGAGACTGCCTTTCTTCACCGATTGTTCGGCTTTTATACCTTTCTAGAGAGAACGGAAAAATTATTTAAATTATACGCAAATTTTTTGTAAATGGTCAAGAGAAAAGAGGATTTATGTGGAATTATCGAAATAGGAATAACAGATCGGTAGCAAATTTGAATATAATTACCATGGAAACGATATAAATAAGAAAGACAAAACATGTCAAATTTTTGTTTTTGGTTTATAATAAGAAAACGGTAAGATTTAAGTGGAAAATGAGATATTATTGATATAGGAAAAAAGGTAGCGCAGCTGCCCACATAAAGCCCAAGATTGTAGAGTTACGGAAAACTAGCTAAAAGATCGAAAAAAGGTAGACTCCATTGACACCAATTTAAAAGTGCTGATAATGTGAAAATAAGAAGTAGAAATGATTTGTTATTGTGTTCTTATGGTTTAAAATCGTTACAGGATCCTATGGAAATAAAGGTGATGTAAAATATCCAGTTTTGAGGTGAATGCAGAAAATTGAAACAGAACGGAAAAATGAATTTAAAATAATGTAAAATGATACGTAAGTAGCATAACACTACATTTTCCCCCCGACCCTGGAAAAATTTTGACTCAGCAAAAATTTATATATATACATTCTAAAATAAACCATAAAAACACAGCTTTGTAGAAACAGACATCACCAGGCAAAATCAGATATACCATCTCTTACACTTACTACTCTTACTCTTAAAAAGCATATCCATTAATCTTTGTAGAGTTGCAGGTGAGTTAGAAAGACCAAAAGGCATTACCTTGAATCTAAACATACCTCTTACAGGTACATAAAATGCAGTTTTATCCTTATCAGCAGGATTCAAGGGAATCTCCCAAAATGCTTTCGCAATGTCGATGCTTGATAAGTATTTGGCATTCCTCAAGTTGTCCAAAATTTCGCTTATTAGTGGCAGACTATAAGCATCACGACGTGTAACTGAGTTAAGCTTCCTGCTGTCTACGCAGAAACGCCATTCACCATTCTTCTTCGGAGTGATGAGAACTGGAGATAACCAAGGACTTTCGCATTGTTCAATGACGTTCCATCGCAGCATCTTGTCAACTTTATTAATTAACGCCTTTTGTTTTTCAGGAGACAGTCTGTAACATCTTTGTTTGATTGGGAGAGAATCACCAGTGTCAATCTTGTGGGTGATTAAGTGTGTGCATCCCAGGATACCTTTTTCTTCAAAAGAAATTGTCTTGAAGCGTTGGATGATGTCATTAGCGATGTTCTTTTGATTAGGAGTTAAATGCTCATAAGGTAAAACTTTAGTATCTTTAGTTTCGATAGCAGAACATTTAGATTCTGTAAAGTTAAGAGAAGATAAAACACTAGGTAAAAGATTAAATTTTCTCCAAAAGTCAATACCTAATATTAGCGAAGGAAAAATTTCAGGGAAAACGTAAGCTTTAATTAAATGAGTTTGATTATTGAAATGAATAGGTAAGTCAAAATAACCCAAGGAATTAACTTTTTGATTATTAGCAGTAGAGACAGTAATAAGATCTGACTTGAAAAGTTTGCAGCCCAGTTTAAGAATTTCCAAATGAGAATTATTACCCAGAATAGTTACTGAACTGCCAGAATATAGTAAACCAGATAAAGTTAAGTTATAAATTTTGACATTAATGAATGGACGATTAAGATCTTGTTCCTTGGAGTAGAGTGTAGAAGAGATTCTGTAACAAGAAAAGAAGTTTTGAATTGTTTTAATCCAATTAGTCCAATCGTCGTTATCAAAGTTTAAGTTACTTTTCAAGTCAGTAGTTAGTTTTTTGAACTAGTATTAGGTTTGGGAGAACAAGTAGGGCAATCTGCAGTTTCAAAACCCTTAAGACCACATTTGAAACAAATCACGAATCGTGGTTGAGTACAAGTGTTCAAAGAATGTCCTTGTTTACGACAGCGAACACAAAAGGAGGTTTGTTGAGGAGCTTTAGTTTGAGAGAGACTATTAATTTGTCTAGAAGGGTATTTGTAGGATGGAGTGAATTTATTCATGAGGGGAGGAGAGGGTCGTGAGTTATTAGAAGAATTTGGAGAATCAACTGAACTTGAAGTGGAATGCTTGTAGTTGAATTCAGAAATAAGAGGACTTTGTTGTACATTTGGTTCTTTAAATTGTTTGTCTCTGTCTAGGAATTTTTCATAGTTTTGGCAAGTAGCCAGTAGAGAGTCGATAGAGTCAATGTCTTTTAGAGCTACGAAGACTGAATAACATGGGCGAATATTCCTTAAAATAATCTCCAATTGTTCTGTTTCAGAAAGTTTCTTCGAAAGACGAGAAAACATTCCAGACATGATGGAAATATAGATGACAATAGGTTCATCTCGACCTTGAGTTCGATTCCTAATCGCTTCTAAAAGTTTGTGATCATAATCAAAACCACCAAAGTCTTTGATTAATAACGAAGAAAGTTCGTTCCACGTTAAGTTTGGATTCTGATTATATTTAAATCTGAACCAATGAAGAGCATTGTCAGTGAAAATTTCAAACGCTTGTGAAATCAACAAGTCTTTGGACAAGCCACGAGCTATACAGTATTCTTCCAGTTTTTGAAGAAAGGATCTTGGACAGCTTTTACCATTGAAGGTGTCTTTTCAGATCTTTGAAGACGTTGGTTGGAGAAAAAGATTGAGGTGGTGGTGGAGGATACGGGGTATGGACCTGAATAGAATTTTGAGAAACAAGAGGGAGTTCCGTGACAGTCGGGTCAACCGTGACAGTCGGGTCAACAGGAGGGTCAAGTGATGGAGGGTCATTTTCAGTTGGAGCTGGAGACAAGGATTCAAATTGTTTAGTAATATCGTCATATTTCATCTTCAAAGTATCGAAAATAGCTTTAAAGTCTGGATATAAGTCAGTATCTATTCGTTCCAATCTGTAAAAGATATGATTAATAAAGGTTTCTATTAGTCGCAAGTATTTGGTTTCGCCTTGTAAAAATTTTTTAATTTTACAGTCCAAGTAGGTCAAGGTAGAATCAATTTGAGACAAGTCATCCTCAATCGGAATTGTAGAAGTCAGAATATCTTCAGGGTGAGAATTCGCAACTAAACGCAAAACCTGTTTTTTTAGAAGTAAAACAGTATTAGCTGGTTCCTCGCATCTAATCTTCACTTCGTATTCGAGTTCGGCCTTGTTAAGAAATTCGTACTTAATAACCCTTTTCATTGTTATAATTATGTGTAAAGTTAAGTTTAAGAAATAAAAATTTAATTAAAAATTATACCTCTTTAAGTTATCTAGAATAAAAATATTAAAGTGATGGATGTAAGTAAGGTGTTAAATGTAGGTCTAAATATAATCTAGATAAGTTGAAAAACTAGATGAAGTTTTGTTCTAGAATAAAAATATTAAAGTGATGAATGTAAGTGTTGTGTGAAATGTAGGTCTAAATATAATCCAGATAAGTTGAAACACTAGATGAAGTGTTGTTTTAGAATTTGGAAGGTATGAAAAGGATGAATAAATGAATGATGAATAATGAGTTAAGAACGAAAGGGAGAGCAATTAAATCAAAAGGGAATGGACAAGGCGCAGTAAAGGTGAAGAATTAAGAGAGAAAGAGGACTTTTACGTTGGGCGCCAAATGTCGTGAAGCGACAATTAAAAAAAAATAGAACCTAACCTAAGTACAACAAAACAACAAAAGTAGAGCCAGAAAACAATATATTTAAATTTATAAAAGGTATTTACAATTTTATAAAAAAATGAAATGAGGATGATGATGAATGAAGTGAGAGTACAATTAGATTATAAAAAAAATAAAGGTGAGAGAATAGGGGAATATAGTGTTGTAGTGGGGCCTAAAAGTCGAAGCGACACACGTTGCGTTTGTAGAGGTAGGTTTCTTAGCAGCGACGGCACGCAGCGCCTGATGCCAGCACACGCCGTTTGCACTTGTAGAGGTAGGTTTCTTAGCAGCGACGGCGCGCAGCGCCTGGAGCCAGTACACGCAGCGTCCGGAGCCGGCGCACGTAGCGCCTGGAGAAGGGGCGCGCAACGCTTAGAGCCAGCAGTTGCAGCGCTCAAAGGTAGCGCCGGCGGTAGGTGCACTCGGCGCCTGGAGTAAGTAGTCGTAGCGCCCGGAGTAGTGTGGCCCCCGCGCTTGTAGTAGTCTCGAAGCGACTTCCGAGGTAGATGGAGGCTTGTAGGAATCCGGAGTGGTGCGGCTCCGCGTTTGAAGAAGGCTTCGCCGAAGACTTCACGTGTAGGTGGAGGCTTGCAGGATCTCGGGGCAGTGCGGCCCCGGGATAAGGCCTTTAGGAGATACTTCCAATTCGCGAACTGAAGCGAGACTGCCTTTCTTCACCGATTGTTCGGCTTTTATACCTTTCTAGAGAGAACGGAAAAATTATTTAAATTATACGCAAATTTTTTGTAAATGGTCAAGAGAAAAGAGGATTTATGTGGAATTATCGAAATAGGAATAACAGATCGGTAGCAAATTTGAATATAATTACCATGGAAACGATATAAATAAGAAAGACAAAACATGTCAAATTTTTGTTTTTGGTTTATAATAAGAAAACGGTAAGATTTAAGTGGAAAATGAGATATTATTGATATAGGAAAAAAGGTAGCGCAGCTGCCCACATAAAGCCCAAGATTGTAGAGTTACGGAAAACTAGCTAAAAGATCGAAAAAAGGTAGACTCCATTGACACCAATTTAAAAGTGCTGATAATGTGAAAATAAGAAGTAGAAATGATTTGTTATTGTGTTCTTATGGTTTAAAATCGTTACAGGATCCTATGGAAATAAAGGTGATGTAAAATATCCAGTTTTGAGGTGAATGCAGAAAATCGAAACAGAATGGAAAAATGAATTTAAAATAATGTAAAATGATACGTAAGTAGCATAACACTACAAATTACTACAATAAAAGAGGTCGATCCAGAGGACCTGCCAATTTTTGTTGCTCATGTACTGCAGGAACTTCTCCTAGTGACATTCAATCACATCGATGTAACTCGATTGTTAAAGGACTTAATAATAATGCGAAATGAATTTGGGAGTTTTAAAGAAATGAAAAAAAAATATCGTAAAGATTTGGACCTTGACTAATAACAGGGTATGTGCTTCGGAACCTGTTCAACTTCAAACACAGCGCTCGCCGTCTCTGTCATGTACACCGACCAATGCGTTAGCTATTTCTGCGCCGCCACCGCAGTGTTTTTGCCCGTGGAGGCTGCTACCGTGGTTTCCGCATGCGCCGAAACTGCGGTGCGGGCCTCACAAAACAAGTTTGACTGCGAACGTGTGATAGACGATTCAAGCTGTAATGTCGACAACTTATCGAATGAGATTAATAATGTATGCATTATATTATGGCGGAAGTAATACGAAGTAATATTAAAAATTGTAAAGGCAAGGAGCAGAATGAAGAATGGAAAATTGTTCAGAGAAAAAGGTACGGAAACCGCTTTTTAAGTGAAAAGGGCACATTTATAGATGCAGAGCAAAAGTTTCGTGTAGCAGATATTAAAATACCTCTGTTTATAAATAATGTACACATAGATACATGTGAAAATGAAATCATTAGTTACATAAAGAATAAAACTAATATTCAAGTGAATCTACAAAAAATAAAAACATAGCAGCAAAGGGACTACAGTCATACAAGGTTTTCGTCCCTAATCATAAGTTAAACTTATTTTTAAACCGTAACTTGTGGCCAGACGGAATTACCTTCCGCCGCTTTGTTGACTTTCACAAAAGGGAAGTAAATAGAGGGACTGCATTAATCAGCAGTACAAATAAATTATAAATAGTATGGATGGTACAACTTTTATTTCATTCAATTTGAAATCTCTCGTAAGGTCAATGGATTGCGTCAGATCAATGAGTCAAAGAGGTGATATTATTGCGCTACAGGAGACATGGCTGTTACCCAATGACATTCAAGAACTGAGCAATGTAAATAAAGCTTTCGGATACTTCGGCAAGTCAGCGGTTGATAAGTCATCAGGACTATTGCGAGGAAAACCGTATAGTGGGGTGGCTCTTTTATGGAATAGCTCAAAATTTGAGTGTGTGTCTGTGATACCGTGCGCGATTGACCGTATAGTTGCAATTAAACTTTATGTTATGGGTCGTTCAATGGTAGTTTTCTCAGTTTATATGCCTACTGATTCGACTGACAATTTTGTAGAGTATGTAGAATGCTTAGGCGAAATAGCGGCTATAGTGAAAAACAATAATATTGAATCTGTATTTGTTTTAGGAGATTTTAATGCACACCCAGGGGAGCTTTTTTTTGTAAAGAACTGATAAATTTTTGTAACGATCAAAACTGGGAGTGCATAGATCTAAAAAATTTAGGTCATAGTTCTAATACATACGCATATGTTAGTGAAATTAATGGCAGTCGACGCTGGCTCGACCACTGTTTGATCACTGAGGCTGCCGCCCGTAGTTCCGTTACTGACGTTAAGGTGCATTATGATGTGTTATGGTCAGAACATTTTCCACTAGAAATTCAGTGCAATATTAAAACTTTGACACAGTCAACGGGGCTGCCGCAGGCCACTTTAAACAAAGTAATTTGGGGGAACGTGATGAGCAACAAATTAAAATCTTCACTAAAGTTTGTAACGAAAAGTTAAAATTAATTGACTTTCCCCATACGCTCGAGAAGTGTTGTGATTCAACTTGTAATGATGTGAGCCTAGAGCACGTTAACGTAATTGACAAATTGTACAATAATATAATGTTATCACTCCAAGAGACCGCGGAGATCAGTTTTAATTATAGTAAAGGAGGCAATAGGAGGGGTGGTCGACCCATCGGTCGGTTTCAGGCCAAAACTGTCAACTGAGTGCGCCATTCTGGCTCTCAAGCATACTGTCAGGTATTATATGGGTAGGAAGACTCCAGTTTACGCGGCTTTTCTTGACTTGTCCAGGGCATTTGACTTGGTTAGGTATGACATCCTGTGGAAAAAACTACAAAATTCAGGAGTGCCTGGTGAGATTATAAATATTCTTAAATATTGGTATGGCCACCAGACTAACCAAGTCAAATGGTTGGATCAGCTTTCTGATGCGTAGGGGTTGGGAGTGTGGGGTGAGGCAGGGTGGTTTGACCTCCCAGACGCTTTTTAACTTGTATGTAGACGAGTTGATTGTTGTATGTTGTTGGCTTGGCAGCGCCAGTGCTGTCTGTTTCATTGATGGTCTCTGTGTAAACAGCATCACTTATGCGGACGACATCGTGTTGCTGAGTCCCTCAGTTGCTGCGCTAAGAAGGCTGATCTCAATATGCGAGGAGTATGCAAAATCCCACGGCCTATTGTATAATGGTAGAAAAAGCGAGTTGATGGTTTTTAAAGCCCTCGTAAGGTGTAGGATGTATATAACGCCTGTCAAACTGAACGGTAGCGAACTTGTAAGGGTGCCATCCTTCAAGTATCGCGGTCACGTGGTTACCGAGGACTTGAAGGATGACAAGGATATTGAAATGAAAAGGAGGGCGATGGCAGTCAGCTGCAACATGTTGGCTCGCAGATTTGCACATAGCAGTCCAGATGTTAAAATAACACTGTTTAAGGCATACTGCCAAACGCTTTATACGTGCAATCTATGGGCCAACTACACGCGGGGGGCTGTCAACGCTCTCCGAGTACAATATAATAATGGTCTGAGAGTGTTGTTGGGGCTTCCAAGTTACTGTAGTGCATCGCGAATGGTCGCATCGGCGCACACTTATGGGTTTTACACAGTAGTGCGCAAGCGAATCGCATCCCTCCTGCGCACGGTGCAGGGGAGCGCCAACATGCCCGATTCTTCGGCACTGGATGTACGCTCACACACATGTTGCAGGGATGTCGCGCAGTGCAGGCAGATTTAAATTAAAATAAATATTTTCCATAGAAATGTTACTAACCTAGTTTTTAAGATCTCTTTTTTATGCTACTAACAATATTATGGACAAAAGTCTGAAATAAATCAATTTTAATTTAATTTTATTTTTTATTTAATCAATATAAAACAAAAGGAGCAAAAAAGCGGTGGTCTTGTTCTTCAAGAAAGGTGACAACGCTCTCTTTTAGAACTACAGACCGATTTCCCTTCTGAGTCGCGTCTACGTGCGGTTTTCGAGAGTCATTAAGAATCGTCTCGCACGCAGACTTTACGACTTCCAGCCTCCCGAAAAAGCCAGTTTCCGAATACTATATACCACATACAGAAGACAGAACTGTATAATCTGCCACATTGCCTTGCGTATGTAGACTATGAGAAAGCCTTTGATTCCGTTGAAATTTGGGCGGTGCTGCAGTTCCTTCAGCGATGCCAAGTTGAATGTCGTTATATCGAAGTGCTGAAGTGTTTGTACAATAGGGCTACGATGGCTATCTGAGTACAGAATCAGAGTACGAAACCTATGCAACTGCAGAAAGGTGTAAGACAGGGTGAAGTTATACCCCAAAACTCTTCACCGCTGCATTGGAAGACGTTTTCAAGCTACTGGACTGGAAACGATGCGGTATTAACATCAATGGCGAGTACATCACTTACCTTCGATTTGCCGACGATATAGTCCTTATGGCAGAATCTCTGGAGGACCTAAGCACTATGCTCAATGACCTCAATAGTGTCTACCAACGGATAGATCTTAAGATGAACATGGACAAAACAAAGATCATGTTTAATGTCCATGTCACATCTAAGCCGGTAGTTGTTGGGAGCACTAAACTCGAAGTTGTTGTCGAGAATAACCTTCCTTTGTTGATAATAAAGAACCTGGGACAAATAGTCCGACTAGATAAATCCAACTTCGACCGAGAGGTAAATCGACGGATTCAACTCGGCTGGGCAGCGTTCGGGAAACTACGACACATCTTCTCGTCAAGTATACCTCAAAACCTGAAAACGAGATTGTACAACGAGTGTGAGTTGCCAGTGATGACTTATGGATCTGAGACGTGGAGGACCACTGCTGGCCGTATGAGGAAGCTCAAGATCGCTAAGCGCGCTATGGAGAAGGCTATGCTCGGGGTTTCTCTGCGTGATAAACTTAGAAATGAGGATATTCGCAGTAGAACCATAGTAACCGACATAGCCCAACGGATTAGTAAGCTGAAGTGGCAATGGGCCGGCCATTTAGCTCGAAGTACCGACCACCGATAAGGAAGAAAGGTTCTCGAGTGGCAGCCTCGTACCGGTAGGCGAAGCGTAGGGCGACCCCCCACTAGATGGAGTGACGACCTGGTAAGACATGCAGGAAGTCGATGGGTGCAGGTGGCTCAGGACCGTTCTTTGTGGCATTCCTTGAGGGAGGCCAATGTTCAGCAGTGGACCTGTGAAGGGTTGTAATGATGATGATGATAAAACAAAAATTAAACTAAAGGCTAGGCGAATAAATAATGAATGATTGAATTAAATAAACATTAAAAGCATGTGAATACATGGACAAATTATACAATAATTGAACTAAAGACTGTGGAAATATGATCTTATATTATAACGGCAGGTATAAAGCTAAAAACAATGCATGCACATTTGCTACGACTTTTGATGAAAGTTTTTTTTTGATGAAAGAAAAAAAGCAACGAGTCATACCAAAATGAAAAACACCTTTACTGTATAAGTCAATATATCGTGACAACACTAATGTATCTATGAGGTATACGTATGCAGACACTACTGCAGTAGAAAACATAAGTAAGTCTTTAAGCACCAGTAAAGCTGGAATTGATGGGTTACGAGCCATAGATTTAATAAAAAACTATGCTCAGTAGTTAAAGTAAAGTATTACATATCTTATCAATGCATGTATTAAGAACGGGAAGTATCCTTAAGTACTAAGCACGGGCTTCCTCAGACCAATACATGAAAAGGGCAGCAAGTATGACTACAATAACTATAGGCCGATTACTGTATTACCTACCATTAACAAAATATTGATAGCCTACTATTAATAAAATATAGATAATACTTATTTTGTCGCGGCTGGGAGTGATATTAACTACACTCTCAACCTCCTACAAGGCCATTTTAATATTCTTATGAAGCGTTCACATGCTAAAGGATTAATCTTAAATGCTGCTAAACCTAAGCTAATGTACAGTAGC
Organism: Parnassius mnemosyne; assembly: GCA_963668995.1. NCBI lineage: Eukaryota > Metazoa > Arthropoda > Insecta > Lepidoptera > Papilionidae > Parnassius > Parnassius mnemosyne. The sequence continues at coordinate 31,614,831 of CAVLGL010000086.1, forward strand.
TCTAGTCAAAATAGGACTAAGGTTTTCTTTGTGGTAGAGCCATGCTGCAGCTTGATTAGAAGTATAGTTGTAGCACGAATGGGTCGGATCGACCGGGGAAAGACCATGCTCTCACAGAATACCGGCCTAAAATAGCAGCTTAACACTACTGTGTTTCGTATGGTGATTTCAGAGAACCGGAGACCATTTTTACTGGAAAAGAGGCATTCCATCTTAGCTCTCACGAGTGACAACCCATCTGCATTTTGATTCTTTAATGAGGGTAGATGTGGATGTCTATGGGTCACAGCAACCACTTACCATCATGTTGACTGTGTGCTCGTTTGTCACCCTATCCTATAAAAAAGAGTAAGGTTATACCTCAGACTAGTTAGACTCATTGCTTACACACCAATGCTTACACAGAGGACAGGTTCAAATTTCATGTAACTGCGAGGTTATAGACCTAGTAGAATCACAGGTCTACTTAGAATTTGTCATACATAGTCTACTAAATTGGAAAGAACATATTGAGTATGTATGTGATAAACTTCGTGGTGCGTAATTAAATGTAAAATTCCATATAAAATATTTATACAGCTATATAAATCACTGGTAGAGTCAAAAGTAGCATATGGCTTGTCTAGTTATGGCAGAACGTACTGTTGTCGTCAGCTCAAATACTGAGATTCGTAAAAGAAGGACCTAATATTCCACATAATCACATCACATATTTCCATAAAATAATACAATATCACAAGGCATATATCATCATAGCAAATAAATTCACACGTACTGACAGTTTCAGTTTTACAATAATTAAATATTAACTACTATTTTTTTTATATAAGATAAGGGTGACAAACGAGCACACAGTCCACCTGATGGTAAGTGGTTGCTGCGGCCCATAGACATCTACATCTGTCCTCGTTTGCGAATCAAAATACCATCTGTATTGTCACCCGTGAGGACTAAGATGGAATGCCTCACTTACAGTAAAAAGGGCCTCCGGCCACCTGCACTCACCAAGCGAAACGCAGAGATAAATCTCTACTTCACGTTGGTATTCTGTGAGGTCGTGGTACCACCCCGGTTCGAGCCGGCCCATCCGTGCGACAGCAAAAGCCGCCGCGTGGCTCTACCACTGTTAAAATTTATTACAACTACTTCTGCGCTTTATTGCTTACGACTTACTTCCTCTGAACCTCGAACCAGAATGCCTTTCTCCTTTGTGGTGTTAGCTCCCCTCACTACAATCCCCTCCACTCGTTTAGTATGCATTCGAATAAACTACCGAATCTATGGTTGAATGATTTAATAATTTTGGGTTGCCATTGTACAAGTACCTACTATATACTCTCTATCATAAATGATCAGTATAAATACAGACTTATTTAGGGTTACCAGAAAGAAGCTAACAGTTCGGCCATCCTGTTCAGAGGGCGTCCTTGCACTTAAATAAATTTATAATTATGCACATTACATTCTTAATTCGCTATAATATTTTGAATAAAAAGTGACGAACAAAAGTAATGAAAATTTTAAATAATTCTAGTATTACATTATATTATATTCCATTATTAATTTTGTCATATTATATTGCATAAACATTGAACATATTTTGTAAAAAAAAACATTAAGCCTTTATATAATCATAACTTCTTTAAATTACACAATTAATTGAAAATATTTAAATTTAATTAAAACAAATAAATTACCATCATGTTTAATTACAATCAATGTACTGAAGGATTTGTGTTGTTTTACAGATAAGCTTTATTTAATTATACATAGCATGAAATACAATATTAATTTTCTAAATCATTATTACTATGGCTTTATTCATTATGACTACTTGACAAATCTCGAGAGAAATTCAGCCAAGGCTGCATTTTGTCTACAGCAATTAAAGCCTCGTAACGTCGGCAATTTTTGCGCGTCAGTTGAGTGTCTCTTCTATCTATCGTTGGGCAGCACTTTTACTACGCGATAAAGTCCTTGGAATTTCTTCACAAATTTTTGGGATTTACCATCACGGGGCACCTGCCTCTCCTCAACTCTGATTAAATCACCCGACCTATAAGTTTTCCCTGGTTTCCTATGTTTATTAAACCTAGTAATGTCTTTAAACTGCTGTACTTTTATATTTTCTCTGGCCCTATCCCTTATATGAGCTAACTTTTCAAAGTCTACTTTTTGTGGTGTAAGCAATAAAAGGATGCAATAACGCCTCACTACTACTGGTGATATTAAACCCAAATAAAAATTTGGAGGGGCTTTTCCTTGTTGTTTTATGGACAGTTTTGTTAAAACCAATTTGAATGTAACAAATGTGCTCATCCCAAAATCTATCGTCTTCATTATGGCTGGATGTTAACAGAGCATCAAGTATAGTTCTGTTAAAACGTTCAACTTGCCCATTTGCCCTAGGTGTTGCAACGGCGTTAACAATATGCTTTGTACCATCGGAGGAAGTAATGTCTTTAAAGATTTTACTCGCAAAACTTGTCCCTTTGTCAGTTATCAGACGAATAGTTACTCCAAATTAACCGATATGTTCTTTTAGTACATGTACGCTTGTTAGAGACTTAGTGTTCTTAACAGCCGTTATATTTACAAACTTAGTAAAACTGTCAACTAAAACAAATAAATAACAATTCCCCTTACTACTTTCAATAAAAGGTCCTAAATAATCCGCATGTACAGGGTGAAAGGGTATGCTGGTTTTTTCAATGGGGTGCAATCCATCATCTCGCTTACTACCCGGAGCTTTATGGTGCGCGCATTCTAAGCAAGACTGTACATACTTTTTCACAAAATGCCGCATTTTTGGAAACCAGTAGCGTTTCTGAATGCGTTGTAATATCTTATCAAAACCATAATGCCCAATATCATCATGGTTTTGTTTGATTATTTGACAACGCACTCCCCTCGGAACCAGCAATCTTATTTCATTTCTGAGCCTATGATATACACGTCCGTTCTTTTATTTATAAATTTTGTGTATATCCATCACTGTTTTAGTGCTAGTATTACTAAGATTTTCTTTATTTTTTAACACTTCTTCATCCGAGCCTTGCACTGTGGTGATCCAATTCTCACCAGCACTTTCGACTGCAAGTATGTCTAAAATATGGGCCTCAGGTATAAGTCCCATAACAGAATTGCGACTTAACGCACCAACATGCGCCATACGAGCGCCAGGACGATATTCTATTGTACAGTTATATTCTTGAATCTCGATCTGACTGAAAATTGACGTAATTCGTGTTGATTCTTAGGTGTTGGAAATTTTGATACAGCCTCTGTTTTCTTACTCCCGGGTCGAATGCCCTTACAGTTCACTTCGAACCCTAAGAAATCTAAAGTATTCATAAAAAAGTTACACTTACTGAGTCTTAGCATTAGTCCGCCTTGTTTAAGTAGTCTTAAAACTTCCTATAGTCGTTCCATCCCTTCATCTACATTTTACAGTTAACATGGAATGAGAATATCATCCATGTAAACTAATGCATATTTTATTTTAGCGTTATGCAAAATCTTATTAATCACCCTCTGAAATACTGAGGGTCCGTTGACTAAGTCAAATGACATGCGGTTATATTCAAATTGTCCATCCGGAGTAACAAAGGCAGTTTTATGTCGGGATTGGTACTTGATAATAGCCAGAAGCCAGGTCAAAAGACGTAAATAATGTATTGCCTGCCAGTTGATCAAGTTACTCAGATCATCCTCAACACAAGGAAGAGGGTAATGATCCTTTTTGGTCTTTATATTGAGAGCTCGGTCATCGACACATAGGCGTTTTTCGCCGGTCTTTTTGTGGACTAAAACGATTGGGCTCACATAAGGCGATGATGATTCTTTGACAATCCCATTATCTAGCATTTCATTTACCATGCCATTTACTAACGATCTCTCAGAATGTGATAAACGGTATGGTCTATACACAATAGACACATTGTCTTCAAGCTCTATACCCATTTCAGTTACATTGGTAAACCCAAGATCATGCATTCTTGAAAAACTTTCGTGGTGTTTGTTTATTAGATTTTGCAAACGCAAACGATCTTTTGTTTATAAGTCCTTCGCCACAATTAATTAAATCTTCAGGATTAAATAAATCAAAATACAACAAACAACAATCGGTAATTAGAACGGACTCGGAATATTTACAGTTAAGAGATCGAGAAAGTAGATTATCTTTGGAAATGGTTATATCACCTTCTGACACGTTATATACTAATAGTAATCCAACTCCATTTTTGATAGTGTATTCGCCCGGAAGAAGATAATATTCTTTACCATCTTTTCCTCCAAGTGATCCCCGCACGTACACAATTCCATCAAACATCGGGTACAATTTTTTTTTATAGGAGAGGGGGCAAACGAGTATGCGGGTCACCTGATGGTAAGTGACTACCGCCACCCATGAACAACTGCAATACCAGGGGAATTGCAGATGCGTTGTCGGCCTTTTAAAAAGGAGTAAGCTCTTGAGAAAAACTACTTTTTTACGGATTTTATCGCGTTTAATTAACTTATTTTATATTCCCGACGTTTTGGTTGCTTTACAGCAACCATGGTTACGGGGGACTGAGGTGACTGACGTCCCGATGTCAGAGTTATCCCGGAGTACCTTCAGCTTTTTAATTATTAATTTTGGTTCGATCTACGCAGAATGAACTTACTGTGTCTTGAAGTCTTGCAGTGGTATGCTTGGGTTTAGTTTTAATTTTATGAATTATAGGATCCCAAGCAGATGGTAGTACCCAGCCTCCCTCTCTATTGAAATTAGGATGTTTTTAATTTCAATAGCTTCACGTATCATCCTTGGCAGGAATCGATGTTCTTTCACGAGAATTGTATATACGATCCATGAGCAATGCATCCTGCAATAGCAGATCACACACTTAATATATGTAATTTTTTTTACTTCACCCTCATATTTATTATTGTCGGCGATACCGGTATACGGTAAAGTTTCTATAAACTTATGATTTTACCGTAATGTAATGAGTAATTATAAATGTAATGTATTAAAAAAAAAAAAAGCTTCTTCTTGTGAACAATTTTATAAATACCTGCCAGGTATTTAATATACCTACATATTTATAAATAAATTCTAAGGCATGCTACGTGCGCTTTAGTCTGGTGCATGACGTCTACGAAACTGATTATAACCAAAGCGAACGAGAGTGTGGGTACTTCACAGCGTCACGCAAAAAGAGAAAATACGTAATATTTAGTATTGCTAACGCAGATATTGTTGTCATACCTAAAGCGACGAGTACGCCAACCTCCTCGAATCGAGATAAGAATGGCTTCCGGTACCTTAAAAACTGCAAGATGAGTATGAAATAACGATGGAGTGTCTGAAAGCGTATATAAAAAAGGAGCTACATTGTCCTTCAGAAACTGTTCGATTCCGTCCTCCATGGTAGCACTACTTCTTAGGTGTAGACTGTGAAGGATAGGTGCGTAAGTCTTTTTCTTTGAAGTTTCAATTGCTGTTTCAAAATAAGGCCATTCGTACAAGTTGGATTCTAAAATTTTTCAGTCTGTGTAGCAATGATTTCAGCTCTATGACCTGGTATTCGCTCTAAAGGCAGTTTATCGTGGCAGCTCACGATCTAAGGATGCTGCTTAATTTTTTTAAACTTTGATATTATTAATATAAATGAAGTAAGCAATAAATATGTTTGAAATTCGAAGTATTTATTTTTAAATATAAAAGTAAATATCAAAGTTTGATTTACTTTATTTGCATTATAACAATTAATTCGCGCTGTGATCATCAGCAACCTTACTGTTAACACTTCTCTCATCGTTTCACTTAATTTATAAATATGACATTATACTAGACAAGTCACTAAATAAAAATATATTATTCTATCAGTTTAACATATTATTTTAGATGAATGATATATCAAATGTTAGTATGATTTCTTAGTTTTGGATAAAATAAATCTAATATCTAATAAAATTATACAGATTATTTCTTATAAATTCACAATTAAGTTTTTTGAGATTATAATATATTTGTGTCTTCGTAGAGTTTAACCGCATTATCGCGTGGTTTTAAACTGCAAATGTTGTCGTGTTAAAACAGTTCTAAGCGCGACATTTTTACCTATAGTGTTTATATTATCTGACTGGAGGTGGAGGTATGTATGTGTCTCCGGTAGATCGCGAATAATGTATAGTAAAATCGACCCCTTAGATTTGTTCAAATTTTGTAGTGAACTGAAACATAATCTTTTTTATTCAATATAGCTTATAAATAATTCTTATTGAAAGTGACTCGTTTATTTCTTAATTATATTCACATATAGGGGATATTTCTGGAACAACTACTTGTAGGCAAAATAAACACTTGTTCCGTAAGGGTTTTAACGTGAAATAGCCATGCTGCAGCTATGTTATAGTTGTCGCACGAATGGGTCGCTTTGACCGGGGAAGAGCTACGCTCTTATAGAATTACCAGCGCAAAACAGCAGCTTAATGTAGCTGTGTTTCGTATGAGTGTCGAGAATCGGAAACCTTTTTTACTGGAAACAGCCTTGTTTTCTACTGGAATGCCTTTCCATATTAGTCCTCAGAGAAAACAGAAATATAAGTATTTTAACCTTATGCTTATTAATGTATTTTAATAATTTAAAATATTTTTATGATTTTTTTAGACTACTTTATATATAGAATTTAATTATTATAAATTATTAACAATAACACATCGTCACAATATACATCCCGTAGGGGTAGGCAGAGACCAGTTCTTTCCACTTGCTACGATCCTTACATACTTGTTTTGCTTCGTCCACTTTCATTATTCCCTTCATACATGCTCTACGGTTTAGGGTACTCTTGTCCTGGCCTTTTTTCATTAACGCTCACGGCAATATTATAGGCATAGATAATTGGCCAGCTACTATAACCACGCCAATACTAATATATTGAAGCGACAGTAGTCTAATTGAAGAATGCATCTCAAAACTAGACTGCAAACTCAATTAGTCGGAGTTTCTAAATCTTGTTGGTTAAAAAAACTAAATAAATAAATAAATTTTATACGTCCTAGAGCCATGCTGCAGCTATATTAGTAGTATAGTTGTAGCACGAATGGGTCTAATCGACAGGGGAAGGACCGAGCTCTCACAGAATACCATCGTAAAATAGCAGCTTGACACTGCTGTGTTTCGTATAGTGAGCGTAGAGAACCGGAGACCCTTTTTACTGGAAAAGAGGCATTCCGTCTTAGTCCTCACGGGTGACAACGCATCTGCATTTTGATTCGCAAACGAGGATAAATGTAGATGTCTATAGGCCACAGCAACCACTTACCATCAGGAGGACTGTGTGCTCGTTTGTCACCCTATCCTATAAAGAAAAAAACCTAAATATGCCAAAATTTCTTTTAACGTGTCTTGGTCACGTTACAGCTTAATAAAGTCCTTTCCTGAATATAGCCAGCTACGTTAGGAAAATCCTTGGAAGAAGGTATTGTTGTGTGGTGTTTTCAGTACCTGGGCGTCTCCCGTTAATTGACGCCCATTCAATGGATGATGGATGATAAAAGAGTGCGCAAAGGGCCGCTGCCTGGAGGTCGCCAGGGCGCGTCTGGAGCTGGCGCTGGACGCGACAGCATGCGGGACGCCAGCCAAGCGCGGGGGGCTGCAAGACCACCTAGTAGCCGCCCGCAACCATCATCCCCACCAGAGGGCTTGGTATCGGCTGGGTCATCTTGGACTCAGCAAGCGGCACCCGCCTTCTTATCCTTATGTGGTTCTCCGCAGCCGTCATCCACTGGCCTAGATGACAATGGATCGTACTCTACTACCCCATACACTGTCCAAGGAAGTCTCGAACTGTACAGTCAACCTTGTACAGCTCGAAGAGTACAGGCTCGGGAGCGACTTTTGTTCGAGATCCTCTTGAAACTGTCGGGCGAGCACAGCGTGACATACCACGAACCCCTTCAACCAGTAGTGATGCAGTCCGTTGAGTCCCGGAATTTTCCAGTTAGTCGCCCTACGGACCGCCTCAGCTACGTCATCCGGCGTTATGATGACGGGGTCCATGGGCGTTATATTTGCACACTGATTCACCACAACTTCCGTGCAAGGGCCCTCGCTGTGGTTTACGGGCTCTGACCACAGGCCGCGCAATAATGCGATAGTTTTGGCCTGATTCGGTGCTGGACCCGTTCCACGTACCATTGGTCGCTCCAATGATTCATAGAGCCTTTTCTGATCACTCTAGAAGAGACGATTCTGGTTGAACCGTGTCGACCTCTCGGTATGTCGCCGAATCCGCTTCCCCAAAGCAGCGATTCTCTGCTTCAAGTCGTCTATGCGCTCCGTCAGCTTTTGCGTTATATCCGGCTGGGACAAATTGATATTTGTCCCAGCAAACGCCATCCTGACGGTGCGCACAATTCTCGGCCTATTATTGCCCGACCTTAAGCTTATCAGTCTGCCGATGAGGGACCTTGCCTTTGCGATACGGTCCTGAATCCTTCTTCTCCAGGCTGGGATAGCACTACTTTGTTTAGTAGCGCGTCCAGCCATGAGAATTTTGGCGCCAATAATACGGCAATCTGCCAGTGCGGCGCCAAAAAGAATTGAGTCCGTCTCGCAAAGGTCCCGGCTGGCTTCTAAATAGGTCACCAGCATTGGGTTAAGAGCCCTCACGACAGCCCGATTCCGCTTGCTTAAGGGTATGCGCGGGAGTCGCGGTCGATTTTCGAAAGGCGTACTACGCGTTTCCACATTCGCCTCCTCTAATTTACTCCTCATTTGCCCTAGTTCTTGGGTGACCATTTCATTATCGTCTGAATCAACTACAACTGGAAAATCCGCAGCGGCATCCACGTGTGCAGATTGTTCTGCAATTAGTGGCGTTGCATTACCAGTTGTAGCATTTTCATCCGAAGAGGGAACAGCCTCACGTCGTAGTCGTTCGAGTACGGCGTCACCAAATATGTTGGAGCGCAGGATATACCGAACTCGGTCTGCCAGGTTTTGCTCTGATACATGAACAGATGGCTCCAGCTCCGCGAAAAAAGTAATGTTAGCGTATCGGGCTAGGATGCATCGCTTTTTCGCGGAAGATATCGTACTCCACTACACTGGGGCAGTGGAGTACGATCCTTTGTCACCTAGGCCAGCGGATGACGGCTGCGGAGAACCACATAAGGATAAGAAGGGATGTCTTCCAGGGTGATTGTTTGAGTCCATTCTGCTTCTGCCTCTCTCTGAACCCTCTCAGCACCTTACTGGAGGGTTCCGGAAGGGGATTTCAACTTCGGAAAGGAGGTACAAAAGTGACCCACCTTTTCTATATGGATGATCTCAAGTTATTCGCCTCCAGTCGCTCCCATCTTGTGGAATTGCTAAACATCACTTGTGATTTTAGCAATTCTATTGGAATGGAACTGGGGATGGATAAGTGTGCGATCCTCCATGTCGAAAGGGGAAGGGTTGCTAACTCTAAGGGCATGGACTTATCTATGCCCATCAGCATAAGGACCCTACCCGGGGCTGAAATATACCGATACCTGGGTATGTCACAGAACATAGGTATCGATGAGGCGGACATGAAACAGTCAGTTTGCGATGTGTTTTATGCACGCTTGACAAAAGTGCTTAACAGTCTTTTGTCGGGCGTTAATAAGACACATGCATATAACGGTTGGATCATGCCTGTTCTCATGTAAACATTTGGCATACTCAGGTGGACTCAGACCGAACTGAACCCTCTGGATAGAAAAGTCCGCACTATTATGACGTCCTACGGGATGCATCACCCGAGGTCATCAGTAATGAGGCTGTACTTGCCGCGGAAGCATGGTGGACGCAGCTTTTTAAGCGTGCTTACCCTGCATAATTGCGAAGTGTGCAGCCTCCGTAATTACTTTCTGACGAGAGCGGATGATCCTTTCTATAGGGACGTTATTTCCTGTGATAAAGGACTTACCCCTCTATTCTTAGCCAACGAGCAATGACAAGACCCGGCAGTACAGAGCATTTCCGACCGGGAGACCGTATGGAAGGAGAAAGAGCTCCACGGGAGGTTCTACAAGGCTCAACTAGCTACGTTTTGGTGACCTCTTCGGGGAAACCGATGGTTTTGTCTGTGCAATACAGGATCAGGTTATTAAGACCAATAACTATCGGAGATACATCCTAACGGATGGCACCGTCGACATTTGTCGAGCTTGTCGCCATCCCGGTGAGTCACTTAGGCATATCATCTCCGGTTGTTCGGCGCTTTCTAACTCTGAGTATTTGCACAGACACAACCTAGTAGCCAGGATTCTACACCAGGAGCTCGCTCTGAAATACGGTCTCGTGGATCGGAAACTGCCATATTATAAGTAATTGCCGGAAGCCGTGCTCGAAAATGACCGCGCCAGGCTCTACTGGGACCGGGCCATCATCACAGACAGGACTATTCTTGCGAATAAGCCTGATATTGTGCTGATGGACCGGGCACAGTCAAGGATATTTTTGGTCGACATTACCATTCCCTATGACGAGAACCTCGTGAAAGCCGAAACAGATAAGCTGACAAAATATCTGGACCTGGCTCACGAGGTGACCGACATGTGGGGTGGTCTGCCGGCCGAAATTATTCCTGTGGTCGTTTCTGCGAACGGGTTAATCCCAGTTAGCCTCTCGGGTCATCTGAGGCGACTGGGACTCCGTGACGGACCGCTCCAAGCTCAAATGCAGAAGGTGGTGCTCCTCGATACCGCCCGCATCGTCCGCCGGTTTCTTTCCCTTTCACCCTAACCCTCGGCCTTTTGGTCTCCCCTGTCGAGGGCTTCCTTCTGGTTGGGTTTTTATTTATTTATGTATTTATTATGTATTTATTTTATTTTACTGATATTTATGTATGTTTATCATTTTTATTTACAAATATATATTTATACAGCTCAACCAGATGAGAAAACTATATATGTACCCCACAATAATAATAATAATAAATATGTATTTCATTTCCAATTACACATGTTTACATACAGGAACAAATATGATTACAATTAAATAAAGTAACAATAAGTCTAACAAAAATAACATGTTATGATAAAATTAAAACTATGTGTAGCTTAATAGTGTAGAATCTAGAAAAGAAAAATAGAAAAGTCAATTTTATAATATTAGCTACCTGCCTGAACTAGGTTGAGTACCTGTGTTTCAGACATCACTTATAAAATCGGTTTAATAATGTAGGACACTAATATTTAAATAATTAAACTATATTATATAATAAATAAAATAACTAAATAACAATTATTTGTTACCTACATTTAATACAAACTATTTTAGAATTTCTAACAACTTATCTGTGTCTTCGTAATTTAATTTATTTAGAAATTCCCTTACACTTATATTACAGTTCTTATAACTTAGACTATATACCTTTAGTGACTTGTTTAGCTTGTTATATAAAAATGGTCCTAAAAATATGTAAAATTTGTTCACCAATGCGTGTTTGGTTTGAGGGTTTACACAAACTAAGTCCACTCTTATCCTGTGTATGGATTTTAAGTTAAATGGAAGTTCGGTATGCTGTTTTAATATGATGTTCAGGATAAACAACTGATGGACAGTTAGTACACTACATGCCCAGTACAGTTGATGTGTAGGAAACATAAATGGACGGAAAGTGGCTACCTTTAGAACTTAATACCATAAGTGAGTATTGATTGACACAAAGCTAAATAGACCTGTGTTATCAATTTGAAGTCAGCGATGTTACGAAGATATTTAAATATATATATATATATATATATATATATATATATATACATATTAATTTACGAACCGATGCCGTGTAGTGGCGGTCAAGAATATCCACTACCCCATATCCTCCCGTGGGTGTCGTAAAAGGCGACAAAGGGAAATAGGCAGGAGATGGGCAGCAGCATCTTCCTGATAATAGCCAAAATTACAATAAAAAAAACTGCAGTTGCCAACCCGCTCGCCAAGCGTGGCAACTATGGCAAATACCCCCCTATGAATGACAGTAACAAAGAAACGGCCCCCAGACCCCGGCGGCCCCGCTATTCCTGGCTACGGTGGCGACCATGGTAACGGCGGGGCAGGGGGTGCTAAGAATCTCCGGTGAAGGTTCGGTTGCCACCTTAGACGACTCGACCTGGCAACGTACAACGCACGCACCCTGAGGACTGACGAGAAGATCGTGGAGCTGGAAGAAGAGATAGACAAGTTGCGCTGGCATATTATAGGATTATCCGAAGTCCGAAGAGAGAGAGTCCGAGTCCGAGAGAAGTGTCCACAAGTCTCTCGTTAACAATGTTGTAAAGATCGGGAGTGTGTCGACGAGGGTTGCGTATCTTATACTCAGAATCACCAAACGGTATTCGCTGAAGGTCATACAGGTTTACGCACCAACCTCGGTACACCCCGATGAGGAGGTGGAGGAAATGTATGAGGATATCTCTAGAGCCATGCATTCCTCCAAAACCCAATATACGGTGTTAATGGGAGACTTTAATGCAAAACTAGGCACAAGAGAGAACGGTGAGCTGAAAGGAGGGAAATTTGGAATAGGGCAACGGAACCCAAGGGGCCAGCAGCTGGCCGACTTCATGGAGAAAGAGGGACTCTTTATGATGAACTCTTTCTTCCAGAAGCGGCCCCACAGGAAGTGGACCTGGTCGAGCCCCGACGGTTCGACAAAAAATGAGATTGACTTCATTTTGACGACCAGACGACAACTGTTCAGTCATATCTCCGTGATCGCGAGGGTGAAAACTGGTAGCGATCACCGAATGGGTAGAGGCACACTGAACCTAAACGTTAAGTTGGAGAGGTCTCGTCTAATGAAGTCAACGCTCCGTCCCCCTCGTGCTCTGTTCCAAAGTCCCGAAACCTTTCAGCTCGAGTTACAAAACCGTTTTCAGTGCCTAGAAGACTGCAATGAAGTGGACGATATGAATGACAAGCTCGTGAAAACTGTCCATGCGGTCGGAGCTAAGTTCTGCAAGACCCGCCGCAGAAGAACACAAAAACTCTCCGATCACACTCTTAATCTCATGGCTGTTAGACGGGAGATGAAGCTACATTCTTCAACAGACTTGACAGCATACAGGCATCTGAGCAGACAGATCTCCAAATGCATGCGGCGGGACTTAAGCAACTTCAATACAGCTCGTGATGAAGAAGCGATCGAGCGAAACCAAGGCTCCAAAGTCTTTGCCAGAGATCTGTCTGCCAGAAAGAGCCAACTGTCAAAGCTGAAGACAGAATGTGGCAGCATCGTTTCCGGGACACCTGAGATTTTGAGTGAGATTAAGAGGTTCTATGGGCAGTTGTACACGTCATCGTTGGAGCCACACGCAAGTGTGAGTAACGATCCAAGAGCGAGTCTCATCTGACACTATTCCGAAGATATCCCGGACGTCAGTCTGAGCGAGATTAGAATGGCTCTCCAGCACCTTAAAAACGGTAAGGCCCCAGGTGAGGATGGAATTACAGCGGAGCTTCTGAAAGCGGGTGGAAGACCGGTACTTGAAGTCCTTCAGAAGCTCTTTAATTCCGTGCTCCATGGTGGCATTACACCGGAGGCGTGGAGCAGAAGTGCGGTGGTCTTGTTCTTCAAGAAAGGTGACAACGCTCTCTTGAAGAACTACACACCGATTTTCCTTCTGAGCCGCGTCTACGTGCTGTTTTCGAGAGTCATTACGAATCGTCTCGCGCGCAGACTTGATGACTTCCAGCCTCCCGAACAAGCCGGTTTCCGAAAGGGCTTTAGCACCATAGACCACATACATACCCTTCGGCAAATTGTACAGAAGTCCGAAGAGTATAATTTGGCACTATGTCTGGTGTATGTGGACTATGAGAAAGCCTTTGATTCCGTCGAAATTTGGGCGGTGCTGCAGTCCCTTCAGCGGTGCCAAGTTGACTGTCGGTATATCGAAGTGTTGAAGTGCTTGTACAGTAGGGCTACGATGGCTATCCGAGTACAGAACCAGAGTACGAAACCTATCCAATTGCAGAGAGGTGTAAGACAGGGTGACTTCATATCCCCGAAACTCTTCACCGCTGCATTGGAAGACGTTTTCAAGCTTCTGGACTAGAAAGGATACGGTATCAACATCAATGGCGAGTAGCCGACGATATAGTCCTTATGGCAAAATCGCTGGAGGACCTAAGCACTATGCTCAATGACCTCGATAGTGTTTCCCAACGGATAGGTCTTAAGATGAACATGGACAAAACTAAGATCATGTTTAATGTCCATGTCACACCTATGCCGGTAGTTGTTGGGAACACTAAGCTCGAAGTTGTTGACGAGTATGTTTACCTGGGACAAATAGTCCGACTAGGTAAGTCAAACTTCGACCGAGAGGTCAATTGACGGATTCAACTCGGCTGGGCAGCGTTCGGGAAATTACGGCACATCTTCTCGTCAGGTATACCTCAAACCTTGAAAACGAGACTGTACACCCAGTGCGTGTTGCCAGTGATGACATACGGAACTGAGACGTGGTCCTTCACTGCTGGCCGGATGAGGAAGCTCAAGGTCGCTCAGCGAGCTATGGAGAGGGCTATGCTCGGAGTTTCTCTGCGTGATAAACTTAGGAATGAGGATATCCGCAGTAGAACCAGAGTAACAGACATAGCCCAACGGATTAGTAAGCTGAAGTGGCAATAGGCCGGCCATATAGCTCGAAGAACCGACAACCGATGGGGAAGAAAGGTTCTCGAGTGGCAGCCTCGTACCGGTAGGCGAAGTGTAGGGCGTCCCCCCACGAGATGGAGTGACGACCTGGTAAGACATGCAGGAAGTCGATGGATGCAGGTGGCTCAGGACCGTGCTTTGTGGCATTCTTTGGGGGAGGCCTATGTTCAGCAGTGGACTTGTGAAGGGCTGTAATGATGATGATGATGATGATGATGAATTTACGAACTCTAGCACAAAGTAAATCGATGTGCTTGCGGAAATTTAAATTTGTGTCAAGCGTAATACCTAGATATTTTATAATATCTGTTATTTTTAAAGCGGGACATGCACATGCAGTGTCATCATACGAGTTACAGTGATGACCGTAAATATTAAGGTGAGTAGGTATGTTATTATTTCTCATTAAAAAATAACATATATTGTGTTTTATCTGCGTTTATACGAAGGAGATTATTAATAAGCCAATTAGATACTATGTTAAAGCCTTGCTGAGCGTTTTTAGAAACCTCATCTCGTGACTTAGCTGAGAATAACAAGGCTGTGTTACCCGCATACAACATTCATTCATCATCGTCATTACAGCCCTTCACAAGTCCACTGCTGAACATAGGCCTCCCCCAAAGAATGCCACAAAGCACGGTCCTGAGCCACCTGCATCCATCGACTTCCTGCATGTCTTACCAGGTCGTCACTCCATCTCGTGGGGGGACGCCCTACACTTCGCCTACCGGTACGTGGCTGCCACTCGAGAACCTTTCTTCCCCATCGGTTGTCGGTTCTTCGAGCTATATGGCCGGCCCACTGCCACTTCAGCTTACTAATCCGTTGGGCTATGTCGGTTACTCTGGTTCTACTGCGGATATCCTCATTCCTAAGTTTATCACGCAGAGAAACTCCGAGCATAGCCCTCTCCATAGCTCGCTGAGCGACCTTGAGCTTCCTCATACGGCCAGCAGTGAAGGACCACGTCTCAGTTCCATAAGTCATCACTGGCAACACGCACTGGTTGTACAATTTCGTTTTCAGGTTTTGAGGTATGTCTGACGAGAAGATGTGTCGTAGCTTCCCGAACGCTGCCCAGCCGAGTTGAATCCGTCGATTGACCTCTCGGTCGAAGTTGGACTCACTTAGTCGGACTATTTGTCCCAGGTAAACATACTCGTCAACAACTTCGAGCTTAGTGCTCCCAACAACTACCGGCATAGGTGTGACATGGACATTGAACATGATCTTTGTTTTGTCCATGTTCATCTTAAGACCTATCCGTTGGGAAACACTATCGAGGTCATTGAGCATAGTGCTTAGGTCCTCCAGCGATTCTGCCATAAGGACTATATCGTCGGCAAATCGAAGGTGAGTGATGTACTCGCCATTGATGTTGATACCGTATCCTTTCCAGTCCAGAAGCTTGAAAACGTCTTCCAATGCAGCGGTGAAGAGTTTCGGGGATATGACGTCACCCTGTCTTACACCTCTCTGCAATTGGATAGGTTTCGTACTCTGGTTCTGTACTCGGATAGCCATCGTAGCCCTACTGTACAAGCACTTCAACACTTCGATATACCGACAGTCAACTTGGCATCGCTGAAGGGACTGCAGCACCGCCCAAATTTCGACGGAATCAAAGGCTTTCTCATAGTCCACATACGCCAGACATAGTGGCAAATTGTACTCTTCGGACTTCTGTACAATTTGCCGAAGGGTATGTATGTGGTCTATGGTGCTAAAGCCCTTTCGGAAACCGGCTTGTTCGGGAGGCTGGAAGTCGTCAAGTCTGCGCGCGAGACGATTCGTAATGACTCTCGAAAACAGCACGTAGACGCGGCTCAGAAGGGAAATCGGTCTGTAGTTCTTCAAGAGAGCGTTGTCACCTTTCTTGAAGAACAAGACCACCGCACTTCTGCTCCACGCCTCCGGTGTAATGCCACCATGGAGGACGGAATTAAAGAGCTTCTGAAGGACTTCAAGTACCGGTCTTCCACCCGCTTTCAGAAGCTCCGCTGTAATTCCATCCTCGCCTGGGGCCTTACCGTTTTTAAGGTGCTTGAGAGCCATTCTAATCTCGCTCAGACTGACGTCCGGGATATCTTCGGAATAGTGTCGGATGAGACTCGCTCTTGGATCGTTACTCACACTTGCGTGTGGCTCCAACGATGACGTGTACAGCTGCCCATAGAACCTCTCAATCTCACTCAAAATCTCAGGTGTCCCGGAAACGATGCTACCACATTCTGTCTTCAGCCTTGACAGGTGGCTCTTTCTGGCAGACAGATCTCTGGCAAAGACTTTGGAGCCTTGGTTCCGCTCGATCGCTTCTTCAATACGAGCTGTATTGAAGTTGCGTAAGTCCCGCCGCATGCATTTGGAGATCTGTCTGTTCAGATGCCTGTATGCTGTCAAGTCTGTTGAAGAATGTAGCTTCATCTCCCGTCTAACAGCCATGAGATTAAGAGTGTGATCGGAGAGTTTTTGTGTTCTTCTGCGGCGGGTCTTGCAGAACTTAGCTCCGACCGCATGGACAGTTTCCACGAGCTTGTCATTCATATCGTCCACTTCATTGCAGTCTAGGCACTGAAAACGGTTTTGTAACTCGAGCTGAAAGGTTTCGGGACTTTGGAACAGAGCTCGAGGGGGACGGAGCGTTGACTTCATTAGACGAGACCTCTCCAACTTAACGTTTAGGTTCAGTGTGCCTCTAACCATTCGGTGATCGCTACCAGTTTTCACCCTCGCGATCACGGAGACATTGTAGTGTTATGCTACTTACATATCATTTTACATTATTTTAAATTCATTTTTCCATTCTGTTTCGATTTTCTGCATTCACCTCAAAACTGGATATTTTACATCACCTTTATTTCCATAGGATCCTGTAACGATTTTAAACCATAAGAACACAATAACAAATCATTTCTACTTCGTATTTTCACATTATCAGCACTTTTAAATTGGTGTCAATGGAGTCTACCTTTTTTCGATCTTTTAGCTAGTTTTCCGTAACTCTACAATCTTGGGCTTTGTGTGGGCAGCTGCCCTACCTTTTTTCCTATATCAATAATATCTCATTTTCCACTTAAATCTTACCGTTTTCTTATTATAAACCTAAAACCAAAATTTGACATGTTTTGATATTGTTATTTATTTCGTTGCTATAGTAATTATATTCAAATTTGCTACCGATCTGTTGTTCCTATTTCGATAATTCCACATAAATACTTTTTTCTCTTGACCATTTACAAAAAATTTGCGTTTAATTTAAATAATTTTTCCGTTCTCTCTAGACAGGTATAAAAGCCGAACAATCCGTGAAGAAAGGCAGTCTCGCTTCAGTTCGCGAATTGGAAGTATCTCCTAAAGGCCTTATCCCGGGGCCGCACTGCCCCGGGATCCTGCAAGCCTCCACCTACACGTGAAGTCTTCGGCGAAGCCTTCTTCAAGCGCGGAGCCGCACCACTCCGGAATCCTACAAGCCTCCATCTACCTCGGAAGTAGTCGGCAGTCTACTTCAAGCGCGGGGGCCACACTACTCCGTGCGCTACGACTGCTTACTCCAGGCCCCGAGTGCATCTACCGCCGGCGCTACCTTTGGGCGCTGCAACTGCTGGCTCTAAGCGTTGAGCGCCCCTTCTCCAGGCGCTACGTGCGCCGGCTCCGGACGCTGCGTGTGCTGGCTCCAGGCGCTGCGCGCCGTCGCTGCTAAGAAACCTACCTCTACAAGCGCAACCGGCGTGTGCTGGCTTCAGGCGCTGCGTGCCGTCGCTGCTAAGAAACCTACCTCTACAATCGCAACGTGTGTCGCTTCGACTTTTAGGCTCCACTACAACTCTATATTCCCCTATTCTCCTACCTTTATTTTTTTTTGTAATCTAATTGTACTCTCACTTCATTCATCATCATCCTCATTTCATTTTTTTTATATAAAATTGTAAATACCTTTTAAAAATTTAAATATATTGTTTTCTGGCTCTACTTTTGTTGTTTTGTTGTACTTAGGTTAGGTTCTATTTTTTTTTAATTGTCGCTTCACGACAACATCACTGAACAGTTGTCGTCTGGTCGTCATAATGAAGTCAATCTCATTTTTTGTCGAACCGTCGGGGCTCGACCAGGTCCACTTCCTGTGGGGCCGCTTCTGAAAGAAAGAGTTCATCATAAAGAGTCCCTCTTTCTCCATGAAGTCGGCCAGCTGCTGGCCCTGTCTCCCATTAACACCGTATATTGGGTTTTGGAGGAATGCATGGCTCTAGAGTTATCCTCATACATTTCTTCCACCTCCTGATCGGGGTGTGCCGAGGTTGGTGCGTAAACCTGTATGACCTTCAGCGAATACCGTTTGGTGATTCTGAGTATAAGGTACACAACCCTCGTCGACACACTCCCGATCTTTACAACGTTGTTAACGAGAGACTTGTGGACGATAAATCCGACACCTCCTTGGGACAGATGGTCGCCCTCCCGGTGATAGAGCAAGTTGCCGGATTTGAGGATTACCGTGTCCTCCCCCTCTCTTCGGACTTCGGATAATCCTATAATATGCCAGCGCAACTTGTCTATCTCTTCTTCCAGCTCCACGATCTTCTCGTCAGTCCTCAGGGTGCGTGCGTTGTACGTTGCCAGGTCGAGTCGTCTAAGGTGGCAACAGAACCTCCACCGGAGATTCTTAGCACCCCCTGCCCCGCCGTTACCATGGTCGCCACCGTAGCCAGGAATAGCGGGGCCGCCGGGGACTGGGGGCCGTATCTTTGTTACATTCATATTTAGGGGGGTATTTGCCATAGTTGCCACGCTTGGCGAGCGGGTTGGCAACCGCAGTTTTTTTATTGTAATTTTGGCTATTATCAGGAAGATGCTGCTGCCCATCTCCTGCCTGTTTCCCTTTGTCGCCTTTTACGACACCCACGGGAGGATATGGGGTAGTGGTATTCTTGACCGCCACTACACGGCAACATTATGACACCATTTTTAAGTTGAAGATTGCATAAGTCATTTATATATATTAGGAACAATGTAGGCCTTAGGATACTGCCCTGTGGGATTCCATAAGTGCTGTTTTGTAATTCAGTACTTGTGTATACTCACCGATTTTTACACATTGAAAGTGATCACTGAAGTAATCGGAAAAAAATTGTGGTTGAGTTCCTCTTATGCCAAGTGTTTCAAGCTTTTGCAATAGTATAGGCAAGAGATAGTACCAAATGCTTTGGCAAGGTCGAAAAAGATCCCAATTGAGTGCATACTATTGTCAAGATTACTTGTGACATAATCTGTCAACTGCTGCAAGGCTGACAGCAAATTATTAGTTTCCAGGTATTTTATTAACCTGGTATTTATGATCTTTTCTAAAATTTTAGATAAACCAGATATAACTGAAATCGACCTATAGTTATTAACTAAGTTTTTATCACCAGCTTTGTAAATAGGAGAAACCACTGCTTTTTTAAGCACTTTCGGGAAAATACCATTTGATAGGCATAATTGAAAGATATGTGTTAATGGGGCGGCCAGTAAATGTTTAAATCTTTTGAGTATGCGATTAGATATATTGTCCCATCCACCTGCAAGTCTTCTTTTAAGCCAGATATTATACTTAAAATCTCATCAATATTGGTATTTAACAATACAAAAGAATTTTACTTAGAAAAGGGTGTGGACATAAAAATTGGATTACGAGTGTTGCTTAATTTTAAAGTTGTCTAAAAAACATAGCAGTTTTTGCCAACATTAATAAAATAATTATTCACTTTATGGGTTGCTTCGTTTGGTCTTTTGTCTAATAATAGTAGATCAAGTGGGGGTCCAAGATTTTTTGAACTGAAGGTATTATTTTTAATGAACTTCCATACAAGTTTACTGTTTTTACCGGCCTTTTGTAAAACATTTTTATCATATTGTATTTTGAGGTTTTTTAATATTTTATTGCAAAAATTCCTATATCTTTTATAAGTAGCAGAAATTATTAAATTATCAGGAGAAAGTTTAGATTTTAAATGAAGTTTGTCTCTATTTCTTATAGAGCGGACCACACCAGGTGTTATCCAAGGTTTAATATTATAATACTTACGTGACAGCTTTATTGTTCATGTATTATTCATTATTGCATATTGTAAAGAATTTATAAAGTAACTCAAGGACGTATTTGCATTGTCAGAGAAAAAAACAAAGTCAAAATTAATGCTACAAATGAGATTTTCAAGGTTCGTCATATGGACTTTACTGTAGTTGCGTATGCAGTTTTTCCTGTGTAAGGCTAATTGTAATGTTAGTAAAATTGCTTGATGATCAGTAAGCGAGGAATTAGTAACTAATGTTAAAGAAGATTTATATATATAAAAAATAATAAGAAGAAGATTTATATATATAAAAAAGAATGCTAATATTAAGTTTATAAATAAAAATGATAACAAATGTAAAGCAACATGGACCATTATCAAAAACGAAATATGTAACCCATATGACAAGAAAAATATAGAAAAAATTATAACTAATAATAAAGTTCTTACGAATCCTGTAGATATAGCTTCTGCTTTTAACAATCATTTTATTGATTTGACCTGTGAATCAACAACACACACTACAGCGAAAAATGTAACTATTAACAGCGCGAATATCAACTCTATGTTTCTTAGACCTATGTCTGAAAATGAGGTTACAAGGGAAATAATGCTATTAAAAAATACTAGCTCTGAAGGCTACTATGACATAAACACAAAAATAATTAAAAAATGTATAATCGAATTAATTGAAATCTTGACATATTTAATTAATTTTTCATTTTCTTGTGGAATCTTTCCAGATGCATTAAAACTATCAATAGTTAAGCCACTGTTTAAAAAAGGAGAGAAATGTGATATTAATAATTATCGACCTATAACCCTAATATCCGTTATATCAAAAATATATGAAAGATGCATGTATAAAAGACTTCTTGAATTTTGTAATAAATATCACATTATATTAAACGAACAGTACGGCTTTCAAAAAGATAAATCTACAACTTTGGCAATTTTTTCACTCATAGAAATAGTACTTTCAAATATCAATAATAATAATTTTACCACGGGACTATTTTTTGACCTATCTAAAGCCTTTGACCTAGTTTCACATGACCTATTGTTACAGAAATTGGAAAAAATTGGAATTAGAGGACCACCACTTCAATGGATTACATCATATCTTTATAATAGGCAACAATGTGTTATTGTTACTAAAGCAGATGTAAATGGGGACATAATAACGTACTCGTCCGAATACCGAAACAATAAATATGGCGTTCCACAGGGAAGTGTTCTCGGTCCAATCCTGTTTTTATTGTACTTAAATGACATTGTCAATATGACGAAGCATAAATGTATTCTATTTGCTGATGACATTTCCATAATCGTGACTTCCAATAAAAAAATTAATAATATGAGTGACCACGAAGCTGACATGAATAATACAATAGATACTTTAATAAATTGGGTTGACATACATAATTTAAAAATTAATTTAGACAAATCTTTATATATACAATTTAATAAATGCACTAATAATAAACATAATCTTAAACTTAACATTCCAAAAATAAAAGCAGCTAGTCATACAAAATTTTTAGGTTTAATTATAGATGACGATATAAATTGGAAACCACATGTAAATGATGTCTCTATCAAAATAAATAAATTCGTGTATGCACTTAAACAAATAAAAAACATAACAAACATAAAAACCGCTGTCATGTCCTACCATGCATACGTAGAATCTTTACTGCGGTATGGTCTTATAATGTGGGGCAACAGCACTGATCAAAATAAAGCATTTGTCGCGCAAAAAAAATGCTTTAGAGCTATATGTGGGCTAAAACCGAATGAATCGTGTCGACCAGTGTTTAAAAAACTTGGCTTATTACCACTACCATCACTTTACATCTATGAAGTATGTATGTTTGTACAGAAGCACAAAACGTTGTTTACAACGATAGATGATGTAAATCCCCGCAGTCATCGAGATCCATATAGACTTATACTAAACGATAATCCTAGAATAAGAAAATATAATAAAAGTTGTTTATTTATGTGTGTTCAGTTATATAATAAGATACCTAATTACTTAAAAATATTAAATACAAGATCATTTAAATTAAAACTATATCAGTGGCTAAATAATTGTAATTTCTATAGTGTTAAGGATTTTTGTAGCCAAAAATATTAATGTAAAAAAAAAATTGCATGCTATGAATAACCGTAGCAAAACATGCTGATCTGAAAAGTTTTGTAAAATCTATTATATACCATGTTTTATGCAAATAAAATATTATTATTATTATTATTTATTATATTTGATTGAATCACAAAATGGTCTAAACAAGAGCCGCATTGATGTGTAGGGTGGTAATGTGTTGGTAATAGTCCATGAAAAGAGCAAATATTAGGTAGTTATGTGCATGGTTATCTGTTTTCCTAGGGGTAGTATTAATATTAATATCACCCGTTAGGATTATATTTTTATACGTGTTAAGTTTGTTTAAGGTTATATCAAGGCACTCTAGAAATCTATCAATATTTTGTGAAGGAGTTCTGTAAATTGCGATAACTATCGTCTCGGAATTAATTCGAATGATTAAGCAATTACCATCCTGCAGTTTAGGTTCTGTGACAGTAACTTTTAAATTATTTTTAACATAGATTACTAAACCGTCATTTTGATTAATGTTTTTTTCGGTTTTGTGTAAAGATTAGCCATCTAGAATCGGTAGGTCGGGTGGAGGTTTGACAGCCAACATTCTGTCGTGTGTGACAATAATATCACATTTTACAGTATGTGTTCAAATTATTATACTCAAACCATGAAATAAGATGTTTTTTAAGTTTTTTAGTAAATATTTCTATAAGTAATAAATTTATTCTGTTTACTGGTATTATTTTTTCACTAGAACTTAAAAAACTATTTCTGAAAATAATTAAACATGTTTTTGGTGTAAAAGTTAATTTAATTCAAGTTTTTTACAAATTAATATTTTGTAAAACCACCCTTTTGTGCAATAACTTCTTGTAGTCGAAGAGGCATGCTGTCTATGCAATTTTTTGATATTGTTTTTAATTTTGGGGTGTTAAAACAAGCTTTGATTATCTTCTCAATCAGTTCTTGTTTATTAGTTATGACTTTTTCTTTAGCTATTTCCTTTTTTAATGCAGCCCACACATTTTCTATGGGTTTAGATCTGGAGAGTTACCAGGCCATTCCAACACCTTTATCTGATGGTCATTTAGGAATTTTGTCACTTTTTTGCTTTATGAAATGGGGATGAGTCATGCATAAACAGGAAATCCTTATTAGGAAACCATTCTGATGTCTGTGGGATCAGTTTTTCTGACAAAACTTTAATGTACTGATCCTGCCGCATGGTGTTTTCCACTATGTAGAGGCGTCCGTTACCCTTTGCACTGATAACTTCCCAGATCATTATGCATAGTGGATGCTTCACTCTCTCTACAATACAGTTTTCTTTGAATTTCTCATTTGGTACGTTTAAAATACAATATATTACTTTATGTCAGTCTTCTGCAGTCCAGTCTTTATATTTTTTTGCAAACTCTAAGCGTTTCAGATGCATGGCAGGAGTCAATTTCGGCTTCTTCAATGGTCGACGGCAGGAAAAGTTTTGTTCCTTCCATCTTTTACGTAACGTCATGTCAGACAGAGTCACTCCAGCCTCTTCGAGAATATCTTTAATGACTTTTATGGCTTTATTCCGATTTTCTATAGTTATTTGCCGAATTTTTCGCTCATCTCGAGGTGTAGTGATGCGTTTGCGTCCACATTTTCCGGAACGTTCCGGCGTCATGGACTCCCCTTGTTGCACAGCTTTACTGATATTACGCACTGTAGATTGAGAAAACTTGCACATTTCTGCTATTTTCCTTGGAGAATATTTACAGTGTTGTAGCAAATCTTAATTTCAGTTTATTTTTTTGGAGACACGTCAGAACGCTTCCCCATCTTCAAATCTATTGAAAGTGAGGTTATGTTGATGAAAAAGACGAATTTTAAAATAAAATATGTATTAGACAGCAAAAAACAGCGAAATGCAAGAAGAATAATAACTAATTACAAAGTAAAACCAATAAAACATACCTTTTACTGAATAAATCCTTCACTTAGTTATAATAAAGACACAGAGAGCACGTGCTTAAACGGAATAAATATGTTGAGTATAATAATTTGTACATCCACTGTATATCCAGTCTATGCAACAAAACTTCAAACCCGGTTATATACCGATTTATGCTTCTATTATTTTGTGTAAGTAAGATTAATTTATTTTCAGGACGTGGAAGGAAGTGTTTAGAGTCAACATGTAATGTTGACGACTGTAAGTCATCAACATTACATGTTTTAGCGTCAGACACAGAAAAGTTGTCTAGGTCATTGAGTAATTGATTCGCCATACTTAAGCTTAAAGATAAACTACAACTAGTATTTAAGAGCTAAGTAAATAATACAATACGCGGCATTCTTAGGCGCCCTCATAGTCTATGGAGTTGATATATTTCTCCTCTGCGAATTTACGTGCTGGACAGCTTTCATCACCAGTTTTGTGGTCGCATTTTCTTTTAAAACTTTTGCACGTCGCGCAAACGGAGGTATGCGCTTTGTTATTACATTCCTTAAAGGAATGCCCGAACTCTCCACAGTAGTTACACGTAGGGCTACTTTCCCGACAAAATTTGGCTGAGTTACCAAACTGCTGGCAGTTGAAGCATCTTGTTAGTATTGTGAAGTCCCTGACTGGGCATGAGGTCCAATTAATATATATTCGTCCTTGATTGATAAGGGCCTTCCTGATGCTAGGTGACACTCCGACAATGTAATTACAGGTAGGAAGGTTTTTATTACCTGATTTATGGCTCTGTGGCAGTTTGACTGTTGCCAGGAAGGACTCACGCGTGGCATTGGGAAATTTATCGGCAATATTTTGTTCGAAGATGCACTCGAACACTTCTTTATCCGTGAGGGCTACAGGAACACCAACAGTTGCTATCCTTGGTCGTCGTTTAGTCGGCTCTTCCACGGTAAGGCCAGAAGATACAAGCTTCTCGGAGTTCTTTAATTTGTCGATATCTCCTTTTGTTTCAGCGCTAATTATAACTCCCCCATTTTTTACCTTCCATATATCCCGGACATGTAGTTTAAATTCTTCTGGGGATATAATCTTTTGTAAGAGGCACTTCGTGTCATCACTAGTTCTAGACTTGTCTCTCGGATAAATAGCTAGGGTACTAAGATTTTTAGGGCGATTGAGGGTTTGGCTACCTTTTTTGACCATGTTGGCAAAAGTTCCAGAGTCCGGTTTTGATGACTCTTCGATACTATTCTTGAGTTTCTGCAGCTTTTGGAACAGGTCAAGTTGGTTCAGCAGAGATACGATAGAGATCTGGGCTTTAGTGGCATCTATTTTGAGGGACATGTACTGGCCTACCAATTGTGATGTACCATGGCTAACTTTTCGACAAAGCGAGCTGATGGGCATTTTTTGATCCAAGTTAAGTTTTACTTCTTTAGCGATGGAGCACACCTCGTTAGGGCACAGGTCAATGGTTGTCATCCAATGCTGCTACTCAGGAGTTGGAATTGTTTTGAATGGTTCGCTTGAAGTGGGTGTCTGCATGACAGTGGGTGAAGTTGATGGAGGAGGCTGGGTGCGAGTGGTCCTGGCACTCCGGTTGAAGGGACTGTTCTCCATTTTAGTACCTATTCTAGATTAAGCTAAAACACTTCAACAAAATCACTAACACAAATATAACTAAAGTATGTCACAGTTACTACCGGTATTGTTATAACGAAGTCACGGCTAAGCACATACTTATTTAATTATTTTAATTACTATATGACACGTCTGTACACAATAATGTGCACTTACGCGATAGCAAGTTTATCAGGTCAATACGAATGCGGTTTACTATATATTTCAGTAATAAACTCAACAACAAAATATGTTGATAGCAAGTTCCCATCTGTGATCAGAATCGCATGTGATCTCATATACGGCTCATATTGCAACGGGTTATCTACTCATATTATTCACGAATTTGTATCTCAAACTGCTGCAGATAATCAATACATAGAAATACCTCAGAACGTTATTTACTTCCCAGTGCATAAAAATAATATTACATCTATAACTATTAAAGGTTTAGATCAATTTGGCTACAGAATTAATTTCAAAGAACAATATATTGAAATTTGCCTCCATTTAAGGAAAGTAAAATGATATTGCACTATAAAAACAGATTTTAATTCTTATTTCTTCCTTTGCTCTAAGGAAAAGACATAAAGTTGAGAAAATAATGTGCTACAAGTCAATAACATTTAATATTAAGCTATTATGAGCGCAATTACTGTATTGTACAAACAAAGTTTATAAAACATTAAAAGGGTATAAAATTGGTTGTATAGCAGTGTACTCATCCTTTGCCGCTGCTACTAACATTGTCACAGCTTTCCATGTAAGGCTGTTGTCTTCTACAGCAGACTTCAGAGTGACGAGCGAACGCTTCCACCGATCGGAGCCAAGCTTTTCGGCTTCTTTCATGTTGTATACATGCAGCTCTACATAGTAGTCGCCCGTCTTCGCCGGATCTGCCCTCTGCAGCGTGTAGCCCGAACCCGCACGCCGCGATAAAAAACTTCTCATCGCCGCCGCTCTAATGGGTTCTTGCACCTCGTTATCTCCCTGTAATTATTTTAAATATTAATGTTAGTATTGTATAGAAAAATAGGTTTATAATATTTATAACTAAAAAAATTATTATAATGCTGTTTTGATATCGGTAAGAAATAAAATATTGGTGATGGCGATCTCGATGATAAAACTCGAAAACAAAAGTTTTTTCAAAAGCACTAATTACTAATTTGAATAAACTAAAATTGGTTAAATAATTAAAAGAATAAAATAAAACGACAAAGGTCCATGACCTGAGTACAAATATTTATCTGTGAAATAAATATCTGCGTCGACTGGGCCTCGAACCCACAGCCCTCAGCTTGGCAATTTGGGTCACTGACCAATGCAACAATTGTATTCATAAATTTAAATTGAACTTACCTCTAAATCAAATGCAAACGAAGACCTCTTAAGCCTTTTATTTTTTAAAGACTCAGCTTCCGATTTGCTATCTGAATCCAGAACGACTTTCCTCTTCTTAATATTACTATCTCCACAAGACTCTTTGAACGTTTTCTTTGGCTTGGATTTTGTAATGATAGTACTACCATCATCCGAGTCAAATGGGTTGACAATTTTGCTAGTCGACGTCCTGAAAATCAGTGATTCCATAATCAATAGATCACTTGTACACATATTATTTTATTACATATTTATATACATTACTAGCTGACCTAAAGTTTCATAAAAATAGGTCCAGCCGTTTCGGCGGAGTTTGATCTCTAACACGATGACACGAGAATTTTATATATTAGATTATATAGTATGAAACAAAGACACATACATACTTACAGGTTTGATGAACACGTTCACGTCACTTCAATTAAAAAAGAAAATTATGAATGACTTGCAGCGCATTCTAGCTCTCCTAATATATTACAGAATTCTAAAGCCCGCTACACAATAATACTTTAGCCAAAACTAATTATTATTTTAGTTAAGTCACATTTATTTACCATTCTTATGAATGCTCTGTATAAAGTCTAAAATCCATTAACTAAAAATTTATCAATGTGTCTACAGCTTACACAGCAGTCGCCAGTCTGTCGCAGATACTTGAGATGAAATTTGTTTAAGGAAGTTGCATTCATAAGAGGGTTCTTATTATATTGGTGTCACTGTTTTTGTATTATTAAAAACCGACAAACTTTGAGGTATCTAACTTCTGATTTTCTTTTAAGGTGTATTTACATTTTTTAGCTATTACAAGTATTACTTTTATTCTCATTAGATAACCAGATAAAACACTATTCATTAAAAAGTTTAATTATGAAAGAAATAAAAACATGACGGCTCAATTTATGATGGTATTTGTAGTTTGAACTTAGTAACCAAATACATTTAAGCTATCGAGTATGCAACAGGCTCCTACAGGTTAACTTAAAATCAATTTTTTGACTTTCTGAAAGTTTGAAATGAAAACTTTTCTATGCTCGTCGATGCTTGATTTAGGTAAAATATTTTTTATATGCATTTACTGTTAAAATTATTTACGTAAGTATTTTACGCCTTTCAGTCTAGTTGGTATATAATAACATACTTTTATTTAGGTACCTACCTACCTACTATAAAAGAAAAACCTTTCTATCGCTGGATTTGGCTGCAAGAAATAAAATATTTGACATAAGTTAAGCTCAGATATATAAAATGTGTCAAATATCCATCTGTAGTACGCAAGTCCAAGAATAGATAGGATATTAAAAACGGCTGCTAGTAGCGATTGCTTCTAGACAACCAATTGACCAATATAAAAGAAATCTCACTGTCGTCCGATAATTAATAATATGTAATACCTAAATGCTAGCACACTCAATACTATAATAGTTACCCTATATAGATAAGGTAAGTTTAAAAAATAATTATGTTATTTAATATCTTAATTAATAGCATGCATAAATACTTGCTTTAAAAAACCCCTCGGAAAGGTTCTTATTCATTCATAATTAATTCAAAAATCAAGAAGACTGAACACAATGCTGTTGTCATATGCAAAGAATATGTTATTTGTATGTATGTTTGTATATCTGCGCAAGCGAGCCCTAGGACTGGAGTCTCAATTGATCTACCATGGTAAAGTCTCCCTGAATCATATGAAAAAAATCAAACATCGTTATGTTAGTCTACCTATTACAGTATTGGTCTACTAAAAACTCATCAATCAAACATGCACGACAATTGCAAAAATATATGATGCAGCCTTTAATAATATGTTGCAAACAATATGTAGATCAGAAATATAATTTTGAAGTAACTATAATAGCTGACATTTCCGCTGTTATCAGCCTTAACATGTGCTAAGTGAAATGTAATGCGAACTGATCAACTCGAAATGATAATATGAATACGAGTATAATCACAACTTGAAAACAGTTCAAACAATTACACAGTGGCGAATCGATCGAGATCGAATACAAAAACATGAGCGCTGCGTTTATACGTGTTTTAGAATAACCAGCTATCTCAGCGAGAAGATAGATGTTGCTGTGTTAAAAATTACAAATTAACAGCTCTTATCTTAATAAATTTTTCTGACGCTTTTATTACTGTTGACCACTCTATCTTGCTAGCTCTACTTAAGTATTTTGTCTTTAGACCTGTATTGGTTCTCAAAATATCTTAGAGGGCGCCAATAGGCCGTGCGTTCTGGCCATAATGTTTCCAATTAAAGTGATGTATTAACCGGTGTCCTTTAAGGCGGTATTTTCTCACATCTTCTGTTTTCATTTTTTATCAATCTTATCACATTAAGCCTCAGGTGCTCTTATAATCTGTATGCCGATGATCTACAACTAAATGTACAGGTGGTACCATTCAATATTAATAATTCAATAGCGTTACCAAACGAAAATTTACAGTATATCTTTGAATGGTTCACTGTGTTTGGAATTAACGTGAATCCTTATAAAATTTAAGCGATCATTTAAGAAATTAAGTTTAAAAGTTAAGAATCTTGGTATGTACGTTGATAGCTGTCTTTCATGCAACAAACAGCATTAAGATATCCTTATAGCACTGAAACATTTTCTTCCTACCGCTACAAAAGTTTTGCTCATTCAATCTCTTATTCTGCCGATAATAGATCATGTAGATGTGGTTTGCACAGACTTATCTCAACACCATCTTAACACATTGGATCGTCTTCTCAATAACTGCATCAGATACAATTGTGGTTTTCGTAAACGTGACCATGCACCAAACACCAACTTCTTTTCGTACTCAGCTTAATGGGCTGCCTATCCGCTAGTGCAGATATGTTAGAATACTCTGCGCTCTATTCACTATCCTGAACTATACTAAAATTTCAATACTTCATAATTGTTTTAGTTAGAGTTACCCTAAAAATCAAAACAAATTGTTAATTTTCAGCACCTTTAGCATTTTTCTGATGTTGCCTGATTATTTGTTGTGTTTAGAATATCATTTACCTATAAAAACTTTTGAATAAGTCATTAAGTAAAAATAACTGCTAGGGACACCTAAGTGTGGGTAAAAAAATTGATCCGCTCAAATGAAACCGGGACGGAAAAACGAAAGCGCCTGGACAGCTACGAAGGCAGTGCGATTGGTAACGAGCATTGCGGCACGTAAGCCGTTCAAAAAACATTCAAAAATTACAATTTAGGATACAATACAAATTAGGACTAAGATGGAATGCCTCTTTTCCAGTAAAAAGTGTCACCGGTTCTCTACACTCACCATACGAAACACAGCAGTGCTAAGCTGCTATTTTACGCTGGTATTCTGTGAGAGCGTGGTCTGTCCCCGGTGGAGCCGACCCATTCGTGCTACAACTATAATACTAATATAGCTGCAGCATAGCTCTACGATGTATAAATGCCTTTGCGACTTACTCATCACTTATTCGATAATCTCTTAAGGTGACATCTAAGAGAATAAACTCTTCTGATGTAAACAAATTATTAATATTACAAAAGAGTTGCCTGCGTACAATAACGAATATAGACCAAATGGTTCCATTTGGTTATTAAACATAAAATACTGACACTTGTTTTTATCGACGAGTACATCCCCGAGTCTTGTAAATTCGTCAGAAAATATACGAAATTATACTCACCTATAGCAAAAATTAAATAAAAAATAGAAATTTATTTAAGCTAAGGATACCCTTTTCTAAATTAAAATTAGTTTCGACTAGTAACGGTTATGTCAGTAAAATGTATAACCGTATACCAAATTATGTGAAAATCTTAGAAAACTATTACAATATATCGAATGTTTATGATATGGTATTTTATATTTTGTTTAAAAGTTAAAATAGTTAGCCCTCTAGTGTTGCTATGCTTTGCAGGGCATCACATAATATATTTCCATCTACATTTTAAATTAGTAATATGACCTGCAATAAACAGCAAAAATGAATGAGTGAAGGGTTTTGAACTTGAATAAATTATCATACTGATTGGAGCCTTTAAATTTTTATCGTGTCCGTTTTTTTCCAGTTGTCTGTTGTAGGTCTGCATTAGTGTAAACGACTAGAGATGAGATTATGTTATTTGGATTACCGATTTAATTATGCTGAAATAAATAAAATGCATTTTAATTGGAAATCGACTATTTAATGTAATTATTATATTTACAATTGAATAAATGTTTTTAAATATAAACACAATACAATCAAAACATACAAAATATTAGAGATTGTCAAATTTAAAAATAATATCATGTTAAATATGATAAAATTTATAAGGTCTATTAAAACACAATGGAGAGGGCGCGCTGATTAATAACTCATGACAGATTATACAGTACATGTGACAAAATATATTATCAATACATAAGAGGCGTATGCAGTTTTTAACTAAACGATCTCTATCGTAATTGAATAACTGACTGACAGACAAAAAATTACCTAAACTGGTGAGCCTAGAGATTTTAAATATGGAGGAATCATTCCTTGAGTATCCTAGACTATATAATGCCTTAGCACAAGCACATGTTCAGTACGGTCTTAGTAGCTATGGACGCACGTATGTTACTTATTTGAATAGTATAATATATAAATTACAGCTAAGAATATTAAAAACTACCGTACCAAATTCAGTTAGAAAACAATTTAGAGGTAATGTAAGGGGTCTTTTTAAGCAATGTGGGGTTTTGCCAGTGAATGTTCAATTTAAATATAATTACTTCATCATCATTACAGCCATTCATTAGTACACTACTGAACATAGGCCTCCCTCAAGGAATGCCGCAAAGCACGGTTCTGAGCCACCTGCATCCATCGAATTCCTACATGTCTTACCAGTTCGTCACTCCATCTAGTGGCGGGACGACCTACACTTCATCCGCCAGTACGAGGCCGCCACTCTAGAAACTTTAGTGGCCATCGGTTGTCGGTTCTTCGAGCCATATAGCTGGCCCGTTGCTACTTCAGCTTACTAATTCGTTGAGCTATGTTGGTCACTCTAGTTCTACTGCGGATATCTACATTTCTAAGTTTATCACGCAGAGAATCCCCGAGCGTAGCCCTCTCCATAGCTCGCTGAACGACCTTGAGCTACCTCATACGGCTAGCAGTGAAGAACCACATTTTAGTTCCATAGGTCATCACTGACAACACGCACTGGTTATACAGTCTCGTTTCCAAGTTTTGAGATATATCTGAAATGAAGATATGCTGTAATTTCCCGAACGCTGCCCAGCCGAGTTGAACCCCTCTATTGACTTCTCGGTCGAAGTTGGACTTACCTAGTCGGACTATTTGTCCCAGGTAAACATACTCCTTAACAACTTCGAGCTTAGTGCTCCCAACAACTACCGGCGTAGGTGTGACATGGACATTATACATGACTTTTGTTTTGTCCATAGTCATAGTAAGACCTATCCGTTGGAATGCGCTATTGAGGTTATAGTGCGTAGTGCTTAGGTCTGCCAGCGATTCTACCTTAAGGACTATATCGTCGGAAAATTGATGTTAATAACGTATCTTTTCCAGTCCAGTAGCTTGAAAACGTATTCCATATGCGGTGAAGAGTTTTCGGGATATAACGACACCCTGTCTTACAGCTCTCTGCAGTTGGATAGATTTCATACTCTAGTTCCTTACTCAGATAACCATCGTAGCCCTACTGTACAAACACTTCAGCACTTCGATGTACCGACAGTCAACTTAGCACCGCTGTAGAGACTGCAACGTCGTTCAAATTTCAAAGGAATCAAAGGTTTTCTCATAGTTCGTATACGCCAGACATAGTGGCAAATTGTAATCCTCGGAATATAATTAGTTAAAATTTTTCAATAGAAACATATGCAGCAGAATAGACCACACATCCAAGGAGGTGTCGGATTTATCGTCCACAAGTCTCTCGTTAACAACGTTGTAAAGATTGAGAGTGTGTCGACGAGGGTTGCGTACCTTATACTCAGAATCACCAAACGGTATTCGCTGAAGGTCATACAGGTTTACGCACCAACCTCGGCACACCCCGATCAGGAGGTGGAGGAAATGTATGAGGATATCTCTAGAGCCATGCATTCCTCCAAAACCCAATATACGGTGTTAATGGGAGACTTCAATGCAAAACTAGGCACAAGAGAGAACGGTGAGCTGAAAGTAGGGAAATTTGGAATAGGGCAACGGAACCCAAGGGGCCAGCAGCTGGCCGACTTCATGGAGAAAGAGGGACTCTTTATGATGAACTCTTTCTTCCAGAAGCGGCCCCACAGGAAGTGGACCTGGTCGAGCCCCGACGGTTCGACAAAAAATGAGATTGACTTCATTATGACGACCAGACGACAACTGTTCAGTGATGTCTCAGTGATCACGAGGGTGAAAACCGGCAGCGATCACCGAATGGTTAGAGGCACACTTAACCTAAACGTTAAGTTGGAGAGGTCTCGTCTAATGAAGTCAACGCTCCGTCCCCCTCGTGCTCTAATCCAAAGTCCCGAAACCTTTCAGCTCGAGTTACAAAACCGTTTTCAGTGCCTAGAAGACTGCAATGAAGTGGACGATTTGAATGACAAGCTCGTGGAAACTGTCCATGCGGTCGGAGCTAAGTTCTGCAAGACCCGCCGCAGAAGAACACAAAAACTCTCCGATCACACTCTTAATCTCATGGCTGTTAGACGGGAGATGAAGCTACATTCTTCAACAGATTTGACAGCATACAGGCAACTGAACAGACAGATCTCCAAATGCATGCGGCGGGACTTACGCAACTTCAATACAGCTCGTATTGAAGAAGCGATAGAGCGGAACCAAGGCTCCAAAGTCTTCGCCAGAGATCTGTCTGCCAGAAAGAGCCAACTGTCAAAGCTGAAGTCCGAATGTGGCAGCATCGTTTCCGGGGCACCTGAAATTTTGAGTGAGATTGAGAGGTTCTATGGGCAGCTGTACACGTCATCGTTGGAGCCGCACGCAAGTGTGATTAACGATCCAAGAGCGAGTCTTGTCCGACATTATTCCGATGATATCCCGGACGTCAGTCTGAGCGAGATTAGAATGGCTCTCCAGCACCTTAAAAACGGCAAGGCCCCAGGCGAGGATGGAATTACAGCGGAGCTTCTGAAAGCGGGTGGAAAACCGGTACTTGAAGTCCTTCAGAAGCTCTTTAATTCCGTCCTCCATGGTGGCATTACACCGGAGGCGTGGAGCAGAAGTGCGGTGGTCTTGTTCTTCAAGAAAGGCGACAACGCTCTCTTGAAGAACTACAGACCGATTTCCCTTCTGAGCCGCGTCTACGTGCTGTTTTCGAGAGTCATTACGAATCGTCTCGCACGCAGACTTGACGACTACCAGCCTCCCGAACAAGCCGGTTTCCGAAAAGGCTTTAGCACCATAGACCACATACATACCCTTCGGCAAATTGTACAGAAGTCCGAGGAGTACAATTTGCCACTATGTCTGGCGTATGTGGACTATGAGAAAGCCTTTGATTCCGTCGAAATTTGGGCGGTGCTGCAGTCCCTTCAGCGATGCCAAGTTGACTGTCGGTATATCGAAGTGTTGAAGTGCTTGTACAGTAGGGCTACGATGGCTATCCGAGTACAGAACCAGAGTACGAAACCTATCCAATTGCAGAGAGGTGTAAGACAGGGTGACGTCATATCCCCGAAACTCTTCACCGCTGCATTGGAAGACGTTTTCAAGCTTCTGGACTGGAAAGGATACGGTATCAACATCAATGGCGAGTACATCACTCACCTTCGATTTGCCGACGATATAGTCCTTATGGCAGAATCGCTGGAGGACCTAAGCACTATGCTCAATGACCTCAATAGTGTTTCCCAACGGATAGGTCTTAAATGAACATGGACAAAACAAAGATCATGTTTAATGTCCATGTCACACCTATGCCGGTAGTTGTTGGGAACACTAAGCTCGAAGTTGTTGACGAGTATGTTTACCTGGGACAAATAGTCCGACTAGGTAAGTCCAACTTCGACCGAGAGGTCAATCGACGGATTCAACTCGGTTGGGCAGCGTTCGGGAAATTACGGCACATCTTCTCGTCAGGTATACCTCAAAACTTGAAAACAAGACTGTACACCCAGTGCGTGTTGCCAGTGATGACATACGGAACTGAGACGTGGTCCTTCACTGCTGGCCGGATGAGGAAGCTCAAGGTCGCTCAGCGAGCTATGGAGAGGGCTATTCTCGGAGTTTCTCTGCGTGATAAACTCAGAAATGAGGATATCCGCAGTAGAACCAGAGTGACCGACATAGCCCAACGGATTAGTAAGCTGAAGTGGCAATGGGCCGGCCATATAGCTCGAAGAACCGACAACCGATGGGGAAGAAAGGTTCTCGAGTGGCAGCCTCGTACCGGCAGGCGAAGTGTAGGGCGTCCCCCCACTAGATGGAGTGACGACCTGGTAAGATATGCAGGAAGTCGATGGATGCAGGTGGCTCAGGACCGTGCTTTATGGCATTCTTTGGGGGAGGCCTATGTTCAGCAGTGGACTTGTGAAGGGCTGTAATGATGATGATGAGACCACACATACACGCGTTCTATTGCTTGCGGGTGCATGTGAACGACACGAACAAATACCGTGTACGGCGAACGGACCTCGCGATACATGGTTCCCTGATTAATGAATAAATTACCGTCCACTCTAAAGAATAAGTTAACTACAAGTAATATTAAATCTAAACCTAAAACATAGTTTCTTCTTCAAATAGTAGTGCTGATTATGATCAATATTATTAGTTTGTAGTTTACTAAAACTATGCTTAATTGCAACCATCGTGTATTAATAAATTCACGACGGTTATAATACAAAAGTAAATATAAATAACATTTATAAGTCTTAAATTATAATTGAGAAATTAAGTTATAGAGCGTTCTCATGCAATGTATGAATCTTATTTAGTAAATATCAAAAAAGTAATGTTTTTTATTTTAAATTAATATATTTTTATAATTATTTAATGTACAGAACTTGCATACAAAGTTTGAACAAAATCCACGGGGTTAATTTTCCTATACATTTTGTCAGTTAGTAGTAGTCAGACCCATATGTGAGGAGGTCAATCGCGACTGACTACCAAAGTTCTGATGTACATTGTGATAGTTCTATATTAAGGACATATGAGAGTAAGGACTATGAAAAACAATCAATAATATAGAACGTCTCTAAGATACATAAGCATTAATATAGTTGGGGCTTGAAGTCTCATATATAAAAGACATATGAATGTAAGACATATAATGTAACATCTGAAATCGTTAAAAAGGTAGACAATGGGTATAAATGCGTTACGGTGTTTCTAGACCTGAAAAAGGCTTTTGACACTGTATCTGTTCCCATCCTTGTGCAGAGACTTGAAGCTATAGGGATAAGAGGTAAAGCTCTCTCCCTCTTTGACAGCTACCTCCAAGGTAGGAGACAGCAAGTTAAAATAGATAACTTGCTTAGTGAGGAGGAAAACATTGTTTACGGTGTCCCACAGGGCTCGGTTCTCGGCCCATCACTGTTTCTAGTGTATATTAATGAATTATGCAACCTACGAAGCAGTGGTGGGAAAACCTTCTCCAAGCGGACGACACGGCCATCGTTTACATTGGGGACTCGTGGGAAGAAGTATGCAATAATGCCGAGCAAGGATTAGTTGTTATAGATAGATGGCTCAAAGCCAGTCTGCTAACCATTAATGTGATTAAAACGAACTACATTTGTTTTTCTCCTAGTTTAAGGTCTAA
Organism: Parnassius mnemosyne; assembly: GCA_963668995.1. NCBI lineage: Eukaryota > Metazoa > Arthropoda > Insecta > Lepidoptera > Papilionidae > Parnassius > Parnassius mnemosyne. Next base: position 31,652,397 of record CAVLGL010000086.1, read on the forward strand.
ACCAGACCTCAATTTTAAAATTAGAATACACACGTGTGTCCGCACACTTGAACCATAATTGTAATTGCCAGGTCCTTAAACATATAACGTCCACAAGATACTTGGGAATTATAGTTGACGAGTGTTTAACTTGGCATTCGCATATTGAGATTGTTACATTACGGGTCCGCAAATTTATATTGATTTTTAAAAATTTAAGATATGTGATGCCTCAGAAGACACTAAATAGCATCTATATTATGCTTACGCAATCAGATCTTACATATTGTTTACCAGTCTGGGGAGGAGCCACCAAAACTAAATTCCTTGAGTTAGAAAGAGCCCAAAGGTCACTTATAAAAGTCATGTACTATAAACCATACAGATACCCCACCGACGATCTATATAGAATCAGTGGCTTACTATCAATTAGAAAACTATATTACTTAATTACGCTCCTATGCTTACAAAAATCTATTCCATTTAACCAAGACAGTCAAGAGAGGAGACGAAAAGACATAGTGGCTTACTCCCTAAGGGTCCAAACCGCTTTTGCACGGCGTAAGTATGCAACCCAATCAGTCTACATTTATAATAAAATAAACGTAAAATTAAAGTTCCACCATGAGGTATCACACGTATGCAGAAAGGTAATAACTGAGTGGTTAAAAACCTTAACATACGGAGAAACTGAACAAATTTTAGATAGACTTGGTTAAGCAATTTTTTTTCTTCTTTCTTATCAATAATGTACGTACTCACCGAGCTTAATCTATTACACGCACTTCGAACACACCGGCACTACAAAGAAGACACACACTCACACACATAAACGCGCGCACACACACACACACACACACACACACACACACATACACGCACACACACACACGTTGAAAAGGGTTATTAAAATGTCACATAGATTGCATTACCGTGACGGAGACTACAGTAATCGTGGAATTGATAACAGATATATCCTAGGCATATCATAATTGGAAATATTCATTTCAAATACCACCAATCTTTTTTAAGTAACCTAAATTACCAAAATAATCCAATAATTAACTTAAAATAACTGGAGGTTTCTAAGCCTCACAGTGTCCGTGGAGTGAGTTTGAAAAGTATAAATCAAGATGAAACTAAACAATTGGTCTAACTAGTAAAACTTATCAAAATGCAAGAGCTATTATCGTTAAGTGTTAGTTTATAAACAATAATCTTGTTTTTAATTGTTTTTATTATTTTCTATTTTGTAATTATAATTAGATATTACTTTGTGTAATTGAACAAAATATTAGGATACCTGAAAATGCAGAAAATTTCAATCTTAGGGAGTAAAAGTCATGGATCTGACGCCACATAGCGTAATACAAGTACGCGCATGTATGTTGTTGGTGACGATTCACCCCGTGTGTGGTCCATAGCGCGATATGTGAGTAAGCAAAAGTAATAAGGTATGCATGAGTGCTTATGCACTCTAATAATATGTCATTATTAGAGTGCATAAGCTTCTGTATGGACATTTCTTAGATTTATTATAGTTTATAATACGCCTTAACCGCTCCTCGCTTTACAAAATGGTTCTGTAAATTAATATTTCAACATAAAACAATAAAATATGAACTAAAAACATTACCAATTCCAGTCGAGATCACTTGAATTAGGATTGTCATCGTGACGGCAACAAGTTTCTTCTATTAAATTATTCAAAATTTTATTTCTTTCATGAAAGTAAGAATTTTTCGTTTAGTTTTTGTCCATTCTCAGGTTTTCTTAAACCATAAAGTGAATTAGACAAGCCATTTGTTACACTTGGCTTTCCAACACAAAACTGATTTAAGCTGTCTTTGGATGAAGATATTTAAAATTACTAATGCAAACAAAAAATCTACGGATTAAAAGCAAAGCCTTAGGAATGTACACACTACTAAAAGCGAGCTATTAAAGATGTAACTATGTATATTTACGAAAGATTGAAAGGAGACGGTCGACGGTTTTAATATTATAATTAGTTTCATAATATTACTCTTGATTGTATTTATATAACTTTCCTTCTTTCTTATTTTGTTAAAATCCTGAATTTAATACTAGTTTTACACAATTACCAAAATTCTTATCCTTAATTATACATTAGATAACATTCAATAGATAGTAACGGACACTTCTTAATTGTGAAATCAAAATAAAAAGGACTTTTTAGATTTTGATCTTTGTACCTACGTGTTAATACTAATGTGCTGCGTCTTGGGCTCCTGTGATTTGGCCAATCGCACAATACCTTCACTGATATATTTCAAAAGTTGTCATAAACTCAAACTATATTATGAAAATGTTAATATTTTAAAATATACCTCAGATTAATATATGCCACAAGGAACTGTGATACAGTAAAATCATCTGTTTTATTTAAAGTAACAATACTATTATACTCTCATTGGACAAATCAGCATTGTGCCATGCAAATAAAAACTCCAATAACGTTAACAGATGACAAGACGTTAAAATAGATAGACGTCAGACGTGCGATCCTTTTCGTTTCGTTTGAAAAAATACATTTCTGCAAATGTTTTCGGAATCTAAGTGCACTGTGCAGTTGGTTTGTTAGGCGATAAGTTTACCTAATCACGGTTGAGTTTTATTTACCTTATAAATTCTAGGCTAAGACTTAACTGCTTACGTTGACAATAACATAGTAATGTTTCATAAAAATAAAACATAACCTAAAAATTTCTATGATAACTGCTAATATCTATGTTTTCAGAAGTGTCCGTCAGGAGTTCTTACATAAAATTATGTGTAGTTTCTTCACTGTTGGTTCTTTGGCGTACAATGTATGGACGCATAACAATGTTCTTTCTACTTTTCCCTTTACGTATTGCTTTCATATCGCTTCGCGTTCAGTGAATAGAATGGAGAATTATTTCAGGGTTGTAAAATGTAGTAAAATTTTTACGATTTATGTGATACCAGAAAATTGCTTTACAATTTCCTGGTGCGTTATTTTTATTGTATTATACTAACGCTCTAATAACCCTTCTGAGAAGTTATCAGGTAGATCGTTGGATCCTTGGCCATTGCAGCTCATGGATATGCCAACAATTTTAAACGAAGAATACTAAATGTGCTTTGTTATCCTTAAGGACACGTTCTCATGTCTCAAGGTTCGTAATACTACTAGCTCTCTTGTCTTTCAAGTTGAATTGCAATAGTTTACGGCTGCTTGGAAGAAAAAAAATGTAGATAGTACCTAACCAGATAGACGCATAAACAAACAGGATCTATATCTTTCTCTATCGGATCATTAGGCTGAAGTGGCAGTGAGCTATCTATATAGCTCGAACAACCGTGATTTTTGGTTCGGCTCGACCAGGGTAGGATCACGCTCTCACAGGATACCAGCGTTTGTACGCTGCTTTCATAGCTGCTTAATACTGCTGTGTTACTTTTGGTGAGTATAGTGAACCGGAGATTCTTTTTGTTGGAATTCAGGCATTCTATCTTAAACTTCAGGAGTGAAAAAGCATCTGCATTTTGATTCTTAATTGCAAATAAAATATAAATAAAGTAGATGGCGCCCTTAAAGTCGCCTGGCACTCTAGATTTAAGGGCGCCATAGACAACCCGGAGTCAGTAACACTTTAGAAGAATTTTTTATAGCCTTTCATCCGGTTCTGTCAGTTAATTAACCTTCCATCTGACGTAGGTGCTTTCTGGGCATCAGTTTTTTGGTGAGTGCTTGTGTTGTTGTGTAGCCAGAACAGAATCACCAACCGAGTGCCACCCCTGTGGTAGCGGCTACGAAGCCATGGTGCATCATTCCTGTTAAGTTTGCCCGACTTTGGCTGAATTCACAAGTTCACTGCTGAATATGGACCTCCTCAAGACATGCCATAAAACATGGTCCTAAGCCACCAGCATCAATTGACTTCCTGCATATCTTATTAACTCTTCGCACTTCGCTTACTTGTACGAGGTTTCAATATCTGCAATTTATTTGATTTATAATGGATTTCAAATTGGGTAGTAACGCGTTATTAAATTAATGAATGATTTCTTTCATTAATTCATTCGTTATAGCCTATTAAAAACACTGCACTGCCGTGCATACGCCTCCCCATAGATTACCTAATAATACATGTTTATGCCAATCTACTACCACATATCATCACGGTGGGTGCGATGAAAGGAAGTGGTGGAAAAACCAACAGAGGGAATCTGAAACAGGAAGTGTGCAACAGCGTCCTCCTGACACAGGTAATTATTTAACATTAATACACATTTAAAATTCTGTTTTTCGACAGTTGTTTTTTGTGTCGTATCGTGCTTGCATTGTTTTATATTACAAACGACCTATAAATAAACCTTTTTTTTTTATAGGAGAGGGGGCAAACGAGCATGCGGCTCACCTGATGGTAAGTGACTACCGCCGCCCATGAACAACTGCAACACCAGGGGAATCGCAGATGCGTTGCCGGCCTTTTAAAAAGGAGTACGCTCTTTTCTTGAAGGTCCCTAAGTCGTATCGGTCCGGAAAAATCGCTGATGGTAATCGATTCCACAAGGAGGTCGTGCGAGGAAGAAAACATCTTCTAAATCGCACAGTGGTGGACCGCCAATCATCCAGATGGTGTGGATGGTATCGGGAGTTCTGCCGCGATGTGCGTTCGTGAAATTTGGCGGCTGGGATTAATCCGAACAATTCCTCAGAGCACTCCCCATGGTAGATGCGAAAGAAAATGCAAAGGGATGCAACATCTCTTCGCAGTGCCAATGAATCGAGCCGATCGGAAAGGGCTCGGTCGTCGACAATTCGAGCCGCTCTGCGTTGGATGCGGTCAAGTGGAAGGAGCTGGCACTGGGGAGTCCCTGCCCAGAAATGGGAACAGTATTCCATGTGAGGCCGAACTTGCGCCTTGTAAAGTAGCAGGCGGTGTGCCGGCATGAAATACTGTCCCGCTCTGGCCTTTAGAAAGATTTTTAGGAAAGATAAATATTAATTAGTCTGGTCAATTTATATTACGTAATATATTTATTTTACATCAGACGGTCATTTACATATATACGTTACGGCTAAAAGCCGAAGTGCGTTTAGTTTAGTTTTAAGGTGTAACCTCACTTCGGCTATAAGCCGTAACATACTGCTCTAAAGATTCTCTTCCAGCTAACCTTTGGTAGTGTGGTAATAGCTATAGGTAGAGCCGCAACAGAAAAAACTAACTTATTTTCACATATTATTCAAAAATATAATACGATATAATATAAATATGTTACTTTATACATATACGAGTATACACTTATAAACACACATATATGTAAACATACATGTATACAAATGTACATATACATATAAATAAAAAAAAAATTGACTAATAAATGTCATTGTACCTTTCTTATTTATATAATTATTCTACCTACTTAACGATTAATATTCATCACAAATGTTGAATAGTATATTATTTACATTGTATAATAAAGAAAAACCAATTAAAAGAAAGCTAGAAAATGCCAACCTACTCCATAATTTAAAAAATAAACTAAACTTCTAAAATAAAATGAAATAAAAATAAATTAAATATTAAATTTCTTATAATTTAAATAAATATTCTGACTAGTCTATAATAAAAATTCATCAATATTATAAATACATTCCTCTATAAGTAGTGTCTTCAACTCTGTTTAAAAAAAACTTAACTTTTTTATTTCTTTTAGTTTTTTAGGCAAAGTAAAACTGCCTGATAACGAGGACAGTGTTTTACAATCTCCAGTTTAGGCATAGTAGGCAATGTCAAGTCCATTCTTCGGGTGCTTTCACTCTCTTTCAATTCTTCATCACTTTAATAAAAAAGTCTGTTTTTAAAAACATTGGTCAGAAGTGTCAAAACATATAGGCTGGATGCTGTAAGAACTTTTAGCTTTTTGAAATATTATTTACATGATTCCCAATGCGAAATGCATACCATTGCTTTTATAGCTCCTTTCTGGGCAGTGAATGCTTTTTTCATATTATATTTATAGCTGTTGCCCCAGAATTTTATGCTATATCTTACCTTGGACTCAACAAGCGCATAGTACACGTTTAAAAATTGATCAATGGTTAATTCTTCTTGTGAGGTACGTAAGGCATAGCTAGCTGAACTTATTGTGTCTGTTACGGCTGCCAGCTCAACTTTACAATTTAGGAGATCGTCCAGATGAATTCCCAAAAACTTCACAGAACTTAGTTTTTATTATTTCCCCATTTACATACACTTCTGTTATGTCATTATTTCTAGCGGTGGCTTTGAACATGACGATATTAGTTTTAGTTGCATTTTGCAATAAGCCATTTGCTGTGAACCACTTTCGGAATGTTGTCATAGCTAAAATAATCCTGTCCTTTAATTCTTCTGCAGCTTTTGATGATAGTACTGTACTCGTATCATCTGCAAAAATAATGACTTGAATCCCAGGAATGATTTGCAGGTGTAACCTATTAAATTGTTCAAAAATATTATGAAGAATATCGGTCCCAGTACAGAGCCTTGAGGCCCAGTACACCTCTTGTTACTGTGGTCATTACAGATCTATGTTTGCCCTGCACTCTTACTTCGTTTGTGTCTACAATTTCTACAAATTGTCTCCTATTACTTAAATAAAATTTAATAAGTTTTAGTGATTGATCCCTAATTCCATAGTATTCTAGTTTTTTATTAATATGCTGTGATCTACGTATCAAAAGCACAGCTTAAGTCTAAAAAGAGGCCTGAAACTTTAATTTTTTTATTTAATTCTGTTAATATTTCATTCACTATAGTATCAACTGTGTTAAGGGTTGCTATACCTTTTGGGTAGCCAAACTGTCTTTCATTCAAAACTCTATTAAGATTTAAGTACGTCATTAAGCGTACTTTTATCAACTTTTCCATAATCTTCAATAGTACAGGTAGTATAGGAATAGATCTATAATTTTTCGGGTCTATTTTTGTATTCTTTTTATGTACAGGTACTATTTTTGCTATCTTAAACTCATCAGGAAATATTCCTTGGCTTATGCATTTATTATAGAAATATGACAAAGGTTCACTTAACAAATCAATACTATCCTTTAGTATTTTTATTGGAATATCGTCATAACCCCTAGATTTTTTTATTTTTGTAGGCTATTCTCCTACATTTATAAAATTATATATTTATAACATTTATAATTTTTAGCATCATACTATTATATTTATTTATTAATATCAAACAGTATTAATTTTATATCTATAATATTTATATAAAATATTATGTATATGCATTTATACATTAATTTTATATTAACACACAATACGTTATTACACTCAGCCAGCGCGCCGTCGTGACGTATATCGCAAATGGAAACGAACATTCCGAGACCGGTTCTTTTGTTTTCGCCACCTCGTTCGACTCATGCACATCGTCCGAGTCTTACGGACCTCCCGCTAGTCGGAACCTGCTCCTGACGCGAAGTGCATATCGCTCGATGCCAACCGCTTTTAAATTGCCAGCTTACGTATTATTGTTTTTACTGTTAAATTATTACTGTGAACTTTCTCTGTTTCTTCTCTGTGCTGTATACTTTCTTGCTAACTATTTGTGCTTGTGCTATATACTCCTTCTGTATATATATGGTGTTGCGTGAAATTCGAAGTAAATACCAAAAGACTGTGAGTAACTTTTTATTTTACCTACGCAACCTACATTGGTGACCCCGCTTTGAATACCAAAATAATGGATCGCAGAGAAAAATTCGAAGATGCAAGCAGCGGCAGCCACACCCAACAACTTAAACAGGGGGTAAGCGGAGAGCGCGCTTCCACTGACGCCTCCGACACGTCATCCGAAGTTTTTAAGGTAGGAGTGCGTGTACCACCTTTTTGGCCGGAAGAACCAGAAATATGGTTTGCACAAGTTGAGGGCCAATTTGCTATCTCTGGTATCACGAGCGATTTTACAAAATTTAGTTACGTTATCGGACAGCTAGACCATCAATTTTCCAAAGAGGTCAAAGACATTATTATCAACCCACCAGCCAGTGATAAATATATAAAGCTTAAAACAGAGCTCATAAAGCGTTTGAGTACCTCACACGAAAAGAAGGTGAAGCAACTTCTTATGCACGAGGAACTGGGTGACAGGAAGCCTTCACAGTTCTTGCGACACCTCCAGAGCCTAGCAGGACCCCAAGTACCAGACGATTTCCTGCAGACTATTTGGACCAGCCGGTTGCCGAGGAGCATCCAGACCGTACTAGCCGCGCAACCCAGCGCGTCATTGGAAGTGCTGGCAGATTTAGCAGACCGGATACAGGACATTGTACCGTCTTCACCGCAAGTCGCCTCTACGTGCCCGGCGAGTACATCCACACCAGGTCCCAGCTGCGACGCCTTAACAAGGGAAGTTGCCGAACTTCGTAAGCAACTGCAAAGACTGTCAACTCAGGTAAATAGGAGGCCCCGTTCCAGGAGCAGACACCACCAGCGTGGGCGTTCTTCATCAAGATCGCAGTCTCGATATAAAAAATTCCCACTTTGCTGGTATCACGCCAAATATGGTGGCCGCGCACATAAATGCCTGCCACCGTGTGATTTTAAGGCGGGAAACTTACAGGACGGTCATTAATGGCGACTGACGACTGTCCTAACACTACTGGTCGCCTATTCGTCACGGACCGCACCTCAAAAACACAATTTTTGGTCGATACAGGAAGCGACCTCTGTGTTTTTCCAAGGTCCTTAATTCGTGATCGTCGTGCAGCCACCAATTACGAACTATGTGCAGCCAACGGGAGTACCATAAAGACTTACGGCTATGCCCACCTTACCCTAGATCTTGGACTGCGACGTAGTTTTAAGTGGCGTTTTGTGGTAGCTGATGTTACGAAAGCTATAATTGGTGTTGATTTCTTATCTTTTTATAACCTAATTGTTGATTGTCGAAACCAAAGATTAATAGATAGTACTACTACTTTAGTTACTAATGTATCTTTAATTTCTTGTCCAGATTCTGTTTCATCTGTGAAGGTTTCGACTGGCAGCTCGCGGTATCACAAAATTTTAGGTGAGTTTCCTGAAATCACGCGACCCGCTGGTACACAACACACGATAACACACAACACTATACACCACATTCGCACGACACCAGGCCCACCAGTAACTTCTTCTCCAAGACGCTTAGCACCCGATAAGCTCAAAATTGCTCGACAAGAATTCGAATCCATGTTAGCCAATGGTACAGCTAGGCCTTCAGAAAGCTCATGGTCATCGCCTCTTCATCTCGCACTGAAAAAAGACAACGGGTGGCGCCCGTGCGGGGATTATAGAATGCTCAATGCTCGCACCATCCCTGACAGGTATCCAATCAGACATATACACGACTTTACCCATAGTATAGCTGGTTGTAAGGTCTTCAGCACTATCGATCTGGTTAAGGCTTATAACCAAATACCTGTCAGTGAGTGCGATATCCCGAAAACCGCAATTACCACACCGTTTGGACTTTATGAGTTCCCTTACATGTCGTTCGGTTTGTGCAACTCAGCGCAAACCTTCCAACGATTCGTGGATGAGATAACCAGGGGCTTAGAATTTTGTTACTGTTACCTTGACGACTTTCTAATATTTTCACGAAACGAAGAGGAACACGAAAAACATCTTCGCGAAGTATTTAACAGACTCAAGAGATATGGGATGCTTATAAACACCTCTAAGTGTATTTTTGGTGTTGACGAAGTCAAATTCCTTGGTTGCCGTATTTCGGAAAGTGGCACCAAGCCCCTTACAGAAAAGGTGCAGGTCATTCTGGATTACCCACAACCCAAGGACGTACGTCAGTTGAGGAGATTTTTGGGTATCATTAATTTTTATAGGCGATTTCTACCCAATGCCGCCCAAACACAAGCGCCTCTTAACAACCTCCTGACTGGTGCTGTCAAAGGTCGCCAACCAATAACTTTGACAGATAAAGAAATCAAAGCTTTTGAAGACTGCAAATGTAGTCTGTCTAATGCAGCTTTATTAGCCCATCCAGACTGCGAAGCCAAATTGGCATTAGTAACAGATGCGTCGGACGTAGCTATAGGTGCCGTACTTCAACAGCTGAAAGGCGGAGCATGGCAACCACTTGCGTTCTTTTCGCGTAAGTTAAGCCCAACTCAGCAGAGGTATTCCCCATATGACAGAGAGTTATTAGCTATATATGAAGCTATAAAATACTTTCGTCATATGGTGGAGGCGAGACACTTTACCATCTATACTGACCATAAACCGATCAGTTTTGCATTCCATAAAAGGAAAGACAACTGCTCGCCTCGTCAGTATAGACAGTTAGACTTCATAGCCCAGTTCACAACCGACTTAAGGCATATATCTGGCAAAGATAACATTGTTGCCGACACCTTAAGTCGCATTGAGGAACTGGAAGCGCCCGTCGATCTCGCCACCTTAGCCGAGTCCCAAGCCAATGACGTAGAACTTGCCCAGCTTATAAAAAGTGGTTCGTCGTCACTCCGTTTTGAACAGTACAATATTCCTGATTGCAGTACTACATTGTACTGTGACATAAGTACACCAACCCGTAGACCATTTGTGCCCAACATCCTTCGCAAGCAGGTCTTTGACAGTCTTCATTCCCTGAGCCATCCTGGAGCAAATGCCACTGCTCAAATGGTAGCAGAACGCTACGTTTGGCCAGGTATGAGGAAGGACTGCCGAGACTGGGCTAAAACTTGTATTGCCTGTCAGCGTTCCAAGGTAAGCCGACACGTATCCTCACCTTGGGGTACTTTCGCCTTGCCTCGCACGCGTTTTAGACACGTCCATATAGACCTCATTGGTCCACTTCCATGGTCAAAAGGCTACCGCTACTGCCTCACCGCAATCGACCGTTTTACGCGATGGCCTGAGGTAGTACCAATAGCCGACATTACAGCCGAAACTGTTGCACAAGCTTTGCTATTCCATTGGATCGCTCGCTATGGTTGTCCTGAGGAAATTGTCACAGACCGAGGAAGACAATTTGAATCAGCCCTGTTTCAACATCTATCAAAAACAGCTGGCTTTCAACATAAGCGCACAACAGCTTATCATCCTGCGTCCAATGGAATAGTCGAACGATTTCATCGACAGTTAAAAGCCGCTATTATGTGTCATGCTGAAAGTAGTTGGACTGAATCACTGTCATGGGTCCTACTTGGCATACGCAGTGCTTTTAAGGCTGATCTGCAAACGTCTTCCGCAGAACTCGTATACGGCGAGCCTCTTCGATTACCTGGAGAATTCTTTGAACCTAGTACAGATGGCCCAGTGGACATCACTGAGTTCACTGCACGACTCCGTAATATCGCCAAGACTTTGCAACCGGTACCAACAACTCGGCACAACACCGAGAAGACATTTGTTTTTAAAGATCTAAATTCTTGCGACTATGTTTTTCTTCGCGAAGGTGCTTTGCGAAGTTCTTTACAACCTGCTTACACCGGTCCACATAAAGTCCTCACACGCGGTAACAAAGTGTTTAAGCTTCTGGTCAAGGGTAAAGAAGTCACTGTATCGATAGACCGACTCAAACCGGCCTACATACTCACAGACAAATACACTCTACACACACCACATAACCCAATCATTCCCACACCAACAACACACATAGAAACACAACGCGTAACACGCTCTGGACGCCGAGTTCGGTTTCCAGACTATTATCGCCCATAGGATGGTCTCTAGGGGGGAGTGATGTAGGCTATTCTCCTACATTTATAAAATTATATATTTATAACATTTATAATTTTTAGCATCATACTATTATATTTATTTATTAATATCAAACAGTATTAATTTTATATCTATAATATTTATATAAAATATTATGTATATGCATTTATACATTAATTTTATATTAACACACAATACGTTATTACACTCAGCCAGCGCGCCGTCGTGACGTATATCGCAAATGGAAACGAACATTCCGAGACCGGTTCTTTTGTTTTCGCCACCTCGTTCGACTCATGCACATCGTCCGAGTCTTACGGACCTCCCGCCAGTCGGAACCTGCTCCTGACGCGAAGTGCATGTCGCTCGATGCCAACCGCTTTTAAATTGCCAGCTTACGTATTACTGTGAACTTTCTCTGTTTCTTCTCTGTGCTGTATACTTTCTTGCTAACTATTTGTGCTTGTGCTATATACTCCTTCTGTATATATATGGTGTTGCGTGAAATTCGAAGTAAATACCAAAAGACTGTGAGTAACTTTTTATTTTACCTACGCAACCTACATTTTCCATGCGTTTTACTACAGTCACAATTTCCTGTGAATTTGTTGGGCGTAGAACCAAGGTCTCCTTAACCTTTTGGGAATTTTGGGTGAGCATTTCCATTGCACTGCTAATATTGCTGACTTTGTAATTTTTGCCATTATCAATTTTTTTTGAGAATATTTCGGCTATTTCTGTTGCATTTGTGATAGCTTTTCCGTCATGATTTATGGTCACTCATTTATGTCTTTCAGAAGTTCTATTATTTTAATATTTGTTCACTAGTTTCCATATTCCTTTACTATAATATGCACAGTGAATTATATCAGACTGAACAGCAAGTGTTTTTACTTTTTGGGATATGGATAGTGAATAGAGATGGATATGAGATAGGGCCATGGTTATGATTATTATCAAGTATACGTAGCACACGTTTCATTTTACTTCATATTTTTATACCTTCTATAACCCATTTTAGCTTTCCAGGTATTCTTAAATTTACCATAATCATTTTTTTTCTAAAACAGTTTTTTAAAATACTTATAAATTTTGCCACAAACTATTGCTACATAAGTCGAACCAATTTACTTTAATAACTTCATTTATAAAAATTTCATTATTTTTATTATTAAATACTCGTTTCTCAATCTTTATTGCTCTTTCTTTTCTATTATCTATCATTGTCGATTCCACTAATAGTGCACTATGATACCAGCATGACCATCTGATAGACCATTGTGATCAATATTGACAGTAAATATGTAATCTTCCGATACGTTTGTCAATATGTTGTCTATGCATGAGTGAAAATCATTTCTAACAAATGTAACGTCATTATCAAGATGCCTAAAATTGCAAGATTTAAATTTATAAACTTAGTGGATTTATTATCAAAAATTGTTACGTCAATATTAAAGTCACCACATATTCGTATTATACAATGCTTACCAACACATTATTCTAGAAAAAGTTCAAAGAGTTCTTTAAATTTTTTAAAATTTTTGCCACTTTGATAGCAGCAGAATACAGAAATGCTCGTATCGAGTTCTTGAACTCCACAAATTTCGAAATTCTCGTCTTAATTTATCTGATTGCAAGCAAAAATATTATTTACTTTTCTGTCTCTGTATATTAGTATTAATGTAACACGCCTTTTTTAATTTGTTCCTATACGACATGTTGCTAAAATGTATTTGGTAAAGTCAACAGATATATAATTCAAAAAATTCTTAGTTACAAATATATAATGTGGTGGGTTATGTAATGAACCTAGGTGCAAATCTAGCTGATCTTTTTTAGTGTTTAGGCCACATACATTTTGGTAAAAAATCTCACATCTTCGAAAGTTTGTCACGGTCTACCTCGACACCTTTTAATATTAACTTTCGCGCTATATATTTTCTTCACCATTCGGTCTTCACTCATTTGCTCAACGTGCCCGAACCATCGAAGCACGCCCTTATCAACTTTTGTGATAAGGTCATCTTTCAAATCTGCCACATTGCGAATCTCTTCGTTCTTTCGGTCGGCCATGGTAACGCCGCACATTTTACGAAGAGATCGTATTCAACTTGCTTTTATGCTTCTTCTGGCATACCCAGGTTTCGCTGCCATATAACAAATTCGGTACCAACACTGCGTTATGTATTGCAAGGCGTGCTCTCTTCACTACGCCTTGCCTTTTGACTAACGCTGTCAGGGCACCATTGACTTTGTTCCCGCCAGCGATACGCCTGTCCACATCTAAATCACATCTTCCATCCCGGCTAAAAGCACTCCCCAAGTATACAATTTCATTTACCTGTTCTAGACATTCCTGTTTCACACTTCGTTGTCTCTTCATCCCTTTCAAATACCAGAACCTTAGTTTTATTAGCATTCAAACGGAGACCTTTAATTTCACATTCCTCTTTTATACACGTGACTTATGTCTGCAGTTCTGCCTCTGATGGTGCAATAAGCACTGCATCATCAGCATACAGCAGACAATTTACTTTAATGTCATACAATTTCACACCTAAACAGCTATCTCTCAGCTTCTGTAAACAGCTGTCGGTCGAGATACAGTATGAACAGCCAGGAAGACATACATAACCCTGTTTTACGCCCGTTTGGACGCCAAACATGGGTGACAGGTCATGCCCTACCCGCACACAGGCTTTACCGTCACAGTAAAGTGACTTCACATCCCTTAGCAATCGACCATCCACACCATACCCCGGCAACAGTTCCCACATTTTCTTCCTTACAACCTTCAAATGCTTTTTCTCAAGATCTACAAAAGCACAGAAAATCTTCTGGTTAGCAGCCAGAAGCTTTCACGTGATCATGCGGAGAGAAAACATTTTATCCGTGCATCCTCTTCCAGGTCTAAATCCGCATTGTGCCTCCCATACAAATCTTTCCGATTTCCTACGTGTCAAAACCTTCGAGTAAACTTTACTTGCTAAACTGGTCAAGCTGATCGCCCGATAGCACCCGCAGTCAAAATATGAACCTTTACCTTTATATAAAGGCACAATGACTGCATATCGCCAATCATTCGGGACATCCCCCGTCCGCCAGCACAAATGCTGAAAGCTGTCCCAGACGCGAGGCCCACCATACTTGACTCAGCAGTAACTGTGTCTTGTCCCGCAGCCTTACCACATTTCAAACTTCGAATCGCACGTTCAATCTCTTTCATACTGATGACCTCAGTGTCATCGAGGTCCGAGTCTGGCGTACCAGTCACGGCGTCACCCTCAGATCCCTCACTAAGATCATCACACGCTTACATTTCATCAGAAAAATCGCTGCATAACGTCCGATTTTTCTGAGAGGACGTCATTGGTTCTCGAAAGCACTTTGTGCATTCTTAAGACCGTCGCACCACTCCGGGTCCTTCCAACCTCTTTCCAGAAGAGTTTGGAGTTCTCCTTAAAGTTGTGCGACAACCTTTCGTCCGCTTCCATTCTACACCTTTCACGCACTTCCTCAATCAATGCTTTCGTGTGAACTTTCTGCAGCTGATATCTTTCTTTCATCTTCTCTCTCATATCTTTATCATTACTAGAGGCCAAGTAGTCTAACCATGCTTTCTTCATCTTCTTTACAGCTTCTTTCACTTCATCATTTCACCATGCATCTCTTCTTTTACTACTACCTCTTTTTATCGTTCCACACACTTCTTCAGCTGCACTTACCATTCCATCCCTAAGGTTCTGCCATGTTCTTTCCACACATTCTTTTCTGCCATCGATTGTATCAAGCTTTTCGGCTACCCTAGCATGATATTTGTCCCTAGTATCCGTTTCCTGAAGCTTCCAGCTTTGGATGCGACTGACCGACTGTGGTGAACAGACCCCTAAATCTAGTAATCACCAGATAATGATTCGTTCCCAGGTCAGCACAAATCAGGAACAAGTCGATCATACTTCTCTCATTCTTCCTTTCTCTAGTACACATATGGATTCTCTTGTGATTAAACATAGTGTTTGTCATAAGAAGACCCTTTTCCTTGCATACAGCCAGTATAAGCTTGCCAGCATCATTAACCCTTTTATCGCCAAACTTTCCAAGCACCGACTCGTACCCTGGTCGAGCGGTACCAACCCATCCATTCAAATCACCACATACAACAATTCTTTCGTTTCCTCTAACCAAATCTAGAACTTCTCTTACATTCTCCCAATACTCCTCCAGCTCAGCCCTGGACGACGAAGCTACCGGCGCATAAACAGCCAAAAGGAATAACAACTTTAACAATTTAACTTTAATAATTTAATTTTCAGGAATAACAATTTAAAGCGAACCCAGAGAAGTCTCGAGTTCACAACCTTATATTCAGTCATAACATCGACCAACCGAGACGACAGCAGCACCCCCACTCCCTGGCAGGCACAAGAGTGCCTGCCAGGGAGTGGGGGTGCAAGAGCTCTCCGGGACTCCGGACCATAGAGCTAACGCCCCGCCAGGGAGCTCTTCAGTACCACTGCCCTTCTGTTTGGTCTCCGACATACACACGACATCTAATTCTCTTTCTTTCATTATTTCTATCAACTCATCGTCTTATCTATCTCTCATGCCTCCTCTAACATTCCACGTGCCAACTCTGCACTCTGTCCTACTAACTCCTAACTAACATAAATAAATAAATAATATATAAATAAATAAAATCCCAACCAGATGGAAATTCTCGGCACGGGAGACCAAACGGCCGAGAGTTAGGGGAAATGAGAAAGAAACCGGCAGAAGATGAGGGCGGTATCGAGGAGCACCATCTTCTGCATTTGAGCTTAGAGCGGTCCATCACGGAGTCTTAGTCGCCTCAGAAGACCCGAGAGGCTGACTAATTAACCCGTTCGCAGATACGACTACAGGTATAATTTCGGTCGGCAGTCCACTCCACGTGTCAGTCACCTCGTGAGCCAGGTCCAGATATTTTGTTCGCTTATCTGTTTCAGCTTTCACGAGATTCTCGTAATATGGAATGGAAATGTCGACCAAAAATATCCTTGTATGTGCCCGGTCCATCAGCACAATATCATGCTTGTTCGCAAGAATAGTCCTATCTGTGATGATGGCCCGCTCTTAGTAGAGCCTAGTGCAGTCATTTTCGAGCACGGCTTTCGGCAACTACTTGTATTACGGCAATTTCCGGTCTACGAGACCGTATTTCAGATCGAGCTTCTGGTGTAGAATTCTGGCTACTAGATTGTGCCTGGCAAGTACTCAGTGTTAGAAAGCGCCGAACTACTGGAGATTGACATGCCTAAGTGACTCACCGGGATAGCGACAAGCTTTACAGATGTCAACGTTGTCATCCCTTAGGATGTATCTCCGATAGTTGTTGGTCTTAATAACCTGATCCTGTATCGCACAGACAAAACCCTCAGTTTCCCCAAAGAGGTCACCAAAACGTATCCAGTGAAGAGAGGCAACTGTGTCTACAAAAGTCTCGTGTAGAGCCTTGTAGCACCTCCCGTGCAGCTCCTTCTCCTTACATACGGTCTCCCGGTCGGAAATGCTCTGTACTGCCGGATCTTGCCATTGTTCCTTGGCTAAGGATTGAGGGGTAAGTCCTTTATCACAAGAAATGACGTCCCTATAGAACGGATCATCCGCTCTCATCAAAAATTAATTACGGAGACTGCACATTTGACGATTATGCATGGTAAGCGCGCTTAAAAAGCCACGCCCACCATGTTTCCGTGGCAAGTACAGCCTCATAATTGACGATTTCGAGTGATTCATCATATGGAATGTCATAGTAGTGCGGACTTTTCTATTCAGGGCGTTAAGTTCAGTTTGAGTCCACCTAACTATGCCTAAGGTATATATGAGAACAGGCATGACCCAACAGTTATATGTGAGCGTCTTATTCACACCGGACAAAAGGCTGTTAAGCACTTTGGTCAAGCGTACATAAAACACATCGCAAACTGACTGTTTCATACCCGCCTCATACATACCCATGTTCTGTGACATACCCAGGTATTGGTATGTTTCAACCTCGGAAAGGGTCCTTATGTACATGGGCATAGATAAGTCTATGCCCTCAGAGTTAGCAACCCTTCCCTTTTCAACATGGAGGACCGCACACTTATCCGTCCCCAGCTCCATTCTAATAGAATTACTAAAATCACAAGTGATGTTTAGCAATTCCATAAGATGGGAGCGACTGGAGGCGAATAATTTGAGATCATCCCTATAGAAAAGGTCGGTCACTTTTGTCTCTCCTTTCCGAAGCTGAAATCCCATCCCGGAGTCCTCCAGTAAGGTACAGTACTGAGAGGATTCAGGTAGAGGCAAAACCAGATAGAACTCAAACAATCGCCCCGGAAAATACCCCTTCTTATCCTTATGGGTATTTCGCATCCGTAATCCGCTCGCCTAGATGACAAAGGATTGTACTCCACTACCCCATACACTGCGCGAGGAAGTTTTTTAACTGTACAGTCAACCTTGTGCAGCTCGAGGACCCTCTTTAGTCATGTATGGGGCACCGAGTCGAATGCCTTTCTATAGTCTATCCTGGCGGCGGAGAAGTTCCGACGGTTTCGTTTAACCACTCCAATGAGGAGTGGTTCATTGGTTCCACGACCACCACATCGGTATGATTCGGGTACTCAAAATGAATGTCAGTGTCTTATATATGGTGGGTAGACACCTAATGGGGCAGTATTTGCTCGGGTTTGTGGAATCCCGTTCTTTAGGAACCAAATGAGTGATCCCAGTATTTAAGAGGCTCAGGAGTGACTTTTACTTATTATTTGGGTTATCTATATGGTTTACTCATCTGGTTGGGCTGTATAAATATATAATTGTAAATGAAAATGATAAACATACATAAATATTAACATAATAAATTAAATACATAAAAAATACATAAATATATACAAAGTGGTTTTAAGGTGTGATCCGGCGAAAACGGATCTCTAGCCACTTAAGTCTTGAGCGAAAATGTGATATGACCAAACTTGCGCAGGCCAATAATATAGCGTATGCACAAATAGATCATACGGTCGAATTTGCTAAGCAGCTCCTCAGTTATATCTGGATAATCAATATAAAATAGGAAGCAACCGACAGTTGACTAGCGTAAACTTGGCCGTCAGAGGGATAAATTTTTTCCAGAGTTTAATGAATGCATTGTGCTAAAATAAGATTCCGGACCTCATTAACTTGTGACAACCAGATTAGATCGTCAGCCAAAATTAAGCCGAGGTTTTTAACCTGCCTAGCATATTATAAATCTGCACCATTTAAAATGATTAAGGTAGATGTTGATAGTTGAGTCGACATGTAATTTTTCTGCTGCCTATTATGATAAGCTGTGTTTTGGCTTTAATATTAGTCCTCATGGGCTAATATTAAATCCTGAAAACCTGCTATGATAGTTTGCCCACCTGCAGTAAGATCTTAATTCATTCTTTTCACAGATGCATTTAGGTCATTTACACCAAAAGGCTGATACAGCTGGATATCATCTGCGTACAGGTGATACTTGCTGAAATTTATTACGGAAACAAGTCAATGTACTTGACTTGATAAACACAGAAAAAAGCAACGGAGATAAAATACTGCCTTAGGAAACGTTACACTAATCTAAGAATTTATCATCAATACGTATGCGTTGCCGGCGTCCCCGAAGATAGGAACTGAACCGTTTTACAACTGATGAAGTAGGGGAGCGTTACACCATCTAATGGTATGATGTGTGAAACTGTAACAGAATCTGGAGCCATTTATCAAGTTAAACGAAATCGTTGCAAATAAGGCGAAAATAATACGGTGATGTCGAAATTGCAACAACTTACGTTAACGAGATAACCATGTAATATCTTTATGCGTGGCTCGTCAACGATTATTCTTACGACTTATCTCTTATCAGTAAGCAAATTGATAAAAAAATTAACATAGTATTCTTTTTGAGTGTAACTTGTAACTACACGTGTCTACATGTTTGCAGACGCTGAATTAGTTGAATGTGTTTATAAACTTTTTATTGGCGCTGGGTCGGATCGAACCCAGGTGGCTTGCGTACTGTGAAATTCACAGCGGGCGCTTAGCCCCTGAGATAAGATGGCTCACGACATTGTTAATTGCAATTTAAAATGCTGATTTTTCTTCTCTTTTTTTTTAAATAATTTCTTTTTTATTTACACGAACACTACATATTTAAATAAATATATTTTTATGGATTTTATCGCGAATAATAAATTATTTTATATTCCCGACGTTTTGGGTGATTTATAGCACCCATGGTCATGGGTAACTGAGGTGATTGACGTCCCGATGTCAGAGTTTACCCGGAGTACTTTCAGCTTTTTTTAATTATTAGTTTTGGTCCGATCTACGAAGAATGAACATATTGTATCTTTGAGTCTTGCAGTGGTATGCTTGGGTTTAGTTTTAATTTTATTAATTACAGCATCCCAAACAAGTGGTAGTACCCATCCTTCCTCTCTTTTGAAATTAGGATGTTTTTTAATTTCAATGATCTCGCGTATCATCGTTGGTAGGAATCGATGTTCTTTCGCGAGAATTTGTAGTTTATCAAATCTAGCGGCCGTTTAGAATATGATCACAGACTGCAGATTTCCCTAAAATCTGCACTAAAACCTACCACAAAGGTGTAGCCGGCGTGTGGAACATAACTTGTACTTATTATAATTATATTTTTTGCAGTCGACGTAAAGATTCGGCCGAAGGACCACTATGTTGATGATGTAGGCCGCTGGTTTCGTCTGGGAGAAAAATATACTAAAACAATTTGGTGAGCGCATGTACATCCGCAGGAAGGGAGATATAGGTATCACCTCGTATGATGTTCTAGTGCAACTAACTCCAAGCGCGGGATCATGTGCTCAGCGATGCAACACCGATGTTGAAAATATACCTCACCCTACTAATAAAAATCGTGATAAGGGCCACCGTCCCCGTATGCACACGTACTTATTTATAATAGAAAAACAAGAAGTACATAAGGTAAGTAACAATGTTTTATGAGTATATATTTTACATATATTATTTTTTATTTATTAATATTATTGATATTTCAGGTGTTCGAGAAGCAACGTGAGCGTCATCAAAATCCTCCCCCCAAGTGTCGATTTGCCAACACTCATCACCAAGCTTGAGAATGGCCACGCGAGCAGCTGATCGTTTCATCACTCCTGACTTGTCTTACCGTCAACTATTTTGATTCTGCCGTCTGAACCTGGATAAAATTTTTCAATAATACCTATTGGCCAACAGTTACGAAACCAATAAATAACAATCATTGAGACAGTCCAATAAAAAACACGCGACGATTTAATTCTATGCTCATCCCTTCCAATCTGGACAGCGAAAGCGATTAGACGTGTTCCTCGTAATCTTATAAATATTTTTGATAATTTAAATTCCGACCAAATAGTTTTCGGCTAAGTACTAGGACTGCATAATTTTCGGGTGATACGCAGTAGTTCGGAACGGGTATGAAAGAGACACCAACAGTGGAGACAAGCAGAACGATCCAGATTCGCTTCACCGACGTCACTCCAACTACGTACGTGTACGTCACAAGAGTCGCTTGCCCTGATTCATAGGCGGAAGCGTTTAAAAGAAAAAAAAATGCCATTAAAAAGAACACCACCGTCTACTCCGAAACAGGAAGCATCCTTGCTGCAGGTCCTTGAATCTGATGCAAATCAAAGCTCTGCTCCACCTACTGATACAGATAATGAAAGCTCCAATGTGAACAATCGGAATAGAAATCGACCCCGTAAACGTCAGTATGATGACGAACTAGCTTCTTTCATGGTGTAAATGAGGAAATCCATTGGAATTTTAACTAAGCAGCAAGATACAATACAGGAAAGCATTAAAGATATTAAGAAGCAAAACACTGACATCAAAGAATCCATGGACTTCATATCAAAACAATATGAAGATATGAAAAACAAATTGGCCAAAATGGAGTTAGATAGGAAATCCCATTTAGCCTTTATTCAAAGTCTAGAACAAAAGGTAGAAAATTTAGAGAGGTCGCAAAGGCAAGCCAGCATTGAGATAAGAAACATTCCTATACATAAAAAGGAATCAAAGCAAGATCTGGTGCAACTAGTTAAAAAGGTTGGAGAATCTGTCAATGTCTGTGTGGAAGAATTACAGATCCGCGACGTCTTTCGCCTTAAAACCAAAAAAGAAAATAATCAGCCAATTATTGTAGACCTCACAACAATTACGCTAAAAGAAAATATATTAACTTCGATTAAGGCCTACAACAAGTCAAAAAAGGACAATAAACTCAATACTGGCGACCTTAAAATAGATGGCGAAGCGAAATCAGTTTTTATATCAGAGAGTCTCACCCAGTCGGCTAGGAAACTTTACTTCATGGCACGAGAATTTAGTAAAAACCACAACTATGCTTACTGCTGGACTGCACATGGGAAGGTGTTCCTACGTAAGAAGGAGGGTGCTCCATGCCGTCGCATTGACATGGAGTCTGATTTACAGAAACTGCTCCAAACTCAAGACAAGTGACTACCTGTCTACCAAAATTTATTGCTCCAGTTTTTCTTTGGTAATTCTTTATCATATTTGAAAATACTTTTTTACATTAATTTTTATTTTTTGCATATTTACTTAGTTCTTTACACAATTTTATTTTTTTATAGTATGTACAGTTATTATTCGATGCCACAATTTGTAACGCTCTTTGTGAACAAGGTTACCACATACACCTTATACAAATTAGATATGATATTCATGGAATCTTTAGTTGTCGCAGAAACATTCATACTTAAATGGGGGAACTATTACGTATCCGGTTCTACACAACTGATTACTAGTATTTTTAAAAGGCGATCCAATAACGGATATCTCTGATGACATTGATTTTCTTGAAATATCTCAATTTATGGTGTGTAGTCCCGAATCTCTTATTAATCACATAGATTTATTACAAGGATCTATTTCAGTTATGCACATGAATATACGGAGTCTATCATGTAACTTTGACGCATTTAATCTTTTATTACATAAAATCTCTTTCCAATGCGATGTCCTCGTTTTAACTGAATGCTGGTTGAGTAAACTGTTAAACGTTCCAGAAATACCTGGATATATATCTTATGCTTCCGGCTACCGCAATCAGAACGATGGAGTTGTAATTTTTGTCAAGTCCGAAATTAAGCATAGAACTTCATTAGAGACTGAATTAAAGGACTGTAATAGTCTTATTTTAAGATTTGGGGATGAAATTGCGATTATAGCTGTGTACAGATCACCATCATACAACAATATTGATAACTTTTGCAATAGTCTTGAAAATTGTTTGAGTTCATTGGCATCTGCTAGATCAGTTGTCTTAATTGGAGATATTAATATAAATATAGCTTCCGATAGCTCTGATCCAAATTGTGATAACTACATTGACCTAATGGCATCTCATGGTCTGCTTCCAACACATGTTACTCCAACGCGTATAAGTAGCTGTCTTGATCACGTTATGCTAAGATCAAACCGATGCTCTAAAACCTTTATTCTCGATTCGCTCATAACTGATCATGCGCCGATTATATTTGTGTTAGAGGCTAAAATTAAAAGAAGTCTAGCTAAAGCCACCATAAGGAAAATTGATTACCCAAGTTTAGTCCAAGAATTATCTGAAACAGACTTTAACCCTGTATATAACGCTGCAAATGCAAATTTAGCAGCAAACTCTTTGATTGATATTATATATAAAGCAATTTCTTGCCATTCCACATTAATCTACGTCCCGCATTGTAAACGAGCTATTAAGCCCTGGATAACACCTGGTCTTGTACGATGCGTTAGGAATCGTGACAAGTTACACAAAAAGGCTAAACTGGATCCTAACAATGCCATATTACAACTAACCTACTCTAGGTACCGTAATTTTTGCAATAATCTTTTAAAAAAACTAAAAACCGAATTTGAACAAACCGAGTTCAAAAAGAATAAAGATAATCCCAAAGAAATGTGGAATACTATTAATAAAGTCGCTAGTTTAAAAAAAGCATCTCCGTCCCCCACCGAATTGTTAAACCTCGCCAAAGACCCCCATGAATCAGTAAACCTAATAAATGAATTCTTTGAAAGTATAGGTAAGTCCCTTGCTAATAAAATACAAATTAGAAGAAGTACTTGTTTGACTAGTTCCGTAAACATCACTCATATTGAGCCACAGAGAGATTCGATGGCTTTACTTGATGTGGATTATAATGAAGTTGAGAATACTATTATTAACCTTAAAAATAATTGCGCTACAGGTGTTGACACCATTCCTACTCAAGTTTTTAAGAATGCAAGGACTAGCCTTATTCCACCTTTGACCCACATGATCAATCAATGTTTCGCTTCAGGAGTTTTTCCAAACATACTCAAGAGAGCTCTTGTACATCCTATTTATAAAAACGGAAATAGAGATATAATAGGGAACTACAGACCCATCTCGGTGCTGACAATAGTATCTAAAATTTTGGAAAAGCTTTTAAATTCCAGACTCATTAAATTTTTAGAAAAGACAAATGCAATTGCACAAAATCAGTATGGATTTTTAAAAGGCAAATCTACTGATGATGCTACTTTGAATCTTACTGAGGCTATTGTTTCGCACCTTGATATGGGTCACAAAGTTGTTGGAGTTTTCCTCGATTTGTCGAAGGCATTCGACACTGTATCTATACCATTACTATTGAAAAAGCTGGAATTAATTGGTATACGCGGAGTCGTCTTGGATATCTTTTGTGACTATCTCTCAAATCGTTCACAGTGTGTCAAATTAGGTAACTATCAAAGTCTGGATGTCAATCTCTCTTATGGGGTACCACAGGGCAGTGTACTGGGTCCAACCCTCTTCCTAGTGTACATCAACAACTTGTGTAAACTTTCGTTACCGAACTGCAAAATTATCACTTATGCAGATGATACAGCGTTGATTGTGCATGCTGAGGATTGGGCTCGGGCTCAATTATACACTGAAAACGCCCTCACTGAGGTAATGAGATGTTTGGACGACAATTTGCTTACGTTAAACTTACAAAAGACCAAGTACATAACATTCACCCCACGGGCCAATACTCAGCCATCCATTGACTTTTGTATAAGGGCACACACTTGTGATAGATTAAATAGTTACTGCAGCTGTACTCAGTTATCACCAACACATAGCTTAAAATATCTTGGTCTGATTGTAGATAATCGTCTTAATTGGTCATTACATGTTAAACAATTAACAGCCCGAATTAGAAAATTAATTCCTATCTTTTACACACTTAGAAAATATGCTGATTGCGATACGCTAATGTGTGTTTACTATGCGCTTGTCCAATCTTTGCTCAAATACTGCATTGTCTCATGGGGTGGAACTAGCATTAGTACACTGCTTCCCCTGGAGCGTGCTCAGCGTGCAATCTTAAAAGTAATTTATAAAAGATCGCGTAGGTATAGCACGTCACTACTCTACCGTGAATGCTCAGTTCTTACGGTAAGAAAACTCTTTATCTTCCACACTATACTTCGTAAGCATCTCGAACTGCCATACGTTCCAACTCAAAAACGCAATAAGAGCAAAGTTTGCACAACACCTCCACACAGAACCACTTTTGCTAAACGGCATTATTTTGTTATAAGTTCCCATCTCTATAACATCGCAAACAAAGCTTTAAATATTTACCCCTTAACCCTAAATCAGTGTAAATTTGCGACTCGGGATTGGTTACTGAATTTAGATTTCGACGAGATAGAAAATATTATTCGGATCAAAATCCGTAATTAAACATCTTAACACAAACTCTCTCTCTCTCTCTCTCACACACACACACACACACACACACACACACACACACACACACACACACACACATTCACACACTTACATATCCCACACATCCAATTACTTATACACACCCAACAAACCTTACAAACTTAATACTCCCTCATGCATTCACGCTCCCCATATATAATTATACCATACACCAAACACACCTAGTGGTAATCTTGCTTAAATTCTATTTTGTTTTGTATCTACCGGCATGTTATAATTTTTATTTTAGCTTGAAAAGATTCTTAATATTATTTGTTAAGAAATATTGTAAAAGATCTTACCTATGTACTAAGTTATTATTTAATTCCCAGAGTGGAAGGCGCAGGCAGCCGTGGCACAGTTTATACTAGTACGGCTGCCGACGTTAACCTCTCAATGTAATTGATGGTAGTTTTTATTTAAATAGTGTAAGTCACGATGCAAAATTTGTGGAGTGAATAAACAAATAAAAAAAAAATATATTGGAATTCATGCTCCTTTTTATAGTCTGCCAGGCGACATGCTATTAACGCGCCTTGAAGTTCGAGTTTAGGCATAGTTAACGGTTTTAACGTCGCAATGCGACTTTTACTCGCAATGAATGACACTTACTTACGCCGTTGCTGTCTTGTTTACGCCAATAAGCAACACATACGTATGAGCATGGAGAAGCATCACAAAAAATATGCAACTGCAACGACGTCTCAATGTCGTTTACGGCGTGACCGCTCTTCTCATTCACACCGACAGATACGTCACCATAGAGATACTCGTACCAGCGCAGGATTCGAACGTGATTCATTTCTTGGAACAGCGAAATCCAATCTTTAAATCAAATAAATAGACTACCTATTATTTCCTGATCCCACTTTATACCTGCATTCCATATTTCGCGCATTAAATTTTCATATACAGACATTATAATACGAAAAACTTCACGCTTAGTCGGTTTTCGTGATAGTTGTAAAATATCACTCGGTATACGCTTTAACGAAAGATGGAACCCGAACATATCACTCGCGGGAAACCACAAAAGCCCAAGCGTTCGTTCAGGCTGAGATTTCATATTAAACCGTATCGCCATGTCATTTAAAGTCTCTGTTGGCACATCATTAAGAACATCTGAATTGTTACTTAACCAGTTACGCATCACAAAACCACCTTGCTGATTAATATATGTAACGTCGTTTATCATTTTTGTAGCAGTAGCGACGTCTGGTAAACTATCGATAAAATCGTCCATATAGTGATTTTTCCTAATTGCATTAACTGCATCCGGCATTTTATTCTGAAAGCGTAATGTGTTTTTATTTTGATTTATATATTGCGCTATAAATGGGGATCAATTAGCGCCAAAAATTAATGACGTCATAACATATTTCTTAACAGAATGTAGTATAGGTGATTTTGACCCTATGTTACTACTTCCGAAGCCTTATTGTTAATTTTCATTACTTAAATAAATATCTTTTCACAAAAAACGCAAAGAATTAACATCTTATTTTCACACATTAATTCTTAAAAACATGTCTTTTATGTCCCCTATGATACCTACGCGGTTTTCTCTAAATCTTAACATTATTCCTAATAGCGATTGTAACAAATCAGGGCCTTGTAAAAGAAAATCATTTAAAGAATAACTGTTCGACGTTGCTGCCGCATCATAAACTAAACGCAGTTTTTTCTTATTTGGATTATCTACACCAAAGTGCGGCAAATACCATATTATACCTTTATTGAGATTTTCATCGGTCTCGTTAAGTTCTCTAGCATAATCATTAGAAAATAAGTATCTCATTCTTTCACAATAACGAGTTGCATACTCTTTGTTGAGCAAAAATTTTCTTTCTTTTGACTCTAACCGATTAAAAGCGATAAGGTAAGAGTCGGGTAAATGTAATTCATCATATTTCCACGGTAAGTCGACAGTCCATTGATTACTAAATCTGCAGTGTCATCTAAAATTTGTAAAGTGCGTATTTCGTCTGGGTTGCTGCGCGACTTCGAACCCACACCAATAGATTCTAACGCGAAGGATCTACGAACCGCATCTAGCAACTGCGCGCAGGTGCATTCACCGTTATTATTATCGAGAGAGAGATCGCTAGTAATCGATTCTACCGTGTGTAAGTGAAAGACAGACTGCGACGGTCTCGCCTTTTCTGTGCAACTATTATTGAAAGAGAAAGCGGTCAATGTAATTAACATCACATACCATATATCCGTGCACACACCATCCAAGCGCAGTTTGAGTTATGTACGGCTCACGCTGCTTACCACGAACACAACGAATGGGAGTAATTAAATGATGATTGTCCTGACCAATTAATAATTTTGGATTAGCGTTACAATTACATGACATAAGATCTTCATTTAACAATCCGTAATTATTAAAGTCCATATTCGGCACTTTTTGTGTTGGTAAATTTAATTCTTTAGTTTTACGCGCACGGAAGGTAAACATTTCTGAGATTCACACACAAGCTCGCCCGAGTCCCATGCGCTGCGCGCGCGCAATATTACGTTTTCACCGTATAATCACAGCTCCTCTGCGATATCAGAGAATGTCACCGTCTCGGTATCTCCATCATCCAGTAGTGCATGCGTATGCAAACTGCCACTCGGTCCGTGAAGAGTGAGCGACACCACTTTCAATAGCATCTTGTGACAGTGGGAGGTCACTGTATGAGTCACTGTTTCATTGGTGCTGGGATGCTCATCCTTACCTCGCTCCACAGTTTTTAAGCTTTCTTCCAATGGTTTAATCCAGTGCAATAAACGATGATGCGGTTGATTGCAGCCGTCAATGTCGCAATTACTGCCATTACCATTCGTATGGCGGGGGCAAGACATTTGAAGCAAAGTTTATTTACGCGTACAAATCGCCAGCGATCTTTGCGTAAGGCGTGCTTAAACCGTGAACAATCTTCGACAGCATGAGCCCGTTTTCGACAAAATTTACACTTTTCAGCGTTTTGTAATTAATTACTATTTGTGTACAGTAACAGCGGGTGTGAACGGTGTTTACGTTCATCGGGCTTCTTTAAATTATATTGAGCGTGAATATCACTTACTCTTGATGCAGCTGTTTCAGTGACTTCCTCATATAAAAAATCACTAAGCAGTTCTAGCTTCGGTAAATTACACTATCGCTGTTCATAAACGAAGTCGATCCATTTTGCGACAAGTAAAGTTGTAAGCTTGGATACGACAATCGATTTTAATTCCGGGCTGCGAAGATAATCAATTTGTTGTATTGCTTTGGCAGCGGCCACATATTTCTTTATTTTTATTGCAAACTTAATGATATCATTATGAGAAGTTAACGGCAACGGATATAGATTTTTTAGCTGTAAAACTATTTTACTCATAATTGTTTCTGGTTTGCCAAATCGAAGTTCTAAAGTGTCAATAATTAAGTCAGGTGTAGTTCCACCAATCAAGAGTGAAGTCACCGTTTCTTTAGCATCGCCACGATGACACATAGCCGCCATAAATTCTCACTATACTTATTTGCATAATTGGGTAGATTCTTGGTACGCCTGTTTAAACTGCAACCACTCTATTGGATCTCCAAAACATGAAGGCAGGTCTTTAGTCGTTGCTTATCTTGTTAAGAGCTCCTGGTTCTGTATTTTATATGATGAGGCAGCCACTGCCTTATTCAAGGCGTGTGCCAGCTTTTCTAGGCCGATTGTTTCACGACAGTAATCTTCTCGGTTCTCCTCATGTTGGTTTCCTGGACCCTTCAGCCAATTTTCAACTTTGCTGGTCGAAGATTTTACAGCCGACTTGTGGGAAGAGAGTAATCGATACTCCAATTCTGCCATCTCAGCTGCAAGCAGTTTGTTTAGCAGCTTCGACTGAATATTTGCCTTAATCTTGGCAACTTCTGCCTGAGCACTTTTTACCTTGGCTTCAGCTTCAGCTTCCGCTGCTTGTATTTCCACAAGAGCCATAGCTTTAGCGGTTTTATATTCCAATTGCCGTTTGCGTGCCGTACTTGACATCGTGCCTGCGGTCTTTAATGAAGTTTTAAACTTACTACAGGCACTTTGCGCAATTCCAGGTTTTTCCAGCACTTCATCCTTTAACGATGGTAACACATCTTGGTTGTTCTTGCACTCCGATTTTGCAGCGGTGCCACGTGGTCGTTGCTTTTCATGCGGCGTAGGGGGCGTGTGGAACATAACTAGTACTTATTATTATCATATTTTTTGCAGATGACGTAAAGATCCGGCTCGAAGGTCCACTTTGTTGATGATGGAGGCTACTGTTATCGTCTGGGAAAAAAATATACTAAAACAATTTGGTGAGCACGTGTACATCCGTGGGGAGGGAGACATAGGTGTCACCTCGTATGATGTTCGAGTACAACCAATTCGAAGCGCAGGATCATGTGCTCGGCGGTGCAACACCGATTTTGCATATATACCTTCACCCTACTAATAAAAATCGCGATAAGTGGCACTGTCCCCGTGGCACTTATCGCCGTACATTAGGTAAGTAACAATGTTTTATGAGTATATATTTTACATATATTATTTTTTATTGATTAATAATAATAATAATAATAATAATAATAATTCTTTATTTCCAAAAAGGTACATAGTACAACCAGATATTTGCTTAACACTTAATAAAGCTAATTTTGTACATATATTTGAAACAGCATCTGCAGCCGAACTAGGAGACCTGTGCATCAGCTGTCAGCGCCATATCCCCACCGTTAATTTACATGAATATTAGGATGCAAGCAAAAGTTAATTAATTAATATTGTTTAACGAGTTTGTACTTTATGCTAACATAGCCTAGCTTAAATATTATTTATATTTCAGGTGTTCGAGAAGCAACGTGAGCGTCATTAACAACGGTAGTCTGAAAACAAAAAATTAACATCTCCGAAAATATGAATGATATAAAAACAGCATAATTGCCCTATTAAAACTAAAAAAAGTAGCAGCCTACATACATGTCACTACTGGGTATATGCCACAGAGCTTTTGGCCAAAACAAGTGCCAACGCTGGATCACCTCAGCTGGGGAACTTCTCAGATATGCAGGTTTTGTTTCACCGCCGAGAAAATGGTAAATCGACACTTCAAATTGCAATTAACATATATGTAAAAATATATAATAATGCTTATGTACTATGAAATTTACCTTTGCCTTTGACAAGTAAATAAATCAATCTAAATATATAAAATAAATCTTTGTTTAACTAAAATTTACATATCCCATATGAGCTATGAAACCACGACTGTCACAAAAATCTTGATTTGTCTGATAATATGAAAAGTTTATAAGTTTCATTAAAGATATAATAAGAAGCAGCTTACAAGTACAGAGCTTACTGAGTCTCACTACTGTGCACATGGCTACCCATTACCTATAGTGTTTGTGAGTAGAAAAGAGTATGCCGCAATCCTTCAAATACTACGCAGACATTTAGGTTTGCCCGCGAAGTTATTCTTCACCACCGGGTATGTGGTAAGTCAGCACGTAAAATTTCCCATAACAGATTAATTTGACCTCAAAGGACTCGTATACATTTTGCTCCCTTGCCGTGATGACATCTCACGGCGAGCTACACAGCTTTCGTATTTGTTTAAATAAAGTTCATAAAAACTGAAACAAAGCTTTTGTACCATTGTTGACCATATCGACCTAGTAATTAGAAACCCAACGATGCCACAATCTATTACAGCAAATAGAGATAAAATCACACAGTGCACTTAATTTCCAATTATTTACATCATATAACGTGATAATATATGAAGTTGGTAAAATGAAACCTATTTCGACAGACACCCAATATATTTAACTAAAGAGTTTCTCTCCTAATCTCAGTTTTGTGTACACAGTACTGGATACTGTACGCACAAACACAGGTGTTGTGTATAAATGTGTTGTTAGTTTTTTTGCCAAACGTGGTAATTGTGATAAATAATCCCGACAATCGCCATTGCCGGTCCCAAGCCCGGATGAGAAAGGAGGAGGGGACGGTTCCGCTGGAGAGAGTGGGTGTACCCGGTGGACTAACACACCCACCTGCGCTACGACCTGCGTAGTTGAGCGCCGTACGCGGGGATGAAGGAGTCCTGGAGGGTTTAGCCGATTGTCGCTGGGGTATATAGTGGCGAGAGGCAACACGCCCTCTTTGATCCGGATGTCAAGCTAAATGGTGGCCCTATCTGGTAGCCACAGATAGGGAAATGGCCAAGCACCCCGTCAGAGGGTCGCAGGCGAGGGATGTGAGGGCTGCCTAGTTTTCCTGAAAAGGGGCTGGGTGGTGGTAAAGGCCATGCTGACGGAGCAAGCGACAGTTTATTCGGGTAGTGGGGATGGGCCTTGTCAGCCCCATTTACCAGCTCGATTGAGCTCCCGATGTGGCGTTGTGAGCCAACTTCGCATCCCTATATTCTCCCGGTAATCCTAACGCCTGAAATTCTTTTTTTTTTAATGTAGGGCGTTCTCAAAGGTGCGAGCTCCATGGAGTGTGGGAAGCCGGGGGGACGAATTTTAAAGAACAAAACTAATGGACAATTTAAGTCCCAATAAGCAAGAGGGAGAGGTATCAGTGGTGCTTACTAGAGACACCATAGAAAAAGGGGGAACCGCCATTAAACCGACGGTTCCACGGACTGTACCGTCCAGCGAAGGTGGCCCCACCAAGGGGACAACTACCGCGCTGAAAGTTTCCAAAACCAGTTCCAAACCTGAAGAGCTGAACGAGAAAAAGGAACAAGAGCCCGCGAGTAACAAAACTCCTGCAGAGCCAAAGAGAACGGACGACCTTTTCTCTGCTGCCTAGCAAGCGGTGAGCCGTAAGGGGAAAGGCAAGGCACCTAAAACGTGACTTGCCGACCTGACGAACCATCAGGAGGGTTTATATCTGCAGGTAGTAGTGGAAAGGCCAAAAAGAAGAACAAGAAGCAGCGGGAAAAAGGCCGAAGAGAACGAGCCGCACTAGCTGCTTTCAAAACTAATACCAAGGAGGTTGGACAAGCTACTGCGACTGGGATGCATGGGGCTGGAACCAGTAGTTGCGCTGAACCAGGGAAGGATAAAAATCCAAGTGGAAGTAGGAGCCCCGGGAACCAGCTCTAAGATATCCGCTAGGAAGCAGCGAGCGGCAAAGCGTCCTGGGAAGAAGGAAAGAGCAGCCAAAGGGATGCTGGAAGCATCCACCTCGCCTAGAGGTGAACACATAAAAGTGCAACTCGAACAGCAACCAAACGCTACAAGAACAAGCTACGCTTCCGCTGCTAAAGCAGATTTGGGTGTGGCCTTAACGTGTGCGCGTTCAGATCACATTACGAAGGAAGTAGCAGACGACATCCTCGTGGCAATACAGAGGAAAATGATCAGCGAGGTCTGGAGTAGCCAGGACCCTAATGCGTTGGGCCCAGTTTTTAGGGGCAAACCCGTTTACATGGAGGGTGTCCTGAAACTGTGGTGCGTCGATTAGAAGGCTCTGGATTAGTTGAAGGGGAATATTGCTACCCGCGACCTAAAATCCAACACCTCGCTGACCATAAAGAAACAGTCGGAGATACCACAAAGAGTCAAATGTGGTAACCTTATCCCTGATGCCCAGGGAGCCTGGAAAGATTCACGCGACATTGGTCGCGTGCTGGCGTACCAGAACCGCTGGTTTAATATCAGGGACTGGCTATTACTCAAGGCTGATAAGCAGACGGACGGGTGGTTCCTTGTTGTTTCGGAGCCGGAGGATCATATCCCGACCCTGATGAAAGCCGGACGCCGTGTCGCATGAGTATACGGGGCGGTATACGTAAAATTCCCGGGTCGTGGAGGTAAATTATTTGACACACCACCAAGCAAAGAGGCAGAAAATAACCCGGAAGTTATGGATACCGGAGCCATGGTTACCGGTATAGCGGAATTACTGGAGGCCAAGTGCAGTGAAAAAATGGCCTGCACAATTGAGCCGAAGCCCCCAGTAGAGATCGGGCTCAGCGGCAGCTCACTGAGTGAGGAAGAGAACTGCATGTTACCGATAACTGGCAGGCTTATTTTTGGGCGGGGATGGGGAGGACGCAATCAATGATGGCGTGCCCTTCGTCCAAAACTAGCCTAGTGCAGGCCAACCTCCACCACAGCGAAACTGCGTCGGCTCAATTACGCAAGTGGTTGGAGGTTCAAAGGACGGCCATAGCCTTAATCCAGGAGCCGTGGTTTGGTAAAATTAAAAGCCTAAACAACCTAAAAAGTAAGCTATTCTACAGCTCTGAACACGACAAGCCTAGAGATATCTGTGCACAACCATTAACAGATTTCTGTTCTAGAGACATATATGCCGTGGCAATACAATATACACAGGAGAGAATATTGGTCGTCGCTTCGGTGTACATGCCGGAGGAAGACACTACTTCTCCTCATGACCTCGTCAGGCTGGTGAACTTCTGCGAGAGGACCGGACTAGAGGTTTTGATCGGGACGGACTCCAACGCGCATCATCCCTTTTGGGGAATGGAAAGACCGAATGAACGACGTAAGGTATTAGTTGAATATCTATTTAGCACTAACCTAACCATTTTAAACATAGATTCTGAACCAACTTTCATAAACAAACGCCGTCGCACAATAATCGACCTCACACTTGCAACAGAAGGAGCAGCTTAACTAATTACGGGATGGCATCTTTCGAGAGAGGCCTCATGCTCAGTTCAGATTCATCTGCTTCGCACTACAGGTCGATATCCCCGCTACACCACCATGGAGAAATCCCCGAAAGACGGATAAAACAAAATACCTTAATAAGCTTAATAAGCAGATCAGTCGCTCCTAGAAGAACAGGTAGCAGCTGTTACTAAGGCCATGATAGATATCTAGCATGAATCATGTCCAGAAATCACTCCACCTAGGCATGCTAAGGTAAAGCAACCGTAGTGGGGTAAAGAACTAGATAGGAAACGTAAGAAGGTAAGAAAAGCCCTAAATAGGGCCATGAATACCTCAATCGATGAAGACTGGCTACTATACAAGAAAGCTAAGTCTGAATACAAAAAATGTATCAGGTATCGACGCTCGACAGGGTGACGTAAATTCTGTGGCAACATAGAAACCTGCGAACAAGCAAATAGGATAAGAAATATTCTACCTAAACAGAACACGTCGGTATCCATCTCTCTAAAGAAACCCGACGGTAGCTACTCAACAACGCCGGATGAAGCCCAACGCATCCTAATTGAAACGCACTTCCCAGGGTGTTGCGTAACTCAGGAGGCAAACCGGCACGACGACATACTGATGGACGATGGACATAATCCATTGGG
This sequence comes from Parnassius mnemosyne, assembly GCA_963668995.1. Classification (NCBI taxonomy): domain Eukaryota; kingdom Metazoa; phylum Arthropoda; class Insecta; order Lepidoptera; family Papilionidae; genus Parnassius; species Parnassius mnemosyne. Next base: position 31,687,227 of record CAVLGL010000086.1, read on the forward strand.
CCATTCACAGTTTCCTCCCCTATAAGGCGGCAGGACCTAACGGCATATTACCGCCACTCTTACAGTGAGGGGGGGGGGGGTAAAGCCCTAATAGTCAGACTTGTTGCCATAATGAGAGCCTGTCTGGCTCTTAAATATGTTCCTAGGGGATGGAGGGAAGTGAAAGTCACATTCATACAAAAAACCAGGTAAGAGCGACTACACTGACCCTAAATCCTACTGGCACATTAACCTCACATCCTTTCTCCGACGATGGAGAGGATGTGTGAAAGAGAATTAAGGAGGTCGGCGCTAATGAACCACAATTTACCACTACACGAGAAGCAACACGCCTACAGTCTAGGCAAATCAACAGAATCGGCACTTCACCAGGTAATTACAAAGATTGAAGAGGCCATCCAAAACAAAAAAATATATCTAGGTTCCTCATAGATATAGAAGGTGCTTTTGACAGAACGAACTTCTCCAGCATAAAAGGTGCACTCAGTAGATACAAAGTTGAACCGGCACTGATTGACTGGATAGTATACATGCTCAGTACACGAATAATAAAGATTTGTAAATATAGCATAGTGATTATATAAATCTAAACTTAGAGAATTGAAGTTAATCTTTTTGTTCTCAATATAAGAATAATCAACAGCCGGTGTCCAATCAATTAAACTAGCATCACCCCTCAACGTCTCCAAGTTAATGCCCTTATAACTTCTAATATATCGGAAATGTGACTTGCGTTTACGGGGATGTACACGGTAAGATAAGTAAATGAGATCGTGATATGATAATGAGGCACATATTTGTCCGTGATTAGCAACAATATTTAAAGACGATACGATTATCAGATCTAGAAGAGATGCAGTGCAATTGGCAAAGTGATGGGTGGCAGATAGAGGCAAGATTTCTAGGTTATAAGATGACATAAGAGATTGCAATTTATAAGTAAGTAAATCATATTTAATTAAACATGTGTTGAAATCCCCCATCAAGATTACATGGCTAAATACAGGACAGAAATTATTAAGAAGTATATCTAATGTATCAAAGTAATTGATATTAAGGTTTGGACTACATAAGACTCCAAGAAAAATTTTTGTATGACAAAGTGAACAAAAATGTTCCGCAGATTCCGAGTAAGTTGATGGAGATACTCAAATAACCCTGTAAGGAATTTCCGAACGTAAATAGATAGTAACACCTCCACCACCTTTGCCTACCCTATCGTTACGGATAATAAAGTAACCAGGTAGTGAATATTAAATAGAAGGGAGGGAAGGCTTGGAAGAAGACTTGAATTTTGTATTTAATGATAACTATTATATAAGATTAATAAAATTTAATTTATTTAATGTATGTAATTGAAATTAGAAGAGCATATAGATGAGTACTGTCAATGGATTCGAGAAAGTTAAAATAATGGTAAGGAATACTTTGTGCGTTTATGTGAGCTATATTAAGATTGTTAGGATATTGAGAAAAGAGGGTAGAAATACGATCATGCAGGTTAAGATCTACGGAAGGCTCTGAGTCCAGGATTAAAAAGCTGTTAGATGAAGACGAACATGAGAAATAGCTATCATTATTATCTGTATCGTTATCTGTATACATATTTAAAAAAAGGCACAATATTAATAAAAATATTAAAAAAATAAATAAAAAAAGGAATTTACAAAAATATAAAATAATATGTAAGTAAATTAAAAATAAATGATCTTATACAATATTATATTTAAAAAAAAAACGAAACATTTTGTGGTGGTAGAGCCACGCAGCAGTTTTTGCTGTTGCATGTATGGGCCGGCTCGAGCCGGGTTGGTACCACGACCTCACAGAATACCGGCGTGAAGTAGAAGCTTTGCTTCTGCGTTTCGTCTGGTGAGTGCAGGTGGCCGGAGGCCCAATTCCCCCCCCCCCCCATCAACATGGTAGCGGAATTACACGAAGAACTACCCCAGGAGGGTACCAGCACCCCTGGAGAATCCCTCGCTGAGCATCCACGACCATGTTATTCCGATCCTGAGCGTGGGTGCTCAGGCTGCCCCGCGTATTCTGGGGGGGGGGGCAAAATTCCGCTCAAAAGCATTACTGCTAGGAGCAAACTGAGCAAGAACACCAAGGCGACCCCTGCCACGCTATCCGTGAATTTCTGCAACATCAGGGGACTTCACTCTAACCTAAACGCCGTCCACTACCATCTCGAGACGGCGAAGCCAGCCTTGCTCTTTCTGACCGAGACGCAGGTTTCCTCTCCGGCTGATATTTCGTATCTCTCCTACGCGGGGTACAAATTGGAGCATTCCTTTGTGCCTCGGGCTGGAGTTTGCGTGTATGTCAGAGAGGACATCTGTTCTCGACGCCTCGGCAGTCTTGAAGGTTCGGACCTGTCCATCCTTTGGCTACGCGTAGACAGCGACGACCATCCGCGCGTCTACGGGTGCCTCTATAGGTCCCATAGCGGTAATGCCGAAACAGACCGACTCATCGACCACGTCCAAATGGCTACAGATTTCTTGCTACAACAGGTCCCATCCGCAGAGATCTTGATCCTTGGCGATTTTAATGAGATATAAGAGATGATGGGTTGCTGAAAACGGTGTGTTCTAAGATGCTTCCATAATCATCAAAAATTGAGTGCCCAAGTTTATTTCTGTGTATCTAATAACTGTTAATAATATATTTAAATCTCTATGAAAATAATTGTTTTATTTCTGTAAAACTATTAACCGTGTACCATTCCAATTTTCTACTTATGTATTAATGCATAGCTAATTGTTAACTTTAATCTTACTCTTAAGGTTTGTGTATTAAATTTTTCCAATGTATACCTATTATATACATTTATTACTATTTCCATTCCAATTTTTTACGAATGTAGAATGTAATTTCTACATTCGTAGAAAATTGGAATGGATATAGTAATATAAGTTTAAAATATAAAGAATATTCAATGTGAGGGTAGGCAATGAGCATTATACATACGAGTATACACACGCACACATTCACAGAGTACTCCCGTGTAAGTGAATTGGGTTATACACACATACATGTGAATATAATAGTTAGCGTAACAATCATCAGGTGGCGCTTTTTCCAAGGAGCATCAGTTTTACTCGCAAGAGGGCTCTCTTCTTCCTTATATAAAACTATACTCTTTGCACACTAGTTTAATGAGACAGCGACCATTCGGTGGGAGACGTAACCCGCAAACCCACACATAGACATACGCAACAGAAATATTTTGCTTGCCAGAATTTGTTCTATACATGCTTTGTTCTGTGAAATATCAATCGTTTAACTTCAATATATTGTTTGACAGTGCAAACACCTGTTCGTACTTCGCTTACTGGTACCAGGCTGAAGCTCAATAAACATATTTCCCAATTGGTTGTCGGTTGTTCCAGGTACAAAGTAGACTCACTGCCTGCTTAAAGCGATAACGTTGATTTTGATTTATAAGGATTTAGTAATAAATAGACGTGCGGCCGATACGAGTTTTTATTTTGAACTAACATTACACATAAGCTTATAACATTTCTTAGCGGACTGTATGATTTTGCTACATATCGATAGCTAGTTATAGGTAACATTTATTAGGTAAGTGTTCGCTTTAACATTCCGCCCCCCAAAGGACGCAGTACTTTATTATGAATATATAATATATAGACAAGAATAGATACACAACAAATTATTTTACGTAACGGCAATATTGTAAGTACTTAGGTAATCAACAAAGGTATGTATAATTTCTAACAAATTTAAGGTAAGTAACTCATCTACATCTCATTTGTTTATATCATACTATTATTACATATCATATTATTTTAGGTAGCGGATACATTTTTACACGGCAAGTATGGATTTTTACTATTAATTTCATATACAATTTTTAGGTAAGTAGGAAGTTATTTTGTTAATATACATATTTTATTAACAGGTCGTTTCAGGACGCCGCCTTTACATTTAATTGTTACAACACGAGTGAGATTATCAGGTCCAACATGTTTTTTAATTATTATCCCTAATATCCATTTTCTTGAGCTGTAATAAATTTAGTGAAAATTTGGCGTTTGTCTTTATCTAGTTTTAAATTAAGCCATCTTCTACACTATGAAATAACTCTTAGCATTTTCGATAAATTAGAAAACTTAGTCCTTAATTCCTCTTCAGTTTTAAATAAAGCAGTTAAAACTCTGGCTCTCTCCTCTTCCTGTGTATCCAAAATATCAACTGATTCCAGGTTTAGATCCAGTGCGGATAACCAATCTAGGCCATTCCACCACAGTGAATTATTTAACAGTTCCGGGACATGTAAATCTCTTGAGACACAATCTGCCGGGTTTGTATCAGTCGCATGAGCCCATTGCTTGTCATCTAAAATGTTTAGTATATCAGACACTATGTTACTCACAAATGTGTTCCATCGACTTGACCCACCATTCAGCCAAGCTAAAACTATGGTTGAGTCTGTCCACGCGTATAAATTTTCCTTGGGTATGCTCATCACTTGAGATGTCTCAAATATCAATTTGGCTGCTTATGCCGCACCACAAAGTTCCAATCTAGGTATTAAAATTTGTTTGTCGATGGGAGCGACCTTTGTCTTTGCTGATATTAAGCTCACGTACACCTTACTATCTTCAACAACTCGAATATATACTGCTGCTCCATATGCTGCCTGCGATGCGTCTGCGAAGACATGCAACTCTATTTTAGATGCCTAAGAACAGCTTAACCACCTTGGTTTACTGACATTTTTAATGTGAATCAAATTCGCTCTGAACTGTAACTATTCTGCCAACAACTCTCCTCTTATAGTATCATCCCATTCTAGTCCCATTTTCCATAATTTTTGTATCATCATTTTTGCTATGACAACAACCGGAGCTATCCACCTTAGCGGGTCATATAATTTGGCTACATCAGAAAGTATTCTACGTTTCGTAACATGTTCTTTTAATTCTGGTAAGTTAAGTGAATATACAAAACTGACTGCTTCTCTATTTCAGCTAACTCCTAGTACTTTTACCAAACTGTTGACTTTAAGCGGAACTTCATGATCATCTCGTTTGTTTTCACCGATATATTTCAACACGGTCTCATCATTACTACTCCACTTTTGTAATTCGAAGCCTCCTAAGTTCAGCAGTTTATTCATATCAGTGTAGATACATAGAGAAACGCGACGTCAACGTGAGATAAACGCGACGTCAACGTGAGATATTTGACCGGGCCTAATGAGCTAATTGAGCAGATGTGGTTATCGACTCGTGTCAATGGTTATTGTGTTGCTATAGGGACTGCGTACAGACCACAATGGATCAATATAGATGTATTCATAGATGCCATAACGGATTCCATTAATTATTTTTCAAAGTATGATTTTATTGTATTGTTGGGAGATTTTAACATTAACATGCTTGCGGGAAGTAATAGTAATACTGTCAAACTGACTCAATTCCTTGACTACATGAACCTCCGTCAACTTGTCAGTGAGCCGACTCATTACACTTCGTATACTGAGACTCTGATAGATCTTGTATGTACTAACGCACCAGTTCGCTATGTCACTGTTAATAATATAATTGGTTCCAATGGACACGCAATGGTTAATGTTACTCTGTCATTAAAAAAGGTTATAAATCCCAACTAGAACTTTTAGTTTCAGGCCCATTAATAAAATAAATTTAAATGCATTTAATAATGATTTATATGCAATCAATTGAGACGATGTAACTTGTTATAGATTTATAATGTCAAAGGCAACACTAGTTGTTGTCTCTATTTTTTGTTTATGGTTATCTGCCAGAAAAATAAAAATCCTTTTTGTTATAACACGTGGTTGTATTAATTAATTCTTTTTTCCCGTGTCTAAAGTAAAATATAACAATTGGCGACGAGGATGAACCAAAACGAGTGAAATTAATTAGTTTGTTTTTTACCAATTCCTACACCAGATTAGGAAATAAAGCTTAACGCAAAGACAAACGTGTAACATAACCTACAAGTGGAATGAATGTTTTTACCATTACATGGATCTAATCGAATATTTCATTAAACAAGGAAAAAAATCTTGGATACAAGAAAAAACTAAAGAAGAATTAATAGAAATTGCTAATATATTAGCAAAAGAAACAAAATTCTTGGACACACATACCATCAAAGACGTTCGAAAATACTTACGTGAATACGTTGATAAACAAAAAGAAAAAATTCGTACAGTCCGCTTAATCACTAGTCCTAGTTCTATTAGCACAATGAATTCTATCACTACTTTGGAAGTTTTCACCGGTGAAAATTGGAATGCGTACCAGCAACAATTTGAATATTTCATAGTTCTAAACGACATCCCAGAGGAAAAGAAGGTCCCATTACTTATAACAAAACTTAGCACAAACGTTTATGATTTATTGACCACATTATGCACACCCATATCGCCGGTTACCGACACATATAATAATATTTGCGAAAAACTGAGAAAATACTATCACCCATTAAAAAATTATGCCCTTTATCAAGCAGAATTTCGAAGCAGATGTCAAAAACCTAATGAAACAATAGATCAGTATATTATGGAATTAAAGAGACTGTCTAAATATTGCAATTTCAAAAATTTTAATGAAGAAATAAAGGAAAGATTACTAAATGGTACTTATTGTGATTCAGTTAAATTTGAACTGTTGAAACAAGCCGATCAGCCATTAGAAAGTTTAATTAACATTGGAAAAACTGTGGAGACAGCATATAAGTTGGTTTTTAATAATGAAAAAGAGCAGGAAATATCACAAATGTTTAAAATACAAGGCAAATATTTTAACGGAAACCATAGTGTTATAGCTAGGCAAAATGTAAACCCAGCCATCCAGCAGAGTATCACATGTTTTTGTTGTGGTAAAAATGGACACATTAAAGCACTTTGTACCCTACGAGAAAAATTTTGCAGTGAATGTGGTGTAAAAGGCCATATATTTAAAGTGTGTAGAAAAAATAAGAAAATAAAAGTAAAAAATTTAAATGTAGTGCAAAAATTTAATTCAGAAATTAGTGATGTAAATTCGGATAAAAACCTCCCCATTAAAGACATTGAAAACTTCGATATCTTCTGTTTTAGTAATACAGGAAAAGTTCCATCAACTACTTTAAAGATCTTTGTAAATGGAAAGGTACTAGAGTTTGAGGTTGACACTGGGGCTGATGTAAGTACTATTACTTTACTCGATAAAAACAAGTTATTCCCGGAGCTAGAAATAAAAAAATGTAATGTTCTTTTTACTAATTTTGACCAGTCTACTTCTACGCCTTTAGGAATTATAGAAAACTTGAGTATAAGTTATGGATCTATTAAAGTTAATAATCAGAAATTATTTGTTGTAAAAGATGGATTGCCCAAGGTTATAGGTAAAGATTGGCTTTCTTCACTTCAATTGTGGCCCCCAAAGTTTGAACAAAGGGTTTGTGAAAAAGCGTCAAAAAATAAATTAATACAAAACATATTTGAAAAGTTCAGCAATCTTTTTGAGCCAGGTATGGGGGTTTTTCGAGGAGAACCAATTCATTTATTAATTGAACCAGGTGTTAAACCAGTATTTATGCCTGTCAGAACTGTTCCATTTGCTCTAAAAGATAAAGTTAAAGAGGAAATAAATAGATTGATCAAAAATAAACGTATAGAGCCAGTTGAGTATTCTGAGTGGGGGACACCAGTTGTTCCAGTTTTAAAACCAGATGGAACGGTTCGTTTATGCGGTGACTATCATATAACAATAAATAAGCATTTAAAGATAGACCATTATCCATTACCAACAATTGATAATATTTTGATGAAATTACAGGATAACAACTACTTTTGTGAATTAGATTTACAAGAGGCTTACTTACAAGCCCCATTAGATAAAGAATCCCAAAAATTAGTAACAATTGTTACTGAAGAAGGTATCTTTAGGTGTTTATTTTTACCTTATGGTGTGAGTACTGGTCCTGGTTCATTCCAGAGGTTATTAACACAAAAATTGAATGGACTAGATATAATTGTTTATATTGATAACATATATGTTTATGGAAAGACGTTGAAAGATACATATGAAATCATAATTCTTGTTCTACAAAGATTAAAAGATTCAGGATTAAAATTAAAAAAGAATAAATGTAAGTTTTTTGAAAACAAGCTGGATGTTTTTGGATTTCAAGTAAATAATAATTCTGTAAAAATTATAAAAAGTAAAATTGAACCTTTGTTGTCTTTGCCTCGCCCAAGTAATATAAAAATGCTAAAATCATTTTTAGGGAAAGTAAATTATTATAACAGATTTTTACAAAATATGGCAATTATATTAAAACCAATGTATGATTGTCTAAAAAAGGATAAATTTGAGTGGACAGAAGAGTGTGACAAATCATTTAAAGAAATAAAAAATAGTCTGGCAAATACATCTTCATTATCACATTTTGATCAAAATTCAACAATTATATTAACTTGTGATTCTGCAGATTGTGGGGTAGCTGCTGTATTGTCTATAAAAAAACAGTAATAACATAATAAAACTAGTAGCATTTGCAAGTAAAAAATTAAATGATTCTCAAATTAAATACCCAATTTTGGAAAAGGAGGCTTATGCAATAATTTTTGGTGTAAATAAATTTTATGAATATTTATTTGGAAAAAAAAATATTTTACAAACTGATAATGAGGCTCTAACTAAAATATTAGGACCGAAGTATGGAATACCAAAAATGGCAGCAAGGCGATTACAATACTGGTCAATTTTCTTAAGTGGATTTAACTACGAAATTCAACACATAAAATCTAAAAATAACCCTGCTGACTATTTGTCACGTGTAGTTACCACATGTCAAGATGATAATTTTAAAAACTTAGAATTCTTGAAAATAACTATGAATGTAACACAATAAATTATATTCATAAATCAAATTTAAATACATTAAATTGGCAAACTATTCAAAGCGAAACAAAAAAAGATAAAATTATGTGTGATATTCTTAGATACTGTAGAGATGGCTGGCCAGCAAAAAATGATCTTGGTGAAGAATATGAACCATATTTTGTCAGTAAAAAGGAGATCTCAATGGAAAAAGAATGTTTGTTGTGGGGGTATAGGGTAATAATACCTAAAAATATAAGAGATAATGTCATGTGTGAGTTACATGCTAGCTATTTAGGCACCACACGAATGAAAGAAATAGCAAGATCTTATTTTTGGTGGCCAGACATGGATAAGGAAATTGAAATTATAACAAAAAATTGTATTATTTGTTTACAAAACCATAAGAACCCAGAAAAAACCAAATTAACAGTGTGGCCGCAGCCACCTACTGTTTGGCATAGAATACATGCAGATTTTTTGGGCCCTCTTTATTCAAAAATGTTTTTGGTTATTATAGACGCTTACTCTAAATGGCCAGAAGCATATATTATGAATAAAATTACTGCACAAAAAACAATTGAAGTGTTCAAAAGTATTTTTGTAAGGTATGGGTATCCCTTACATCTAGTTACTGATAATGGCCCAACATGGACAAGTGAAGAATTTAAAAATTTTTGTAAAATTGTGGGAGTAAACCAGACTTTTACTCCAACATACTACCCACCCACAAACGGGTTAGCGGAACGTTTTGTGGAGTCTTTCAAATCTCATGTAGTAAAGATTGTAGAGAGTGGCCATACGGTTGAATATGCATGTAATTTATTCCTATTTGATTATAGAAACACTGTACATAAAACTACAGGCAAGAGTCCAGCAAAATTGATGTTTGGCAGAGAGTTGAGATGTCGTTTCTCGTTATTAAGACCAAACCCAGTAGTGGACAAAATTGATACTGAGCAAGTAAAGCTTATAATTAATAGTAAAAATAACTTTAAAACATTCACTACTGGTGAAAAGGTGATGGTGAGAGATCATAGAAAAAATAAAAATAAGTGGTCTTTGGGTAAAATTATTGAAGTTTTAATACCGGGTGTAACTTATATGGTAGAAGTGGATGGACTTTATTGGAAACGACATGTCAATCAATTACTTGAATGTGGAGAGACTATAGAATAAAAAATATTTATTTAGGTTAATACATTATACTGAAATATTAATAAGTAGCATAAAAAGTTTTTTTTTTCTTTTCGGTGTGGGGGGTGAGTGTTATAGATTTATAATGTCAAAGGCAACACTAGTTGTTGTCTCTAGTTTTTGTTTATGGTTATCTGCCAGAAAAATAAAAATCCTTTTTGTTATAACACGTGGTTGTATTAATTAATTCTTTTTTTTCCGTGTCTAAAGTAAAATATAACAGTTACCTTCAGTAGATATGATGGTGGAAAAGTTTAATTCAATGATTCTCTCTCTCTTTGATAAACATGCAGCAGTGAAAACAGTAACTCTAAAAAACAATTATTCACTGCCGTGGGTAACCGATGTCTGCAAAATGATGATCGATGAGCGTAATATTGCTCACGATGTCTATCGAAAATCCGGATCAGACGAACATAAAAAATATTACAAGGAGCTTAAAAGTCTAGTTTTAAAAGTATTTCAGAAGAAAAACGGGCCTACTTCAATAGCTTAGTTAATTCTCAAGCTAAAAATAGCAAAACGTTTTGGAAAAATTTGAAGGAAAAAATTTTGGTTGACCCCTCGAAAGACAAATCCTTGCCTTACCATTTCAATGACCCAAACAAAATTAATGATCACTTTTTGAATATTCCGGGAGACAACGTAGTCTCCAATGCAGACATGCTATTTTTTGAACATAATAAATTCAATACAGAGGTATTTAAATTAGCTCCCGTAGGTGCAACAGATATTTCTAAATATATAATGTCCATAAAATCGAATGCTGTTGGACACGATGGAATTAACAGAGATATGATCTTACTCTCTCTTCCTTGCACTCTGAATGCAATCACGGCTATAATTAATAAGTCAATTGTGACTGGTATAGTTCCTAATAAGTGGAAGGAGGCACTAGTGACCCCAATACCCAAAAATGAAAACCCAGTCGAGTTAAAAGATCTCAGGCCCATCAGCATTTTGCCATTCCTTGCTAAACTGCTGGAGAAAGCTATTTGCGAACAGTTAACTAAATTTGTTGAAGTGACTAACATCTTGCCTCATTTACAATCTGGGTTTTGCAAAGGATGTGGCACAGCGACTGCTTTAGTCGATGTCACAGACAACATATTAGCTGAACAAGATTCCGGTCACAGTACGATTTTAACGCTATTAGACTATTCCCGCGCTTTCGACTGCCTAAATATTCCCCTGCTGCTTGCTAAGCTGTCATATTATGGTTTAGACAAAAATTCGGTCAAGTGGTTTAGTAGTTACTTGATTAATCGGTGCCAGTCAGTAAAATTGGTAAAGAGTGATGGGTCTACTATACGTTCTCACCCTAGGCTTATTAATCGTGGTGTTCCTCAGGGTTCAATACTTGGTCCACTTCTTTTTTAATTTACTGTGCTGACCTTGTTAAAGTTATAAAATATTCTATGTACCACTGTTACGCTGACGATGTGCAAGTATACGTGTCAGCCTCACCAGATAAGTTACCACAAGCTGTGACACGGCTTAATGATGATCTGGACAGGATTGCTGACTGGTCAATGCGGAATGCTCTTGTTTTAAACCCCTCAAAGTCAAAATATATAGTCATGGGCACAAAGGCGCAAATAAGTAGAATTTGTGGTGAGCTAGACGTTAAGATTAAAGGTACACATATATTGTGCGTGGATGAAGCCAAAAACCTTGGTATAACCTTCGACAATAATCTTAGATTTGAAAATCATGTCCTTAATATGGTAAAAAACTGTTTTTATCGTCTAAAGGTATTATACCATATCCGTGACCAACTATCTGTACCGTCGCGCATTACTCTTTGCGAGTCATTAATTTTATCTCGGCTTAACTACGGAGATGTTGTTTATGGACCTCGAATTTTCAGCAAAACAAAGCGACTAATACAGCGCGTGCAAAATGCATGTTGTCGGTTCTGTTTTGATGTCCCCCCCAGAAGTCACATTACTCCTTCCTTTAACACTGCTTCCATGCTCAACATGGACTCACGTAGAGAGCTACATTTAGGAGGGCTTGTTTTTAATGTCATTAAGTTTAAAAAACCAGAGTACCTGCATGTAAAGATAAAATTTGCTAAGCAAAATTCCGGAAAACAATTGAGGTCCATAAGATCAGCACTCCTGTATCACAGCCATAAAACAGCGGCATTTACTGGTAGTTTCCGATATATGGCAACGAAGTGTTGGAATAACATCCCACCACCAATAAGAAATCTTTACACCACTTACAATTTCAAAAATAAATTCAAAACATATCTTCTACATAAACAAAAACAAGGTATTCCCAAACACTTTGTTTGCCAGCTATAAACCACGGTATTTTTTTTTTGTTCCTACTAACTCATCATAGCTGTCTAAGCCTTTTAGGTACTACTTTTAATTTGTACGCAAACTTACACACTTACACGCCCCTACAGTAATTTTACTAAATTAAACCCAGGATGCAAATCGTAGGGCTGAAAGGACACATCTTTCAAATATACATATTTACACTGATTAACTATTGTGCTCATTTTCTTCTCGTCATCTCGAGGGTAATAGCTGAAAATCAGTGTTTTCTCTCTGAGCAATATTAATCGCTGAGCTAGGACCCATTTGTCAAACTGCAACACATATGTACATTTAGATTTTAAGTTTTTGTAAATTATTTTTTTCGTAATATGTTACATTGTACTTAGTTTAGTTACTGAATTTACGTGTGTGATTGGAGAAACAAATAAATGCTTTATCTATCTATCTATCTATCTAGATACTAATAGCTTCATCTTCAGTCTCGCATCCTGATAATAGATAATCCATGTAGAAGTCACTCTTTGTTATTTTAGCAGCAACAGGAAATTTTCATTTCTCCTCATCCGCTAATCTTTGTAGTGATTTCACCGCAAGGTATGGTGCGCATGCTGTACCGAAGGTCAATCTCACAAGTTTGTAGTGTTTAATTTGCTCAGTCGGTGACGATCTCCATAATACTCTTTGAAAATTTGTGTCTTCTTCTGCCAAACGCACCATTCGATACATTTTTATAATATCTGCAGTAATACAGATTTTATGAGTCCTCCATCTCATTAATATGTGACGTAAGTCTTGTTGTAGCTTAGGACCTACAAGTAGTTTATCGTTCAAGGAAACATTATTAGCGTCTTTACACGAAGCGTCGAAAACCACACGAAGCTTCGTAGTGTCTCTATCTTCTCTTACCATGCCGTGGTGAGGAAGATATACCGCTTTAGGATTATTAATATCATCAGAATGCACTTCAACCATATGATCTTAATTGATGTACTTATTCATAACCTTATGGTATCCCTCACGAAACGTATCATTTTTTGCTAATTTCTTTTCTAATAACTCAAACCTTTTAGCAGCTATTTCTTTTATTCCACTATTTTTATACTCTGCGTTTTTTGTTTTAAATGGTAATTTCACCACAAATCTTCCTTCTTCGTCTCTGACTGATGTAGCCTCATAATATTCTTCACAACTTTCTTCTTCCCTTGACAATCTCTTCTGTAAAGTATTTGACTCGTTTTCTAACTCCCAAAATAACTTAAGCATCTCATCTTCTTTATGTTGAACATGCAAGCTTGTGAAATTTTTCTGTGCTGAAATTAATTCTCATGACATATTTGTCGATAAAACCCAACCTATGATTGTATTTTGTGCTAATAAATTACTCACTGGATTTATTTTATTTTTTTATTTTATTTATTAAGGTTTACCAATGTTTGATTACACTGTATTTAACAAAATGGCTTAAGAACTAACTTATGTGACTAAGTGTAACAATCGTTTAAGGTAAACACCACATGCATCCAGAAAGATTATAAATACGAATAAAAAGAAGTATAATTACCTAATAATGAAAATAAGTATATGGTAAAAAAAAAAAATATAATTTATTTGTTGGTTTCAGACCAGGCTGAAGCTAGAACTTTCTTAATTTTGGCAAATGAGTCGGCGTGAATGTCAACTAAGTCACTATGTCCATTGACCAATTTGCACAACCTTGGAATTGGGGAGTTTGCACCTAAGACAGATTTCCTAAAAGGAGGGCAAAGTGGAGTAATGGGAGCGCGAGGAATTCTCAATGGAACACGAAATTTAAATTTTTCGAGGAAGGGTGGGCAGTTAATTTTCTGGTTAAAAATTTTAACAAGAAATGACATGTCAAGCAAATTTCTCCGATTTTCCAGGGATAAAATTTTAAAGAATCTTAATCGTTTTTCGTAAGACCGAATTTTTTTGTGAATCCCATTACGATAGGCCAAATTAGCTACGAACTTTTTTTGTAGACCTTCCAATCGTAAGGAGTGTGTCGCGTAGTGTGGCCTCCATACTACACTGCAATACTCAATTATGCTTCGTACGAGACTGTTGTACAGTAGGATCTTAACGTGATTATTTTTAAACACTTTAGAGTTACGCAAAACAAAGCCTAGCATTCTATACGCCCTTTTTGTAATATTCTCTATGTGGGGAACAAAGGTTAATTTTTTATCGAACACTATTCCCAGGTCTCTAACTTCCTCTGTTTTCTTAATGATGACGCCGTTAATTTTATATGATGAATTCAGTGACTTGATCTTTTTACTGAATTTCATATGGTAGCACTTGTTTATGTTCAGGTTCATACCATTCTCTCGACACCAATTAACCATACGATCAACATCACTTTGAAACCGTTCAATGTCCTCCAGAGTTTCGCAGATGCCAACCAATTTCAAATCATCGGCATACATAAATGGTATAGAGTACTGAAAGCAACTAGGGATGTCATTAATGAATGTATTGAAAAGCAGAGGACCCAAATGTGATCCTTGAGGAACCCCTGACGTAATTTTGTATGGCGCAGACTTAAATCCATTAACGACCACGCTAAAACTACGATTATCCAGATACGATTCTAACCATCCCAATAATGAGCCAGTAATACCATATGCGCGCAATTTAGATATAAGAATATTATGAGGTACTTTGTCGAATGCTTTACTAAGGTCCGTATATATTACATCAACATCCCTACCGTCATCTGCTGCTTCTACCAAAGTTTCAGTAAACAAAGTTAGATTGGTACAGGTTGACCTAAACCTAACGAAACCGTGCTGCCACTCAGTAAGATAATGATTCATATGTTTCTGCAGCACAGGATAGACAAGAGATTCAAAGATTTTACTTAAAGTTGACAGAATTGAAATAGGCCTATAATTACCAACAATTTCAACGTTATCAGCCTTGTGAATGGGAACAACTTTAGCGGACTTCCAAACATCTGGAAATAGGCCGGATTGAAGAGACTTCTTAAAAATTAGATATATAAGTGTCAACTAGCTCATCCGCACATGCTTTAATGAATAAAGAAGGGACACCATCTGGCCCTGAGCCCTTGTTATCGTCTAGGGACTTCATGCTATTCAGTATCTGATCCTTGTTAAGGTAGGGAGCAGTTAGTTCGATGCTGTAATTGCAAATCAAATTCCATTGGTTGACATTCAACTCTGAGTTTATGTCATGTTGAGTATTATACACAGCACCAAAGTAGGATGCAAATAAGTCGCAGATTTCCCCAGGACTAGATGACTTCTTATTACCATCAGTCATTGTACAAGGATAATTACTTTTCCCGCCCTTCCTAGCCTTGATAAATGACCAAAAAACTTTAGGATTTGACTTAATGCTATCTTCTGTCTTCTTCATATAATTTTTATAAGTTTTATTTGCTAGTGTGCAGCAACGCTTACTAAGTAGCCGCAGCTCCACCTCGTCCATGGGATTCTTATATTTTTATACCGCTTTCTTATGTTCTCCTTTTCACGTAACATTCTCTTTAATGAATCATTAAACCAAGGAGGAGAAGAATTATTTCTTATTTTTTGTATGGCACATATTTGTTTATTAAATTATTAATTATATCATAAAATAAGTTTGTCATTTCATTAACACTCATGTCATGAAAAATTTCATCCCAATCGTATTCGGCTAAACAAAGGCGGATCTGAGCATAATCGGCTTTCCTAAAATTGTGTATTTTAGTTTCGACGTTATACAGTAGTGCAATATCAGTATTTATTTTGATTAATATTTCGAGAGGGGGATGTAGAGGATCTACGACACTAAGAATATCAACTGATCCTGCTACTGTACACATGGATGACGATAGGTTGGTCAGTATAAGATCTAACAAGCGGTCTGATTTGTTAAGAATGTTATTCATTTGATTAAGCTTGTTAAGATGAACTAAATCTATCCAGGCTTGACTTGGACTAGGTGCAACATAGTTATTCGACAAATCATGTACCAAACTCCAATTTATATTACCTAAGTTAAAATCACCAATAAAGCACAGGCGTGAATCAAATTTTCTTGTTATGACTGAACTACAATGTTCTACAAAATACTCCAACATTAGCCTGTTCACCGGAGGTGGTAAGTAAACACCACAAAAAGTTATTTGATGGACAGAGTTTTCCATTTTCAAATCCAAAATCACCCAAATGTCTTCACATTTACTTTCCCATTCAAACTTCCGAACCGATTTGATAGTTTTTAGTACCGCAACTAAGACTCCTCCCCCATCCTTAGTCTCATGAAACCCCGTACTTTCTCGGTCTCTTCTGTATATCACGTATCTGTCATCAAATAACTCATTGCTCATTATGCTACTATTAAGCCAGGTTTCAGTTAAAACTATTACATCATAATTATTACAATTGACTTCCGTTAAAAAGTTGTGAGTTTTCGTACGCAACCCACGAATGTTTTGATAATATATTCTTAGCTCTTCTAAAATGGGTAACATAGGGTACATTCAAACTTTTATTAAAAATATAGAAATTAAAGTTAGTTTTGGAACTAAGGCAACTTGTCAAGTGTCTCTGTGTTTCTAATGATTTTAAATTCGGAGTCTTCAGTCTTCCTCATGAAAATGCGACCACCTCTCACCCAGACATATTTATATCCTTTGTCCTTTGCCGCCTGTCTTGCTGCTGCATGGAGGGCCTTGTTGTGGGTAGAGAGATGTTCACATATAAAAATGGGAGTTTTAGCACCAGAAACACCAGCATGAGAACTGTTTAATTTTTCTTGAGGCTTCAGTTTATTATATTTGATCGCTGCTGCCAGAAATTTGTCCCTCATACTCGGCGAGTTAAATTGCACTACAATAGATCTAGGGCGACTGGAGTCTTTATTTAGTTTAGCAATACGTGTGTAGTGGGCTAAGTGTTCCGTAGATACTTGACAATGTATTGTTTTGCCTAGTTCTGTAACGATGTGCAACAGGTTCTCATCTTTCCTCTCCGGTACACATTGGATCTCAATGTTATTCATTCTAGCGTTTTGTTCCATTTGATTAACTCGATTATACAAGTCATCAACCTTAGACTGCAGTGCACCGTTTTCTGTCTCTAGGCGTTTAATTTTTTCACTGGTCTCTGCATGCTCCTTTGTGATAGATTCATATTTCGTATTCATGAAACTCATAGACTCCTTCACATCCACAATTTCCTCCTTCAAAGATTTTAGTTCAGAACCTAGGATGTCTGATATGGTGGTGCGCATCGTCTTTTGGAATTGAGTCATTACATCCTTGATAATTTCTTGCATCTCATACCTTGTTATTGGTTTTTCATCTGAAGCATTTGGTGGGGAGTTTAAAGCTTGCCTCCTTCCCGGCCTTACAGTTAATGTGGATGTTTAATAATACCGTCCAACAAGACGTCGCTATACACTTCAGCTCCGAGAAGAATGTCTATCCTCCCTGGTATTGTGAAACCTGGGTCTCCAAGTCTTTTAAGTCTGGCCACTCAGAAGTACCTATGTTAGTGGAAGGTAGTAGTGTTGTTAATGAACGCAATACATATGCATTTACTCGAACTGAAACATTGGGATTGTAGCATGATTTCACGCAAAATGAAACCATTTGTTTTATTCTCGTTTACCCCTCTCCCACACCTGACACCGAACCACTCACTGATTTACGCGTAAGCTTAAGTAACTGAACTGCCGCCTCTGTCATAAATGAGGCTTGTGACCCTTAGTCTAACAATACTCTCATAACGTATTTGCAACCATTCCTACTATCTACCAACACATTAGCGGTAGCTAACAGGACACTGTTTGATTGTATATGTTTACTAGAAAAGTTGGTTACAATGTGTGACTCATTAGATACAGGACTAGTCTCACCTCTAGATTGCTCGCTCGCTATACCTGTAGTTGTGGTTTCACTTTCATTTGGTTTCTCGATCTTCTGTTCTCTCTCGAAGTGCAGAAGGGAGTGATGCCGCCATCCACATCTTCTACAGTACAATGACTGTCGACATTTGTTCACGGAATGAAATGGCGCTAAGCAGTTGAAGCATAATTTCCACTTTTGTATGAATTCTTGTCTTTCTTTGACTGACATATCACCGAACTTCTTGCAGGAATATACATAATGCTCTTCACCGCAGAATGTACATTTGATTTCGTTCTTTTTCTCATATTTGTTAACATTTGAATGGAAGACTTTAGGTTTAGCTACAGGTTTAGGTTGCAAAATTTTCGTGTTATTACTCTCTATCATTTCTAAAGTTCTGTACCTTGTTTCTAAAAAATCTCTCAACTCTAACCAAGTAGGTGGATCGCAATTGCTTGCACAAATTTGTTGTTCCCACAGCTTTGTAGATTCAGAATCTAATTTTGATATAACTAAGTAGCTAATAATCATGTCCCAAGTATCAGTCAATCACCAATGTTCTTCAATGCCTACAAACAGGTTGAAGTTGTGTCTACTAGTTGTTTAATTAAACTCGCCGATTCTATGTGTATAGACTTTTGTGTAAATAAAATCTTCAAAATTGAGTTGCAGTTAAATCTCTTATTATTATAACGTTTTATCAATTGATTCCATGCTTCTTCATAGTTCACGTCAGTCGTAGAAAAGTTACGTAACAGTGCCTCCGGTTCTCCTCATAAATTTGTCTTCAAATAATGTAATTTCTGTACGGGTGATAGGTACTCATTTTTGTGAATAAGGGTTCCGAATAAGTCGTAAAATGTTTGCTACTCTTCATATTTTCCTGTAAATGTGGGTATTTTTATCGTGGGTAATTTAACTCCTCTATTCTTTATTAATTCCTGTACATCAGCCATTGGGGAAGATTGAGAATACACAGAGGGTTGTATCTGTGGTGCTTCCACAAAAGACTGAAGAGCTTCTTTCAAAGTCGATTTATAGTCAATATAGAATTCCTTAAATACCTCATAAACGTCCTCCTTAAAATAAGAATGCTCTTTTTCTTCGTCTTTGGTAATTTTCAAAATAATTCTTTTATGACCTTCTTGAAACTCTTGCCGTAATAGCTCCAATTGTTCTAATCTCGTTTCCAAATAAGGTTTCTTAATTATGTCTTTCAGCGATTTCTTATAATTCTTTTGTAATAGCTTATTTTGATAAAACAGAATCTTCTCCATCGTAATATTCGCACCGCACACTGCTCAACAAATATGTAAGTACAACAGTTCACAATGACTCGGTAAGTTCAACAAATTCCTTAAGTATGAGGTAGATAGTAAGTATATATGCTTTAGTTTGTATTTTTCGTATTATAACTCGTTATAACCCAATCACTCGCTGAATTTACTAAAACAACACTCAATTCGTAAATAATAGTTCCACAATACCTACTTCAAACAGTCTTTCAAAGTTCACAACACATTATAATCTCTATTTAAAGCAATATTCACTACAATTTAATTACGTTGAATACTGCGAATTGCCTTATCGCGCTGATGCTATTGTTCTCGCGGAATGACTTGCACTGGGCCGGCCGACGAACCGAATCGGGTACGATTTAGGACCAAATGTTCAAAGCGATAAGGTGGATTTTGATTTATAAGGATTTAGTAATAAATACACGTGCGGCCGATACGAGTTTTATTTGGAACTAACATTACACATAAGCTTATAACATTTCTTAGCGGACTGTATGATTTTGCTACATATCGATAGCTAGTTATAGGTAACATTTATTAGGTAAGTGCTCGCCTTAACACTGCCACTTCAACTTAATGATCCGACACTGAGATTCTACATATACATATTTCTTCTAAGCAGCCGTACACTGTTGCAATTTAATTTGAAAGGCGAGAGAGGGAGTATTATTATGCACCTTGACACATTTGAACTTGTCCTTAAGCATCAAAAAACTGTAAAGCAATTTTAAGGTATTATTAACATCGTAAAAATTTTATTACATTTTAAAACCCGAGAAATAATTATGTATTCTATTCACTGGAAGCGAAGCGATATGAAAGCAATATTTAAAATGGAAATTTAACCATAGGATTATAACATAATTTTTGATGTATGGTGGCGGCATAAGAGAATTTACTTATTTAGTTCCTAGTGTATCGCTATCCCCCTTACTATCATAAATCCTTAATATAGGACTATACCCAATATAGGACTATACATAAGCGAAAACGATTTCATTTAACGCTATCCTTCATACAACACGTAGACAAACTACGGAGCTTGTGAGTTTCGCCGTGTTCTTGTTAATTTAAGTTGACGCTTAAATGATAACTTACATCCAGTTGATGAAGAAAATAAGTTCTGCTGTGTTTGCTATTGTATTATTATTATTTATATATAATATATTGTATTATTTTTGTACTTGATGCACCTGACCACCTCATATATATATATATATATATATATATATATATATACATATGTACGACCTGGGGTGTGTGTCTCCGGAAACTCCCTTAGATAAACATGAACATGCGGCTTACCTGATGGAAAGTGTCGACCGACGCCCATAAACAACTTCAATACCAGCTGAATGTCAGGTGCGTTGCGAGCCTTTTAAAAAGGAGTAGGCTCGTTTTTTGAAGGTCTCTAAGTCGTATCGGTTTGGTAAAATCGCCGGTGGTTCTACCTGACCAGAGAGGCCTATTTCCAGCTGAAGAAGAAGAAGGTTGTTTTTATTATACTAATATTAACATCAAGTATGTAAAAATAAGAAAGAAGCAATATCACATTTGTTCATGATATGATCACGACATAAATACAATCTTATGTGTAATCATCATTACAGCCTGTCACAAGTCCACTGCTGAACATAGGTCTCCCCCAAGGAATGCCACAAAGCACGGTCCCAAAACACCTGCATCCATCTAATTCCTGTATAACTTACCAGGTCGTCACTCCTTCCAGTACGTGGCTGCCACTCAAGAACCTGTTTTTCCCATCGGTTGTCCGTTTCTTCGAGCTATATGGCCATCCCATTACCACTTCAGCTTAGTAATTCTTTGGGCTAGGAGAGGGGGCAAACGAGCACGCGGCTCACCTGATGGAAAGTGACTACCGCCGCCCATGAACAACCGCAACACCAAGGGAATTGCAGATGCGTTGCCGGACTTTTAAAAAGGAGTAGACTCTTATCTTGTGCCATAAAATACGCAAAGAGATGTAACATCTCTACGCAGTGCCAGTGTAACGAGCCCATCAGAAAAAACTCGGTCGTCGACGATTCGAAAAGCTCTGCGCTGGATGCCGTCAAGTAGAAGGAGCTGGTACTGGGGTGCCCCGGCCCAGAGATGAGAACAGTATTCCATGTGAGGCCGGATTTAGGCTTTGTAAATTTGCAAGCGATGTACCGGCATGAAACAAGCGTTGTAAAGTTGCAAGCGATGTACTGTCTCGCTCTGCTGAGCACCCCAAGCTTTTTAAAGGCTAGTTTGGCCTTCCCTTCCAAGTGACCACGAAACTGCACACTATGCGATATGTCGACGCCGAGGATTCCGATGCTAGCTGAGGCAGCAAGGGGAGTGCCTTGAAACTGAGGAGACAAAGGGGTTCTTTTAGCGGTAAACGCGCAAACTTGTATCTTCTGGGAATTGAACTGGACTAGATTTAGTCGCCCCCAATACGAGACTCTGTTCAGAAAAGACTCGACTTCATACACAAGTTCGTCCCGGTGCTCGGCGACGTTTTCCCGAAAAATATTGGCTAGGCCAGTATAGTAAGTAAGACATCACCAGTGCTGTCAGCCGCATAGCAATGAATGCTACTAGTTTGCAACATATCATTGATATGCAGGAGAAACAGCGTTAGTGATAGCACGCAGCCTTGTGGAATACCAGCGTTGATAGGCTTGAAATCAGAGCATGCACCGTCTACTATGACCTTGATGCTCCGACCAGCAAGGTAAACTGGTAATCCATTTGAGAGATGCATGAGATGAGATGAGATGAGATCATGAGAGAGCATAAAAGATCGGCTATCTCCTTTGCGGCATGGGTCAATGAGTCGTCCTTTCTGTGCAGAGATGAAAGAAATGGCTGACAGAAGTTCCCTTGGACAGCCTTGGCGAGAGACCAAAATGCACGGGTTCACGAAGTAAGGTAAACTAGCTTCTCGCCAATTCTGCCGATGTGCTCAGACAGTACCTTGGCAATGACGCTTTTGAAGGAGCTGCAAGCGAAATTGTACTTATTTTTAAGTGCGCTGGTGTTTACATCTCTAGACGTTGATGCATCAGCTCAGACATGGTTGCACTCCTGCTTATAGCGTGATGCTTTTTTACAGGAGCGATCAAACCATGGCTTGGATCTGCCTCCGATGGGCACCACAGAGGATGGAATGTTCCATACCCTGAAGTACCACATCAGCAACAGAATCGGCAATAACTCTGGGATATTCCGGCGAGAAGCAAACCCGCGCCCAAGGGTAGGGTGCAAAAAAAGACCGCATCCCGTACTCCGATCAGACAATGTTTCAAAGAGCCCAGAGGGGCATCGACGGAGACCTGATATCCGTCCGGATGAGAGGTCAGCAGAAGGTCCAACAGGGAAGGTACATGATCCTCCACGTCTGGGATCCGCGTAGGCGAAATAACCAGTTGTGTTAGACCATATGTCAAGGCAAAGTAATAGACAGATCTACCCGCATGATCGGTTAAACGGGAACCAAGCCTTTCAGCGTGGTGGGCGTTAAAATCACCGAGTATCACTATCTCTGCGGATGGTACCTGTTGTAGCACGGAGTCTGCAGCCATTTGGACGTGGTCGATGAGTCGGTCTGTGTCGACATTACCGCTATGGGACCTATAGAGGCACCCGTAGACGCGGGGATGGTCGTCGCTGTCTAGGTGTAGCCATAGGATGGACAGGTCCGTACCTTCAAGACAGCCGAGGCGTCGAAAAGAGATGTCCTCTCTGACGTATACGCAAACCCCGGAGAGGACACCTGAGTCTCGGTTAAAAAGAGCAAGGTCGGCTTCGTCGTCTCTAGATGGTAATGGATAGCGTTAAGGTTAGATTGGAGTCCCCTTATGTTGCAAAAATTCACGGATAGCCGTGATCGCCTTGATCATGATTGGATAGACAGGGATCACCATGGTCTTATTGCTCCGCTTGCCCCGAGCAGTTTTAGCCGCGAGCGGAATTTTTCATCCCCCTCCCCCCCCAAGAGTACGCGGAGCAGCCTGAGCACCCACGCTCAGGAGTTTGGTCGTGAAGGCACAGCGAAGGATTCTCCAGGGGTGCTGGTACCCTCCTGGTAGTCTTTTCTTTAATTCCGCTACCATGTTGATGGGGAGGGGGGGGGGGAATTGGACCTCCGACCACCTGCACTCACCAAGCGCAACGTAGAGGTAAACCTCTACTACACGCTGGTATTCTGTGAGGTTGTGGTACCACCCCGGTTCGAGCCGGCCCATCCATGCGACAGTAAAAGCTGCCGCGTGGCTCTACCACTGTCAAAAACGCTGCCAGTTTTCACCCTCTCGATCACTGAGACATCACTGAACAGTTGTCGCCTGGTCGTCATAATGAAGTCAATCTAATTTTTTGTCGAACCGTCGGGGCTCGATCAGGTCTACTTCCTGTGAGACCGCTTTTGGAAGAAAGATTTCATCATAAAGAGCTCCTCTTTCTCCATAAAGTCAGCCAGCAGCTAGCCTATTGGGTTCCGTTGCCCTATTCCGAAATTCCCTAACTTCAGCTCACCGTCCTCTCTTGTGCCTAGTTTTGCGTTGAAGTCTCCCTAGAGATATCATCATACATTTCCTTCAACTCCTCATTGGGATGTGCTGAGGTTGGTGCTTAAACCTGTATGACCTTCAGCGAATACCGTTTGGTGATTCTGAGTATAAGGTACGCAACCCTCTTCGACACAAATTTACAACGTTGTTAACGAGGGATTTATGGACGATAAATCCGACACCTCTTTGGGGCAGATGGTCGCACTCCCGGTGATAGAACAAGTTTTTGGATTCGAGGATTATCGTGTCCTTCCCCTCTCTTCGGACTTCGTATAATCCTATAATATTCCAGCGCAACTTGTCTATCTATTTTGCCAGCTCCAGGATCTTCTCGTCAGTTCTCAGGGTGCATGCTTTATAAGTTGCCAGGTCGAGTCTTCGTAGGTGGCAACCGAACTTCCACCGGAGATTCTTAGCACCCACTTCCCCGCCACTACCATGGTCGCCACCGTTGTCAGAAATAGCGGGGCCGCCTGGGACTGGGGGCCGTTAGTTAGTGTCATTGCTCATGGGTAGTATATTGCCATAGTTGCCACGCTTGGCGAGTGGGTTGGCAACCGCAGATGTTTTAATGCTTTTTGCTGTTATCAGAAAGATGCTGCTGCCCATCTTCTGCCTCAGTTACCCTCTGTCGCCTTTTACGACACCCACGGAAAGATATAGGTTAGTGGCTATTCATACCCGCTACTACACGGGATATCTTATGATTAATAGGTATAACAAAATAAGTATAATATTAAAATCGTTGACCGTCTCCTTTTAATCATTCATGAATGTTATCTTCAATATCTTGCTGTTAATAGTGTGTACAATCCTAAGGCTTTTCTCTTAATCTGTAGGCCACGATGTTTTTGTTTATATAGGTAATTTTAAATAATATCTTCTCTCACAGAGAGTTTTAATTAGTTCTGTCTTGAAAAGCCGAGTGTTACAAAGGGCTAGTATAATTCACTTCGTGGTTTAAGAAAACCTGTGAATTTAAAAAAAAAACTAAACGAAAAGTTATTTTTTTCTCCCAAGAAACAAAACTGCTAATAATTTAAATAAAAAAATTGTTGGCGGCAAGATGACAATCCTATTTCAAGTGATCTTGACTGGAATTGGTAATGTTTTGAATTACATATTTGTATTAATTCGTGGTGGTATTTTTTTAGAATAGTATAATTTTTATTCATTAGAGATTTCAAGAAAATGTCTTACAATATTTATTATTCAAAATATTAAATATAACTAAAAGTTTACACACAATTAAAAAAAAACTTTATTAATGAATAACTAAAACTAAATATTTTAGTTATCGTACATAGGTACAGTCCTAATCTCCGTGGTATCCTACCAAGAAGGCTGGCACGTTTACTCGCAGAATGGTTAATAGTTCTGTAAGTTATAATTATTTACAGAACTATTTATTTAATAACTCAAGAAGTTAACGGGTTAAGTTTACGGAAGCTGTAAAGCAGTTTTTTAAAATTAAAATAAATCTAAGAGATGTTCTTACAGAAGCTTATGAACTCACTTATTAATGACTTACTTATTTTTTTCTTTATAGAAGAAAATAATGTAATTGTGTATAGTGATGACATAGGCCAAAATTTGGGTATATCATTAAATAACTGTTTAAAAAGGCAACAGATAAGTAATTACTGCATGCCTGGAGCATCATTCAGTGATATAATGAATAAAATTTTAACTAGTAAATTTAACCCTAATAGTATATTAATAATTTTTGTTGGGAGAAGAGGCAATATGAACAAGAATCTAATATTAAAATATATTGAATATCTCAATAACATAAATGTGGTTAAAGTTATCTTGTTTACATTGCCTTACATAGAGGGGTGGCCACAGGAAAATAAACTAAGATATAATTTAAATTTAATGATGCATAATTTGACATGTAACAATAACTTAAATTTGACATTTAATTGTAAGAATAATAATGATAAATTTCATTTGGTTGATATTAATAATTTAACAAAGAAGTTTTTGACAAGAGATAGGTATTACCTATCAAAGTTTAGTTTGAGACTTGTAGTAAATACGCTATCTTATTATTTATAATTTAACCCAGCCAAATTATTGGCTACATTAACACATGCTTTAATTGAGCAGAAAAATAATTTTACTAATGATTTGAAATTAGTTCCAAGGAATTTAAATTAGATAATAAGACAATAGAGGCAATCTCTAGCAAAGATAATTATTTAAATTACGACGCGAAGTATATTTACAGTGAAACCGGTAAAGACAAACCTCGTAACTCAAACTATCAATTAAAAATTAACAATGAATTCACTAAATCAAATCAAGAAGTTGCAGCGGTGTTTGAGAAATATTTCACTGATATTCCTATCTTGACAACAGAGTCATTGAATGCTTCTACAACTGTCGCCGAGTCATTACTCAAACAGAATGTTAATTCTTCTTTAAAAGAATTTAGATTTGAAAAATTATTACCACAAGATATTGTAAAATACTTTAAAACCATTGATGTAAAGAAAACCGCAGATTTATGGGAGATTTCCGTTACAGTTATTGCGTCCATAATAGATTTAATTGCACCTCATCTTGCTATTATTTTTAATACTATATTTATTCTGTAGTGTTTCCTGATTTAATGAAGTATAGAAAAGTAATACCTTTATTAAAATTTGGTAGTACACTGGAGCCTGCTGATTTTAGACCTATTTCTGTACTACCAACTTTCAGTAAAATTTTAGAAAAAATAATTTTGGATCAATTGTTAGTTTTTTTTTTAATACAAATAAATTACTTCATAAAAACCAATTTGGTTTTACAAGGGGTCGCTCGACGTCTGACGCCGGTGTTGAGCTTATGAAATATATTTTTAATGCCTGGGAGAATTCACAAGATGCCTTAGGTATTTTCTGTGATCTTTCCAAGGATCAGGAAACTACAACATTACGGTGTAAAAAATTTGGCGCTTAGACTTATTACTTCATATTTAATTAACAGAACTCAAAAAGACGTGACCAATGGTAAAGCTTCCTCCGGATCGGTAGTATCAATGGGAGTTCCTCAGGGCTCGATTCTTGGCCCATTCCTCTTTTTATCTATATTAATGACTTACCTTATCTTGTTGGGGGCAATCACGATATAGTATTATTTGCTGACGATACCTCTTTAATTCTCAAAATTAAACGGCAGTTAATTAATTATGACGATGTAAATAATGCTCTATCGAAATTAGTACATTGGTTTAATGCTCTTTTATTGAAGGTCCCTTATTCGTATGGGTCCGAAAAAGTCTCCGGTGGTAAACAATTCCACAGAGAAGTGGTAAGAGGAAGAAAACATCTAGTAAAAGGCACAGTCGTGGAACGCCAAGCATCCAGATGGTGAGGATGGTATCGTGAATTTTGACGCGATGTACGTTCACGAAATTTGGCAGCTGGAATTAGTCCGAATAATTCCTTGGAGCACTCGTCGTGGTAAATTCGATAGAAAATGCAAAGAGATGCAACATCCCTACGCAGTGCCAGTGTATCGAGTCGATCAGAAAGAACTCGAAATGAGAACAGTATTCCATTTGAGGCCGAACTTGTGCTTTGTAAAATTGGCCTTTTCTTTCAAGTGACCACGAAACTTCACACTATTCGATATGTCGACGCAGAGGATACCGATGCTAGCTGAGGCAGCAAGGGGAGTGCCTTGAAACTCAGAAGATACGACAAAGCAGTTCTTTTTAGCGGTAAACGCGCAAACTTGTGTATTCTGGGGATTGAATTTGACTAGGTTTAATCGGCCAAAATCCGAGACTTTATTCAGCAAAGACTCGACTTACAGACACACGTTTTTCCCGGTACTCGACAACGTTTTCCCGAGAAATATTGGCATTGCCGGTATATAAGCCATCACCAGTGCTGTCGTCTGCATAGCAATGAATGTTACTGGTTTGCAACATATCATTGATATGCAGGAGAAACAGCGTTGGTTATAGCACGTAGCCTTGTGGAACACCAGCGTTGATAGGCTTGAAATCAGAGCATGCACCGTCTACAACGACCTTGATGCTTTGATTAACAAGGAAACTGGTGATCTATTCGCACAATTTCTCGGGAAGCCCATAGGAAGGAAGCTTCGAAAGAAGCGCTTTGTGCCAGACCTGATCGAAGGCCTTCGCTATGTCCAAACTAACGGCCAATGCCTCCCCCTTGGACTCTACTGCCTCCACCTATCTATGAGTCAAGTAGACCAGAAAATCGCCAGCTGATCGACCTGTTAGGAGGCACACACAATTAATATTAACCCTAACTTCCGAACTCTAATACGTCTGGGAATCTATGTTCGATCTTCCCGTGGCTTTGAATCTAATTAAACTTAAAATGGAATAAAATATATAGTATATTAATACAATCATAGTTTTGATTGCATAATTACAGAACCTGAACCAACGGGTGCTAATTATCTATTAATTAAAATAAACCCAGATATAGTCATTTTAGCGGTATATAGGTCTCCGTCGTTTTACTATATTGATAGTTTTCTAAATACCCTAGAAAGTATTATTCGACCAATAAAGGCTAAAAACATCTTTCTTATTGGCGATATCAATATTAACATTATAGAAGGCAATGAGGATAAACATAGTGAACCATATTTAAATCTAGCTGCTGGATTGGGTCTCTTGCCTGGTCACACTTACCCCACACGCATAAAAAATTGCTTAGATCATGTAATGACCAAAACGATATTGAACACCAAAATAATAGTCATGGATAGTACTATCACAGACCACGCCTTAATTCTTACCCATCTATCTTTAGATTCCAAACGTAAGCCTGATAATATTTTCATTGATAAAATTAACTATAAAAACGCCATAAAATCAGTTGAAGCAGTAGATTTTTCATTCATATCTCCTACTTGTAATGCAGACATAGCAGCTCATGAATTCGTCAACATATTATCATCGGCTGTAAAAAATAACACAACAAAAATTAAGCTACCTAGATCTAGACGTACTCTTAAAGCATGGATGACGCCTGGCTTGATCAAATGCATCCGCCACCGTGATAAACTACACCAAAATCTTAAAAAAAACCCTGATAATGAGATACTTGAAATTTCTTACAAACGGTACAGGAATTTTTGTAATTCATTGTTAGGAAAACTCAGGCGCCAACATGAAACACATCTTTTAAAGAGTGCCAAAAGCAGTAAAGAAACTTGGTCTGTCATTAAATCTATCTCAGGACGTAATAATATAAATAATTACGCTGATAATCTAATTAGGGAAAATCCTACGGTTTCAGTTGAGAGAGCGAATCATTATTTTTCTAATCTAGGTAAAAAATTAGCAGATAAAATAATTGAAAATCGTGGTCAACGTACAGTTACAAGTTCGACCCACAGATCTCTTAACTCATTTGTGCTCTATCCACCTGACGAGACGGAGGTAGAATCTACTTTGTTAAGTCTTAAAAATGATTGTGCTGTTGGGTGGGATTCTATCTCTGCCGTTTTTCTTAAAATGATAAAAGATATAATTATATTACCGCTTACCAATCTCTTTAAAATTTGTTTTGAACAAGGATGCTTTCCAAAGGTGTTCAAAAGGTCTCTCATTACTCCTGTATACAAGAGTGGAGCTCGAGACAGTATCGAAAACTACAGACCTATCTCTGTGCTACCAGCTCTTTCGAAAATATTGGAAAGGCTGTTGAATAACCGTTTGGTTAAATTCCTGACCAAATACAATATTCTATCAAGCACGCAATTCGGTTTCAGAACGGGTAATAGCACAGAAGATGCGGTAAAAGGCTTGACAGAATTTGTAACCAATAAGTTGGACAAACAAAAAAAATGTTTGGGTGTTTTTCTTGATTTAGCAAAGGCTTTCGACACCGTCTCGATTCCCATTCTTGTACACAAATTGGAAAATATCGGTATTAGAAATTCGGCCCTTTCTATTTTTAAAAGCTTCTTAAGTCACCGAGTGCAGAGAGTTAAGATTAAAAATTTCATTAGTTCTGATACTAGTGTCACTTTTGGTGTCCCTCAAGGAAGTATCCTAGGGCCAAGTCTCTTTTTAATTTATATTAATGACTTTTGTCGTATGCCATTAATACATGGCAAATTATTCACTTATGCCGATGATACGGCTATAATATTTTATGGAGAGACTTGGGCTGACGTTCAGGTGATTGCTGAAAGGGGTCTCCAATGTGTGGGACAATGGCTTGAGGACAATTTACTAACACTAAACGTATCTAAATCAACGTACTTACAGTTCCGTATTACCAATACTCCAGCTGTTGAGGATATTGAACTGAAAGTACATTTTTGTGATCTAAAGTCAACAGACAAATGCTCTTGCCTTAATATAACTAGATGTAAAACTGTAAAATACCTCGGAGTGTTGTTAGACGAAAAACTTAGCTGGCTCCCACACATTGATCTTATT
Organism: Parnassius mnemosyne; assembly: GCA_963668995.1. Taxonomy (NCBI): domain Eukaryota; kingdom Metazoa; phylum Arthropoda; class Insecta; order Lepidoptera; family Papilionidae; genus Parnassius; species Parnassius mnemosyne. Next base: position 31,717,759 of record CAVLGL010000086.1, read on the forward strand.
TCATCCCGGACTCGTATACTTATTTGGACATTTAAAAAGCTAAGACACATTGCTGATTTTGATTTATTGCGCACAGTATACTTTACTTTAGCACAATCAATTATAGGCTATTGCATAAGTGTCTGGGGAGGATCGTGCAAAAGTTTTTTAATTAAGCTCGAAAGAGCTCAAAGATGTTTACTAAAAACTATGACTTTCAAACCTTATAGGTACTCAACAAAATTATTATACAGCGAATGCAAGTTGCTGTCTGTCAGGCAATTATACGTTCAAAATTTGATCACCAAGCAACACGATCGCACTCCCTACGACCCTGAGATCTGTCGTAATAAACGTAGAATACCCAACGTACTGGCACCGTTTAGATGCCGCACTGTTTTTGCTAGACGACAAAGCGCATATCTCTCTATAGTACTCTATAACAAACTTAACAAAATTCTAAATTTCTATCCTCTTTCAAAACACGAGTATAAAATTAGAGTTCGTGATTGGTTGTTGTCATTAGATTACAATAAAACAGAAAATTTATTAATTTAATTTGATTTAATTTAATTTATTAATTTAATTTATAGTTTCAAAATAAATAAATAAACAAAAACAGGGAAGTGATTAATGTGTGGACAATTAATATTAACGTTTCGTTTATGTTTATGCATAATTTATATATGAACTTTAATATTTATATATGTATATATATATATATATATGTATATATATATATATATATATATTTGATAATTATATAAGTATATATACACATATATATGTGTGTGCTCGTCTTGTATATATATATATATATATTAAATATATGTATAGTATAGATGTTTAGTATTAAATATAACACATATAGAATACTTTATTATATTACAACTTTTATTATTTTTTGATTTAATTTTGTAAATTTGTTAAATTTGTAAAGTTGTTTACTTTCTTTTGTTTCAACAATGAAAACATGCATAGTTCTTTTAGTATTACCCGTTCTTTTAGTACAACTCTGGGAGAGGCCGCTGATTCCTAAGATACAGACTCGTCTAGTTTAGGAGTCAGAGACTTTATAAAATTTCTTGTGATTTATTTTTGACAATAAAAGAATTATTATTATTATTATTAATTATTATTATTATTATTATTAATTAATATGGAAAAGAGCAATGCAATTACTGATTGACGTCATTTGAAGGAAAAGTACCGTGGGATTAAATAAATGCTTACTTAGATTTAACTGCGTTGTAAAAAGTGATATAACAGCTCCCCCCTTTTAACTGAGCTTTTTCTAAATTAAGATAAAGCGAAGTTTCGAAATGGAAAAATAATTATAGTTCGGAAGGCATTACAAAATATAGAAATAGAAAATTATATTTATAGTTAAATATAGCAAATTTATCTTATAACAATATAAAAACTCTATGAAAATAGTCTAACAGTAGTAGAGCCACGCGGCAGCTTTTGCTGTCGCACGGATGGGCCAGCTCGAACCGGGGTGGTACCACGACCTCACAGAAAACCAGCGTGAAGTAGAGGTTTACCTCTGCATTTTGCTTGGTGAGTGAAGGTGGCCGGAGGCCCTTTTTACTGGGAATGAGGCATTCCATCTTAGTCCTCACGGGTGACAACGCATCTACATTTTGATTTGTATTAGAGGATAGATGTAGATGTCTATGGGCCGCAGCAACCACTTACCATCAAGTGGACTGTGTGCTCGTTTGTCACCCTTGTCCTATAAAAAAAACTATTTGATTTTGCATAAAAATTAAATAGTAAAATTTGTAACTAAGTTATATAAAAGAAACAGTGTAATATTTTACAAATAATCAATAAAAAATAGAACAATGAAATTATATAAAGGTGAAATAGTAAAATCTAGAATTAAAAGTATTTTAAATGAATTAGTGGAAATAGAAATTGATTTTTAATAAACAATATAGTAGTTTCAATTACAATTAGATTGAATTAAAAATAGTAAAATGTAGCAATTACAAAATATGAAATGACAAAGTAGAAATTGAAATTGTATGATAATAAAACTCTAAGAAAATTAATTATTTGTGTTAATACCAACGTTTTGAAAATTTAAATTGAATAAAATTAGAAATTAAGATTTCTTCCGGAGGATGATTGAACTTTGTGTACAGTTCTATAAGTTTCACAATTCGTACAATTTGATGAAGATTCGGGTGAGTTATTATCTTCTTCAGATGTTGACATATCAATCATCTCAATTGAATTTGTAATTTTAGAATTATGTTTCGATGACTTTTTATTATTACATTTATTAAATATTTGTATACAATGTCTACTATTATTGTGTCGATTTCTGGAAAATTTAATTAATTTGTAGGTTAAGTACAAAAATATTAATACAATAAAAATATAAGTAAATGTGGAATAGTATGAATCATATTTTATAAAATGTGATTCATTTTGAAGATTATTTAATCCAAATTCTAAACTATCTAGCTGATGATTTGCATATTTTAAGGAATCCAAGTTAACTTTGCTTAAAGAGATTGGCATTAAATATGGTAAACTTTTATTGAATATATCCTTTTTGCAACAATCATCTCTTGTTATATCTTATACTCGTATCTATAGTTGACTTAATCCAAAATACATAAGTACTTGTTGGCAATAATTGAATAGTTTTGGAATAACCGATACAATTTTCGGTTAATTTGACAATACCTGTGCCAATAACAGAATGATTAGTAACATCATCGTTACATTTGATAGTTAATTTATTTACATTGGATTGTACATATATCCATCTATAATTTTTTAATTTATGCCAAATATTGATTTGGCCAAATAATAACTTGGCGTTACATTCAGAAGGTAAGGAAAGAGTTACTTCTGTTAATAATTTCAATTCACAATTAGGATTATTTATACTAGACGTTATAGTAAATAGTTCACAAATAGAATAGTTATAATTAATAAATTTACAATCACCTAAGTTATTAAACATAGTATAATGTATTCTTCGTCACTTAAAGCAATATAAGAATTAGAAGGTTGAATAAGTGCAAACGTTTGATATGTGACTTGCATCTGCAAGCTGAAAACAATCTTATTGTTATAATAATATGAACTAAGTTTCGAAACATCAATCAAAGAATGAATATTTTGTATATTCAATTGTACTGGAAAATCTAAACGTTTATTTATTTGATATGCTTGGTTAATTCATTATAAAGACTTAAAGAGCTAATCACGCTAGGATGCAAAACATTTACCTTGGAAAATAGGACAGCATTTATAGTTGTGTCTAGCAAGTTAGAAAAAGCAAGTAAGGAGCTTTCAATTATGTTTAATAAATTATATATTCTAGAAATGTTAACAAGTAAATTATCTGTTTTAGTGATTTGCGAAAGAATTTCATTCATTTTATTAATTTGCGAGTTTAAACTTAATTCATTTTGGTTTAATTTATAAATAGTGGCTTAAAATTATTTGTGGTGGATTTAATTATGTCAATATTGTCTCTGAATAAATTAAATGGTTCTGTTTCACTTTTCCGACATAATTCTATCGCGGCATCATATTTTCGCGCATCATCTGCGTCTAGAGTAACGAAGAAAAATTTAAGAATTTCGCCTCCAAATTCTAGAGAACTTTTACCTCTATTTGGCGGTTGATTATTATTGATTATATGTGCTAGGATTGCAATTTGACGTAATTATATTTTATTAAAATCTCTATAGGATTTGAAAAATCTTTACATTGGGAAAATTCGTCAGTACTTATTTTGGAAAAAAGGTTTAAAGTATCATATAATAAATTTTCAATTTTACTGAGATAAGGAGCTAAAGGTATAAGGTCTATATGTGTTATAACCTTCCAATAATCGTTATAAAAGTTAATATGCGTAATAGGTTCAAAATAAATTCCAGGACTATGTGATATAGGTATGATCCTGGACTCAGCGTGGTTTTGGCTTCCCTAGCATAAAGTCCTGAAAAATATATAAAATAAGTTAAATTTAAGGAATGATAATAGCGGGCTTAATCTCGTTTCTATGATACTTAACATTTTTACGACCTACTTGTAAAGTAACGTTGTGCTTATTATGTACTTTTATAATTTTATATGGACCTTTCAATACAGGTGATAGGACCTTACGGAGTCGGTGATGGTGTTTTATATAAACTAAGTCACCAATTTTAAAAGAAATTTCGCGTGAACTTACATCGTAATATTGTTTACATTTTTCTTTACTATTAATTATATTTTGAATGGCCTTTTCTCTACTAAAACGCATTCGATATTGTAAGGCTCGAATATATTCGTTATATGTGGTATTATTGTTTGTATTATATAAAGAATTAGGTATATTAGGTTTATAACTATATAATAGTTCATGAGGGGTGAAATTGGTAGTGCAATGAGGAGTCGTATTATAGGCTAATATTGCGGTAAATTTATAACAATCCCAGTCGTTTTGGTTTTCATTAACGAAAGATTTTAAGTATTCTTTTAAAGTAACATGTTAGCGTTCTAGAGCTCCATTTGTTTGTGGGTGATAAGGAGTAGTAAATAAAGTCTTGACTTTTAAGATTTGAGTTAATTCTTTAAATAAATCAGACGTAAAACAAGTACCTAAATCCGTTAAGATTGTTTTAGGGAAACCGAAATGAGACATAAAGGATACAAGATTTCTGGCTATTTCTTCACGAGTAGCTGTGACCAGGGGATAAGCACTTGAACATTTAGTTAAATCATCTTGTAGTGTAAGGATGAATTTTAATTTTTGAAAACCTGCGTCCTGACGCAGGTTTACCTGTAAAGGACCAACGATGTCGAGAGCTAATCTTTCAAACGGTCTAGTAGAAGTAGAAGTTATTTTCATTGGAGCCTTGTTGGACATTCTTTATAGTTTATTAATTTGTCATAATTGGCATTTCTTTACATAATTTACAATGTCAGAGTGCATACCTTTTCAATAATAGGCGGCTTTAATTCGTCTATACATACGACTTGAACCTGGGTGACCCGCAATAGGTGAATCGCGATTCTCTTTTAAAATTTTAGGGATTTCGACGGGATGAGGCTAAATTAACTGATTTTTGCATATATGAATTTTAATGTTAGTGTTATGAAAAATATAGGCAATCATATTATATACTTTAATATAAGCTAGCTTAGAAAATGGATCTGAAAAGTCTGATAAGGCGAGATCTGTAATATCAGGAGTATCGATTAAAATTTTTTCTCTGAGTTTTTTAATTAAATTGTAAATATCTTTAAATTTAAATTCTTCATAATGATGAACTTTAGAGCACATAAAATAGTAAGATTTATTCTTATCCTTTACGCATTGAATTGTAAATGGTTCGCTTTCGGAATTTAATAAGTCCTTAGGCCTGTCTAATTTTGCTAATATTTCTTCGCACTGAGGTTTAGATGAGTCAAAATCTAAAGAGACGGGACACGCAATAGTTTTTATTTAGATAGGTGTAATCCTTGAGTATATTCTAAGATTATTGTATTTGAAATAGGAGTTTTATTATTAAATTGGTCTTTAAAATATTGTTCATAATTAGAATTATTTAAAGTGTTAATATTTATAACATTAACAGGACAGCGAGATAACGCGTCAGAATTGAGACGGCCTTGTTTATAAACAATTTCGTAATCCTATTCTTCGAGTTTTAGGCGCCAACGAATGAGTCTACTACCTGGGTCTTTGACATTGAATAGCCATACCAATGGTCTATGATTGGTAACTATTTTGAATTTATTACCATAGAGGTAAGGGCGAAATGTTTTGACTGCTAATAGAATGGGTAGAACTTCTTTTTCGGTAGTTAAATAATTGCCTTCGGGACGGTTTAGAGTACGTGATGCATAAGATATCGGCTTATCCTTGCCTACAAGACCTTGGGATAAGATTGCACCTACGGCGTAATTATTTGCATCTGTGGTTACTATGAATGGTTGAGAAAAGTCACCGGAGCAGTGATTAATTTTTCTTTTAAAACATCGAAAGCAATTTGTTGTTCTTGAGAGCAGTGGAAAGTAGTGTCCTTTTTTAATAAAGAAGTAAGTGGTTTTGTCAATTTAGAAACATTATCAATAAATCGGCGTATAATAGCCTATTAGGCCAAGGAAGGATTTAATTTCTTTAGGACTCTTAGGAATTAGAAATTGTGACACTGGAAGGTAGAAGGAGCGTTTTTTTAATCCAAAAGGCATTCTAGTGATTTCGTAGTAACCAGATATACTTGAATTAGTACTTATATTAAATCCCGTTTTTGGGGAATCTTTAGAATCCATCTTTATTTGTTGGAAACTGCTAGCAAGATCAAGGGTTGTGAAATATTTGGAATGGCCTAATTGGTCTAGGATATCAGAGATAAGAGGCAAGGGACAACTTTCGGAAACTGTGATGTCATTAAGACGGCAATAGTCAATGACCATTCTCCACTGTTTTTTGCCAGAAGCGTCTAATTTTTCCGGGACTACCCATTCCCCATAATGGGGCGCTCCAAGGCGAAACAGAGGGGCGAATTATGTTCTGATTTAGCATTTTGCGAATTTGTGTATCGACTTCTTCCTTATGACACTCGGGGAAGCGATATGATTTTACGTGAACTGGGGTCGCGTTACCCATATCTATAGAATGTTGAATGTCATTCGTAAACGAAAGGGGTTCATCTTCGAGGTGAAAGATATCCGTATAATCGGAACAGTAATTTAAAAGGGCTTTTTTTTCTTCATCGTTGAGATGAGAGCAGCGTAAAAGACTTAATACTCGATTTATTCGATTAGATTTAGAAGTAGAAATAGAATACTAAGATTTACTTGATATTGAATTTTCGCAGGAAATAGAATTATTATAGTCGATCGGTATCAGTTCTATGAAATAATCTCTCTCAGTCGTGTTTAAAACGGTGATGTAACTTTTTTGTTTGGTTTTATTGATAAAATACAATCCGCGACGAAAATACCCTCGCTTAAGGTATGATCTAGAACTAAGCCTTCATTATTGTGATAAAGCTTCATAATCTCTTGGGTTGGCAGCACTACTTTATAAAATTTTTGGATATTGCACTTGTAGTTTAAAATTTTTTGTTAATATATTTCGCACAATCACTAGATGTAGTGCTATAGATATCTTTGTATAGATTTTAAACAAAATAAACAACGTTTGCACTACTTTTATAAATAAAATCTACAGAGATACTTTGAATACGTGTTCCCTACTCTGGACTCACAATACATATGTAATGAATGCCTTACAACAACTTGTAATACCAGTTACTAGACTCCACAGAATCAGTAATTCATTTATGGGGCAATGTATACGCTTTTACAACAAAATCCCAGAACATATTCAAAGTTTGTCAATAAACAAGTTTAAAAGTTTTATTAAAGAAAAACTGTACAATAAAGATTATTATAATATCAAGGAATACATGAATGAAAATAACCTCTGGGAATAAGGTGATCGCCACCATGCTGGTTCTATGAAAAATCATATAAAAATTGTATAAAAGAAATTATTTTTAAGTGAAATATATTTGAAAAAAAAAGTCCCGCTGGTTTTCTTGCTGGTTCTTCCCAGGACAGAGGTATTTTCCGAACCAGTGGTAAATAAAAATGACTTTCAATAAGAATTATGTAATAATCAATATTGAATAAAAATTATTATATTCTATTCTATTCTACTAAACATTGTTTTTATGACTTATTGAATTCCTGGATTTTCTTACGATAAATTGAACGTATCTGAACCTGTATACATACATACAGATATAAATTCACTATATAACAGTTTTCCAGTTTCCGTGAATAATTGAAATAAATATTACAATTCTTTGGAGCTAAAAATTGTATGCAGAAGAGATAGCTTACTGAAGGACAATGCAGTTTCAATTTCTCCTAGTAATACGTAAATAGTTCTAAAAATCTCAATAAAAAATATCAATCGCTTGATTGAATTATATAATGAGACAAAAGGTGGTGTAGACATATTTGACCAAATGTGCTCAGTAATGTCATGTAGCAGAAAAACCAATCGTTGGACAATATGACGCATATTCTATGAAATGATGAATGTAGCATCTATCAATGACAAAGTCATCATGCGCTAAATGTAATTGCTCAATATATGGGGAACATAATTTTTTTCCATTTTTTTTTTGATTTTGGTTGATTTTGGTTGATTTTTGTTTTTTTTTTTTCTATTTTTATTAATTGTTTGTAATGTATAATTTAGGTACTCCAAAGAAGAAAAGGCTAATTTTTGTTGTTTTTTTATTTTAATTTTTATGAATATGTCGTCTTCAGTGATCTCATAAAAGCTAGTGCCTTTCTATAAGAGTGATAAAATAAATATAATTAGTAATAATAAAGAAATTCATTGTTTCATTCTGTAGAACAATACTCTACCTAATATGTGCAATATTATATATAACAAAAAGTTATATTATAACTTGAAATTAAAACACCCTAAAAGGTATTTGTCGAATCGTCGATCGTCGACGAATGGTTAGGGTTTATAGGGGGCAGGCAAACGTTAGATGTCTAAGGTTAAAGTCATTCAAGGTTCTGTACTGTTGATAAAATTATCCAAGATTATAGACACCAAGGTAACTTACTTATCGGCCACTATATTTTTATCAGTTGGTTTCGAAATTAAAGTGTCCTAACGGATTGCATTATCATATTCAAAAGGAGACAAAATATGAATTGTGAGATAACCTAAAAAGAAACTAAAGCGATTGTCTAGTAGTTTACACCGGTATTATGAGTTTTTACTCATAATACTAGTACAATTTTTATTCTACAGTGTTAAATAATTAATAGTATAAACAAATTTATAGGTACATCAGCATTTATAAGTGATTTAAGATTGAAGAAAAGCTCTTTTAATAGTTCCAGCGAAACTATTATAAACACAAACGCGGCTATGAGACCAATTTTCACATTTACTGATTAATAATCAGCAGACAACTTTTATGGGCTGTAATAGATAATGTTATTAAGAGAATGAAAGCGTCAAAAGGTGATGACTTGGCATTTAGAGTTAATAAAAGACCAAGCCAATTAGTCAGTGTCCCTCTGTAAATCGATAGCAATAGCTTCGTTACTCACAGCCAGGTACAGTTTCAAGTCATCCACATCATTAAGTTAAAATATGCTTGCTTTCTGCATAAACTGTATCAATCAGCGTCTCCAAGATATTTGTATTATAAAATAGCTGTAGAACAAAAAAGTTTGCTCTCGGTCAGAGAAAAATGTCATCGGCTTCCACTATCCAGAATTAGATCTAAGTTCTGCAAGACCTGTCGTAGAGGATCGCAAAAACTGTCCGATCACACTCTAAATCTCATGAATTTTAAACGGGAATGAAGTCTTTCACCGATATGACAGTATATAGACAACAAAAAAAAATAGATCTCCAAATGCATGCGGCGGGATTTACGCAACTTCAATACAGATCGCATTAAAAGAGCAATCGAGCGGAACCATAGCTTCAAAGTCTTTGCCAGAGATCTGTCTGCCAAAAGAGCCAATTTTCGAAGCTGAAGGCCGCGTGTGGTAGCATCGTTTCCGGGAGATCTGAGATTTTGAGTGAGTTTAAGAGGTTCTATGGGCAGCTCTACATATCATCATTGGAGCCACGTGCAAGTGTGAGTAACGATCCAAGAGCAAGTTTTATCTGACACTATTCCGATGATATTCCGGACGTCAGGCTGAGCGAGATTAGAATGGCTCCCTAGCACCTTAAAAACGGCAAGTCCCCGGGCTAGAATGGAATTACAGCAGCGTTTCTTAAATCGGGTGTAAAACCGGTACCTAAAGTCTTTAAATGCTCTTTGATTCTGTGTTCTATGGTGTCACTTCACCGGGGGCGTGGAGCAGAAGTGCGTTGGTATTGGTCTTCAAGAAAGGCGACAACACTCACTTAAAGAAGCGTTTTCTCACTGTTTTCGAGAGTTATTACGAATCGTCTCGCACGCACTCTAGAAGACATCCAGCCTCCCGAACAAGCCGTTTTCCAAAAAGTCTCTAGCACTATAGACCACATGCATGACCTTCGTCAAATTGTACAGAAGACCAAGGAGTACAACTTGCCACTATGTCTGGCGTATGTGAACTATGATTCCTTAATATGAAAGCCTTTGATTCCATCGAACTTTGGGCGATGCTGCAGTCCCTTCAGGGGTGCCAAGTTGACTGTCGGTATATCGAAGTGCTGAACTGTTTGTATTGTAGGGCTGCGATGGCTATCCGTGTACAGAGCCAGAGTACGAAACCTATCTAACTGCAGTGAGGTGTAAGACAGGGTGACGTTATATCCACGAAACTCTTCACCGCTACATTGGAAGACGTTTTCAAGCTACTGGAGTGGAATCGATACGGTATTAACGTCAATGGCGAGTACGTCACTCGTATACCTCAAAACTTGAAAACGAGATATTACAACCAAAGCGTGCTGTCAGTGATGACTTATGGATCTAATATGTGGTCCTTCACTGCTTGCCGTATGAGGAATCTTAAGGTTGCTCAGTGAGCTATGGCATTTCATTTAGTTAAGCCACAATTTATGATGAGCCCATTCTCGATACAAAAAGAAATTGTCCTTTTTTGACTTTCATAATATTTCCAAATAAAGTTTTCATTTATATAACATTAATAATTGATTGGAAATTGTTGCAATTGTAACACTCCTCCCTCCCCCCACCTTTACTTTCTCATTCTTTATTTATTTAAAAGATATATAAAATATACCAAATTTACGTGACCAGTATGTTAATCATATATAGATTTTTCTAAAGGTTTAAATATAGGCCGTTTACTAAATTTATGGCGTGATCGTCTTAATTAGGACCTTTATTTATGTTGTATTTGTAAAGTAACTTAGTTCTTTTAGGTGTATCTTCAAATAATAAATATTCACGAGTGCAATCAAAAACTGTTGGGAGTGGCTTATAAGCTAAAAAACCCTGTTCACGAAGACAGGACTCAAGAAAGATTAAGAACATAAAATCATCCCTATTCCACTCAAATCTAATTTACGTCAGTCAATTCCTTATTAATTAATCCCTTCCCGCTTCAAAAAGGCTCTCAAAATTTATATCAAATACCAGATAAAAGGGCTTCGCTCTCTCACATTTTTAAAAAACGTGGGGAAGGCACACGGCTCCATACACGCCGTGTGCGGTGAGCAACAACCATCCAACGCGCTCCCCCGAAGGGGACGTTAAGTTGGGAACTGGACCGTAGTCCAGCAAAATAATTGGCTTACCAGTAAAAGAGGGCTTGGTCCCTTGGTAATGCCTAAGCACAAATCAATAGCACATGTCACGTGTAAACGCCATACAGAATACGATCAAATCCAGCCACAATGAATATACGTCACACGGATCTGGCAACAATAGGCACACTGGCCATACCGCAGCCTTGAGAGCCCCCTCAGATTTCCACCAATCAATACAATGACTGATATAGCTAATAGGCGGTTATAAGATAATAGAAATAATTCGCCATCAGACGTTGAGTATATGCATTTTTCGATCATGTTCGTTTCACCCACCAACAAGTTGCCTTCAATCATTCAAAGGTGGGAAATTTATAGAGATATATTATTATGTTATTATATAAAACGTCATGGAGGTCAGACAATCTGCAGCCTCATAATGAAAGGACCCGACTTGGGCAAAGCTTGTGGGTCAAACCAAGACACAAAGAGCGCTATTGAGAATAGCGATCCGCCAGACAACCATCGCAGAGACGCAATGCTGCAGAACGCAACAAGCGAGACGGTGTAAGACCGACAATACGACTATTGTCGGTCTTACACCATCTCAACTTCCCCCGTGCAATCACAGCAAATACCACCACCCGCAAACCTCCATCCACCAGAAACACAAGATGCGTCGAATCAGGCGCAGCACACCCGCAGATCATACGGATGGCAACCCTCACAACACTGGATGTGATTCCTATCGACTTTAGTAAAAAAGTCGGTACTGTTGTTAACTAAAAATACCACCAACGTATCAAGTAGTACGCTACTAAGACATACGCGATTAATAATCTTTTTCAAGTCGTGTTTCTTCCAATATAAAGCTTTAACATATTTGATATCTTCCACATATTTGCTTTATTTTATAGACTTTACTATTATATTAATATTGAATTGTCATTTATGTTATAGAGTATGAGAGTAACTTTAATTATTTATTAAATTGATGAAGTGAAATATGAGTAGGGCCGTCAGTGCTTCTTCATTGGAATTTTTAAATGTTTGTCATAGATAATCTTCCTTTTTTAATATATATAAACTTGATTAATAAATTTTAAGGCAGAGCGGCAGATAAAAGAATTAGTCATTAATTAATTTAATTAATCTTATTTAATTTCTTTAATTTTATATTTCGTAATAGTTACATTGTTTTATTATATATATATATATATATAACACTTCAAAAGATATTTTTATTCATGATAAGGTCAGTATTAAAACACTTAAGAAATGGGTCAAATATTATGATAGTTTTATTAAATGTTATGGTAAATTTTATTTATTTAATAAATGTGTTATTTATTTTTACCTGTTTATGAAATTACTTATCTGTAGAGTGGGCGACACCCCTCTGATACTAACTTGCGCAGCCGGTGGGTATATATAACACGAGACCTTGAACAAGTGACGGAGCCCTACTATAACCACGCTCACTCACGTTCAGTTTGGCGTGATGAAAATGAACTGTAGCCAGCGGCTTACGGTGCTCCCAAAAAATCCGTGAACATGGACACATTCGCAAGGTCTTATGATAACCAGATAATGCTTATCGGTTTTCAGTAACGGAAATAGTTAGTATGGCCTAAAATTCTATGTTTATCTAACGTATACGAGTACATATAATATATGGCCGATTTCTAATTTTGTACCTATTTGGGAGTTTTGCTGCATTTTTAATTACCTGAAAACATAATTAAGTGAGTAGTAATACTGTTTGCACTATTTTGGTAGTGGCATCACTAGTGGCATAACTGAGATCTATTACGCCACCTTCTTAGTCCACCATCATGAAGGTAATATCACCACATTCGTCACTGAGATCCTATATCCACCTCCAGATTGCATCATCAGAAAGGTGAGGTCATAACAACACCTAAGTCTTTTTGATCCTCTTCATATGAGTTCATCACGATCGTGCTATCTAGTACCGTCACTGAGATCCTATATCCACCTTCGGATTGGACCATCAGAAAGGTGAGGTCATAACAGTCACCAAGGTCTTTCTGAGCACTTTCAAATGAGTTCAAACACGATCGTTCTATCTAGTGCCGTCACTGTGATCTTATACTCACCTTCGGATTGCGCCATCAGAAATGTGAGACCATAACAGTCACCTAGGTCTTTATGAACCCATTCAAATGAGTTCAAATACGATTGTTCTATCTAGTGTGGTCACTGAGATCCTATACCCACCTACGGATTGCACCATCCAAAATGTGAGGTCATAACAGTCACCTACGTCTTTACGAGCCCTTTCAAATTAGTTTAAACACGATCCTTCTTTATAGTGCCGTCAATGAGATCCTATACTCATTTTAGGATTGCACCATCAGAAAGGTGAGGTCATAACAGTCACCTAGGTCTTTATGAGCCCAATCAATTGAGTTCAACCACAATGTTTCTATGTCACACATCACAGAGATCCTTTACCTACCTTCTGAGTCCACCATAAGGAAGGTGACATCATTACAATCACCTTGGTCTCCATCCTCCGTCAAACCAACTTCTCTAAATTTATAAAATAATATAAAATCTAAACAGCATACAAATAATGTAAGTAGCTACTAATAAAGTATGTACTTACCAATAATTGAATCCAACTTAAGCCATCGGAAAACGGTGCGCCCGGAAATATACGTGGGTTACCGTCAGTTAAAATTTCAACTTAAGCTTTCACACTCTCGATCAGTTATTGGATTTACGTCATTTAAACTGATCAGTTTAGCTGACCGTGTGTGGGAATCATTATAGGTGATATATTTACTTGACTTAATAATGTAATCAAAAAAAATAATGTAATGAGAACAGAGAACAAGCAACTATTATCTAGAAATAAGTTATATATCAAATTAAAGACAGATTACATTATCACAGTAGCCTAATGGTACGGTAAGGACAGCAAACTCAAAAAGTAGTGGGTTCGTAAAGTTATTAGTTGAAATAACAAAATAAATAAAAATAAATGTCTGTGATACCTACATGTCTTATATTACACACGTGATGCGGTCCCGCTGTCGCTGCGAGTGCGACTAAATATCGCTCCATGAAATCCTTGCTAAAACATTCCTAATATTTTCCAGCTGGATACCTCTGCATGTCAATGGGCATAATTTACACCTGGCCGTCCTCCACTCTGAGGCTCTTCTCATCTGCAAACACGCCTCTCAATCGACCAATGACGGAGAGCGAGGTTGCCCTTTTAGGCAGCTTATCATCAATCAGCGCCTTGATAAGCACACCGTGTGTCAGCTACATAATAGAAACTATTGGAAACAAGTATTGTTGTATGCTGTTTTCAGTGCTTCAAGTAGTAAGTTTAGTTTATAGTAAGAATTTTCGATACATTTTAAAAGCGATCTTGGCTAAGATTACAGAATAACAATTCCATTAGTTTCGTCAGAGGCGGCGCGGCGGAATCTAAAAAAGAACTCGTGAAAACGAACTATGTGCTTACAAAGAATTGTTCTAAATCTGAATATTTATCAAAGTACAATTTCTATTAATGTAAAACACCCCAGGGCAAGTTTAATGTTGGTTGATGAACGCAGTACTGGGAGTTTTGCACTCTTGACGCTGCTTTTTTTTGACCAGTAGCTGTTGGAAGCAACACATTTTTTCGAAATTATGCATCTCTCATAAACGCCTGTTACGTCATCCATGGCACAAAATGTTTTGATTTAAATGTATTGCACCGCCATCATACAGTAAATAATCACTAGGCAATAAACACTCACAAGTCATAAACTACTTCTAAGTCAAAAGGTATAGTGATAACATTACGAATTATAGAGGCTCAGATAATGAAGTGAAGTGAAATACTTGTAAAGTAGGACTACCATGACTATTGATACAGAACCAGAGTACGTTATCAATCAAACTGTAGATAGTTGTAAGACAGGGTTACGTAATATCCCCGAAACTCCTCAGCGCTGCATTGGAAGACGTTTTGAAGCTACTGAAATTGAAATGATACGTTATTAACATCAATGATAAGTGCATCACTCACCTTTGCAAAACTAGGCACAACAGAGAACAGTGAGATGAAAGTAGGGAAATTTTAAATAGGGTAACAGAATCCAAGGGTCCAGAAACTTCACGGAGAAAGTGTGACTCTTTATAACGAACTCTTTCCTCCAGAAGCGGCCTCACAGGAAGTGGACCTGGTCGATCCCAGAAGGTTCAATTAAAAGTGAGATTGACTTCATTAGACGACCAGATGGCAACTGTTCAGTTATGTCTGGTAGTGAAAACTGGTAGCGACCACCGAATGGTTAGAAGAACACTGAACCTAAACGTTAAGTCGGAGTGGTCTCGTCTAGTGAAGTTAACGCTCTGTGCCGCTCGTGCTCTAATGAAAAGTCGCGAAACCTTTCAGCTCGAATTAGAAAACCGTTTTCAGTGTCTAGAAGACTGCAATACAGTTGAATGAACCATGACCGAATGTGGCAGCATCGTTTCAGGGAATCTTGAGATTTGGAGTGAGATTGAAAGGTTCGTTAGAGCTTTTTTTATAGAAGAGGGGGCAAACGAGCATGCGGCTCACCTGATGGTAAGTGACTACCGCCGCCCATGAACAAGCGCAACACCAGGGAAATCGCAGATGCGTTGCCGGCCTTTTAGAAAGGTGTAAGCTCTTTTCTTGAAGGTTCCTAAGTCTTATCGGTTCGGAAAATTCGCTGGTGGTAATTGATTCCACAAGGAATTTGTGCGAGGGAGAAAACTTCTTCTAAATCACAGTGGTGGACCGCCAATCATCCAGATGGTATGGATGCTAACGCGAATTTTGTCGCGATTTGCGATGGTGAAATTGAGCGGCTGGAATTAGTCCGAACAATTCCTCAGAACACTCCCCGTGATAGATGCAATAAAATATCCAGATAGCTGCAACATCTCTGCGCAGTGCCAGTGTATCGAGCCGATCAGAAAGAACTCGGTCGTCGACGATTCGAACCGCTCTGCGCTGGATGCGGTCTAAAAAACCGTTCTAAAGAAATCGATTTGATCCAGCGATCCGTTGCGAGGATTATGAAATTTTTTTATAGGATAAGGGTCACAAACGAGTACACAGTCCACGTGATGGTAAGTGGTTACTGTGGCCAATGACATCTAAATCTATCTTCGATCATGAACCAAAATGCAGATGCGTTGTAACCCGTCAGGACTAAGATGGAATGCCTCGGTTCCATTAAAAAGTATTTCCGGTTCTCTACACTTACCATACGAAACACAGCAGCGTTAAGCTGATATATTACGTTAATATTCTGTGAGAGCGTGGTCCTTTCCCGGTCGAGACGACCCAATCGTGCAACAACTATCCTACTAATAGCTGCAACATGGCTCTACCACGTATAAAATTATTTTATTCTTTTTTTTTTGCAGCGGTTTTTACATATATTTTTAAATTTACTTAAATGATCCTTCTAATTGCACTAAGCAATATCACAATATCAAGATTACAACTAGAATATCATCTAAATACAGATCTGTGATAATTTAATCTAATTTCTAGCGAGGGCAATGACTGGTTATTTATGTGTGTATGTATATTATATATGACTAGCTGTTCCCCGCGACTTCGCTTCCCTAATTCTTCGCTTCGAAGCCCTAATTCTTTTTCTAAAATAAAAGTAGCCTAAGTTAGTCCTTATGAAATCAGCTGCCAGTGAAAGTCCCGTCAAAATCGGTCGGCAAACGAGTATGCGGCTCACCTGATGGTAAGTGACTACCGCCGCCCATGAACAGCTACAACACCAGGGAAAGAATCGCAGATGCGTTGCCGGCCTTTTAAAAAGAAGTAGGCTCTTTTCTTGAAGGTCCCTAAGTCGTATCGGTCCGGAAAAATCGCTGATGGTAATCGATTCCACAAGGAAGTCGTGCGAGGAAGGAAACATCTTCTAAATCGCACAGTGGTGGACCGCCAATCATCCAGATGGTGTGGATGGTATTAACACTTTCTCAGAGCACTCCCCGTGGTAGATGCGAAAGAAAATGCAAAGGGATTCAACGTCTCTTCGCAGTGCCAATGAAACGACCCGATCGGAAACGGCTCGGTCGTCGACGATTCGAGCCGCTCTGCGCTGGATGCGGTCAAATGGAAGGAGCTGGCACTGGGGAGCCCCTGCCCAGAGATGGGAACAGTATTCCATGTGAGGCCGAACCTGCGCCATGTAAAGTTGCAGGCGGTGTGCCGGCATGAAATACTATCCTGCTCTGCTGAGCACGCCAAGCTTTTTAGAGGCCAATTTGGCCTTCTCTTCCAAGTGACCATGAAACTGCACGTCACTTGATATGTCGACTCCGAGGATTCCGATACTGGCTGAGGCAAGAAGGGGAGTGCCTTGACACTGAGAAGATACGACAAAGGGGTTCTTTTTAGCAGTAAACGCGCAAACCTGTGTCTTCTGGGGATTAAACTGGACTAGATTTAGTCGGCCCCAATCCGAGACTTTGTTAAGCAAATACTCGACTTCAGACACAAGTTTGTCCCGGTACTCAGCGACGTTTTCCCGAGAAATATTGGCACTGCCGGTATATATGGTATAACCAGTGCTGTCGTCTGCATAGCAATGAATGCTACCAGTTAGCGACATATCATTGATATGCAGGAGAAACAGCGTTGGTGATAGCACGCAGCCTTGTGGAACACCAGCGTTGATAGGCTTGAAATCAGAGCATGCCCCATCTACTACGACCTTGATGTTCCGATCAGCAAGGAAGCTGGTGATCAATTTGCATAATTACTCGAGAAGCCCATAGAAAGGAAGCTTCGAAAGAAGCGCTTTGTGCCAGACCCGATCGAAGGCCTTCGCTATGTCCAAACTAACGGCCAATGCCTCCCCCTTGAACTCTACTGCCTCCGCCCATCTATGTGTCAGATAGACAAGAAGATCACCAGCTGATGGACCCCTACGAAAACCGTACTGGCGGTCACTAATCAACTGGTGATCCTCAAGGTACCTCATGAGCTGGCAGTTTATAATGGATTCCATTATTTTGGATAACAAGGAGGTGATGGCGATAGGCCTGTAGTTGGACGGGTCTGAGCGGTCGCCTTTTTTAGGGATCGGGTGGACCAAAGCTGTCTTCCATGAATTCGGGACTACGCCTTGGGAGTAGGAGTACCGGAAAAGACGCGTTAAAACCGGTGCCAACTCCGGAGCACACGTCTTCAGCACAATCTCCATCTGGCCCACTCGACTTGCTGGCATGGAGCAGTCACATCGCGGGATGGTCGGCGGTGTGTTCCCCCCGTCATCTAGAGTCGAGTTAGACGCAAAGAGAGAGCTCAACAGATCGGCTTTCTCCATTGCGGCATGGGCCAGTGAGTCATCCTCTGTGTGCAGAGATGGAAGGGATGGCTGACAGAAGTTCCCTTGGACAGCCTTGGTGAGAGACCAGAATGCATGGGTTCCCGAAGGAAGGCGAACTAGCTTCTCGCCAATTCAGCTGATGTGCTCAGACCTTGCCTTGGCAATGACGCCTTTGAAGGACCTGGAGGCGGAATTATACTTCTTTTTAAGTGCACTGGTGTTTACATCCCGAGACGTTAATGCGTCAGCCCAGGACCGGTAGCACTCCTGCTTTTAGCGTGGTGCTGTTTTACAGGAGCGACCAAACCATTGCTGGGATCTGCCTCCGATGGGCACCACTATAATAAAAAGTTCCATACCCTGAAGTACCACATCAGCAACAGAATCGGCATCAATGCTGGGATCTTTCGGCGAGAAGCAAACTTGCCCTCAGGGGTAGGATGCAAAAAATTATCGCATCCCGTCCCAATCAGCTGACCTATAGTGCCAAACACGACAGCAAGTTGCAGATCACAACTGCGATTGGAGCGTGAGTGGCACTTTACTCCGGATCAGACAATGGTCCGAAGAGCCCAGAGGGGCATCGCCGGAGACTTGATATCCATCCGGATGAGAGGTCAACAGAAGGTCCAACAGGGAAAGTACATGGTCTTCCTCATCTGGGATCCGCGTAGGCGAAGTAACCAGTTGTGTTAGACCATATGCCAAAGCAAAGTCATAGACAGATGTCACCCATAGCATGGTCGATTAAACGAGAATCAAGCCATTCAGCGTGGTGGGCGTTAAAATCACCGAGTATCACGATCTCTGCGGATGGGACCTGTTGTAGCACGGAGTCTGCAGCCATTTGGACGTGGTCGATGAGTCGGTCTGTGTCGGCGTTACCGCTATGGGACCTATAGAGGCACCCGTAGACGCGGGGATAGGATGGACAGGTCCGTACCTTCAAGACTGCCCAGGCGTCGAAAACAGATCTCCTCTCTGACGTATACGCAAACTCCAGCCCGGGGCACAAATAAGAGTTCCAATTTGTACCCCGGGTAGGAGAGATGTGAAGTATTAGCCGGAGAGGACACCTGAGTCTCGGTTAAAAAGAGCAAGGCTGGCTTCGCCGTCTCTAGATGGTAATGGACAGCGTTAAGGTTAGAATGATGTCCCCTGATGTTGCAAAAATTCACGCTCAGGAGTGAAGTAGTTTGGTCGTGGATGCTCAGCGAAGGATTCTCCAGGGGTGCTGGTACACTCCTGGGGTAGTCTTTTATTTAATTCCACTACCAATGGGAGGGGGGGGGAATTGGGACTCCGGCCACCTGCACTCACTAAGCGCAACGCATAGGTAAACCTCTAGTTCACGCTGGTATTCTGTGAGGTCGTGGTAGTACCCCAGTTCGAGCTGGCCCATCCGTGCGACAGCAAAGCCACTGTTAATGCAAGTGTGAGTAACAATCCACGAGCAAGTCTTATACAACACTATTCCGATGATATCCCGGGCGTCAGTCTGAACGAGATTAGAATCGCTCTCCAGCACCACAACGAAAATGAAAACGGCAAGTCCACGGGCGAGGAGAAATTTACAGCGGAACTTCTGAAAACGGGTGATAAAATGGAAGCTTAACGTCCTTCAGAAGCTCTTTTATTCCGTTCTTTATGGTGTCACTACTCACTACTTGAGCGGTGCTGCAGTCCCTTCAGCGGTGCCAAGTTGACTGTCGGATTGCTGAAGTGTTTGTACAGTAGAGTTACGATGGCTATCCGAGTACAGAACCAGAGTAGGAAGAGGGTGATGTTATATCCCCGAAATTCTACACCGCTGCATTGGAAGACGTTTGCAAGATACTGGACTGAAAAGGATACGGTATTGACGTCAATGGCTAGTAAATCACTCACCTTCAATTTGCCAACAGAACCGCTGGAGGACCTAAGCACTATGTTCAATGAACCAGACATCGTATAAGCAGTATGAATGACATCAATAAAATTGAGTGCCAGTCAAGCCCAAAACCAGTATCGAAAACTGCAGCTGGGAAGTCCAAGCGAAACGCCGTCGTAAAGAAGTTTTAAGTGTAAAGGATTTGCCATGCCTAAATATTGTCAATTTTTTTTTCTCCTAATGTTATACAATTACAATTAATAGCTTGTGTGAATTTTTTCTTTGAGTAATTAATGCAAGCTTAGTGCAAAACACTCTGATAAATTTGAGGAGGTCTGTGCCTTTAACTTTAACTTGTAACTTTAACTTTAGTGCAATATTTTTACCATTGAATGTTCATAAAATATGCATAATAATTATGAACCCCTCTTTCCATTTATTATAGATAAACATCTCTATACTTAATAATTAATAATGTGAAAAATTGTAAAAAGTTAACACAAATATCACAATTTTAAGATTATGTTGCGCTATAACAAAACGTAATGCTAAATAACGCACTGACCGTTGCATTTCCCTTAACGGTGTTTATTTTATGTACCCTTATTTTTTTTTCTTTTACTAAATCCTACTTTAATAAGA
Source organism: Parnassius mnemosyne (assembly GCA_963668995.1). Classification (NCBI taxonomy): domain Eukaryota; kingdom Metazoa; phylum Arthropoda; class Insecta; order Lepidoptera; family Papilionidae; genus Parnassius; species Parnassius mnemosyne. Next base: position 31,738,835 of record CAVLGL010000086.1, read on the forward strand.
AGTTCATTATTAAACTTATTTTTTATTTCCATTTATTGTTAAAGTGTTATACAGATAATTTACTTAAGGTATATGTGTCGAAACACTCAACTGGCAGGTGGACACTAAAGTATTTTTTATTTATTTGTTTTTACGAGTAGTTTTAGAAAATTTATTAACTTATTTTTATATGGTATTGTATTTATTATACGTTATATTTTATTTTATTTTATATAGATATTAATTTATATTTTGTAATATATTGTTTAGACATTAGTAGTGATACTGAAACATATTTAACTACAGATAGTGATGGTGACAGTGTCCCTAGCTTACAGCCTCTCTCTGAAATAAATTTCAACGTTGTTCACATAAATTACCAAACCATTCCGGCTCACTTTTCAAATATGCTGGCTACCTTTGACTCTAAGGATATTCATGTTATTTTCGTTTCTGAGTCATGGCTTAAACCTTGTCTCCCTTCCACTAATTATTCTTTACCTGGCTTTCATCTCATAAGAAATGATCGTACTGTGGGCGGTGGTGGTGGTGTGGCAATATATCTCCGAGCTTATATTCCCTTTTCTGTTGTTGATATGTCATCTCAACCATCTCCGCTTAATGCAGGTGAACATCTTTTTATTGAGGTGGAGCTTAGTCATACTAAAATTCTTCTGGGTGTATATTACTGTCCTTCATCTCGTATTCACTTCTTCACTTCCTTTGAAAATATTTTAGAAAAAGTATCTTCCTACTTACCTACCTACGATCATTATGGGCGACTTTAACACTTGTCTGCTTAAACAAGACTTTCGTTCATCCTCTCTTCGATCCATCGTAAATTCCACTTATCTCTCTATTTTCTTTTTCTTTAAATTCTACTCATCACTTCCCTAATGCTACTCCGCCATTGTTTGACCTTATTTTTGTGTCCTCTACTGACATCGCTGTTAAGCATGGTCAGTATCCAGCTGATGCCTTCTCTTCATCATTCATCATCATTACAGCCCTTCACAAGTCCACTGCTGAACATAGGCCTCCCCCAAAGAATGCCACAAAGCACGGTCCTGAGTCACCTGCATCCTTCGACTTCCTGCATGTCTTACCAGGTCGTCACTCCATCTCGTGGAGGGACGCCCTACACTTCGCCTACCGGTACGAGGCTGCCACTCGAGAACCTTTCTTCACCATCGATTGTCGGTTCTTCGAGCTATATGGCCGGCCCACTGCCACTTTAGCTTACTAATCCGTTGGGCTATGTCGGTTATTCTGGTTCTACTGCGGATATCCTCATTCCTAAGTTTATCACGCAGAGAAACTCGAAGCATAGCCCTCTCCATAACTCGCTGAGCGACCTTGAGCTTCCTCATACGGCCAGCAGTGAAGGACCACGTCTCAGTTCCGTAAGTCATCACTGGCAACACGCACTGGTTGTACAATTTCGTTTTCAGGTTTTGAGGTATGTCTGACGAAAAGATGTGTCGTAGTTTCCCAAACGCTGCCCAGCCGAGTTGAATCCGTCGATTGACCTCTCGGTCGAAGTTGGACTTACCTAGTCGGACTATTTATCCCAGGTAAACATACTCGTCAACAACTTCGAGCTTAGTGCTCCCAACAACTACCGGCATAGGTGTGACATGGACATTAAACATGATCTTTGTTTTGTCCATGTTCATCTTAAGACCTATCTGTTGGGAAACACTATTGAGGTCATTGAGCATAGTGCTTAGGTCCTCCAGCGATTCTGCCATAAGGACTATATCGTCGGCAAATCGAAGGTGAGTGATGTACTCGCCATTGATGTTGATACCGTATCCTTTCCAGTCCAGAAGCTTGAAAACGTCTTCCAATGCAGCGGTGAAGAGTTTCGGGGATATGACGTCACCCTGTCTTACACCTCTCTGCAGTTGGATAGGTTTCATACTCTGGTTCTGTACTCGGATAGCCATCGTAGCTCTACTGTAAAAGCACTTCAACACTTTGATATACCGACAGTAAACTTGGCGCCGCTGAAGGGACTGCAGCACCGCCCAAATTTCGACAGAATCAAAGGCTTTCTCATAGTCCACATACGCTAGACATAGTAGCAAATTGTACTCTTCGGACTTCTGTACAATTTGCCGAAGGGTATGTATGTGGTCTATGGTGCTAAAGCCCTTTCGGAAACCGGCTTGTTCGGGAGGCTGGAAGTAGTCAAGTCTGCGCGCAAGACGATTCGTAATGACTCTCGAAAACAGCACGTAGACGCGGCTCAGAAGGGAAATCGGTCTGTAGTTCTTCAAGAGAGCGTTGTCACCTTTCTTGAAGAACAAGACCACCGCACTTCTGCTCCACGCCTCCGGTGTAATGCCACCATAAAGGACGGAACTAAAGAGCTTCTGAAGGACTTCAAGTACCGGTCTTCCACCCACTTTCAGAAGCTCCGCTGTAATTCCATCCTCGCCTGGGGCCTTACCGTTTTTAAGGTGCTGGAGAGCCGTTCTAATCTCGCTCAGACTGACGTCCGGGATATCTTCGGAATAGTGTCGGATGAGACTCGCTCTTAGATCGTTACTCACACATGCGTGTGGCTCCAACGATGACGTGTACAGCTGCCCATAGAACCTCTCAATCTCACTCAAAATCTCAGGTGTCCCTGAAACGATGCTGCCACATTCCGTCTTCAGATGTGACAGTTGGCTCTTTCTGGCAGACAGATCTCTGGCAAAGACTTTGGAGCCTTGGTTCCGCTCGATCGCTTCTTCAATACAAGCTGTATTGAAGTTGCGTAAGTCCCGCCGCATGCATTTGGAGATCTGTCTGTTCAGTTACCTGTATGCTGTCAAATTTGTTGAAGAATGTAGCTTCATCTCCCGTCTAACAGCCATGAGATTAAGAGTGTGATCGGAGAGTTTTTGTGGTCTTCTGCGGCGGGCCTTGCAGAACTTAGCTCCGACCGCATGGACAGTTTCCACGAGCTTGTCATTCATATCGTCCACTTCATTGCAGTCTTCTAGGCACTGAAAACGGTTTTGTAACTCGAGCTGAAACGTTTCGGGACTTTGGAACAGAGCACGAGGGGGACGGAGCGTTGACTTCATTAGACGAGACCTCTCCAACTTAACGTTTAGGTTCAGTGTGCCTCTAACCATTCGGTGATCGCTACCAGTTTTCGATCACGATCAGCCATCACGTAGACATCACTGAACAGTTGTCGTCTGGTCGTCATAATGAAGTCAATCTCATTTTTTGTCGAACCGTCGGGGCTCGACCAGGTCCACTTCCTGTGGGGCCGCTTCTGGAAGAAAGAGTTCATCATAAAGAGTCCCTCTTTCTCCATGAAGTCTGCCAGCTGCTGGCCCCTTGGGTTCCGTTGCCCTATTCCAAATTTCCCCACTTTCAGCTCACCGTTCTCTCTTGTGCCTAGTTTTGCATTGAAGTCTCCCATTAACACCGTATATTGGGTTTTGGAGGAATGCATGGCTCTAGAGATATCCTCATACATTTCCTCCACCTCCTCATCGGGGTGTGCCGAGGTTGGTGCGTACACTTGTATGACCTTCAGCGAATACCGTTTGGTGATTCTGAGTATAAGGTACGCAACCCTCGTCGACACACTCCCGATTTTTACAACGTTGTTAACGAGAGACTTGTGGACGATAAATCCGACACCTCCTTGGGACAGATGGTCGCCCGGTGATAGAGCAAGTTGCCGGATTCGAGGATTACCGTGTCCTCCCCCTCTCTTCGGACTTCGGATAATCCTATAATATGCCAGCGCAACTTGTCTATCTCTTCTTCCAGCTCCACGATCTTCTCGTTAGTCCTCAGGGTGCGTGCGTTGTACGTTGCCAGGTTGAGTCGTCTAAGGTGGCAACCGAACCTCCACCGGAGATTCTTAGCACCCCCTGCCCCGCCGTTACCATGGTCGCCACCGTAGCCAGGAATAGCGGGGCCGCCGGGGACTGGGTGCCGTCTGTTTGTTGCTTTAGTCATTGGGGGGTATTTGCCATAGTTGCCACGCTTGGCGAGCGGGTTGGCAACCGCAGTTTTTTTATTGTAATTTTGGCTATTATCAGGAAGATGCTGCTGCCCATCTACTGCCTGTTTCCCTTTGTCGCCTTTTACGACACCCACGGGAGGATATGGGGTAGTGGATATTCTTGACCGCCACTACACGGCAAATGCCTTCTCTTATCATGATCTTATATTTCTCTCTTATAATGTCCGGCCACCTAATCTTAAGTCTAAATGCCTTCTGCAACGCAGTTTCCGTGGTATAAATGTTGAAAATCTCTGCAAAGATGTTTCCAACATTGATTGATCAGCCGTTTTAAATGCAGACTCTATTGGCGATAAAGTTGCAATATTTACGACTTAATTAACATGTCTTTATGATAAACATGCATAAGTCCGCGTAATGAAAATGAGACATCTCCCTTCACCATGGCTGACTGATGAAATAAAAACCAATTTACATAAAAAAGCTGCAGCCAAGACAAAATATAAATGTAAGCCTACATCTATAAACTGGGGAATTATGTTACTATTTGAAATCACTGTAATAGTGTGTGTAGAGATGCTCAACGACACTATATCCATAAATCGGTTTAAATATTGATTAACTAAATCATCACTTCTCATCTTCCTCCAACTTAAATGGAGCTACAAAATTGAATACATTAAATTTTTTTCATCGCTTCCAACTCCTGATCATTCATCTTTGTCCTAAATCAATTCTCTGCTTGTGATGTTAAGAAGACTATTCTATCCATTACTTCGAATGCAATTGGTAGCGACTGTATCAGCCGTAATATGATCCTTCCGATTCTTAACACAATTGTCCGCCAGGAAGTAGTTCAGGTCGGTTGAAATTTTATTTGGCGGGTCCGAGAGAGAGTTTCTCAGCCTGCGGATTCGATAGCGAGAGGGGAGTGGGGCTGCATTGGTAGCTACCTTACGAATAAAATGATTGGAATGAGACTCTGAGGCTATCCCTATGAGGCTCTCCATATCCTCAACTCCTCTATTTCTTGTGGTGTTTTTCCATCAATTTGGAAAGAAGCTTACATTATACCGTTGTCTAAAAAGCCCAACCCTACATCGTTTTCGGAATATCGTCCTATATCTATATTGCCATTCCTATCCAAAGTTCTCGAACGCCTGGTATATAATCAGCTGAGTGCTTTCATTCGCAATAATCCCCTTCTAAATCCTCTACAATCTGGTTTTCGTCCTGGGCATAGTACTATCACGGTCTTAGTCAATATTACGGAAGATATAAGATCTGCCATGGAAAATGGCAAATTACCTATCCTTTCTCTGTTAGATTTTAGCAATGCCTTTAATTCAATTGATTTTGAAATTTTACTGGGTATAGTTGCTTCTCTTAACATATCTCCAACAGTGATTGGTTGGTTTCAAAGTTACCTATCTGCGCGCCGGCAATGTATTCGCATTAATTACACATTTTCTTTTTGGTGTGATTGCTGGTGTCCCGCAGGGTGGCGTATTTTCTCCATTACTTTTTTCAATTTTTATTAATTCGATAGCTACTAAGATTACTTCTTCCTACCACCTATATGCAGATGATCTTCAAATATTTACTCTTGTTTCTCCTAGTGAATTAGCTGTAGCTATTAGTACTATAAATAGTGACCATGAGCAAATATCAGATTGGGAAAAAATATATGGCTTAAAGATTAACCCTCTAAAGACTCAAAAATCGAATATGATTGGGAAATCAAACCTTTCTCAAGCACTTCAAGTTGTTTTTGAAGGAATTTTTATTCTTGTTAGTGAAAAAGTCAAAGACTTGGGAATTTATATTGACAGGAACATATCATGGTGTCCTCAAATACAGGAAGTCAGTCGTAAACTCTTTGCAGCTGCTCGATCATTAAACAGATTAATGAACTTCCTATCTACTGCCACTAAAATTGCGCTTGCACAATCTCTGCTTCTCCTAATTCTGGACTATGCAGATATCAGCTATCTTGATCTCACCGAAAAGCAACTTGATAATCTTGAGCGTCTTCAAAATTGTTGTATAAGATTCATATTTGGTTTGCGCAAATATGATCGTGTTTCTTGTTTTCGTAATAAGCTCAAGTGGCTTTCTATTCATCTTCGCCGGAATGCTCATATTCTGTCACTTCTTTACAATGTTCTATTTAATGCTTCCTATCCATCTTATCGTACACGGTGTTAATGGGAGAATTCAATGCAAAACTAGGCAAAAGAGAGAACGGTGAGCTGAAAGTAGGGAAATTTGGAATAGGGCAACGGAACCCAAGGGGCCAGCAGCTGGCCAACTTCATGGAGAAAGAGGGACTCTTTCTGATGAACTCTTTCTTCCAGAAGCGGCCCCACAGAGAGTGGACCTGGTCGAGCCCCGACGGTTCCACAAAAAATGAGATTGACTTCATTATGATGAAAAGACGATAACAGTTCAGTGATGTCTCTGTGATCGCGAGGGTGAAAACTGGTAGCGATCACCGAATGGTAAGAGGTACACTGAACCTAAACGTTAAGTTGGAGAGGTCTCGTCTAATGTAGTCAACGCTTCGTCCCCCTCTTGCTCTGTTCCAAAGTCCCGAAACCTTCCAGCTCAAGTTACAAAACCGTTTTAGGTGCCTAGAAGACTGCAATGAAGTGGACAATATGAATGACAAGCTCGTGGAAACTGTCCATGCGGTTGGAGATAAGTTCTGCAAGACTCGGCGCAAAAGAACACAAAAACTCTCCGATCACACTCTAAATGTCATGGCTGTTAGACGCGAGATAAAGCTACATTTTTCAACAGATTTGACAGCATACAGGCAACTGAACAGACAGATCTCCAAATGCATGCGGCGGGACTTCAATACAGCTTGTATTGAAGAAGCGATCGAGCGTAACCAAGGCTCCAAAGTCTTTGCCAGAGATCTGTCTGCCAGAAAGAGCCAATTTTCGAAGCTGAAGACCGAGTGTGGCAGCATTGTTTCCGGGGCACCTGAAATTTTGAGTGAGATTGAGAGATTCTATGAGCAGCAAAAAAGGCAAGGCCCCAGGCGAGGATGGAATTACAACGGAGCTTCTGAAAGCGGGTGGAAGACCGGTACTTGAAGTCCTTCAGAAGCTCTTTAATTCCGTCCTCCATGGTGGCATTACGCCGGAGGCGTGGAGCAGATGTGCGGTGGTCTTGTTCTTCAAGAAAGGTGACAACGCTCTCTTGAAGAACTACAGACCAATTTCCCTTCTGAGCCGCGTCCACGTGCTGTTTTCGAGAGTCTTCTTAGACTTCCAGCGGCCCTCCAAGCCGGTTTCCGAAAGGGCTTTAGCACCATAGACCACATACATACCCTTCGACAAATTGTACTGAAGACCGAAGAGTACAATTTGCCACTATTTCTGGCGTATGTGGAATATAAGAAAGCCTTTGATTCCGTCGAAATTTGGGCGGTGCTGCAGTCCCTTCAGCGGTGCCAAGTTGACTGTCGGTATATCAAAGTGCTGAAGTGCTTCTACAGTAGAGCTACGATGGCTATCCGAGTACAGAACCAGAGTACGAAACCTATCCAATTGCAGAGAGGTGTAAGACAGGGTGACGTTTTATCCCCGAAACTCTTCACCGCTGCATTGGAAGACGTTTTCAAGCTTCTGGACTGGAAATGATACAGTATAAACATCAATGGCGAGTATATCACTCACCTTCGATTTGCCGACGATATAGTCCTTATGGCAGAATCGCTGGAGGACCTGAGCATCATGCTTAATGTCCTCAATAGTGTCTCCCAACGAATAGGTCTTAGAATGAACATGGACAACACAAATATCATGTTTAATTTCCATGTTACACCTATGCCGATAGTTGTTGGGAGCACTAAGCTCGAAGTTGTTGACGAGTATGTTTACCTGGGACAAATAGTCCCACTAGGTAAGTACAACTGCGATCGAGAGGTCAATCGACGTATTCAACTCGGCCGGGCAGCGTTCGGGAAACTACGACACATCTTCTCGTTAGACATACCTCAAAACCTTAAAACGAAATTGTACAACCAGTGCGTGTTGCCAGTGATGACTTACGGATCTGAGACGTGATCCTTCACTGCATATGAGGTAGCTCAAGGTCGCTCAGCGAGCTATGGAGAGGGCTATGCTCGGGTTTTCTCTGCGTGATGAACTTAGAAATGTATATCCGCAGTAGAACCAGAGTAACCGACATAGCCCAACGGATTAGTAAGCTGAAGTGGAAGTGGGCCGGCCATATAGCTCGAAGAACCGACAATCGATGGGGAAGAAAGGTTCTTGAGTGGCAGCCTCGTACCGGTAGGCGAAGTGTAGGACAACCCCCCACGAGATGGAGTGACGACCTGGTAAGACATGCAGGAAGTCGATGGATGCAGGTGGTTTAGGACCGTGCTTTGTGGCATTCCTTGGGGGAGGCCTATGTTCAGGAGTGGAATTGTGATGACGATGATGATAATGATTTATATTTGATATGAATCTGATATATGCGGGACATGCGATGGTTACATGTGATATAAAAGAGTATTAATTGCAGATTGTCTATAAACTACTCTACAGAATACAGACAGAAGGACATGCACCTTGGTTTAGGACCTTGGTTTCTATTTTCCTTGTTGACATTGTTATGAAGTACTCCACTAAAACAGCTTCGAACATGTGTAGATGCTCGATAGATGCGATATTTCCAATATGAGATATGGAAAAGTAAATAATTAGCGATGCGATTAGGCAGGGGTCCACACACGACCACCCAGTGCCGTGACGTGCACGAAGTGGCGCACATAATGGCGCCTAGACGGCTTCTTTTTCATTGCAGCGTGTCATTGGCCAAGGTCATGTCATCCAGGAAGCGATTGCAATGCCCTCTGCTCAGACATCCACAAAGTAATTTCATATACAATACAACACTGTAAAATGTCATTTATAACAGGCGCGAACAGAGGTATTTTCTGAACCTGTAGTAAATAAAAAAGCCTTTCAATTACTGTGTAATAATAGTCTATATTGAATTAAAATTATTCCATTATATTCCATTCTAATGAATTTATTTATTTATTTATTTAAGGAGTAGGTATTACATAACACAATCTATGCTCTGTGAACCCTGTACTAGGTAAACCTGTCTTACAGGGTTCCAGACCTTCCACATTGTAATAGTAGTCATTGGTACATAATACATTTACAACCAAACTTAAGCAAGAATAATTAACACAGTCAGAAACAAACAGAATTTGGAAAAATACACTCAAGTCTATATAGTAAAAAATATGAAAAAACAATGGGTAATGGATAAAATTTGTTAAATCTTATTTGTTAAACGTATCCGTACGTACCGTTGTCCCTCATACATAACTCTATGAGGGACAACGTGATTGGCAGGTGGTTAAGAGTTTTTATTTGATGTTTTGAAAGTGTAGATGTGTATTTCTAATGGAATATATTAAGTAACACAAATCAAAATTACAGAATTTAATTTTCTTATTTTGGTTATTTTACTGACGTCAACAAATTTTCGGTCTGATCGTAATCTAGCGACAATAACCAGGCGTGTACCTTTTTTTTACACAAGTAATAATTCAGCGGAAAAATGTCCAGTTCTCTGTGTAATTTGTTGTACAGATGTGGGCCTAGGAAGCATAGAAAATGATGAGAGAAAGCAGTGTTAAATTTAGAAACAGGACATATATTATGAGCTCTTCTTTTTATTTTATATAGTTTTGGATCAAAGAAAGTAGATTTATGTTGCCTGAGAATACTACTTAATACAAAAAGTTGACGAACTGTTAATAATTGACAGTCAGAGTAGAGATGTTTAGTAGGGAACCGAAATTATTTATAGGTCATTACCTTGATGATCGATCTTTGAGCTCTTTCTAGTGGGATAATTATACTTTTAGAGGCTCTTCCCCACACTGTGTTGCAATAAGTGAGTATAGATTGGCATAAGGTAAAGTATGCTGTTTTTAAAAGAGTTGTATCTGAAATCCGTCGTAATTTATTAAAAACCCAAACTAATTTGCGAATGCGTGCTGATACTGTATTAATATGATGTTGCCAGTTGAGTTTCGAGTCCAGATAAATACCTAGGTATTTAAATATAGATACTTTTTCAATAGAGATACATGAACATGTGTTATTATTGTTATTTCCACATTCATGAGCCCTGATAAAATTAATACTATTAACTATGGGGTCTCCTCTAATTGAAAAGGGAAGGAATTTAGTTTTTTGAAGATTGAATTGCTATAGAAAATTTTAAAGATGTATTAACTTATATCGATGTTAATAAAAATCAAGTCACTACCGAACACTAATGACTCCTACAAGGTTAAATTATAATTATTATGTTATGACATATCGTTACGTTTATAAACTTTACTACCAACTTAAAATATAAATATTCTATTCAGGTCGTATTTGTATCCACAGGTCAATTGGGTCATTATAACTGTATGCTACAAAGTTGAAGCCATCCTCGTGGCAATTTTTCTGTCTGGACTCTGCAGCGGAATATTAATGGTTGTACCGATCTACGTCAGCGAGATCTGCCAAGACTCCATACGAGGGACGATGACGTCAGGCGCGATGATCTTTTACTGGATAGGGATGCTCGTTTCGTACCTTATGGGAGGCTATTTGAACTACAACATCATGAACTACGTCTGTTTATCCATGGCAGTGCTTGGAGTGGTACTTATATCGTTTTTGAAAGAGTCACCCATGCATTTGATGAGGAAAGGCTACGAAAACGTAAGTTCGATGAAAACAAACTCGTCCATTTCGCATTCATTTTCAAGAAGAACTTTATCATCCTGAAATAGCTCTAATGCTTGTCACGGTCACCTCTCATTTATGTTAGGATTAACTATAATCGCTTGAAACCTTTTTTAAATTTAGTTATAAAAGAACTTCCAGTCCAATTGATATTAAGTAGCTAGACATCTGCTACTGCAAAATTTAACACTGCCAAGCGTGGCGAATAAGACTAATCTTTTCTAACGGGAAAGGCTCATGTTCAGCAATAGGTTTTACCAGAAAGAAAAATTTCAGACTTCAAATTATCTCGCTCTTTATCAATTTTTCTCGAACAGCTGAAGTCGAGACATCAAATGCAAAAAACTTTAATATCATATAAACATGAAGATCTGTTCAAATCGTTTATTCTGTATTATTTCAAAAAGGATAATATAGTTGTCTAGTAGTGGGTAGTATAAGAAAACCTTAGATAAAGTACCTGACGGCAGTGTGAAATATCGCCAGTGTGGTCATCAGACTGGAGCTAAAATTTGTAAAAAGCAAACTCCTTTTCTGTTCAAGAATAGATTTAGGGCCTATGGGCCACGGAATCCAATATCGCGATGTGTACCTGAAATCGTTTGTTACTCATACTTGTACGAAAAATATACTCCTGCGCTTGTAGATGTAAACAGTCCACCATATTTTCCATAAATTTAGATTTGCCACATTCGCCACACTTGGCAGGATATTTAGCAATCGCACTACCAGACATCTTGTGCTTTTGAAGCTTTTTCCCGTCGCTATCATCACCATCATAACAGTTTATTATAAATATTTTTTACAAGTTTTGTATTTGTTTGGGTATGTCTTTCTCTAGTTTTACTGCGGATATCTCTTCATTATAAATTATGTTACACAAGGATACTCCGAGTATAGCCCTGTCCATAGGTCGCCGTGCTATAACTTCCCCATACAGCCAAAAGTGAAGAACCAAGTCACTAGCCCATATTTCAACACTGGAACTGGTCCCATCGCCAGTCTAGAATTTTTTTTACCATCATAACCTCTCAAAAGTCCTCTGCTGAACATAGACCTCTCTTATAGATTTCCTCATACTGTAGATATTTGCCTGTGTTGTTACGCTTGGCAACCGTAGTTTATTATTTTTATTCAGATATTAGGAAAGAAAATGCTGGTACCTAACTTCTTCTTCAGTTTTCCTCCGCTGCCTATTACTATACCTACGCTACAGGATGATATAAGATAAAGGATTAACCATGTAGTGACAGTGTTAAAGATTTTATATGTTGTACAAATACAAGGAAGTTATATTGTCATATATCTAAGACAAAAAGAGTTTTGGGTTTCTCCTTTAACCTGTTTTTGCTTACCAACTGCCTAGGTAAGAAAGATAAACTTTTTGTCTTTTTACATGTTAAGCCAGTACTTAACTACAAATAATATCATCTGATGATATAATAACTAATGTAATCCTAGATGGTGACCTTGTTTGGCTATGATATTAGATTCATTAGTGAGTCAAGGTGCCACACGGACACGTGAGCCTCTTGACTCTTACGTTTCGGGCGAAAACTCAAATCGCCTCGCACTAAAGTCACCGCTTCCTTTTATACCAATTCTGAAAAACTTACACGCGTATGTATATCATCTCTTATATTTTCAGGAGGCTGCACAAGCATTCGCATTTTTCAGAGGCACGTCTGTCAATTCTAAGCTAGTTAAAGAAGAATTGCAAGTACTTCGAAGGGCGCTTAATTCGGATTTTGATGGTAGGTATCATAGAAAAATAGTCATACTTAAAAATATCATTTAGTACACAAAATGCACATTCGGACGTAAGGCTAAACTTTGTTATCAAACTATGGTTATGGACAATAGCATACCACGAATAAATATATTTTCTAGGCGCTACAACTCGGGGTGCGAAGTCAGAAGTCCTCCACGTGTGCCTGGTAGTTGCGGGTCCTTCTCGATACGTCTGGAGGGAAGAGCAGATACTGGGCCGGTGCACCCTGGGCGCGGCAGTAATCTTCCTCGAGAAATGAGAAGAAATTCTTACTCCTTGGGGAATGGTACTGCCGCGGCTAATTATTCTGACATGGGGGGGGGGGTCCGTCCCGGACCAACGGTGCGTTCCACTGCGTGACCCTCTGATCAGCAGAGGGCATAGCAGAGGAGTGAGGGCGGGCTCGGTGTGCACTTACCCTGCCTCCGGGCAGACAGTGAAGGATTCATCCTTTGCATGAACAAATCAGTCGTTAGTGCGCTCCTCGCCAGGGGGTCTGCAGGTACCCGCAGACCCCCTGGCGAGTAATAAATCCTCTAAATCTGCTTACCTTGGTAAGGGGTCTCTGCCAAGGTGGACCTTTAATTCCCCCATACTCATGGGTACAAATAATGGAAAACCAAAACAAAAAAAAAACCAAAACCGCCGGCAACGGCAACGTAGAGGAGAGGAGGAACGATGCGGGGACAGAGTCGGACGACGCATCGAGCAGCGAGGGAGGCTCAGAGAGCTCCCGACAAGTGGAGCCTGGGACCGCGGAGACCAGCAAGTCCTTCCGCAAGCGGTCCAGGCGGGATGGCGACCAGGGGTCGGCATCCGGTGAAGAGGAGGTTTCGGCCCGGAAAATCCCCACCAACAGGCGGGGCGGGCTGAGAGGCAAGGGGAGGGAGCTCTCTACCAATCAGAGGGCCGAACGAGCGGCAAAGCTTGCCGAGGAGGGGCGCCACCCGGATGATACGGCTCGGGAATCAGGCGAAGAAACAGATGCGACTGGCGGCTCCGAGGTGGAGCGTAAGGCCAGATTCGTAAAGGAGGTGGAGGCCGCGATCAAGGTCGTGGCCAACAAGCAAAAGTCCTCCTCGAAATTCAAGGCCATTCCCGCGGCCTCCGCCTCCATCATAGCGGCTGCGGAGGCCAACTTTGCTGGGGCTGGGCCTAATGCGGACGAGGTGGCGAAGCTGCGGGCGGACGTGGCCCGCCTGAAGTCCGCCATGGAGACTCTCCAGAAGGAGAATGAGAAGCTCCGCGCAGACCTGGCCAGTCTACATGAGCCTGCCTCTCGCGCGGCGCCCCAGACGCAGCGCCCAAGCCAGCCCGTGCCGGTGGAGAACCAGGTTCTGAACCTGGTCCGGCAGGAGCTGGCTGCCTTCCAGCACCGGTTCTCCGTGCTGGAGGGCATCATCCTGCGCCCCCCCCTAGGGGCAAACAAGACGGCGGTGAGGCCGGCAACGGCTTCTTACGCGACGGCCACGGCTGCCGCATCCAGGCCGGGGCGGTCCAGCCAGCCCCCGGGTGGGGCTGCAGTTGCCCCTCCTCCCCCTGAAAAGCCGGCTACGGCAAAACCGATACCGGCTGAACCGGCTCCGGCTAAGCCGGCGACGGGAAAGAGAGGCAAGGCGAAGGCGAAAAAGGGCAAGGCGGCAGCACAGGTGATGGCTGCGCCAGCCCCAGTGCCTGCGGCGAATGGGCCAGCGCCAGCAGCAAGCCAGCTGCCGCCGCCGCCACCGCCCCCCCAGCTCCCTAGACCTCCCGCGGCAGAAGCCGGTTGGCAGGTGGTTGGGGACAAACAGAAGGGGAAGAAGGCAGCCAAAAAGGCCAAAGAGCAGGAGCGGCAGCGCCAGTTCAGGGCGCGCAAGATCGCGGCTAGGCTCCGCGCCCCGAAGACCGCAGCTGTAGTGATTACACTACAGCCGGACGCGGAAAAGAAGGACGTTACCTACCGCGATCTGCTCGCGAAGGCGAAAGAGGCGGTGGATCTCGGGGAGCTCGGGATCACTGGGGGCCTCCGGCTCAAAGTCACCCAGACGGGGGCCCGTATGCTGGATATCCCCGGGGAATCCAGTGGCGCGACTGTGGACGCTCTGGCTGCGAAGCTCAGAGCGTCCCTGAACGTGGACGACGCCCGAGTGTCCAGGCCCGTCAGATGCGCAGACCTGCGCATCATGGGTCTGGACGACTCGGTATCGGAGGAGGAGTTGGTGGCCGCCGTCGCCAGGTCCGGGGGGAGCACTACTGACCAGATCAGGTCAGGCGCCATACGCCCGGATCAACGGGGTATGCATGCCGCCACGGTGTGCTGCCCTGTTACGGCGGCCAAAACCATAGTGGAGGGCCGAAGGCTTCTGGTGGGCTGGGTCTCAGCGCAGGTTAAGCTGCTGGAGCCCAGACCTCTGAGGGGCTACCGCTGTCTCGTGGGGCATCACGTATCAGTGAAATGCGCTTCGGAGGTTGACCGCAGTGGCCTCTGCTTCCGCTGCTGTCAGCCCGGACACATATCGGCGACCTGCTGCGCCACGCCGCACTGTGATGCATGTGCGGCGACCGGCAAGCCAGCCGATCACTGGGCCGGAAGCAGGGCCTGCGTGTCACCCGCCAAGGCCAAGGCCGCGGGTAGGGGAGGGCCCTCCTCCGCCGCCACCGCCTCTATGGCCACCGCCGCAGCTGCAACTGCCGCCGCCGCCGTTGTCACTGTTGCCGCCGCCGCCGCCGCGACACCGACGCCTGCAAAGGGGCGCCCCGTGGAGGAAGCTGAAATGGAATGCCTATAACGGCCCCATTAAGCTTCCTCCAGGCGAATATCAACCACTGCGCCTGCGCTCAGGATCTGTTGCTCCAGAGCATGGCGCAGTGGTCGATTAACATCGCTGTGGTCGCTGAGCCGTATTTTGTCTGGCCTAGGAAGGACTGGGTGGCGGACCTTAACGGCTCAGTGGCCATCATTTCTTCGGCCGCCGCCGGTACCCCGACCCTTGAAGGTGTCAGGAGGGGTCAGGGGTGCGTAGCAGCACGGTTCGGGGAGTTCGTCGTTGTGGGGGTGTACATCTCCCCGAACCGATCTCTCGCCGAGCTCCACAACTCTCTTGCAGAGCTGAGAGCAGTCGTCGTCGGAAGCTATCCCCTCCCCGTGCTTGTCCTCGGGGACTTCAATGCCAAGAACTTGGCTTGGGGTTCTCGTCGTACAGATGTGCGGGGTAGGATGGTGGAAGACTGGGCTCTGGAGACAGGCCTGGTCGTCCTAAATCGGGGTTCTGTCCCCACGTGTGTGCGGATGCGGGGCGAGTCGGTGGTGGACATTTCGTTCGCTAACCCCGCTCTGTCACCGCGTGCCATTGACTGGCGAGTCATGGAGGGGGTGGAGACCTACTCCGACCACCGGTACATCCGGTTTGACGTCTCCACCCAGCCCTCGAGCGCGCCAGTCCAACAGGCCCCGAGTGGTCCGCGTTGGGCGCTGAAGCAGCTGGACCGGGAGCTCCTCCTGGAAACCTCGATCGTGCAGGCCTGGGTGTCATCACCGGATAGGCCTGCCGACGTCAATGATGAGGCAGGGTGGTTCCAGGAGGCCATGTCCGAGATATGTGACGTGGCAATGCCCCGCGTCCGGCCAGGAAGCGCCCGGCGTCAGGTGTATTGGTAGTCGCGTGAGCTGACGACTCTGTGCGAGGCGTGTGTCGCCGCGCGGCACCTGTACGCCAGGCATCGCAGGCTCCGCATTCAGGCCTCAGCTCGTGGAGGACGTGGTGAGCGCTCTGTTTCCTGCGCGAGGGGAACATCCGCCCCCGCCTATGGCTCCGCCACCTGCGGTGCCGGAAGCGGACCACCAGGACGACGACGACGGCATCCCGGAAGGGACCGGGGTAGACCTGAGAGTGGCGGTACGTAGGGTCAAGGCCAGGAATACCGCCCCAGGACCCGATGGCTTGCCTGGCAAAGCCTGGGTCCTGGCCTCGGAGGCTCTCGGGCCCCGACTGGAGTGGCTCCTAAGCGCATGCTTGGAGAGAGGCCAATTCCCGCTTCGTTGGAAGACGGGGAAGCTGGTCCTCATTCGGAAGCCGGGGCGCCCTGCGGACTCTCCGTCCGCATACCGGCCCGTTGTGCTGCTCGACGAGGTGGGCAAGCTCTTTGAAAGAGTCATTGCAAACCGCCTCGCCGAGCACCTTGCGGGGACGGGGCCGGATCTTGCGGAACACCAGTTTGGTTTCCGCAAGAGGCGCTCTACGGTGGATGCCATCATGCGCGTGAGAGCCCTCACGACGGGGGATGCAGTGGCCAGGGGGGGGGTTGTTATGGCGGTGTCTCTCGACATCGTCAACGCCTTCAACTCCATGCCCTGGAGCTGTATTAGGGAGCCACTCCGGTATCACCGGGTGCCGACCTATCTCCGTCGTATAGTCGGGGACTATCTGACGGATAGGGCCGTCATCTACCCCGGTCGCAACGGTGAGTGGAACCGGCGAGAGATGTCGTGCGGTGTCCCACAGGGTTCGGTTCTGGGGCCGCCCCTGTGGAACATCGGTTACGACTGGGTGCTGCGCGCCGACCTCCCTACTGGCGTCAGCGTAGTTTGCTACGCTGACGACACGCTGGTACTGGCACAGGGGGGGTCGTACGAGGCGGCGGCGGAAACTATGACACGCGGGGTTGCGATAGTCGTTGAGAGGATCCGGCAGCTGGGTCTTGAGGTGGCTCTGCACAAGTCCGAGGCCATGCACTTCCATGCTCCTCGGAACAGGCCACCACCGGGATCCTCAGCGATGGTAGGAGGGGTATCCACCGGCGTCCAGTCGACGTTGAAGTACCTAGGACTCGTCCTCGACGGCCGATGGAACTTCGTTGAGCACTTCCGACGTTTGGCTCCCAAACTGGAACGGACCGGGGCTGCCTTCAGGCGGCTTCTGCCGAACCTGGGGGGGCCAAACGCCTCCTGCCGGAGGCTCTACGCGGGGATTGTGCGGTCCATGGCCCTTTACGGGGCCCCGGTGTGGGCACGTGGTTTGGCGCGGCTTGCCGTCCACCACCTGAACGCGCCCAAAAATGTGGTTGCCGTGAGAATGGTTCGCGGCTACCGAACGATCTCCCGCGAGGCAGCGTGCCTCCTTGCCGGATTGCCGCCATGGGATCTGGAGGCGATAGTCCTCGCGCGCCTGCACGAATGGCGCGCGGAGGCACTATGCCGGGGGGAAACCCCGCTGCCGCGGCAAGTTGTCGTGCAGCGGACAGACTTCCGGCATGATCTCATGGCGACATGGAGAGAGCGACTGTCGCAACCCCGTGCTGGGCACGCCACTAAAGCGGCGATAAGACCCCTCTTTGAGGAGTGGCTTGAGAGACGCCACGGCGTTCTCACCTTCCGCCTGACGCAGGTCCTCACCGGACACGGTGTGTTCGGGAGGTTCCTGCACCGAATCGGGCGGGAGGAAACGCCCGGGTGCTCCCACTGCGACGATCGACCGGAGGACACGGTGGAGCACACCGTGGAGGTGTGCCCTGCCTGGGCGGAGCACCGCCGTGTCCTCGTAGCGGCGATAGGCGGCGGCGACCTCTCGCGTCCGGCCCTGGTCGAAGCCATGGTCCGGAGCGAGACGGAATGGGATGCCGTCACCACCTTCTGCGAAGCAGTGATGCTAGCGAAGGAGGTGGCGGAGCGGAAGAAGGAGAGAGCAGCAGCTTTCTTTCCCCGCCGCCGCGGGAGACGCCCCGGGCGTCGGGAGCTACGTCGTGGCCCCCGGCCACCGTAGGCGCGGGCCTGTGGACGGCGAGCAATGGGTAGCTCGCCGTCCGTCCGTCTAACGACGACAGGCGTGTCGACGGCGCGTTTTGTTCCACGCGCGCTGGAACGCTGTTCCACTGAAGTAACACGGATGGTTTTTAGTCAGTAAAAGTCTGACACTCCCTTCCGCTCCACCCAGAGCCAAAGGCGTCATTTGATGATTTTCCATCCGCAAAAAAAAAAAGGCGTTACAACACCTTTTTAGTCCATCTGGGTAAGTACTATCCCCTTTACTATTTCTGCCGCCAAGCAGCCGTGCGTGCAACGCAGATGTCATCCATGACCAAAGGCTATAGAGCCTTATTCTCTTGAAGTTAGTTGAAAGAGTCTATGGACTGCAGTGGCTATTTAAGAACAGTTCGCTAGATGTTCGTTTATTGCACCAATTTTTATTTTGAAAAATACGGCCATCATGCCTACATGCCATCCCTAGAACTTACCGCTAATTTCTAATAAAAGTGCTCCAAATTCCACCTATTATGACGTTTTTGGCCCCTTTGAGCGCAAAAACGCACGCACGCACGCACGCATGCACACATACGCACGCACGCACGCGCGCATGTACGCTTTCAGACTTAGGACCTTAAAACGTCGAAATCTGATAAAACCTCGATTTTCAAAAACTAGGGGGAAACCAATAACTTACCGATTTTTTGAAAATTTTTTTTTTCATAGCGACAAGATAAAAATTGTATACGAATCATTGTAGCTAATGAATGAAAAAGTGGATTATATACATGGTCATAACCGTTCTAAAGAAATCGATTCGATCCAGCGATCTGTTGCAAGGATTATGGAATTTTTTTTAATAGGATAAGGGTCACAAACGAGCACACAGTCCACGTGATGATAAGTGGTTACTGTGGCCAATGACATCTAAATCTATCTTCGATTATGAATTAAAATGCAGATACGTTGTAACCCGTCAGGACTAAGATGGAATGCCTCGGTTCCAGTAAAAAGTATCTCCGGTTCTCTACACTTACCATACGAAACACATCAGCGTTAAGCTGATATTTTACGTTAGTATTCTGTGAAAGCGTGGTCCTTTCCCGGTCGAGGCGACCCATTCGTGCTACAACTATACTACTAATAGCTGCAACATGGCTCTACCACGTATAAAATTATTTTATTCTTTTAAGTTTTTTGCAGCGGTTTTTACATTTTTTTTTTCAAATTTACTTAAATGATCCTTTGAATTAGACTAAGCAATATCACAATCTCAAGATAACAACTAGATTATCATCTAAATACAGATATGTGATAATTTAGTATAAGTTCTAGCGAGGGCAATGACTGGTTATTTATATGTGTATGTATATTATATATGACTAGCTGTTCCCCGCGACATGTTTTTGCGCGGAACCCTAATTCCTTTTCTAAAATAAAAGAAGCTCAAGTTACTTCTTATGAAATCAGCTACCGGTCAGTGAAAGTCCGGTCAAAATCGGTCCAGCCATTTCGGAGATATTTTTTTTATAGGACAGGGGGCAAACGAGCATGCGGCTTACCTGATAGTAAGTGACTACCGCCGCCCATGAACAGCTGCAACACCAGGGAGGGATTCGCAGATGCGTTTCCGGCCTTTTAAAAAGGAGTAGGCTCTTTTCTTGAAGGTCCCTAAGTCGTATCGGTCCGGAAAAATCGCTGATGTTAATCGATTCCACAAGGAAGTCGTGCGAGGATGAAAAATTCTTCTAAATCGCACAGTGGTGGACCGCCAATCATCCAGATGCTGTGGATGGTATCGGGAGTTCTGCCGCGATGTGCGTTCGTGAAATTTGGCGGCTGGGATTAATCCGAACAATTCCTCAGAGCACTCCCCATGGTAGATGCGAAAGAAAATGCAAAGGGATGCAACATCTCTTCGCAGTGCCAATGAATCGAGCCGATCGGAAAGGCCTCAGTCGTCGACGATTCGAGCCGCTCTGCGCTGGATGCGGTCAAGTGGAAGGAGCTCGCACTGGGGAGCCCCTGCCCAGAGATGGGAACAGTATTCCATGTGAGGCCGAACCTGCGCTTTGTAAAGTTGCAGGCGGTGTGCCGGCATGAAATACTGTCCTGCTCTGCTGAGCACGCCAAGGTTTTTAGAGGCCAATTTGGCCTTCTCTTCCAAGTGACCACGAAACTGTACGTCACTCGATATGTCGACTCCGAGGATTCCGATACTAGCTGAGGAAAGAAGAGAAGTGCCTTGAAACTGAGGAGATACAACAAAGGGCTTCTTTTTAGCAATAAATACGCAAACTTGTGCCTTCTGAGGAAATAACTGGACTAGATTTAGTCGGCCCCAATCCGAGACTTTGTTCAGCAAAGACTCGACTTCAGACACAAGTTTGTTCCGATACTGGGCGACGTTTTCCCGAGAAATATTGGCACGGCCGGTGTATAGAGCATCACCAGTGCTGTCATCCGCATAGCAATAAATGTTAACAGTTAGCAACATATCATTGATATGCAGAAGAAACAGCGTTCGTGATAGCATACAGCCTTGTGTAACACCAGCGTTAATAGACTTGTAGTCGGAACATGCACCGTCTACAACGACCTTGATGTTCCGATCTGCAAGGAAACTGGTGATCCAATCGCACAATTTCTCGGGAAGCCCATAGAAAGGGAGCTTCGAAAGAAGCGCTTTGTGCCAAACCCGATCGAAGGCCTTCGCAATGTCCAAACTAACGGCCAACGCCTCCCCCTTGGACTCTACTGCCTCTGCCCATCTATGGTTCAAGTAGACCAGAAGATCACCAGCTGATTGACCCCGATGAAAACCGTGTTGGCGGTCACTAATCAGCTGGTGATCCTCAAGGTACCGTATGAGCTGGCAGTTAATAATGGATTTCATTATTTTGGAGAACAAGGAGGTGATCGTGATAGGCCTATAGTTGGACGGGTCTAAGCGGTCGCCTTTTTTAGGGATCGGGTGGACAAAAGCTGTCTTCGATGAATTCGGGACTACGCCTTGTGAGTAGGAGTACTGGAAAAGACGCGTTATGACCGGTGCCCACTCCGGAGCACACGTCCTCAACACAATTGGGGGGATTCCGTCAGACCCACTCGACTTCTGTATGTCCAGGGAGAGAAGTGCTTTGCGAACCGAGCGCTGTAAGAACAGCACATCCAGCATGGAGCACTCACACCGCGGGATGGTCGGCGGTGTTTTCCCCCCGTCATCAAGAGTCGAGTTGGACGCAAAAAGGGAGCCTAAAAGGTCGGCTTTGTCTTTTGCGTCTTGGGCCAGTGAGTCGTCCTCCCAGTGCAGATATGGTAGTGATGGCTTACAGAAATTCCCTTGAACAGCCTTGGCGAGAGACCAGAATGCACGGGTTCCCGAAGGAAGGTGAACTAGTTTCTCGCCAATTCTGCCTATGTGCTCTGACTTTGCCTTGGCAATAACTCTTTTGAAGGACCTGGAGGCGAAGTTATACTTCTTTTTAAGTGTGCTGGTGTTTGGTAGGATGCAAAAAAAGACCGCATACCGTCCCAATCCGCCGACCTATAGTGCCAAACACGGTGGAAACCTGCAGAACGCAACCGCGAGGGGAGCGTGAGCGGCACCACACTCCGGATCAGACAATGGTCCGAAGAGCCGAGAGGGGCATCGACGGAAACCTGATATCCGTCCGGATGAGAGGTCAGCAGAAGGTCCAACAGGGAAGGTATATTATCCTCCACATCTGGAACTGTTAACTAAATTAGCCGGAACAAACAGACAGACAGACAGAAAGACAGACAAAAATTTTAATAATTGTGTTTATGTTGTAAGTACCGTATATACTTTCATATGCAATTAGTAAAAAGTTGTAATTTTTACATTACAAACAGACAGACAGACATTACACCATGCATTAAAACTGCATGGTGTATTTATCACTTCCGCAGCATATCGCCGGGGCCACGGGAATATGCACACATCCGCAGCACTAGTGTCTGTTGCCCCTTTTTAAGGATGAAATTGACAACATTATTTTCCATTCCTTTTTAGATAAACTGTGCCAGAACATAAGGTGCGCCGTCCTATACGTTCTCCACTTTCACGCACTGCACAATTTAGGCAAATGTTCCTGGTAATTTTTTAAAAGGGCTTTAAATCTGATAATGTGAAATTACTTTATTCTTTTTAGTTTTTTCTAGTCTTTTGTGTGTTTTGCAGGCTTTTCTTTTTTATTAATAGTTAATTTTTATTTACCTCCTTTTGTCGAATTATAATTGGTGCCTTCAAATTATCCTAGTTGAAATGATCACCTGATGGTCCATTTTTAAGACCTGTCAATGCAGTTGACACGGCTAAATTATTGTCCTATATCAATTCACTAGACTGCCCAGTAAATATCTCTGATGGTCTACTCTTAAAACCTGTTAAATAGCGACGTTTGATATGCGGCAAACAGTATAAATGTATGCCCATCAACCAGAAGGCAAAACGAAACTTTTACAGAGCAAACTATAACTAAATTTATGAAAAATTTGAAAAAAGAAAAAAAAGTAAATTAATATCGCCGCCACATCAGAGACTGATTTGGTTTCTGAACTCAGCTCTTTTTGTGTAGATACTGTAATTTACAAATTTTATAACCAAATCATATATAATATACGATTAATAATAATACGATTTATTAAATCCTATGTACCTTAACTATGTAAGAGTCAAGTAATACAAGATTATAGGGATATTTCGTATTAGTAGTAGTAGAAGTTTAGTTTGAAGATTATTGTTTTCATTATATTTCCTGATTGTTAACATAAGTATCTACTCGTTACCCTGCTTTTGTGCAGACGATGGCCATTTACGATCTACTTCATAATATATATATTATGTAGTTTTTAGGCCAAAAATGGTCATTTTGAGACGGTACCCAATCACGTTCGACTTAATGAATCACCCGATGGTACCAGGTGTCAAGCGTGTCGCGGGGAGGGGGCAGCGGAAGGCAGCTTCCCAGCGTTTTGGCGCTGTCGGGCGAGAGAGACAGTGGCTCGCGGGCAGCGGTTAATTAGCGTATCTCGGTTACCGCTGCAGAAGTTTCGCGCGTCCGGTTTATGGTCTAGATTTTTAGAATTAGTGCGTGTTACTTCGCTACGTAATTGTAGTTTCATGAAAACCGCCTCGGTTTGGTTTGTCTAGGTTTTAAGTTCGTGACAAGAGGCTTGTATTGTATTTGACTGATTAAAGTAATTTCGTTTGAAAGTAATTGCACAAATTATATAGTGATTGCGTTGTTGAAATGAATTTTGCAATATTTAACTTGCTCATGTAACGTGGAATTTCGCACGCGCGCCGAGAAGATATACGGTCTAGAATTCGAACCACGCATTCCTTTTCGAAGGCGTCTCCCGGTTGATTGTTTGGAAATCATCGTTTATTTATACCGTCGCGTTAAGAGCCTTTTGTGTGTTGACTCGGTAGCTAGTTTACGTGTCAGCTAAGTTGATTTTGAATTCTTATTGCGGCGTGGTGTTTAATAAGCTTAGTTGTGTTTTTAATGCTGAACCGTGTGACTCATGAAGAGATCGCGTTAGTTCCCTATTTTTAATTTGGTGATAAATGAATCCGGGATATTGAATGTTGAACTTTGAACTACTGGCCGTTACTTGTGTCGGGTATCACGTGTTTGATTCTACGATGAATGTTGAATTAGGCGAGTTGAAGTTAGTTAAATGTACAATAAAGTTAATAGACTGAAATAGTGACAATGAAGAAAGAAACTGTCCATTGTGGACGCCTGCTGGAGTGATGCAGCATTGTGGGGCAGCATGGAAACCGGCCGCTGCCAGGTTACCTCAGCTGGACCAGGTCACCCACATATACACACCACTAAACACTACTTTAGATGCATCTTTTTTTTAAAGGAGAGGGGGCAAACGAGCATGCGACTCACCTGATGGTAAGTGACTACCGCCGCCCATGAACAATTGCAACACCAAGGAGGGAATTGCAGATGCGTTGCCAGCCTTTTAAAAAGGAAAACGCTCTTTTCTTGAAGGTCCCTAAGTCGTATCGGTCCGGAAAAATCGCTGATGGTAATCGATTCCACAAGGAAGTCGTGCGAGGAAGAAAAATCTTCTAAATCGCACAGTGGTGGACCGCCAATCACCCAGATGGTGTGGATGGTATCGGGAGTTCTGCCGCGATGTGCGTTTCGTGAAATTTGGCGGCTGGGATTAATCCGAACAATTCCTCAGAGCACTTCCCGTCGTAGATGCGTAAGAAAATGCAAAGGGATGCAATATCTCTTCGCAGTGCCAATGAATCGAGCCGATCGGAAAGGGCTCGGTCGTCGACGATTCGAGCCGCTCTGCGCTGGATGCGGTCAAGTGGAAGGAGCTGGCACTGGGGAGCCCCTGCCCAGAGATGGGAACAGTATTCCATGTGAGGCCGAACCTGCGCCTTGTAAAGTTGCTGGCGTGCCGGCATGAAATACTGTTCCGCTCTGCTGAGCACGCCAAGCTTTTTAGAGGCCAATTTGGCCATCTACTCTACCTACGGCCTGACCGAGCCTTGGGGCGGTCTTAGATTCGGATCCAGGTACGTACCATTTATTTTCCTAGCCCTCTCCCTATTTTGTAGTATGATAGGTCATTTTTCCATAAGGTCATTTGGACTCGAACCCTCGGCTGCCCGTCGAGGAGGCTACTATGGGCCCTAGCCAACGCGACCTTTGCAAGGGCAGCTGTGGGCCGTAATATGTAGGTTCTCTGTGAGGCAGTTGGAATTAAATAATTTTAATTACATTTAATTATTTATCTTGGTATGAGTTTTTCAATATCTTTTGTTTCTGATTTGTCTCCCATAAAGTTAATAAAGTAACGTTTTGAATGGACTAAGGAAAATCTGAATCTCAATTTTATCAAAATAGTTCCATTTAAACTCCATCGCTAATTTTGCAGCCCTTAGAGCTGGAATATATACTAGACTGTGCCTGCAGTATAAGCTACTTAATAAAAAAATATCATTCAAAATTGTTTAAAAATTAACGAAGATATCGGTAACATGCACACAAAAAACACGCAAAATGAAGTACCTCCTCTTTGTTTGATGTCGCTAAAAACTAACTAATAGTTCAATTTTTAATTTACAGACACAACGCCTGAAGAAGAGAAACTGAAGTCTGATAAAAAGAAAAACCGAACAGTTTCTTGGTGGCAATTTTTAAGTAAGTTCATTCTCGTTGCATCCTTTATGTATTAATAAGATAGCCCGGAATCAAGGTGTTGGCGATATTTCACCCCAATGACTTGAGAAGCACGTAAAGCTGTTGTATTACTGCCTTAATAGCTTTACTAGAGTATGAAAGTGAGGAAATAAAAGTGCACCTGTACTAACGCCCACAATAGTGCACTCATATAATCCTACGCCAATAGCCACTTATTTTATTTTTATATAGTTGAGGCAGGCCGCCGAGTCAAAAATTCGTTTGAAGGGACATTTTAATGACTTGTTATGTTTTGAAAAATAGTAAACATTAAATAAAATCTAATTTTACTGAGCTTATCGCGTTTAGTTTTAACTTATTTACATTTTTTTTCTCCCGTCATGAGTGCTTTGCAGCACCCACTGTCACGGGATAACTAAGGAGTTTATTTTCCTGTGAATTTAATATCCTGGTGTCATCGTTAAACACGGCTATCTTTAGCTTCAATTTTTTTTTGAGCCAAAACATTACATATAGTAATAAAATAAAAAAATACTGTGACATCATGATGGAGATATTTACCCGAGCGATTATGATATTATTGAAATTCCATTTGGAGAAATCTGTGCCGTGTAGTGGCGACATAAGGTGTATCCACTACTGTAATATGGGATTATCCCGTGGGCGTTGTAAGAGGCTACAGGGAGAAACCGAAACATGAGATAGGCAGCAGCATATTTCTGATAACTAAACTATAACTAAAAATAATAAAAAACTACGTTTGCCAACCCGCTTATCAAGTTCGTGTGTATTACTGTGGCAACTATGGCAAATACATGTATGCTGTCAAAATGAATAAACAGAAGCAGATATTGTATATGCCAGCTAAAACATGTAACAACGCAGCTGTATTTTTTATTCCAATTCGGTTGATTAGTGAGCACACCGTCCACCTGGTAATAAACATATGCTGTGGCCTATAGACAAATACATATATCCTCGATCAAGATTCACAATACAGATGCTTTGTCACCCTTGAAAACTAAGTTGGAATAACTCGTCACCAGTAAAAATTCTCCGTATCTCTACTCTCACCACACGTACCACAGTATTATTCTGCTGTTTTACGTGGGTGTTCTGTGAGAGCATGGGGTTCTCACACATTTGTGCTACCTTATAAATGTAGGTATTTTTTTTTCTTAACAGAAAAATCAAGTTCGACCCGACGAGCTCTATTCTTGATGGTAGTTTTATACACGATGGTGATATTTCAAGGACTTTTAGTGGCGCAGGTGTACGCGGTACCTCTTTTCGCCGAGGCTGTGCCTTCAATGTCGTCAACTATCTGCAGCGTGATCTTCACGATAGTGACCATTATGGCTGGATTCCTTGGATCCTACTTGATTGAGCGGGCGGGGAGAAGGGTGAGACTGGGATTTATGTCTTACTTTTTCCTCTAATTATTGACACAAATCATCTAATAGTAAGCAATTGCTGTGGCCCAAAAACATTTATCTTCAAATACGAATGAATATGCAGATGCTTTGTCACCCCTGAGAACTAAGATGGAATGTCTCGTTTCCAATAAAAAGGGTGTCCGATACTCTAAACAGTAAAGTGCAACTGCAATAATAACCTGCAATCATCTTATCCCAACTTGTCCCTTGTCTCGCCAACAGTATATAATATATGTAATAAGCTCTGCCCGAGTGATGGCGAAATTGTATACGGCCTCTTATTAAAACAGAGTATTGTTGGGATGATATTAATTGGGTCACAACTGGTCTGCTACCCAGTCTTCATTGACACTAAACACACAATATACTGACAGTACTGGCATTAGGGTGCTGGAGCTCATTTTCAAGATTTGTGCCAACAGATAATTCTTGTAATACGTTTGCAAAACATTGTGAACATATTGGTCCATTTTCATCCATCTAAAAGAAAAAAATCTTAATTTAATAAACTATCATTTTCCATGGACCAGATATTGCCAAGTAATCTGATTTAAGTATGTATGGATATAATTTAAGAATGGTAATGATTTCTGGACCCATATCTCCAGCAATGTAATATTGTTCATTTTCTACTATTGCAGAAGCGCATTTTAAACAGTGCCACGTGTTTTAACAAGTTAAACTGAAAGATAATAACATCATATTAAGATTTTGCAGCCATTATGAACTCATGCAGAAATTAATAATTATTAAGAGATTACAAATGGAAGCATGTTATTCAAATGCGTTTAATAACTTAAGGAAACATCTTTCTTTAGTACATACTTGATTCTACAGAATACAGATGTCCGATATTAACGAAATCAAAATCTCAAGTAAATCATGAAGTCCATAAAACAAAAGCAGAGTCAAACAAGTAGTAACAGATCCAAAGTCCAAACAAAAACCAAATCGCCAAAGAAATCCACAATTAAACGCATTCACGAATTCACAACTACACAACCAAGCTCGGAATAAATAAAAATATCACTTGACAGAAATGACATTTGACAAATAACTGCGTCTTTTTATTACTGGAAGGCCACCATCTAAAACTTGGGATTGCATTTTTATTTTAGCAAGTTATTTAGTTTGAATTATTCTCTCATTTTATTTTTAACATAATCCCTGAATTGTTCTCTTTTTTACGGTATACTGTACATAGACTGGGCCGGAAACGGACCGTCTCCTTTCAAGATTCTGAGTTAACCAGAAGTACACTGTAGGTTTTGATTCCTTTGCGAATGTCGAAAATTTGCGGCATAAACGGCTGTATCTTTTGATTGAGTTGGCTTAAAAGTTTGATTTTTTCACAGCTTCAAGGGACAGTAGACATGAGTATTTGATATTATGAATTTCAGCTTGATACCTCCACGTGTTACTGAGAAAAAGGGTCTTGACAGACAGACAGACAGACAGACGGACAACAAAGTGATCTTATAAGGGTTCCGTTTTTTTCCTTTTGAGGTACGGAACTCTAAAAATGGCTGCAATTGCGTTGCCACTTTTAAGGACTAAGATGCAATTCCTTTCAGTCTCTAATTATGCTGGCTCTCATACATTCTGTCACCAATCCAGACGAACTCCTAGGTATGAAAGTAGTCCTATCACCTAGTTGTATGCTGGATCTTTCACAAAAATGCGAGCAGAAATTTACTCCTCTTTCCTTACACTTACGCTATCACAAGATGCAAAAACCGATCCACGGCGTAATGTACGTGTAAAAGGTGCTAATATTTAATTATTATTATATTAATATTTAATAATGTCCGCGAAGAAATGTCTTAGCGGATATTTGTCACAGTTGCAACGCTTGGTAGGCGGGCTGACAATCACGTTTGTTTTTTACCATATCAGAATTGTGGTTAGGATATTTTAAAATTAAAACTTTTTTACAACCGACTTCAATATAAATTATTAAGAATAACTCAAAAACTTATGGCCAGACCTTCATCAAATTTATATGGGACCATATGAGAAGCACAAGCTTTCAAATAAAAAACAGTCAACGAAATCGTTTCAACCAGAAAAAAGTTATGAGGTAACACACATAAAAAACATACAGTCGAATTGAGTACCTCCACCCTTTTGAATTCGGTAGAAAATAGTGCTAATCATCTCCTATTTATTACTCTCTGTCGCCTCTTACGACATCCACGGGTTGATATCGGATAGTGAATTCTCTTACGCCGCCACTGCACGGGTTCCACGTAATCAATTGAAATCTAATTACAAAGAACAATGGTAGACTTTTATACATAAAATTAGTTGAGAAGGAATGGTAGCGTCTATATATCAAAAATATCTTAAAATGTTACGCGTTAGTCCCTTAATAACTCTGTCAAAGAATTTTGTCCTGTGAAGGTGTCAAAAAAAAGACATTTAGATTTGAAATAGTCATGCGTCCTGTGGTTGTATGGTTTTAGCTTAGTACGTTATCAATATAATGTACCAACCTACATAATTGAGAGTTTTTAAATTAATGTATCTAAATTATATATTTGCATACTATAAATGTATATTTCTGATATGGCTCCAGGGCATTTGTCATACAGTGACATTCCCAGAAGGGCTAGAACCCAGAGCCGTAAAGCCAGTAAAAAAATCAGTGACATATTGTTTTAGCTAGGGTTGCCATAACATTAAATGGAATTGTTACATATTACTATGATTGGGATAATGTATTATTGTAGGAAATTTTTTGTAAGAGACTTATTTTCAACCATATGCAATTTTACTACCGGTTAGTGCAGTCGCTTCATAATGACGTGACGGCTCTAATGCCAAACCTACAGTATTTTTGTAGCGTAAGCATACCTACTGCGCAAAAATAATTCAATATGGTGTGTCAACCTAAACGCTCCGAAACCGTCGTAATACACGAGTTCCTGGCCTTTGTTCAACAAAAATTGGACGTCACGGACCAGGTGTCTCTGGAGCAGATACTGATGACAAGCTTCACCGAGGACGAGATCATCCAATCGAAGACGGTGTTAGCAGATTCAGCCGTGACCCAAATCCGTCTTATCACACGTCACAGGGATTGACGCGGTAAGAAAGACCTGCAAGACATCTTCAGGCTTTGAATAAAACTATTTTTACGGATTTTATTGCGCCTTATTAACTTATTTTATATTCCCGACGTTTCACGGGGTCACGGGTCACCCGGTGGTCACGGGGGACTGCTGCTGCGGGGGTTGCTGGAAAGCAACCGAAACGTCGGGAATATAAAATAAGTTAATTAGGCGCGATAAAATCCGTAAAATTAGTTTTATTCAATGTGTAGTGTTCGCGTAAATATAAGAAATCATCATCTTCAGGCTGTTCAATGAGACCGAACCTGATGACATCCCAACTTTCGTCGCGCGTGATCTCAACAAGCTGCCTCCCGTGACGTTCGATCACGTAGACGTCACCAGATTGTTGAAAGACATCACCACGTTGAGAGCCGATGTTACCGACATCCGTTCCAAATTTGAAGAATCGGAACGAGCCGCAACAGAACTGAGATATGAAGTCAATAAGTTGCGCAACATAATTGCAACATCTGCAAATTCACCGCCGTCGCAGAATGTAAATACGACACGCGGTAACCGTAATAGTAGTCATATTTCACCGATGATTGCGACTCCGTCACGCGATACCGTCTGTCAGCGGGTTGATGACCGTGAAACTAGGGCGACCTCGGTCGTCATTGCATCACCACCTCAACCTTTGACTGAACCCATTGGTACTACTCCGCCGAAGCCAACCTCAAAACAAGGGAAGACGTTTGCGGATATTGCCCGAAAATCTTTACAACCGGCACCTTCTTGTGGTCGAAAGCGGAAGAATGTGGAAATAAAATCAGTTCCAGTGGTGACCCAAGACAAGATTGATAAGGACGGGCTTACTCTTGTTGAGAAGAGACGTCGGTCGCGACCCGTCTGTAACCAGCGTGGGACCGCGTAAATAAACGCGAGTACAACTCTGCGTGCTGTGGAGCCAACCATACAGCTCTACATCTTCCGTTTGGACAAAAGTACGTCGGGAGTAGACGTCCTGTGTTTCATGGAAGAACGAAGCCGATCCCGCATTGAGGATCCAATCTCTTTACATTTGCAGCGTCTGGAGTCTAATAGGTCAACGAACTTCAAATCCTACGTACTCCAGGTTCCTGCAAAACATAAAGAGATATTTCTCGCTCCCGATTTCTGGCCCTCTGGGGTAGTGTTTCACCGATACAGGGACGTGCGGAAGAAAAAAGTTATGTCTATATTTTATATATAATTTTAGGTTAAGGTATATATTGCTATGGGCCAATGTTCTTAATTTTTAAGTCCTTGATGCCTGAAATAAAGTTATTGTATTGTATATCACTTTTATTTTTATTATTACTGATAGTATAGTTATTACTAATAATAACTTAACATAAAAATATTTTGTATTTGTGTGTTGTGTTGGCAGTCTTACAAAGTGTATACGAAAATGATTTAAGTCATTTGATATTGCCAAAAATGTTTGTTTTTTTCTGTGGCTTTAATTAAAATACATTTTTATTTCATAAATCATATAAAATAATAAAATGCATTTTATATATAACTTATTTTTAGACGCAATAATTTTTGTTTTATTATTAACAAAGTTTTGGTGGATGCAGCCACTGAAGTATGTGGTGTAAGTAAGAGAAAAAAAGAAAGGAAAAGTAATACGATTTGGTGGAATGATGAGGTACGGATGGAAGTTGAAGTGTAGAAGAGAGCATGGCTAGATTTAATAGCAACCAAAGCTGGTAATTCTGGCGGTATAAATGATGAGATTGAAAGAAGAAAACAGACTTTGGACGTATAAATAATAGAGTAAAAGAAGTTGTTGAAAGGAAAAAGCAAGAAAGTATAGATAAGAATGATACAAGGATATCTGATAACTTCCAGGAAAATATTAAAATGTTCTGGAAGCTCGTAAGAACTGCCAGGGGAAATTCAAAACAGTTTAGAATTAATGCTTTACGAGACGAGAATGGCTGCAGGCTGAATGATGAATTTTCGAATTTAAAGAGATGGAAGGAATACTTTGAAAGCGTGTTTAACAGTAAAGAGTCGTCTGAATTAAGTGAAATAGCAATTCTGAAAGAAGTTGACAGAGGTATGGAGATAAGTGTAGATGAAATAATGAATGCAATGAAAAGCATGAAAGTAGGTAAGGCAACTGGATATGATAGAGTATCACGCGAAATGCTAAGGGCTGGAGGGGGTGTGGTTGCAGGCCTGCTGTACACTTTGTTTAATTTATGTTGGGAACTGAAATGGGTACCGGCAGACTGGAGCAAAGCTGTTATAGTCCCAATATATAAGAAAAAGGGGTCACAGCAGGACTGTAAAAACTAGCGAGTATCAAATTTATGTTGCAGAAGTGAACGGCAGGGTCGGGAAGGGACGCCCTAGACGAAGGTTTATCGACCAAATCGGCGATACATTAAAAATGGACCAGATTAGGAGTAACCCTTAACCGACGAGCGTGTATGCGTAGATATATGGATGTAAAGGAGGCGAGAGAGGTGTGTCAGGATCGCGCCAAATGGAAGACCGTAGTCTCTGTCTACCCCTCTGGGTGACAGGCGTGAGTGTTTGTGTGTGTGTTTGTGTAATAATTTTTGTCAACTATTTTTCTGCCATTGTTCTTTCAGCTGTTAATGATCTACACTTCCTTTTGTACGGGTGTATCCTGCGTGATCCTGGGTACCCAAATTCAGCTACACTGGGGCCCGCACTGGGTCACCGCAGTGTTCATGTACATGTTCGGCTTGACTTACACATGCGGAGCTGGGACCGTACCCTGCGTGTTGGCTGCAGAGATATTCTTACCAGAGGTTGGTATATATTGATGTTTGTTTTTATAGAAGCTATTAAGCCTATGACATAAATCATTGATTCACTCAGTCAATATAGCATACCAAAGTTGAACATATGCCTCTCCCATGTCTCAATCGGACTCCTCTGCCATAAATTAAATACGCCTTCTTGCACTGCTGTGTTCTGGTCTTCAGGATATAATAACAGGCTGTGAGGGAGTTTATCTTAGTCCTTAGATGTGACAACTCATCTGTGTTTAAAGTTAATTGCAGGTTTCCATGGGCTGCAGTAGCCGCTTACAACCAGGTGAAGGTAAATTCATTTGTCATTGCAATTCATTAATTAAAAACCGTCTTTTCAGATCAAAAGCATTGCATCAATGCTTGTCATCGAGTGGTGCATGATCTGCAGTTTCATCATCCTCTTCATCTTCAACCCGCTCGTCACATCAATCGGCTTGGGTCCAGTCTTCTACTTCTTTGCGGTCGCCTGCTTCCTTTCCGTCATTTTCTGTATATTCTTCTTGCCGGAAACACAGGGTCTTACTGTAGACGTTATACAGACCCTTTTCGCAAAGAAGCCCGTTCGACGACGTTATATTATGGTCAATACAGAAATTACATTTTAAAAGTTAAATAACTGCGGTAGATCACGTTAATTTCTTACCAATACAGTCATTAATTATTTTCAAAAGTGAAGTAACCACCTGCCTATGAGCCATGTGGTTTTAGGAAATAAGCCTTTTACGTAATGTCGGAAGCGGGGAAGAAAGGGGGCCAGGATCTTTAGCGCATTGCTTAGGGCTCATCCCTTCACATGGCTTAATCCGGCTCTGTTTTTGGCATAGTAATACATACAGTATTAATTGCATCATAATACTTCTTAAGGAAAAGATTTTAATGACCTATTAGCCAGCTACCGAGAGAGATATCTGCAGCTGAGATGGTAATACCTATGAAAAATTGACGATATCACCACTCCGTATTCCCTAATTTACTCCTTCAAAACTAGACCGCCTACAATATTTTTAGAATAATGTTTATGGCAATGTTCACATGCTTGCTAATAATTTTTATATTTTTGTTTTAATTAATACTTGCTTTGATAAACTAGAAATATCAAATTTTTGTTAATTGTATTGTAAAATTATACTTGCTTTAATTTACTAGTTATATAATATAAATAAATGTAAAATTATACTTACTTTAATTAACTACAAATGTAAAATTGTTTAAATATATTTTAATATTTCTTTTTAAATAAATATTTATTTTCGGCCACATTTATTTTTATAGTAAAGGGTGACTAACGAGCACACATTCCAACTGATGGTAAGTGGTTGCTGCGGCCCATAGACATCTACAACTATCCTCTATTGCAAATCAAAATGCAGATGCGTTGTCACCCGTGAGGACTAAGATGGCATGCCTCATTTCCAATAAAAAGGGTCTCCGGTTCTCTGCTCACATTATACGAAACACAGCAGCGTCAAGCTGCTATTTCACGCTGGTATTCTGTGAGAGCGTGGTCCTTCCCTGGTCGAGCCGATCCATTACGTGTTACAACTATACTACTAATATAGCTGCAGCATGGCTCTACTACGTAAACATTATTAAATGTTAAACATTTTTATTTTTATTTTTAACTAATGATCATTGTTTATGCATAGTGGTTTAATATAGTCGCCATCTGTGACTATATTAAGCCACTATGCGTAAACGATTTGTGACACGTTTACAAAATAACGTGGTTGATCTGCTGAGACTGACTCTATTTTCTACGCCACATGCAAAACATAAAATATAAATATTCAAACCACTCAAAATCCTCTTATCAAAAAAAAATATAATATCATAATACACATTTGAGTACTCAGGATGGTAGTATCCGCTGTAGCATGTGTAATAACGCTCTGTATTTAAATAATCTTTTAAAAATTATTTAAGTGTTTATGAGTAATAAAAACAAGTGAATTAGTGAAAAGGAATATTAAGTATTATGTGACATTGTTATTTATAAAATATGTTAGTTAATTTATAAGTTATAAGTGTGAACTCAAAAGTTTGAACTTACCGCCCAAACTACTAGTATTAATTCAAAACGATAATATTGCGCTAATAAGTAAGGGATAAATATCGATATTAAGCATATGTGAGTTCTGTGCAATTAAACGGTGCGAATTTAATACATGATTTATAAGTTAAAAGTGTAAACAAGTAATAAGACACATTAACCTAACAGATTGTAATTTGTAGTACAACCCACAAAACTATAATTATAAAATGGACTTTGAACTTTTTGCCGTACAAAAACTAAATGTAGTGTAAGTAGCTAAAAATTACAACGCCTTTAGTCGTTGACAAATAGCCCAGGACTCGGCAACGTACCAACATTCCTCTATAGGTTGCGTGTTCGAGCCCTGGTAGTCTTATTTTCCCTAATTATTTGTTTTTACAATTAATTGGTTAGATTGAATCAACAAAATGAATTTCTTTGAAAATATTACTTTACGACGGACACGAACCCGTTCAATGGAAGAAATTTCAACGGACGCAGAGTTCAATAATTCGACACTAGATGGCTCCACCAACAGTATGCCTAACGTATCGGATGATGATAACGAAGTACAAATTTTGAAGCAACAAATAGAAAAACTGCAGTTGGAATTAGTTGCTGCTCATGAAGAAATAAATAACTTGTCTATCGAAAACACAGAACTTAAAAGAACCATCAAAAATTTAACCTCTAAACATGAAATCGTTATCAAAGCAACTAAAAAGTTATCGAGCGAATTGGGCACCCCAAACAAAAATATGAAACTAGCTACTCCTCGTCGTTTATCTAAAAGTATGCAAAAACGAATACCAACAAATATAACACAAAATCAAGTGCTACCATAATCTGAACTAGTAAAAACAGTACAGAACACTTGCCAAACTAACCAAACAACCGATACTCTAAAACAAGAAAAACATAAGCTGTGCATTTTAAGCAGTAATAAATCAAACAAGATCCTTAAAGTTGCAGAAGACACCTTCCCAAATTTCCAAATTTGCCACTACTTAACACATGATAGTGGAGTAAGACAGATTATTGGTGACATTGATAAAAAACTAAAGAGCTATACATTAAATGACTTTTGTATAATTTTAATAGGAGAAGAGGACTTTCGAAGAACAAATAATTATTTCGATCTGACAGTTCATATTCGTGAAACTCTATTAAAAATAAAACACACAAATATTCTTTTATGCCTACCTACCTTCAAACTAAATGATAGCTCCATGATGTTTAACAATAGAATAGAAACATTTAATAACCTGTTATATCTAGACAATTGTACTCATAATTATGCATGGCTATATGATTCTAACCTAAATCTATCATATGATTATAACATGTTTTTGAGGAGCAGTGGTACTCTCAATAACCACGGTATTAAAAATATTTTTGAAAATCTTAGAGAAATGATAAATATTGAAATAATGGAGTATAATAAAGATACACACAGTCCTTTAGACATAGAAGATATAAGATCTTCCTTTCAATCCTGTAGCGAAACTAACACAAAGGAGCTGTTTTTTCTCTAGTCATTATCTCAATGTACTACATCAGAATATCGCTGGCCTAATAAAAAAGTCAAAAGCTCTTACTGTATGTTTGTGTGAGCTATATGAAAAACAACTAAATGTTGATGTTTTGTGTATTACCGAGCATTTTATAATGGAAGGCTACGAAAATCAACTATATGTACCGAATTACTCTTTAGCTTCATATTATTGTAGAAAGGATGAAAAAAGAGGTGGAACTTGTATCCTGATAAAAAACGGACACCAATGGAAAGAGCTACCAACAATAGCGAAGCTATCATTGCCAGGTGTGCTTGAATGTTGTGCTGTCGAACTGATTAATTATAAGACAATAGTCGTCTGTGTATATAGAATACCAAATGTAAGCAAGTTTAATGACGCTATGAATAAACTTGAAATTATTTTACAAGATATATCAAACATGCGCTTTAGGAATATTATTATCGCCGGAGATTTTAACATTGATATACTTAAAAGTAATAGTCAAACAATAGCATTTGAGTGTCTGCTATTAAGTTTTAACCTAAAATTAGCATTGAAACAGCCGACACGTATAGCAAGCATGACATGCATCGACAACTTTGCGTACAGCTTTGATAAGTCTAATGTGATAGAGTTAGCATTATCAGATCATACAGCACAGATTTTACAATACCCAGTTCAGAAATGTTATGTTACTAACTACTGGTACAATACTAGAAGGGATTATAATTACGAAAACATGTTAAAGTTTAAAGATTGTATAAAAAACCTTTCCTTTTCAGAAATTTACTGTACAGATGATCCTAATGTAGCATATAATAATTTTATCGATACTTTTAAACTATTTTATGATCTATGTTTTCCGGTTATCGTACACAAAGTCAATGTTTTAAAAAAAAACAAGGTGGATATCTCGAGGTGTTAAATTATGTAGTAAAAAGAAACGAAAACTTTTGTGGCTGTCGAGATTACAACCTAACAATATCAATAAAACAAACTTTAAAAATTATTCTATTATATTCAAAAAAATTATAAACCTAACTCAAAAGGCACAAAATACCTATAAAATAAAAACTTGCAAAAATAGGTCAAAAACGACTTGGCAGATAATTAATCAAAACAAAAACAATACTCCAAAACATTATATAAATAAAATTGAGGTAAATAGCCAAGTTATATCGAACCCAGCGAAAATTTGTGAAGTATTTAATAACTACTTTGTCGATAAAATTCAGCCAAAACTTCATGCCGAAAGTAAACCAAAAGCAATTAATATAAACACTATACCTAACTCTATGTTTTTAGAGCCTAGTACAGCATATGAAGTAAAGGAAATAATAATGTCTTTGAAAAACACATGCAGTGTAGGTTATGATGACATTTGTACAAAGGTAATTAAATATGTTGCTAATGAGATATGTGATCACCTGACTTATATAATTAATCTTTGCATTTGTGCTGGCATATATCCAGATGCCTTAAAAATCTCTATAATAAAACCATTATTTAAGAAAAAAAATAGAGAGTTAATTGAAAATTATAGACCAATTTCACTCATTCCCATAATTTCAAAAATAATTGAAAAGTACATTTACAATAAATTATATAAATATGTAGAAAAACATAACATATTGTGTGAGGAACAGAAAGGATTTAGGCAGCGTAAAACAATAAATATGGCAATATACGACTTTGTACACAATATTCTTAATAATATGGACACAAGAACACCAGTTTGTGCCATATTTTGTGATATGACCCAGGCGTTTGATTATGTTCACTACCCTACACTCTTATATAAACTACACGCCTATGGCATCAGAGGTAATGTACTTAACCTTATAGAATCTTACCTTAAGAATAGAATACAAATAACTAATATTAAGAATTTTAATAAAGTTAATAAATACGAAGAGACATTTCGATCATCGGAACGTAAAGTCAGCTTTGGAGTTCCGCAAGGGAGTGTCCTGGGACCGTTACTATTTATATTGTATATTAATGACCTACCTAAATACGCAAAACAAAATTTGACGCTTTTTGCAGATGACAGCACCATAACAGTACCTTGTAAAAATATAAATACATACGAATATGACATAAACAATTCCCTAAAAACAATTATAAAATGGCTAGATCACAATAATTTAATAATAAATTTAAGCAAAACAAAGGTTATACATTTCAGTCAACGCAAACACAATAATAGTAAACTCATAATACAATATAATAACTACAACATTGCCGAAGTCGAAAGCACGAGATTTTTGGGGCTGGAAATTGATGAAAAATTGAATTGGAAATCGCACATTAGGACTCTTTGCAAAAATATAAGTAAATCTGCTTATGCTCTAGGCATATTGTCTTCTATAATTTGTACGGATGGACTCCTTACTGCGTATTATGGTACGGTAGAAACATACCTACGATATGGTGTAATATTTTGGGGTAACTCTTGTGAAAAAGGAAAGGTATTTACGGCCCAAAAAAGGTGTATACGCTCCATGTTTAAACTGAAGAGTACCGATAGCTGTAAGCCATATTTTAAAAAATATAAAATATTAACTCTAACTTGTATATATATATTAGAGATAGCAGTATTTGTAAAGTCGAACCAGAACCGTTTTAAGTGCCTGGCAGACATTGCCCCAAGAAACAGACGCGACAATAGTAGAGTTTATATTCCTAAGGGAAAAACAGCACTAATACGCAACAGTGTCTGCTGTATGGGGCCGGCTGTTTACAACAAATTACCCAAGTATTGAGATACTTCATTATTTAAGACAAGGCTACGAAACTTTTTAGCAGACAAGGTGTACTATAATATCAATGAATTTTTAATGGACAAAATGTTGTGTTAAAATGTGTACGTGAATATTTATTAATAAATTGTATTATTATTAATGTAATTAATTTGACGATGGAATGAATAATTAAATAATAGTGATAATAATGTACCGATTGACTAGACTTACATATAATTTGAAGACTTTTTTAATTTTGTTAATCTAATGTTATATTGTATCGTGAATGACATATTTTCGTAAATTGATAAAAAAATATTTTTGCATGCCTTCTGGTAAAATATGGTGGAATCTATACTATATATTTGTCACCACATTCTGTATCACCCATATTTGCAAAATAAAGAA
Source organism: Parnassius mnemosyne (assembly GCA_963668995.1). Lineage (NCBI taxonomy): Eukaryota > Metazoa > Arthropoda > Insecta > Lepidoptera > Papilionidae > Parnassius > Parnassius mnemosyne. The sequence continues at coordinate 31,778,303 of CAVLGL010000086.1, forward strand.
ATTCATTCATTCATTCATTCACAACAATTATTAAAAAAAATTAGTTATATACACTTAATTTTTAACCTTATATTTCTTTGCATAAACTTATTATTATATTGTTGCAATTCTAATTTACTATAGTTGACAATTTTTAATATACTTAGTTCTTTCAAAGCTTAAAGTACTTTTATATACATATTTTTTTATAAAATTATATTATATAGAAAAGTATGTTGATAATACAGTCGTGTTCGAAGCTTGTTGATGAGCGGACCTGTTTGGGTTAGATTCGGTATTGAACCACTGACAGTGCGACTTAAACTATTACCTTATTACGTTGCTACTGTGTTCATTATCTTGTGCAGTGCAATAAGATTATTTACCCTTCCTCCGCATGTGAGCGAAAGAAACGCCTAACATTATTATTACGTTAACTCACGTATACTAATGCGCCCCCTCGTAAGCGTATCGATTTACCTCGGAATACTTCATGAATCTTTCTTTTTATACCTTTGCTCCACCTGCCGACCACGTCGAGCAACCTACCTGTACGCTACCTGTGCATACAAGTATAATCTCTCATAAACATGAGTTTGCAGCGCAGTCCTCCTACTGGTTCGCACCTCGACCTCACCAAGCTGCGGGATTTTGACTCTTAACAAGGCATTACCCTCGGAAAGAAAAATCCCCAGAATGTGAAATTACTGGTTTTCGGGAAGAACTGAGTAACTCACTTTCTTCATATCGCCGCGACATGTCCGAGACGTTGGCAGCTTTTCAGGAAAGTATGATGGCATCGCTAAAGGAACTGCTTGTCCAGCAAACCGATAAAATATGCAAGTTGTGTGAGGATGTCAGTGATGTCTTACCTGAATAAAACTACCGAAAACATGACCTGTGAAATTAATTAACGTTAAACTTAACATAACGGCCCTGAATAAACAAATATAATCGACAAATGTGAGAGTATGTACCCTAGAAAAAGAATTGTCTGAAAAAAACCACGTCATTACCTTCCTATCCACACAGCTCGGCAACAGAGAGCAACAAGGTCGCTTGAATAATTTGTAGATTACCGGTGGCCCGTTCAAGAGAAGCGAAACCCTCAATACTATCCTAAACTTTATCGCAACTAAGATTGGATTCATAATATCACCTTCTGATGTCGACTATATTCACAGAGTCAGGCGATATCCTCGTAATGATGATAATAAGAAAACCATAGAACTTGGTGGAGAATAATCGGACATCCTGAATATCATAGTACGATTTACTCAAAGAAAAAGAAAATGCGACATGTTGGCGGCAGTGCGCGTGCGCTGCGGCCTGACTACAGCTGACTTAGGCCTGGACGGCGACTCAAGACCGGTTTTTATTAATGACCATCTGGCACCACATAATAAATCTTATTTTGAAAAGCGCGTAAACTAGGTAAAGAACTCCATTATAAGTATTATTTGGTCACGGGATTATAAAATGTTTTTGCGCAAATCGGATACATCTAATTTTTTTTTTATAGGATAGGGTGACAAAGGAGTACACAGTCCACCTGATGGTAAGTGGTTACTGTGACCCATAGACATCTACATCTATCCTCAATAAAGACTCAAGATGCAGATACGTTGTCACCCGTGAGGACTAAGATGAAATGCCTCTACACTTTAATACAAATATCCAATGAACACGACTTAAATAAAATATGACTAAGTAGTCATATTTTATTTTAAATCGTGTAATAAGTATTGATAAGGTAATGGTTAACATTGTGTCGAATTTTGTTTATATTTATGTGTTTATTACATTTGAGCCGTTGTACTGTATTTGATGTTATAATTCTTAACACTGTATACGATAGTCAATATAAGCATGCATCATTATTATTATTAGGCTGTGAAAATTCATTTATGTGCTTTTATTTACTTTTTAGTGAACAAATATCTAATAACTATAATTATTCTAAAATCCATAAACGGCTAATTAAATTAAGAAATAAATATTTTATAGAAGTCACTACAAGATTTAGGGAGATACAAAATAATAATTATTTTATAGAAGAATATATATAGAAATACGTATCTACTATCTTAATAAGGACCAAAAAATTAAAAAAATGTGGTACGAATGTAACATTGTTTTCCCATTATTTTCTATAAGAAATAACCTAATTTTATGAAACGGCTACTCGTAAAACAATATCAATTTATTACCAAAACGTTAGGTGCTTGCGAACTAAATCTCACGACTTTCTTAAAAGCATTCTAAATTGTAATTATGATGTGATAGGTATCTCTGACTCATGGCTAAATGAAGGTTTTTTCAATTCTAAATTTTTCGATGAGCGCTTCGAGGTATTTAAATGCGATCGAGACTCTTTTTCCACGCAATGCACGCGTGGCGGTGGCGTCACAATAGCAGTGAATCGCGAGCAGTGTCCAAGCTTGCGCTCGCGCTGGTGCACCCCGCCGCCCGCCGACGAGTTGTGAGTGAGCATCCCTTTGCGCACCCGACCTATACCTACTGATGATGTTGCGAACGCGATATCGTATTTACACCTTGCCTGTACCTATATACCTCACGGCGTTCGACACAAATCTTTGCTAGTATCATTCTACGATAGACCTAGTGATCTTATTAAAACAAACCCTAACGATTTATTTCTTATTTTAGGTGACTTCAATGTGTCACATGCAGAGTGGTTTTATGATGATGACATAGGTAGCATGAACATAAGAACAAGTATGATCCATTAATAGCCCACACCAGCGATTTCATGAACCTTTCGCTATTATCACAATTTAATTATGAATTTAACGTAAATAACAGACTACTTGACTTAGTTTTTTGCACGACTGCTTGCTATTTACGAGCCTGTGATAGTCCCTTAATAGCTGAAGATGCCCATCATAAATCTTTATGTATTGGACTTCCTCTTCACTTACTCAAATCCCTCAAAACCAACACAATAAACAAAAAATTGTTCTTTCGGTCATATTTTGACAGTATTAGAAAGGTATTAGTCTCCGTAGACAGGAACGTAAAATTTTATACTATGCCTGACGTCGATGATAGAGTTAAATATTTTTATGAAATTCTTAATAGTCTTATAGATAAACATGTACCATCCCGCATTGTATACGATACACAATACATTTTCTATGCTAAGGTCGAAACTGCGCAAGATGGAAAGTGAATGTTACTTAAATTTTATTACCCTCTCTGAACAGAAATTTTAATAGTAGTATTGGAAGTATTTGAAAGACCATGAAAGATAGAAATAGTGTAACTTGTATTGATAATATTTTTAAAGGTGTTGTACCAATCAACAAATCAATAATTCAAAAACTTAGTTCAGATCACCGTGGACAACTGGTTTCATTACCTTATATAATGTGCACAAAAAACAAGCACAAAAAAAACAGGTAATTGAGAAAAGTGTGTTTGTTCCTATTAATGCAAAACGCCTGGAGAGATTTAGAAGTAATATGGTAAAAAACCATCCTTCGCTCTCTTATAAGAACAATGCAGACTATTTATATGGAGAATTATTTACCCTTATAAGCAATTAATTTAAAAAAAAACATTTACTTCTTAAATATTTTCCAGGAACAGTCGCAAGACAATTAATGAGTGGACGGCAGTAGGAATTCATAAAAGCAGACGAAGGTTATACGAAATTTACCATGAAAGGTCATATAACCTTTCCGATGCTTTTAAAGAATATGTCAAAAAATATTCTAAAATATTTAAAAGAGTTTGCGCCACAGCCAAATCGCTACATATTAGCAACAAAATTAAGACGGTTAAGAATAAAACTAAAATGACGTGGAGTTTAATTAACAATGAAACCGGTAAGGACAAACCTCGTAACTCAAACTATCAATTAAAAATTAACAATGAATTGACTAAATCAAATCAAGAAGTCGCAGCGTTGTTTGAGAAATATTTCATTGATATTCCTATCTTGACAACAGAGTCATTGTATACTTCTCTAACTGTCGCCGAGTCATTACTCAAACAGAATGTAAATACCTGTTTAAAAGAATTTAGATCTGAAATAGTATTATTGCAAGTTGTTGTAAAATACTTCAAAACTATTGATATTAAGAAGGCCGCAGATTTGTAGAGGATTTCCGTTACAGTTATTGCGTCCATAATTGATTTAATTGCACCTCATTTTGCTATTATTTTTAATACTTGTATCGATTCTGGTGTTTTTCCTGATTTATTTATTTATTTATTAGGATTACCAACAGAAATTACAACAGTAATACAAAGATCATTTTCTTTACAAATTCAACACATTATAATTGTATTTCTTTTTATGGGTAATCACAACATGCATTGATTATTTTGTAAGGAATAAAAACTGAATTACATCATTGAATAAATACAAATTATTAAAAAGAAATAGAAATATTTGACAATATTATAAATATCTTCATTGTCATATTATATTATATTAATCAAACTATAAAAGTCGCTTAATTTTTTGCCTATCATTGCCATTACTTTATCTTCAATTTTTCCAAGTGCTTCATTATAAATGTGTTCATTGTATGTCATGTTCGCGTGTGTCTGCTGTAACCTTCGCAAAATATTTTCCGCCATGTACTCTTTATATTTGTCCCACAATTCATGTGCATTAGATAGCCCGCAAGATGATATGAGAGTTGCATAAAGATCCCTAATTTTGGCTGGTGACTGGCACTGCACAGCTTCCTCCATGGTTTTGTCCCAGTGATTATCGTTTTCTAAAAGATGCAGAGCTTCACATGCTTCTCTAAAAGTGGCGCATTCCTGACCGTTGACAGTTTTAAGGTCTTTATATCCTGTAGGACCCCGAACATGGTGCAGCAGCAATCGTAAACAGAAACATTCAAAATTAGTTACATGGACGGTATACACATGACCAAGGGCATCTGATGACTTTACACCGGGCCAACCGGGCAACAAGCGCTCCTTGAATACGGCGTTTCCACTCCTTTTTAGATATGTTCCAAGTATAATAGCGGGGGACTTCAGAATATAAGTTGAAAGAAGGCTGTTAGTGTAGTTTTTGGCGGTGATGCAATTCTTTCTTGGAAATTTCTTTCGGTGAAATATACATGCTTTCTAACTGTTGGGTGCCTTTCGTGTAAAGGGAAGCCAAGGAGATGCCACGCTGCCTCGTTACTGCTGACATAACGCCCTGCTTGAAAGGTCTGTACTTCATTAACGGGATGTGCCTCACCTTCACTCCTGAGATTAAATATTGCTTGGTCGCTTCCTTTATTTATTTACTTACAGATATACTTGATTGCGCGGACAGAGCTACATGCTTCTATATTAATGTGGGCATTAAACATTTTACATAGAATGGGCGAATACTGGACAATCCAGCTGTTATTTAAGGTTTCGAACGCTCCAGAGCGAGATTTGGTTGTAACTTTCCTGCCACCATCTTCGGGAGCTCTGCGTCTGTATAAAGGGTAGCCATTGTCATTGTGCACTGTTTCTTTTAATAGCTGTTTAAGGAATTTCTTTGTACATTTTCCTTCTTTCATACATGGCGATATTGAATTTCGTGCTCCACATGGAGCGTGAATCGTATTTCGGACGATGGTATCATAAAATTCTTTATCTTGCTCAGGATCCGGAATCTCGGTGCTTATTATGTCGTCTATTTGGCTGAGCCGCAACTTTTTAACTCTTTAAGCCATATTAGAATGTGGGCATGCGGTAATCCTCTTTTTTGCCATTCAATTGAATACATAAAGCACTGCTCCTCTCCGAAAATTTTCCCTTTGTTATTTACATACATTAATTTTTGTACTTTTAATCTATATACTCAAGCAACTAAATCATGTCTATCAGTACTTTTTTGGCCCGGCATTAGCTCCTCGGTTATTTCTTTCCGTGTGGGATTGCAAGTAAAAGTTACTAAAAGATCAGGTCTTCCGAAAGTTCGTACATAGGCGAATGCGCCTTGTGTGTACTCATGTAGGTAGCGGGGACTGTTAACGAATGATGAGGGCAGAATTACCATTTTACCTATATCTCTGGGGTTTACATTGGCGTCGCTAGAAACTGCATCTTGTAAATGTATATAATTCTCAACGCGCAGCTTTTTTTGATTTAAAGATTTATAACGGAGACGTTCACTTTCTACCTTCACAAACATGTCTACCAAAAATTGATAAAATAATTGTCTACACCGGGCTAAGAGGTTAAAATCATTTTCTCGCAACATCATATGATACGCACAAAAATCCATACATGATACTTTTTTGTTCGGAGTAGGCTCCTTTGTGACTGGACTGGGTTAATGAGTGGAATTTGAAAATGATAACCCTCTTGTCCATTGCAATAAATCTATTGCAGAGCGCCATAAAACTTGTGTGTATCGGCTACCCGTTGCAACGTGTCATCACGTGCTCGCAAGACAATGTCTCGTAAAGAAAATTGATCACCACTAATTACGGCTGCTATTTAGTTTGTCAAAGGTGCATTTTAGCGCCTTTCATGCTCTCCTCGAGGGGTCCGATATGCGTGAATGACGACTTTATTTTCCCCTTCTGGTAGGTTTTCTAAAGCAGTTTTAAATGTTTTGACTAAAATGTTACGTTCATGCAAGAATCTTTGAATTTTGAACACTGTCTCTCTCAACTCCCTGGATAGATTGGCAGGTCTACCTCTATTTCTTCGTCACCCATAAAATATACTTGTAAAAATTTATGCTGTTCGTTTTCAGCTGGAAAAAGTGAACCAATTCTATGATAAATTTGCCCTTGCACCGTAAATGTAGGTGAAAATCCCGGCATTATTATTTCGCGGTCAACTCCGAAGGACGTCACTCGAAAGCATGAGTTATATTTCCGGATCCTGTTTAAAAAGCGCTGTGACTCATTAGCATCATATAAAAAGAGAGTTTTCAAAGGTTCTTCTGGTTCTCCAAGTAATGGAAGAGACACTTTGCCATTGGAACAGCACATGCATGCGGTTTCATCTTTCCATTTTAAAGCGCTGCAAAATCGACACGCCTTGTCCATCAGTCTGATAACAAATAACCTGTGATTTTTATAATCAATCAACGGATCATAATTGAATGCTGCGTCTTTAAAAACCGACTAATTGTTTCTTTGAAAATTTTGTTGACGTTCAGCTTGGAGCTGTGCATTTGCATCTCTTCGCGCCTGTGTCTGTTCTGGTGTTTCAGATGCCCTTATAGTAGATTGACGTTCAGCTTGCTCAATGAGTCTGTGTTGAGTTTCATCAGGTGTTTCCGCGGCTCTTGGCGGCCTGACGTTCCGCATGTTCGAATAGCCTTTGCTGACGTTGAGCAGGTGTTTCAGTAGCTCTTAAAGTAGATTGACGCTCTGCCTGTTCAAGACGCCTTTGCTGACTTTGATCAGGTGTTTCAGTAGCTCTTAAAGTAGCTTGACGCTCTGCCTGTTCAAGATGCCTTTCCTGACTTTGAGAAGGTGTTTCGGAAGCTCTTAAAGCAGCTTGGCGCTCTGCCTGTTCAAGGCGCCTTTGCTGACGTTGAGAAGGTGTCTCAGATGCTCTAAAAGCAGCCTGACGCTTTGCTTGTTCTTGCCTTCTCAGTTCAGCATCTTCTAAAAATTCTAGCAATCGAGCTAATCTTTTCGCTTGTCTTTGAGAAGATACTATTGAAAGGCTGGACTTACGTTTGCGAAGTTAGTTTAGTTAGTTTGTTAATTCTCCTTTTTCCTGTAACTACAACTTTAAATATATTAAATTTTGTAGCATGTATTAATACTCAGTATTTATACTATATATTTTAAAAGTGGTAGAGCCACGCGGCAGCTTTTGCTGTCGCACGGATGGGCCGGCTCGAACCGGGGTGGTATCACGACCTCACAGAATACCAGCGTGAAGTAGAGGTTCACCTCTGCGTTTCGCTTGGTGAGTGCAGGTGGCCGGAGGCCCTTGTTACTGGAAATGAGGCATTCCATCTTAGTCCTCACGGGTGACAACGCATCTGCATTTTGATTTGTAATAGAGGGTAGATGTAGATGTCTATGGGCCGCAGCAACCACTTACCATCACGTGGACTGTGTGCTCGTTTGTCACCCTTATTCTATAAAATAAAAATTACTTTCTATCCACCGTATTAAAACTTGCTTTTCTTTTATATAACCTTAAGCTTGTTTCTTTCTTATTTATTTACATATTTATTTATATATTACTTAATTTATAATTTTAATAGTTATTCGTTTAACATCATTTATTAAAACTTGTACATATTATTCACATTAAATTACATTTTAGGCTAAGTTCTATTTGCTTTTGTACAAATTAAATTGTTTTGCTTTAGGTTATATTTTGTCCATAGATTAATAGATCTGTAGCAAGTGCATAATACAAGTTAATTTTGTCGCTGGGAAGATTTTTTTATTAATACATGACCATGGATACAAAGTCTTTTGGCCACAATATATGTGTCGTCTATGAGACACTTTACTATGATACTTTTTAATTGTTCCAAGTTACTGTTATTTATTATCAGTATTCTTAATGTAGTTTACTAGTTAAGTTGTAGCTGTCTTACAAATCATTTTTATTTTTATCGTTTTGTGTATTATATTAGTCTTTTAATTTTTGAGTGTGTTAGCTGGCGGGTGGTGCAGGGATAGCAATTTGGTAATCGAAATTATTACTATTTTTTTTACGTTTTATAATTTTAATTATACTATATTATTTATTCTTACCATTTAGGTCTATATTATTTATTTATTTATATATTCTATTAGATATAGCTGACTTCCGATGATGATTCTTTTCTTTCTGCCAACAAGCTTTGTTCATCAAATGACAGTTATTGCTCGTTTACTGAAACGCTAGGGGATTTTGTGCGACGTAAATTCGAACAATCCCGCTCCTTATATAATGTTTACCACATTAATGCACAAAGCGTACCTAGTCACTACAGTGATCTGACTGAGGCTTTCTCTGACGCTGATGTTCATGCCGTCTTGATTTCAGAGACTTGGTTTGAGCCTCATCTTCCTTCTACCTCTTACCCTCTCTCTGGCTTCAGTTTGATACGCAACGATCGAGTTGATAGGAGAGGGGGTGGAGTCGCTATATATCTTTGTTGCGACTTCTCTTGTGAAATTCTCACTTCTTCTTCCCCTTATTATACTGCATCTGCAAAATTTCTATTCCTTGAAGTTTGCGTAAAAGGAGCTAAATTGATTCATGGTGTTGTCTACTGTCCTGTGTACTTGAAACGATTCCGGAATCCTTGGGGTCCGAATACTCACATCACATTATTATGGGCGATTTTAATACAAACCTCCAGACTCCGCACTCATCCCGTTCCTCTAAGCTCCTTCACATTGTCGAGTCGGATGGCCTCCACATTTTACCTTTACAAGCCACTCACCACAATATTGATGTAGAGGATACCTGGCTTGACTCTTGTCTTCTCCCACGGTCAACACTTTGCACCTGCTTTCTCTTATCATGACCTCATTTTCCTTTCTTACGTCCTAAAACCTCCTAAACCTCCAGCTAAAACCCTTCACATGCGTTGTTTTTGTCGCTTAGATGTTGAAAAGCTTTGTATGGATGCATCGAAAATAAACTGGAACAGCGTGGTTTCTGCGCCCACTGTGGACGAAAAGGTTGAGGCTTTGAATGAAGCTATCCTTAGGTTACATGATGTACATGCTCCCATTAAAAAAGTAAAACTCAAGCGTCCACCTGCGCCATGGATGACGATTGGGGTTCGAATTGCGATGAGACTAGGGATTGGACTTTTGGCAAATTTAGAAAAGATCGATGTGATGAGAACTGGATTCTTTATAAAGTTGCAAGGAACCGATGCAATCAGATAATACGCAACGCCAAACGCCGATCTATTTTTAGTAATATCTCATCTTCTTCCCCTGCTAATATCTGGAAGTTCCTTGGAACCATAGGTATCGGTAAACGACACCGTTGTGAGTTTCAGAGGATAATTGGTCTGGATGATATTAATTTTCATTTTGTCTCCAATAGTCCTCTCGATCACCAGACCAATCGTCTAAATTGAACTTACTATACTATTGATCTCTTTCAATTTTCTCCAGTAGCTATGGATGAGATCAAGAAGACAATCCTATCCATTAAATCTAATGCTGTAGGTTGCGACAACATCAGCCGACGGATGATTATCTTTATACTTGACCATATCCTCCCAGTTATCTCGCACATAATTAACTTCTCCTTGGATTCTGGTGATTTTCCTTCTTTGTGGCGTAAGGCTTACGTTATTCCCTTACAAAAGATCACAAATCCCACTTTACCCATACATTTCCGACCTATATCTATCCTTCCCTTCTTATCCAAGGTCCTTGAGGCCTGTACCCACAAGCAACTTTCGCAGTTTATCTCCTGTCATAACTTATTAAGTCCCTTGCAGTCTGGCTTTAGGCCCGGTCATAGCACCGTTTCCGCACTCCTGAAAGTAACTGGTGATATTAGGGCAGGTACAGAGGATACTAAAGTCACTGTGTTGGTTTTAGTTGACTTCTCGAAGGCCTTTAATTTATACCATCAGTTATGACATTCTGATTTCCATCCTTTCCCTTTCTATGGTCTCACCCGAAGCTCTGGATTAGTTTTCATCATATCCTCGAGGTTGCCAGCAGTCGGTTCGTATCGATGAGCTATCATCTAGCTGGCTTGACTTACATGCTGGTGTTCCTCATGGCAGCATATTATCTCCTTTGTTATTTTCTATATTTATTAATCTCATTACCCAAGACCTTCAATCTGCGTATCATCAATATACCGATGACTTGCAATTGTACACATAAGCGAGTATTGACAATATTTCTACAGCGGTGGACATAATTACTAAAATAAACAGGGACCTTAAGTATATTAAAAACTGGTCTGACAGGTTTGGCCTAATGGTCAACCCTTCGAAGTGTCAGGCCATAATAATTGGTAGCCATTGGATGATTCATAGACTGAAAACAGTAGCTCTACCTCCTATCTTTTTAATAGTACTGAGATTGAATTGCGTTCTACTGTGAAGGATCTAGTTTTATTAATTGATTCTACCTTGAGTTGGAAAGACCAAGCAAAGACCGTTAGCCCGAAAGTCACCGGTACCCTGCGTTCTCTCTATCGCCTAAAAATTTTCTACCATCTGCAATCAAAGCAATACTTGTACAAAGTTTATTTTTCCCCTAATCGACTATAGTGATGTGTGCTATTTCAACCTGAATGTAGATCTTTTCAATAAATATGACCGTCTTCTGAAAACTGCATTCGATTCATTCTCAATCTTTGAAAGTATGACTGTTTACGCCCACCCTTGCTGGACCAAAAGGGAGGTGCGACGCGCGGGCGCGGGAGGACGGCTGAGACGGACTGGCTGGCAAAAACTACCGCCGTGCATTATTATACTTAACGCGGCTATATCTACATCATTATTGTAACGAGGATTAATACAGTTTTGTCATATATATATATATATATTTGTTGGAAGAAATTATAAATATTCGTCATAAAGAAGAGTTTTATTGAAAAGCACCGAATTACCGAACATAATTTTTGGTGACCCCCGACTATGATGTAGATGACGCAACAGGAAGGCGCCAGAAGTCCCGGAATAAGTGCATAGTGCCGGAATAAGTGGTAAACACGGACCCGAGGGAAGTACGCCCGTTCCTAGTAAATCTATTCATATCCTTGTCCATATAATTGTGCTCAATTTGTGTAAATATAGTTCGTTAATTCCGATGCCATCGTTAGTTATACTTACCCACATAGTTCGTTGCATAAACAATAAATTGTACTTAATCTTCGTAAATAAGCAACAAGTAATATTTAAATAACTTCATTTTCATTCGAAAGTAAACAAAAGTCAACATTAATATCGTAAAATCATACAACTTAGTGTAAATCTTAATAAATAACTTGTAAACACAGTGTCTACAATCGATATTTTATCTTCGTTAAATCATTGATTTCGCATTAGAATCATTTAAAATATTAATACAAACATATAGTTAAACATATCGGCTAACTATTCCAGGCATTTGTTGGGAGTAAGCGGGCGAGAAAGTAAGTGCTTTCTTCTTCGACACGGCGGACCTGTTTCCTGCTACCGTGCCGTGTTACACCGTGTCGCTGCGCCTGCGGCCGGCCGGTACAAAGGTCAGATCGGCGGCCAAGTGACCGGCGCATTGTTTACGAGGTTGGATTCACTTCATATTTTATTTACAAGTTAATACTTGTTTGCTAGTTATTTCGCCCACATTATGTCCGACTTAAAAGAACTAATAAAACAGAGGGGTAACATTCGCGGCCGAATAACAATATTCGAAAAGTATTTGACGCCATTAACGTTAATTAATAGTGAGTCTGAGCGCAACAAATTAATAAATAATGAATTAAATTTGAGATTAACAAAATTATAAGAATTATCGTACAGTTTCGATGAAATTCAAAGCAAAATTGAACAATTAGATCCGATATATCGAAACAGTTGGAAGAACGGGAGGTAACCGAAAACCAGTTCTTTTATTTGATTGCTCAAGCTCAAGAGTTTTTAGATGCATACACAGATAGTAAAAAACATAAGGATGATGTTTCATGTCGTGGTAGTACTACATCTGTTACAAATCATAATATAAAACTGCCACCGTTGAAAATTCCTCCCTTTTCTGGCGATTCAAATACTTGGCTTCAGTTTCAAGACATGTACTTGTCTTTGATACACAATAATGAAAAAATAGATGAAATCAGCAAGTTTCATTATTTAAAATCATATCTGGAGGGACCCGCTCTGTCAGTGATTAACTCTGTCACTGTTTCAGCCGATAACTATGAAATCGCTTGGGCGTTGCTCTGCGATAGATATAATAACAAGCGTCTTTTAATAAACGAGCATGTTAAATGTTTATTTTCGATTGAAGCGCTTCATAAGGAGTCCGACCGGGGCCTGCGCAACCTAGTCGATACAATTTCGAAAAACCTGAGTGCGTTAAGGGTGTTAGGCGAGCTGACTGATAGTTGGAGCACGCTTATTATTTATATTGGGTCAGCGAAGTTGGATTCCGTGACCGCGAGAAGTTGGGAAGAGTTCCGTAGCGAATTGGAAACGCATAGTTTGGACGATTTCTTCGATTTTCTTCGTAAAAGGGCAACTGTATTAGAAACAGTCTACGCTGCTAAAGCTACAAATAATAATAAAACAGAAAATCGTCAAAACTTTGCGCGATCGAAATCGTTCATGTCTACTTCACTCGATTCACCATTCCGTGGTCATTGTTTGGCATGTAAACAAGATCATAAGTTATATGACTGTCATAAATTTAAATCTATGTCAGTCGAAGAACGAAACGCTAAGGTGTATCAATGGAAATTATGTAGTAATTGTCTTCGTAACGATCATCTATCTTATCAGTGCAGACTGGCAGGTTGTCGTATCTGTAAAAGAAAGCATAACACTTTATTACACAGGCAACACAAATTACAAAATAACCAACAGTCATTCCAAGGTCAACCATCAACACAACACGATACGCAAAACAACATAGACAACGTAGGTACATCTACGTCTACGTCTACATCATTAACGACTACTACTAACCCGACTTCAAACAATGAGGTTGGATCTAACACTGCTGATTCTTCATCTAATTGCCCCACTCCGGTAGCTACAATGTCTGCTGGCGTCTCAAACTTGGTTCTTCTTTCTACGGCTTTAGTCGAGGTGTCAAACAATGGCAAAATATTTAAATTGCGAGCTCTGTTAGTGGCTCACAATCGTCCTTCATTACGGAGGCGGCTCAAGCTAAATTGGCATGCGTTAAGAATAAAAACCAATATAAACACGTGTCCGGTCTTAATAATGCAACAATAAGCATTGCCGAGCACTGCAACATCAATATTAAATCAACACACAATCAGTTCACTACTTCTGTCAGATGCTATGTCGTTCCCACCATTACTGACAACCTTCCTCAAACAGAAGTACATCTTCCTGAGCTAAATATCCCCGGCCACATCGAGTTAGCTGACCCAACCTTCTTTCACCCATCACAGATTGATCTGCTATTAGGAGCAGACATCTTCGGGGACATTATGGGATCATCTCGTGTGCAGCTCGGACAAAACAAACCAGTCTTACAGGAAACTCTCTTAGGGTGGATAGTAGCTGGTCCCATTGGGGGGAAATATTTAAAGAGTACAAAAAATAAAGTACACTGTCACTTCAGTCGAGACATACAACAACAGCTCGTCAAGTTCTGGGAACTTGAGGAGGTTCCTGTTAGCAAACCTTTCTCAAATAGCGAAGATTATTGTGAAAATCTTTACAAAGAGACCACTCACCGCGAAGCAAACGGTAAATTTTGCGTTCAAATACCTCTTTGCGATTCACCAGATGTTCTAGGCGACTCGTATAATATGGCTGAAAAGCGTCTACACCAAATGGAAAGAAAAATGAAAACTAAACCAGTTTTTAAACAAGAATATACTAAATTCATGCAAGAGTACGAGCGCTTAGGACATATGAGTGAAGTTAGTAAGCCAGAGCGTGGATACTACTTACCTCATCACGCTGTGATAAAGGATAGTAGCGAAACAACGCGTCTCAGGGTCGTTTTTGACGCGTCAGCTAAAACAACAACAGGTATCTCGTTCAACGATATTCAGCACGTGGGCCCGGTCGTCCAGGATGATTTGTTTTCAATCCTGGTACGATTTCGGAAATATAAATACGTTGTGACAGCTGACGTGGAAAAAATGTATCGACAGATTTTAATACAGCCTGAACAACGGCATCTCCAGATGATTTTATGGCGTGAGCATGAGGACGAACTGATTAAGATATTCCAACTCAATACGATCAGTTACGGAACCTCCTCGGCTCCCTTCTTAAGTACGAGATGTCTAGTTCAGCTAGCTGATGAATGTCACGACAATAGGATTGCTAATATCATAAGGAACGATTTTTACATCGATGACGTAATTACGGGAAGTAATTCGAAAGAGGATCTACGTTATAATAATAAATTCTGTAACAGATACTCTTCATTCAGCACATTTGTCATTGCGGAAGTTTCGTACTAATGTGGCTTCAGTCCTCCAGGATAACTCGAACTCCCTGATACCCAAGGATTTAGATTTCAGTGCACAGTCCAGTGCATTAGGACTTAAATGGGATCCAAGCACAGATACCTTCAATTTCCATGTCGACATAAAATTTTCATCAACAGCCACTAAGAGATCAATTTTGTCAAATTCAGCTCGATTATTTGATCCTCTCGGATTATTAAGTATATGTACCATAGTGCCTAAAATAATCCTTCAAAACCTGTGGATGTCTCAGGCAGATTGGGATGATCCTATTCCTGCAGATTTAGCTCAAAGATGGTTCAACTTCGTATCAGGGCTCAGGTGTTTGGTGAACTTCCAAATACCTAGATTCGTCCTCGATAACGACCCTAACGCTATCGTTGAGATGCATACATTTTGTGATGCCTCACAAGATGCATATGCAGCTTGCGTCTACGTTCGTTCAATCAGTAGCTCAGGCAATATAACTATAAATCTACTGTGTGCTAAAACAAAGGTTTCTCCTATCCGAGCTCAAACCATTCCACGTCTTGAATTGTGTGGCGCCTTATTAGCGGCACGTCTGAGCTCTAAGGTACTAAAGGCATTAAGATTAACATTCACAAATATTTATTACTGGACAGACTCGTCTGTTGTGCTTGGTTGGATTCATACAGCATCACAGAATCTTAAAAATTTCGTGTCCAATCGTGTCTCAGAAATCCAAGAACTAACAGCAACTGGCTCCTGGAGGCACGTTCCAGGTATCCTAAACCCGGCCGATTTAGCGTCACGTGGTCTAAATCCCACCCAAGTACACGATGCCAGTTTATGGTGGCATGGACCTTCCTTTTTAGAGGATAGTCCATCGGCATGGCCAGAAGTTACAAAACCTACTCTCCATGTACCTGAAATTAAAACTTACACAACTAAGCCTAAACCTAACTACCAAAACTACAACATGCACTACAGTTACATCTAGCAGCACAACGACAAACACTTCTGATAAACTAGTGAACTTTGAGAATTACTCAAAATTCACGAGTTTACTGCGAAGCTTGACTTATGCTTTGCGGTTTATCTACAACATAAGACACTCTAAAGATAAAATTACAGGACACCTCACTACAGATGAAATTGAGAAGTCCTTTCATCATTTAATCAAACAACACCAGGAGGAGTGTTTCGAATGCGAACTTAATCTACTAAATAATAAAAAATGCTTACCTTCGAAATCACGACTTTTATTACTTAGACCATTCGTTGATGAGAAGGGCATTCTCCGAGTTGGTGGTCGTATTCAAAATTCACCTGAAATCTTTAGTAAAAAACATCCCATCATACTTGAATCAAAGAATCAGTTTACAAAACTATTGTTTGTTCAGGAACATAAGAAATTGTTCCACGGAGGTGCAAAGCTTCTGCTGACTAACGTCAGACAATTATTTTGGCCCATCGCGGGAAGGAGATTAGCTAGATCTACGGTTAATAATTGTAGAATATGTAGAATATTAAGGGCTAAAACTATAACACCAATAATGGGAAACTTACCATCAGCTCGCACGAATCCTAGCTTTGCGTTTGAAGTCGTGGGTGTCGACTTCGCTGGCCCATTTTTGACACGTGACCGAAAGGGACGTGGTTGCAAAATTATAAAAAGCTATTTATGTATATTCGTGTGTTTTACAACGAAAGCACTTCATTTAGAAATTGCATCAGACTTGAGTGCGGAGGCATTTATTATGTGTTTAAATCGCTTCATCTCTCGCAGAGGCAAACCTAGCGAGATCCATTGTGACAATGGACGAAATCTTGTGGGCGCAAATAATGAGTTCAAAAGATTTCTTGAATCATGTAGTGAATCAATCTCGTCATATGCTGCCGGAGAATTCATAAAATTCAAGTTCTCGCCCGCTTATTCTCCGCATTTCAACGGACTTAGTGAAGCCGGTGTTAAGGCAGCTAAGCACCATCTAATACGTATGGTAGGGAATACGCATTTAACTTTTGAGGAGTTAGCGACTTTATTTTCACAGATTGAGGCAATATTAAACTCCAGGCCCTTAACTCCCCTATCATCCGATCCGACAGACTAATACCCATTGTGTCCAGGGCACTTCCTGATCGGCAAGCCGCTCACTTCACTACCATCTCCCGTACTAATCGATACAAACCCAAGATATCTGGCTAGATATGAACTCATCGATCAGATACGTCAGCAATTTTGGGAGAGATGGCGCACTGAATTTCTAAATGAGCTGCAGCAGCGATCAAAGTGGCGCATTAGTCAAGGACAAATTTCCGAAGGCGATATGGTGGTACTCAGGGAGCACAATTTACCACCACTCAAATGGCGCATGGGACGCATCCATCGGCTGTATCCAGGGACCGATGGCGTTGCACGCGTAGCAGATGTCAACACTTCAAAGGGTGTCATCCGGCGTGCAGTTACAAACCTCTGTCCATTGCCCAACGAGCAATGACCAAGAAGATACCTCGAAATCCCACAGTCTTCGAGGGGGGGGGGAAGATGTTTACGCCCACCCTTGCTGGACTAAAAGGGAGGTGCGACGCGCGGGCGCGGGAGGACGGCTGAGACGGACTGGCTGGCAAAAACTACCGCCGTGCATTATTATACTTAACGCGGCTATATCTACATCATTATTGTAACGAGGATTAATACAGTTTTGTCATATATATATATATATTTGTTGGAAGAAATTATAAGAATTCGTCATAAAGAAGAGTTTTATTGAAAAGCACCGAATTACCGAACAATGACCATGTATCCACGTATCGATCTCAATTAAAATGGTTACCTATTCGTCAACGCCATAGTTTGCGTGCACTCATCATCATCATCATCTTCATTACAGCCTTTCATTAGTCCACTGCTGAACATAGGCCTCCCCCAAGGAAGCCGAAGGGAAAGTATGTGGTCTATGGTGCTAAAGCCCTTTTGGAAACCGACTTGTTTGGGAGGCTGGAAGTCGTCAAGTCTGCGCGCGAGACGATTCGTAATGACTCTCGAAAACAGCACGTAGACGCGGCTCAGAAAGGAAATCGGTCAGTAGTTTTCAAGAGAGCGTTGTCACCTTTCTTGAAGAACAAGACCACCGCACTTCTGCTCCACGCCTCCGGTGTAATGCCACCATGGAGGACTGAATTAAAGCGCTCCTGAAGGACTTCAAATACCGGTTTTCCACCCGCTTTCAGAAGCTCCGCTGTAATTCCATCCTCGCCTGGGGCCTTGCCGTTTTTAAGGTGCTGGAGAGCCATTCTAATCTCGTTTAGACTGACGTCCGGGATATCTTCGGAATAGTGTCGGATGAGACTCTCTCTTGGATCCTTACTCACACTTGCGTGTGGCTCCTCTCAATCTCACTCAAAATTTCAGGTGCCCCGGAAACGATGCTGCCACATTCGGTCTTTAGCTTTGATAGTTGGCTCTTTTTGGCATACAGATCTCTGGCAAAGACTTTGGTGCCTTGGTTCCGCTCTATCGCTTCTTTAATACACGCTGTATTGAAGTTGCGTAAGTCCCGCCACATGCATTTGGAGATCTGTCTGTTCAGTTGCCTGTATGCTGTCAAATCTGTTGAAGAATTTAGGTTTATCTCCTGTCTAACAGCCATGAGATTAAGAGTGTGATCGGAGAATTTTTGTGTTCTTCTGCGGTGGGTCTTGCAGAACTTAGCTCCGACCGCATGGACAGTTTTCACAAGCTTTTCATTCATATCGTCCACTTCATTGCAGTCTTCTAGGCGCTGAAATCGGTTTTTTAACTCGAGCTGGAAGGTTTCGGGACTTTGGAACAGAGCACGATGGGGACGGAGCGTTGACTTCATTACACGCGACCTCTCCAACTTAACGTTTAGATTCAGTGTGCCTCTAACCATTCGGTGATCGCTACCAGTTTTCACCCTCGCGATCACGGAGACATCACTAAACAGTTGTCGTCTGGTCGTCATAATGAAGTCAATCTCATTTTTTGTCGAACCGTCGGGGCTCGACCAGGTCCACTTCCTGTGGGGCCGCTTCTGGTAGAAAGAGTTCATCATAAAGAGTCCCTCTTTCTCCATGAAGTCGGTCAGCTGCTGGCCCCTTGGGTTCCGTTTCCCTATTCCAAATTTCTCAATTCTCTTCAAAGTTCAAAGTTCTCTCTTGTGCCTAGTTTTGCATTGAAGTCTACCATTAACACCGTATATTGGGTTTTGAAGGAATACATGGCTCTAGAGATATCCTCATACATTTCCTCCACCTCCTCATCGGGGTGTGCCGAGGTTGGTGCGTAAA
The DNA here is from genome assembly GCA_963668995.1 of Parnassius mnemosyne. Classification (NCBI taxonomy): domain Eukaryota; kingdom Metazoa; phylum Arthropoda; class Insecta; order Lepidoptera; family Papilionidae; genus Parnassius; species Parnassius mnemosyne. Next base: position 31,797,644 of record CAVLGL010000086.1, read on the forward strand.
CCTGTATGACCTTCAGCGCATACAGTTTGGTGATTCTGAGTATAAGGTACGCAACACTCGTCGACACATTCCCGATCTTTACAACTTTCTTAACGAGAGACTTGTGGACGATAAATCCGACATCTCCTTGGGACAGATTGTCGCCCTCCCGGTGATAGAGTAAGTTGCCGGATTCGAGGATTACCGTGTCGTCCCCCTCTCTTCGGACTTCGGATAATCCTATAATATGCCAGCGCAACTTTTCTATCTTTTCTTCCAGCTCCACGATCTTCTCGTCAGTCCACAGGGTGCGTGCGTTGTACGTTGCCAGGTGGAGTCGTCTAAGGTGGCAACCGCACTTCTACCGGGGATTCTTAGCACCCCCTGCCCCACTGTTACCATGGTCGCCACCGTAGCCAGGAATAGCGGGGCCGCCGGGGACTTGGGGCCGTCTGTTTGCTGCTTTGATCATTGGGGGTATTTGCCATAGTTGCCACGCTTGGCGAGCGGGTTGGCAACCGCAGTTTTTTTGTTGTAATTTTGGCTATTATTAGGAAGATGCTGCTGCCCATCTCCTGCCTGTTTCCCTTTGTCGCCTTTTACGACACCCACGGGAGGATATGGGGTAGTGGTTATTCTTGACGCCACTACACGGCATTGCGTGCACTCACTACCCTTTATTCTATCCTGATGTCTCCAACTTCCCTTCCTACTTATCTCCTTACTTTCAGTTGCTTAGCGCTAGTCATGAGAGAAACTTCCGCTCTACGAACAACCTTCTTCTCCTATGTCCCTCCCATGGCTCTAGACTTGTTTATTCTTTTTTCCACAATCAATTCTATTCTCCTTTGGAACTCACTACCTCTCGAAATCAGGACGGCTAGCAATCGTTACGCGTTCAAGATGAAGGTTCGAGAATACTTAATTAATAAATTGGCAGAATCATCATAGTAACAGTTTCTATATATATATATATATATATATATATATATATATATATATATATATATATATATATATATATATATATATACATATATATAGTAATTATGTATATATATATATTGTTATTATGTATATTATATATTTTATTTGATTATGTGTATATTTGTATATCTTCACGAGTTTACATACATCTGACATTTTAATATGTAATTTTGCGAGTAAATTAAATTAATAAGTAATGTCTTAATTATGTACACTATATATTTTTGTTCATTTATTGTGACACAAACAGTCGAAAGTACAATTCATCAACAACATTTCAATTTAGCTTGTTGAAAAATTTACCCATGTTAGTTGAAGCTGAGTATATCTTTATGTAACTGAAAAGCAATATCAGCAACAACAGTACAGTAAAGCTTAAAATAGGTAACTTAATTAAAATTGAAGAATTTCATAAAAATATTTAACTCTATCCTCGACGTCAGGCATAGTACAAAATTTTACGTTCCAGTCTACGGGGACTAAACCCTTTCTAATACTATCAATGTTACGTTTTTAAGTATTTATCTGAATAACTTTTAAAGATACTTAGTTTAAGACTTTTTAAGGAGCAACTAAAGAGATCGAGATTTACAAATTCTTTATTGTATAATTTTAACGAACGGGAGATAAAGCAGTTTTGTATATATTTTTTTCGGAGTGTAGGTGGTACGAATGTTTGAAATACATGTTGAGACTGAGCGATCGAGACCGCAAGAAGGGACGAGCAGTAACCATTCAAACAGACAGTCTGACTGCGATTTTGTATATATGATTCGATCCATCTAAGCAGACATCCATGCACTCCTAATCTCGAAAGCTTTTTTAGAAGTATGTCATGGTTAATTTTGTCAAAAGCTTTGGAGAAGTCGGTGTACACGACATCAACCTGGGTGTTATTATCCATTGCATTAAGAAGGAAGTCTGTAAACATGGCCATATTGGTGTCCACACTACGCGACTTCATAAAGCCATGTCCATGGTCCATAATTGATTTAATTGCACCTCATTTTGCTATTATTTTTAATACTTGTATCGATTCTGGTGTTTTTCCTGATTTATTTATTTATTTATTAGGATTACCAACAGAAATTACAACAGTAATACAAAGATCATTTTCTTTACAAATTCAACACATTATAATTGTATTTCTTTTTATGGGTAATCACAACATGCATTGATTATTTTGTAAGGAATAAAAACTGAATTACATCATTGAATAAATACAAATTATTAAAAAGAAATAGAAATATTTGACAATATTATAAATATCTTCATTGTCATATTATATTATATTAATCAAACTATAAAAGTCGCTTAATTTTTTGCCTATCATTGCCATTACTTTATCTTCAATTTTTCCAAGTGCTTCATTATAAATGTGTTCATTGTATGTCATGTTCGCGTGTGTCTGCTGTAACCTTCGCAAAATATTTTCCGCCATGTACTCTTTATATTTGTCCCACAATTCATGTGCATTAGATAGCCCGCAAGATGATATGAGAGTTGCATAAAGATCCCTAATTTTGGCTGGTGACTGGCACTGCACAGCTTCCTCCATGGTTTTGTCCCAGTGATTATCGTTTTCTAAAAGATGCAGAGCTTCACATGCTTCTCTAAAAGTGGCGCATTCCTGACCGTTGACAGTTTTAAGGTCTTTATATCCTGTAGGACCCCGAACATGGTGCAGCAGCAATCGTAAACAGAAACATTCAAAATTAGTTACATGGACGGTATACACATGACCAAGGGCATCTGATGACTTTACACCGGGCCAACCGGGCAACAAGCGCTCCTTGAATACGGCGTTTCCACTCCTTTTTAGATATGTTCCAAGTATAATAGCGGGGGACTTCAGAATATAAGTTGAAAGAAGGCTGTTAGTGTAGTTTTTGGCGGTGATGCAATTCTTTCTTGGAAATTTCTTTCGGTGAAATATACATGCTTTCTAACTGTTGGGTGCCTTTCGTGTAAAGGGAAGCCAAGGAGATGCCACGCTGCCTCGTTACTGCTGACATAACGCCCTGCTTGAAAGGTCTGTACTTCATTAACGGGATTTGCCTCACCTTCACTCCTGAGATTAAATATTGCTTGGTCGCTTCCTTTATTTATTTACTTACAGATATACTTGATTGCGCGGACAGAGCTACATGCTTCTATATTAATGTGGGCATTAAACATTTTACATAGAATGGGCGAATACTGGACAATCCAGCTGTTATTTAAGGTTTCGAACGCTCCAGAGCGAGATTTGATTGTAACTTTCCTGCCACCATCTTCGGGAGCTCTGCGTCTGTATAAAGGGTAGCCATTGTCATTGTGCACTGTTTCTTTCAATAGCTGTTTAAGGAATTTCTTTGTACATTTTCCTTCTTTCATACATGGCGATATTGAATTTCGTGCTCCACATGGAGCGTGAATCGTATTTCGGACGATGGTATCATAAAATTCTTTATCTTGCTCAGGATCCGGAATCTCGGCGCTTATTATGTCGTCTATTTGGCTGAGCCGCAACTTTTTAACTCTTTAAGCCATATTAGAATGTGGGCATGCGGTAATCCTCTTTTTTCCTACAAACTCCACATTTTTACTGGTTTATTTTTGCAATTTATAAATGCTTTAAAATAGTAGTTTGCTTTATTTTTCTTTATATTTTCTGCGACTTCATTTCTTTTCTCTATAAATTTATTTTTTTAACAAGATTTTTGGGGTTCTGTTTATATTGTTTCCACAGAATATTTCTGTTATTTATTTCATTGATTATTTCCTTATTTATCCAATCTTGTCGTGAGGGCTTAAAATCTTTTGTTTATTAATGATACTCTTTCTTATACTGTCTAACAGCCTTTCTTCTAATTTATCATATGATTTAGATTCATTTGTTTCTTTGTCATTCTGCATAGTTGCATAAAGTTTCGCGTAGTTTACAGCTTCATATTGTAATTTACTTAGAGGAACCGGCACATACTTTTTAACGTCAATATATATTTGTTTGTGATCTGAAATGGGTGACTCTAAAATAGCAAAGTGAAAATATGTATCATTAAGGTTAGTACATAGATGGTCAATAATAGATTTAGTTGTTTCAGTTTCCCTAGTACAAAAATTTCGGTCTATCTTATTTATAATTCTGTAACCATTTTCTTCCAAAATTTCTTTGTAAGCAAGGGTTCCACGATCTTTGGACAGTAGATTAAAATTAAAATCACCATTAATAATTGCTCTTTTATGTTTATTTATTTGTGCAGAATATTCATCCAAAAATTGTTTTATATTCGTATCTGGTTTTCTGCATACGGTTCCAACATCTAGACAATATTTTTCGAGATGAATCCAAAGGAAATGGTTACCATCCAAATTGGTGTCGCTGACGTGGCAGTGCTTCAAATCATTGTGAACAAAAATTGATACACCACCACCTCTTCCTGTGTTTCTGAAATTATAATAGTGGCTGTAGTTAGGGATGACAAAACGTTTTGCTTCTGCTTCGGATTTTATCCAAGTTTCAGTTAAAATAATGATGTTGACAGTATTTTTAAACATTTTTAGTAGGCATAGTAAGTCATGAAACTTTCCTGGTGTGACAATGCTGCGTATGATAGCATAGTATATTTTTAATGATTTCTTATATGAGACAATGTGCTCGTAGTCGTCAACTAGTTGGTAAGTGTTTACTTTGTTATCTTCTGTATTATTACTACAATTTCTTATTGTTTTGAGTTTTTTGAGACGCTTTTAACTATTCTTGGCACATTTTTCGAATATTTAATTGAAATATTTTCTTCTCCCTTTTTTATTCTATCATTTAACTCTTGAGTAAGCTCCTTTAGGTATAATTTTTGTTGCGGTGTTTGGTCTGAATATAGCCTTATTGTATCATCATTCAGCTTTGTCTTATTCTACAATAAGAATTTAACGACATCTTGAGATTCAAAGAAAATTTTGATTGGGCGATGTTTACCAGATGTATACTTACCAAGTCGTAGGACTTTTTTCGGTAAAGAACAAGTTGCATCTATTGTTTTTAATATTTTAATAACCTCACCTTTGTCAAACTCTATTCTATGTTCTTTATCCAATGCTGCATTTTCAGAGATTCCAATGATAACGATATTTTTGCTTCTTTGTTCGCGCTTACTTATTTCTGCCACAATTTTTTCGGTTCCGTAAGATAGGGAAGATGTTCCTGTAGTAATTTTAAAGCTTTAAATTTCGGATTTCAAGATTCTGTTCACTGTTTTTGTTTTTCTCTAATAAATTTGAAATATCAGTTTTTATTATTTCGTTTTCTGTATTAACATGGTTTATAGTTAATTTCATATCATTGATTTCTTTTTTCAAATCTGCTACATCTGAAGATATTTTTTCCATGAATTCTTTTTGATTAGTGCAAATTGTAGTAAGCATCGACATTATCTGTGACATTTTGTTAGTCAATTCACATACTTCCTTTTTTATTACTGTTATGTCGTCGTTATCTTCTGGTAATTTTCTTTTATTACGAAAAGTGATTATATTAGACTCATTAAGTTGTGAATCGCTAAGTGTATCTCTCATGTCACTTCTTGTAGGCGAGCGTAGAATATTCATCTTATATCTGTGTATCAGCACGGTAAGGTATGAAATGACTCACGTAGTACTGGCTGGCTTTTTCAAACACGCTCCGTCGCAAGTATTGTCACAGTGATTAAACTGATTAGAGCACTATTGCTACAGGTAATACGTTTGTATTTAGCCTGGTAGTTAAGATTAATATTTTATAGAAAAGCAAAACACGTCTGCACTGTACGATGCCCGGATTTTTGTAATATGTTAATATGTATGTAGGTGAACAACTAACACTGTATTTTTTATGGTTTTCAGGACCTTTTTGGGCAATACCTTTTTAAGCGCTAGCGTACCATACTATGGTTGGGTGTTAAAGTTTAATTTTAAGATAATGTGTGTGTCACTGAAGAATTTAAATCTGTTTATTATTCATATATTTATATAATATATATATTTATATAAGGCCCTTTTTACTGGAAATGAGGCATTCCATCTTAGTCCTCACGGGTGACAACGCATCTACATTTTGATTTGTAACAGTGGATAGATGTAGATGTCTATGGGCCGCAGCAACCACTTACCATCAGGTGGACTGTGTGCTCGTTTGTCACCCTTATCCTATAAAAAAAATATAATCAATTTCGTTTTTGTAACTTCCATGTGAAGATAAGCCCATAGGCAGGTGTTAACTTTACCTTTAAAAATAGTTGAAGACTGTATTTGTAAGAAATAAACGTGACCTACTACAGTTATTTAACTTTTAAAATGTGATTTCTGTATCGACCATAATATAACGTCGTCGAACGGTCTTCTTTGCGAAAAGTGTCTGAATAATGTCCACAGTAAGGCCCTGCGTTTCCGGTAAGAAAAAGATACAGAAGATGATGGAAAGGAAACAATCGACCGCGAAGAAGTAGAAGACTGGACCCAAGCCGATTGCCGTGACTAGCGGGTTGAAAATGAAGAGGACTATGAAACTGCAGACTAGAGTCCACTCACTCAGAAGCATTGATGCAATGCTTTTGATCTGAAAAGACGGTTTTTAATTAAGGAATTGCAATGACAAATGAATTTACCTTCACCTGGTTGTAAGCGGCTACTGCAGCCCATGGAAACCTGCAATTAACTTTAAAGGTGCAGGTGGCCGGAGGCCCTTTTTACTGGAAATGAGGCATTCCATCTTAGTCCTCACGGGTGACAACGCATCTACATTTTAATTTGTAATAGAGGATAGATGTAGATGTCTATGGGCCGCAGCAACCACTTACCGTAAGGTGGACTGTGCGCTCGTTTGTCACCCTTATCCCTTAAAAAAAGATTGAGGAAACGGATATATTTTAAGACAATTTTCACTGTCAACGAAGCATTCTAAGTCATCAGTACATCTGCGTTTTGATTTTTAAGCGAGGACAGTTGTAGATGTTACACAGATTTAAACTAGAGTCTTTTTACTATATAAATGTCCCATGAAAAATGTGCGAACTAACAATTACATGACAACTAGAAATATAAAAAATTAGCGATTCCCAACGTTGGCCAAGTCAAGCTAGTACACTATCGTAAGTATTCCCTCTTTAGAACAACCGAAACACTAAAATAGGAGATGGGCAGCAGCGTGTTCTAGATTACAAGTCAATTATAATTTAATCAACAACTACGACTGGCAACCAGTTTTTTGTGGTAGAACCATGCTACAGCTATGTTACGGTTGTAGCACGAATGGATCGGATCAACCAGGGTGGGATTATGATCTTACAGAATACCAGCGTAAAATAACAGCTTAATGCTGCTGTGTTTTCTATGCTGAGTTTAAAGAACCGGAGACCCTTTATATTGGAAACGAGGCACTCCATCTTAGTCCTCAGGGGAGACAACGCATCTACATTTTGATTCTTAATCGAGGATAAATGTAGATGTCTATGAGCCACAGCATCTACTTACCACTAGGTGAGTTGTGTGCTCGTTTGTAATCCTTGTTATATAAAAAAATACCAACCGTCAAGCGTGGCAACTCTGTCAAATATGGGAAATATAATAAATAATTTTTAATCCGTAATTATTTGACAAATTTGAAGATATTGTTAGTCGATATCGACGTCATTAAATCGCACCACCGGAATCCCGCTCTGGCAAATACCCGCAAAGGGAACGACGGCCATATGGGGCAATTTATAGCAGAGGAATATGTTCAACTGCAGACTTTTATACTATATTGACTAAGTAATCAATGACATATGTGATCAATGTTTACCAACCTCTGGTAAGAATATCTCTGCAATCAACACGCAGGGAACGGTCCCAGCTCCACACGTGTAAGTCAAGCCGAATATGTACATGAACATTGCGGTGACCCAGTGCGGGCCCCAGTGCAGCTGAATTTGGGTACCCAGAATCACGCAGCATACACAAGTACAAAACGAAGCGTAGATGATTAACAGCTGAAATTGGTAAATATATTTTAGTTAAATCAGTAGAAGCCGTGTAGTAGCGGCGTAAGAGAATCCAGTACCCCATGTCAAGCAGCAGTAATTTCTTAACTACAAATCTGATATAGTATAAAAGAGAAATGTGGTTGTCAGCCCACCCGCCAAGCCTTGCAACTCTTTTTGCTGAACAAAATAAAAGTTTTTATTAATCGCGAAATAATAACGCAAATGGTGGCCGGCACAGGCCAGCAGTGTCACAAGTGATAAACTCAAGAGCATGCGCGGCCGCAGCGAGGCGTGGTGCTTGCGGACCATTTTTAGATAGATATATTACCTAAAACCGGGACACGGAACAAAGTATTAAAAAACTGGACAATCGAACCAAGTCTCGCCCATCTGGCAACTCTCATGGTAGAGCCAGGTTAAGGTAAATAACGGCTGCAGCACGAATTGGTCGACTCGACTGGGGAAGGACCACGCTTGCACAGGATACCAGTGTAGCAGCTTATCAGTATTATACCGCTGTGTTTTGTATGGTGTGTGTAGAGAACTTAGTCTTCATGGGTGGGAATGAACTTGTATTTTGATTTTTAATTGATGATTGATGTAGATGTCAATTGGCCACAGCATTCACTTACTTTTGGATATATTGTGTCATAGAATGTAATTAGAGGAAAAAGTTGGACATGAGTCCCAGTCTTACCCGTCTCCCCACCCGCTCAATCAAGGAGGAGCCCATAAATCCACCCATAATGCCCACTACCGTGAAGATTATGCAGCAGATAGTTGAGGACATTGAGGGCACAGCCTCGGCGAAGATAGGCTCCGCATACATCTGCGCCACTATCTGACCTTGGAATATAACCGTCGTGTTTAAAACTACCATCACGAATAGTGCTCGTTGGGTCGACCTCGATTTTTCTGTTAAGGAAATAAAAAACAAATACATTTACGTGGTAGATACACATATTTTGGCTAGAGCACGAATGTACACGGCTAGGATACCACGCTCTCAGAGAATACCAAAGTAAAACAGACAAATAATACTGTGGTACTGTAAAGCTCTCCCTATCAAAATATAAACTTTACATAACGAGGATAATTGATCTTTCTCAAGTATCTATCTAAAGTTTTAGTTAAAGGCCGTTTAATAAATTTATGGCTTGGTTGTCTTAGTTAGCACCTTTATATACGCACTATTTGTTACTAACTTATTTCTTTTAGGTGTTTATTTATTTATTTGTTTAAACTTTATTCAACCGTACATATTAAAAACAGGAACAAAAGGTGGACTTAAAGCTAAAAGCATTATCTGTCAGTCAACCTTAGGGCAGTGATAGATTTACGAAGGCGGTTACCCAAGAAATATTCATACACACATACATATTATACATACATAAATATACACATACATCAATATACACAAACATGTAAATTTATATATTATAAGCAAATATAATTTAATACAAGATACATAAAGGTACTTAATATGCTGATGAAACTAATATACAGAGACTACAACTGTGTAATGATGACGGAAGTTAGCAGTTGTAAAGCAATTTTAGTAAATGATCTCGAACATTCTTATTAAATGTTTGTTTGTGGGTAGGTGTGTCTTAATTTTTCAGGCAGGACATTCCGTAATTTCGCGGCTTGGACATTAAAATTTGGAAGATTTGAAACTCGAACGGTAATGGGGTGTAAAGACGGCAAGAGATTCCGATGAACGAAGCTGTCTGTCAGAAGTGTCCCGCAGAAACTGAAACGTATGTTTCAGATAATTTGGATAGTGGTTATCAAATAAAATAGAAAAAACTGTGTTATGTATCCTAATGTATCTTCACTGATAAATTGGAAGCCATTTAAGCTGAGTACGGAATGAGAATACATCATGATCAAACTTGAGAAGTCGAAAAATAAAGCGGATACAGTTATTGACGAGACAACCCAGCTTATCAAGAAAAATCTCATTGAGATCAGGAAAACACATTGTTTTAAGTTAAAGAACCCCTTAAAGAAGAAACGGTTCAAAAGGTTAAGAACGTTAAATCGTTCCTATTGCACTTGTATCGGGCTTGCATAAGTCAATTCTTCATAATTAATCCCTTCCCGTTTGGAAAGGCTCACAATATTTATATATAATACCCGATACAAAGGTTTCGCTCTCCCACATTTAAAAAAATGTGGGGGAGGCACACGGCTCCACACACGCAGTGTGCTGTGAGCACTAATAAACCGACGTGCTCACCCTGACGAGGGACGTTAAGTTGGGAACTGGACTGTAGTCGACAGCAAAATAACTGGCAAACCAGTAAAAGAGGGCGTAAGCAAAAACAACGACCGAAGTCGCGCACGTCAATGCGTGTAAACGCCATACAGAATACGATCAAATCTATCCACAGTAAATGCACATCACACAGTTTAAGCAACACGTCGAATAATAAGCACACTGGCTATAAAAGCCTTCCGTGAGCGCCATCATCTGCCAGACTACCGTTCCTGCAAACATAATATAAGTATAAGGCATCACCACCAACTGCATGATCAGAACGGCTAATAGCCGCATAACATGTCATGAGTCTACTGCTCCCCTCAAGGGAATGAGGTCCCACGTTGTGCGGCTTTCGGCCGCAGACTTGAGAGTTTCCTCCCTCTAGCTATCTTTTTTTTTCTTTTATTTAAAGGACCACAAATAGATTCACAATTAAAAACATATATAAAATATTCAAAACAAAGAAACAGAATTATTATTATGAATTCAACAGCGCTGGTCTTATTATAAATATAGTTTAGTGATTAAAGTGGAGCTCATCTTGCATTATCAAGTTTGATGTTGTTAGTTAACTAGTTGAATTAGAGGTGGATGTCTAGGCAGTGCCAAATAGACAGGGCATCATAAGCCTGGCTGCCCTACGGCAACTGCGACCTTGGGTTTAGAGACGTGTTTGGCAGGCACATGAATCTACAACCAGGTATGCGATATTCAGGAGGAAAATAAAATATAAATACTAAGCCAAGCCTATCAATTACTAATTTCTTGAAAGATGTATATCTTAATGCAATAATATCGATATCATTGAAAATATTATTGTACGTTTTGGCCATACGATAAACTGGAGAACAAATGCCCGCATTTGTTCGGCAGGATAAGGTTGCAAACAATCTATGCGGACGTGTAGACCTCATTAATGATCGAGGAGGTACTCTATAACAAAGTTTGTCATTTCTATCCTCTCCTCTTCGCTCCGGATCGCCGTAAGGTGTGAACGTGTAGTAATAACTTTTTGCGTAAAATATTTTGTAAAAATTAATTCGTACATGAGTAAATAATTGTGCTTATAAAAATAGGAGTGCATAAATAAGAAATAGTGAACGCGACCGCACGAAGAATATCTCTGTAACTACTGCTTCCCTGGTATTTTGATCTACGCCTAACTTGAGGACGTCTCACAGTGCATCCTACCAAAGCTACATCAATCAGCTAATTACCGCTTCCGTGGGCGGTGACTACGTTACGTGTAAGGAACTGCGGATTGGACGGAAGAGTGGGGCGTAAGCGGTTGTTGTTTATTATATTTTAACCGACTGTTGTTTCGCGTTATTCATTAATATACTACTAGAGTTGAGCTCGCGCAGCATTTTTATCTATCTTACTAAATTTTGAATAACGGATTGCAACTTAACTGTTGTGTGGAGAATATGAGTACAAATATAAATAAATCATTGTCAGAGACTGACATTGCCGAGCAAAGTAAGACAGTCACTCCACCTAACTTTGTCTCTCAACGTAGTAAAAGGAGAAGAGCAGATGATTTGGAGACAGAATTAGAAGCCTTTAAAGAAGAAATGAAATGCATGATTAAATCTTTGTTGACGAGGCACGAAAACGAACTTAAAAAAATTTCCCCTACGCTTATGGAAATCAAACAAACTAATTGTAACATAGAGAGCTCCATTGCCTTTCTTGCAGCGCAAAATGAAGAACTTAAAAAAAAAGTGGAGCAGTTCGAGATTCAAGCAAAGAAGGATAAAGAATATGTTATTATTCTGGAAGATAAAATTGAGGACTTGCAGCGTAATAGTCGCAAAGCAAACCTAGAGATCAAAAATGTACCTAGAAACACCAAAGAAAACAAGGATGATCTAATAAACATTGTATTGTGTCTATCTAAAAATATAGGCTGCAAAGTCATGAATACTGACATTAAAGATGTTTACAGAGTACAAGGTAAAAAAAGAGATCAAGTAAATACGCCTGTTATAGTTGAAATGACATCCACTATCCTGAAGACTGAATTTTTGAAGACATGCAAGACCTATAACATAAAACACAAAGAAAAACTATGTGTCAAACATTTAGGCTTTACAAAAAACGAAGATAGTCCCATATTCATTTCCGAACAACTGACTGCAAAAGGAGCTCGCTTGTACTTCTTAGCAAGAGAGTTGGCCAAGACGAAGGTTTATAAGTATTGCTGGACCGCATATGGTAAAGTATATGTCAGGAGAGACGATAAGTCACCAATCATAGTAATTAGAAATGAATCTCAAGTACATGGTTTGATGCAAGAAATATGACTCATATATGTATACCTATGTATGTTAAAGCCATCATACTTTATTATAATAATTTTAGTGCATAAAACTGTTAGCATAAATTCATTTCTCATAATTTTTACATTGAAACAAATACACACACAACTTTTAACTTACAACAAATACAATTATACAGACACACTTTATTATAAATTACTTATTTTTTATATACACATTTTTATTTTTGCATCTTATAAGAAATGCCATAAAAACAATCAATTTGCTATTTCAGGCAAATATCACATTTTTATTATAATTAAAAATACATACCTGCAAACATTAAAATATCAATGCATTATTCGAATGATAAATGATAACTTGCAACTGTGCTATGAATTCACGTATAACAAGTTATTGTTAATACAACGTAAATACTTACTGTTACCCGATCATGGAAAATAGCCCCTTAATGATTATGAAGGAAATAGACCGATTGGAAATTGCCCAAGCTCGCGAACTAGAACTAGATGAATTTTCTAAGCACATTCTCATAAATAATTCGGATCTCACCATAATTTCACAGAATATAAGGAGCATTTACAGTAACTTTGATGACTTTTTGCTAAATTTATCTTGTTTAAAAAACAACATTGACGTTATAATTCTAAGTGAATGTAGAATAAACGCTAATAAACCTATTCCCCAAATATGTAACTACACATCCTTTTCTACAACAAATCACCTTAACCAATGTGATGGTGTTGTCGTTTATGTTAAAATCTCTTGTAAATTTAGTGTCAAAGAAATAAAATTAATGCATGCTTCGTGCCTACAAATAAATATAAATAATATTGTTGTACTTGGAATTTATCGCTCACCCTCAATTAATAATGCGGAAAACTTTATTACTTCTTTAAATAAATGTTTGGATAACCTCAAATCGTTTAAAAATATTATTATAACAGGAGATATTAATATAAATATAATACCTAAATGCAACGAACAAGCATTTGAATATAAAAATAGACTGAGTTACTTGAATATGCTTGCAATGCAAGGGTCCGGGTCATATGACTCCTACAAGGGGTAACGCTTGTCTAGATCATTTTAATATAAAAATAGATAGAAAATTTATATCTGTATCGATTGCTATATTAAATACCACTATTACTGATCACAAAATGATATTTCTGAAGTTAACGAATGTGAGTAAGACGAGCCAAGGCTGTAAAACCAAAATGTTAATTAATTTTGAAAATGCTCTAACGTGTTTGAAAGATAATAATATTTTGGATCTCTTATCTTATGATGACCCCAACATTATAACTGAACTTCTAATAGGCACAATAAGAAATTGCCTCCTAGATAACACTAAAATTACTTTGATTCCGTGTAATAAACGTTTAATCAAACCTTGGATGTCTCCTGGTATATTAAGGTGTACAAGAAATAGAAATAAAATGCAAAGAAAGCTTAAGTGTGATCCTTATAATCAAATACTACAATTAACGTATCGAAGGTATAGAAATTATTGCAATAACTTAATTAAAAAACTAAAGCGCAATTATGATCGTGAGCAATTATCTAAAGCTAATAACAATCCTAAAGCTATATGGAACGCAATAAATAAGATAACTTATCGTAAATGTAATAAAACCCAAAATTTAGAGCTGTTAAATTTAAAATCTGAACCTTCTGTATCTGTAAATTATGTTAATAATTTTTTTGCAAATATTGGCAAAACTTTAGCTGATACTATTAACTCGAGTGCTACCTGGCTAGCGTCTACTGTTATCGATAGACGAGCAACCTCTCATCCTACATCCTTTGTATTATTGGAAACTCACGCTCAGGAAGTGTACAGCATATTAATGCAGCTGAAATCTAGTAGTACCCCCGGATGGGATAACATATCGGGCGAATTCCTTAAGATGGCACATGAGTTTGTTGTTCCAGTGATCATCCACTTGGCTAATCTGTGCTTTAATAAGGGAATCTTTCCAGATGCCCTTAAAAAAGCAGTTATAACTCCTGTGTACAAGAATGGCGACAGGGATGACGTAGGTAGCTATCGACCCATTTCTGTTTTACCTGCCATCTCCAAAATTCTTGAGAAGTAATTAATGTAAGGTTAATAAATTATCTCCACAAATATAATATTTTATCTAACTTTCAATATGGCTTCAGGCAAGGAATTTCTACGGAAGATGCAGTCTTCTTTTGTTGTTAATAAAGTAGACAATAGGAAAAAATGCTTAACCGTATTTTTAGATCTTAAGAAAGCATTCGATACCGTTTCTGTTCCTATCCTTGTACACAGGCTTGAGGATTTGGGTATAAGGGGTATTCCCTTAGATTTATTTAAAAGCTATCTTAAGGATCGCAAGCAGAAAGTAAAGATAGGTGAATACTTAAGCGAGGAATCTGATATAACATTTGGAGTACCACAGGGCAGTGTTTTGGGTCCTACATTGTTTTTAGTCTACATAAATAATCTAACTAATATGCACATTAACGAAGGTCACATAATCTCCTATGCAGATGATACTGCAGTAATATTTACTGGTGACTCCTGGGATTCTGTACGTAGATCTGCTGAAGAAGGACTTGCGAGGATCGCCAAGTGGCTGAAATCTAACCTACTTACTTTAAATACTTTGAAAACCTGTTATATATGTTTTACAAATTATATTCGAACTCAACCTAACAACAATTTCCAAATTAAACTTCACACATGCAATGATCCCTTAAGTACTATTTGCCGCTGTTCATTAATTTGTAAGGTCTCTGAGACCAAGTATATAGGGGTCATAGTTGACCAACATTTGTCATGGCATAGGCACATTGAATTAATCATGAATAGACTTAGGAAACTTACTTGGACATTTAAAACACTAAGAAATATCGCTACGAAAAATTTAGTTTACCAAATATATATTGCTTTGGCTCAGTCTATTTTAGTATATTGTATTCCTGTATGGGGTGGTGCTACTAAAACTAAGTTTTTAGAAGTTGAAAGGGCACAGAGAAATTTGTTAAAAATTATGCATTTTAAACCAAAAAGATTCCCAACAGAAGATCTCTATGCTATAAGTAATGTACTTACTGTTAGGAAACTGTACATCTTATATTCCGTTCTAAGACTGCATAAAGGTATAAAGTTTGACCGTTGTATTGTAGCCAAAAGAAGGAAAAACCTAGCAGCTACAGCCGTCACTGTTAAAACCGCTTTAGCTAGGAGGCAATATGTAAAACAGTCTGCGACTCTATACAACGTCATTAATAAAAACATAAATATTTACCACCTTAATTACCGAAATTGCAAATATGCTCTAACCAAATGGCTATTGAATAAGAGCTATGATGATACTGAGGCTCTTTTAAGCATCATAAAATAATGTAATTTAATTGTAACACACTCTCACACACACACACACACACACACACACACACACACACACACACACACACACACACACACAAACGCACGCACGCACGCACCCACGCGTTTGCGCATAAACGCACCTTTGGCCTGAATGTAATTACTTTTATTATCTTAATTTATATAGTCAATTATTATGTATAAAGGTCATGCAAGTAGTTAATGTAAGTGCTATGGAAGAGCGGAGTCTCCTAACACAAGTTTTTATACTTAAAAGGAGACCCCGTCCCCGGTTATAATTAATGTATGATCATTTACTGAATAAACTATTTTTATTTATTTTTATTTATTTATCTATAGAGTCATATTTCTTATGAGTAAGATCATGTAATAACGTTACTTCAAGTTGGGTGCGTATAGATTTAATATCGATTAAATTGTATTTCTTTAGTAACAGATAATACGATAAGCGTTTGCGGTGGCATTTAAAATGTATGTACCTATCGAAGATATTTCTTTTGTATCCTTTCAAGCATATAATTGTATTTTTCATAAAGTGGATTCCATATTGATACATCGTATTCTAGCTGACAACGTGTCAATGATATAAATAAATATAAGAATGTAAGTGTCTTTAAACATAATACCTGACCTAATGACGAACCCATACATTCTAAATGCTTTATATTAATAATGTTCTCTATATGTATATCGAAATGTAGTTTACTATCAAGTGTGATTCCAAGATCTTTAATAGTGTTTTCCTTTCTTAAGGTTATTCCGCAAAGTAATTAAAAGTAAATACTAACATTCCTCTTTCTTGTGAAAGTTATGGATTTGCATTTATTAATGCTAAGTTCAAGTTTATTTTCACTGCAGTATAAAGAGGTTTATTCAAGCCAATTTGGAGTTTAACATGATCGTCTGAAGTGTTAATAATCTTGTAAATCTTTAAATGATCTGCATAGAGAAGAAACTTACAGTGATCAAAACATTTATTTATATCGTTAATGAATAATACGAATAGTAGAGTGCATCCACATCATCGACATAACTAAGAACGACACATATTCTCCACCCATCAATACAACGGCAGATATAGGCAAAAGGTAGTTATAACCTAATTAAATTATAAGATAATAGTAATAATTCGCCCTAAAAAAGAGTTTGCGTCACTGACGTTGAGTATGTGCATTTTTCGATCAAGTTTGTCTCACCCAGCAAGTAGTTGCCTTCAATCATTCAATGGTGAGAAATTTACATCGATACTTTATCATGTTATTATATAAAACACCATGGTGGTTAGGCAGTCTGCAGCCCCGTAATGAAGGACATGACAGGGGTGTGCTATGTCCATGAACAAGTCGTATTGCGACAACAAACGAGCTTACCAGTGGCATTGAGATGATATGCCTAGGACACATTGGTTAGCGATTCCAAGTTTACCTCGGTTCGGACGCTGTGAAGTAGTGTACTCCACATATGAGTTGCTTTATTTCGTAGAGCTTAAAATTATATGAATTTTATATATGGGACTTCATGTCATTACTCTGCTATCATAATGCTGATGCATCTAAGAGACCTTCTATAATAATGCTTTAGTTCCATAGACCTAACTATCATAAGTCCCTAATATATGACTATACATAGTGCAACAGTACTGTAGTAGTCTGGCACCCGACCACCCCATATATATGTGCGAACTTGCGTATGCGCTTCCCTTATATAAACAGTCATGACGTGAACACCCTCCAGTAATACAAGAACACGCTGCATCATTACAAGAACATGCCATCAGATTAGATAATATTTGACCCATTTTGCAATTATTATTTCCCTTCCTTCGCGGATTCTGCACTGTTCAGACGAGTTTTTAGTGAAATATAAAACTGCAAAATTAATTTTTTGAAAAAGGAAAAATAACAAGTTGAATATTAGGAGTGCATATAATTTAGGATCAGTGCGATTATAGATTAATGACGTCGATGAAACTGACTCCGCCCGGCTCTCGCGAGCAACTGAATACACAAAATGCTACAATACATTACAACTCAGACTCAGCCCTTAACACGTCAAGTAACCCTGATTTGGATGATAATAATCATATTATGTTTACTAAGGGTCTTAAACGTACGTTAAGTGATCTCCCATTGCAGCCCGTGACATCCATCTCTGAAATCAAAGTTATGTTTGATGAGCTGAAATCTCAACAAAAACAGAAATTTGAATTACTGAATACCGCCCTCATGACCATCGTGAGCCAAAATCAAAAAATACAATAATCAGTGGAGATTCTTTTTTACCAACATCAAGACTTATTATCAAAAATAAATAATTTAGAGCTAGAAAATAATGAATATAAGCAGCGAATCCTCACCTTGGAAACTAAAATAGACATCCTTGAAAAATGCGCGCGGGGTACTTCAATTGAAATACGCAACTTGCCGGTACAGTTCAACGAAAATAAGATAGTTCTTAACATTATAATCTATAAAATTGGCTTAACTTTGGGTCTGAATACTCCCATTTCGGAATCAGAGATAAGAGATATATTCCGTACAAAATCAGAAGCTATAGTAGTGGATTTCACTTCAACAGTAAGGAAGGAAACTTTTCTTTTAAATTATAAAAAGTATAATAAATCCAAATGGCAAAACGGCGAGATACTATTAAACTCGGAACACATTAATTTACCTGGTGCACTGCGCTTAATTTACATTTAAGAATACTTGACAACCAAATTAATAAAAGTTTTCTATATAGCCCGTGAAAGTGTCAAGAGTAAAAAGGTTTTCGCTGCATGGACTACTTATGGAAAGATCTATGTGAAGAAAGAAGAGGGTTCTAAGCCAATTCGTGTTGACGACGAATCAGAGCCATATAAACTTACTTTGTGACTTATATTACAAATATATTTTTCGTATTGTTTTTTCTATTTCACTTTAGTACATAAGTTTTCCTAATTTTTTTAATAATGTATTTTTCTGTTTTTTTCTGTTTGAATGCTACAATTGTTTTTTTTTCTGTTTATTAGCGAATTACAAGCATTAGAATTAGCAGCACACACATATATCTCAAACAAACTTTACATACATTCCATACATAATACACATTATACTGCATGTTATCAAATTTTGACACAAGAATATAACGGCAAGGAACACTTCTCATTTGTCGATATGGTTTTTTGCAGCATAACATACATCAGGCACCACAGCTATTTTTGTTTCGGATTTGGGTTTAATTTTTTTCAGCAAATTAAAACTTTTAAGTTACTGTCGTGTCGTGTCAGTACATATTTTATTCGATATTATTATATTTCGTAGAAAAGAATGCAAAGTATTGAAACTTTAAACCTCGATCTGGACACTTCTCAAGTGGCTGAGGCGATTACATGTAACGTCGATGATGTAAAAAACCACATAAACAACAAATGTAAACTAAATCTTTTGTGTCAAAATATACGTAGCATTAACTGCAACATGCCAAATTTAATCACACTTCTCCACCGATCCGAAACATCCTGGCATATTATAGTACTAATGGATTGTTAGCTTACTTCAACGAGGCAAATTCCTGACCTTGAGAATTATTATATTATAGCAACAACTTTTCATAATTCTAAACATGAGGGAGTTGTAATATATTACAATAAAATATTAACGTGACTTAGGAGGAACCTCAAATAAGTGATGCGAACTGCCTCTTACTAAAATTAAATTAAGATACTTGCATTATTGATATATACCGCCGAGTAAAACTTACATATATGATTTTGTTAACTCTTTGGACTCACTTCTTTTAAAACTTCGTAGCTATAAAAATATCATTAATTGTGGTGATATTAATATTGATATAGTCTTTAACACCTCCGATAAGCACTCGCATGATTATCTAAACGTACTAGCAAGTCATTGCATTCTACCTGACCATACTGTACCCACCCGTGGACGAACATGCTTAGATCATATTATGATTAAAGCCAATCTGGAAGCTACCTGTTTCGTTTTTGAATCATCAGTTACTGACCATGAGAGCGTAGCTATCAGTCTTAATCAAAGCACTTACTCTTCACAATTGAATAAAAAATATATAATCGATTTTGCGGGATTAGATAAATCTATATCTACTATAAATTTCCGTCCAATTACTGAAAGTACTGATGCTATCTTAGCAACTAATACACTCGTATCATACTTATATAGTGCCATTACATGCAACACTAGATTGTTTACAACTCCCATTAGACAACGGATTAATAAGCCGTGGATAACCAAAGGTCTTCTTCGCTGTATGAGGAATAGAGACAACCTCTATAAATATTTTAAAAAAAGTCGTATGGACGAAAATATTAAGATAGATAGAAAAGATAAGAAAATATTAAATATTAGAATTACTTACAAACGTTACAGCAATTTTTGTAATACCTTATTAAAAAAAAGCGAAACAAAGCTACGAAAAACGAGAGATACAAAATTCTAAAATCATTAATAAGAAACTGTGGGAAGTTATAAAGAAAATTAGCCGGTGTAAGACACCTGATCAATCCTTTTATCAGATGTGTTCCATCAATTCCAAAGAGAGAAAGGAGAGTGTAAATAATATCAACAGTTATTTTGCCAAAGTGAGATCAAGACTGGCCGAGCAGATTATTCGTACAAACCGACAATTAGCAGAACCTGATGATCATTTTTCTCCCCTCTTAAGTAAAATCTCTCTTAACTAATTTGTTATGCTTTCTGCCGATTAAGCAGATGTCTCCCAGCTCATTAAGGGGTTAAAAGACA